>JASDDO010000029.1:351229973-352663592 GCA_030015575.1 Agapanthus africanus | reverse complement strand
GGATATTCATCAGATTATCGCTATGTTAGAAATTCTATTTGAAGGATTGATGTCATGTTTTTTGTTTCTGCACTGGAATTTCTTTCACTCTTAAAAATAAAATGTCATTTAAAATAGCAACAAAAAATTTAGTATGTCCCTTGTATAATCATTATCAATATATATTCTTCACTATTAACAAATGATTAAATAGCTACTCCAATTCTCTCTCTAACCTTTGCTAATTTAAGAATATTTCTTTGTTTTGTATAATGGTCAGGAACCAACACGTCCTGCCATCCCAATACTTTTGGCGGTGGGTGCTGTTCATCAACATCTGATTCAAAATGGCTTGCGGATGTCAGCTTCCATTGTTGCTGATACAGCTCAATGTTTCAGCACACATCAATTTGCTTGTTTGATTGGATATGGTGCCAGGTTATTCCTCTTCACTTAGAAATATTTATTTTAGAAACTAACCTTTTCCTTTATCTTTCACTCTTTTCCTGATTTACATATTACTTTATGCAAAACCACATGTCTCTGACTGATACCCTTGAAAGGATTGTGTTTGAGAAGTTATTTTCTTAATTGTTTTATTCTCTAAATGTGTGCATTTAATTCAAAGTTGCGATGCTGAATAGTTCTACCTTGCATTCCAAGGATTGAGAACTTGTTTCTGTGCCTTGCCCTTTTCTGCATGCTGAGTGTCATGGTTGGTATGGTCTCTTAAAAGTACACTAGACTGTTCTAACAAGCACTGTTCATCGAGCATATGCAACTATTTCTGAACGCAGTTTCTTCGCATTCTTTATCACATTTTTCCTTTTCAAATTCATATCCTCAGTTTTTTTCTTAATAACTTTATTTTTGTCCTCGTCGCAACTATTACATCTCTAAACTTTCTGCTAAATGTAAGCAATAAGAACTCGCTGCAAAATTCATTTTTGTTACTTGCATTAACCCTATTTTTAATCTCCTACTTCTAACATAATAAAAATTTAAAACCGAAGGCGAAGAGCTTCACTCTCATCATTTCCTGTCTCCAATATCCCTGGAACCCAACATTCCACTCCCATTTCTCATTCTATCTCCAACAAGGCAATAACCCTAAACTAAGAAATTCATCTGCCAGCAATACTAAAAGATAAAAAGCACCACTCTCATTTTCATTTCCTACTTCTGATCCAGGTTTAAAATCATGTTTTCAGTTTTGGTATCAGGCAATCACCTTTGAGATTGAAATTAGCCATCTTGGCTGTATCAGTCGTCTTGGGTCGAAAATATCGATGCTATATCGTTAAAAAAATCACAAAAATCATGAAATTCTTCAGCTAAATAGTAAAGAAACTTGTGAAAAATTTAGCAAATACTTTAAGAATTAATGATGTCTAAATTGGTTGATAATATTTTTGTATATTTTTAGTAACTAGTGATGTCAAATAAACCGTAGCCCAATAATCTATTAATAATCCACTAGCCTATTATTAAACTTAACTCTAGTACCATATTAATTAAATGGTAAACCCAATATAACTTGGTGTCGGACGGTACCAGTATCGGAACCCGCACAGTCATTTTCAAGATCGGAATAGCCCATTTTGGATCAGGATCGGCCGATATTTCAAACCATGCTGATAAAACCCTGGCCATCTTGCATTGTCATTAATTTTATCTCGTGGCTGAAAATGGAAACAGCCTTAAATGGGGATGAATAAGGCTTCTATATGTCCTATGGAAAATTTTAAAATACTAACTATTATATTAAAATGATTACCAAGTTTCTGTGGAAAATATTTAAAGTTAAAACAAAAAAAACTTAAAATGGCAATCAATCACAAAAAGTGAAAATAAAAAAAGTTAGAGCAATGTAAATACAGAGAATTGTTGATTGAGTTTCACCATGCCCCTATGGCTAGTCCCCGTCTTAGAAGGTCTCAGGATTTCTGCACTAGATGTGTGAAGTATATGAATCCTGAAAGTGTACGTAAGCACCACCACTGGGTTTTATTAGTATCAAGCATGCCGTTTTATTTAAAAATTAGGGGTGCTAAACTACACTAACCAAGATCATTAACTAGATAACTAGGGTTTAAGCTAGATATCATAAAAACTATACTAAGAGAACGAAACTACAATCTTTGTAGTTCGTATCCTTCTCTTCAAATGCTCCGGGTTGTAGTCCACGCGACTCCACTGGGCTCCACTTGAAGATGGTACAAGCTCCCTTCGTGATCTTCGTGCCGAAGACGATCCACCCGAAGTCCACTAGTCCAAGCTACCTCTTCACTAAACTCTTTAGTGAAGGAAACACACTAGTTTAAATTGCTAATCAAACTAGGATGGTGAAGTAGGGGTGTAGTTTGCTCACTAGGGTTTTCACAAGCTCAAGGGTTCACAACTCATGTGAGGGATTGAGCTTGGAGATGAGGTGAGGAAAAATGGAGAGAACTAAAGAGCAAGAGCTCAAGGAAATGGCTAAGGTAAAAATGAGCTCGACTTAAGAAATGAGTGTAGAAAGGCAACCCCAAGCTCATACATTATTGATGTATGGAATAAAATGCAATACAAATAATGCACCATGCTGCAATAGTGCAAGCAAATGAATAAACAAATATAAAAACCAATGTCTTGCCCATGCTCTCAAAAGTCTTCCCATTTTTCTTTTCATTTTCTTTTTTCTAAAAATAGAAAATCCATGCCATACTTCATTTTAATATATATATATATATATCATATATATATATATATTATGAAGAATAATTAGTGAGCTAATAATATTAGTTAACATATAATTATATCAAATATAATATATATCAAATCATCAAATCAACACTTGATTTAATAATCCGGTTATATCACATATAACCGACTAATATAATTTATCTGTATATCACATTATCAAATCAACACTTGATTCAATAATCCGGTTATATCATATATAACCTAACCGATAACAAATAACCGCCAGATTAGAATACGGTATCACATACTCATATTTAATTTGCCCCCCGCACATATCAGTATATGTGCCCTATTTCGTTTCGCTTGAACCAAGAAACTTCCGTGTGGGACTCTAAAGACTCGTCAATACGTCGGCTGTAGGTGATGATCACATCAATCATTCACAAGCCGTCAGCGGTATTAGCTGGACGTAACGGCTATCCAGGTATTGAGCGATTAAAAGATCAACAAGCAAGCTTATCCAAAATCTCATGAAGCCTATAAGTAACACTTATCGTACAGTCCGGTCTCTTCGTCTGATATGTCACATATCGAGTCTAGGGGTGATAACGTCAGACCCCAGTAACTTGATAAGTCATGCCGATGTATGGCTCATAACGGTTCGAGAACCTACTGATAACTCTTACCAGTAAATCTCATCAGCAACCATGGCAGGGACTTTCAGTTATAGCCTATCGAGCATAGCGCAACATTAACTCCCAATACCGGGAGAGATGAAACCCCTTCTATCGCTCATTGTCTCCATATTACTCAGGACTGTACCCAAAATCCACCTGTTTGCACGACTCCTTTGAGCCGTAGTAGGGAGGAAATCAAAGCACAGTAGGAGCCATATAAGACTCTATGACGATCTCGGATCTACAGACTAACCTGTACCAGTGTCACCAAAGAACTGATATCTGATGATAGGTATACCAACTAGGAGTTCTCGGCGAGTCCTGTTCGGTGTACTCATTCTCTAATGAGCACCTGTGTACAATCTTTGATGTCAAATACCAATGGATATAGTATCAACCATTGCCACCATATAGGATCAATAAACGTACACACTAGTCTACTCTGGTGTATCGATGCCCTGTCTCGATATACCCTCGACTAGGAACAATTAAAGGATGTGCTTGTGGATTATCCAGGTCCCAGTAGTATGATCCACATCATAGTCCTGGTAGTCAAGCCTACACCCAAAGGGCTTTATCAACATGTATATAAGAGACAGTATAATAATACCAGTGAACATGTTAAGATAAAGGTAACCAGATAGCATACTATCATGCCGAGCAAGAAAGTCCTCTATATATATGTCCAAGTATCCACTATAATATACATCAATGTACTATAATGGCCTCTACGGCATATATATCCCTAACAATTACTTCACAGGGATGTGAAGAACAAAATCCCTCTTCACGAGGATCAACCACTCAAACTTGCGAGTCCCTAGAAAACAAGTCTTCTTCTCTAGCCCGTGGTTCTTTAGGAAAGCTATACTTTCCTCTCTAATGCACGTCTCTTTAGGAAGATTTCTTTTTCCATTCCGAATACACAATTCGAGCAAAATGAGAAGCACCCCTTCTCGTGGGTTACACTTGTTAATTACAAATGATCACACTCACTCACAATCCTATTGATCTCAAAAGATTATCTCCGGTTTGGCACAAGAATTGTTTTGAGAAATTTGGACAAGTTTAAGGCTTTGAGAAAATGAAAAATTTAAACAAGTTAAAGCGTGAAGAACACGAAGATTTATAGAAGGATTTGCAATGAATGGATTTTTAAAATGTGTGATCTCAAGGGTATTTATAGGGGATTGAATGGGAAGTTATTGTAATTGCCTTTAACTGCCAAAAACTGCCTAAAAACAGTTAATGACCATCTGAGAAAGTTGCGTGTGAAAACGGCGCAAGTGCCCATTCAAAACGGAATTCAAAATTCAAATTAAACCAATTTAACTGCCCATGAAGACGTCTGTACAGACTACAGATGGCAGCAAAGCTGTCATTCAAAAGTATACAAAAAATGTAGATTTTGAGAATTGCACTACAGATGTCTTCCACAAACGTCTGTTGTTCAAAACTTCACAAATACAGACGTCTTCCATAGACGTCTTTTTTCTGACATGTATGAAAAGTTGGGTTTAGAACTTGGCAGATTTGAATCCAACGAAAAAGATAGACGTCTCTAAAAGAGAAGAAGACGTCTTGAGCTTTAGGAATATGTTGGAATGAGACTTCTAACCTTATGAAATTATTTCTAATTACATGTATATCGCTCACAACTCTAATCTTTATTTTGGTTCTTCGATTAGCTTCATTTTCTTGACTTGTTATGTTGAGACGCGATTGGATCTTGAATTTGTTTGCATTCCGTTGCATTTAGTTGTCATGCCATATCACCGTTTTGAGTGGGTATTACATTATAGTCTATCTAGCCTGATGTTGAATATATTTGTACAAATTTTACTCAAGATATAAACTTGAAAACGTCATCAGTAACTTATGAATTCGTTTAACTAAGGTTTTGAACTAAATAATCAAAATCGAGGATCGTGTGACAAGGATGTCAACAATCTCCCCTTTTGATATTTAGCAAAACCTATTTAAAGAATTCATGATTTAGATACTCCCTCTCAATACATGCTCAGTTGAAAAAAATTTGAACTCATATCAGTGTCCCATACCACTGATACTATTTTTCAAGGAGTATGGCATGAAGGCGAGTGATTTAATTCGAATTTTATGATCAATTAAACACTTATTTAAAAGTATATTCGTGAATATTTTTCTCCCCCTTTTTGTAAAATATCAAAAAAGTTTTAAAAAATTCGACGAGGGGTAAAAAGAAACACGAATATAACAATTTGATAAAACAATGAGGCAAATGAAATTATATATGAAATAGAATTTTAAGATTCTTGAAAATATAGATAGAATATGAGGGATACGAAAAGAAGTACAAAAATTAATAGTAAACACCATTATCGTTGATAATCTTAAAAACTTCGTATATTAAGCATTGTCATAACTCACATAGTAACCAAAACACCATAACGACACAAACATGGTAACCAACTTCCTAGTGTAATATATGCACATAAACCTAACAAAAAGCATAACATAAACCTAGGATCTAAAACTACGAATCCTAACTAATCTTCTGATGGTGGTGATGGTGCACTTACTGGGAACCGGGATGTGAGGAAAGCTATTTGATTTGTGATTTGATCAACTTGGCCTGAGACATAATCAAGACGGTCATAAAGTGAAATCGATTTGGCCGGACATCTGATGCATAAAGCCATTTAGATGATCATGATTGGCTTGGAGGCGATCGAAGACACGAGATTCGAAGTAAAATCATAATCTGGTTATGGAGGTGGGGCATCGACCGGTTTTTGTGGAGGTTGGGACGAGCTTCCAACTTGATCTCACTTCATCAAGTTTATGATTCAAGAATTGAAATCTATTTGATCACGGACCGTATCCTTTTCATCCGGAATCTTAACCTTACGATGTTCAAGAAGTTTTGTGATCACACGTCCATAGTAGAGATTTCCCTTGCCACTTGAAACATCCCATATATTCTGAGCAAGAAACAGTGGAAGATTAGCTTTTTATCTTCGCCATGACGCAATAGGTAAGTAACTTATGGGGTTTGTAAAGGATGTTGTGACTTCCATGCTTTGCGATCATGGTATGAGCGATAAGGTTTGCAAGCACACAAGCCCTCTTCGTAAGAGTCTTGCTTTGATGATCGTTGTACAGGTTTGGATGTTCGGGGTCCGTGAAGCACTTGTGAAGCCACTTCTTTTGAATGAGGGACTTTGAACTTAAAATCTGCTAGGGTCTTAGAGAAGACATCAGTTCCTTCGTTGGGAATACCCAAAACACGGCCAACGGTGCCGGGAGTGAACTTGATGGAAGTGGTTAAGACGTTGGTGATGCAATCATCAGGATGGTCATAAGAACTGGTTAGGTTGGCATAAAATAGACGAACGGTCTTGTCATAGGTTGGGCATAAGAGGAAGAGGAATGAAAGCCAACCTTGGTACTTGAAAAGCTCTTGAAGTTGAAATTCCATGATCACACGGAAAATGACCTTCACTCCGGTGTGGATTGGCTTGTTGATGATGATGGCATTTCGGAGTTTAGCTTCGTCGGTGACAAGGTACTCATCATCTGAGGAGGACTCTCTTTTGGTGGTTATGGACTTAGTGGAGATCTTGGGTGTCATGGAGATTAGAAATTGGTGTGAAATTGGAAATTTAAGAAAGAAATTAGGGTATAGAATTTTGGGAAGAAGATGAAGATGAGAGAGAGAGGTAAGGGATTGGTCATAATATAGACGTCTAGGGTTATGGGAAGTTGAAATGAAGGGTCCTAATTCAAAGAATGGACGGTTGAGATTCGATTTGGGAATTTTAATCGATTCAAAATTCTAATCGATTTCACATTAAGGCCCGTGAATACATCTGTCCCTCTGTGGCGGACGTATGTGAAAGGTGTTTCTAGAAACCATTTCGAACTATAGACGTCTATGCAGACGTCTGTTGGTCATTAATTCTGAACTTGACGACTATTGTGACTTCTGTATTTGGTTGTTTTGTGTGTTATATTCTAACAAACATTAAGATTAACAAACACAAACAAATTTTATTGATCAAACTGATACATACTAATATATTATATATAAAAAAACAACACACAATTAACACAAGATAACTAAGGAACACAAACTACCCTAGTGTTCTTGAACTTTTCTATGACATCGGTAGTTCTTTCTTTTATGATCATATCGTTTTCAGAGTCATAGAGAATGCATGTGTCATCTGAAAAAGTTTGTCTAAAGAGAACCACAATTCCACCAGTGGTCGGAAGATTTGGTGGAATCGAGATTGGTGGTGGTGGATAGGATGAGAGGAACCGAATTTTCGCGTGGATGCTCTTCTAATTTAGGATACGGGAGTTTATCTTTGGGTTCCTCTTTTGGCTTGAACTCTCCCCTTCCACTTTATTCTTTCTCTTGTAAAATTTGTTTTTCTCCATCTCTCTCAGAAATAGTAACGACCAAATTGAATGAGCTTGATTCTATTTATAAAGAGAAATGAGAGAGTTTGAATAATCACTCGGAAGGTTTTTTTAGAACTACCAACAATTTTCAAAATTTCCCTCTTAATTTCGAATCTTAATGAATTTTAAATTTTAAGTACTGACCAAGGGTCAATTCATTAAATCAAATGATTAGAGATATAGTTAACATACATTGACCAAAATAAGTCATTGATCAAACAAACAAGTTAACAGATATCATGGACAGACGTCTGTCTCACATATATGAGCAAAATTATATATATTTGTTTAGGTTTTTAGTTTATGGCTAATAAAATTATGATGTAGTTAGTTCTATCATATTTAACTCTTCTCTTAGATGTGAGAATCTAGTCTTATCTAACGGCTTGGTGAATATATCGGCTAATTGACTTTCGGTAGTCACATATTCTAATACGATATTTCTTTCGTGAAAATGGTCATGAAGAAAATGGTATCGTACATCAATATGTTAGTTGTAGAGTGTTCGACATTTTTGGTTATATGAATTGTACTTATGTTGTCACAAAGTATAGGGATTTGTGAAATACTTTTTTGATAATTTTCAAGTGTGTATTTCATGCATAAACCTTATGCACAATATGCACAGCAGCAATATATTCTGCCTCGACTGTCGAGAGAGCAACCGAATTTTGCTTCTTGGAAATCCAAGAAACGAGACAATTTCCGAGAAGGTGACAGGTGCCACTTATGCTTTTTCGATTTTTGAATTTTAGCATAATCCGCATCAGAATAACTTATCAAATGAAATAAGTTCTTAGGATACCATAAGCCAAAGTTAACGGTTCTTTTTAGATATCTAAGGATTCGTTTGACTGCAGTCAAATGTGATTCCTTAGGGTTGGTTTGGAATCTTGCACACAAATATATACTGAACATGATATCGGGTCTATTAGTGGTCAAATATAGTAGATTACCTATTATACCACGATAAAGTCCAGTGTCAACGTCTTGACCATCATTATCGTTAGTGAGTTTGGTATTGGTAGCAATCGGTGTCTCATAGGTCTTTGCATTTTCTAAACCAAATTTCTTTATTAATTCCTTGGTATATTTGGCTTAATTGATGAATATGTCATTATCCATTTGTTTAATTTGAAAACCGAGAAAGTAATTAAGTTCTTCCATCATGCTCATTTCAAATTCGTCTTGCATGGATTTGGCAAAATCTTCATAAAGACGTTCATTAGTTGATCAAAAAATAATATCGTCAACATATATCTGAACTAAAATGATATCTTTATTAAGAGTTTTAGTGAATAAAGTTTTATCTACTATACCCTTCGTGAATCTTATATTGTTTAGAAAAGAACTTAGACGTTCATACCATGCATGTGGTGTTTGCTTGATACTGTAAAGTGCTTTTCTTAACTTATAAACATGATCGGCAAATTTATGATTTTTGAAACCAGGGGTTGAGATACATATATTTCCTCGTCTATTTGACCGTTTAAGAATATACTTTTAACGCCCATCTGAAAGACTTTGAAGTTCTTATTGGAAGCGTACGCTGGTAGGATACGTATTACTTCAAGTTTAGCAACTGGTGCATATGTTTCATTGTAATCCCCCTCTTTTATTTGGTTATATTCCTGAGCAACTAAGCGGGCTTTGTTTCTAACTATTTTATCTAGTTTATCAAGTTTGTTCTTAAATACCCACTTGGTTCCTATTATAGGTCTATCTACTGGTCTTGGAACTAGATCCCAAACATTATTTCTTTCGAACTGATTAAGTTCTTCCTGCATGGCTATTATCCAATTTTCATTAATAATATCCTTATTAATGTTTTTAGGTTCTATCAAAGGAGATAAAAGCTAAGTTAATATAAGTGTTGAATCTTGATGACCTTATAACAACTTCTTTATTAATATCACCTATGATCAAGTCTTTTGGGTGATTTCGGTTAAATTGCCAATCTTTCAGAAGATCTTCCACACCATGTGGTATATCTTCTATCTATGGTTCAGCAATTTCCTTTTCAGTTGATAAATTCTCTAAACTATTTGAGATGTTTGGCTCATTGTCATTGTCTAAGGTTGTAGAGAGTTATTTTTGTCAAATTCAACATTCATACTTTCCTGTATGAATTGTGTTCTTCTATTATAAACGCGATATGTTTTGCTGGTCATGGAATAACCAACAAAAATACTTTCGTCACATTTAGACTCAAATTTACCTAAGTTGTCTAGTATATTCAAATATAAAACACTTATATCCAAATACCTTGAAGTATTTTATATTTGGAGTTCTTTTGTACAAGAGTTCATATGATGTTTTCTTAAGAAACTTCTTAATACTAATTCTGTTTATGATAAAGCATGATGTATTTACTGCTTCTGCCTATAAGTACATGGGTAGATTATTTTCGTTTAACATTGTTCGCGCCATTTCTTGTAAGGAACGATTCTTCCTTTCAACGACACCATTTTGCTGTAGTGTCCAGACACACGAGAACTCATGCTTGTATCCTTTCTTATTACAATAATTTTTGAAAATAATATTCTCAAATTCTCCACCATAATCACTTATGATCTTTGAAATTCTAAGATTCATCTTATTTTGAATCCTCTTAAAGAAGAATTTGTAGACGTTAAAGGTTTCGTCTTTGGTTTTAAAAAAGAATACCCATGTAAATCTAGAGCAATTGTCTACTATAACATAAGTGTAGAACTTACCACCTAGACTTGCATTTCTTCTTGGACCAAATATGTCCATATAGATTAGTTGCAAAGGTATATCGGTAGAAACTTCATTCTTTGGTTTAAACGAGATTTTGGTTTTACCTTTTATCCAAGCATCACGTTGTTTATCTTTCTCGTATTTTAATATTGGAATACCTTCAACTAAGTTATTCATAGAAATCTTGGATAATATGTCCATTGACGCATTGTCTAGCCTTCTATGCCAAAGCCACGTATCATCGTTATTGTTTACGACTAAACATTTTAAGTTTTCATTATTGAAGTCATGTGTGTAGATAAGGTATATGTTATAACGTTTTCCGGTTAAATTGGTTACGCTATAAATAATTTTACATATATCCTTTTCAAATACTACATTATAACCCCTATCACAAAATTGACTTACACTAAACAAGTTGTGTTTTAGATTATCTACTAATAAAACATCATGTATAATAGTAACATTATAATTATATTTAAATGAAATGGTACCTTTACCGATTATATTGACCTTTTTATTGCCGCCAAATGTCACGGTATCACCATTTTCTCTTGATAGCGTTTGGAATCAGTTATTGCCAATCATGTGCCTCAACTAACCGCTATTAAGAATCCATTTCTTATTACGTGATCTGGGTTCCTGCAAAACAAGAAGACGGAGGTCTGACCTTAGGAATTCATTTCATTCTCGGTCCACTGGGGTTAGGAGTGAAATGATATTTATAAGAAGAATTTAGTTTAATTTGATAAAATCTAGTAATATGTCCTAATTTACCACAGTAGTTACATGTTACATTAGCACCTATTTTTATCTTTATATGGTTTTGAACTAATAAAATATTTTATAGGTTTTTCATATTTTGAATCATCGTGAAAATTTACACCTTGACGTTTATAATGATTTATATAAGTTCCTAACATAACGTCAAGATTATCTTTCGTTTTTGTAAATTTAAGAATTATGTTTTCTTTGATTTCCAATTTTCTTTTTAAATAAAAAATTACATTTTTCAAAGTTTTTATACTATTGTTAATTTTTGAAATTTCATGTTCTTTTAAAACTAGTTTTTCTTTTAAAACATTACTTTCTAACATTAGGTTTTCTTTTTCATTTTTTACTAAACCATTATTTACATTACGGTTATCTTTTAGTTGTTTATATTGTGTAGATTTTCTGATAACTATCTTTTAGATAAAAACATAAGTTAATTAAATCATTTTTGCCTAAACTTTCTATACCAAGAATATCATCACTTACATCGTCATGGTCTATCGCCATAAAGCACATGTTGGAGACTTCTTCACATTTTGATTGGCTTGAATTCGTATCATCCCAGATGGCTTGGATTGAACGCTTTTCCGAACCTCTCTTCTATTTTGGTTTGTCATTGCCTTTGAGATTCAGACAGTTTGGCTTGAGATGATTTTCTTTGTTACATTCAAAATATTGCATAGCTTTGGAAGAGTTCACTCGTTTCTTAAAAGAGTTGTTTCTAGCCGTAAGAAATTTCTTGAAGTGCCTTACTATGTTTGTCATCTCTTCGTTGTCGCTCTTATCATCGCTTGATGGGATAAAATCTTTGGCTTTATTTGTTGACGCTTTGAGTGTAATATTCTTGCGGTTGTCTTTCTTAGTCTTGATGTCACCGAGTTGCATCTCATAGGTTTTTAGTTTACCAATAAGAGTATCAACACTTATAGTGCTCATATCATTTGTCTCTTCTATAGCGGTAATCTTAGGCTGCCAAGACAAGATTAGTGATCGAAGAATTTTATAATTCTTATCTTTATCTACAAACTTCTTACCTAAATTAAATAATTCACTAACTATGTTATTAAACCTAGAATATATTGAATCAATCGATTCGTTTTCTTTCATAGAAAACATTTTGTATTCATGTATTAACCTATTTATTTTACTTTCTTTTACTTGGCTCGTACCCTCACGTGGAGTATGGAGAATTCTTAAGATATTATGTGCTGCTTGACACATAGAAATTCTATTTAATTTCTCTGCAATCAACGAGAAGTGAAGGGCATTCATAACCTTAATGTTAGCCTCATTGATTGTTTTTCTGCATCAGAATATGACTTAGTGGTAGGAAGAACAAAAGCTTCATCTATTATATCTAAAATATCTAAATCTATACATTGAAAAAAAAAATCTTATTTAGTTTTCCAAAATTGAAAATTAGTGCCGTTAAACAGTGGAGGTCGTGTGGTGGATTGACCATCTAGTTGGTTTGCCATTATGTATCTATTGACTTAAGATGTTAATCTAAAAAATAAGCAAGCTGCTCTGATACCAATTGAAAATAGTCTTAGAGGGGGTGGTGAATAAGGCTTCTAAATGTCATATGGCAAATTTTAAAATATTAACTATTATATTAAAGTGATTACCAAGTTTCCGCGGAAAATATTTTAACAAGTTTAAACAAAGAAACTTAAAATGACAATCAATCACAAGAACTGAAAAATAGAGTTAGAGCAATGCAAACACAGAGAATTGTTGACTAGTGTTCACCACACTCCTATGGCTTAGTCCCCGTCTGAGACTCCTCAGGATTTCTGCACCAGATGTGTGAAGTACACGAATCTCACTTAACAGGGATGTGAAGAACAAAATGCCTCTTCACAAAGATCAACCACTCGAACTTGCGATTCCCTAAAAAACAAGTTTTCTTTCTCTCTAACCCGTGATTATCTAGGAAAGCCGCATTTTCCTCTTTGATCCACGTCTCTCTAGGAAGATATTTTTTTCCATCCCGAATACATGATTCGAGCAAAATGGGAAGCACCCCTTCTCGTGGGTTACACTTGTTAATTACAAATGACCACACCCCCTCACAATCCTATTGATCTCAAAAGATTATCTCCTGTTTTGGCACAAGGATTATTTTGAGAAATTTGGACAAGTTTAAGGCTCTTGAGGAAATGAAAATTTTGAACAAGTTAAAGCGTGAAGACCACGAAGATTTTCAGAAGGACTTGCAATGAATGGATTTTTAAAATGTGTCATCTCAAGGGTATTTATAGGGGATTGAATGAAAAGTTATTGTAACTACCCTTAATTGCCAAAAACTGCCTAAAAACAGTTAATGACCGTTTGAGGAAGTTACATGTGAAAACGGCGCAGGTCCCCATTCAAAACGGAATTCAAAATTCAAATTAAACCAATTTAACTGCCTGTGTACAACGTCTGCATCAAAGGAAAAATTCCTTCTGCATACGGCAACAAAGCTGTCACTCAGAAGTATACAGAAAATATAAATTTCTTCCACAGACGTCCGTTGTTCAAAACTTCACTGATACAGACGTCTTCCAGACGTCTGTTTTCTGACATGTATGAAAAGTCAGGTTTTAAATTTGGCAGATTTGAATCCAACGGAAAGGATAGACGTATCTAAAAGAGAGGAAAACGTTTTGAGCTTTAGGAATATGTTGGAATGAGGTTTCTGAGCTTATGAGACCATTTCTAATTACATGTATATCGCTCACAACTCTAATTTTCATTTTGGTTCTTCGATTAGCTTCATTTCCTTGACTTGTTACGTTGAGACGTGATTGGATCTTGAATTTGCTTGCATTCTGTTGTTGCTTGCATCGAGTTGTTATGCCATATCATCGTTTTGAGTGTGTATCATGTTGTAAGCAATCTAGCTTGATGTTGAATATATTTATGCAAACTACACTCAAGATATAAACTTGGAAACATCATCAGTAACTTATGAATTCGTTTAAATAAGGTTTTTGAACTAAATAATCAAAATTGAGGATCGTGTGACACGGATGTCAACAGAAAAAACCCTTAGAAAAATGTTTAAAGAAGGGAGAGTATCCAAAGCCCAATATTTTAGAGAAAGATTACCATTCAAACCTAGGCTGCTAGAACATATTACATAATAGTCCATAAAGCTGCCAAATAGCTGGATGGCATTATTATAGAGGCAGGTGAATTTTGTGTTTTCTGGTGGGGGGCCTAATGTAAATAGTCAGTTTGAGGGGGATAATCTGTTGCTACATATATTTTTTAGGGCCACTTGTGAACCCAATTAAATATAGGTGATGCCACAACAGTGCCATTGTAGGTGTAGGTTGTAGCTTCCAGTGACACCGCATGCCCAATATATATGATAATCACTATATACAAGAACTACAAGAAAACTACAGTTGTACAGATATAGAAACAAAACCTTAAACACCCATCAAAACAATCCCTCTCAAAATACAAATGAACTGACACTCCTAGCTACAACCTCGATACAAAAGCCACAAGTCCCTCATATCCAAAGAGAAGCCGCATAATCTAATCATAATATTGAGGTCTCCAACGGTCGCAATAACAAAAAATTATCTGCAACTTCCTTTCTTTGGTCTACTGATTCGTGAGAGAGAGTGAAGGGGGGGGAGGGTTGACTATTGGGTGCTTGTGTTCTCACTGGCTTGTCATTTGTAATAACTAATATTGTTTAACTGGATATTTTGCAGTGCTGTATGCCCATATTTGGCATTAGAAACATGCAGACAGTGGAGGTTGAGTACAAAAACTGTTATGTTAATGCGCAATGGAAAGATGCCTACTGTGACTATCGAACAGGCTCAAAGGAACTATGGCAAGGTTTGTGAGTCTCTTGAAACCTTTGAGTATTACATTTAACTAAATTACTCGTGTCATGACACTTTCATTGTTTTTTCTACTCAACCGACTATTTTTTGCCACCCTTATCGGTTCATGTCTGTATTTAGTTGTTGTATGGTGTTTCGTAATGACTCTCATTTCTAAATGTACACCTATAAAAGTCCATATTAATTCCAGACAAGTGGCGTTAGCGTGTGACATCCGCGCTCGACACAGGTAACTCACCCACATCAAAGAATCCTGTGGCATAACTATAATGATTTAGACATTTCAATGAATACAAAAGTGTGCTCAGTGAATTTTATGCAATAAAAATTTGTAAGTATTGAGTGAAATGCAATGAGTGATTTCTACATTTAATATATGCACTCAATGTAATATGCCACAGAAATTAATCACCTCTATGAATATTTGTACAAAAACAACAAGAATCCTTTATCCACAAACTTATCGGTTCTATACCTATATGAACTGTTAGTATATTTCATAATTTCCGTATCTCAAGCTTTAGCCTTTTAATGTATGCAACCGAGTTGTATTTCCTTTCTCAACTGTAATAAATATTTCTCTATATGTATAACATGGAACTGCATCCCCCGAAATAGTCTGGTTATTGGATCATTCTATCTTGTTGTCCCCTATTCCTTTCCTGATCTCACATCTTGGGAATCTCACCAGGCAGCTCCTTTTTGTACTTAAATCCTGGACATTATGATAGCGTCATTCTAAGGAGTGTCTCTGCACAGCACTCACTTCTGTCTTTGCTTCAATCTGTTTCTGTTTGACTTCACTGTTTCTATGTTTGGCCTTTTTCGTTATTAAAACTAGTCGGTATTCTAAATTGAATCTGTATCTTTTGAGAATCCATGGTGTAAAATTTCATTTTCTGAATATACATGTCAATTGTTTTATTTCAGGCTGTAAAATCTGGCTTGCTTAAGATTCTTTCAAAGATGGGTATCTCGTTGCTTTCTAGGTTTGTCATGTTATTTTTTTTAGTATTGCATATTTTGTTTCTAAAAATATCTTTAGTTTCTGCTGCCCATTTATTAACGAAATGTCTTATTCATTCCTATTTTCATTCTTAAACAGTTACTGTGGTGCACAAATTTTTGAAATATATGGTCTGGGGCAAGAAATAGTTGATCTTGCTTTTACTGGAAGTGTATCAAATATTGGTGGGCTAACTCTTGATGAGGTAACTGGAGCATAAATTCAAATGCTGGACCATTGGTTCTTGTTGCATTGCTGCTGTATCAATTAACAACAAATTCAAAATCGTAAACAAACAGGAATCTGCACATCCATTTAGGTGTACTTGCTCTGATTAGTTACCTGCTTTTGCTCTTTTGTTTGTGCAGCAAAACCAAAGTTTATTCTAGATCGCCTACTCATCCATGCTAAGTTAATTCCACATTAAGCCAAATACTCTCATAATGCGCAGCTACCTCCATCGCTCCATCTTCTAAAGCTAATTATCCTTCCATTTTGTTGACTCAAGGTTCCACCGCCAATATTTCCCCAACACTTATCCTCTATAGCTAGCATGCTCCAGAAACACGTCGTTGGGACAGTTTTTCTTAATTATTAATTCTAATTCTCTTTCCGTTTTTAATGAATTCTCTATCTTTATTGAAGCTGGCAAGGGAAACCCTGTCATTTTGGGTGAAAGCTTTCTCTGAGGATACTGCTAAGAGGCTTGAAAACTTTGGTTTCATTCAGTTCAGACCAGGAGGTATCATTTCTTATTACGGAACGTATGAATTGACATCTGAACATTGGCCTTATACACTGTCGTTATTTAACTTCTAAAGTCATTTTTTACCTTTTCCTGTAATCAAATATTAGTATGTTTTCCTGTTATCTAAAGCTGATCTGTTATTTTAATGTGCATATTTCTCTTTGTTACACTTCAGGGGAGTATCATGGAAATAACCCTGAAATGTCAAAACTATTGCATAAAGCGGTTCGTCAAAAGAATGAAAGTGCATATTTCGTTTACCAACAACATCTTGCTAACCGACCAGTGAACGTGAGTTTTGTCCGTTATATCCCAATTGAAATTTTGTCCGTTATATCCCAATTGAAACGACTTTATTTATATGCTTTCCTTATACTGGATATCGTTTTCTTGATTTTCTACTTATGTTTATTGCTCACTCCCCTTCTTTTCTTAGGTTGTTCGAGATCTTCTTGAGTTCAAAAGTGACAGGGCACCAATCCCTGTTGGGAAAGTTGAATCTGCATCCTCCATTGCCCAGCGCTTCTGCACTGGTGGTATGTCTCTTGGAGCTATTTCAAGGGAAACACATGAAGCAATTGCAATAGCAATGAATAGATTAGGTGGAAAGTCCAACTCTGGGGAAGGTGGCGAGGTACATTAATTTTCGGTTAAGACATCGCGCTAAAATGTTTGTATAGGTTTTATCGATCTTTCACTTGGGTGCATTGTTTTAGTCGTAGAGTATGGCTTAAGAGCTTTACCAAAATTAAGAACTTCTTACAGGATCCCATTCGTTGGAGTCCTCTAACAGATGTTGTAGATGGATATTCACCAACATTACCTCACCTTAAGGGTCTTCAGAATGGAGATACAGCTACAAGTGCAATCAAGCAGGTAACAAATTAGTTAACCCAAGACCTCTACATCTCAGAGTCCATATTGCATTCTCATATGTAAATAAGATATGACAATACTTTGGCAGATATCTTTGTTCACGCATTATTTTAATTACCTATAGCGAGTTTGAGGTGATGAAACCAATGTAGAATGCAATTGCAGCATGCTTGTCAACACTTACGTATGTTCATATTTAAGTATTCATAGAAATTCAAATTGATGTTTCCATGCTCATGAATAGCTGTCCTAACTCCCATGCATAATTGCATAATTTGGTCGATAGTCATTCAAAATAGTAATGTCTTTGAATGATCAAAACCATTCCTCTTTCAGGTTGCTTCTGGGCGTTTTGGAGTCACCCCAACTTTCTTAGTCAATGCTCAGCAGTTAGAAATTAAAATCGCTCAAGGTGCAAAGCCTGGAGAGGGCGGTCAACTTCCCGGCAAAAAAGTTAGTGGCTATATTGCTAAACTGAGGAACTCAAAGCCTGGAGTTCCACTTATATCCCCACCTCCGCATCATGACATTTATTCAATCGAGGATCTTGCACAGTTGATTTATGATCTCCATCAGGTGAGTTATGTGGTTTAAAAATATTATCTCTAACCCTTGTTAACAACAATTACTTTCCTCAAGTAAAGAAAATGCCAGTCTTTAACACTGTCATAGCTTCTTTCAGCTCAAGGCTTTGCAATATCTCATGCTATAACCTCTTCTCATGTGATCAGGTTAATCCTAAGGCTAAAGTATCGGTAAAGCTTGTGGCAGAAGCTGGAATTGGAACAGTAGCTTCTGGAGTGGCTAAAGGGAATGCTGATATAGTACAGGTGCTGATTGTGGACCTTCCTTTTGCATTCATATCGGCGATAGGAATTGACTTCCAAACGTTTTTAGTGTGTTAAATGTATAATAAATACAAATAAAATTTTATAAAATGATTTTACAGATATTTTGATGAAGTATTATGTTCATGTTCCAGATATCTGGACATGATGGGGGAACTGGAGCAAGTCCTATAAGCTCCATTAAGCACGCAGGTGGTCCATGGGAACTTGGTTTAACTGAGACACATCAGGTTTATATGTTTTCTCCTTCATATTATTAGTGTTAATAATTCATGCATGTGTCTGACGCACATATATAACCGTGTAATGAACTGTAAATTATTTTATGCAGACACTTATTACAAATGGATTGAGAGAAAGGGTGCTCCTTAGAGTTGATGGTGGATTTAAGAGCGGCATCGATGTCCTTATGGCAGCGGCTATGGGTGCTGATGAATATGGTTTCGGCTCTTTGGCGATGATAGCTACAGGATGTGTTATGGCTCGCATCTGTCATACAAATAATTGCCCAGTTGGTGTTGCTAGTCAGGTATCAGCAAGTAAATTGGTTTTGATGAAATTTGTGTTGTCAACGTTGTTGCCTAACAGTTTACAATTTGATATTGGCAGAGGGAAGAGCTCCGTGCCCGTTTTCCTGGAGTTCCTGGAGACTTGGTTAACTTCTTCTTGTATGTTGCTGAGGAGGTGTAACATCCATCATTATCCTTATAATTAAAATAAGTAGACTCTGTTAGCATGATGATGTAGTTAGCTTTTATTGTATGACCGAGTTCAATATCTCAAATAGTTTGTTCAGAGTTATTCAAGGTCTAAAAATACAAAATATTTAACTAAGTGATGTAAACAATTTTTTTGGGATTGAAATTTCTGTCAGGTGAGAGGAATCTTGGCTCAGCTGGGTTATGAGAAATTGGATGACATTATCGGAAGAACGGATTTACTAAAACCAAGGAATGTATCTTTACTAAAGACAAAGCATCTTGATCTCAGTTACATTTTATCGGTATGAAAGTTGATAGCATTTCGGAGGAACTTATATTTGCAATAGTATATTTGCTTATTCCAATCATAGATCCTCTTAAATCTGATAGCTTTCATTTCCAGAGTGCCGGCTTACCAAAATGGAGTAGCACGGAAATAAGGAATCAGAGTGTTCATACAAATGGTCCTGTACTAGATGAAGTTATACTTTCTGATCCTGAGGTTAGAAACTTATCTCATGTCTATCGCAATAAAATGAGTGTCTCATATCATAAAATAATTGGGGTGAACTGACTTTTCCCCTTTTAAAAAAAATTATAATACATTTTTAATGTTTAATTTTTTACTAATTGTACTAAGCTTGTTTGTTTGTGATCTACTTTTTGGACAAGTTCTTGCAATTCTTGTCATTACATTTAACCTACATCTGTAAATTCATTGCTCTTCCTTTGATTTGCATTTGAAACTAAAAGTAGAAATCATTAGCATGAACCAATATGGCGTCTTCCCTCTCCCGTTATAGTCTCTCCTTCCGGACGACGATGATGTGTTTTATCCTTTGAGAAGTTCTTTAGCTTCTGGTTTATTTTTATACCTCAATATTTGTCATATAGAAATTACTTGCAAGTCATTCATATATTGTGAATATTTCTAAGTGGTTTATTTTCTTTATGCAGATATCCGAGGCAATTAAACATGAAAAGGAAATTTCTAAATCTGTGACCATCTATAATGTTGATCGTGCTGTTTGTGGTCGCATAGCTGGCGTCATTGCCAAGAAGTATGGAGATACAGGGTTTTCTGGGCAGCTTAATATAACGTAAGTTTTCACATTGCACACAAGTTAACGAATTGTTTGTTATGATATGTTATATGGTTATCTTCTCTATCCAGATTTAATGGGAGTGCTGGACAATCTTTTGCCTGTTTCTTGACTCCTGGAATGAATATACGATTAGTGGGTGAAGCTAATGATTATGTTGGAAAGGTACCGTGTATTCCTCTTTTTTTCCATGACACTTTTACTTCAGCTGTGTCGAGAACCACTTTTCCTTGAAGCTTCTGGTTTTGAGAATACATATTAAGCAAAGTAGTGAACACAACATGTAGGAATGGGTGAATTTAGATACTGATATCTGAATATTATTGAATCTGTATTTGGATATAGATATACTTATCCATATTTCGGTCAGACAGGACACAGATATATGGTTATGCATTTTCCTAGATACAAATATGGATATAGTTCTAATAAAATTATTCAGATATGGATACAAATATCTGGAGTATATGATGTTTAAATTAAATTTTATCGTTACTAATACCTATTTAATTAATAAAGTTGCCTGCTCATTTTATATGTGCTGAAAATCATGCATATAAAAAGAATATTTTAATTTGTCCATAATATGTTTTAAATTATCCATAATATGCTAGTAGTGTGTAAATATTTGTTGATATTTATTTATTCATGTAATATTCTATCCGCATGCATATTTTTGTCTTTATCAAATATTTAGAGTACTCATATTGAATTACTATCTAGATTCATTTTTACTTAGTTTCAGTTACGTACTTACATGCACATTTGCACTTCACATTCCTTTTGTTTTATCTTGTTTGTACCTACATCTGATTTATATCCTTATTCATCTCTCTTATATCTGGTTTGTATTAACATTCGATTTTTTCAATGATGGATATGACTTTTTATTACCGAACTATACTGTATCCATATCCATGACTTTAAAACAAAAATGGATCTGGTAATACTCATGTCATGCCTGCCCCATATCTAATCCGAATGCACCCCTACACCGAACTGTTACACTCTCATGTGGGCCTTTGGACCATGTTAAAGGACTCCAGCAGAGACTTTTTGCTTGTGAAGGTTGATCAAATGATGAAAAATAAATATATTTTCAAAAGAACGTAATGAGTTTGAATCCAGGACCTCTTGAAACCTAGTGCCCTGCTACCATTCCAAGAACCACTTTACACAAAAAGTTTAAGCTAACAGTGTCTATCAAGCAAACAAAACACTTAACAAGTTCATTGACAATGCACACGATGTTTTGTCCAGGGGATGGCTGGTGGAGAGCTTGTAGTGACTCCCGTTGAGAACACTGGCTTTGTCCCAGAAGATGCTACTATAGTAGGAAACACATGTCTTTATGGTGCTACAGGTGGTCAAATCTTTGTTAAAGGCAAAGCAGGGGAACGATTTGCAGTGAGGAACTCCCTCGCCCAGGCTGTAGTTGAAGGCACTGGAGATCATTGTTGCGAGTACATGACTGGTGGTTGTGTGGTTGTGCTTGGAAAGTATGTATTTTCCTTACACTTGTTTATGTTTTACGAAGGTGCTTTGGCCTTCAATTGAACAAATGAATATTTTTTTTCTTTGTCTTCATAGAGTTGGGAGAAATGTTGCAGCTGGAATGACCGGTGGTCTGGCATATATGCTAGACGAGGATGACACGCTCATCCCAAAGGTTAGTGCTGAAATATTATTTCTCAGATCTTCAGCCAATTAATATCTGAATGTAATGTGGTGTAATCAGCTCATCTCAAAGGTTAGAGCTGTAATATTGTTTCTAACATTTTTAGTTTAGGTAATTGATAACTGAATGTACATGGCATGGTATAATCAGCTGTTTCGCTTAAGATTTCAGGTGCATATGCCAATTAGTCCTGTGCGCGCGCGCGCGCGTGTGAATTGGTTAATGTTATACACATCACAATGGTGAATAATTTTATGCTTATGAGTTATAAGTTCCGCTGTAGGGGGAGAAGAAAATATCCCCCCAATTTATTTATATTTTGGACCAATCTAAATATTTTTTCTGTTTGCGCACAGCTTATAGTGCTTTGCTGATTTAAAATTGGCCACCTTCTATGTCAGTAATTTGGGAGTTCGAAGGGGAGAAAAACGAGTGCCTAGAAGTTATCTTTTATTATTGACATGATAAAGGATTTGATATGGGGATTGGTGCGAGAAGGGTTGGAGGGGAGATAGATTGGTTGTAGTTATGTTAATAATTTACATGATGAAGTATATGATGTGGGGATTAGTGTGAGAAGTGTTGGAGGGGGGACAGATCCATTGACTATGCTCTTATCTTGCTTGTTAATGATGTCTCTTAGCTTATGTTGTTTTGCCGATGAGATATTAGTCGATGAGACCAGTAAATGAATAGTTCTTAAAGTACGAAGGTGAGGGACAATATATAAAATGTTATCTTAGTAAAACAATATATAAAATGTAATCTTAGTAAAATATGGCTGGACACGGACCCAACAAGTTTTGTTTTTTGTGAAAGGTTCAGATTTAACAGCGGAAATTGACTCGATCCTTTCTCAGGTTCACAAAGCAGCGTTCCCGATTTCTAACTCCAACAGATGGAATATATATATATATATATATGGAGGAAAGATGCCATAGGAGGGAATTTTCTCCTATGGCATCGAAAAAATACACCCTCCCTCATTTTTTTTTCCGACGATCGGCATCCACCATCTTCATCATTATTATCTAAGATGTGGGTACACCAAATTTCATGTGATTCTACAACCTTTTCACCGTTGATTTAGCAATGTAAAAAGTTCTATTGTCGGTAAACCGTTAATTTTGAACCCACTAAATCAACGGTGAAAAGGTTGTAGAATCACATGAAATTTGGTGTACCCACATCTTAGATGATAACGAAGAAGATGGTGGGTGCCGATCGTCGGAAAAAAAATGAGGGGGTATTTTTTCGATGCCATAGGAGAAAATTCCCTCCTATGACATCTTTCCTCCATTATTCTCATATGGTGTACCCACATATTAGATGATAACGATGAAGATGATGGGTGCCGATCGTCGGAAAAAATGAGGGTGTAATTTTTCGACGCCATAGGAGGAAATTCCCTCCTATGGCCTCTTTCTTCCATTATTCTCTCTCTCTATATATATATATATATAAAAACTCATTTCTTATTTTGAGGTCTACTTTTCAAACACAATACATCGTGTTTTTCACCGATCTGCACTGATCATTGTGATCTACACATGTTAAGTTATGCATCAAATTTTACGAGATTTGGAGATCCCTGAGTAATCCATTAAATAGACTAAAAAATCGACGGTTTTACGATGCATGAAAACATGATCGCCTGATGGATGTGTTAGAGATCTCCAAATCTAATGAAACTTTATACATAACCTATCCAATATAAGTAGATCAAAGTGACCAGTACGGATCGGTGAAAAACACATGGAATTGTGTGTTTAAAAGTTTGGCCTCAAAATAAGAAATAAGAACCGACATCATATATATATGAGGGAATTTCCTCCTACGGCGTCGAAAAAATACACCCTCCATGATTTTTTTGACGACCGGCATCCATCACCTCCATCTTTATCATCTAAAGATGTGGATACAACAAAGTTCATGTGATTCTACCACTTTTTTACCATTGATGTAGTTGGTGCAAAATTAACGGTTTACCGACAATAGAACTTTTTAAATTGCTAATTCAACAGTGAAAAAATGGTACAATCACTTGAAAATTGGTGTATCCACATCTTAGATGATAAAGATGGAGATGATGGGTGCCGATCGTCGGAAAAAATGGTGAAAGTTGTATTTTTCCGATGCTATAGGGGGAAATTCTGCCCCATTGGCTCTTTCCTTCATTACGCCCTTCCTCGTATCTTGGTGTCTAGGTATCCACCGTAAGTCTTTCCTCGTTTGAACCTCGCCATTAATGTTAATGTTATGTCATCCTAAGGTGTTGCTAAATGAAAGGATCTTATCAATGTCCATGAATGAGAAATCATAGATCGAACTGCCGAATAGGAAAATTTGGATGTTATAGTATTAGCTAAGTTCACGAGCTGGAGATAAGCGGATTCGAACCACATCCGTCACAGGGTAAACCATCGCCTCTCAGGCCTCCCTGGGTGATTCTACCATAGAGTCCAACGATAGACAATAACTCCCCCCGAACACAGCTTATAACTTTTATCGTACTGTGCTCTCCAAAGAGCAACTCTTTTCAAAATCTCAAAAGGTGCTGAGTTGGAATCCCATTCATTCTAAAGATTCTTGTGGTTCCGGAGAATCCAGCTATAGGAAAACCAGGAACATAGAGCTCTCTCCCTTTTTCCGCCCGACTCTTTGCTATACTCTCTCTCTCTCTACACACGCACGCACGCGCGTGCTTGTTACCATCTGCAGGAGTTCATGGAACCTCTTTATCTTTAAATCATCAGTGATTGGTCATTTGAGATGGCATTTTTTGCATTTCAGCTATCATTTTTCAGTTGAAAACGCTATGTTTAAGAATCTATATGGCTTTCCTTTAATCTCTTCCTTGTATATACATATAAAAACATGTATCTTGTTTGTCAGCAATTAAAATAATACTTGTTCATCATTGCCATGCCTTCTTTGGTGCAACAGGTCAACAAGGAGATAGTGAAGATCCAAAGAGTGAATGCTCCAGCTGGCCAGATGCAGCTCAAAAGCATAATAGAAGCCCATGTCGTAAGAACACATTAATTTCTTGCAATTTTGGGGTGTTTCTCGTATATCACCCCTAAAACTTAGCTATTTTCATATAGCACCCTTAAAGATATTTATATACCTATATCATCCTCAAAAAGTTTACTCTTATTCGAAGAACTCCAGTTTACTGTTTACATGTTATTAGCTTAACTTGATGTCATGACATAACTAATCACAGTTTGCTTAAATATACCACCTTTGTTAAATCATGAGCCACATGTGTCATATTGTTCTTTATTTCCTCTGATATACAACGTTATAGATTGCTAATTTTGACCACTGGAAAGAGAGATTCTCCTTGATCATTACTAAGGTTGTAGAATATAGGCGGTTTTGGGCGGTTTTACGCTTAGTGCCTAGGTTTCTAGATATGTGTTTTTGAAAATTAGCAACAATGGCATGAGTAGTTCATTTAATATTCTAATAATACTATAAAGAATATTATTAATAATGTAATGAATTGACATATAGCAATACAAGAAGCAATGTAATAAGAAAACATTAATTGGATACTTATTAACAAACATTTAATAACAACATACAAAATTTGGGGCAGGTGTTATAACTGCTTAATTCTAGCGCCTAGCCAAAGGGGAATTGTCCTAACGCCCCTTTGGCCTACGCGGCCATCTAGACTTTTTTTCCTTGAGAGCCATGATCATTGCTACCCATACAATTTTTAACAGCAACAATGCAACCATTACAGAATATGCTTAAATATTCTTGGTTTGTAGAACCAGAGGGATTATTTTGAACAATTAATAGGCTTTAGGAGTGATGTATGAAGATATGAAGTTCATTGTGCGATATATGGAAATAGCTAGACTTTGGAGGTGATGTTTAAGAAAAACCTTTTTTCCATCTCATTCCTTGCCTGCTTTATGAAGGAGAAAACTGGGAGCGAGAAAGGCCTTGCAATTTTGAGAGAATGGGAAGCGTATCTGCCCTTATTCTGGCAGCTAGTGCCTCCAAGTGAAGAAGACAGCCCCGAGGCTTGTGCCGAGTTTGAGAAAGTCGCAGCTGCTGGTCGAGTCGCAGTGCAATCTGCTTAAATTAAACGACACTATCAAAGGATGTGCATTCAATAGCAAGAAAAAGGGGAACCCATCGACTCTCATAAATGACACTATTAAAGAAAATCAGGGATGCAGAACGACGAGGAAGAAGTTTTTCAAGTCGGCAAAAATACTACAGAGACCCTTTATTCATTGGAGACCTGTTATTGCGGCTTAAAATAAAATTGTTGCCTCTTCTTTTATCTTGTAAATGTGTGATGGGTGACATTGCTTGGATGTCAATTTGTACAGTACTTTGCTTTTGTTAATTAGAATCTTTTTTCCCTATATCTGGAAGCTCCATTTTTTTTTTTCCAACTGCAATGTTCTATTGTCTCTTCTGTAATTTGGGCCTTGTTTCAACATAATTCTAAGAATTTGGGGATTGATTAGTTGCAATAGTAACTGTATATGCTATTAATTGTATGTTCTTTCAATTTCTAATACAAAAAGGCTATGTTAAATATCATATGAAGTTACTTCATCTATTGTATGGTCTTGCAATAGTAACTGTGAAGCAAGCAAACAACATGTATGAGTTTGGATGCTACCTAATGCACAAAATAGCTAATTTCATTTAATACCCCTAACCAGCATTTTTTCAGTTACATATCCAATATCATGAGCCTATTAATGTATATTTTTAAATATCCATGTCTTGGCACCTAATTTGGCAGTTATGATGTTGGTTGAAGAATATATTTTTAAGCGACAGAAATTTGCCTTTTCGCACAAAGTTATTCTTTTTAATGGCACCCTTGTAGTTTACCCCTTTTCTTAAATATCTACCTAAGCTTTTTCCGTTATGGAATAACCCCTTATGGTTTCTTATCGTTACTAAATCCCCCTATGTTAGCCCCTTGAGAAAATGCGGAAACCATCACTCACTAAACATAAGTAAAATTTATTCTTCTTCTTCTTGAACACTTAACCACCAATTCACGTTAGACGGTTTGGATAGCCAAATTCCATGTTTTAAAAAACTTCAATCAGAGAGAAAGAAAAAGAGAAATCGATGAATCGGAGATTGAAATTGTCACGACCCGAAAGAGCACGTGACTGGCCTTTGAACCATATGAAGTCTATAGGATCCCATCTGATTCAAGTAAGCCAAAAGCCCAGAAATCTAAAACCATTTAAAGAGTAATTAAGGAAAACTGGTTTTAAGAAGTAAAGAAATCGTGTTTCGAAAATCCAAGTTTTTAAATAACTAAGCCGAATATATATTTTTAAAATGTGTAACTTTTCCTGAAATTTTCGGCAGAGGTTCCTTTGTAAAAACTGGCCCCGAACGGGGTACAACAAGAATAATATATATGAAATGATAAAAGGCAACCCCAAGCGGGAGCTAGCTCTTCGTCAATCGACGGTCACAACCATGCAAGCAATAATAATATACAACGCCAAAGGGCGAGGATCAAAAGCCAAAAAGAAACTCAAAACAGCCAGAAAACCGTAATACTACAAGCGCGACTCTAAGGTCGAAATAATACAACACTGTTTTCTAAGTCTGAAACAATATACAAGTTTTGGTTGATGGAATTTCTAGATGCAATAAATAATACAGGAACAATGGCGGTTCTGATGCAAAAGAACCCACCTACCAATGCAAGTCATCCATATGGAAGCAGTGTGCCAGAAATGCCGCTATGGAATCTGCACGGCAAAAACCTGCAAGGACTGTGGCACAACGGGGGTGAGTTGCCAACTCGTGAATAGAAAAATATCTACAAGCAGAGATCGAATGCATGACCCATCCTAGGTCAATACGATCAGATATAAATAAACCTCAATATGAATAAAGCTGAAGCATGCTAAACTGGCAATGTAATCTCTATACATGAGTGTAGTGCCAAGTGCTCGTGCTAGTGCCTCAGGTAATAGCATATCATGAATGTGAGGTATGATCAATGTAATCAAATCTGCATGTACGTGGATCCCGTCCACTCGTCACCTAATGACAATAACCAACATGCATGTAAATATCATCAGCATATGCATGGAAATGTGAGGATATAAACCACCTGTGTCCCTCGCGACACGTCAAAATCATGGAACCGGAGTGCCCAGTATCGGCACTCGAAAACATCATGAAAACTGTGCCCAGCATCGGCACGTAAATCCTCATACATCAGGCTCCGTCAGTCCGGATCGGCCCACGGGCTCCGTCTGCGGTATCGGCCCTCGGCCCCGGCAGTACGCCCATATCCATCTATCGACTCTGGTCAGTATCCTCCGGATAACTGCCAGGTCCAACCAATCACCGGTAGGTACTCGCCCGCCTCCAGGCTCAATCGGCAAAATCCTTCGATCATCTTGCCGAGGGGAACCATACCGGGTCCACCATGTACCCGCAATCGGCTCGTCCACTCCTCGAATCGGGTTTCACATGTCGCTCTCAGTACCGAGAAAACACATGGTGGACGCACTGAAATATCATATCAAGGGTAACCGGGTTTTTAAAGCAATGACATTCTCTTTTTAAATACCCACGGTTCCCAAATCCAGAAATATCATAGAAACAACATATCTCAATGCGTATAATCAGAAAGCATGATGTATGCGACATGTAAAAGAAATGTAAGCATGTCATTATGTCATGCAAGGATCATATACTGAATGCAATAGTACTACAGTGTAGTGACATGGCAATTATCGATGATGAAGTATGTGAGCCGGCAAACAAGTGTACGTGGAACATACGCATCATCGATAATTGTGCTGGTGTCCTAGCAGCATGACTGAAATATATCAACAATATAAGCGATGCAATGCAAACAGCATGAATGTGCGGAATCGAGTAATCAACGCAACAGTAGAGAACCTGCCTCAATAATTATATCATGCAACCTTGCCTTTTTAAATAAGACGAATCAGGGCTTTTGGTAAAATAAGGCTACGGTGTTTTAAGAAAAGACGCGTCGTTTGAAAATATCCGTATAAACCCTTTTTGCCTATCTTTAAAATATCCCTGATTCGTTAGTTTTGAAATAGGTATGACTCGGGTCTAGCCTAACGCCTACTATACGAACTACGAACCCGACAATCAAGCCAATAGAGAGGGGTATGGAAACCACCTAAATCTGAGTCGATATCACAATATCTCATCACATGACAGGCATCACTACCATCATATCACATCTCCAACACGAACTCTGTCATGTCGCCAATCTCACGGCCTCAATCGAATCTCATCGACTCATCTCAATCCCACGTATCGTCCTCAAAACCCGTATATAAACACATAGTCCCATACCCATGTGTAGATATACACACCATCATATGCGCACAGATATATGAAAGGATGTATGCAAGTATGTGTGTATGTGTGAGTGTGGGTGCAACCACTACTCTAGGGTGTCGCACTATACTCAACCAATACATCCTTATAACCAATAGTCCATTATTACCATCAATAATCCTAAACAACACATAATAAATATATGTGTGTATACGTATTCGTATACATCACCACGGACTGCGGGGGTGCTATACGCCATCCACCCGACTTCTCCCCGTAGATATAATCTACTCACCTTGCTTCTCATGTGTCGGTGTCGATGTCGCCATCTTCATCTTCTTTGCCTCACATCTCGTAGGGTACCTACAAGTATATCACAACGCTAAAGCACATGAAAATCACATCGGAAACCAAAACGGCACACGCTACGCCTATAGGTAAAAACTTATAACCTCGCATGCAAACGCGATCAATATCCACTTGTCGTTGACGTCCAAACGCCACCCGACAGGAACGAAACATCAAATACCAAAATCCATACTAAAACAAGTCGTAAACCATGTACCAACATAGGAAAATCAACCCAGATTTCACCCTAGATGGAATCAGTCAAAACTAGACATACCCAGGGTCAAAACTAGAGGAAATAGGGCCATGCACAAAGATCGAGACAGAACCCTCCTGCTCTGGCCGCAATTTGCGGCCAGAAGGAATTAATTGGCGGCCTCAGTTTGGAGTTGCGGGCTAGGGTTTGGTGTGGTGGTTCCATGGTGCCTGCACATCTCACTGCCAACTCAGTTTTAATTTTGGGGTCTCGGGGTAATAGCAGATTCCACAAAACACTTCCAGATTTACAGTTTTCCCCGATATCGATTCCATAATTCCGTATTCTGGTTTCAAGTTCAGGTTCGGGTCCAAATTAGCATCACACAAGGGATTCTAAGGTCACCACAATCCTCAATTCCATCTTTGATTTCAGTTTTACCCTAAACCCTAACTTGAATTCTCTAAAGTCCACAAACAACACAATATCGACATGAAACTAGAATAGATGCACAAGGAAATGAAATACTACTCTAATAGGTGCAGAAATTACCTCCTTTGGCAACTCAAGAATTTTCTTGAGTTGCTCAAAGTCCTCCAAATCCAATCTTGCTAGGTTCAATGTGTAGCTAGTGAGCTTGGGAGTAAGTTTTGTGAAGTGGGAATGGGGTTTTGGCTTTGTTTTCATGGTGGATCTAGGGTTTTAGTGAAGAGGGTGAGAGGGGGAGAGAGAGCAGCAGCAGCTCCATCAAGGGGAGGGAGAGAAAATGAGAAGGGAAATGATGGGGGGCATGGGTCAAAAGAGGTGAAGGTTGACTTGGTCCCTTTCTCTCTCTCATCATCATGAAATCTTTCCTTTTCTTTTCTTCACTAAACTCTTCTCACTTGAATAGTAGACCCAAAAGAAAAGCCATGGTAGAAATGCACAAGCAACACAAGTGTAGAAAATGATATGTGCACATTTTTGCACAAAAATGCTAAAAATCCAATTAGCGATTCTTAATCGCGATTAGCACTAAATTAGCATATAACTAATCTTAAAAACTTTAAAATGGCATAATTCCATAAAATACCTTATTTTAGAATTTTCCATAATTTTTCCCCATTTATTTGTATTTAATTATACCAGAATATTAAAATATTCATTAAAATAATATTAAATTATAAAATTTCCCAAAAATCATATTTTATTATTTTGGAAACGTTACAGAAATTTTGGTTTTAGATTGGGGAAACGGGTTAAAAAGAAATAAAATTAATGCAAAATAGGTTACTTGCATGACAAGTGACCTATTTTCCCTTACATTTTTTCAACGATATCTAACAGATTCAAGCTGCAGGGTATTTAAGAAGAAACGTAATAAAATCAGGGGATACTATGTTACGAAAAAGCACTCGTAGATGTAATCACACATAATTTGCATTCCCGGTAAAAGGTGGAAAAGAAACTCACTAAAGTTGCATGGTGCACCGAAATTTGCCACACGTATTTTGCAAGTGAGATGTGTCATGCCCGCATGTATGGTTATTCATGCAATAGTATGATTTTTGAAAATCTTTAACCAGCATAAAAATGCATCTAAGGCTTTTTCTCCAGATTTTTTATTATAAAAATACATTTTTCATTTTTATGTACTTGCTCTTTTTCTGGGTTGGATATTATTTTTGTATTTTCTTTTCTGTTATCTATTGGTGTGAAAAGTTGATATATGGAGTCCGGTTTGTAGTTGTTATAGCAAAATGGAGCAAGCAAGCATAAAGTTTGGAGACATTATATTTATTTATATACCATCATTAATTATTTTAATATTTTGTTTGCAATTTATTGTCCGCAAACTATGAATATTTAAAATATCAGAGTTAACTAACCACAAGAGCTACAAAGTAAAGAGTTTTAAATTAACCATATGAATGAAAGCTTCATTCTTGGAGCAACCAAAAGCAACTTAATTTCAGAAAAATGTGAATTAAAAATTGAAGAGTTTAACCTATAACAGAATAACAAGATCAAAATATTGGAAAATATGAGGTAGAAACGATTTTAAATAATGGATGCCTAAAATTCCCCAACTCAATCTTTTCATGTTAATTTTATTTAGTTAGATAAATATGAAACATTCATTTAAGCTTTGTAATGAGACATATTTTCAAAGCAAATTATGTGACCTCCATAGATTTCACATGTTTTTGATAATAATAATTTTGGTTATGATACACATTAGACTATTCAGCAGACATCTACCTTAATTATTTGCATAGGATTCGTCATACCTTTAATTTATCTTTTAGTGGTGTTGTGCTTACGTGAGACGCAAGTGCTTCAACTAAAATTGTTTAATAAAAATGTACATCAAACTTAAGTTATATGCGATTCCAAGAATGACTTAGTAAATCAATATAATTTGACAATCTTTTCGGATAACTAGCACTATTCATCTTGTATTTCATGGACGCATGGATGCACATATGTTATAAAAGTAATTAAAAGCTCATTTTCAACATGAGAGGTCGTAAGTTCGAACTCAGAAGCAGCTGATTAAAAAAAATAATAGTAATAATAATTAAAATCCAGTAAAATATACACATGTTTATTACATTTTAGTGTGATGAAAAGCAATTAAGAAGAACACCACACGGTTAGTGCAGTAAAAAAGCTTTGCTGCCCAAATGTACATGAATGCCATCCAATTCATATCCTTCACTGCATTAGTCCAGCGCCAATCAACCGTCTAAAGTTCTCTAAACCAAAGAAGAGCTAAATCAAAGGTTAGCTACATTTCAATTGGATTTATAAATGGAAAAATAAGCACATAAGATTCTATAATATAGATCCAATTCAAAGACCAATGAGCAATAACTCAGTTGACATGCCACTTTCCTTTCTTGGAAAGTACTTCGATCATCAGGAGAGGAATTTTGGTCATAATTTAACGCTTTCAGGAGTATATTTGTGGGTCCCTGATGTGTGCGCCGTGTATATAAGTTATGAGTTACAGTCGGTTCATAAAAAGGAAAAAAGAAAAAAAAAGAAAAAAGAAAAAGCAGACCAGTTCCAAAAAAAAAAACCGATTGGATAGACATGACAGTCTTTCCAATAATAATTGCAACGAAAAACCTACTTTCCAACCCAATTTCTGACACCAATTTATTTTTATACCTGTTAATTTTCAAAAATATCAAAATCCGCGAAGGACCTAAAATCTTAAACACGGTATATATAAAAATCATATGTATTGCCACATATAGGTTCTCTCTATGTATGTGTATATATTTATCTTGCCTGACCTTACGGGGTTGGTTGAAAGAGAGAAACTCGAAATGTTTGGTTAAAATAGTAGAAATTGTTGGAATTGACGTGTATTTCAAACCTAAAACCGATGTCTATGGAAACATATTTCATATTTTTCCTATGGCTATCTTTTTGTTGAGAATTTATGTGAAACTTTTTTACTAAAATCTTTTAGCCCCCTCCTCCCTCCTTATATGTGCATGCGTATATATTAGAATCTACTCATATGAATGACAAGTTGTGTGGTAGAAATGGAGATGGATACATGAGCCGAGCCTGAGCCGTATGAAAAATTAAACATTTATTCCAAAAATACGTTGGTGCAGGTGCATCAAACAACATCCTAAATAGATTTTCCTACAGAAATAAATGAAAAACTTGGATAGCTAAGCTTGCATAATTAAATTTTTTAGAAATACCGTATATACCACGGAGCCCTAAGTATGGTTATGCGGCACGTAATCAATTTAGGATGGAATAGTCTTAGAATATCCAGAAAACACACACATGAGGATGACATGGCACCGAATATTCCAAACTCTTTATTTACAAAATCCCACTTTCGAACCAAACAGAAAAACAATTCCACCACATCACTCAACAAAACTCTCCACCTCTCAAAATCAAACAAATCTCGCCCAAAAAAATTCCATCATCTTCTTCTTCCTCAAATTCCCAAAAAACGGAAAGAAAAAACCCAATGAAAATGGGTCACAAATCCATTTTCACTCGACCTTCGATCGATTTCCACCTGCTCAAGCCCTTCAATCTCCTCCCAAACCCAACAAAATCCCCCAACTTCGATCCCCAACAAATCCCAATCCCTCAAAACCCCCAACCCCAAAAACCCTTGATCCCAAATCTTATTCAATTCCTATCCCAAACCCTAACCTCAATCCTACCCATTGCAAGCCCCCCAATTGCCCCAAGACCCAAATCCCCCAATTTCAAATATGAATCAGGGTGCTCAGTCCCCCTTTTCAGGCCCTACGTCGCCAAGGTCCCGTGGCATGGCGGCGTCCGCGCGTTCTTGTCGCAATTGTTTCCAAGGTATGGCCATTACTGTGGGCCCAATTGGTCCAGCGGCAAGGATGGGGGGTCGATGTTGTGGGATCAAAGGCCGATCGATTGGCTCGACTTTTGTTGCTACTGTCATGACATTGGTTACGATACCCATGATCAGGCGAAGCTTTTAAAGGCCGACCTCGCGTTTCTAGAGTGCTTGGAGCGGCCGAGGATGGCCACCAAGGGCGGCGCGCATCTCGCACTCCTTTATAGGTCGATGTGCATTACTGGTGGGTGAAGATGAGTTTTGAAAGTGAATGTAGGTTGAAAAGCTTGATTTTTTGTTGTTTGGTTTCAGGGTTGAGGCATGTGCTTATACCTTATAGGATGCAGCTCGTGAGAATGCGGTCGGGGCCTTCGGTTCTGGAGGTGTTGGCTAACTTGGTTGGCGGATTTAGAGGTAATGCATACAGGAAGAATTCGGCGTGAAATTGTATGTGTTGATTTTAACTGGTGTTTGTGCATATGTTTATGTTGAGCTAATATAGAGTAGCTTTAGTTACTAAGTAAAGCGCACATTGTTCTATAATTGATGTTGTGCTCTTTATGTATATGCTTGCTACAATTACTCTGTATATTTTCTGTTTCTTGTACAAGTGCTTTCGATGGTATGCAGATGTTAATTGAGAATATTATACAGAACATTGTATAATACCTAGAATTTACATGCATGAAATAAACTTAATTCAAGTACGAGGCTGGGTTAACATGATTTTGCTGGTTAGAGATGTCCCATAGATTGTTTAACTCGGTAAGAACAAACTTTCAAACAGTATGACCTATGTTTAGGGAATCCCTATTAACATAATTCAAAGTCTTCTTTCCCCTTATGTATGTGTTCCTACTTTATAGTCTCCGAAATGTGCTTATTTGTTTCACTGTATGGGATGGTAGTTTTGGGCTAGCATGTAACTTCTGCCTCCTTGTTTTAAAAGTGAAGCGGAGCGGTTGGATGGGCTGGCCACCTAAGAGGCCGCTCATAAATCAGCTTACTCATTTAGCTGTTTGATTCTTTTAAAACAAGTTTAGAACAAATAAACAATATTCGTAGCAATTCTACAGCAAATTTCTTTGCAGTTTTAAAATAGTTGAATTGAAGAAAACCAAAGCTTCATCATATTTAATTAAATACTAAACCGTTTTGAGCAATACTATGTTTAATCAACTACTAAAAAGAGTGGTGGCCACATTAATCATCTATTTAATACAATGTTTCAAAAGAGGACATAAAAAGCTGGGTGGCCAGAATGCCTGACCGCTGAAGCGTCCACTTCGGCCACTCAAAAACCAGTAATGTCCTATTTTGGTTTAAGTTTGTTATTTCTTGTAAGTTGTTTGTTAACCATTGATTTAATTGGATTTTAAACTATTTTAAATACCTAAGCCTCTCTTAAGTCGAGTTTCAAAGCCAAAATCGAAAACTTGACGTTGAAGCTGCTAGAAGCTCGAAGCCGTAGATGCTAGAAAACCCTAGCTTTTAAATAAAAAAAAAACAAAAAAACGAAAACCCTGTTTTTCCATCCCTTGCTCCGAAGCTAAAAATTGAATCTCCTCCAAACTCGAATAAGAAGTCACCAAGTTGAAAATTCTAAATGCTTGAAGTCAAAGCCTCCAATTCGAAAACCTAAGCTGTTTGAAGTCGAAACCTTGAAGCCTCCTAGTCGAAGTTGAGGTGTTGAACTTGAAATCAAAGCCTCCAAGTCGATGTCTCCAAAACACTAGTTTGATGTTTTGGCCAGAGAGAATATATACATGGAATGAATTGGAAATGTAGATTTAATTTAGTATCATACTAAAAGACTAAATGCAATATATGTTTACTCATTATGTCTTTAGAAATGTGTAAACACCAATAAATAGGATGTGTGATAAAGTACTAAAACTACCCTCATAAACCTTTTTTATGCACCCACTAAATAAGAAATTGATTATAATTGCTCAATTAAAGCGGTACAAAGCGGAGCGGCGGAGAGAGCTCTACCGCTTAATTGTCTGCTTTTCAAAACACTGACTAAATAGAGTAATTGATTAAGTTTGTAGAGAATTGTTGTAATAAGAGCGATTGATTAATAACCAAGTATTTGGAAAACTATTGAAATCGTGTGCATTTACCTATAGTAAATATATGTCACTAGTTTTTCAATAAGTTTTAGATAATGCTCACAACTTGAATGGCTGACAATTACGCTTAGGGAGCGGGATTTACATAATCATTGATGTAAATTGACTTGAGTTCGTCTTCAACCATAACTGGTGAGCGATGTCAACTTCAATAGTGAAAGCGGATAAAGCTTGTTCTGTTATCAAGGATAGGAAACACCTTATAACAATGGCTAGACAGCATGAACAACATCTAAAGAGGATAGATGTCTCTACTGGCTTGTCGAATTTGACTTCTCACGATGCTGATGAAGTTGGTAAATGTATGAAGAGGATCATGTTTACTCTGATTCGCTAACTGAAAAATATGGCACAAAGTGTGGTCATATCGTAGATGTTTAGGGCATCTGTTATCTGGTTTCACTTTGAAGTTTGGTTTGTTATATTGCTTGTTAGTATTAGAATTCTGTTTGCTTCTATATTAATCTCGGTTTTTATGTTTATCTTCTAGTTATTTTTGTAAAAACTTATATAAAAGTGATAGAAAAAGGGAGTTTAGGACATGAGAGAAAAAAACATCAAATTTTCTTATATACTGTTTTTTATAGCGTGTATGTGTATGTGTGTGCTTGCCTGCATTCCTGCCATGATTTTGTTAACTCTCATTCCAAACAACATACAAGAATTTAGCAGTAAACCGCATTTTGTTCTTTGGTCATTACTTCATCAAAAGTGATATAAGTTAGCAACTCAAGGGGGTTAGAGTTTCGATAGAATGGTTTTCTGGGGGTTCAAAGTCCACATTCGAAAAATTGAGGTTGTAGTCTATTTGGTAACCAAAATGGAGTTTACAAAACCAAGGTTTGGGAATTTCGAAACTTCACAAAACATGGTTTCAAATGGAAGTTTAAATAATTGATGCTTGAATGTAAATTGCCAACCTATACTAAAGGGACTCTGGTTTTAGAAACTAGATTTGTATGCACCAAAGGAGCATACCTCTGCCAAGTAAAGAGGCCATCTGTTTGATTGCTAAGTAGGGTAGTAAAGTTCTTGTTTTTGTTTTAACTTGAACAAAAACCACGTATATGAATTCTGTTTTTTCGAAACAGAGGTTATGCGTTTTTAGAGCAAAGTTTGAACACCAAGTATCATGTTACATTCTACAGATTTTAGCAAAGTTCTGATGAAGTGCTTGCAGACTCCTGTGCCTTTTAACTTGCCATCAACCATTTGGATGCCTCTTAACTTATCATGACCCATTTGGATTCGCCTCATGTGATCATGTGCTCCATTGATCTTCAGGGGAAATATTGCCTGGACTTTTCTTTTTCTTTTTCTATGCTTGCTGATGCCCAGCAGTTTCATCATAAAGAAATTGAAGTCGTTCTGATGCTAGAAACAACGTTGTCGATGCTATCCTTGCCATATTATTTTGCCTCTTGAGTTTCAAATCTGTTAGCACTCCTGTATTTTCACCGTTTCCATAGAGGATACTCCGCCATTACATGTCTTTCAATTCCTGTAGCTTCTCCTTTGATGCTTCCTCATCCGAGAAACCGAACGTTTTACTGTTGAGCATGATGTATCTATTATTTCTGTTCGTCTTTGGATTTGTTGAAAGCGTAAAAATTGTGGATTCCTGTCACTATCTTCGGTGTTGTTTGTCGTTTAGCAGCTTCCAAATAAATCACCAGACTCTACGGTTAAAAGCTCTTCTTGCCGGTTGGTAGTGAGGTTTTGTTGAATCGCAATATAGCTTCTATTGTCCAAGCATAGTGCAAATGCAGTGTTCTAAATGTCGACCGATATCGCCAAAATGTCGGTTTTGGGAAGAAAACGATACAGATATACAGAATAATTTCAGTTACCGATATTTTGTAAATGTCGGCCGACATGTGATGTTGACGTTTTACGCGACATTTACCGATATGCGGAAATTTTTTAAGGCAATTTTCTTTCGGGTTTGGCCTTTGTATATTAAGTGATTAACCCGGTCCATTGCAAAAATAAAGAACAAAAGATATCGCCATTGCCTACGACCATTCACTTAATAGGCGACTACTTTACCACTGAGCTATTGAGAAAAAATATAAGTTAATAAAAATAAAAATCCGAATAAGTTAATGTTTTTTAAAACAATAAGTTATATAAATGCCGTCCACGTTACAAAAACGTAGAACGCGATATTTGATAAAACCATCCGATGTTTAACGATATCTGCTACCCGACATCAAAATCTCCATTCGAAATTTAGAACATTGAATGCCATTCATGCTATTTGAATAATAGTTTCAGGTGGGGTCCTGCCTTGGGCTTTTTTGTTCTGAAGAATCCTTGTATATGCATATACATCCATTAGTTTTGTGCATAGGGATGAATGTGCGTAGAAAAAGAGAGAGGGAAGAAAAAAGGGCTACAGACGGTTATGGCGGCGAAATAATACAACCTCCATCTTTTTTCCGACAATCGCACCCGTCATCTCCATTTTTATCATCTAAGATGTGGATACACCAAATTTCATGTGATTCTATTACCTTTTCGCCGTTAAATTACCAATGTAAAAAGTTCTATCGTTAGTTAGCCATTAATTTTGCACGCACTAAATCAACGGTGAAAAAGTTATAGAATCACATGAAATTTGGTGTATCTACATCTTAGATGATATAGATGGAGGTGATGGGGGCCGATCGTCAAAAAAGATCTTAGAGCATGTATTTTTTCTGACGGCATAGGAGGAAATTCCCTCCTATGGCTCCTTTCCTTCCATTATTCTCGTAGAAAAATTTCTTCTTGATTCACTAAGCTATTTATCTGTTTACCGCAAAAATCCTTTAGGACCATTTCTTGACGGGTATTTACCCGGAAACGAGAACTCAGGAATAGACGCGATGTGCTTATTTTGCGGTAAGTTGATGATGAACTATTTCTTACATGTGGTAAGTATTGAAATATCACGCACCGAAATATCACGCACCGAAATATAATAGATGATTTAGTCAAGAAAAATCTGTGGTTGATCGTAGGCTTACAGAATTGGATTATGTAAGCGATCTGTAGGATTTGATTATTTTTCTTTTGTTCAATTTGAATTTGGAACGGTATTACAAATTTTTTTTTGGTATATGGTAATGTTATAAGTTTATTTCAGCAAGACACTCAAATTCTACTCTTAGCAAAATTCTATGCTTGACGATGCGGGCAAGTGCTAAAACTGAGTTATTTAGAATTAAATTTGTGTGGATTTAAAGCATGTTTGCGCAGATAAATTGCTTGAGGGAGCATAAGGCCATGATAAACCATGTTTGATATTCTATATAAATTATATTTTTAAAATCTAAGTCCTTTCACTTGTACCTTTTTCCTACTTTCTGCACTCCACCCTTGTCGATGTAACCTTCCGTTTTCTGGGCGCTGCCATCATCCTCGTTGCTACCACCACCGCCATCACGGTGGCATGCCATTGCAGCCATCTTTGTCATTATCATCATCACCGACGTCACCGTAGGCATCGTCATTTGCCACCGTCGACGTTGTCCTATCAGTGCGATCACAATCGCACCTATCCTTGCACCTCTACAATCTCTATTTTGTCACTGCTATTGCTCAACTGCTCAACTGTGGTGACAACGACTATTTCCTACAAGGATAGCCACCACAATCACCAATCCTACCATCATAAACATTATGATTATTTATCAAATACTCTTCATAGATTTAGGTTTGTGACATGGTACTAACATTTCTTCTGAATACTATATAAAACTATCATAACTTAACGGTCAACGTTGGTCGAATTTAACATTGTAAATTTCATATCGAAATACCTTTTTTTATCTATCCATAACATAATTAATTATCAATTTCATTATTAATTATATTAATTAATTATTAAATATTAATTAGATAGTGCGAGCAGAGGAGGTCGGTAGCGGTGAGAGGAGGGCAAAGGTGAGGGGTTAATGAAAAACATGATGGTGATGAAGTTGTTGATGATTAAGAGGGCAGGGGTTGTGGGAGTCGAGGGCGGAGGTGAGGGGTGGGGGATGAGGGATGACGGGCGAAGGTTGAGCATTGAGAGTGAGGCTTGAGGGGCTGGTAGAGGGGCGGGGGCATTGAGAGTGAGGCTTGAGGGGCTGGTAGAGGGGCGGGGGAGGAGGTGGTTGGAGGCAGAGGATGGGGGTGGAGGCAATTGTTGGAAAAATTGAAAAAATAATTGGATATTACCAATAAATTAATTAAATAATTTAGCTATAGTAAATTATTGTACAATAAAATAAATTAAAGATAGGAAATAATGCTTATCAAGATTTTCGAGGGAAACCGAGTTGAGAAAAATTGCTCTGTACGTAGAAGTAGTTTCATGTCCCTTTCGGTGAACTTGACTGGATGCACACGTCCCAACGCATTACTTCCCAAGATTCAACGGTCGTCATGAATAATTGTGCACTTGATTACCAACTTTTTGTATTTGATGCATAAAACAAAAGATGAAGGATAACGATAGTTGGAATAATTTTATTATTTTTTCTCCTTCTGATATAATCCTATATGTTGTACACATTATAAGTAAGTCTGAAAAAATTACAGTAGAAAATTAGAGAACATCAACAACAAAATACAGGATAAAAACTAAAAAGAATAAGAAGTAAGCCCCTCAAAAGGATCATCTAGAAGGTGAAAGCAATCGATCTTGAAACAAAGATGTTGCTTGTAGCGCTTCAGTGCGAGTTGTTGAGATATAATCTTCCTTAAACCGAAAGGTGTTTCTGTATTTTCACCAAACCCAGGTTGCGATAGCCATCGCCGTTCTGTCCCAGAAAACAGTGTTGACATTCGAGTGCGCGTTTTTGGTAAGCAAAATTTTTCAAGTCATGAAAGGTGCTAAGATTGAGCTGCCTATTTGTCAAAAGTCGGTATTGAGCGAGGAAGGATTTCCATTCTTGACAGTCAGAAAACAAGCGTGTAGTTGCATTGAGCTAATAAACCAAGCGTGCAGTCGTCTCGGCCGAAGTACTATTACAAAGGACACATCCAATCACTTCACCCTACATCCCTCACCCTTGCAGCCATTCCATCATTGGTAACATATTATTGAGAAGTCGAGTTATGAACCATTTTATTCTCTTACTGATAGCCGCCGCATTTCTCGTATGTCGATGTTCCAAGTTTCAAATTGTGCCTCTACTCGTCGAATAGCGGTTGCATGCCTCTTTGACCGAGAACTCCCGGTCGGTCCCTCGCCAGACTAAGCGGTCTTAACCGCCGGCTATAACCGCCGGCCAGTTGCATTGAGCTAATTGTAGTAGTCAGAAAACATGAGACGGCTGATTCTAAAATTTCCTCGTTTTAACGTAAAACCTTCCAACAGTCCTTTGCGAATGGAAAGAGGGCGTGAGAAAAGAGAAGAACCAGAGAAGTTTTACGCTCCCTGTATTTTTTTTGTTTTGATATGCGTTGAGGCTCGGTTATTAAAACGAGAGAATTGAGGCATAATACTTTCTCTGGTTTGCAGAAACATATATGGACGTTTTTGATTGAAGGGAATTAATTCTGTAGTTATGGAAATCAAATGGGTCATGTGTATTTGAATGTTCATGAAAATATAATTGAGAGGAAATTATAAATGGATGAACTCAAAAGAAAAACATATCATCAAATCTAATAAAGTTTAGAAATACATAATAATTCCAATAAGGCCGAGTGTGGGTTGTGAGGGGCGTGGAGTGGAGAGGGGGATTAACGGGGAGGCGGATTTGTAGGATATAGAGGTGGATGTGGAGGAGGTAGAAAATGAAGATAGATGTTGGAGGAAAGAGAAGATGCGGGAGGAGAAGAGGGCGGTGCCGAAGCCGAAGCCGACCCTCCTGCACGGGTGATGGATGGAGGAGGAAGGAGAATGTTTAAAAATTTTATTTTGGGTAAATTGCATTAATATGCTTCAGAACCTTCCTTTTCTTTTTCCGGAATATTTCTAATTTTTACATAATCTTTGATGTAAATTGACTTGAGTTTCACTTCAACCATAATTGGTGAGTGATGTCAACCAAATTAGCATGTTTTCGCATAAGTGTATGGGACATAATAGATATCAGACTCACGTATCCTCAATTTTCCAAAATTAAGGATACGATTCTGAGATACCCTGAGTTAAGTTTTTGTTGTGTGCGCGCATCCAGCATGTGGGTGCATACATGCATACATTTCCTCATCCTTTTAGCTTAATTTAAATCGAATATACAAATGATTTGATATTGTTGATCCATACACAATTGATGCTTTTTCGTGATATGTACATGTGGTACATCTAGACCATAGCACAAGTCCTGACACGTGCCTAAAAGAGTACTAAAAGTGTACTCTATTGATCCGGAAATTGGAGGGATAGACGCAGAAATTTTCGTGACAGATATCAAACTTAATTCTTATCTTTCTATGTAACTTTCATTTTCTTTCTTTTATTGTGGGATTTTGTGGGTGTAATCCGCTTAAAACCCTCGGGAGACAACACTCCTCCTACTAGAGACACCTAGAGGTTTAACGACTTGTTGCACGTGCTCAGTGCAATCGTGTTGCCTACGAAAATCTGCTGTTTAGGTTTTTCTTTTTCTTTTTCTTTTTCTCCCTCTCTTGAATAACTAGTTTGTTCGGGATGATCAAAATTAAGTTTAAGGGTATTTGTTCAGTCGAAAATATTGCACATTTGATATAACATTTTTCTTACTTTTCTTAAATATTTAAAGATATTTATTATAAATATAGAACATATGTGGGTTTATCTGCAAAATTCTCTTTACCATATATTTATATATTATAATTAATATTATGAAGGAAAATATATGCATATTATATTTATATAATATTTTAGTAATTAAATGATGTATAGCATATCAAATATTCTTAATCAAGTTTCTTAAAAATTTATTACCATATAAGGTAATTAAGATACTCTATCTAATTTAATAAATAGTACTAACATTATTCATGGAGATATTGTGTAAGATTTAACTCAGATCAGGAGATCAAGATTTTTAAGATATCAGGATAAAAAATCTGTCAAAATCATAGAATCGATACTGACAGAGACTTAAGAAATATCTGAAGAATCCAAGCATGGAAAAGATCTACACGTGTCAACATGAGACCATAGAAGAAATTTCAAATCCTAAATCCTCCAGAGCACGGCGCTTCCGCTGCTAAAGTGCCCAATTAGCGGCGGATCCGCGGCTTAATCATGGCCGCAGGATCTGAAAACTTAGAAAGGGGATTTTTATGATAAGTCTAAACCTATGAGATTTAGGGTTTCTGATTTGAGAGCTATATAAAGGACTGATGGCTAAAGTTAGAAGGCATCACCTTTAACACGAAGCAAATCACCGTCAAAGAACAAGAGATCCACGACAGGTCCACGATTCGACGTGATAGAGCGACGTGAATATCGACGGAGCAAATACTTCCTACGAAACAGAGATCGAGAGCAACTTCTTCCTCTTGTAATCTAAATTCGAAGGATTTGTACTTGTAACGTTGATTAATAAAGGTAGATCATTTGTTGAATTATTTCGCATTTACTTTCCCTATTTAAATTTCTGTATTATGATTTCCTTCTCTATCTCTTCTTCTTCTTCTTCTCCAAACATGCGTGAGTAATTCTCCGCTTGATAGGATTCGTAAGATTATGGTAGATCAATGGATAATAAAATCTCTTAACTTCTTTTACATCTTATAAAATTTATAAACTTTATCAAAAGAATCATTAAAATCCTTATCGGGCGCGCTACCAATTTATTGATAGTCTTGACCGCGATTTGAGATCAGATTAACAATTGTTTTGGTAGAGGCTAGACATGAATAGAGGTCAATGAAAGGATAAGGGTTAAGAGTGGGAACCCTATTCTCTCCATAAACCTTAATCTTCATTCATCACTATCAATCTAGTTTTAAATCTATTAAAAGATAAAAAAAGAGTCATCTTTATTTAATCATCCATTACTACTAAATTCTAACGAACCCTACAAGCTCTCTTCTTATATATTCTACATTCGTGTTCAACATAGATTTAGAATCACTCTCCCCTTCTTTTAATCAACTCATCTAAAACAAGATTAAAAGTTCCACACATCCCTGAGGACGACCCGTACTCATCTCGGCTAACTACACGCGACACCGTTATTGATTGCGGTTATTACACAAACACTTTTTCACATCAATCAAGCTCCTCAAGCCGAAGATTGACATTTTCTTCATCTGTCAGCTCGTATCGAACCGCTACTCGTAGAGAAGGGAGTTTTATTTCCAGGGGAAGTACTACTTCCGTGCCGAACACCAACGCGTATAGTGTTGTATTCATGGCTGTCTTGAACGTTGTTCGGTACTCTCAGAGAGTTTCGTGCAGCCTTTTGTGCCAGTATTTTTTGTTTTTGGACACCGTCTTTTTATAATCTTTATCAAGGTCTTGTTGAAAGCTTCAGATAGACCGTTGGCCCGAGAATTATAGACCGAAGAGTATCTCCAATCTATTTTATACTGCTGTGCGAAGTGGCTGATTTTATGACTTTTATAAGCTGTCCCATTATCCGAGATAATTCGTCGCGGGGTGTCGAACCGATAGATGACATGGGTTCTGAAGAAATGGAGGATATTCTCCGTCTTCACCTCCCTTAACGGTACTGTTTCTGCCCACTTGGAGAAGTAGTCGGTCGTTGCTAGTATGAACTGATGTCTTTTGGACAAAGCCGGTTCAATGGGGCCAATTATATCGGTTCCCCACATTTCGAACGGCCAGCTAGCTACTGTTGGGTGTAACGGATTTGGATGTTGGTGGATGAAGTCCCCATGAATTTGGCACGAATGACACTGCTTTGCATATTCGAGGCAGTCCTGAATCATTGTGGGCCAATAGTAACCCATTCATTTTATCTTTAGCTTCATCTTTGGCCCGGCTTGATGAGAACCACAGAGTGCGTTGTGAGTTTCTTGGACGACTTTCTTTGCTTCCTCTAGTCCCAGGCATCTTAGCCACAGACAGTCGAATGATCTCTTACATAGAGTATTATTGATGAAGGCGAAAGACAGAGCTCGTTTCATGAGCTGATGTCTAGATGACACATTTTCGGGCGTTTATTGGGATTTGAAGTAGTTTATGAACACTTCCCTCTAATCCTTGACCTTTTCTTCGTCCTCCATTTGAAGGACTACTTGTTCGGTCGCTTCTTTTCCTTCAGATGGATCTATTAGGTCTTCCGAAGATATATCTGTTGGCGTGAGTACCCTGCGGTTTTGCACAATGATCCTTATGTCATCGAGGTCTTCATCGGCCAGTTCCTTAGCCAATTTGGCCAATGCGTCTGCCTTACTGTTTTATGCACGTGGTATACTCTCTAGGATGTAAGAGGGGATTTGTGTCAGCAGTTGCTGCACTCTTTCGCCATACTTTATCGGCTCTGGCTTGCATGTCTGATAGTCGCCATTTACTTGGCTAACTATCAGCTGGGAATCTCCATATATGAGGAGATATTTGATTCCCATGTTGATAGTGTTAGTTATATGTATGCCCTAGAGACCATTATTATACATGTGATGTATATTATAGTGGATGCTTGGACATATATAGGGAGGACTTTCTTGTTCGACATGATAGTATTCTATCTGGTTGTTCTTTATCTTAACATGTACACTTATTGTCTCTCTATTACATGTTGATAAAGCCCTTAGGATGAGTACTTGACTACCAGGATTATGATACAGATCATACTAGTGGGGCTAGGGTAGTCGGTAAGTACATCCTTCAAATATTCCTAGTCGTGGGAGTATCGAGACGGGGCATCGATATTCCAGAGTAGACTAGCGTATACGCTTCTCGATCCATATGATGGACGATGGATGATCCCATATCCATTGATGTTTGACATCAGAGATGGTATACGGGTGCTCAGTGGAGACTGGGTACACTGGATGGACTCGCCGAGAACTCCTAGATGGTATTATACCTATCGTCAGATAGCAGTTCTCTGGTGACACTGGTACAGGTTAGTCTGTCGACCCGAGATCGTCATAGAGTCTTGTGTGATTCCCACTGTGTTTTGATTTCCACCTTACCACGTTCAAGAGATCATGCAAAACGGTGGTTTTTTGGTACAGTCCCGAGTCACATGGAGACAATGAGCGATAGGAAGGGATTTCGTCTCTCCTGGTATTGGGGGTTGATGTTGCGCCATGCTTGATTGGCCATAACAGGAAATCCCTGGTCAGGATTGCTGAGATCTACTGGTAAGTGTTATCAGTAGTTTCTCGAACCGTTATGAGGCTCACATCGGCATGACTTATCAGGCTATTGGGGTCTGACGTTATACCACCCCTAGGCTGTGATATGCGACATATCAGACGAAAAGACCGGACTGTACGGTAGTGTTACTGATTGGATTCGCAGGAGTATGAGCAGGCTTGCTTGTTGATCTTCTGATCGCTTAATACCTGGGTGGCCGTTACGTTTAGCAGACCGCTTGTGGCTTGTGGGTGACTGATATGATCACCACCTACTGCCGGCGTATTGACGAGTCTTTAGAGTCCTACACAGAGGTTTCCTGGCTCAAGCGAAACGAAGTAGGGGCACATATGTGATATGTGCGGGACCGAGATTAATGCGCGTATGTGATACCACATTCTATTCTTGAGATATATGATATCGGTCGGTTATATGTGATATAACCGGGTTATCGGATCAAGTGTTGATTCGATAAATCGATACATTTCATATTAGTCGGTTGTATGTGATATAGCCAGATTATTAAATCAAGTGTTGATTTAATAATTTAATGTATAATTATATATGTGATGTATTAATTTACATTAACTAATATTTTCTCACTTAAACATTTCTTTTACTCACTTTATACTTTAGTATATATGTGATATATATTAATGTATATTTTTTTGTGTCATGCTAGATGATACATGCTTCATGGGTGTGTGAGACTTACACCATGCTTATGATAACCTAGGGTTTTTATTTATTTAAGAACTTCAAAATTGGTTGGAATTTGTCATGGCTAGAAGCTTGGAGAAGCTTGTTGAGCCCATTGACTTAGTCTACTAGTTTTGTTTTGCTTAAAATATTTATTAATCTAACCATTATCCTTACCCATGGTTAAGTCTCTACATGAGTTAGTGTATGACACAAACTCACCCATGGTTGCTATTCTCACCTCATGAGTTTCATTCTCATCTCAACTTCATCTTCTTCTTCATCAAGAGAAAGCTTTCTAGATTTTCTCAAGGTGATGAAATATTGTGAGAAAAATAAATCTAAAGTGAGCAAAATTCCCACTTCATCATCCTCTACTATACTAGCCATTTAGTTTAGAGTGTTTGCTTCACTAATTCCATATTAGTGAAGATGTAGCTTGAGTTGGTGTCTCCTCGACGTAGATCATCTTCGGCTTCGAAGACTTCAAGCAACCTTGTTCCGTTCATCTTGTGGAGTCTTTCTAGAGTCCGGGAGTTCACTACTTGGAGCGAAGGGTAGTACTACACAGAGCTATTGAAGTGAATGACCGGTTTACAAAGGTTGTATTCCTTGTTCACTTAGATGCAAAGATGTTTACATGTTGTATTGTTTAATTCTTTAGTTAAGATTTTAGGGTTAGGGTTATTTAGCATGGTAATTTTTTGAAAATGGTATGGACGATGCCTCCCGAAACCTTACTGTCGTGCTGAGTATCCCTACAGTGGTATCAGAGCCATGTTAGAGAATTAGAAGATGTTTGTTAGATTACGAAACCGAAACTACTCCGAAACTTGAAACAATGAAATCTAGTTTCTGTCAATTTTTATATGGCCTCTAAAAAATTTTTAAGCAACTGCAGAATGTTGTATGTGATATAACATGAACACCACAGAAATTTGAGAGCACTTGGCCGAATTTTGGCTGGTGACATCCAGGAAATATCCGAGCTCGCCGGATTTATTGTGCGTTTTAAGCTTCAAAATTTTGTGGTGTTCCAGTCTCTGGGTTTTGGTGTTTCAGGTGTTGCTTGCTTTTTCTAAGATTGCATGTGATGTGGTCTTACTGTATTGGCAATTCGGAGTGTTTCGTATTCGTAATTTTAACATTGTTTCGGGTTAATTAGACGACGTTAAAATGTTCGAACGGATATCAATAACCCATTTTCTCCCTCACTGGAAATTTTCCAAGAGTTGGATTTTTCCAAGTTTAAAATTTTCAGAAAATCATGCAGGTGATTCTGTGGACCCTCTAGAAAAACGAAATCCTAACTCGATTCTGTGACCGTCGGAATCGCCACCAAACCTTAGGGTTTATGGTAGTTCCGCGGCGCCATAGGTGAGGCAAGGGTTGACCCTTCTACGGTTGGTCCATAGGTGCCGTGGCATGTTCTGGGTACTTTTTAAACTCCGCTCAAGTGTTGAGCTCTTTGGGAAATTTTGGGTGTTTGTTTATTCGATCGAAAAGTTTAACATCGTCTAGCTTCTGTGATTTTGATACAATATTTGGAATCCACATATTTAGTTTTGTGAAAACCAATTTGAATTTTATAAATCTAGCAGTTTAGTCTCATTTGATCGGTTGCCACGGAATTTTGATGTGGATCAAAAATCCGTCGCAATCAAGTAGCGTACGCGGATACTCGCCGGGTAACCTTACTAGATAGCCACGCCCCATAGCCTCGACCAAGTGACTCTATGAGAACCCTGTCGCCAAAAGCATCCGTTCGGGTGCTCACGGCCGCGGTGTTCCGCCTAAGTGCACTTCGTCGACGGAATCGGGGGTGCGGCCGTCTACTAAAATTTCCAACGAGCATTCGATCAGGTTGTCGGGAATTTTGTTGAATTACCCGACTGGTTATTGAAAAGTGTTTTCAATATCGAGACTAAAATGTGGGGTTTATAATTGTTAGGCATGTGATGTCTAAGGAATTCATTTGGTTAGGCATGAAATCCAAAGTATGTGATACATTGGGTTTATGATATCTAAGGTTGTTGCAGATTCCAATTGTTGTAGTTTTTCACTTTCTTTTCTGCGACCGTAAGTGTAATATGTGGTGTATCGCCGGTTTTGTTGCTATACGTCAACGACAATTGGGATACGCATATTTACTTACGTTGATGACATGTGATATTATGTGTTGCTATGATATGCTATATTAGATCGTCGTGTTTTGAATAGCCGTTTTTTTTTATGTGAGATGAGAGTTTTTCATTTTCATTCATGTAAAACCTTGTATGTAATATTCTTTTATTGGGGCACTTCTGGGTTGAGGATGATGTCACCATTGATGTATATTATTTACTTTTCCGCATTAGGATAGACCCAAGGAGGAGAGCACAAGTAACCGGGTTCTAGGGTTCAGTGGGAGACCACCTTGAGGAGTCGAGACCGGGTCTCCTAACTCTAGAATTGAGAGGGTTGCTTGCCACTCTCGTAGGGGTATAGGGATATGGGTTTGGCTATTCATCACGACCGTGGAATCTGTATTTTATACTGGCTTAATTTAAAACACGGAATTCCTAGTATATCCAATATTTTATATGTGTTCTTCTGCTGCTGATATTCTGTGATGTGATCACTTGATATGTTGAGAAGATTGCTTATATTATATATATGAGATATAATAAATATTGATACTTTCGTTTCTTATGTGATGCTTAGGAAGCATATATGATGGGACTTCATTAATGAGATTAATGAAATAAAAGAAACCTAAAAATGTTGCAGAAACTTGTTTTACAAACTGGTAGCTCTAGTTCTTGCTTTGCATAGCGGTATTCCTTGTAGAATATCCAGTACCTTATTCGATAAGAAAAGAGCCGAGATCCCTTCACCGGGAGTGACCTCTTTAGCGAAACTGGCAGATACTACAACCCACTCGGTTTTGTCTTTTGATTACTTTTTTAGTTCATGCTTTCCATAGTGGTATTTGTGAAATATCCAGCACCTCATTTGATGGGGAAAGAGCCGAGATCCTTTCATCGTGAGTGACCTCTTTAGCAAAACTAGTAAAAGCCTAAAAAACACTCCTTTTCAAAATCACTCGATTCTATAACGATATCAAGTTCATTAGGCAAAAGGTTTTCTTAAAAACCTGTCGTAGCCCTCCGTCATTTCAGATAAGTAGCATTTAGTATTCGTGCTACGTTTGTTGACCTCTGTCAAGACGTAGTGTGCGGTAGCTGATTAGTGCTTATTTGCAAAGCATATGATGCGATTGGATTAGGGTAGTCGTACGACCTTGTTGACCTCTGTCAAGAGTCGTGCGGGTGGGTTTAATTCAATCATGAAATGGCGGGTTGAACTTGACTAGCGCACTATGGTTTGTTGACCTCTGTCAAGGTCATAGGACGCTAGGGGTAAAATATTATCGGGAATTTCAAGTGTTGAAATTTGCAATGAGATTGCATACCTTCTATGAGATAGTTGGATCTCGATACCCATTGCGAGTAAGAGTTACTCCTGAGAGAGTTTTACACATTACAGTTAGCCGATCAAGCAGGTGTTTAGAAAGGTGTTAACGGGGTTACACTCTTGGGAAAACAAGGTTTATTTTAATTAGGTCTGCGCGAAAGCATGGGGAACCTACCTCAAAGTACCGACACTAGCCTGGCCGAAAGATTGGCGAACTTGTAGAGTGTAATTAATCCCGGCTAGTCTTACCTTTTAAGGTTTGAAGGAAGATTTGATAAAAACAGTGGGAACCATCCTGATTAGATGAAATAATAACCAATTTGATCTTGCAAGAGCATATGCTGAGTGTTTTCTTTTCTCTCTCTTCTGGTAGCGACCATATCACGCCTTAATCAAGATAATAATATGGATGCATTGACCGAACCTGCTTATTATACTGAGCTAGAGAACGTTGGTTCCGCTCTATCTTATAATTGTTATAAGTCCGAGCAGGAAACATAGGAATATCCGGATTCCTACGCGACCCAATCGAGGAATGTTCATGTTGATGCATCTTCTTCAGGTGTGTTTATTATCGAGAACTGTTTCTCAGTATCCTCTACGTCCTAGATATGAGATACCGGATTAGGATCTTATATATGTAATCTGTTACATGGGCTACAGACAGGTAGAGAACTGAGAATAGGTGATTGTTTTCTAGTGTAGAGAATGGTGTAATTGTTGCAGCCAAGTTAGTTGGCAAATATTACCTTGTATTACCAAATAGTAAATACATTGATTCTGAACAAATGTCATTAGATACCGAACCTGATATACGACATTACAATCAGTTTCTTTATTAAGTTAAAGAAAGATATAGTTTTGTATTGCAGGATAATGTTGTGAATATTTTCCTGAATCAAGAGTTGATTGGATCAGGCACGTTATGTAATGGCATATACGTTCTAAATCAAACCACAGTTCAAAGTATATAGAACACACACAAGAGGAGTAGTTCAGAAGTGAATGAATCCTTCTTGAGGCATTGTAGACTAGGTCATATCTATGCGACACGACCAGCTAAGTTACATAAGGATGAATATTAGAATCTGTTCGAATTTTCATCTTATGATGCTTACCAGTCTTGTCTCAAAGGTAAAATGACCAATACTCCGTTTACTAGAAACAGAGAAAGAGTTAGTGAACTCTTGGAACGGATATACAGTCCTATGCCTACAAATGCCAATGTTGGTTCTTCGTACTTCATTATATTCACCGATCATCTCTCAGGATTCGGACATATGTTCTTGTTGAAACACAAGTTTGAAACTTTTGAGAAATTCAAGGAATATAAGCTTGAAATTGAGAACCAGACGGGTAGAAGTATTAAGGTCCTTCGATGTGATCGAAGAGGAGAATACTTGGGCATGGAGTTCCTGGATTTTCTAAACAGAGAATAAGATTCTCTCTCAGCTTACTCCTTCGTATACACCACAGCACAACGGTGTATCAGGGCGGAGGTATCGCACCCTATGAGAAATGGTGCGCTTTATGATGGGTATTGCTGCGTTACCTGTTTCCTTTTGGAGTTATGCACTTAAGAAGCTGCATACCTATTGAATGGGGTTCCATCCAAATCACTGCCTACCACTCCATATAAGATATGGAATGGGAAGAGACCATGTCTTAAACGAGTTAAGATATGGGGTTGTATGGCTTATGTTGAAAAGCAAAATCCGGACAAGCTCGAGGCAATGTCAGTTCTGTAAGTTTGTTGGATATCCCAAACATTTGCGAGGGAATATCTTCTACCTATCTGAGGAGCAAAAGGTGTTTTGTTTCTCAGCATGCCATCTTTATAGAAAAGGAATTTCTTGTGAAGAAATTTGTGGACATGAGGTAGAACTGGAAGAAGTTCCAGCTAGACAAACTAACAGCTGATGATTTGGTGAAACAAAAGGATTCGATAGTCTCCAACGAACCTCAGCCTCTCCACGAATCTGGTAGGGTTCCTCATCTATTTGGGAGATACTACGGTCTTTCTCGGTGAAAGTGGGAGCGATGATTGCATCATGGTAGATGATGGCCTAACTGGGTTCAGGAAGGCCATCACAAGTGGAGACTTTGTGAAAAGGCTGGATGCTATGCAATCAAAGATGGAATCCATGTACACCAATAAAGTATGACTTTGAATGTTGCACCTAAAGGGGTAAAACCCATCGGGAGCAAATGGATCTTGAGAAGATCATTAGTGTAGATGGAAAAGTTGAGACTTTTAAAGCTATGCTTAAGTCTATCACGATTAAAGCAGGTATCGCGGAGTTGGAAAATCTGTTTTGATGTGGCAGTCAAAGTGTTTGACTTTATCAAAAAAATAGATGAGCATTGTATATACAAGAAGGTAGTAGAGAATATGGTTGTCTTCCACGTATTGTATGTAGATAACATACTCTTGATAGGAAATGGTTTCCTATGCTACACTCGGTCAAGCTCCTCTTATCACGAGGATTCTCCATGGAAGATCTGGATGATACCTACTACATCTTGTGGATTAGAATACGGTATCACATACTCGTATTTAATCAGGCCCCCGCACATATCAGCATATGTGCCCTACTTCGTTTCGCTTGAACTATGAAACTTCTGTGTGGGACTCTAAAGACTCGTCAATACGCCAACAGTAGGTAATGATCACATCAGTCACCCACAAGCCGTCAGCGGTACTAGCTGGACGTAAAGGCTACCCAGGTATTGAGCGAATAGAAGATCAACAAGCAAGCTTGTCCAAACTCCCATAAGGCCTATAAGTAACACTTACCGTACAGTCCGGTCTCTTCGTCTGATATGTCGCATATTGAGTCTAGGGGTGGAATCGTCAGACCCAGTAACTTGATAAGTCATGCCGACGTATGGCTCATAACGGTTCGAGAAACTAATGATAACACTTACAAGTAAATCTCATCATCCGTGGCAAGGGACTTACTGTTATAACCAATCTAGCATAGCGCAACATCAACTCCATATACCGGGAGAGATGAAACCCCTCCTATCTCTCACCGCCTTCATATGACTCGGGACTGTACCCAAAATCCACATGTTTGCACGACTCCTTTGAGCCATGGTAGGGAGGAAATCAAAGCACTGTGGGAGCCACACAAGACACTATGACGATCTCGGGTCTACAGACTAACCTGTACCAGTGTTACCAGAGAACTGCTATCTGACGATAGGTATAGTACCAACTAGAAGTTCTCGGCGAGTCCTGTTCAGTGTACCCATTCTCTAATGAGCACCTGTGTACAATCTTTGATGTCAAACACCAATGGTTATGGGATCAACCATCGCCTCATATAGGGTCAAGAAACATACACACTAGTCTACTCTGGAATATCGATACCTTGTCTCGATACTCCCTCGACTAGGAACAAATAAAGGATGTGCTTGTGGACTACTTAAGTCCCAGTAGTATGTCCGCATCATAGTCCTGGTAGTCAAGCAAACATCCTAAGGGTTTTATCAACATGTATCAGAGAGACAATATAATAATACTAGTGTACATATTAAGATAAAGAGCAACCAGATAGCATACTATCATGTCGAGCAAGGAAGTCCTCTATATTTATGTCCAAGCATCCACTATATCATACAATAATGGTCTCTAGGGCATACATATTCCTAACAATCTCCCACTTGGACTAAGGCCATGTTGTTACGCCCTGCTTTCCAATATACGGGGAGGGGAAGCGGCGAGGCCCGCTACGTATTTACTCCGAAGTAAACACGCTAAGCGTATCTAAGCAATATAAAGTAAAGTACACAAGAGACAGGAATGTAAATGAACAGAAACTTTATTTATTATACATTCTTTAACAGGTACAACTGGAAATGTAAATACAAGTCTGAAATGCAATGCCTAAACAATGACATAACTGAAATGAAAGTTGTGTACAAGTAAAGTCTAATACTCAGGGTCTTCTATGAACTGCTCCAATTGCTCCTGACTGGTCTCGAGCTCCTCAGAGTCGGGTCCTCCTGACAACATTCCAAAGAAGAAGAGAAATAAGAACGTCGTCAGCGAAAAATCGCTCGGTAAGTCCCAAAGATGGGTAGAGATAGAATAGACAGAAAGAGAGTATAACTTGTAATATTTGATTATAATGTTAACGCAGTTGTTTGTAGCTTGGTACAGAATATGCCAGTGTATACGAGAGGAGTCCAACTTACACCGTGGACTTTGGTAACCCGTAGTACAAAGCTCCGTCGAAAATACTACGGAACAACGGCATCGATGTAATTACGTCTTAAGTGACCATCTCGTGCCACCTTTAACATATTCCGTACCATTCTACCCCTTTATAAACCCCGTAGTGTATTGTTGTATTGATTGTATTGTATTGTCTGTAGTAAATGAAAGACTTGCCGAAACCATGATATCAGTAAAGCGAATGGATGTAAACGGAGAGTCATGTAGACGGAGTACTCCATAAGTGTAAGTGAAGGGATTTTTTCCAGGAATATTTTATCAATTTATTTATATTTTATTTGTACCTGTCGCAAATTCGAACTTGCTCATGGTTCGGTTCAGTCAATATAGATTGATATAGATTGAATAGACGGATTTATGGATTCATGTTGTATTGTAGTTTATACTTGAATCACATTCAAGTCAGATTGATTAGATTGAGACTCTGTCTGAGTCAGACACTTTTGAAAAAAACTTGAAATCCTGAATTAGTTTGATGTTATAGGTAACTGCTGCATATGGACGACATGATTTGTGTCTTTTTCCAAGACAATTACCGTGTTGATAATACCGTTTGTTAGATTGTCTACCTTAGATAGGCAAGCACCTATATTCTCCGGCTCTCTGAGGCTCAAGAGAACTGGTCCCGCTTAAACCTATGTTTACTAGGGTCTTTATTATAATTTAACATAACTTGAGGGGTGTTCATACCAGAATATTGCATTTTAATACCGCTCATTCATTATCTTTTTTTTGTATTTATCGGTACTATTAACCAGTGACTGCTCAGTAATACAGATTACAGGTATCCGTGACAAAATACTAGAAATACACTTAAAATCACGGATATATCATTTGTGAGCCGACACTGCAACTGGAACTGGAAACCGACCGATAATTCTTGGGTTTCTTTGTGCAACATGCTTGTGTAAACACAATATAAGTTGTACACAAGTGTGCACTAAGACCTAAGGGGGGGCTGCCATGGCACACTCATGATGGCTAGAGCAAGTGGGCATGGTGTGATGTGCATTAAATGCAATAAAGTGTTGATGTGATTTGAAGCTACAAGTTCCCTCTAATATCCATGAGTGCATCCAAAGCCTTTACAGAGAAAACAAGCAGCACCAAAGTGATGTGGGGGACAACACTAGTGAACACAACAAATACGAGCCTAAGATCTCGGAATTTGGCCGAGCACTTCCTTGGAAAATCCGGTGTGGCCAGCCCCCTGCTCCTGTGGGCCCCAAACTTCTACAGCCTCTCCCTTGCTTCCACGTGGTCTTAGTTTTATTGTTTGTTTATTTTGTTTTGGTGCCTATAAAAGCAGACCAGTGGGCAAGTGATCAAGGGTCCAACATAGTCCAAGTTTTCTCATTTTTTTCCATACACTTTGTAACTCTTTTTGTTTCTTTAGTTCTTATACATAGCTTTCCCTTGAGTTCATGCCCTTCTCTTGATCTTGCAACCTCTTTAGTGAGCTTGCAAGTTTAAGTTTAGGGTATTGATCTTAAGGTTGTATCTTGGATATAATAGAACTTTCATTTTGAACACTTGGGTTCTTAGTATTACTTACTTGCATTTATTTTGTTGCTCTTTTACTTTCTTGCAATTCATTTCCATGCTTTACTTACTTGCTTATTTACTTTCCATGCAATTTACTTTCTTGTAATGTTGATCTTTTCTTTTCTTTGTTTCTCTTTTCTTTTGCCCTTTTGGTTGTTGTTGTGAATAGGTTGTGAATATGTGTTGTTAGGAAAAGAATACGATATTGTAAGTTAACGTTCCGTTTCTCATTTCCTTTTCCCGTATTTTCCATTGAAACCCCGTCCAAACCTTATGCAAGTGCTCCGTTAGGCACCCTACCCTACCAAGGTATCGGTGTTTCCTAACCGCGACCGGTTGCGTTCGGATTGGCCGGAGGCGAAAGCAAGAGACAAGAACGGAAGGACAAGGGTCAATAAGTCGGATTCCACGAATACCGTACTTAAATCCCCTAATCCACGTTGTTGCTGATTGCTCTAACTTCAATCGTTAAGTTCGGCTCAAAGGATTTGAATATGGAATCCATTAACTTACATTATCCTATCGTTTTATACTTGCATATAACACATAGGTTAGATAACGAACATTCCGCCACGCGCATTAACTCGTAAGAACAAGAAACTAAAACACTCCGTCTCCCTGTGGATCGACCCGTGCTCATCGCGACTAGCTGCAAAGCGACACCGTCCTGATCATGGTTAAACTTTAGAACTTAAAACTCGACACGCCGAAAGCGTGCGATCAAATGGCGCCGTTGCCGGGAAGACGGTAACTTTTTAATTCTTGTTATTTCGGGTTAATTATTGTACATCTCATTTATACAACTAACCCTATTTTCAAAATAACATCAAAATTTCAAAAAACCAAAACCAAATAAAAAAACTAACTTTGCTAACATTTTTTTTTGCTCTCTGGATTTCTTACCTGCAACCACTCTGGAACTAAATAGAAAAAACAAGCAAGAGATTTGAGACACTAGTAGAACAGTGAGACACCTGAAGAAAATTGGAGCCCACACTTCAAAGTTCAACCGGCGACTTACCCACGGCGTCGCCGGCCTTGTCCCCTCCTTTTGCCTCTAAATTCTCCTCTGTGCTCCAATGTTCTGTTTCTGTCCCATTTTTATTGTTTGTTTTTTTATAATTTTTGGTGTGCAGGTATTTGGGCATTCATATCGCTTTTTCGCACTAATATCCGTTTTTCCGACATTTATAGATTTTTACGGATTTTCGAACGGCGAGCGTGGGGAGCAAAGTGTACATTCAAGACTAAGGTGATTACGAAGTACAATGCCAAATATCCGGATAGTTTGACCCGCACAAGCGAACTTTTCAAGCTACTTGGATTTAACTTCAATGTGGGTTTCTTAACCCGAAAATTTATCGGTACGTATTTTACTAATACCTTCTTTCTCAAATCCGACGCATCCACTATACATCTTTGCAGGATTGTTTGCAAGTTCGCTACCAAACGCCAAAAATTGACTAACCCGTATTTGTTGCAGTGCCGTGCTTAATATAAAAAATGATTGTTTGATTCTTTATAGAATTTTTATTGATTTGCGCATTGCATACATTAATACGGACTTAAGGGCAAGCGAATCCCACAACATACGGTAAAGGATTTCATCACCTTTTCCGTGGCCCACAAATCACGAAACTGTGCATAAACGTTTACCCACACAAATTTTAAAAGAAACTAGACTTTAAGCCTTTAAGGACTTTGCGCTCACTAGGAGAGCTTAACTATGTTTAGAACACCGCTTAACGGTATATCGTTTACGGGTGTCTAGGAAAGTGTTCACGGCGAAACCGCCAAAAGAGAAAGGGTTATTTAATTAAGGACCTTCGCGAAAGCGTCGGATAAACCTCCCCTTATCTCTGCACTTACCTGGCCTCGTGATCAGTATATCTTGAGCCCGTTTCTCGACATAGTTTTACTTCAACAATCAAGTTCTTGAGCAGGTCTAGTTGACCTAGGTGAACCCTAGACTGATTAGGTGCGTGGTATTTTTGTGTCGTGATTGTTTTTGTCTAGATTCTTTTTGTGTGTATATTTCATTTTTTTGTTAATAACTAACTAAAAAAATATATAAAAAAAATCATATTTCCCCCCTCATTTTCTCTTCCTTTCTTTCTTTCTCTCTTCATATCATGGGTACCCCACCTCGAAAAACTCTTGCCGAACTTTGGTACCCACAACCAGACATCACTTCTTATGGTTCTTGCTTTGGCCGAACGTAGAACGCTCCATCCATGCCAAAAATTTCTTTGAAAGATCGGATAGACGCGTATAGGACAAACAATTGGACTCCGCAATCCACTTCGTATCAACCGTTTCAAACATTCACCCCTTCTTACGTTGATACCCCTTTTGAGAGTCCGGTTGTAACTCCAAAACCCATGTCTATTGCTGAACATATTGAACAATCTCGTAGCCGATCTTTCACTCCTTTCAACACTTCCAGTTCTTGGGATCAACAATTCCATTCACCTTCTTATCCAAATGTTGATCTTACTCCTGTCCAACCATTCAATTCCTATCCATCCTACCTAACTGTTGCACCTTCCCTAGACATTGCTTCTGAACAGCCATCTGGGAGTTTCCAGTATCAAAACAACTTTGAATCTTTTACTGAAACCCCTTCACAACCTATGTCTAGTCTGGAATAGTCGTTGGAAGACTTTAGGGTAGCGTCATGCCAACAGATGATGGATTTGAATGCATCCATGGCCGCCCTCATACAACTTACTGACCCGGTAGTTAGTTTCCAACTAGCTCCACATTTTCTAATGTATAATGAGGCGGTAGGACATGCTGAGAATTTGAGTGGAGAGAGTGAGCTGTACACCCTTCCAAATCAAACCTACCCATTGCAAATTGAATCCCACAACTCCGGTTTTGAATGTCTATCTAGTGTTCCAAACGATTCACCGATTGAAGATAGAAGAATTAATGAGTTGTGCGACTTTGCAGTGTTTGATTTACCTGATTGTGAAGGGACCCTTTCGAGTGAAACCGCACCTAATTCTTTTTACCTCTACACCTCCATCTTAGAACCTGAATTGATTGAAATCCATGCTTTTGATGAGGTGTCTGAGAATATTGATTTTCACTTGATTGAGGATATCGACGCTGGGGATATTTTAGATGATGAACCCGCAGATTTGGCTGAGTTTTTCTCTCCAATTCATCATCCCGAGTCATTAAATGTTTTTCCCAAACTTCATATGCGTCTTGATATTGATGATAAATGCATGGATAAGCTGAATTTTGAGGAGACTTTTGAGGATGAACCAGTCTTATTTGATGAGTCGGATTTTCCAATTCATCCTGTTCTTTTCATTGACTGTGCACATCCTCTCAAACCCTTAACCGATACCCTTACTCAATCACTTCCTCACATCCTTTCCGTCGTTCCGACCTTGCAAGAAAACGTATCACTTTCATTTCTTATGTCTGGTTTACCAAGTTCGGCATACCCATGTTTTCTCACGAATCCTGAGGGATTTGACCCAATTTCTCGACGGGTTAATAGCACAATCACTTTTTACACATTGGTCATCACAAATTGTGCTAATCTATTCACTCCATTTTCAGCCTCAAGTTCGTACTCCGTTTCTTTTTCCCTTCCGCCATTCTTCTCCTCATATACCGGGACCGTATACCGCTTCTATCCTCATACGGTCTCCCGTATTCTCCATTTCTTTTCTCTCCTCATTCTTTCACCAGCCACTGCTTTATAGCGATAGAATTTTTGAATGGTTGGTGCTCACTTTTGGCCTGTGTAAGGCCTTGTATAGATTGATACTGTTCTTTCCCTTTAATCCTGGACTTCAACGCTTAACAGTGGAAACACTGTTTTACTTAAATTTGGGGGGGGGGGACCCTTTTTGTGTATATATTTTTGGTTTTTATTTTTGTATATAATTTGTTTTTGGGAAGACACCGACAATTTTGACCCTCTTGGTGTAGCCTGACAGTAAGAGCACTGTCAAGTTTAAGTTTGGGGGTGTGCTCGGTAAGCTTTCTACCTTCGCATTCATTTGTATATTCTGCATTTGCATACCTTATTAAAAACCCACAAAAATCGATTTTTTTTCCAAAAATATAAAAACTTTGTCGTCAAGTTAGCTAATAGGGTAACTGAGATTTTATTCCGAAAGTTTAGTTGATACATTAAGCAATAACTAAATTCTAGGCTTAGGAATTGAAAACCCTAAAAATAACCCTCATTCTATTTAAACTTGGCAATTATACGTCCTTACAGTTTTTTTAGAAGTAGATAATCTTGAGTTCAGTTCTTGAGTTAAGTCAAGATGAAGGGAAAGTATTGAAGCTTTACTGAAAGATAAGTCTGAAAAATAGTTTCTACTCTTAAGTCCAAATTTAGAAAGTATATACCCTACAAACTTCACATACATGCACCTTGAAACTTTGGATAGTAGAGAATACCTAGAAATACTCTTTCCTGAAAGCCTAGTATGAAAGAAAAAGCGATATTTAAAGCTAAACACCAAAAGAGCATCAGTGAAAAATATATCCGGTCTTGAAAAAGAAAAATAAAAGAAAAAAAGAAAAATAAAAAATAAAAAAAATAAAGTCAAGACCTGGAAACTGCTATTTACGTTTTAAAGCTCACACATTCAGTAATCGGCCGTTAGTGCCTCAAGAAGCATTAATAGTCCCATGTAAGGTGTGTGAGCAACACCGTCCATCATTAATGAAAAGAAGTAGTATTAAGTATTAAGGCAAGGGTACTATAGCTTGAATTGAATTCTTAAGTGTAGGGGTGAAATAAAACACACACGTAGGGGTATACAATCGATATTTGGAGGAAAGATAGAAATAAAGAATAAGACTTATGTTTTCCGTAAAACTGATAAAAATCCCTGATTTGAGACCGCACTTTAGTAGGAAAACTCAGGAGAACCAACATCTTTCTAAACTTTTTTGGAACGTATAGGATCTAAGGTTAAATAGATAGGAGGTGTGAAAAATAAGGGTTGGATATTTCTAATTTAGGATGATAGAATTTCTAACGTAGATACTAAACTGTAGGAGTAGAATCGATGTTAACATATAAAACTAGCTTGACGGGATTTTGTGGGTAGTATCCGCTGAAAACCCTCAGGAGACAACACCCCTCCTACTAGGGACACCTAGAGATTTAACGGCTTGTTGCACGAGCTCAGTGCAATCGCGTTCCCTGTGAAAGTGAGGCTAGTATTTTGTTTTGTTCGGGACGAGTAAAACATAAGTTTGGGAGTATTTGTTCATACCAGAATATTGCATTTTAATACCGCTCATTCATTATCTATTTTTTGTATTTATCGGTACTATTAACCAGTGTCTGCTTAGTAATACAGATTACAGGTATCCGTGACAAAATACTAGAAATACACTTAAAATCACGGATATATCATTTGTGAGCCGACACTGCAACCGGAACTGGAAACCGACCGATAATTCTTGGGTTTCTTTGTGCAACATACTTGTGTACACACTTTTCTATCTAAATGGACCAACGTAATACAAGTTGTACACAAGTGTGCACTAAGACCTAGGGGGGCTGCCATGGCACACTCATGATGGTTAGAGCAAGTGGGCATGGTGTGATGTGCATTAAATGCAATAAAGTGTTGATGTGATTTGAAGCTACAAGTTCCCTCCAATATCCCTGAGTGCATCCAAAGCCTTTACAGAGAAAACAAGCAGCACCAAAGTGATGTGGGGGACAACACTAGTGAACACAACAAATACGAGCCCAAGATCTCGGAATTTGGCCGAGCACTTCCTTGGAAAATCCGGTGTGGCCGGCCCCCCTGCTCCTGTGGGCCCCAAACTTCTATAGCCTCTCCCTTGCTGCCACGTGGTCTTAGTTTTATTGTTTATTTATTTTGTTTTGGTGAATATAAAAGCAGACCAGTGGGCAAGTGATCAAGGGTCCAACATAGTCCAAGTTTTCTCATTCTTTTTCATACACTTTGTAACTCTTTTTGTTTCTTTAGTTCTTATACATAGCTTTCCCTTGAGTTCATGCCTTTCTCTTGATCTTGCAACCTCTTTAGTGAGCTTGCAAGTTTAAGTTTAGGGTATTGATCTCAAGATTGTATCTTGGTCATAATAGAACTTTCATTCTGGACACTTGGGTTCTTAGTATTACTTACTTGCATTTACTTTGTTGCTCTTTTACTTTCTTGCAATTCATTTCCATGCTTTACTTACTTGCTTATTTACTATCCATGCAATTTACTTTCTTGTAATGTTGATCTTTTCTTTTCTTTGTTTCTCTTTTCTTTTGCCCTTTTGGTTGTTGTTGTGAATAGGTTGTGAATATGTATTGTTAGGAAAAGAATACGATATTGTAAGTTAACGTTCCGTTTCTCATTTCCTTTTCCCGTATTTTCCATTGAAACTCCGTCCAAGCCTTATGCAAGTGCTCCGTTAGGCACCCTACCCTACCAAGGTATCGGTGTTTCCTAACCGCGACCGGTTGCGTTCGGATTGGCCGGAGGCGAAAGCAAGAGACAAGAACGGAAGGACAAGGGTCAATAAGCCGGATTCCACGAATACCGTACTTAAATCCCTTAATCCACGTTTTTACCGATTGCTCTAGCTTCAATCGTTAAGTTCGGCTCAAAGGACTTGAATACGGAATCCATTAACTTACATTATCCTATCGTTTCCTAACAAGCTTTATACTTGCATATAACACATAGGTTAGATAACGAACATTCCGTCACCCGCATTAACTCGTAAGAACAAGAAACTAAAACGCTCCGTCTCCCTGTGGATCGACCCGTGCTCATCGTGGCTAGCTGCAAAGTGACACCGTCCTGATCGCGGTTAAACTTTAGAACTTAAAACTCGACACACCGAAAGCGTGCGATCAAGGGGTTTTTATGTAAAAATAGTTTGATATAATTTTCAAAATATATCTCAAGTATTTAATTATCGTCTTTAGAGTTTTCATAGATGTACATTTTATAAATGTGAAAATTCTAGTGAGTAAAACTTACTTTTCATAGTACAGGGTATTTTATTGAAATATTGGTATTGTTTTGTATTTGGATGGTATTTTCATGTAATGGTGGTTTCTTTGATTTAGAAAACTTGGAATATTTATATAATATAATTAAAATAGATATTTTGATAATAGTTCTATACATATATATTTAATGAAAATAAATTTTATTTATTTTCTTGTAGAAATCTCATTTTCTAAAGAAAAATGCATTAAAATTCCATCGAGATCGAATGCTCCTTTTAGAGGTCTGCATCTCGCTCTACTAGGCCCGAGGATGTGCGATAATCCGCACCATCCCGAACGGGGTCCCCAAAAGTGGGTTGTAGAGGTGCAATTGCAAGGAATTGTTTAATACACTTTTTAAAGAAATGGTTTTGCAAATTAATGGTATTTATTTGTAAAGTCGTGTTATCCCATGAATATATTCCCAAAACTTCATCGTGCTACGTCAAAGATGTGTGTTGTGATGAGGTAGGTCATTACCTCTTGAGTCATCTAAAGGTAATACAATTTTTACGGCGTTTTATGTCGAAACTAAAGTATGTGGTTTACTGTAAAAATAAAATACATATTGTATAGAAGAATATTTTGAGGTGAAACTTGTTTTAAAGTGTTTATTAATGTTTGTTAAACATTATGTGAGAGTATGGTATTTATTGTTTAAGAAAAATAACCTTTTTATGGAAAAACCAAATCGGAAGTCGGATTAACTCCGTTTTCGTCGAGTTTTAGAATTGAAAGTTTTTAGAATAGAAGATGAGAGGGGGAGAGGGGACTTACTGGATTTTGGAAAAGAGAAGGGAGAGAGGAAACTAAGGAAGGCTTCAGGGCGTCGTTTCGTCGCCGGAACTTCACCCTTCGCTAACTCCACTTGCACACTAAAATGACTTGAGAATTCTTGAGAGTTTTGGCAGGGAATTTCTAAGTGAGGAGGGATGAAATATGGTGTGGTATTTATAGGGAAAATTAGGGTTTAGAGGGTGAAATAATGCATTAAATATTTGATTAAAGGAGATTTATTATTCTCTGGAAAATGTGCAGAGAAAATAAACAGTGTGAGAGAAGTGGGGTAGCTGAAGAGGTGCAGTGGACAAAAATTCAAGGAAGTACCTACGGGTACGACCAGCGGTACCGGGTTTTATTTGAATTTCGACGGCCATTTCTCGGTGGAATTGGCTTGGGATTTAGCCATGTGTCCTTGTTGTCTCGTATACCCTCGTGCACATGTTTAATTAATCTGTAACTTAACATTCTACGTCTAGTGCACGTGCAAACTCTTGAGCTTCTAAAATATTAAAAGAAAATTTAATAAAAAGATAATGTGGCTGGGGGATTCGATCACAGGGGATACGTAACAGCAGCGCGAGGCTTTACCAATGAGCTACACGTGTTTTCTTGCTATTTAAAAGCAAAATAAATTTATAACTTGTGCTCAGGCTTAGGTACTCCTTTTTGTATTTTTGAAAAATTTTGTACAGAAAGTTTAGGGTTGTTACATTCTACCCTCCTTATAAAAATTTCGTCTTCGGAATTTGTAGAAAGAAAGTGTAACAGATTTAAGAAAAGTTTTGTGATAAAACTATTGATAGTGCATAAAAATATTTGGAAGAACGAAAAAATGCGAATGTTTTGGTAAGGTGTGAGGGAATTACCAGGGTAACCTTGGTCTAAAGTCTCAGCTTCTACGACCGCTAGTGTGAAAGCCTGACGCCAGGATACATTCCTCCTAACTGGAGGCACATTCCTCTGTCCTTGGGGCATGTTCCTCTGCCTTCGAGGCATGTTCCTCAGTGCCTGATGGAATTGGCGTGGAGGCTGTGCAGGAGGTCTACGTAGAGGTGGAGCTGGGAGAGCAAGACGAGGTGCAGGAGTCTGAATAGTTGGCCGCTGCGGATAGTGTGTGTGTGTGTGAGCTGAGTTGCGTCTATAAGGACAGGTTCCAATTCCGTGATTGGATGCGCCACAAACTAAGCACAGGCCTTTTGCGCGCCTACAGTCCTTCCACAAGTGTCCATCCCTTTTGCGGTAGAAGCAAAAATCTGGACTCGGATGGTTATCTATTACTTCCAGTCTCCTGGGTTCAACAGTTGGCCTTGAAGTGGCTCCTCCTTCCATCTGAGTGGTAGGGCGTTCACTCCGGCAGATTGAGATCTGTCCTTCCTCTTCACTACTGCCTCATATCTTCGGGCAGCCTTTAAACCCAAATCCAGGGTTGGGAACTCCCCTGTAGCTAATACAGCTTGGATCTCCTGGTCAAACTATTGCTGAAATCTTTTAGCCCTGATCTTAGCAGTCGGTATCAAGTGTGCCGCGAACCTACTAAGCATGGTAAACTCAGCGTCATATTCATCTACTGACTTGGTCCACATCGAACCCTGTTGTAGATGAATAAATTGCTACTCCATGTCAAATAGGGCAGTCTCAGGGAAGTATTTCGTGTCAAACATATCGCGAAAAGTCCTCCATTCGATTGGTTTGTCAAGACGGTTTTCTTCCGCCTTCCACCAGATCCGTGCATTATCAGTGAGCTGCAGCTTCGCAACTCGAACCCAAGCGATCTCTGGCACTTGTGCTGCTGCCAGATCATCCTCAATACTTTGAGCCCACTCCTCAGCTTCTAGACGGCTCTCTTTTCCCAAAAATTGCTTAGGATGCAAAGCCCGGAATTGTTTTACCCCAGGTGCTTCCGCTTCTGGACGGTTCATCAAGATAGCAATCTGCTGCTGCTGTCCTTCCAGGAGGCTACGGATTGCCTCAAGCAGTACCGTTTGCTCGTTGATCGGAGCAACGACGGTATGTGTAAGCGGGAGAGGTGGTGGAGTGTTGTTGAAATTAGTGCTAGTGTTGTTGGGGAATCCATAACCTTGAAAAAAAATTTGGGTTAGGACAGATTCAAAATATATGGAATTGAATAATTCAAGGAATATGTAAAGAATATTTTTAGTTGCTGATTCTTATGTTATATTGCTTAGGATTTCATGCAGAATTAACCCGCATGTCCATGCAGAACTGACCTGCATGTCCATACAGAGCTGACCTGCATGGTAGGGTTCCATGCAGCACTGACCTGCATGGGCTGCCAAAAAACTCTGTCACGCCCCGTTTCCCAATATACGGGGAGAGGACGCGGCGAGGCCCGCTGCGTATTTACTCCGAAGTAAACACGCTAAGCGTATCTAAGCAATATAAAGTAAAGTACACAAGAGACATGAATGTAAATGAACAACAACTTTATTTATTAAACATTCTTTTACAGGTACAACTGGAAATATAAATACAAGTCTGAAATGCAATGCCTAAACAATGGCATAACTGAAATGAAAGTTATGTACAAGTAAAGTCTAATACTCAGGGTCTTCTATGAATTTCTCCAATTGCTCCTGACTGGTCTCGAGCTTCTCAGAATCGGGTCCTCCTGACAACATTCAAAAGAAGAAGAGAAATAGGAATGCCGTCAGCGAACAATCGCTCGGTAAGTCCCAAAGATGGGTAGAGATAGAATAGACAGAAAGAGAGTATAACTTGTAATATTTGATTATAATGTTAATGCAGTTGTTTGTACCTTGGTACAGAATATTCCAGTGTATACGAGAGGAGTCCAACTTACACCGTGGACTTTGGTAACCCGTAGTACAAGGCTCCGTCGAAAATACTACGGAATAACGACATGGATGTAATTACGTGTTAAGTGACCATCTCGTGCCACCTTTAACATGTTCCATACCATTCTACCCCTTTATAAACCCCGTAGTGTATTATTGTATTGATTGTATTGTATTATCTGTAGTAAATGGAAGACTTGCTAAAACTATGATATCAGTAAATGGAATGGATGTAAATGGAGAGTCATGTAGACCGAGTTTATCTATGGTTCGGTTCAGTCAATATAGATTGATATAGATTGAATAGACGGATTCATGGATTCATGTTGTATTGTAATTTATACTTGAATCACATTCAAGTCAGATTGATTAGATTGAGACTCAGTCTGAATCAGACAATTTTGAAAAGAACTTGAAATCCTGAATTAGTTTTGATATTATCGGTAACTGCTGCACATGGACGGCAGGATTTATGTCTTTTTCCAAGATAATTACCGTGTTGTTAACACCGTTTGTTAGATTGTTTACCTTAGATAGGAAAGCACCTATATTCTTTGGCTCCCTGAGGCTCAAGAGAACTGGTCTCGGTTAAACTTATGTTTACTAGGGTCCTTATTGTAATTTAACATAACTTGAGGGGGGTTTTATGTAAAAATAGTTTGATATAATTTTCAAAATACACCTTAAGTATTTAATTATCGTCTTTAGGGTTTTCATAGATGTATATTTTATAAATGTGAAAATTCTAGTGGGTAAAACCTAGTTCTCATAGTACAGGGTATTTTATTGAAATATTGGTATTGTTTTGTATTTGGATGGTATTTTCATGTAATAGTGATTCCTTTGATTTAGAAACTTAGAATATTTATATAATATAATTAAAATAGATATTTTGATAATAGTTATATACATATATATTTAATGAAAATAAATTTTATTTATTTTCTTGTAGAAATCTCATTTTCTAAAGAAAAATGCATTAAAATTCCATCGAGATTGAATGCTCCTTTCGGAGGTCTGCATCTCGCTCTACTAGGCCCGAGGATGTGCGATAACCCGCACCATCCCGAACGGGGTCCCCAAAAGTAGGTTGTAGAGGCTCTATTGCAAGGAGTTGTTTAATATACTTTTTAAAGAAATGGTTTTGAAAGTTTATGGTATTTATTTGTAAAGTCGTGTTATCCCATGAATATATTCCCAAACTTTATCGTGCTATGTCAAAGATGTGTGTTGTGATGAGGTAGGTCATTATCTCATGACTTATCTAAAGGTAATACAATTTTTATGGTGTTTTATGTCGAAACTAAAGTATGTGGTATTTTACTGTAAAAATACAATAAAAATTGCATAGAAGAATATTTTGAGATGAAACTTGTTTTAATGTGTTTATTAATGTTTGTTAAACATTATGTGAGAGTAAGGTATTGATTGTTTAAGAAAAATAACCTTTTAAAGGAAAAACCAAATCGAAAGTCGGATTAACTCCGTTTCCGTCGGGTTTTAGAATTGAAAGTTTTTAGAATAGAAGATGAGAGGGGGAGAGGGGACTTACTGGATTTTGGACAAGAGAAGGGAGAGATGAAACTAAGGAAGGCTTCGGGACGTCGTTTCGTCGCCGGAAACTCGGAACGTCGCCGGAATTTCACCCTTCGCTAACTCCACTTGCACACTAAAAAGACTTGAGAATTCTTGAGAGTTTTGGCAGGGAATTTCTAAGTGAGGAGAGATGAAATATGATGTGGTATTTATTGGGAAAATTAGGATTTATAGGGTGAAAGAATGCATTAAAAATTTGATTAAAGGTGATTTGTTGTTATCTAGAAAATGTGCAGAGAAAATAAACAGTGTGAGAGAAGTGGGGTAGCTGAAGAGGTGAAGGGGGAAAAAATTCAAGGCAGTATCTACGGGTACGACCGGCGGTACCGGGTTTTATTTGAATTTTGCCGGCCATTTCCCGGTGGAATTGGCTTGGGATTTAGCCACGTGTCCTTGTCGTCTCGTATACACTCATGCACATGTTTAATTAATCTGTAACTTAACATTCTATGTGTAGTGCACGTGAAAACTCTTGAGCTTCTAAAAGATTAAAAGAAAATTTAATAAAAAGATAATGTGGCCGGGGGGAGTTCGATCACAGGGGCTATGTCACAGCAGTGCAAGGCTTTACCAATGAGCTAAAAGTGTTTTCTTGCTGTTCAAAAGCAAAACAAATTTATAACTTGTGCTCAGGCTTTGGTACTCCTTTCTGTATTTTTGAAAAATTTCATACAGAAAGTACGGTTGTTACACATGTGTTGTAGTATCTCATTCCCAACATACCAAAAAGTCTCTCAAACTGCGTCTGGGGGAGGACCTTCGTGAGTGGATCCGCTACGTTGTCTTTCGTGTCTACTTTCCTGACCTCGATCTCCCATAGATCTACTATCTCCCGGCTCAGGTGATACCGCCTAAGAATATGTCTGGATCTCTGATGGGACCGGGGTTCCTTGACCAAAGCCACAGCTCCATCGTTATCACAATACACAAGTATTGGATGCTCAATGGATGGAATCACACAAAGTTCAGTAATGAACTTCTTCATCCAGACAGCCTTTTTGGCAGCATCGTTGGTAGCGATGTATTCAGCCTCCATCATCGAGTCTGCAATGGTATCTTGCTTGAAACTCTTCTAACATATCGCCCCTCTATTGAGGGTAAAGACAAAACCCGAGACCGACTTATTGCCGTCCTTATTACTCTGAAAGCTCGAATCGGTAAAGGACTCCACTTGGAGGTCACCGTTACCATACACCAAGAACATTTCTTTAGTCCTTCTCAAGTATTTAAGAATGTTCTTCACAGCTATCCAGTGTTTCTCCCCAGGATCTGATTGATACCTACTCAATACACCTAGTGAGTAAGCTACATCCGGTCTGGTACATAACATCGCATACATGATTGACCTTACTGTCGAAGCATAGGGTATTCCTTGCATGCGAGCCCTCTCCAAATCAGTCCTGGGAGATATCTTTTTGGAGAGAGTGATTTCTGAGCAAGTGGGTAAATGACCACGCTTAGAATCTTCTATACTAAAGCTCTTTAGTATGGTGTCTATGTACCTAGATTGGGACAATCCCAACATCCCCTTAGATCTATCTCTATAGATCTTTATCCTTAGGATGTAGGAGGCATCATTTAGATCTTTCATGAAGAACTTGTGTGATAAGAAGAGCTTGACCGAGTGTAGCATAGGAATATCATTTCCTATTAAGAGTATGTCATCCACGTACAATACGAGGAAGACAACCTTACTCTCTACAACCTTTTTGTATATACAAGGATCATCTACGTTTTTTATGAAGTCAAACTCTTTGATAGCTTCATCAAAACAGATGTTCCAGCTCCGCGATGCCTGCTTTAATCCGTAAATTGATTTAAGCAGCTTGCACACGCTTCTACTGCTCCCATTGTCTATGAAGCCCTCCGGCTGTGTCATGTACACGCTCTCTTCTAAATCACCATTTAGAAAAACGGTCTTGACGTCCATCTGCCAGATTTCGTAGTCATGATATGCAGCAATGGCAAGTAGGATCCTGATGGACTTAAGTATAGCGACAAGAGAAAAGGTTTCATCATAGTCGACACCTGGTCGTTGACGAAAACCTTTTGCTACAAGTCTAGCTTTGAAAGTCTCAACTTTTCCATCTACACCAAGTTTCTTCTTAAAAATCCATTTGCTCCTGACGGGTTTCGCCCCTTCAGGAGCAACTTCTAAATTCTATACTTTGTTGGTGTACATGTATTCTATTTCAGATCGCATTGCATCCAGCCATTTCACAGAGTCCCCACTTGTGATGGCCTGCTCGAAACTAGTTGGGTCATCATCTTCCATGATGCAATACTCGCTCCCACCGTCTATGAGAAAAAAGTAGTATCTCTCAGGTGGGTGAGGAACCCTACTGTAGGGTTCCTAGGCACACTAATGAGGTCTCATAAGGCATCAACCATGCCAATTTTATTTTTTACAAGTGCCGAGAAACCCTAATACGGATCGTTAACTAGAATTTTAGGCGAAAAATGAAACTAGTTAACAACTTAACTAAAAGAACGGAAATACAACCTTTGTAGATCCGGTCCTCCACCTCCATAGCTCCGTGTAGACGTCCCTCCGCTGTACAAATCGGATCTTGGACTCTAGTGTCGGCTTCATCGGAGAAATAGACGGGCTAGGTCATCGACTACGATGCCGAAGATGATCTACGTCGAGGCATCACAAGATCAGGCTCCCACTTCACCAAGTCATGAAACTTGTGAAGAAAACACCCTATACTACTTGGCAAGAGGTAGAGGATGAAGAAATAGGAGGTGGGTTCACTTTAGAATTGGATTTCTCACACTTTTCATCAAATCACCGTTGATGAAAGCTAGGTTTTCTTCTTGAAGAAGAACAAGAAGAAGATGATAGAATATTATGATAAGTTGATTAAAATACAAAAGAAAATGAATACTTATCATAATATGAACCATGGTTAGGTATAGAGAATTGACTAAGGTTAGATGAATGGTTAGGGTTAAGCATGAAGACAAAATGGTCACTTTGGTCAAAGCTTCATGAAGCTTCAACAAGCTTCAAGAATGAAAGCAACCATTTTGTTTTCTTATCCCATTTCTTTTTAATCCAAATTAAAAAGATAAATGAATAAACAAATAAAAACCCTAACCATTTACTTAACCAAGGTTAAATTCTTTACACAAACCCTAGCAATCATGTATCATCAAGCATGATACATCCAAGTGCACAAAAGTATATCACATATACAACTTGTGAACTACAAGTGAGAAAATCCATTTAAAGTGAACCAATATTAGTTAATGCAAAGTAACATATCAAATATATAATTATGCATTAAATCATTAAATCAACACTTGATTTAACGATCCGGTCATATCGCATATAACCGACTAATATCCAATGTATCGGCTTATCGAATCAATCCTTGATTCGATAACTAGGTTATATCGCATACAACCATTCGATACATTCATTGCGAGAATATAATACGGTATCTCATACACGCATTATTCTCGGTCCCGCACATATCTCATATGCGCTCCTATTTCGTTTCGCTTGATCCAGGAAACCTCTGTGTAGGACTCTAAAGACTCGTCAATACGCCGGCAGCAGGTGATGATCATATCAAACACTCACAAGCCGCAAGCGGTCTGCTAAACGTAACGGACACCCGGGTATTGAGCGATCAGAAGATCGACGAGCAAGCCCGCTCACACTCCTGTGAATCCAACCAGTAACACTTACCGTACAGTCCGGTCTGTTCGTCTGATATGTCGCATATCTCTCCTAGGGGTGGTAAACGTCAGACCTCAACAGCTCGATAAGTCTTGTCGATATGAGGTCTATAACAGTTCGAGAAACTACTGGTAACACTTACCAGTAAATCTCAGCAACCCTGGCCAGGGATTTCCGGTTATAGCCAATCGAACACAGCGCAACATCAACCCCTTATACCGGGAGAGACGAATCCCCTCCTATCGCTCATTGCCTCCATGTGACTCGGGACTGTACCCAAAAACCACCGTTTTGCACGCCCTCTTGGACGTGGTAAGATGGAAATCAAAGCACAGTGGGAACCACACAAGACTCTATGACGATCTCGGGTCAACAGACTACTCTGTACCAGTGTCACCAGAGAACTGCCATCTGACGTAAGGTATAATACCATCTGGGAGTTCTCGGCGAGTCCGTCCAGTGTACCCAGTCTCCACTGAGCACCCGTATATCATCTCTGATGTCAAACACCAATGGATATGGGATCATCCATCGCCCATCTGTATGGGTCGAGAAGGTATACGCTAGTCTACTCTGGTATATCGATGCCCCGTCTCGATATACCCACGACTAGGGACTTTGAAGAATGTACTTATGGACTACCATGTCCCTACTAGTATGATCCGCATCATAGTCCAGGTAGTCAAGTACACATCCTAAGGGCTTTACCAACATATAACAGAGAGACAATCAGTGTACACGTTAAGGTAAAGATCAACCAGATAGCATACTATCATGTCGAGCAAGAAAGTCCTCCCTATATATATCCAAGCATCCTCTACAATATACATCCTATGTATAGTAATGGCCTCTAGGGCATACATATAACTAACACCTACTAGATCTGCGGAGTGGCTGAGGTTCGTCGAAGACTATCGAATCCTCCGGTTCCACCAAATCATCAGTTGAAGTTTGTTCGGCTGGAGTTTCTTCCAGTTCTACCTCATTACTGTTAGTTATGTATATGTCCTAGAGGACATTATTGTACATATGATGTATATTATAATGGATGCTTGGATATATATAGAGAGGACTTTCTTGCTCGATATGATAGTATGCTATCTGGTTGCTCTTTGTCTTAACATGTTGACTTGTATTATGTTACTGTCTTGCTCTCACATGTTGATAAAGCCCTTAGGATGTATACTTGACTACTCGGACTATGATGGAGATCATACTAGTGGGGCCAGGGTAGTCCAAAAGTACATCCTATAATTGTTCCTAGTCGAGGGTGTATCGAGACAGGGCATCGATACTTCAGGCTAGACTAGCGTATACCCTTCTTGACCCATATTATGGGTGATGGATGATCCCGCATCCATTGGTGTTTGACATCAAAGATGGTATACGGTGCTCAGTGGAGACTGGATATACTGAACGGACTCGTCGAGAACTCCTAAATGGTATTATACCTATTGTCAGATAGCAGTTCTCTGGTGACACTGGTACAGGTTAGTCTGTAGACCCGAGATCGTTATAGAGCCTTGTGTGATTCCCACTGTGCTTTGATTTCCATCTTACCACGTTCATGAGAACGTGCAAAACGGTGGCTTTTAGGTACAGTCCCGAATCACATGGAGGCAATGAGTGATAGGAGGGGTTTCGTCTCTCCCGGTATTAGGGGTTGATATTGCGCTGTGTTCGATTGGTTATAACTGGAAGTCCCTGGCCAGGGCTGATATGGAGATCTAATGGTAAGTGTTATCAGTAGTTTCTTGACCCGTTATGAGCCTCACATCGACACGACTTATCGGTTACTGGGGTCTGATGTTTACCACCCGTAGACTGGATATGCGACATATTAGACGAAGAGACCGGACTGTACGGTAGTGTTACTGATTGGATTCGCAGGAGTATGTACAGGCTTGCTTGTTGATCTTCTGGTCGCTCAATACCCAGGTGGCCGTTACGTTTAGCTGACCGCTTGCGACTTGTGGGTGTTTGATATAATCATCACTTACTGCTGGTGTATTGACGAGTATTTAGAGTCCTACACAGAGGTTTCCTGGTTCAGGCGAAACGGAGTAGGAGCACATATGTGATATGTGTGGGACCGAGATTGATACGTGTATGAGATACCGTATTCTATTCTCGCGACTTGTGACCTTGGTTGGTTATATGTGATATAGCCGGATTATCGGATCAACTGTTGATTCGATAAGTTGTTGCATTTGATATTAGTCGGTTATATGTACTATAGCCGGATTATTAAATCAAGTATTGATTTAATAATTTAATGTAGAAGTATATATTTGATATATTAAATTACATTAACTAATATTAGCTCACTTAAGCATTACTTTTTCTCACTTGATGATACATTAATATATATGTGATATATGTTAATTGTATTATTTTCTTTTGTTACAAAATTATATATGTGATATGTATAATTGTAACATGCTAGGGTTATACATACAACAAGGTTGTATGAGACTTAAACCAAGCTAGGTTTAATGTTGGTTAATATTTATTATTAAGTAATTAAAAATCATTTGGATTTTCTCATGGCATGGAGCTTGCATGAGGCTTTTAGAATTTTGACTTAGTCCACTTGATTTGATTTTACTTAAGATATTTGTTAATCTAACCATTACACTTAGCCATGGTTTATTCTCTACATGAGTTAGCCATGACATATACTAATTCACCATGGTTGCATTTCTAACCCAAACTCATTATTCATTCATCACTTGTTCATCTTCTTCTTCCTCATGAAAGCTTGCTAGATTTTTCTTATGTGATGAAATAAAATGAGAAAAAGAAAACAAAAGAGAGCCCACTTCCTACTTCATCATTCTCTTCTAAACTAGCCACTTAGATTAGGGTGTTAGCTTCACTAATTTCATATTAGTGAAGAGATAGCTTGAGTTTGTGTTTTCTCGAAGTAGATCATCTTGGATTTCGAAGACTACATGCAAGCATGCATCATACGCCTTGTGGAGCCTCTCAATAGTTCGGAAGTTCTTGGATCGCAGCGAAGGGACCACTACTAGGAGCTTATGAACTGAAGGAACGGAATACAAAGGTTGTAATCCCTAATCTCTTAAATGTAAAGTTGTTTATATTTCGATTCCGCATGATTCTCTAGTTAAAGATCTTGTTTAGGGTTGTTTAAGCATGGAAAAATTTTTAAATTGGCATGGAACATACCACCCGAAACCTTGCAGTTGTGCTTAGGAACGCTACAGTGGTATCAGAGCCTAACTAGAGAATTAGACAGATTATGTAGGATTACAAAACCGAAACAACTCCGAAACACCCGAATGTAAACCCTAGTTTCTGTCGAAATTTTCTGAGTGTCAAATTTTTTTTAAACAGCTGCAGAATGTTGTATGAGATACAATATGAACACGGTAGAAATTTCAACCCCTCCCACCTTTTTTGGGCCGGCTACATGAGTATGAAAACCGGCATGCTCGGTTTTAGGTTGCAGTTTAGGGTTGAAACTTGTACTGTGTTCCAGTCTCTGGGGTTTGGTATTTGAGGTGTTGTTTGTTTTTGTTAAATTTGCATGTGATATTATATTTTTACAAAGGCAATTCGGAGTGTTTCATATTCGTAATTCTAGTTTGTTTTCGGGTTATTTTAGACGGTATTAAAAAATTCGATCGGATATCAAATACCCATTTTAACCCTTGCTGGAAATTTTTCCAAATGTTGGATTTTTCCTTAGTTTAAAACTTTCAGAAACACATGCAAGCGATTCTGTGGACCCTCTAGAAGAACGAAACCTTAACTCGATTCTGTGACCGTCAGAACCGCCACCAAATCTTAGGGTTTATGGTAGTTCAGCGGTGCTACAGGTGAGGCATTGGTTGACCCTTCTACGGCTGGTTCATAAGAGCTGTGGCATGTTCTGGGACCTTTTGAACTCCGCTCAAGTGTTGAGCTCTTTGGGAAATTTTGGGTGTTTGTTGATTCGATCGGAATGTTTAACGTTGTCTAGCTTTTTCTGGAATGTGATACAATATTTGGAATTCATATTGTTAGGCATGAAATGCGAAGTATGTGATATTTCGGGTTTATGATGTCTAAGGTGATTGTGGATTCCAAATGTTGTAGTTTGACATTTTCTTTTCTGCGACCGTAAGTGTAATATGTGGTGTATCGCCGTTTTCATTGCTATATGTCAACGAAAATTGTGATACGCATATTTACTTACGTTGATGACATGTGATGTTATGTGTTGCTGTGATATGTTGTATTGGATCGTCGTGTTTTGAATAGCCGGCGGTTTTATGTGAGATGAGGGTTTTTATTTTCATTCATGTAAAATTCATTGTATTTAATATTCTTTTATTGGGGCACTTCCGGGTTGAGGATGATTTCACCATTGTATATTATTTACTTTTCCGCATTAGGATAGACCCAAGGTGGGGAGCACAAATAACCGGGTTCTAGAATCCAGTAGGAGACCAACTTGAAGAGTCGAGTCCGGATCTCATAACTCTAGAATTGCTAGGGTTGCTTTCCGCTCTTGTAGGGGTCTAGGGTGTTGGAGATAGTGTCCTCAGAGTCAATTATTGGATCACAGGCACGTGATTGCAATGATTGAGAGATGACCTATACCGTTAGAACAGTCTTACTCAAGAAGTGCACGTGTATATGACTCTGCCAGATGGTTGTCGTAGTCAGTGGGAGCAGCGGTAGCATAGTGGACAAGTGGCTTATGTCTATTTATAGGCTAAAGCAGATATAACGGAGATAGATCATCTATTTCTGATGTGACAGTCATAGGTTTGACTTCATGAGAATAGGTGATGGATCTGTTAAGAAGGTAGTAGGGTGTGATGTCCTGGTATTTGGATGACATACACAGAGTAGGAAGTGATATTCCTGCACTACGATCGGTTATACTTTGGTTGTCACACAGTGGTTTCTCCATATAGGATATGGATTTTATATCAGACATTCTGGTTACTGGATTTATGATTTTAGATCTTGATATGGGTAGTTTCCCAATCAGGGTACTTTGACTGCATTCTAAAGGTGCTTTAGAATGGACGACTCCTGGCATGGTAGTGTACCTGCAGGAGATGGAGTCACCCTCTCTAAAGGTGTCTTACAGACTAAAGGGGAGAGGGATGTGCATGATCAGCAGATCACTTGCTTAGGAAATTGAGTTGATCATGAGATGTCAAGTACCACACCAGATGTTTTTTGCACTAGATGCAATGAGATGATATTGATTCAATCCTGGAGAAACATTCGGAAGAAGTTTTAGAACATAAGTGGATGTTCTAGGGATATGATAACAACAGCCTCCGTTAGGAGACGGTTATCATTCCAGGCTTCCAAGGTGACTTGGATGACAGAGTGACTGTCAGAGTTATAGTTTTCCCTCTGACGAGGGGTAGTATTTTGGACAGGTGGTCCAAGCGGATACTGAGGGAGGCATGGCGCAGGACACTGATTGGTTTCAGTTGTCGATACAGTCTAAGAAGTTTGGATTTGGAGTTCACTTATGAACTAGGTCCCATCAGATATCCAGACATGTTCTAAGACAGGTATTGCTCATTTCGGGAGATGGCTTTCTTCGCGAACTTGAGATAAAGAGAGACATAGAAAGAAACATTAGGGCGGATCCACTCACTGAGGATATTCCTCGAACGCATTAGTTTCGCAAGTGGGTTTTGTGAGACTGATTAGTAGAGGAGTTGGGTGTTCGGTATCACACGGGCTGTGAGTATGCGACATCGCAATAATTAGCCTTGAGTGCAAGTGGGAGAATGTTGGAGATAGTGACTTCAGAGTCAATTATTGGATCACAGGCACGTGATTGCAATGATTGAGAGAGGACCTATACCGTTAGAACAGTCTTACTCAAGATGATAGTATGCTATCTGGTTTATCTTTATCATCCTGTACTGCTTTAGGTGACCTTACAGGTCACTATTGCGCGTTGATAGAGCCCTTAGGATTCTTGCTTGACGGCCAGCAGTATGATGGCGATCATATACGTGGGAGCTGGGGTCTATAAGCACATCCTTAAAAGGTCCCTAGTCGTGGGAGTTTCGAGACAGGGCATCGATACTCCAGAGTAGACTAATGTATACAGTCGAGACCCCGACGAGGGGCGGTGGCCGGTCTCACAAGCCACTGGTGTCAGTTAGTTCACCTAAGATGTATACAGGTGCTCATTGGGTTATGAGTACACCGGACAGTACTCGCCGGGAACATGCTAGTTGGTCTTATACCTGACGTCAGATAGCAGTTCCCTGGTGACATGTGTACAGGTTAGTTCATCGACCTGAGATCGTCATTTGTCTCGTGTGAGTTCCTACTGTACTTTGATTACTACCCTACCACGGCTCAAAGTAGTCGTGCAAACAGCTTTTAGTTGGGTACAGTTCCGAGCCACATGGAGGCAGTGAGCGGATCTGCAGGGGTTCGTCTCTCCCGGTATTGGGGGTGAGGTCGCGCTGTGTCTAGGAGAGCCATTACACAAAGCCCTCGGCCGAGGCGGGAGATTTACTGGTAGATATTCCAGTAGTATCTCAGGGTGTTCTGGGCTACACTCCGACACGACTTGTACCGCTTTTGGGGGTCTGAATTTTACCAACCCCCTAGGCCCACCATGCGATGCTCATAGACGAACGGATCGGATTGTACGGATATTGTCACTGACAGGTTCAGTAGGGTGTCATGATGAGTTCGCTCATCGACGTCCCTTTTGGTCAATACCTGGTAGCCCGTTACGTATGGCTAATATCTCTGACGTGCTAGTGGTTAAATCCACAACCAAAGTATTGACGAGTCTTTAGAGTCACCCACAGACCGTTTTCTCAAGTTTCGGGCGAAACGCTGTAGAGGCCGTATGGAGATATGGCAGGGTTCGATCTTATACGTGCGGTATTGCACGGATCATGTTCGGACGGATAATACTAGGGCTTTGGTTTAAGCCGGATCCTAGTATTGTACTGTGTAGATTTTGTCTCTTTGCATTTGTATTCGGTCGGAATACAAATGCGGGTATGTATATACAGTCGCGGGGTTTTCCTGTAATTTATTACGGGATCAGTTTTCTGAAGTTGCCAGTTTGCATTCCGTTTCGGCCAGTTTTCCTTTGTTCCTTCACGGCCGGATTTTTCCGATGGAGGGGGTTATTTGCAAGTGTGCAAATTAGATATGTGGAGGGGGTTTCTTGTAAATGAGGGATTATGATAATCTAGCATCTTTTGATTCCGTTCTTTTCTTCACATGGTTTGCATTAAATGTGATGGATTATGAAAGGATTTTGGATTAGAAATTGAAGTAACATTGTAACCTCATTATCATCACATTTGTTATGATCACCTTTTGCTTTTACTACACTCACCTCCTTTCATTGCTTTTGCTTTTTCTCCTCCTCATTCTTCATAAGGGCCGGCCACAATTTGGAGGAAGGAGAGGTTCATTTTATGAGTGGGGAATTTTGTACATCTCATATTTTTGCTTGCTACAAAATTCCCAAGTTCATTTCAAAGTTCATTCCACCTCCATCCAAAGGCAACTTCAAACCCCATGAGACAAACATTACTACACTTAGCCTACAACATCCTTGGGCACGTCGACTCGCCAACTTCGTGCTCGAGTTGCCTCGGTCCAGAGGTGGGAGCCCGTAAAAGAACCCGGCGATGTGGTGCCCGTTCCGACGAGGAGATGAAGACCGGAGATTCCGCGAGGAGATCGGAGTGGAGGCCGAAGACCGAAGGACACGGATCGCTCGGTATAGCTTTCTACCTTTCTCTTGTTAGCTATTAGGTTAATGGCCCGATCCGGGTTTATAGTGCGCGGTAGTGCCAGTTTACAAGTTTTGTAAAAGTTTCGTTTCCGTATTTTGGCCTCGGAATGACGGCCGGGGCGCTACCGTTGTCCTACATAGGGATGTGGGTTTGGCTATTCATCGCGACCGTGGAATCCGTTTTTTATACAGGCTTAAAATAAAACACGGACCTCCTAATATATCCAATATTTCATATATTATCTTCTGCTGCTGATATTCTGTGATGTGATCATTTTATATGCGTGATACGAATACTTTATTATTGTATATATGATATATAATAAACGTTGCTAATGTTTTACACCCGCGCTAGTCCCGCTTCGGCATGCCGTTAGTTAAGTAACCTAACGGTGCATAACGGGACACTGTGGCGAATGTGGATGGCATAAGCGTACGTTGTATTTTCGTTTCTTCTGTGATGCTTAGGAAGCATAAATGATGGGACTTCATTAATGAGATTAATGAAAGAAAAAAGAAACCTAAAAGATGTTGTGGAATCAAATTTTCAAAAAGGGTAGCTCTAGTTTTTGCTTTGCATAGCGGTATTCCTTGTAGAATATCCAGCACCTTATTCGATAAGGAAATAGCCGAGATCCCTTCACCGGGAGTGGCCTCTTTAGCGAAACTAGCAGATGCTACAAACTCATTCGATTTTGTTTTTGATGGCTTCTATAGTTCTTGCTTTGCATAATGGTATTTGTGAAATATCCTGCACCTTATTCGACAAGGAAATAGCCGAGATCCCTTCACCAGGAGTGACCTCTTTAGAGAAACTAGTAAAAACCTCAAAAACACTCCTTTTCAAAATCACTTGTTTCTACAATGATATCAAGTTCATTATGCAAAAGGTTTTCATAAAAACCTGACGTAGACCTCCGTCATTTCAGATAAGTATTACTTAGTACTCGTGCTACGTTTGTTGAGCATGTTAAGGCATAGTGTGCGGTAGCTAATTAGTGCTTATCTGCTAAAGCATGTGATGCGATTGGATTAGGGTAGTCGTACGACTTTGTTGACCATGTTAAGGGTCGTGCGGGTAGGTTTAATTCAATCGGGAAATGACAGGTTGAACTTGGCTAGCGCTTATGATTTGTTGACCATGTTAAGGTCATAAGTAGATTGGGGTAAAAGATTATCGGAAATTTCAAGTGTTGAAATTTGCAATGAGATTGCATACCTTCTATGAGATAGTTGGATCGCGATACCCACTGCGAGTAAGAGTTACTCCTGGAAGAATTTTACACATCACAATTAGCCGATCAAGTAGGTGTTTAGAAAGGTGTTAACGGGGTTATGTCTCTGGGAAAACGAGATTTGTTTTAATTAGGTCCGTGCGAAAGCACGGGGAACCTCCCTCAAAGTACCAACACTGGCCTGGCTGAAAGATTGGCAAACTTGTAAGGTGTAATTAATCCCGACTAGTCTTACCTTTTAGGGTTTGAAGGAAGATTTGATAAAAACAGTGTGAGCCAACCTGATTAGATAAGATAATAACCAATCTAATTTTGCAAGAGCATACGCTAAAGTGTTTTCTTCTCTCTCTCTCTCCAGGTAGCGACCATGTCAGGCCTTAATCAAGATAATAATATGGATGTATTAATCGAACCCACTTGTTATACTGAGCAGGGGAACGTTGGTTCCGTTCTTTCTTATAATTGTTATAAGACTAACCAGGAAATAGGGGAATATCCGGATTCCCACGCCGCCCAAACGAAGAATAAGTATGTTGATGCATCTTCTTCGGGTGTGTAAGTTATCGAGAACTGTTTCTCAGTTCACTTTACGTCCTGGGTATTAGATACCGGATCGGGATCCCACATATGTAATATGTTACATGGGCTAAGGAAGTGTAGGAAACTGGGAATGGGTGACCATTCCATAAGAGTATGGAATGGTGCAAATGTTGCAGCCAAAGTAGTTAGCGAATATCACCTTATATTACCAAATGGTAATACATTGATTCTGAACGAATGCTATTACATTCCGACCCTGATATGCAATCTTATATCAGTTTCTTTATTGAGTAAAGAAGGATATAATTTTGTAGTACAGGATAATGTTATGAACATCTTCCTGAATCAAAAGTTGATTGGATTAGGCTCGTTAAATAGTGGCATATACTTTTTAAATCAAACCACAGTTCTTAATGTACAAAACACACACAAGAGGAAGAGTTCAGAAATAAACGAATCCTTCTTGTGGTATTGTAGACTAGGTCATATCAATGCGACACGACTAGCTAAGTTACATAAGGATGGATATTTGAATTCGTTCGAATTTTCATCTTATGACACTTGCCGGCCATGTCTCAAAGGCAAGATGACCAAAACTCCGTTTAGTGGACACGGAGAAAGAGTTACGGAACTCTTGGGACTGATACATAATGATGTATGTGGTCCCATGTATACACATGCCAGGAATGGTTCCTCATACTTCATTATATTCACCGACGATCTCTCAAGATACGGACATGTGTTCCTGATGAAACACATGTCTGAAGCTTTTGAGAAATTCAAAGAATATAAACATGAAGTTGTGAATCAGACGGGTAAAAGTACTAAAATCCTTCGATCTGATCGTGGAGGAGAATACTTGAGCACGGAATTCCATGACTATCTAAAAGAGAATGGGATTCTCTCTCAGCTTACTCCTCCGTATACACCACAGCACAACGGTGTATCGGAACGGAGGAATCGCACCCTATTAGATATTGTGCGCTCTATGATGAGTACTGCCGAGTTGCCTATTTCCTTTTGGGGTTATGCGCTGGAGACAGCCGCATACCTATTGAATCAAGTTCCATCTAAATGAGTGCCTACAACCCCATATGAGATATGGAGGGGAATGAGACCATATTTTAAAAAAGTTAAGATATGGGGTTATCCGGCCTTTGTTAAAAGGCAAAATCCGGACAAGCTCGAGGCACGATCAGTTCTTTGCAAGTTTGTGGGATATCCAAAGAATTCACAAGGATATATTTTCTACCACGTTGAGGAGCAAAAAGTGTTTGTTTCTCAATATGCCACCTTTTTAGAAAATGAATTTCTTGCATAAGAGATTAGTGGCAAAGAGGTAGAGCTGGAAGAAGTTCCAGCAGCACAAACTGCAACTGAAGATTTTGTGGAACCAGAGTATTCAATAGTTCCCGACAAACCTCAGCCGCTCCGCCAATCTAGTAGGGTTCCAAATCCACCTGAGAGATACTACGGTTTTCTCATTGATGATGGGAGCGAGGATTGCATCATGGAAGATGATGACCCAACTAGTTTCGAGCAGGCCATCACGAGTGGGGTTTCTGTGAGATGGCTGGATGCAATGCGATCTGAGATGGAATCCATATACACCAACAAAGTATGGACTTTAGAAGTTGCTCCTGAAGGGGTAAAACCCATTGGGAGCAAATGGATCTTTAAGAAGAAACTTGGTGTAGATGGAAAAGTTGAGACTTTCAATGCTAGACTTGTTGCAAAGTATTTTCGTCAACGACCAGGTGTGGATCATAACGAAACCTTTTCTCCAGTGGCTATGCTTAAGTTCATCCGGATCCTACTTGACATTGCTTCATACCATGATTACGAAATCTGGCAAATGGATATTAAGACCGCCTTTCTAAATTGTGATTTAGAAGAGTGCGTGTACATGACTCAGCCAGAGGGCTTCGTATATAGTGGAAGCAGCGGAAAGGTGTGCAAGCTGCTTAAATCCATCTACGGGTTGAAGCAGGCATCGCGGAGTTGGAACATCTGTTTTGATATTGTAGTCAAAAAGTTTGACTTCATCAAGAACGTAGATTAACCTTGTATATACAAGAAGGTGGCAGAGAGTAAGGTTGTCTTCCTCGTATTGTACGTGGATGGCATACTCTTGATAGGAAATGATGTTCCTATACTGCACTCGATCAAGCTTTTCTTATCACAAAGATTCTCAATGAAAGATCTAGGTGATGCCTCCTGCATCTTGGTGCAGGGTTCCTAGGCACTCTAGTGAAGTCTCCCAAGCCATCAACCATGGCAATTTCAAAAATTATGGTGCCTACAAACCCTAAAGTACGGATCGTTTGCTAGATTTCTAGGCGAACAAGAACTAGTTAACACTTAACTAAATAAAATACGGAAATACAACCTTTGTAGATCCGGTGCTCCACCTCCATAGCTCCGCAACGAGGTCCTCTCCGCTGTCCAAGTCAAATCCGGGCTCTAGGATCGGCTTCGTCGGAGAATGGGCAAGCTAGGTCGTCGATGTCCATGCCGAAGATGATCTACGTCGAAGCATCGATGAATCAAGCTCCACCTTCACCAAGTCATGAAACTTGTGAAGGAAACACACTCTACTACTTGGCAAGAGGTAGAGGATAAAGAAATAGGAAGTGGGTAAACTTTAGAATTGGATTTCTCACTCATTTCCAACAATCACCATTGATGGATTTCAAGCTTCTTCACTTGAAGCATGAAGAAGAAGAAGAAAGATGATATGATAAGTTAAAAGAAAATGAAAAGAAAATGAATTCTTATCATAATTCTAAATAGAGTTAAGTGTAGAGAATGAATCATGGTTAGTGGGAATGGTTAGGGTTAAGGATGAGATAAGGATGGTTGACTTGAACAAAACTTCATGAAGCTTCAACTAAAGTCCAAATCTAGCAACCATGCTTTTCTCTTTTCTTTTTATTTTCCAAAGTGAATAAACAAATAAATAAATGAATAAATAAGTAATGGAAAATAAAACCCTAACCATTCTTTTAACCATGGTTTATTCTTTGCACTTAACCAAGTAAACTTGTATCATCAAACATGATACAATCAAGTGCACAAAATCATATCGCATATGTAATGTGCACACCCGAGCAAGAAAATCCATCTTAAGTAAACCGATACTAGTTGATGCAAAGCAATATATCAAATATATAAATATGCATTAAATCATTAAATCAACATTTGATTCAATGATCCGGTCATGCGCACATAACCGACTGGTATCTAATATATCGGCTTATCGAATCAACGCTTGAATCGATAACTAGGTTATATCGCATACAACCTTTCGATATATTTATCGCGAGAATAGAATACGGTATCACATACACGCATTATTCTCGGTCCCGCACATATCTCATATGCGCTCCTATTTCGTTTCGCTTGACCCAGGAAACCTCTGTGTAGGACTCTAAAGACTCGTCAATACGCCGGCAGCGGATGATGATCATATCAAACATCCACAAGCCGCAAGCGGTCTGCTAAACGTAACGGCCACCCGGGTATTGAGCGATCTGAAGATCGACGAGCAAGCCCGCTCACACTCCAGTGAATCCGACCAGTAACACTACCGTACAGTCCGGTCTGATCGTCTGATATGTCGCATATCTCGCCTAGGGGTGGTATACGTCAGACCCCAATAGCTCAATAAGTCGTGTCGATATGAGGTCTATAACTGTTCGAGAAACTACTGGTAACACTTACCAGTAAATCTCAGCAACCCTGGCCAGGGATTTCCTGTTATAGCCAATCGAACACAGCGCAACATCAACTCCCTATACCGGGAGAGACGAATCCCCTCCTATCGCTCATTGCCTCCATGTGACTCGGGACTGTACCCAAAAACCACCGTTTTGCACGCCCTCTTGGACGTGGTAAGATGGAAATCAAAGCACAGTGGGAACCACACAAGACTCTATGACGATCTCGGGTCAACAGACTACTCTATACCAGTGTCACCAGAGAACTGCCATCTGACGTGAGGTATAATACCATCTGGGAGTTCTCGGCGAGTCCGTCCAGTGTACCCAGTCTTTACTGAGCACCCGTATATCTCCTCTGATGTCAAACACCGATAGATATGGGATCATCCATCGCCCATCTGTATGGGTCGAGAAGGTATACGCTAGTCTACTCTGGTATATCGATGCCCCGTCTTGATACACCCACGACTAGGGACTGTGAAGGATGTACTTATGGACTACCTTGTCCCCACTAGTATGATCCGCATCATAGTCCAGGTAGTCAAGCACAGATCCTAAGGGCTTTACCAACATGTAACAGAGAGACAATCAGCATACACGTTAAGGTAAAGGGTAACCAGATAGCATACTATCATGTCGAGCAAGAAAGTCCTCCCTATATATGTCCCAGCATCCACTACAATATACATCCTATGTATAGTAATGGCCTCTAGGGCATACATATAACTAATAATCTCCCACTTGCACTAGGGCCATCTGTAGCAGTGGTTTGAAGTATCTCATACTCAACCATCCCATAAAAGTCTCTATCTGGGAACAGGCCTTTGTGAGTGGATCCGCTGTGTTGTCCTCTGAGTCTACTCTCCAAACCTCGATCACCCTGGAGATCAACTATCTCCATGATCAGGCGATGCTGCCTTAGAATATGTCTGGATCACTGATGGGACCGGCGTTCCTTGGCATAAGCCACAACTCCATTGTCAAACAATGGGAGGAACATAGTTCATCTCATGAACCTATATACACCCAAACAGCCTCTTTGGTAGCATCTTAAGTAGCGATGTATCCTGCCTTTATCGTCTAGTATGCCACGGTATATAGCTTGGAACTTTTCCAACATACCGTCCCTTTACTGAGGGTAAAGGCAATGCCTGCGACTGACATTCAGTCGTCTTTATCACACTGGAACCCTTCCAGCGATTCTCCCCAGGATCGGTTGATACCGTCTCACTACAACTAGTGAGAATCCTAACATCCAATTAAATCTATCTTATAGATCCAAAATCCAGGATTTAGTATGTATCACTTTAATCCTATATGGAGAATCATTGTGATAAGCGGAGATTGATCGAGCGTAGCATAGGAAACTCCTTCCCTATCAAGAGTATGTCATCCACGTACTCTACGAGGATCGTCACCATACTCCCTACTACCTTCTTGTTTATACAAGGTTCATCTACCATTTTGATGATGTCAACTTCTTTGACCGCTTCATCAAAACAGATGTTCCGACTCCGCGATGCCTGCTTTATCCTATAAAGCATCTTGCACACGTTTTCGCTGCTCCCACTGTCTACGAAGCCCTCTGGCTGTGTACTTATAGACACTCTCTTCTAAACATCATTTAGAAAAGCTGTCATGACACCCAACCACCAGATATCGCAGTCATGGTATGTAGCCGTGGCAAGTAGGATCTGGATGGACTTAAGCATAGCTACTTGAAAAGGTTTCATCATTATCCGTACCTGGTCAATGATGCAAACTTTTAACAAGTCTAGCTTTGAAAGTCTCAACTTTTCCATCTACACCAAGTAATCTTCTCAAGATATACTTGCTCCTGATGGGGATTTAACCCTTCAGATATAGCAACCAAAGTCCATACTTTGTTGGCGTATAAGGATTCCATCTCAGATCGCTAAACATCCAGCCATTCTTACAGAGTCATACTCCAGATGGCCAGCTCGAAACTAGTTGGGTCATCATCTCATGATGCAATCCTCGCTCCCACTGTCATAGAGAAACCGAAGTATCTCTCAGGTGGGTGAGGAACCCTACTAGATCGGCGGAGAGGCCGAGGTTTGTTGGAATCTACTGAATTCTTTGGATCTATCAAATCATCATCTGTAGTTTGCATAGCTGGAACCTTTCCAGTTGTACATAACAGACCTTGCCTTGAGCTTATCCGGATTTTGCTTTTAAACATAGGCCGGACAACCCCAAATCTTAACTAGCTTAAGACATGGGCTCTTCCCTTTCCATATCTCATATGGAGTGGTAGGCAACTGATTTGATTCGAACCCTATTCAATAGGTATGCAGCTTCTCAAGTGCATAACTCCCAAAAAGGAAATAGGTAACTCAGTAGTACTCATCATAGAGCACACCATATCATATAGGGTGTGATTGCTCCGCCCCGATATACCATCGTGCTATGGTGTATACGGAGGAGTAATGCTGAGAGAGAATCTCATTCTCCTTTAGAATAGTCCAGGATTTCCGTTCTCAAGTATTCTCCTCCTTGATCACATCAAAGGACATAATACTTATACCCGTATTTTGGTTCTCTACTTCTAACTTATATTCTGTGAATATCTCAAAAGGTTCGGACTTGTGTTTCAACAGGAACATATGTCTGAATCTTGAGAGATTATCAGAGAATGTAATGAAGTACAAAGAACCAGTCCTGGCATGTGTAGACAGGGGACCTTACATACATCAACATGTATCAATCCCAAGAGTTCACTAACTCTTTCTCTGTTTCCAATAAACGGAGCTATGGTCATCTTATCTTTGTGACATGACTGGCGAGTTTCACAAGATGTAAATTCAAACTAATTTAAATATGCATCTTTATGTAACTCTAGCTAGTCGGGTCACATTGATCTGACCTAGTCTACAATGCCTCAAGAAGAATTCGTTCATTTCTGAACTCTTCCTCTTGTGTGTGTTCCGTATACTAAGAACTGTAGTTTGATTTAGAACATTAATGCTTTTAGATAACGTGCCTGAACCGATCAACTTTTGATATAGGAAATGTTCAAAACATTATCCAACAATACAAAATTATATCCTTTCTTTACTAATAAAGAGATAGATATGATTTTGTATATCAGGTTCGGTATCTAAAAACATTCGTTCAGAATCAATGTATCGGTAATACAGGGTGACAGTGACCAACAGACTTGGCTGCAACACTTGCCCCGTTTTCTGTCTCATGAAACTTATCACCCGTTCTCAGTTCTTCTACCTTTCTGTAGCCCTATGTAACATATTACATATCTGGGATCCTGATCTGGTATCACATACCCAGGACGTAGAGGATACTGAGAAACAGTTCTTTGTAACGAACACACCCGAAGATGATGCATCAGCATGCACTCTCTTCGTTTGGGCGGCACGGGAAATCTGGTAATCCCCAATTTCCTGCTCTGTCTTATAACAATTATAAGTTGGAGCGGGACCAACGTTCCCCAGCTCATTATAACAAGCGGGTTCGGTCAATAATCCGTATTATTATCTTGATTAAGGCGTGATATGGTCGCTACCAGGAGAGAGAGAGAAGAAAACACTCAGCGTGCGCTCTGTCAAGAATAGATTGGTTATTATTTTATCTAATCAGGATGGCTCCCACTGCTTTTTATCAAATCTTCCTTCAAACCCTAAAAGGAAAGACTAGCCGGGATTAATTACACACTACAAGTTCGCCAATCTTTCAGCCAGGCCAGTGTCGGTACTTTGAGGGAGGTCCCCCGTGCTTTCGCACGAACCTAATTACAGTAAACCTCGTTTTCCCAGAGGCGTAACCTCGTTGACACCTTTCTAGACACCTACTTGATCGGCTAATTGTAATGTATAAAACTCTCCCAGGAGTAACTCTTACTCGCAGCGGGTATCGGGATCCAACTATCTCATAGAAGGTATGCAATCTCATTGCAAATTTCAACACTTGAAATTCCCGATAATATTTTGCCCCTAGCAGCTTATGACCTTGGCTAAGGTCAACAAATCATAAGTGCTAGCCAAGTTCAACCCGTCATTTCCCGATTGAATTAAACCCACCCGCACGACCCTTGGCTAAGGTCAACAAAGTCGCACGACTACCCTAACTCAATCGCATCATATGCTTATACAGATAAGCACTAATCAGCTACCGCACACTACGCCTTGGCTAAGGTCAACAAACGTAGCACGAATACTAACCAGTACTTATCTGAAATGACGGAGGGCTACGACAGGTTTTTCTGAAAACCTATTGCGTAATGAACTTGATATCGTTGTAGGATCGAATGAATTTTAAAATGGAGTGCTTTTGAGGCTTTTCTAGTTTTGCTAAAGGAGTCACTCCCGGTGAAGGGATCGTCGGTCCTTTCCTCGTCGAATGAGGTGCGGGATATATCGCATATATCACTGTGCAAAGCAAAAACTCTTTAAAAGCAATCAAAAGACAAACCGAGTGTGTAGCATCTGCCAGTTATTGCTAAAGGAGTCACTCCCGGTGAAGGGATCTCGGTCCTTTCCTCATCGAATAAGGTGCAGGATATATCACATATACCGCTATGCAAAGCAAGAACTGTAGCTACCTGTTTTATTTTGAAATTCGATTCTACAACATCTTAGGTTTCTTTTAATTTCATTAATCACATTAATGAAGTCCCATCATTTAAGTACCTAAACATCACAGATAGATATGACGTACACTTATGCCATCCGCATTCGCCTCGATGTCCCCTCGTGCACCGTTAGGTTAGGTAACTAACGGCAGAGCAGGGCAGGGCTAGCGCGGGTGTAAAACATAAGTAACGTCTATATAATATATCATATATACTATATACTATATCCATCACAGAAACATCACATGATCTCATCACAGATATCGCAGCAGAAGAATCATATGAAATATTGGATATACTAGGACGTCCGTGTTTTCAATACGAGCCAGTACAAAACACGGATTCCACGGTCGTGATGAATAGCCAAACCCACACCCCTAGACCCCTACGAGAGCGGCAAGCAACCCTACCAATTCTGGAGTTAGGAGACCCGGACTCGACTCCTCGAGTTGGTCTCCCACTGGACTCCAGAACCCGGTTACTTGTGCCCTCCTCCTTGGGTCTATCCTAGTGCGGAAAAGTAAATAATATACAAACGGTGACACTCCCGCAACCTGGAAGCGCCCCAATAAAAGAATATTACATACAAGTTTTTACATGAATGAAAATGAAAAACACTCATCTCACATAAAAACCCCCGGCTATTCAAACACGACGATCCAATATAACATATCCAGCAACACATAACATCACATGTCATCAACGTAAGTAAATATGTCCATCCCAATTGTCGTTGACATATAGCAATGAAACCGGCGATATCACATATTACACTTACGGTCACAGAAAAGAAAGTGTAAAACTACAACAGTCGGAATCCGCAACCACCTCAGACATCGCATGCCTGACCAAATGAATTACTTAGACATCGCATGCCTAACAATTATAAACCCCGCATTTTAGTCTCAAAATCGAAAACACTTTTCAATATCAAGTCGGGCAATTCAACAAGATTCCCGACAGCCTGATCGAATGCTCGTCGCAAACTTCAGTAGGCGGCCGCACCCCCTGATACCGTCGACGAAGTGCACCAAGGCGGAACACCGCTACCGCGAGCACCCGGACGGATGCTTTCGGCGACGGGGTTCTCCTACAGTCACTTGGTCGGGGCTATGGAGTGAGGCTGTCTATTAAGTTTACCCGGCGAGTATCCGCGTACGCTACGTGATTGCGACGGACTTTTGATCACATCAAAATTCCGTGGCAACCGATCAAGTGAGACTAAACTGCTACGTTTATAACATTCATTCAGTTATCACATAACTATTGTGAATTCCAATTATTGTATCCCATTCCAGATAAACAGAAAATGTTAAACTTTTCGATCGAACAATCGAACACCCAAGTTTTCCCGAAACAGATCAACACATGAAACAAGTCTAACAACATTCCGTTCGTGCCTCAGTACCAACGATCCAGCCGTAGAAGGGTCAAGCCAACGCCTCACATGTGGCACGCCGTACTGCCCCAAACCCGAAGGTTCAAAGGGCAGTTCAAGACGGTCACATAATCGAGTTAAGGTTTGTGTCTTCTAGAGGGACCATCGCGTTACTTGCACTACTTAGAACGTCGTCAAACTGTGGAAAAATCCAACACTTGGAAATTTCCCGACAGGGGAAAAGTTGGGTATTTATATCCGGTCGAACTTTTTAACATATCCTAAAATTTATCCGGAAAGCCACACAGACAAAATTTGATATCCCGATCGAAACACCGAATCCCCAAAACAACTGCAGAAATTTCAACTCTTGAAAAATTATTAAAAATATCCAGGAAGACCAACACTGGAAATTAAGAATTACTGTACAAATTCTGATCCCAGAAAAGACAAAACGGCCGCCCTTCCGCCGCACAAGCCAAGCTTGTGCCGCGGAAGCGCGGCGCATTAAACGAATTGGGTGCACGAATTTTACAGTATTTCATATATTCACCTGCTGATTTTTCTGAACATTTTTAATGTGGAAAAAGACCAGATTTTAAAAATTGTACAGAGAGCAACTTTGAATCGGGGTTTCGGGTTCGTTCGGACTTCAATTTCCGTCTGGACTTCGCCTAAGGCTCTAGCTAGGCTCTGATACCACTGCAGGGTTCCTAGGCACTCTAGTGAAGTCTCCCAAGCCATCAACCATGGCAATTTCAAAAATTATGGTGCCTACAAACCCTAAAGTACGGATCGTTTGCTAAATTTCTAGGCGAACAAGAACTAGTTAACACTTAACTAAATAAAATACGGAAATACAACCTTTGTAGATCCGGTGCTCCACCTCCATAGCTCCGCAACGAGGTCCTCTCCGCTGTCCAAGTCAAATCCGGGCTCTAGGATCGGCTTCGTCGGAGAATGGGCAAGCTAGGTCGTCGATGTCCATGCCGAAGATGATCTACGTCGAAGCATCGATGAATCAAGCTCCACCTTCACCAAGTCATGAAACTTGTGAAGGAAACACACTCTACTACTTGGCAAGAGGTAGAGGATGAAGAAATAGGAAGTGGGTAAACTTTAGAATTGGATTTCTCACTCATTTCCAACAATCACCATTGATGGACTTCAAGCTTCTTCACTTGAAGCATGAAGAAGAAGAAGAAAGATGATATGATAAGTTAAAAGAAAATGAATTCTTATCATAATTCTAACTAGAGTTAAGTGTAGAGAATGAATCATGGTTAGTGGGAATGGTTAGGGTTAAGGATGAGATAAGGATGGTTGACTTGAACAAAACTTCATGAAGCTTCAACTAAAGTCCAAATCTAGCAACCATGCTTTTCTCTTTTCTTTTTATTTTCCAAAGTGAATAAACAAATAAATAAATGAATAAATAAGTAATGGAAAATAAAACCCTAACCATTCTTTTAACCATGGTTTATTCTTTGCACTTAACCAAGTAAACTTGTATCATCAAACATGATACAATCAAGTGCACAAAATCATATCGCATATGTAATGTGCACACCCGAGCGAGAAAATCCATCTTAAGTAAACCGATACTAGTTGATGCAAAGCAATATATCAAATATATAAATATGCATTAAATCATTAAATCAACATTTGATTCAATGATCCGGTCATGCGCACATAACCGACTGGTATCTAATATATCGGCTTATCGAATCAACGCTTGAATCGATAACTAGGTTATATCGCATACAACCTTTCGATATATTTATCGCGAGAATAGAATACGGTATCACATACACGCATTATTCTCGGTCCCGCACATATCTCATATGCGCTCCTATTTCGTTTCGCTTGACCCAGGAAACCTCTGTGTAGGACTCTAAAGACTCGTCAATACGCCGGCAGCGGATGATGATCATATCAAACATCCACAAGCCGCAAGCGGTCTGCTAAACGTAACGGCCACCCGGGTATTGAGCGATCTGAAGATCGACGAGCAAGCCCGCTCACACTCCAGTGAATCCGACCAGTAACACTACCGTACAGTCCAGTCTGATCGTCTGATATGTCGCATATCTCGCCTAGGGGTGGTATACGTCAGACCCCAATAGCTCAATAAGTCGTGTCGATATGAGGTCTATAACTGTTCGAGAAACTACTGGTAACACTTACCAGTAAATCTCAGCAACCCTGGCCAGGGATTTCCTGTTATAGCCAATCGAACACAGCGCAACATCAACTCCCTATACCGGGAGAGACGAATCCCCTCCTATCGCTCATTGCCTCCATGTGACTCGGGACTGTACCCAAAAACCACCGTTTTGCACGCCCTCTTGGACGTGGTAAGATGGAAATCAAAGCACAGTGGGAACCACACAAGACTCTATGACGATCTCGGGTCAACAGACTACTCTGTACCAGTGTCACCAGAGAACTGCCATCTGACGTGAGGTATAATACCATCTGGGAGTTCTCGGCGAGTCCGTCCAGTGTACCCAGTCTTTACTGAGCACCCGTATATCTCCTCTGATGTCAAACACCGATAGATATGGGATCATCCATCGCCCATCTGTATGGGTCGAGAAGGTATACGCTAGTCTACTCTGGTATATCGATGCCCCGTCTCGATACACCCACGACTAGGGACTGTGAAGGATGTACTTATGGACTACCTTGTCCCCACTAGTATGATCCGCATCATAGTCCAGGTAGTCAAGCACAGATCCTAAGGGCTTTACCAACATGTAACAGAGAGACAATCAGCATACACGTTAAGGTAAAGGGTAACCAGATAGCATACTATCATGTCGAGCAAGAAAGTCCTCCCTATATATGTCCCAGCATCCACTACAATATACATCCTATGTATAGTAATGGCCTCTAGGGCATACATATAACTAACACTTGGGAATTATGATCTATAGAGATAGATCTAAATAGATACCGGGATTGTCCTAATTCAGGTACATTGACACCATACTAAATAGGTTTAGTATGGAAGAATCTAAGTGTGGGAATTTACCCACGATCTCAGGACTCACTCTCTCCAAAGAGATGTCTCCCAAGACTGATTTGGAGAGAGCTTGCATGCAAGTGAAACCCTATGCTTCGGCAGTAGGTTCTATCATGTACGCGATGCTATGTACCAGACCCGATATAGCATACTCACTAAGTGTAGTGAGTAGTTATCAAGCAGATCCTGCAGAGAGTCACTGGACAGCTGTGAAGAACATTCTCAAGTACTTGAGAAGGACTACAGAAATGTTCTTGGTGTATGGTAATGGAGAACTCCAGGTGGAGTCCTTTACTGATTCGAGCTTTTAGAGTGTGACGCCCCGCTTCCCAGTATACGGCGAAAGGGACGCGACGAGTCCGTTACGTAATTACTCTGAAGTAAATACGCTAAGCGTATCTAAGCAATATAAAAGTAAAATCACAAAAGACAAGATATAATAAAACAACAACTTTATTTATTCATATTCTTTCTGTACAATACATGGAAAGTAAATACAACTGATAAAAAAGCAATGCCTAAACAATGGCATAACAGAAATGAAAAGTACTGAATGGAAAGTGTACAATGAACTAGAGCTCGGGGTCTTCACTGAATTAGTCCAAGTCTTCAGCAGTGGGCTCGATCTCAGACGTGTCCAGATCACCTGACGACATTTAAAGAAGAAAGAAAGAGAATGTCGTCAGTGAACAGATCGCTCGGTAAGTCCCAAAGATAAGAGGAGAAATAGAATAGACAGAGAGTAAGAGAGAGAGAGAGTAGCTTTTACAGTTGTATTATATTGTTATGTTGTTGCATTTAGTGTTAACGCTATTGTTTGTAGCTTGGTACAGAAGGATGCCAGTGTATACGGGAGGAATCTCACTTGCCCCGGAGACTAAGGTATCAGGAACTCAAGGAACCGTTATGCCACGGTACAACAACAACGGAATATAGATTAGGTGTCTTAATCTTACCGTCTCTTGCCACTTTTAACACCTTCCGTACCAATCTACCCCTTAAACCCCGTAGTGTTTTGCTTGTAGTGTTGTATTGTATTGGATAGATTGTATAGTTGAATGACTGACCAAAACCATGATATCAGTAAATGGATGTAACTGTATAATCATGTAAATGGAATATCTGGAGAATCATGTAAATGGATGTATATTCATGGTTCGGTTCAGTCAATGTAGATTGAATGTATTGAATTGATTGAATATAGGGATTCATGTTGAATCAGAATATTGTAGATTGTAAATTGTAGATTATAGATTGTAGATTGTAGATTGTACTTGAATCATATTCAAGTTAGATTATAATGAGACTCAAAGTAAATTGAAGTCCCGATTGTTTTGATATTATCGGTAACCGCTGCACATGAGCGGTAGGATTTGTGTCTTTTTCAAAGACGATTACTGTTTTGATAACACCATTGTTAAGTTATCTACCTTAGATAGACAAGCACCCATTTCTCCGGCTCCCCGAGGTTCAAGATATTGGTCCCGCTTAAAGCTATGTTTACTAGGGTCCTTATTGTAATTTATAGAACTTGAGAGGTTTTTATGTAGAAATACTTTTATATACTTTTCAAAATACACCCCATGTATTTATTATTCGTCTTTAGAGTTATAATGGTTGTGGATTTTATATTATGATATTTCTAGTAAAAATATCCTAATAAAGGTATTTATTTGTAATATTGATTTATGTGGAATTTATGGTATTTTAGTGCAAAATTGATTCTTGGGATTTTTAAAAAAAGGTGGAATATATATATCATAACAAAATAGGTATTTTAATGATAAATATACATATATTTATACAAAAATAATTTTAATATATATTTTATATTCTAAAAATCTCATTTTCTCAAGATGTCGTATTTTAAATCTTTCGAGACTGAATGCTCCTTGCGGAGGTCTGAATCTCGTACTACTAAGCCCGAGGATGTGCGATAATCCGCACCATCCCGAACGGGTTCCTCAAAATAGGTTGTAGCGGCGCTTTGCAAAGATTGTATAAATACCAAATCCTTTAGAAAACGGTTTTATTAAGTAAATGGTATTTATTTGTAAAGATGTCGATTTCCCGTATTTTATATTCTAGGGTCTCCTAAGTCAACTAGACTGCTCCTAACTGGTCCAAAGCGACAAGTTGTGAGATATCCCTCAAATCGCCTCTTCACCGCCAATTGTGGCCTGGTAAGTACAAGTGAAGAAAAGAGGGATCCGCTCACGTATCACCGTGAGACGGGCCTTTTAAAGTTACCTTTCTCACTTGTCTAGCCTAGACACCACAAAGTCAGGTTTAGATAAACGACTGAATGCCCATAACCTTCCTCTGTCCTAATGAGTGCGGCAGTCCTTAATTGGCCGAGTCTAGATATTTTTATTATTAGCTCAAAGGTTATTTATTTGTAAAGATGTATTAATACTAAATCTTTTAGAAATGGTTTTATTAAGTAAAGGGTATTTAAATGAAAATGTTTGTTTTCCCGTATTCTAAGTTCTCGAGGGTATCGTGTTATGTTGCATATGAATGTGTGAGGAGGTAGGTCATTACCTCGTGGTCTACTTAAAAGTATAGCAAGTTTAATGAAGTTAAATGTAGAATTGAAACAATATGGTATTTAAGTGAAAAATACGATAAATTGAAATAGCCATCATTTTATGAAATGAAACTTGATCAATTTGGTTGATTAGTGTTTAATAGTCAACATGAGAGAGTTTAAGCAAAATTGTATTAACGAGAAGTGAAGTTTTATAAGAAACCGAATCGGAAATCGGATTTGTTCCGATTCTGTCGGGTTTTGTAAATCCGTATTTTTAGAATAGAAAAGAGAGGTAGAAAATGGGACTTACGGGTTTTGGACAATAACAAGAGTGAGATGGAAGGAGAGGAATCGCCGGTGCGTCGCTTCGTCGCCGAGAGCTTCTAGAACGATTGCCGGAAGTTCGCCGGGAATTTCGCCGTAGCTTCGCTTCGTGCTCGTTTTCAAAGTACACAAGTTTCTTGGAAATTTCAGAGAGTTGGCTCAGAGTTTTGGGGTGAGAGGGTTGAGGGTAGGGGTGTATTTATAGGGTTAGGCTAGGGTTATGGTAGATGTAGGGTTTTAATTAAAAAAAATTGTAAAATGTATTAAAATCATTAAAAATTTGAATAAATAGGGTATAATGAGCTCTCTGAAAACGATCTCAAAAATTAAAGTATGCAGGGAAGTTGGGAAGGGGAAAAGACAGGATTTTCATGTTGATAACTCGGCCGACCGGCCAAGTCCAGCCGGCGGCGCCGGCCCGAGTCGGCCGGTCTGCCGGCCGACTCGGCCGAGTCAGGCCGAGTCGGGGTCTCAGGAGGTGGGGGGTCGCCGGGGGCAGCCACTAGTACTTTCAGTTTTTCAAGTGCAGTGGGAAAATCTGGAGTTATCTTGTGTGGACTGTTGGACTTCTAAAAAATTTAAAACAAAATAAATATTAAAAATAATGTGGGGCATGGGATTTGAACTCTGGTGGCTTTGTTCAGCAGTGCAAGGTATTACCAATGAGCCACAAGCTCTTTCTTGTAATTATGTAGTTATTTAATTACTTAAAGTAGTTACAGAAAATGTAAATACCCCAAGTATACATTAATTTTCAAGCAAATTTTTGTACACTAAAAATGGAGTTGTTACATTCTTTTAACTTGTAATTAAAAAGCAAAATAATTACTTATAACTTGTGCTCAGGCTAAAATACCCTTTTATGGATTTTGAAAAAAATATTTGAAAAAAATTTGTATAAGAAAATTAGGATTGTTACATTCTACCCTCATAAAAATTTCGTCCTCGAAATTTGTAAATGGAAAGTGTAACAGTTTGGTGACAGAACTAAAGATTGTAAAAAAAAATTTTGGTCAAAGTTGTGAGGGAGTTACTTGGGTTACCTTGGTTCACAGTCTCAGGTTCTATGGCTGCTAAGGTGAATGTCTGGCGCCGTGGTACATTCCTTCTAGCTGGAGGCACATTCTGTCCTTGAGGCCTGTTTCTCTGCCCTCGAGGCATGTCCCTCATTGCCTGTTGGAATTGGCGAGTAGGTTGTGCAGGAGTTCTATGTGGAGGTGGTGCTGGGAGTGCAGGACGAGTTGCTGGAGCCTGAATAGCTGGCCGCTGCGGGTAGTTGGTAGGTGTGTGAGCTGAGTTGAATCTATATGGACAGGTCTCAATTCTGTGATTGGACGCGCCACAAACTAGGCACAGGCCTTTTGCGCGCTTACAGTCCTTTATCAAATGTCCATCTCTCTTGCAATGGAAACAGAAATGTGGTCATGGCTGGTTATTGGGTTCTTCAGTTCTCCTGGGTTCGAACGTTGGCCTGGAAGAGGCTCCTCCTGCCATTTGAGTGGCAGGGCATTTCAAACCGGCAGATTGAGGTCTGCCCTTCCTCTTTACTACTGCCTCATATCTTTCGGTAGCCTTCAAAGCCAAATCATGGGTTGGGAAATCCCCTGTAGCCAGAGCAGTTTGGATTTCCGGGTCCAACCCTTTCTGAAATCTTTTAGCCCTGATCTCAGCAGTTGGTATGAGATGGGCCGCAAACCTGTTATGGTCTTGTGTTAGCTGTGTAGTATGTGATATTTGTTGGGTTCCTAGGCACCCTAATGAGGTCTCACAAGGCATCAACCATGCCAATATAAAATTTTACGGGTGCCGAGAGACCCGACTACGGATCGTTTGCTAGATGTCTAGGCGAAAAAGCTAACTAGTTAACAATTAACCAAGAGATACGGAAATACAACCTTTGTAGATCCGGTGCTCCACCTCCACGGCTCCGCAACGAGGTCCTCTCCACTGTCCAAATCAAATCCGGGCTCTAGAGTCGGCTTCGTCGGAGAATGGGCAAGCTAGGTCGTCGATGTCCATGCCGAAGATGATCTACGTCGAGGCATCGATAGATCAAGCTCCACCTTCACTTTGCCATGAAAACTTGTGAAGGAAACACACTCTACTACTTGGCAAGAGGTAGAGGATGAAGAAATAGGAAATGGGTAGACTTTAGATTTGGATTTCTCACTCAAAAACATCAATCACCATTGATGAAGAGAGCTTTCTTCTTGTGAGGAAGAAGAAGAAGAAGATGAAAAAGTTATGATAAGTTATTTTAAAAAATGAAAAGAAAAATCAAAACTTATCATAATCTAAACCATGGTCAAGTATAGAGAATTAACTAAGGTTAGATTAATGGTTAGGGTTAAAGATGAAGACAAGAATGGTTACAAAGTCAAAGCTTCATGAAGCTTCAACTAAACTCCAAAATTAGCAACCATTCTTTTCTTATCTATTCTAAATAAATAAATAAATAAATAAGTAAGAAAAGAAAACCCTAATCATTAGTTTAACCATGGCTTAATCCATTACACTTAACTATAGTTAAACATGTATCATCAAACATGATACAATCAAGTGCACGAAAATATATCGAATATACAATGTGCACAACCGAGCGAGAAAATCCATTTAAAGTGAACCGATACTAGTTAATGCAAAGTAATATATCAAATATATAATTATGCATTAAATCATTAAATCAACACTTGATTTAACGATCCGGTCATGACGCACATAACCGACTGGTATCATTAGTAACATCTTATCGAATCAACACTTGATCCGATAACCCGGCTATATCGCATATAACCGATCAATGTCACATCGCGAGAATCGAATACAGTATCACATACTCGTATTATTCTCGGTCCCGCACATATCTCATATGCGCTCCTATTTCGTTTTGCTTGAGCCAGGAAACCTCTGTGTAGGACTCTAAAGACTCGTCAATACGCCGGCAGCAGATGATGATCATATCAAACACCCACAAGCCGCAAGCGGTCTGCTAAACGTAACGGCCATCCGGGTATTGAGCGATCTGAAGATCGACGAGCAAGCCCGCTCACACTCCAGTGAATCCAACCAGTAACACTACCGTACAGTCCGGTCTGATCGTCTGATATGTCGCATATCTCGCCTAGGGGTGGTAAACGTCAGACCCCAATAGCTCGATAAGTCGTGTCGATATGAGGTCTATAACTGTTCGAGAAACTACTGGTAACACTTACCAGTAAATCTCAGCAACCCTGGCCAGGGATTTCCTGTTATAGCCAATCGAACACAGCGCAACATCAACCCCCTATACCGGGAGAGACGAATCCCCTCCTATCGCTCATTGCCTCCATGTGACTCGGGACTGTACCCAAAAACCACCGTTTTGCATGCCCTCTTGGACGTGGTAAGATGGAAATCAAAGCACAGTGGGAACCACACAAGACTCTATGACGATCTCGGGTCAACAGACTACTCTGTACGAGTGTCACCAAAGAACTGCCATCTGACGTGAGGTATAATACCATCTGGGAGTTCTCGGCGAGTCCGTCCAGTGTATCCAGTATCTACTGAGCACCCGTACATCATCTCTGATGTCAAACACCAATGGATATGGGATCATCCATCGCCCATCTGTATGGGTCGAGAAGGTATACGCTAGTCTACTCTGGTATATCGATGCCCCGTCTCGATACACCCATGACTAGGGACTTTGAAGGATGTACTTATGGACTACCATGTCCCCACTAGTATGATCCGCATCATAGTCCAGGTAGTCAAGCACACATCCTAAGGGCTTTACCAACATGTAACAGAGAGACAATCAGTATACACGTTAAGGTAAAGTGTAACCAGATAGCATACTATCATGTCGAGCAAGAAAGTCCTTCCTATATACGTCCCAGCATCCACTACTATATACATCCTATGTACAGTAATGGCCTCTAGGGCATACATATAACTAACAATCTCCCACTTGCACTAGGGCCATCTGTAGCAGTGGTTGTAGTATCTCATACTCAACCATCCCATAAAAGTCTCTCTCTGGGAATAGGCCTTTCGTGAGTGGATCCGCTGTGTTGTCCACTGAGTCTACTCTCCTAACCTCGATCTCCCTGGAGATCAACCATCTCCATGATCAAGTGATACTGCCTTAGAATATGTCTGGATCACTGATGGGACCGGCGTTCCTTGGCATAAGCCACAACTCCATTGTCACACAATAGTAGGAACATAGTTCATCTCATGAACCATTATACACCCAAACAGCCTCTTTGGTAGCATCTTAAGTAGCGATGTATCCAGCCTTTATCGTCTAGTATGCCACGGTATCTAGCTTGGAACTCTTCCAACATACCGTCCCTTTACTGAGGGTAAAGACAATGCCTGCGACTGACATTCAGTCGTCCTTATCACCCTGGAACCCTTCCAGTGATTCTCCCCAGGGTCGATTGATACCATCTCACTACAACTAGTGAGAATCCTAACATCCAATTAGATCTATCTCATAGATCCAAAATCCAGGATTTAGTAGGTATCATTTTGATCCTATGTGGAGAATCATTGTGATAAACGGAGACTGATCGAGCGTAGCATAAGAAACTCCTTTCCTATCAAGAGTATGTCATCCACGTACTCTACGAGGATCACCACCATACTCCCTACTACCTTTTTGTTTATACAAGGTTCATCTACCATTTTGATGATGTCAACTTCTTTGACTATCTCATCAAAACAGATGTTCCAACTCCGCGATGCCTGCTTTATCCTATAAAGCATCTTACACACGTTTCCGCTGCTCCCACTGTCTACGAAGCCCTCTGGCTGTGTACTTATAGACGCATTCTTCTAAAACATCATTTAGAAAAGCAGTCATGACACCCAACCACCAGATATCGTAGTCATGGTATGTAGCCGTGACAAGTAGGATCTGGATAGACTTAAGCATAGCTACTTGAAAAGGTTTCATCATTATCCACGCCTGGTCGATGACGAAAACCTTTAACAAGTCTAGCTTTGAAAGTCTCAACTTTTCCATCTACACCAAGTAATCTTCTCAAGATATACTTGCTCCTGATGGGGATTTAACCCTTCAGATATAGCAACCAAAGTCCATACTTTGTTGGTGTATAAGGATTCCATCTCAGATCACTAAACATCCAGCCATTCTTACAGAGTCTTACTCTCGATGGCCTGCTTGAAACTAGTTGGGTCATCATCTCATGATGCAATCCTCGCTCCCACTGTCATAGAGAAACCGAAGTATCTCTCATGTGGGTGAGGAACCCTACTAGATCGGCGGAGAGGCTGAGGTTCGTTGGAATCTACTGAATCCTTTGGTTCTACCAAATCATCTGCTGTAGTTTGTATAGCTGGAACCTTTCCAGTTCTACATTACAGACTTTGCCTCGAGCTTGTCCGGATTTTGCTTTCAGACATAGGCCGGTCAACCCCAAATCTTAACTAACTTAAGATATGGGCTCTTCCCTTTCCATATCACATATGAAGCGGTAGGCAACTTATTTGATTTGAACCCTATTCAATAGGTATGCAGCTTCTCAAGTGCATAACTCCCAAAAGGAAATAGGTAACTCAGTAGTACTCATCATAGAGCACACCTTATCATATAGGGTGTTATTGCTCCGCCCCGATATACCATCGTGCTATGGTGTATACGGAGGAGTAATGCTGAGAGAGAATCTCATTCTCCTTTAGAATAGGTCAGGAATTCCGTGCTCAAGTATTCTCCTCCTTGATCTCATCAAAGGACATAATACTTATACCCGTATCGGTTCTCTACTTCTCGCTTATATTCTGTGAATATCTCAAAAGGCTCGGACTCATGTTTCAACAGGAACATATGTCTGAATCTTGAGAGATTATCAGAGAATGTAATGAAGTACAAAGAACCGGTCTTGGCATATGTAGACTGGGGATTTACATACATCAACATGTATTATCCCAAGAGTTCACTAACTCTTTCTCTGTTTCCAGTAAACGGAGCTATGGTCATCTTATCTTTGTGACATGACTGGCGAGTTTCACAAGATGTAAATTCAAACTGATTTAAATATGCATCTATATGTAACTCTAGCTAGTCGGGTCACATTGATCTGACCTAGTCTACAATGCCTCAAGAAGAATCCGTTCATTTCTGAACTCTTCCTCTTATGTGTGTTCCGTATACTAAGAACTGTAGTTTGATTTAGAACATTAATGCTTTTAGATAACGTGCCTGAACCGATCAACTTTTGATATAGGAAATGTTCAAAACATTATCCAACAATACAAAATTTTATCATTTCTTTACTAATAAAGAGATAGATATGATTTTGTATATCAGGTTCGGTATCTAATAACATTCGTTCAGAATCAATGTATTGTAATACAGGGTGACAGTGACCAACAGACTTGGCTGCAACACTTGCCCCGTTTTCTGCCTCATGAAACTTATCACCCGTTCTCAGTTCTCTACCTTTCTGCAGCCCTATGTAACAGATTACATATCTGGGATCCTGATCTGGTATCACATACCCAGTACGTAAAGGATACTGAGAAACAGTTCTATATAATGAACACACCCGAAGATGATGCATCATCATGCACTCTCCTCGTTTGGGCGGCACGGGAAATCTGGTATTCCCCAATTTCCTGCTCTGTCTTATAACAATCATAAGTTGGAGCGGGACCAACGTTCCCCAGCTCAGTATAACAAGCGGGTTCGGTCAATATTCCGTATTATTATCTTGATTAAGGCGTGATATGGTCGCTACCAGGAGAGAGAGAGAAGAAAACACTCAGCGTGCGCTCTTGCAAGAATAGATTGGTTATTATTTTATCTAATCAGGATGGCTCCCACTGCTTTTTATCAAATCTTCCTTCAAACCCTAAAAGGAAAGACTAGCCGGGATTAATTACACACTACAAGTTCGCCAATCTTTCAGCCAGGCCAGTGTCGGTACTTTGAGGGAGGTCCCCCGTGCTTTCGCACGAACCTAATTAATGTAAACCTCGTTTTCCCAGAGGCGTAACCCCGTTGACACCTTTCTAGACACCTACTTGATCGGCTAATTGTAATGTGTAAAACTCTCCCAGGAGTAACTCTTACTCGCAGCGGGTATCGGGATCCAACTATCTCATAGAAGGTATGCAATCTCATTGCAAATTTCAACACTTGAAATTCCCGATAATATTTTGCCCCTAGCTCGCTATGACCTTGACGAAGGCCAAACAACCCATAGTCCGCTAGTCAAGTTCAACCCGTCATTTCCTGATTGAATTAAACCCACCCGCACGACCCTTGACGGAGGCCAAACAACGCCGTACGAATACCCTAATCCAATCGCATCATATGCTAGCAGATAAGCACTAGTTAGCTACCGTACACTACGCCTTGACGCAGGCCAAACAACCGCAGCACGAATACTAACTAGTACGTATCTGAAATGACGGAGGGCTACGACAGGTTTTTCTGAAAACCTATTGCGTAATGAACTTGATATCGTTGTAGAATCAAATGATTTTAGAAATGGAGTGCTTTTGAGGCTTTTCTAGTTTTGCTAAAGGAGTCACTCCCGGTGAAGGGATCGTCGGTCCTTTCCTCGTCGAATGAGGTGCGGGATATATCGTATATATCACTGTGCAAAGCAAAACACTTAAAAGCAATCAAAAGACAAACCGAGTGTGTAGCATCTGCCAGTTATTGCTAAAGGAGTCACTCCCGGTGAAGGGATCTCGGTCCTTTCCTTATCGAATAAGGTGCAGGATATATCATATATACCGCTGTGCAAAGCAAGAACTGTAGCTACCTGTTTTATTTTGAAATTCGATTCTACAACATCTTAGGTTTCTTTTATTTCATTAATCACATTAATGAAGTCCCATCATTTAAGTACCTAAACATCACAGATAAATACGACGTACACTTATGCCATCCGCATTCGCCTCGATGTCCCCTCGTGCACCGTTAGGTTAGGTAACTAACGGCAGAGCAGGGCAGGGCTAGCGCGGGTGTAAAACATAAGTAACGCCTATATAATATATCATATATACTATATACTGTATCTATCACAGAACATCACATGATCACATCACAGATATCGCAGCAGAAGAAACATATGAAACATTGGATATACTAGGACGTCCGTGTTTTCAATACGAGCCAGTATAAAACACGGATTTCACGGTCGTGATGAATAGCCAAACCCACACCCCTAGACCCCTACGAGAGCGGCAAGCAACCCTACCAATTCTAGAGTTAGGAGACCCGGACTCGACTCCTCGAGTTGGTCTCCCACTGGACTCCAGAACCCGGTTACTTGTGCCCTCCTCCTTGGGTCTATCCTAGTGCGGAAAAGTAAATAATATACAAACGGTGACAACTTCCGCTACCTGGAAGCGCCCCAATAAAAGAATATTACATACAAGTTTTTACATGAATGAAAATGAAAAAAAAAACACTCATCTCACATAAAAACCCCCGGCTATTCAAACACGACGATCCAATATAACATATCCAGCAACACATAACATCACATGTCATCAACGTAAGTAAATATGCGCATCCCAATTGTCGTTGACATATAGCAACGAAACCGGCGATATCACATATTACACTTACGGTCACAGAAAAGAAAGTGTAAAACTACAACAGTTGGAATCCGCAACCACCTCAGACATCGCATGCCTGACCAAATGAATTACTTAGACATCATATGCCTAACAATTATAAACCCCGCATTTTAGTCTCATTATCGAAAACACTTTTCAATATCGAGTCGGGCAATTCAACAAGATTCCCGACAGTTTGATCGAATGCTCGTCGCAAACTTCTGTAGACGGCCGCACCCCCGATACCGTCGACGAAGTGCACCAAGGCGGAACACCGCTGCCGCGAGCACCCGAACGGATGCTTTCGGCGACGGGGTTCTCCTACAGTCACTTGGTCGGGGCTATGGGGTGAGGCTGTCTATTAAGTTTATCCGGCGAGTATCCGCGTACGCTACGTGATTGCGACGGACTTTTGATCACATCAAAATTCCGTGGCAACCGATCAAGTGAGACTAAATTGCTAGATTTACAACATTCATTCAGTTATCTCATAACTGATGCGAATTCCAATTATTGTATCCCATTCCAGATAAATAGAAAATGTTAAACTTTCCGATCGAACAATCGAACACCCAAGTTTTCCCAATACAGATCAACACATGAAATAAGTCTAACAACATTCAGTTCGTACCTCAGTACCAACGGTCCAGCCGTAGAAGGGTCAAGCCAACGCCTCACATGTGGCACGCCGTACTGCCCCAAACCCGAAGGTTCAAAGGGCAGTTCAAGACGGTCACATAATCGAGTTAAGGTTTGTTGTCTTCTAGAGGGTCCATCGCGTTACTTGCACTACTTAGAACGTCGTTAAACTACGGAAAAATCCAACACTTGGAAATTTCCCGACAGGGGAAAAATTGGGTATTTATATCCGGTCGAACTTTTTAACATATTCTAAAATTTATCCGGAAAGCCACACAGACAAAATTTGATACCCCGATCGAAACACCGAATCCCCAAAACAACTGCAGAAATTCAACTCTTGAAAAAATATCAAAAATACCCAGGAAAACCGGCACATAAAACTAAGGATTACTGTGTAAAAATATTTAAACATTTAAGTCGTACGGCCGTGGATCCGCCGCATGAGCCATGCTCATGCCGCGGATCCGCGCCTTCTTAGTGGACTTAGGTTCACGAATTTCACAGTATACCTTAGAATTTCCTGCTTATCTTTCTGCATATTTTTAATACTGAAAAATCCCTGTTTTTGAAAATTGGACAGAGAGCAAGTTTGGTTTGGTGTTTCGGGTTCGTTCGGACTTCAAATTCCGTCTGGACTTCGCCTAAGGCTCTAGCTAGGCTCTGATACTACTGTTGGGTTCCTAGGCACCCTAATGAGGTCTCACAAGGCATCAACCATTCCAATATAAAATTTTACGGGTGCCGAGAGACCCGACTACGGATCGTTTGCTAGATGTTTAGGCGAAAAAGCTAACTAGTTAACAATTAACCAAGAGATACGGAAATACAACCTTTGTAGATCCGGTGCTCCACCTCCACGGCTCCGCAACGAGGTCCTCTCCGCTGTCCAAATCAAATCCGGGCTCTAGAGCCGGCTTCGTCGGAGAATGGGCAAGCTAGGTCGTCGATGTCCATGCCGAAGATGATCTACGTCGAGGCATCGATAGATCAAGCTCCACCTTCACTTTGCCATGAAAACTTGTGAAGGAAACACACTCTACTACTTGGCAAGAGGTAGAGGATGAAGAAATAGGAAATGGGTAGACTTTAGATTTGGATTTCTCACTCAAAAACATCAATCACCATTGATGAAGAGAGCTTTCTTCTTGTGAGGAAGAAGAAGAAGAAGATGAAAAAGTTATGATAAGTTATTTTAAAAAATGAAAAGAAAAATCAAAACTTATCATAATCTAAACCATGGTCAAGTGTAGAGAATTAACTAAGGTTAGATTAATGGTTAGGGTTAAAGATGAAGACAAGAATGGTTACAAAGTCAAAGCTTCATGAAGCTTCAACTAAACTCCAAAATTAGCAACCATTCTTTTCTTATCTATTCTAAATAAATAAATAAATAAATAAGTAAGAAAAGAAAACCCTAATCATTAGTTTAACCATGGCTTAATCCATTACACTTAACTATAGTTAAACATGTATCATCAAACATGATACAATCAAGTGCACGAAAATATATCGAATATACAATGTGCACAACCGAGCGAGAAAATCCATTTAAAGTGAACCGATACTAGTTAATGCAAAGTAATATATCAAATATATAATTATGCATTAAATCATTAAATCAACACTTGATTTAACGATCCGGTCATGACGCATATAACCGACTGGTATCATTAGTAACATCTTATCGAATCAACACTTGATCCGATAACTCGGCTATATCGCATATAACTGATCAATGTCACATCGCGAGAATCGAATACAGTATCACATACTCGTATTATTCTCGGTCCCGCACATATCTCATATGCGCTCCTATTTCGTTTTGCTTGAGCCAGGAAACCTCTGTGTAGGACTCTAAAGACTCGTCAATACGCCGGCAGCAGATGATGATCATATCAAACACCCACAAGCCGCAAGCGGTCTGCTAAACGTAACGGCCACCCGGGTATTGAGCGATCTGAAGATCGACGAGCAAGCCCGCTCACACTCCAGTGAATCCAACCAGTAACACTACCGTACAGTCCGGTCTGATCGTCTGATATGTCGCATATCTCGCCTAGGGATGGTAAACGTCAGACCCCAATAGCTCGATAAGTCGTGTCGATATGAGGTCTATAACTGTTCGAGAAACTACTGGTAACACTTACCAGTAAATTTCAGCAACCCTGGCCAGGGATTTCCTGTTATAGCCAATCGAACACAGCGCAACATCAACCCCCTATACCGGGAGAGACGAATCCCCTCCTATCGCTCATTGCCTCCATGTGACTCGGGACTGTACCCAAAAACCACCGTTTTGCACGCCCTCTTGGACGTGGTAAGATGGAAATCAAAGCACAGTGGGAACCACATAAGACTCTATGACGATCTCGGGTCAACAGACTACTCTGTACCAGTGTCACCAGAGAACTGCCATCTGACGTGAGGTATAATACCATCTGGGAGTTCTCGGCGAGTCCGTCCAGTGTACCCAGTCTCTACTGAGCACCCGTACATCATCTCTGATGTCAAACACCAATGGATATGGGATCATCCATCGTCCATCTGTATGGGTCGAGAAGGTATACGCTAGTCTACTCTGGTATATCGATGCCCCGTCTCGATACACCCACGACTAGGGACTTTGAAGGATGTACTTATGGACTACCATGTCCCCACTAGTATGATCCGCATCATAGTCCAGGTAGTCAAGCACACATCCTAAGGGCTTTACCAACATGTAACAGAGAGACAATCAGTATACACGTTAAGGTAAAGTGTAACCAGATAGCATACTATCATGTCGAGCAAGAAAGTCCTTCCTATATACGTCCCAGCATCCACTACTATATACATCCTATGTACAGTAATGGCCTCTAGGGCATACATATAACTAACAATATTAAAATCGAACACTGAGACATATCTTACCTGCTGAGCATGGTAAACTCAGCGTCATACTCATCTATCGACTTGGTCCACATTGAACCTTGTTGCAGATGTATGAACTGCTGTTCCATGTCAAACCTGGCAGTCTCAGGAAAGTACTTTGCGTCGAACAGGTTTCGGAAAGTCTTCCATTCGATAGGTTGGTCAAGACGGCTTTCTTCCGCCTTCCACCAGACCCGTGCATTGTCCGTGAGCTGTAATTTTGCAACACGAACCCAAGCTATTTCTGGCACTTGTGATGCGGCCAGATCATCTTTGATACTCTGAGCCCATTCCCCAGCTTCCAGTGGGCTCTCCTTTCTTGAGAACTGTTTGGGGTGCAAAGCCCTGAATTGCTTCACCCCAGGTGTTTCTGCCTCGGGACGGCTCATTAAAAGAGTAGTCTGCTGCTGTTGTCCCTCTAGGAGGCTTCGGATTGCCTCAAGTAACACCGTCTGCTCGTTGATCGGAGCAGGTACGGTAGATGTGAGTGGTAGTGGTGGAGGTGTGTTGTTGACATTGATGCTGGTGTTGTTCGGGGAATCCATAACCTTGAAGAAAAATTTGGGTTAGGACAGATTCAAAGTACATGAAATGATAAGATTCAAGGAACATGAATTGTAAAGAATGTTTTAGTTGCTGGTTCTTATGTTATATTGCTTAGGTTGTTCACGCAGAACAGAATTGCATGATAGAGTTTCATACAGCTCTGACCTGCATGGGCCACCAACAAAACCTGTCACGCCCCGCTTCTCAGTATACGGCGAAGGGGACGCGACGAGGCCGCTACGTAATTACTCTGAAGTAAATACGCTAAGCGTATCTAAGCAATATAAAAGTAAAATCACAAGAGACAAGATATAATAAAACAACAACTTTATTTATTCACATTCTTTCTGTACAATACATGGAAAGTAAATACAACTGATAAAAAAGCAATGCCTAAACAATGGCATAACAGAAATGAAAAGTACTGAATGGAAAGTGTACAATGAACTAGAGTTCGGGGTCTTTACTGAATTAGTTCAAGTCTTCAGCAGTGGACTCGATCTCTGACGTGTCCAGATCACCTGACGACATTCAAAGAAGAAAGAAAGAGAATGTCGTCACCGAACAGATTGCTCGGTAAGTCCCAAAGATAAGAGGAGAAAAAGAATAGACAGAGAGTAAGAGAGAGAGAGAGAGAGTAGTTTTTACAGTTGTATTATATTGTTATATTGTTGTATTTAGTGTTAACGCTGTTGTTTGTAGCTTGGTACAGAAGGATGCCAGTGTATACGGGAGGAGTCTCACTTGCCTCGGAGACTAAGGTATCAGGAACTCAAGGAATCGTTATGCCACGGTACAACAGCAACGGAATATAGGTTAGGTGTCTTAATCTTACCGTCTCGTGCCACTTTTAACACCTTCCGTACCAATCTACCCCTTAAACCCCGCAGTGTTTTGCTTGTAGTGTTGTATTGTATTGGATAGATTGTATAGTTGAATGACTGACCAAAATCATGATATCAGTAAACGGATGTAACTGTATAATCATGTAAATGGAATATCTGGAGAATCATGTAAATCGATGTATATCCATGGTTCGGTTCAGTCAATGTAGATTGAATGTATTGAATAGATTGAATATAGGGATTCATGTTGAATCAGAATATTGTAGATTGTAAATTGTAGATTGTAGATTGTAGATTGTAGATTGTACTTGAATCATATTCAAGTTAGATTATAATGAGACTCAAAGTAAATTGAAGTCCTGATTGTTTTGATGTTATCGGTAACCGCTGCACATGGACTGCAGGATTTGTGTCTTTTTCAAAGACGATTACCGTTTTGATAACACCATTGTTAAGTTGTCTACCTTAGATAGGCAAGCACCCACTTCTCCGGCTTCCCGAGGCTCAAGAGATTGGTCCCGCATAAACCTATGTTTAGTAGGGTCCTTATTGTAATTTATAAAACTTGAGGTTTTTTTTTATGTAGAAACACTTTTATATACTTTTCAAAATACACCCCAAGTATTTATTCTTCTTCTTTAGAGTTATAATGGTTGTGGATTTTATATTGTGATATTTCTAGTGAAAATATCCTAATAAAGGTATTTATTTGTAATATTGATTTATGTGGAATTTATGGTATTTTAGTGCAAAATTGATTCTTGTGATTTTTAGAAAAAGGTGGAATATTTATATCATAACAAAATAGGTATTTTAATGATAAATATACATATATTTATACAAAAATAATTTTAATATATATTTTATATTCTAAAATTCTCATTTTCTGAAGATGTCGTATTTTAAATCTTTCGAGACCGAATGCTCCTTGCGGAGGTCTGAATCTGCACTACTAAGCCCGAGGATGTGCGATAATCCGCACCATCCCGAACGGGTTCCCCAAATGGGTTGTAGCGGCACTTTGCAAAGATTGTATAAATACCAAATCCTTTAGAAAACGGTTTTATTAAGTAAATGGTATTTATTTGTAAAGATGTCGATTTCCCGTATTCTATGTTCTAGGGTCTCCTAAGTCAACTAGACTACTCCTAACTGGTCCAAAGCGACAAGTTGTGAGATATCCCTCAAATCGCCTCTTCACCGCCAATTGTGGCCAGGTAAGTACAAATGAAGAAAGGAGGGATCCGCTCACGAATCACCGTGAGACGGGCCTTTTAAAGTTACCTTTCTCACTTGTCTAGCCTAGACACCACAAAGTCAGGTTTAGATAAACGACTGAATGCCCATAACCTTCCTCTGTCCTAATGAGTGCGGTAGTCCTTAATTGGCCGAGTCTAGATATTTTTATTATTAGCTCAAAGGTTATTTATTTGTAAAGATATATTAATACTAAATCTTTTAGAAATGGTTTTATTAAGTAAAGGGTATTTAAATGAAAATGTTTGTTTTCCCGTATTCTAAGTTCTCGAGGGTATCGTGTTATGTTGCATATGAATGTGTGAGGAGGTAGGTCATTACCTCGTGGTCTACTTAAAGATATAGCAAGTTTAATGAAATTAAATGTAGAATTGAAACAATGTGGTATTTAAGTGAAAAATACGATAAATTGAAATAGCCATCATTTTATGAAATGAAACTTGATCAATTTGGTTGATTAGTGTTTAATAGTCAACATGAGAGAGTTTAAGCAAAATTGTATTAACGAAAAGTGAAGTTTTATAAGAAACCGAATCGGAAATCGGATTTGTTCCGATTCTGTCGGGTTTTGTATATCCGTATTTTTAGAATAGAAAAGAGAGGTAGAAAATGGGACTTACGGGGTTTGGACAATAACGAGAGTGAGATGGAAGGAGAGGAATCGCCGGTGCGTCGCTTCGTCGCCGAGAGCTTCTAGAACGATTGCCGGAAGTTCGCCGGGAATTTCGCCGTAGCTTCGCTTCGTGCTCGTTTTCAAAGTACACAAGTTTCTTGGAAATTTTAGAGAGTTGGCTCAGAGTTTTGGGGTGAGAGGGTAGAGGGTAGGGGTGTATTTATGGGGTTAGGCTAGGGCTAGGGTAAATGTAGGGTTTTAATTAAAAAAAATTGTAAAATGTATTAAAATCATTAAAAATTTTAATAAATAGGGTATAATGAGCTCTCTGGAAACGATCTCAAAAATTAAAGTATGCAGGGAAGTTGGGTAGGGGAAAAGACAGGATTTTCATGTTGATGACTCGGCCGACCGGCCAAGTCCGGCCGGCGGCGCCGGCCCGAGTCGGCCTGTCCGCTTACCGACTCGGCCGAGTCAGACCGAGTCGGGGTCTCGGGAGGTGGGGGGTCGCCGGGGGTAGCCACTGGTACTTTCAGTTTTTCAAGTATAGTGGGAAAATCTGGAGTTTTCTTGTGTGGACTGTTGGACTTCTAAAAAATTCAAAACAAAATAAATATTAAAAATAATGTGGGGCATTGGATTTGAACTCTGGTGGCTTGGTTCAGCAGTGCAAGGTATTACCAATGAGCCACAAGCTCTTTCTTGTAATTATGCAGTTATTTAATTACTTAAAGTAGTTACAGAAAATGTAAATACCCCAAGTATACATTAATTTTCAAGCAAATTTTTGTACACTAAAAATGGTGTTGTTACATTCTTTTAACTTGTAATTAAAAAGCAAAATAATTACTTATAACTTGTGCTCAGGCTAAAATACCCTTTTATGGATTTTGAAAAAAAATATTTGAAAAAAATTTGTATAGGAAAATTAGGGTTGTTACACAGAGTGATAAGGACGGCTCTAAGTCGCACTTGGGATTTGTCTTTTCCCTCAATGGAGGGGCGGTTTGTTGGAAGAGTTCCAAATAGGAAACCGTAGCATACTCGACGTTGGAGGCTGAATACATCGCTGCCAACGATGCTGCCAAATAGGCTGTCTGGATGAAGAAGTTCATAACTGAACTTGGTGTGGTTCCGTCCATTGAGCATCCAATACCTTTGTATTGTGATAACAATGGAGCTATGGTTTTGGCCATGGAACCGAGGTCCCATCAGAGATCCAGGCATATTCTGAGGCGGTATCACCTGATCTGGGAGATAGTTGATCGCCGGTAGATCGAGATCAGGAGAGTTGATACGAAGGAAAACACTGTGGATCCACTCACGAATGCCATACCCCAGATACAATTTGAGAGACTCTTCGGGATGTTGGGTATTAGATACTACAACAGTTGGCCTTAGTGCAAGTGGGAGATTGTTAGTTATGTATATGCCCTAGAGGCCATTATTGTATATATGATGTATATTATAATGGATGCTTGGATATATATAGAGAGGATTTTTGTAACATTTCAAAAAAGATAAAATATTATTTTTGGGAATTTTCATAATTTAATATTAATTTTTATGAATATTTTAATAGTCGGTATAATTAAATACCAATAAATGGTGAAAATTCCGGAGAAAATTTTGGAAATTCTAAAATAGGTTATTTTGTGGAAATATGCCATTTTACAGTTTTTTTGATGGATTATACGGTATTTTAATGTTAATCGCGATTGAAAATCGCTAATTTGTATTTTTGGTTTTTGTGCAAAAATGTGCACATAACATTTTCTACACTTGCACACTTGTCTCATGTTTTGGACCCATGTTAAGCCGAGGGTTGAACCATGCCTTGGTGACCATGGTGACTTGAACCAATTAGTTAGGTTAGTGGGGTTACTTAAGGGTTGTTAATTTTGTTTAAGGGTGTAGTTTGGTTTAATTAGGGTGGAGTTGACTTGTGGTGAGAGAGAGAGAGAGAGAGAGAGAGAGAGAGAGAGAGCCATTAGGGAAGTGTCCTGTAGCTTTTAAGGTTGAGTGAGGGTGAGGGGAGTTAAGCTCATTTCACTTCAAAACTTTTCTTTGTATCCCTCATATCTTTTCTCTCTCACAACTCATACTCAAAAACCATTAAATTAACACCATCATAAGCTGCAACAGCAGCTGAAACAAACCATCAGCATCTCCCAATCTTGCCTCAGCCACCCTACACAGCTACATGCAACCATCAGCCCCCAATTGTTAAAATTCAGCCACGAAAATTACATCAGCAACAGCACATCAGCCCAAACCTCAGCCACCGATACACCACTTCAGCTCCCATTCCCTCACATCAACAGCTACCCCAGCCCCAATAGCTGCAGCCACTAGCCCCTAGCACCTTAGCCCACACCTACCCACTCACATCAGTACACTTCAGCCCCCAAAATCAACAAATCAGCTGCTGAAACAGCCATTTCAGCACTACATCAGCCCAACTTCCTCATTTCAGCACTACATCAGCCCAACTTCCTCACTTCAGCACCACATCAGCCCCTTTAAACAACAACTTCAGCCACCCCAGCCCCCAACATCAACACATCAGCCCACATCAACACATCAGCCACCCAACACTTCAGCTGCATTAATTCAACACCTTTCAGCCCCAATATCTGACCCATCAGCAATCACTTCAGCCACCAGAACAGCCCCCTCTACACCTACAGCTTTATTAGCTGCTGAAACCAGGCATTTCAGCCATTGTATCAGCAAGACAGCAGCAAGTGCATCCCCCATATCAACACTTCATACCTCAATTCTGCATCAGCTGCAGCTGAACCTGCAGCAACAAAAGCTTCAGCCTCAACACCAAACCAACCACAACTACTGCACTTCATATCACCACCAATAAAACAACCTCAGCCCCTGCACAGCTGCTGCAAACAGCAACTCAAGAAGAAAAGAGAAAGAGAATTGCTAGCAACAGCAGAAAGAAACCTGCAGATGCAGCATCAGCAACTGCAACCAGACAGGAGATCAGCCTCAGGCAGGAACTTCAGCAGCGACCACCCCTCCTCCTTCCTTCATCTTCCCTTCTCCTTCATTCTAGGACCCCCCCTGAGGTATAATCTCACACCCCGACTCGTATCCTGCCTAGTTCTGGTTTATATCTGAAAGTTTACTGTTTTATTTGTGATCTAGTGATAGTTTTAGTGAATTCGAGTGAGATTTGGCCAAGAGATGGTTTTGATTGTTAGGGTAACCCTATGAGGTATGTTTGAGACCAGTCTACCCTAGATCTAACCCAGATTCCAGTATATCACCTGAAAGTTTAGAATCGGTGTAAATTAGAGATTTTGTCGACTTTGTGGCTTTTCTGGAAACTGCTATCAACCCGGACCTCCTAAAATAAAATTGACTTGGCAGTGAGATATGCAGGTAGATAGAAACCATTACCCAAAACCTTTGCCCAAACCACCATACCCCGGCCGCAGATTTATTCCCCCTGGCCGCAAATTGCGGCCAGACCTGGGTGGAACTGCCTCGTTTTGCGTGCACGGCCCTATTTCATGTAAACTTGACCCCCTGTATGTCTAGTTTTGACTGTTTCCAGTTAGGGAAAAATCTGGGTTCATTTTCATGAGTTGGCGTATGATTTACGACTTGTTTTCATATGGTTTTTGGTATTCGATGATTCGTTTCCGTCGGGTGGCGTTTGAACGCCAACGACCAGTGAGCATTGACCGTGTTTGCACACGAGGCTACAGGTTTTTACCTATGGCGTAGCGTGCACCATTTTGGCTTCCGACATGGTTTTTATGAGTTTTAGCGTGTGATATCCTTGTAGGTACCTCGCGTGGCATCGAAGCGTTGGAGATGCAATGGCGACATCGGTACCGGCACACGTAAGCAAGGTGAGTAGATTTATATCTACGGGGAGAAGTCGGGTGGATGGCGTATAGCACCCCCGCAGTCCGTGGTGATGTATACGGATACGTATACACACCTACAATCATTTTATGTTGTTGGAATTAATTATTGATGTTAAGTGGATATTGGTATATTGGATTGGTAAATGGTTACGAAACCCTAGGGTAGTGGGTGCATTATACATACATACTCACACATACATACTTGCATACATCCTCACTTCATATGTGCATAGATGGGATTCTACATAGATATGTGTTCACATGGGTTTGGGATTTTGTGTTCACATACGGACTTGAGGATGATACCTGGGATTGATATGAGTCGGTGAGTTTGATCTGGATTATGATATCGGTGATATGATAGGGTTCATGATTGAGAAACGTCTTGATACTTTAGAGGATTTTGGGAATGATGATGCCATAATAATAGTGACATATATATTATGTGGTCGACATGTGATTATGTTATGAGATATGATATGATATGATATGACAGGATACTTGTGATAGGCCGCCTTGTGCGATGTATACTCTTGTGATATGATGAAAATACCGATTTATACTAGACTGTCGATCAGTAGTCAGATCTTGATTTTAGTGATGATGTTAGCATTATACTAGACGTAGGTCAGTACCCCAGATGATGATCTTGATAAAGAGAATACTAGATGAATGATATAACAAATGTGATATTGACCCATACCCAGATTTGGGGAGGCCGTACGACGGATTTACGTACAAGCTATAATTTGATGTTTGATCCGCACTCTTGATTTGGGAATAACCGATTATAGAGGTATGTTATCGGATGTGATATTATCGAGGCGAGATCACCGACTATATATATGTGTGTGTGTATATATATATATATATATGTATTTATTTATGTATCGACCTAGAGGTTAGGTGGTTTCCCTTACCTACTGTTAGCTTTAGCTCAGCCTTATAGTGGTGTAGCTATATGACTCTTATAACATTAGATACAGTTTAGCGATCATGGTGTTCAGTATTTCAGCTCCCGTATATTATTATTGTTGCTCTGCATCGCATACTGTTGTGAATTATATTCCATTATTGATATCATGCTGTTAGGACACCAGCACCATTACCGATGTTGCGTATGTACCACGTACACTTATTTGCCGGCGCACACACATCTTCATCGGTAATTGCCATGTCACGCACACTTAGAGAATATTATTGCTTGATTTAGCTTGATAGCTAGCAGTGACATGATATTAGTGTACTTGCCATATATACCAGCTTATATTGTAGTTATTACTTGTTACTTCATGCATACTGTTATTCATTATATGCTGCATTCATGGATTCTCATGCTTATATTCATGATTTCACATGCTATTGATGATTTGGATTCGGGTTTCTATGAGATTTTCTGGATTTGGAGGAAAACCACAAAACATATATAAACCGCTTTCTCTCTTTTTAAATAAATGAGGTTTTTCCATGATGTATGAGTCGTCCACCATGAGTTTTGCTGATGGATTACGAGACCCGATTCGAGGAGGCGGATGAACCGTTTCGGGTACATGGTGAGCCCGGTGCGGTACCCCGGGGCAAGAAGATCGCAGGAGATGGCGTTGAGCCTGGCAGGGGAGCACGACCGACCGGTGATATTACCCGACACGTCGGATATCCGGAGGATACCGTCGTAGTCATGAGATGGATGGTACGGGCCGATCTGGACTGACGGCGCCCTGGATATTATGATTGAGACATTGAGATTTGAGATATTGAGGTATAGAGATTGTGACACAGAGATATCGAGATATTGAGATTTATGTTTTGTGCCGATGCTAGGCACTGTTTTATGCTGATTTCATTATGATACCTCATTTTAAAAATACAGAAATCTCACAAAGTTACAAAAGCAGCTTTCTTCAGCACAAGCATTCTGTTTCATGCATTCATACATCATGAATGATATATTGCCACCTGATGCACTGACACAGGCACATGGGTTTACACTTGGGTTAGATATTTACCCTAGACATGGTTAGAGATTGCTGGTTATATATTTGAGGATTATATATATTGATCGTATGACCTAGGATTGCGTCATACATGCGATTTTCTGTTCGTAGATCTTTTTCTACTCACGAGTTGGCAACTCACCCCCGTTGTGCCCCAGTTTCTTGCAGGTTTGCCGTACAGGTTCCATTACGGCTTTGCGGACACGGTTTTCTTTTCGGGTGACTTGCTATCTGCTAGTAGGTGGGTTATTGTATCGCACCCATCATTATACATTGTATATTGTATTTCAGTTGTATCTAGAAGTTCCATCAACCAAACTTGTACTTATTTGAGATAGAGACCAGTGATGTTTTTTCTTTCGACCTTAGAGTCGCGCATTATATTTTTCTTTGGGTTCTTGCTGGTTGAGTTTCATTTCTGTTGTGATCCTCGCCTCTAGGCGTTGTATATTATGTTGCTTACAGGTTGATTTGATATGGTTTTTCCTACTCTCTACTACTCTTGGTTTGGATTTCTGGGTTCGGCTTACTTAGAGTACGTACGCCTCGAGACGTTCGTAGTCTAAGTGCCGGTCATGTTCCGTTCTTTCGGGTCGTGACAAAGTTGGTATCAGAGCGTTAGGTTTTACCTTCGGAGCATAGGATGACCCTTGGTTGATGGAATAGGTGACTAAAGTAGAGTGACGTACCGTTGGTATATTCCGCGGCATATTTACGACACGCCACTCCACTTAAGAAGCCTTAGGATGTATATTTCCTTGTTCAGTATCATATTCCTTCCTGATCTAGCCTCATCGGTACCAGTTGTGGTTTTGTTGCCACGATTGCGGGCAGGGAGAGCTACGGCTAGAGTTGCGGTCTGCACGAGCTCGTTACGAACAAGGACTGACCAGGGCGTAATTCCGGAGACACACGTTTGCAGAGATGTGTCTTGATCGGGTTTCCGCACCACGAGCGTTGGATGGATCGCTGTATGAGATTACTCGGACGTGCAGACTAGCACCAGAGGATTGAGCCACTGACAGAGGCCAGCCAGATTTTGATGATCGTGGATGTATTGCTTACTCCTGATGATTAAGGCACAGTTCACCGTGCAGACGAGTGAGCCAGTTATTGCTGCGAACGACGAGATGTTGCCCAGTTGTTGGAGCTATTACAGTATGAGGTTGTACTAAGAGATGATGAAAGGTCGCTAGTCACCAAGGATGAATGACTAGGACATGTGGTTTGTTCGCTACCCCGATGCGAGGTCATCAGATGGATTGATTCCAGCTAGAGGCGACTTCACGCGGAGACGTTGAGAGTCAACAGAGACGATCGAATGTTAGTAACCTATTATTCCAAGTTTAAAGTATTCGGAAAGACATGCAGGCAATTCTATGGTCCCTCTAGAAGAATGAAACCCTAACTCGACTTAATGACCGTGTGAAAGCCTTTGAACCTTAGGGTTTGCGACAGTTCTGCGGCGCCATTAGTGAGGCTTGGGTTTGCCCTTCTACGGCTGGACCACCGATGCTGGGGTATGTACTCGATACTATTATACTGTACCCAAGATGTTGAGCTCTTAGGGGATTATGAGGTTTTGACGACTCGATCGGATGGCTCGACTTAATTCGAATGCTAGATGGTGAGATGCACTTCTTGGGAGACTCCAGATACGAGGATAGCCATTGGAGCTCAGCCCATGCAGCCACGACGAGACGAGTCCGAAGCAGTCGATATTAGAGAAGAGTGGAGTAAGAGGTTCATGGAAGATCTGGATGAGATGACGTTCCACTCCGCCGACATCAGAGATGTGATGCGCATGCCGAGGCAGAGTACTGGATATACCTTCCAGAAGGAGTCGCGATGAGTATGCAGTCATTCCAGAGCAAGATGCAGATATAGTAAAGGACGATGACTTCCGGACAGTTGGCAGAGATGAGACTTGGAAGAGACCTTGAGCAGGATTCCTTCCAGGACACTGCTGCAATGAGTTTTGCAACCAGGATCAGATGTGCCGCGTACATTCAGAGAGCCATAGGCCGACGCCAGTGACATGCTGCTTTACGAGTGGTCGCGATGATTGACCGAGAGATGACCAGAGAAGTGCCAGAATGGGATCGTCCCCGTTAGCACACCTGACAGGGCCGATGAGCCAACGGATCGTGAGATTGATAATTCACAGAGAAGACTTGGACCCAGGAGTGGTCATGTTACGCACACCAGCAGGCCAGATTCTAGGATCGTCGACGAGACATGCTATGAGTAATCACGACAGTTAGCCAGAGATTCTTAGAGGACGTGCTTGAGCGGAACTATTCCGCCATACTTGATTTCGATATTTTGGGTGATTTATTCGCATGATTTGATTTTGATGATTGAGGATTTACGATTTTTGCACAGTTGTTGCACTTGATATCGTTTTCGTGCCTTGGTTTTGCATGTTTGTGATTTTATGGGGTTTCATACAGTTGAGTTGATTTTGTGCGTACGCACGCACACGATTTGATTTTTGCACTCTGTATAGTCTATATATGCTTGCAGTGCAGTGACGTGTATTTTGTGCACTTGGATGCACCGGATTTGGACAGTTAGCGCATGTTGGGCACATGCTAGGAGATGCGATTTGGTGCACACCAGATGCACTAAATCGGGATTTTCGTGCATGTCAGATGCACCTGATTTTGCGGTCAGGCACACACGTTGCCTATGACCAATGTTGTGTGCACAACCGTTGCACCTTGATGTTGTTTCTGTGCACCTGCTTGGCACATGTATGGATTTTGATTTTCGTGCGCACCAGACGCACGTAGTATTCATATGCACTTTTTGGGATTGATTCTTATGGAGCAGTACATTTTTGTGTTGATATGATTTGTTTTCGTACTGAGCAGGACTGGTCAGATGACAATGCCTGGATATATTTTGCATGCACTAATAGATTTCAAAGGGATTTCCAAAAGCAAGCTATAGTCTCATTATTTACATACGTGTCCGATACGACACGAAACGTTTAAAACGAGGAAACCCTTCTAAATTATTTTCAAAACGGCGGATCGTACATACTAAACAAAAATATATATACGTATATGGCTATTTTCTTATAGAGACGTCCGCCACTGTGCAGTGTTATGTGTATTGCACAGCGATTTTAAAGAATTTGGCATGCATTTCCTTCATATATCTACACGTATAGTTCCGATTTCTAGCATATCGGTTTTACCTTGGATTTGGCATTCGTGTTTTCACCTTGACACCGTTGATTGCGAGATGCTTGACGGAGTTTTGTTTTCGAGTTATTTGCTATGCTCATACGCATGTATTGCGTTATGATGCCTTTTATGTATTGATGATTTCGGAGCCCCGTTGACTTGGACATTTTATTGAAATGTTTTGGAATTTGGGGGTTTAAATTTAAATTCGGGGACCGAATTTCTTTAAGGGGGGAAGACTGTAACATTTCAAAAAAATAAAATATTATTTTTGGGAATTTTCATAATTTAATATTAATTTTTATGAATATTTTAATAGTCGGTATAATTAAATACCGATAAATGGTGAAAATTCCGGAGAAAATGGTGGAAATTCTAAAATAGGTTATTTTGTGGAAATATGCCATTTTACAGTTTTTTTTGATGGATTATATGGTATTTTAATGTTAATCGCGATTGAAAATCGCTAATTTGTATTTTTAGCTTTTGTGCAAAAATGTGCACATAACATTTTCTACACTTGCACACTTGTCTCATGTTTTGGACCCATGTTAAGCCGAGGGTTGAACCATGCCTTGGTGACCATGGTGACTTGAACCAATTGGTTAGGTTAGTGGGGTTACTTAAGAGTTGTTAATTTTGTTTAAGGGTGTAGTTTGGTTTAATTAGGGTGGAGTTGACTTGTGGCAAGAGAGAGAGAGAGAGAGAGCCATTAGGGAAGTGTCCTGTAGCTTTTAAGGTTGAGTGAGAGTGAGGGGAGTTAAGCTCATTTCACTTCAAAACTTTTCTTTGTATCCCTCATATCTTTTCTCTCTCACAACTCACACTCAAAAACCATTAAATTAACACCATCATAAGCTGCAACAGCAGCTGAAGCAAACCATCAGCATCTCCCAATCTTGCCTCAGCCACCCTACACAGCTACATGCAACCATCAGCCCCCAATTGTTAAAATTCAGCCACGAAAATTACATCAGCAACAGCACATCAGCCCAAACCTCAGCCACCGATACACCACTTCAGCTCCCATTCCCTCACATCAACAGCTACCCCAGCCCCAATAGCTGCAGCCACTAGCCCCTAGCACCTTAGCCCACACCTACCCACTCACATCAGTACACTTCAGCCCCCAAAATCAACAAATCAGCTGCTGAAACAGCCATTTCAGCACTACATCAGCCCAACTTCCTCATTTCAGCACTACATCAGCCCAACTTCCTCACTTCAGCACCACATCAGCCCCTTTAAACAACAACTTCAGCCACCCCAGCCCCCAACATCAACACATCAGCCCACATCAACACATCAGCCACCCAACACTTCAGCTGCATCAATTCAACACCTTTCAGCCTCAATATCTGACCCATCAGCAATCACTTCAGCCACCAGAACAGCCCCCTCTACACCTACAGCTTTATTAGCTGCTGAATCCAGACATTTCAGCCATTGTATCAGCTAGAAAGCAGCAAGTGCATCCCCCATATCAACACTTCATACCTCAATTCTGCATTAGCAGCAGCTGAACCTGCAGCAACAAAAGCTTCAGCCTCAACACCAAACCAACCACAACTACTGCACTTCATTTCACCACCAATAAAACAACCTCAGCCCCTGCACAGCTGCTGCAAACAGCAACTCAAGAAGAAAAGAGAAAGAGAATTGCTAGCAGCAGCAGAAAGAAACCTGCAGATGCAGCATCAGCAACTGCAACCAGACAGGAGATCAGCCTCAGGCAGGAACTTCAGCAGCGACCACCCCTCCTCCTTCCTTCATCTTCCCTTCTCCTTCATTCCAGGACCCTCCCTGAGGTATAATCTCACACCCCGACTCGTATCCTGCCTAGTTCTGGTTTATATCTGAAAGTTTACTGTTTTATTTGTGATCTAGTGATAGTTTTAGTGAATTCGAGTGAGATTTGGCCAAGAGATGGTTTTGATTGTTAGGGTAACCCTATGAGGTGTGTTTGAGACTAGTCTACCCTAGATCTAACCCAGATTCCAGTATATCACCTGAAAGTTTAGAATCGGTGTAAATTAGAGTTTTTGTCGACTTTGTGGCCTTTCTGGAAACTGCTATCAATCCGGACCTCCTAAAATAAAATTGACTTGGCAGTGAGATATGCAGGTAGATAGAAACCATTACCCAAAACCTTTGCCCAAACCACCATACCCCGGCCGCAGATTTATTCCCCCTGGCCGCAAATTGCGGCCAGACCTGGGTGGAACTGCCTCGTTTTGCGTGCACGGCCCTATTTCATGTAAACTTGACCCCCTGTATGTCTAGTTTTGACTGTTTCCAGTTAGGGAAAAATCTGGGTTCATTTTCATGAGTTGGCGTATGATTTACGACTTGTTTTCATATGGTTTTTGGTATTCGATGATTCGTTTCCGTCGGGTGGCGTTTGAACGCCAACGACCAGTGAGCATTGACCGTGTTTGCACACGAGGCCACAGGTTTTTACCTATGGCGTAGCGTGCACCATTTTGGCTTCCGACATGGTTTTTATGAGTTTTAGCGTGTGATATCCTTGTAGGTACCTCGCGTGGCGTCGAAGCGTTGGAGATGCAATGGCGACATCGGTACCGGCACACGTAAGCAAGGTGAGTAGATTTATATCTACGGGGAGAAGTCGGGTGGATGGCGTATAGCACCCCCGCAGTCCGTGGTGATGTATACGGATACGTATACACACCTACAATCATTTTATGTTGTTGGAATTAATTATTGATGTTAAGTGGATATTGGTATATTGGATTGGTAAATGGTTACGAAACCCTAGGGTAGTGGGTGCACTACACATACATACTCACACATACATACTTGCATACATCCTCACTTTATATGTGCATAGATGGGATTCTACATAGATATGTGTTCACATGGGTTTGGGATTTTGTGTTCACATACGGACTTGAGGATGATACCTGGGATTGATATGAGTCGGTGAGTTTGATCTGGATTATGATATCGGTGATATGATAGGGTTCATGATTGAGAAACGTCTTGATACTTTAGAGGATTTTGGGAATGATGATGCCATAGCAATAGTGACATATATATTATGTGGTCGACATGTGATTATGTTATGAGATATGATATGATATGATATGACAGGATACTTGTGATAGGCCGCCTTGTGCGATGTATACTCTTGTGATATGATGAAAATACCGATTTATACTAGACTGTCGATCAGTAGTCAGATCTTGATTTTAGTGATGATGTTAGCATTGTACTAGACGTAGGTCAGTACCCCAGATGTTGATCTTGATAAAGAGAATACTAGATGAATGATATAACAAATGTGATATTGACCCGTACCCAGATTTGGGGAGGCCGTACGACGGATTTACGTACGAGCTATAATTTGATGTTTGATCCGCACTCTTGATTTGGGAATAACCGATTATAGAGGTATGTTATCGGATGTGATATTATCGAGGCGAGATCACCGACTATATATATATATGTATATATATATATATATCTGTGTATGTATGTATCGACTCAGAGGTTAGGTGGTTTCCCTTACCTACTGTTAGCTTTAGCTCAGCCTTATAGTTGTGTAGCTATATGACTCTTATGACATTAGATACAGTTTAGCGATCATGGTGTTCAGTATTTCAGCTCCCGCATATTATTATTGTTGCTCTGCATCGCATACTGTTGTGAATTATATTCCATTATTGATATCATGCTGTTAGGACACCAGCACCATTACCGATGTTGCGTATGTACCACGTACACTTATTTGCCGGCGCACACACATCTTCATCGGTAATTGCCATGTCACGCACACTTAGAGAATATTATTGCTTGATTTAGCTTGATAGCTAGCAGTGACATGATATTAGTGTACTTGCCATATATACCAGCTTATATTGTAGTTATTACTTGTTACTTCATGCATACTGTTATTCATTATATGCTGCATTCATGGATTCTCATGCTTATATTCATGATTTCACATGCTATTGATGATTTGGATTCGGGTTTCCATGAGATTTTCTGGATTTGGAGGAAAACCGCAAAACATATATAAACTGCTTTCTCTCTTTTGAAATAAATGAGGTTTTTCCATGATGTATGAGTCGTCCACCATGAGTTTTGCTGATGGATTTCGAGACCCGATTCGAGGAGGCGGATGAACCGTTTCGGGTACATGGTGGGCCCGGTGCGGTACCCCGGGGCAAGAAGATCGCAGGAGATGGCGTTGAGCCTGGCAGGGGAGCTCGACCGACCGGTGATATTACCCGACACGTCGGATATCCGGAGGATACCGTCGTAGTCATGAGATGGATGGTACGGGCCGATCTGGACTGACGGCGCCCTGGATATTATGATTGAGACATTGAGATTTGAGATATTGAGGTACAGAGATTGTGACACAGAGATATCGAGATATTGAGATTTATGTTTTGTGCCGATGCTAGGCACTGTTTTATGCTGATTTCATTATGATACCTCATTTTAAAAATACAGAAATCTCACAAAGTTACAAAAGCAGCTTTCTTCAGCACATGCATTCTGTTTCATGCAGTCATACATCATGAATGATATATTGCCACCTGATGCACTGATACAGGCACATGGGTTTACACTTGGGTTAGATATTTACCCTAGACATGGTTAGAGATTGCTGGTTATATATTTGAGGATTATATATATTGATCGTATGACCTAGGATTGCGTCATACATGCGATTTTCTGTTCGTAGATCTTTTTCTACTCACGAGTTGGCAACTCACCTCCGTTGTGCCCCAGTTTCTTGCAGGTTTGCCGTACAGGTTCCATTACGGCTTTGCGGGCACGGTTTTCTTTTCGGGTGACTTGCTATCTGCTAGTAGGTGGTTATTGTATCGCACCCATCATTATACATTGTATATTGTATTTTAGTTGTATCTAGAAGTTCCATCAACCAAACTTGTACTTATTTGAGATAGAGACCAGTGATGTTTTTTCTTTCGACCTTAGAGTCGCGCAATATATTTTTCCTTGGGTTCTTGCTGGTTGAGTTTCATTTCTGTTGTGATCCTCGCCTCTAGGCGTTGTATATTATGTTGCTTACAGGTTGATTTGATATGGTTTTTCCTACTCTCTACTACTCTTGTTTTGGATTTCTGGGTTCGGCTTACTTAGAGTACGTACGCCTCGAGACGTTCGTAGTCTAAGTTCCGGTCATGTTCCATTCTTTCGGGTCGTGACAACTTTCTTACTCGATATGATAGTGTGCTATCTGGTTGCTCCTTGTCTTAACATGTTGAATTGTATTGTGTTACTGTCTTACTCTCACATGTTGATAAAACCCATAGGATGTGTACTTGACGACTAAAACTATGATGGAGATCATACTAGTGGGGCCAGGGTAGTCCAAAAGTACATCCTATAATTGTTCCTAGTCGAGGGTGTATCGAGACAGGGCATCGATACTCCAGGGTAGACTAGCATATACGCTTCTTGACCCATATGATGGGCGATGGATGATCCCGCATCCATTGGTGTTTGACATCAAAGATGGTATACGGGTGCTCAGTGGAGACTGGGTACACTGAACGGACTCGCCGAGAACTCCTAGATGGTATCATACCTATCGTCAGATAGCAGTTCTCTGGTGACATTGGTACAAGTTAGTCTGTAGACCCGAGATCGTCATAGAGTCTTATGTGATTCCCACTGTGCTTTGATTTCTATCTTACCACGTTCATGAGAACATGCAAAACGGTGGCTTTTGGGTACAATCCCGAATCACATGGAGGCAATGAGAGATAGGAGGGGTTTCGTCTCTCCCGGTATTAGGGGTTGATGTTGCGCTGTGTTCGATTGGCTATAACTGAAAGTCCCTGGACAGGGCTGATATGGAGATCTACTGGTAAGTGTTATCAGTAGTTTCTCGACCCGTTATGAGCCTCACATCGACACGACTTATCGGTTACTGGGGTCTGACGTTTACCATCGTTAGATTGGATATGCGACATATCAGACGAAGAGACCGGACTGTACGGTAGTGTTATTGATTAGATTCATAGGACTATGTACAGGCTTGTTTGTTGATCTTCTGGTCGCTCAATACCCGGGTGGCTGTTACGTTTAGCTGACCGCTTGCGGCTTGTGGGTGTTTGATATGATCATCACTTACTGCCGGCATATTGACGAGTCTTTAGAGTCCTACACAGAGGTTTCCTGGCTCAGGCGAAACGGAGTAGGAGCTCATATGTGATATGTGCGGGACCGAAATTGATACGTGTATGAGATACCGTATTCTATTCTCACGACTTGTGACATTGGTCGGTTATATGTGATATAGCCGGATTATCGGATCAAGTGTTGATTCGATAAGTTGTTGCTTTTGATATTAGTCGGTTATATGTACTATAGCCGGATTATTAAATCAAGTATTGATTTAATAATTTAATGTAGAAGTATATATTTGATATATTAAATTATATTAACCAATATTAGCTCACTTAAGCATTACTTTTTCTCACTTGATGATACATTAATATATATGTGATATATGTTAATTGTATTATTTTCTTTTATTACAAAATTATATATATGTGATATGTATAATTGTAACATGCTAGGGTTATACATACAACAAGGGTGTATGAGACTTGAACCAAGATAGGTTTAATGTTGGTTAATATTTATTATTAAGTAATTAAAAATCATTTGGATTTTCTCATGGCATGGTGCTTGCATGAAGCTTGTAGAACATTGACTTAGTCAACTTGATTTGTTTTTACTTAAGATATTTGTTAACCTAACCATTACACTTAGCCATGGTTTATTCTCTACATGAGTTAGCCATGACATATACTAACTCACCTTGGTTGCATTTCTAACCCAAGCTCATTATTCATTCATCACTTGTTCATCTTCTTCTTCCTCATGAAAGTTTGCTAGCTTTTTCTTATGTGATGAAATAAAGTGAGAAAAAGAAAACAAAAGAGAGCCCACTTCCTACTTCATCATCCTCTTCTAAACTAGCCACTTAGATTAGGGTGTTAGCTTCACTAATTTCATATTAGTGAAGAGATAGCTTGAGTTTGTGTTTCCTCGAAGTAGATCATCTTGGATTTCGAAGACTACAAGCAAGCATGCATCATACGCCTTGTGTTGCCTCTCAAGAGTCCGGGAGTTCTTGGATCGCAGCGAAGGGACCACTACTTGGAGCTTATAAAGTGAAGGAATGGACTACAATGGTTGTAATCCCTAATCACTTAGATGTAAAGTTGTTTACATTTCGATTCCGCATGATTCTCTAGTTAAAGATCTTGTTTAGGGTTGTTTAAGCATGGCAAAAATTTTAAATTGGCATGGAAGGTGCCACCCGAAACCTTGCTGTTGTGCTTAGAAACCCTACAATTACCACTAATTTCTTTTACAAGAAATTCCTTTTCTAAAAAGGTGGTATATTGAGAAACAAACACTTTTTGTTTCTCAGTGTGGTAGAAGATATATCCATGTGAATTTTTAGGATATCCCGCAAACTTGCAAAGAACCGACCTTATCTCGAAATTGTCCGGATTTTGCTTTTTGACATAGGCCGGACAAACCCATATCTTAACACGTTTAAGATATGGTCTCTTTCCATTCCATATCTCATATGGTGTTTTAGACACAGATTTTGATGGGACCTGATTCAATAGGTATGCAGCCGTCTCAAGTGCATAACCCCAAAAGAAAATAGGTAACTCGGCAGTACTCATCATAGAGCGCACCATATCTAATAGGGTGCGATTCCTCCGCTCTGATACTCCATTGTGCTATTGTGTATACGGATGAATAAGCTGAGAGAGAATCTCATTCTCTTTTAAGTAGTCATGGAATTCCGTGCTCAAGTATTCTCCTCCTCGATCAGATCGAAGGATTTTGATACTTTTACCCGTTTGGTTATCCACTTCGCACTTATATTCCTTGAATTTCTCAAAAGATTCAGATTTGTGTTTCATCAGGAACACATGTCTGTATTTTGAGAGATCATCGGTGAATGTAATAAAGTACGAGGAACCATTCCTGGCATGTGTAGACTTAGGACCGCATACATCACTATGTATCAGTCCCAAAAGTTCAGTAGCTCTTTCTCTGTGTCTAGTAAACGGTGTTTTGGTCATCTTTCCTTTGAGACATGACTCGCAAGTTTCATAAGATGTAAATTCGAACTGATTCAAATATCCATTTTATGCAACTTAGCTAGTCTTGTCGCATTGATATGACCTAGTCTACAATGCCACAAGAAACTTTCGTTCATTTTTGAACTTTTCCTCTTGTGTGTGTTCTGTACGTTTAGAACTGTAGTTTGATTTAGAACGTATATACCGTTACATAACGTACCAAACCCAAGCAACACTTGATTTAGGAAAATGTTCATAACATCATCCTCCAATACAAAGTTATATCCTTTTTTATGCAACAAAGAAACTGATATAATATTGCACATCATGTTTGGTACGTAATAACAGTCGTTCAGAATCATTGTATTACCATTTGGTAATACTAGGTGATATTCGCCAACTGCTTTAGCTGCAACAATTGCTCCATTCCCTACTTTTAGAGACATATAACCCTTTCCCAGTTCTCTACCTCTTGTTAGCCCATGTAATAAATTACATATGTGGGATCCTGATCCGGTATCCAATACCCAGGACGTAGAGCAAACTGAGAAGCAGTTCTCGGTTATAAACACACCTGAAGAAAATGCATTAGCATGCTCCTTCTTCGTTCGGATGGCATGGGAATCCGGGTATTCCCCTATTCCTTGCTCAGACTTATGACAATCATAAGAAAAAGAAGAACCAACGTTCCCTAGCTCTGTATAATAAGCGGGTTTGGTTAATACATCCATATTATTATCTTGATTAAGGCGTGTCATTGGTCGCTACCTGGAGAGAGAGAGAAGGAAACGCTTTAGCGTGCGCTCTTTGCAAGATTAGATTGGTTATTATCTTATCTAATCAGGATGGTTCCTACTGTTTTTATCAAATCTTCATTCAAACCATAAAAGGTAAGATTAGCCAGGCTTAATTACATCCTACAAGTTCGCCAATCGTTCAGCTAGGCAGGTATTGGTACTCCGAGGGAGTCTCCCCATGCTTTTGCATGGAACTAATTAAATAATCTTGTTTCCGCTGGGGTATAACTCCGTTAACACCTTTCTTAGACACCTACCGGACCAGCTAATTGTAAAGTGGAAAAATCTCCCAGGAGTAACTCTTACTCGCAGTGGGTATCGGGATCCAACTATCTCATAGAAGGTATGCAATCTCATTGCAAATTTCAACACATGAAATACCCAATATCAATTTTTACCTCTAGTGACTTATGACCTTAACAAGGTCAACAAATCATAAGCGCTGACCAAGTTGAAACCGTCATTTCATGATTAAATTAAACCCACCCGTACGACCCTTAACAAAGTTAACAAAGCCGTACGACTATCCTAATCTAATTGCATCACATGCGGCAGATAAGCACTAATCAGCTACCGCACACTACGCCTTAACAAGGTCAACAAACGCAGCATGAATACTAAATAACACTTATCTGAAATGACAGAGGGCTATGACTGGTTTTGAAGAAAACCTTTAACGTAATGAACTTGATATCGTTGTAGAATCTAGTGTTTTGAAAATGAGTGTTTTTGTAGCATTTGCTAGTTTTGCTAAAGAGGTCACTCCCGGTGAAGGGATCTCGGCTCTTTCCTCATCGAATGAGGTGCTGGATATTCATCAAGGAATACCACTATGCAAAGCAAGAACTAGAAAAGCTATAAAAACAAAACTGAGTGGGTTGTAGTATTTGCCAGTTTTTCTAAAGAGGTTACTCTCGGTGAAGCGATATCGTCTCTTTCCTCATCGAATGAGGTGCTGGATATTCATCAAGGAATACCACTATGCAAAGAAAAAACTAGGGCTACCTTTTTAAAATTTTGATTCTACAACATCTTTAGGTTTCTTTTCTTTCCATTAATCTCATTAATAAAGTCCCATCATTTATGTTTCCCTAAATATCAAAGAAAAGAAACGAAAATAGAACGTACGCTTATGCCATTCGCATTCGTCACGGGGCCCCGTCATGCACCGTTAGGTTACTTAACTAACGACAGAGCGGGGGCTGGACTAGCGCGGGTGCAAAACATAAGCAACGTTTATTATATATCATATATATAATATAGCATTCGTCTCACACAGTTATATGATCACATCACAGAACCAAGCAGCAAAAGTCAACATATGAAATATTGGATATACTAGGAGGTCCATGTTGTATATTCAGCCAGTAATGTAATACACGGATTCCACGGTCTTGATGAATAGCCAAACCCACATCTCTAGACCCCTATGAGAGCGGCAAGTGACCCTGCCAATTCTAGATTTAGGAGACCCGGTCTCGACTCCTCTAGATGGTCTCACACTGGACTCTAGAACTCGGTTATTTATGCTCCCGCCTTGGGTATATCCTAATGCGGAAAAGCAAATAATATATATCAATGGTGACATCATCCTCAACCCGGAAGTGTCCCAATAAAAGAATATTACATGCAATTGATTACATGAATGAAAATTGAAAAACTCTCATCTCATGCAAAAACCCCCGGCTATTCAATTACGACGATCCAATAAAACATATCATAGCAACACATAATATCAGATGTCATCAACGTAAGTAAATATGCGTATCCCGAATGTCGTTGACATATAGCAACGAGATCGGGGATACCCCATATATTACACTTACGATCGCAGAAAATAAAAGAAAAACTACAATATTTAGAATCCGCAAATACCTTAGACATCATAAATCCAGAATATCTCATATTACGAATTTCATGCCTAACTTATAAACCTTGCATTTTAGTCTCAAATCGAAAACTCTTTTCAATAACTTAGTCGGGTAATTCAACAAGATTCCCGACTACCCGATCGAATGCTCGTCGGGAACTTTAGTAGATGGCCGCACCTCTGATGCCGTCGACGAAATGCACTTAGGAGGAACACCGTGGCCGCGAGCACCCGAGTGGATGCTTTTGGCAACGGAGTTCTCCTACAGTCACTTGGTTAGGGCTATGGGGCGTGGTTACCTAGTAAAGTTATCCGGCGAGTATTCGCATACGATACGCAATTGTGACGGAGTTTCGATCCGAATCGAAACTTCATGGCGATCGATCAAAAGAGACTAACATGCTAGATTTACAATTACAAATTAGTTTTCACAAAACTAATTAAATGTGGATTCCAACTATTATATCACATATCAAACTTAAACCCGAGACGACGTTAAAATTGCGATTACGAAACACTCTGAATTGCCTTAACACAAAGATAACATCATATGTAATCTTGGCAAAATCAAACAAAAACATGAAACCCTAAATCCAGAGATCAGAACACCAAAAAAATTTCGAGGTCTTTTGCTACAGTAAAACGGGTGAGGCCGGTTTTTTAGCTAAAGTGGCCGGCCAAAATTTTTGGGATTTGCCTCAAATTTTTGTAGTGTTCTAGATACATCATAAATAGCTCTTTGCACTTGTTTAAAAAATTTTCAGAGACCGTTTTAAAATCGACAAAGAATAGGGTTTTGAGTTAACTGTTTCGGAGTCGTTTCGGTTTCGCAATTCAACCAACATCGTCTAATCTTCTAGCCTGGATCTGATACTATGAAAGTCTTTATGAGCACCACCACTGGGTTTTACTAGCATCAAGCATGCCATTTTAAAAAATTTTTGGGGTGCTAATCAACACTAACCTAGAATCTAAACTAGATGATTAGGGTTTTAGCTTGATATAAAGAAAACTATACTAAGAGAAAGAGCCTACAACCTTTGTAGATCGTGTCCTTCTCTTCTCAAGCTCCGTGTTGTAGTCCGTATGACTCCACTAGGCTCTACTTGTAGATTGAACGAGCTTCTTTTGCGATCTTCGTGCCGAAGATGATTCACCCGAAACTCCGCTAATCCAAGCTATCTCTTCACTAAACTTTCTTTAGTGAAGTAAACACACTACACCCAAGTGCTAATCTAGTGTAGGATGGTGAAGTAGGGGTATTAAGCTCACTAAGTTTTAACTTAAGCTCTAGGGTTCACAACTCATGTGATGGTTAGAGCTTAACCATGAGGAGGATGAAGATGGAAAAAGCTAGAGAGCAAAAATGAGCTCAAGTAAAAAAGAACAAGTGTAGAATGACTTCTCTTTGTGTTCACTTATTGAAGCATATATCTTTTTTACAATAAAAAATGCAGCCATGCTTTTATAGTAAACACAAATGAATAAACAAATATAAAAGCCATGCTTCACCCAATTCCTCAAAAGTCTCCCCATTTCCACCTCTTTTTCTATTTTCCCAAAATAGAAAATCCAACCATGCTTCATATAATATATATATATATATATATATATATATATATATATATAAAGATAAAGATAAGTAAATAATTAGTGAGCAATAATATTAGTTAATATATAATTATAATTATATCAAATATAAATATATATCATATTATTAAATCAACACTTGATTTAAAAATCCGATCATATCATATATAACCGACTAGTATCATTTATCTGTATATCAAATCAACACTTGATTCAATAATCCGGTTATATCACATATAACCTAACCGATAACAAATATCCGCCGGATTAGAATACGGTATCACATACTCGTATTTAATCAGGCCCCCGCACATATCAGCATATGTGCCCTACTTCATTTCGCTTGAACTATGAAACTTCTGTGTGGGACTCTAAAGACTCATCAATATGCCAACAGTAGGTAATGATCATATCAGTCACCCACAAGCCGTCAGCGGTACTAGTTGGACGTAACGGCTATCCAGGTATTGAGCGAATAGAAGATCAACAAGTAAGATTGTCCAAACTCCCATAAAGCCTATAAGTAACACTTACCGTATAGTCCGGTCTCTTTGTCTTATATGTCGCATATTGAGTCTAGGGGTGGAATCGTTAGACCCCAGTAACTTGATAAGTCATGCCGATGTATGGCTCATAATGGTTCGAGAAACTACTGATAACACTTACCAGTAAATCTCATCAGCCCTAGTTAGGGACTTATTGTTATAGCCAATCGAGCATAGCGCAATATCAACTCTCTATACCGGGAGAGACGAAACCCCTCCTATCACTCACGACCTCCATATGACTCGGGACTATACCCAAAATCCACCCATTTGCACGACTCCTTTGAGCCGTGGTAGGGAGGAAATCAAAGCACAGTGGGATCCACACAAGACACTATGATGATCTCGGGTCTACAGACTAACCTATACCAGTGTCATTAGAGAACTGCTATTTGACGATAGGTATAATACCAACTAGGAATTCTCGGCGAGTCCTGTTCAGTGTACCCATTCTCTAATGAGCACCTGTGTACAATATTTGATGTCAAACACCAATGGTTATGCGATCAACCATCGCCCCATACAGGGTCAAGAAAAGTACACACTAGTCTACTCTGGAATATCGATGCCCTGTCTCGATACTCTCTCGACTAGGAACAATTAAAGGATGTGCTTGTGGAATACTCAACTCCCAGTAGTATGATCCGCATCATAGTCCTGATAGTCAAGCAAATATCCTAAGGGTTTTATCAGCATGTATCAAAGAGACAGTATAATAATACTAGTGTACATGTTAAGATAAAAAGCAACCAGATAGCATACTATCATGTCAAGTAAGAAAGTCCTCTCTATATATGTCCAAGCATCCACTATATCATACAATAATGGCCTCTAGGGCATACATATTCCTAACACTGGCAACTCACAATTTAATAAGGAGTCAGCTGGTATCGGATGCTCCGCAAGAAAATCAGCAATGACCTGCTCTTTCACTGCTTTGAGGGGATGATATGTTATCGAGAACTCCATCAGGAGGAGGGCCCATTTGGCAAGCCTTCCTGTTAGTATGGCCCTCGACATTAGATACTTGAGAGGATCCACCTCTGATATAAGATGGACCTCATGTGCCAAGGCGTAATTTCTAAGCTTTGTTAGTGCGAAGATCAGTTCCAGGCAATGCTTTTTGATAGGGGAGTAGTTGTTTTCTGCCCCCAGAAGAACTCGACTCAAATAGTACAGAGCTCTCTCCTTTCCCTGATCATTCTCTTGTGCCCATAGCATGTCTAGTGAACCCTCAAGGGCCGTTGTGTATAGGATAAGGGATTTTCCTTTAACCGAAGCGGTCAATACCGGCGGATTTTACAGATATTGCTTGATTTCGTCCAGTGTGTTTTGGCATTTTTGATCCCAAATGAACGAGGTCCCCTTCTTCATCAAATGACTGTAGGGGCGGCATTTTCCGGAAAGCTTGGCTATGAACCGCCGGATATATGCGAGCTTTTCTTGAAGAGAACGTAAGTGTTTGAGAGTTCTTGGCGTGGGCATTTCCATAATAGCCTTGATCTTTGAGGGATCGATTTCGATACCCCAGTGCTGTATGATGAATCCTAGGAATTTGCCTGAGGAGACTCCAAACGCGCATTTTAGAGGATTCATCTTTAGATTATACTTCCGAAGATGTCGGAACAATATTTTTAGATGTTCTTAATGTTCATCGTGAGATTTGCTCTTCACCACAAGGTCGTCAATGTAGCATTCTATGATCTTGTGTATTAGGTCATCGAAGATCTTTATCATGGCCCTCTGGTAGACAGCGCCAGCATTCTTCAAACCGAAGGGCATCACTTTATAGCAGAATATGCCTAATGGGGTTCGGAAGGCAGTATGCTTTTGGTCTTCAGGATGCATTTTTATTTGATTGTATCCTGAAGATCCATCCATGAAGGAGAAGACCTCATGGGTAGACGTATTATCAATCATCAACTCGGTAACAGGTACTGGGAAATCATCCTTCGGGCAAGCTTTGTTGAGGTCCCGAAAGTCCACGCAGATGCGTACTATCCCATTTTTCTTCATCACTGGAACAATGTTAGCGATCTAGTCGGGATATTAAACTTCTTGGATGAAGCCGGAGTCGATTAGTTTCCTGACTTCAGCGTTGATACTCATCTCAAGTTCGAGCCGTATTTTTCTTGGCGCCTGTTTGACTGGCTTTATATCCGGCGATATGGCCAGTTTATGTACTGCTACCTTTGGATCTAGACATGGGATTTCGGAGTAGTTCTACGCAAATCAGTATTTATATTGCATGAGCACGTCTTTTAACGCGGCTACCTGTTTTTCAGATAGTAGCTCACTGACAAATATCGGACTCAGATCATTTTCTGTCCCTAAGTCAATTTTTCTTAGGTTGTCTGCTATGGTGCGTATCCCATCTTCTCTTTTGGTGCTGGTGAAAACTCTGAGATCACCCTTTTCTCGTCTTCATTTGCGAAGCCGGTCATCCATAGTCTCATGCCCTCCTTCTTTTGAGAGTGTTATCATATAGCAGGTATGAGTTCGCTTCCATTCTTGATGTTGAGCTGGTCCTATCCTTATGGTATAGGTCCTCTTTAGCTCATGCTTTTGCGGTGGGGTTACCCTCCAGCTGTCGGATAAAGAGAACCTGCCTTGTTGATATTGGTCTTCTACTCAGTCTTTAAAAGTAAAGCTGTCTTCAAGGGGATGACCTATTACTCGGTGGTAGGAGCAATAATCCAGATGATGGACCTCGTTTATTTGTTCGGGATGCCGAGACTCCGGAAGCATCATCATTTGATACTTCTTGACAAGGTTGAATATTTTCCTTGTTTTGTCTTGGGGGAAAGAGTATTCCCGACCCATCTGAAAGTGTTTATTACCACCACCACCACTGTGTTTTACTAGCATCAAGCATGCCATTTAAAAAAATTTTAGGATGCTAATTAGCACTAACCTAGAATCTAAACTAGATGATTAGGGTTTTAGCTTGATATAAAGAAAACTATACTAAGAGAAAGAGCCTACAACCTTTGTAGACTGTGTCCTTCTCTTCTCAAGCTCCGTGTAGTAGTCCATACGATTCCACTAGGCTCCACTTGAAGTTGGATCAAGCTTCCTTTGCGATCTTCGTGCAGAAGATGATCCACCCGAAACTCCACTAATCCAAGCTATCTCTTCACTAAACTCTTTAGTGAAGGAAACACACTACACTTAATTGCTAATCAAGTATAGAATGGTGAAGTAGGGGTTTTGTTTGCTCACTAGGGTTCTCACAAGCTCAAGATTTCACAACTCATGTGAGGGATTGAGCTTGGAGGAGGTGAGGAAGAAGATGGAGAGAGCTAGAAAGCAAGAGCTCATTTGAAGAAAAAGAACAACTAAAGAAGGCAAGTAAAGAATGGCTTGATCAAATGAACTCTATTATTGAAGCATGGAATTCATTTCAATAAAGAAATGAACCATACTTCAATAGTAAAGCCAAACCATGCTTCACCCATTTCTTTAAAAGTCTCCCCATTTTCCACCTCATTTTCTATTTTCTCAAAATAGAAAATCTATGCCATGCTTCGTAATATATACATATATATATGTATATATTAAGAAGAAAATAATTAGTAAGCAATGATATTAGTTAATATATAATTATATCAAATATAAATATATATCATATTATTAAATCAACACTTGATTCAATAATCCGGTTATATCACATATAACCTACTAATATCAATTATCTGTATACCACATTATTAAATCAACACTTGATTCGATAATCCGGTTATATCACATATAACCTGACCGATAACAGATAACCGCCAGATTAGAATACGGTATCTCATACTCGTATTCAATCAGGCCCCCGCACATATCAGCATATGTGCCATACTTCATTTCGCTTGAATTAGGAAACCTCTATGTGAGACCCTAAAGACTTGTCAATACGCCAGCAGTAGGTGATGATCATATCAATCACCCACAAGCCATCAGCGGTACTAGCTGGACGTAACGGCTATCCAGGTATTGAGCGATTAGAAGATCAACAATCAAGCTTGTCCAAACTCCCATGAAGCCAATAGGTAACATTTACCGTACAGTCCGGTCTCTTCGTCTGATATGTCACATATTGAGTCAGGGGGTGAAATTGTCAGACCCCAATAACTTGATAAGTCATGCCGATTTGTGGCCTATAACGGTACGAGAAACTACTGATAACTCTTACCAGTAAGTCTCATCAATAGCCCTGGCCAGGGACTTCCTGTTATAGCCAATCGAGCATAGTGCAACATCAACTCCCTATACCGGGAGAGATGAAACCCCTCCTCTCGGTCATTGCCTCCATGTGACTCGAGACTGTACCCAAAATCCACCTGTTTGCATGACTCCTTTGAGCCGTGGTAGGGAGGAAATCAAAGCACAGTGGGAACCACACAAGACTCTATGACGATCTCGGGTCTACAGACTAACCTATACCAGTGTCACCAGAGAATTGCTATCTGACAATAGGTATAGTACCATCTAGGAGTTCTTGGCGAGTCCTGTTCGGTGTACCCATTCTCTAATGAGCACTTGTGTACAATCTTTGATGTCAAACACCAATGGCTATGGGATCAACCATCACCCCCATACAGGGTCAAGAAACGTACACACTAGTCTACTCTGGAATATCGATGCCCTGTCTCGATATACCCTCGACTAGGAACAATTAAAGGATGTACTTGTGGACTACCCAGGACCCAGTAGTATGATCCACATCATAGTCTTGGTAGTCAAGCTAACACCCTAAGGGCTTTATCAACATGTATAAGAGAGAAAGTATAATAATACTAAGTGTACATGTTAAGATAAAGAGTAACCAGAGAGCATACTATCATGTCGAGCAAGAAAGTCCTATATATATATGTCCAAGCATCCACTATAATATACATCAATGTACAATAATGGCTTCTAGGGCATACATATTCCTAATAATCTCCCACTTGCACTAAGGCCAGTTGTTGTAGTATCTCATTCCCAACATCCCAAATAGTTTCTCGAATTGCATCTGGGGGAGGGCCTTCATGAGTGGATCCACAGTGTTATCCTTCGTGTCAACTCTCCTGATCTCGATCTCCCGTCGATCTACTATCTCCCGGATTAGGTGATACCGCTTAAGAATATGTTTGGATCGCCGATGGGACCGGGGTTCCTTGGCCAAAACATAGCTCTATTGTTATCACAATACATAGGTATTGGATGCTCAATGGATGGAACCACACCAAGTTCAGCTATGAACTTTTTCATCCAGACAGCCTCTTTGGCAGCATCGTTGGCAGCGATGTATTCAGCCTCCATCGTCGAGTCTACTGCGGTATCTTGCTTGGAACTCTTCCAACATACCGCCCCTCTGTCGAGGGTAAAGATAAAATCCAAGACCGACTTACTGTTGTCCTTATCACTGTAGAATCTTGAATCAGTAAAGGACTCCACCTGGAGTTCACAGTTACCATACACCAAGAACATTTTTTTAGTCCTTCTCAAGTACTTAAGAATGTTCTTCACAGCTGTCTAGTGGTTTTCCCCAGGATCTGATTGATACCTACTCACTACACCTAGTGAGTAAGCTACATCTGGTCTGGTACATAACATCTCATATATGATAGACCCGACCGCCGAAGCATAGGGTATCCCTTGCATGCGAGCCCTTTCCAAATCAGTCTTAGGAGACATTTCTTTGGAGAGAGTAATTCCTGAGCAAGCGGGTAAATTACCATGCTTAGAATCTTCCATACTAAACCTCTTTAGTATGGTGTTTATGTACCTGGATTGGGACAATCCTAACATCCATTTAGATTTATCTCTATAGATCTTAATCCACATGATGCAGGAGGAATCACCAAGATCTTTCATGGAGAACTTGTGTGATAAGAAGAGCTTGACCGAGTGTAGCATAGGAACATCGTTTCCTAACAAGTGTATGTCATCCACGTACAATACGAGGAAGACAACCTTACTCTCTACTACCTTCTTATATATACATGGTTCATCTACAATTTTGATGAAGTCAAACTCTTTGATAGCTTCATCAAAACAGATGTTCCAGCTCCGCGATGCCTGCTTTAATCTGTAGATGGATTTAAGCAGTTTGCATATCTTTCCGCTACTCCCACTGTCTACGAAGCTCTCTGGCTGTGTCATGTACACGCTCTCTTCTAAATCACCATTTAGAAAAGCGGTCTTAACATCCATTTTCTAGATTTTGTAGTCATGGTATGCAGCAATGGTAAATAGGATCCTGATGGACTTAAGCATAGCGACAGGAAAAAAGGTTCCATCATAGTCAACACCTGGTCGTTGATGAAAACCTTTTGCTACAAGTCTAGCTTTGAAAGTCTCAACTTTTCCATCTACACTAAGTTTCTTCTTAAAGATCCACTTGCTCCCGATGGGTTTTACCCTTTCAGGAGCAACTTCCAAAGTCCATACTTTGTTGGTGTACATGGATTCCATCTCAGATTGCATAGCATCCAGCCATTTCACATAGTCTCCACTTGTGATGGCCTGCTCGAAACTAGTTGGGTCATCATCTTCCGCGATGCAATCCTCGCTCCCATCGTCTATGAGAAAACTGTAGTATCTCTCAAATGGATGAGGAAGTCTACTAGATCCGCGGAGTGGCTGAGGTTCGTCGGGGACTATTGAATCCTCCGGTTCTACTAAATTGTCAGTTATAGTTTATGTTGCTGGAACTTCTTCCAGTTCTACCTCATTACCACTAATTTCTTTCACAAGAAATTCCTTTTCTAGAAAGGTGGCATGTTGAGAAACAAACACTTTTTGTTTCTCAATATGGTAGAAAATATATCCATATGAATCCTTTGGACATCCCACAAACTTGCACAAAACATACCTTGCCTCGAGCTTGTCCGGATTTTGCTTTTTAACATAAGCCCGACAACCCCATATCTTAACTCATTTAAGAGATGGCCTCTTCCCATTCTATATCTTATATGGAGTGGTAGGCACGGATTTGGTCGGAATTCTATTCAATAGGTATGCAGCTATCTCAAGTGCATAGACCCAAAAGGAAATAGGCAACTCAGCATTACTCATCATAGAGCACACCATATCTAATAGGGTGCGATTCTTTCGCTCTGAAACTCCATTGTACTGTGGTGTATACGGATGAGTAAGCTGAGAGTGAATCTCATTCTCTTTTAAATAGTCTCGGAATTCCGTGCTTAAGTATTCTCCTCTTCGACCAGATCAAAGGATTAATACTTTTACCCGTCTGGTTCTCTACTTCGCACTTATATTCCTTGAATTTCTCAAAAGATTCAGACTTGTATTTCAACAGGAACACATGTCCGAATCTTGAGAGATCATTGATGAATGTAATAAAGTATGAGGAACCATTCCTGGTATGATAGGACCGCATACATCACTATATATTAGTCCTAAGAGTTCAGTAGCTCTTTTTCCGTGTCTAGTAAACGGAGTTTTGGTCATCTTGCCTTTGAGATATGACTGGCAAGTTTCATAAGATGAAAATTCGAACGGATTCAAACATCCGTCCTTATGAAACTTAGCCAGTCTTGTCGCATTGATATGACCTAGTCTACAATGCCACAAGAAGGCTTCGTTTATTTCTGAACTGTTCCTCTTGTGTGTGTTCTGTATATTTAGAACTGTTTTGTGATTTAGAACGTATATACCGTTATATAACGTACCATACGCAATCAACCCTTGATTTAGGAAAACAATCACAATATTTTTGATACGAAATAACAGTTGCTCAGAATCATTGTGTTACCACTTGGTAATACAAGGTGATATTCGCCAACTGTTTTGGCTGCAACAATTGCACCATTCCCTTCTCTGAGGGACATATCACCTTTTTCCAGTTCTCTACCTGTAGGAGACTTGTCTTGTGGAACTCTGATTCAGAGAAAGAACTAAGTTTTTTGAGAAGGGCTAAACCCTTAGATAGGTAAAAAGAGATATTTTGATCTCTGTGTTTTCTTTACCTAGGATTTTGAGGAGGAAAGTCTTCTTCTTTTCTTGAGAATTGAATTCTTTATTGTTTTGGAAGCTTTCTGTATTTTCCAGAAGCTTATGGGGGGTTCCTTCTATATGAGACTTGAAGTCTCGGGTCCTTTATATAGTGGAGGCAAATTGGTTAATTAAAATCTATTATCGAGAGATTCCAATTGATTTAATTGATCTTAAAATTGATTTGGGAAAATTTACCCACCGTTGGATCATTGATCCAAGAACTTCTGTTTTACAGAATATAATTTCTTGTTTATAACAAGATTGGGGAAATATTTTCCCATATATAGAATTTATTCTGTCAAACGGTGATTTTTTAATCACCATTGTATTTATTATCCAAGGGTGCTCGGTTTAATAGAGCACAATCTTTCTCTGATATAAGAAATATTTTTCATCTCATTGGATTTTTGATCCACCAACTTTTTGTTTAACAGAAATATCCTTCTCATTTAGAAAGATCAGGAAGATATCATCATTAGATCTTTGATCCAACGGTTCTCTTTTTAATAGAGATGATCTTTCTCTTTTAGAAAAATTCAGGGAGGTATTTCCCAAGAGTTGAATTTAATTCTACATAAGGAGGCGCCCTCACGTGTTTAACACATGGGGCTTATTTAACTTCTCTCATTTGGCGTCCATATGCCTTGCATATGGGGGCTCACGTGTTTAACACGTGAGGTCAATTTGGTCTTTGGCCATTTACTCTTAATGCTCATATATTTTGTATACAAAAATAGAATTTAATTCTATGCATAGAGTTTAACTCTATCTGAAGTTAATGCTTCAAAAGGGTATTCCCACACGTTTAACATGTGACCCCAGTGAGGATTTTTCTTTGTGTGTATATGCTTTACACATGGGCACTCACGTATTTAACACGTGAGGCTTATTTAGTCTTTAATTGTTTGGTTGTGGCGCTTATATGCTCTGCATATAAGCGTTCACGTGTTTAACACATGAGGCTTGAGCCGTGGGGAATTTTCTCCCATTTTCTCTCCCTTTTTATGAGGGAACAAATGCCCCCCAGCGTTGCTCTTACGTGGCTTGCACGCGAGTGCAACGCTGTCCATCTTTACCACCATTGGATTGCCTAGGGGAATGGGAAGTTGAACCGCTACCATCACGTCTTATAAATGGGGCCTTTGGCTCTTAAGATGATCTCTGTTTCTTCATCTTCCTCCTTAACTCTTTTCTTGAGAATTTAATTCTCCTTTCAGAGTTTAGCTCTCTGCCTACAGAACTCCTTTTGATCAGAGTTAAACTCTGCAAAAATTTTCTTTTTGGTAAGGATTATGGATATAATTTATCTCTTAGAAAACTTTTTTTTCTTGTTTAAGATTTTAAATCCATTAACAGAGCTTGGATCTTCTCTTGAACTGATCTCTTAGAGATCTTAAAAAAAAACTCTTTTCTTTTAAGTAAACCATAGGTCTTGAATTAATGGTCCTTCTTGAGAATCGTTGGTTCTCTTGTTAGGGTTTTACCCTATCATTGATCCCGATCTTTGAGGATTTTTGGAATTTAATTCCATTTTCTTTGTTTCCCATCATGGGGATTTCTGGGATTTAATCCCATTATTGGAGAAATTTAATTCCATTGTCTTGCAGTGCTCAGCTCTGAATTCTTGGAACTTAAGGAATTTTATTCCCTTTACTGTTCTTGAGTATTTTATAAAAAAAATCTCCTATTTACAGATTTGATTCTGTTGTTATTTTAACAGATTCCACTTTCTTTTGGGGATATTGAGAGTTTTTAAAACTCCACTGTTTATTTAATGAGAATCCTTTTGAATTCTCACAATGATCATTTTTCCTCATCATTGATGAACCGCCATTTTGATTTAGTGGGGCCCACTATACTTTTTGTTGACTTTTGTTTTGTTCCACTCATTAGGTACAATGGCTTCACTTCCCTACTTTCCTTACATCCGCTCAGAGGTCGCTTTCCTACAGTCGCCATTAGACGAGGAAGCAATGGCTATGATTAGGAATCACGATCAGGACCAAAAAAGCCATTTGCTATGGGGTGTCTAGTATGGTCAGATCATAAGGGGCCGTCGCAGTTTTACGTGCGATGTACCGACAGAACCCATTCGTTCAATTTCATTTACGGAGCGTCCACATACTTCTTATGCAGTGGAGGCGGCAAATTAGACTCTCGAGGGCCGGCTTGAGCCATCAACAACAGGGATACCCAATCAACCCTTGATGGCTATTGACATTTTGGGACACCGAATATATCAAGGTGAAGCTCGACCTTGGGGGCGGGTCTATGAGATAGGCGTTGCCCCGCGGCAACTAGTGGGCTACCTTCCTTGGGTCCGGTACATTCTTTCCTCCCAATACTCACGGTTGCAGAAAGTAGGAATGTATCAAGCGGTGTATGCATCGTTGTTCTACTACCATGCTCCCCACATCTGGTGGGTTAAGGCTTTTTTAAACCAATGGAATCTTCCAACGAATACATTTCTATTAGGGGATCGCGAAGTCTCTATTTCGCTGGAGGAATTCCGAGAAATTTCAGGGCTGCCGATTAGGGGAGAACACTACGAAGAATTATTACCCCCTGACGAGTATATTTTTGCTACAGTGCCAGCCATGCTTGAAGGCTTGACAACTGAGAATGCTGTTCGGCACAAGCATCCAAGTTTAATCAAGGCCTCAGGTATTTTTGAGAGCCTGTTCGTGGCATCAGAAAGGCAAGGTGTTACTTTTGACGCTTTCATCGCTCGCTTTATTCGTAAAGATGCTCTATCCAAGAAAGCTCCGAAATTTGCGAAGGTCGAAGATCCTTTCGGATTTGGCCTGGAGAAGTTGCCGGCTAAAGAAGATCTGCCACAATTTTATATTCCAAACTCGTTAGCCATGATTTTTGATGCGATCGCTGCTCCTGGTATGGATGAGGAAACATTTTTTGTAGGCTTCATCAGTCTCTGGCTCAGCTGGTTCGCCATGTCAATGCACCGTCGTTTTATGAGAGTCTCCATCTTCTACCCCGTACATCGCATAGCCGAAGGAGAGCGATTGGCTATTGGCGTTGCAGGGTTATCACACCTGTATCATGGCTTAAGTATCGCTGCTAACACTTCAAACCTAGGTGCAGACACCGTGAATTTCTCCCTCCACTATTTCACGTCCTGGATCGAGATGCACGTGTTAGGCGCGTTTGCTGTGCACTTGCGGCCTGATTTTTATGAGTCATATACGTTCCCATGAGTCATAAGATGGGTTGATGCCTCCGCTCAGTTAAGGGCTTTGCGCGTGCTGCTTAACCCGTATTCAAATGAAGGTGGCATATTTTTCAATGATCGGGTCCTTTCTGCGCCAGCGGGGACTATTCAACAGTTATTTAATTTGTTGAAGAATGGGGCGCCGGTTTTAAAACACAAAGAGATCTTGCATTTGTATTCAATCAGGCCGGGGTACTTAGCGTTCCGACTAAATGACGTTGCTCTCTTCATGTGGTATAATCCACATCACTTTGCCCAGCAGCTAGGTTACAACCAGGGCGTCCCCCTTGAAGCCTTTTTAGTTGAGCCTACTCCCTCGCTGGAGACTGCCCGGATGTTATTCTTCATTTCATGAGGTTAAATACTGGTTCCCTTTTCATGATCCCTGAGCCCGACTACATTCCAAGGCCAGTGGGACCCTTCAAAGGCTGGTATCATCACCGGGTTAATCCCATCATCACAGAGGAGAGATGGGTGCTTTTCGAGTGTAAGGCCTCTGCTCTAGCTTAATCCATCAACTCTCCGTTGAGGCCACGGTCGGTCGTTCACCCTCCTATGAGGGACAGCGATTCAGTGCTTATTCCGAAAGCCGCTCAAACAGAATCAGTCCCCCGTACTGCTGGTATGCCGGTTTGTACTAGAACCGGAGCAGAGAATCTTGATAAGGCACCAGCAGCAGCGTCATTAAAGTCGGATCCCGAAGACAAGATTGGGCAACGCCATGAAAAAGTGCCGAAGGGGTGGAAGCGTTCTTTTACCAGTACTAGCTCGGGCCTTAAAAGGAGAAAGAAATCGGCCGCCCGTTTACTCGATGCTTTGCTTGAGTCTTAGCCTCTCACTCATGATGAGTCTGCACATGAACCAGACGATTGTTTTATTTTTCCTGATACATCTGCCTAGGAGGCTGCTCAGCTGGCCAAAGCCTTGAAGTGATCATAGGACGAAACAGAAAATGTGCGCCCCAAGAAGGGATGCTTTCCCCCTGTTGAGTTACGTGATGTCGACCCGGCTCCTGCTGTATTACCAGTAGTTCCTTTAACACTGGAAGAAGAATGGGCTGCCAATATCGGCCGTTTATGAAGACGAGGCTGCTCTGAAGACGGGTAGGGATTTATCTTCGATCGAAGCCTGACGAGCGCGACTAACCAGAAAAGAGCAGCGGTATACTTCAGGCTCCCTGGCGTATCGGTATGTATCTTTTATATCCCTCTCAGTAAATAATTTATATTACATTCATATTGTATTCATCTTTACACATTTTTCTTTTGTAGGGCCTTCTACGGCGGGTACAGTTTCGAGCCCAGATCGTGCCTTAGAGTCTCTGGTGACGGCTTTTATTCCTTCAGCGGAGGTTGCCGGACCGGCCATAGATTATGTAAATATTTCTAGTGGCGCACTGGAGGGTGTAGAGAAGATTACTGAAGCTGCTATCCCTCTAGTCCAGAATGGACGAAGTATTGAAGGTAATTGTAACAACCTAGTTCATTTATACCAATTCCAGTTCCCGTATTTACTTATCTGTGGTATTTATTGATTTATCGTGTTTTGGGTGCGAATGGTATTTTTACATTTTACATTGCATTCGACCCGACCCGCTTGCTTGAACCTATTTGATTCATATTTATGAATTACCCTGACTTGTTACGTAGACTGTGCATTTTTCATATTTAGTACATAATGGCATTTTATCTGGCATTGCATCTTTTACCACATAACATTTTAGGTCACGTAAAATATTTTAAAATTACATAACATGGCTTGCATGATACCCCTAATCTCGTGGTAGCGTCCACGCATCTTGTTCTCATCCCGTTCAGTGAAACGGACGTGTTTGGATGGCTACGCGCACGTGCATGCATCCGTTCTTGGGGGTATGCTTTTTCGTTACCTGAGCATTCGTTTTGAATTTTGAAAGTCGCATATATTTTTCGCATTTTAAAACTGAAATTTTAGACCCGACCCGGGCGTGTTTTGGAATATTTTTGTATCCCGCCAAAATTCAAATTAATTAATTTAAATAAATCGACAGCTTAAATTTACGTAACTAACTAAAATATTTTAAAACTACAAATCTTTTTAAATTTTAAATCTTAAATCCTAATTCCTAATTACCCAGCACACTCCAGCTCTCTCTCTCGCTGTCCCGTGGCCCCCCCACTCTTTCTTTCTTTTTCTCTTTCTCTCTCTCTTTCTCTCTCCCTGCGACATCTCTCTCTTTCTCTCTCCCCACAAACAGCCAAATTTCTTTCTCCTAACCGTTCATTCCCCCCCTCTCTCTCCTCTCGATCTCGCTCTCTCTCTCCTTTCTCTCAGATTCTCTCTCTCTCCTCTCGCTTTCTTTATCTCTCTCTCTCCCCCTCCCTATATATATATATATATATATATATATATATATTACCCTCCTTCCTCTCTCTCATTTTCTTTTCAACCGCGAGACCTGCGAACCCTAGCCCTGCCTGCCTCCACCTCGCCGTCGACCTCTCCCTCTCTCCACCACCTCGTCCTCGTTCTCTTCTCTCTCATCTTCCCTCCCACTCCTCTTCTCCCTCTCTCCTTCTCCAAACCCAGGAACCCGAGCACCCCCTGCACACCGCTCCATCGCCGGCGAGATCGCCGCAGTCGATCTCATCGTCGTCCCTCGTTCCCTGATCAAAGTGCACCACAGTGAGCCGCTTCTTTCCTTCTCCTTCCCCTTTTCCTTCTTTTTTTCTTCTTTTCTTTCTTTCTTCCTTAAAAATGGTTCTCTGTTTGTTTAGATCGCCGGAGTCGGACGTGACGTCGACGATCCCGATGATCCAGACGTCGTACCTGACTTGTGTGATCACCCTTGTGCGTTTCTTGGACCCGTTGCATGTGCCGTACGTACGTCGCGACATTTCACCGACGTTGGACGTACCGTACACGTCCGTTTCTTGATCCGTCTAGGCAAGTTAATCTTGCTACATGCTATATAATTCATTATATACCTATTTAAATAAATATCATACCTGTAGTTTAAATCTAGTACCCTATGTTTAGTTTTATAACGTTTCGATGTTCCGTTTGCATCCGTTTATATCATTTCGGATCTAGGTCATGAAAACTAATCTTGTTACATACTAGATTACAATATACTGCATCCATATCAATATTTATATCACATATTGCTTAGTTGTACATCCCACATTACTATTTTACAGTTTTACCGATTTCGGATACCCTTTTGCATCCATCTCATTTAAAATATATATAATTGCATCCATAGATCACATTAATACATAATACTGTAATATTGACACCCCATGTTTAGTAAAGTGCATCCTAATTAGTATTGGAACTATAAATGTAACCCTAATCGATAATTGTGCATCCATATCTTTGAATTTATATCTTTTTGCGTACCATATCACATTATTCCATTTTATTGTTATATTGGTACCCCATACTTGTTTTTGTGTACCCATGCTTATTACAGTTTGATTATGATCACCTACTTGATACTTGTGCACTACCTGACACGACCTGATACACTACTACTGACATGACTTGATACATGTGCACTACTTGACATGATTTGATCCATGTATACCACCTGACATGACCTGATGTACCACAGCTTGACATGTAACCTGATCCTGTTACTAATGCCGACAATCCTGACCTGTTGTCCCTACGGACATTTTCTGTTGTCTATACAGACAAACCTGTACCTGCTTGATCCTGTGTTGGCATTAGTCTCAGATTTATCAATACCTGACTTACACATATAACCATGGGGGTATGGGGAAATCAAGAATGTATCCGAATGTAACTCAAAGAGCTATTACATCTGTTACCGTGGTCCCGTGGGGTTGAACGGGACATAGACACTCAGTCTATTATATCGTGTTACCGTGGTCCCGTAGGGTTGAACGGGACATAGACTTACAGTCTACCATATCTTGTTACCGTGGTCCCGTGGGGTTGAACGGGGCATAGACCGATGAGTTACGGTGAGAATTACATTAATTGATTTCGAATAACAGTAGAGTAGATAATCCTTTAGTACAGTTTAGACTACTCACTGCACTTCACCTGTTTATATCATGTTCACTGATCTATATTCATGTTACCTGTTACTTGTTACTGAGGACTTGTTACTGTTCATACTTCATGCCTGCATATATTTCATTATATCCTGCTTGCCTTGAATTATTGATATTATGACGCACTGACGTCTGGATTTTGCATGGCCCAGATCCCTTGTCCTTATCGTAGGCTGTCCAGGAGTACTTTGATCAACAGGCCGAGCAGTAAGGACCTGTTATTAGTTTAGTTTAGTTTCCTTTCAGTATTTTCATTTCCTGATGTGAGCCCGCATTATGGGACGTACATTCCAGTTTATTATTGTATTGGATCTTTTAGCTTCCGCATTATTTCATTCTTGACTCGTTATTCTGGCTCATGGACATGTATTAGATAGTTATTATTATTGTTCTTGATATCTCTACAGCCGTAATGTGACTGTGGAGGGATATTTCCTATCCATAGGTAGCATGGTTGGCTCTGTCACGTGCCTATCTTAGCGTACTCTGGGAAGCGGGGCGTGACAGTAATCTTATAATTTTTTTTGTTTAATGACCTTTCCATATGTCTGACCCTTTCTTTCACCCAGAATTTCGGGAGTTGGCGTCCTCTGTGGTAGATCGTTCTCCAGAGGAAACCTTCCTGCGTCAACTTAACATGGCGGTCCCGCACACGATACCCCCCAGCGCATCGTCCTTTTCTTCTGCCAAGGTTGGTATTCCTTTGCCTTCCGTATTATATTTTCATAATGATACTGATGTGCCTTTTATTTTAAACCACAGTCCTACAGGCTGATGATGAAGTTGAAGTTCTTGATGGGCCTGGGGATTTCTCAGATCTGTGGCCATGGGTAAGTGATGCTTTACCTCCGGTATTCTTTTACTTATTCCCCGTTCGGAAAGGTGACTAACCATACATGTATCTTCACAGTTTTTCCAACCCTGACTCCACTAGAGTCCCATATTTGCATGCCGCCGGGCCTTTACGCCAGACGTATGTCTGAGAGGATGGTGAAACAGAGCATTTATTCACTGGCAACTCTTATTGAAGATCTTCGTGCTGGCACTTCCGTCATGGCTGAGGAATTTGCTGTGGAAGCTAATGCTTCTTTGTCCGTCCTTGCCACCTACCATGACGAGGCGCTGGTGCGTACTTGGGTTGAATATTGCCATCAAGTGGAGGCTTCTCTACATGGAGTCAAATGCGTATACCTTCCCTCTGATATCCTATCTGTAAAGGCCAGCTTGCGTTAATAGATTGATCGCTGTGCGGCCAATCTCCGGTCTTGTGACAAAAGGCTCAACCGTGTAGGGTGTTTTTCGTCACCCCATTGAGATGAGAATATGCGCGCGCTTGTCAGGCGTACTACAGATTCCCCCTGTCTAGGATAGGCGGGGGTTTATTGATCGTGGGGATCCGAATCTCCGGCAGCCGCGGACTAAACTGCCGTTAATTACCCCTTGCCTTTAGAGCGAGAGAACCTCCGATTGACGGGTAAAACCGGTCATGCGAACTCAATACGATGTGTTGGTATGCGTTTTTTTCTTAACATATAACAATGGAGACGTTCATTTTTTTGTTCCATTTGCAAATAAAAAAAGGATATATATATTTTTTATATAAAAAAAACAAAAATAAATAAGTAAATGAATATTTAGAAAAACATTTTTTTATTTTAATATTATTCATAATTTATTTTTATTTATTTATAATTTATTTTATTTTTTTAAAAGAAAAGAAAAGAAGGAAGAAAGAATGAAAGAAGAAAAAAAAAATTAAAATGAAAAGGGAGGGGGGCCTCCCTCCACTCACGTGAAGGGGGGGGGAGGGAAGATGCTCCTATTTAATGGGAGCCTCACATACCCTCACGTGAGGGGGAAAAAGGGCTCCCATTAAATGGGAACCTTCCCCCTCACGTGCCCTCACGTGTGGGGGGTCAAAGGGCTCCCATTAAATGGGAGCCTTCCCCCTCATATGTCCTCACGTGAGGGGGTGGGGGGTGGGGGAGGGGAGAGCTCCCATTTGATGGAAGCCTCCCCTACACGTGGGGGCTCCAAAATTAATCAAATAATAATTTTTTTATTTTATTATTATTTTAATTTTTTATTATTATTATTTTTTTTACATGGAGTACAACTCTAAGAGAAAGAATTTTATTGTGGATTTAAACTCCGAAAGAATTTTAAATGAAGTTAAACTCCTAAAAATATTTAATGTGGAGTTAAACTTCAAAAAGAGTTTTAAATGGAGTTCAACTCTAAAACGATTTTTATTATGGAGTTAAACTCTAAAAGAGTTTTAAATAGAGCTCAACTACAAAACGATTTTTATTGTGGAGTTGAACTCCGAAAGAATTTTTGTTTGTGGAGTTAAACTTCAAAAAAATTTAAATGGAGTTAAACTCCGAAAGGATTTTAAATGGAGTTAAACTCCTAAAAAGATTTAATGTGGAGTTAAACTCCAAAAGAATTTTAAATGGAGTAAAACTCCTAAAATTTTTTTAATGTGGAGTTAAACTCCAAAATAATTTTAAATGGAGTTCAACTCCAAAAAGATCATTATTTGGCGTGGAGTTAAACTCCAAAAGAATTTTAAATAGAGTAAAACTCCTAAAAAATATTTAATGTGGAGTTAAACTCCAAAATAATTTTAAATGGAGTTCAATTCAAAAAAGATCATTATTTGGTGTGGAGTTAAACTCCACTAAATGAGGAGGCTCCTCCTCACGTGAGAGGGGAGAAAGCTCCCACTTGGTGGGAGTTCCATCTTCCTCACGTGAGAGGGAGCAGGGGCTCCCAAAAGATCTTCCTTTTTTTGTGATGGAGTTAAACTCCAAAAAAATTTTATTTGGAGTTAAACTTTCAAAACAATTTTATTTGGAGTTAAACTCCAAAAAAAATACAAAGATTTTATTATAGAGTTAAACTCCAAAAGAATTTTATTTGTGGAGTTAAACTCCAAATGATTTTCTCCTTTCTCTTTTGAGAAGAAACCCAAAATGGGTTCTCTTGATACTCCAAGATTTTGATCTTGGATGATAAAAAAAGAGACCCTTTTTTTTCTCTTGATGGAGTCTTGGGAGGTGGGTTTATGGTAAAACTTTATTTAGTTTATAAAAAGAAAAAAGTGCTAAGCTTTTGATTCAATTGGAAAATGAAAAGGAAGAGGAAGAACTTGGGAGAGAGAAGATAGAGGCATAAACCCTAGTTTTTGGGGAGAATGAATTGTATGCTTTATTTCATTATCATGTTGACTTTTATAGGCTTACAAATTTACATATAGCCTCTTGGGCTTTACAAAATGGCATTTTGCCCATCCCATGCCTCATGCGCTCACTTCTTTTGCATATGAGCCATGAGCTTTACAAAAATTTGGCTTTATGCCCATTAAAAATTACATCAAAATTATTTATTACATGATTTTTGTTTTGACATGGAGGAGGTCGGGCATGGGCCCACTTGACCTGGGCTTGGGCCCGTTTACTTGGGGTTGACTTTGATTTTGACTTGGTTAACCGGGGTGTTATTTTTGACCCTAACAAAGTGCCCCCATCAATAAATGCACACCGCACATGTAAGTCATGTGCATGAAATTGATGGATCTTCTTTCATGTGGAGGCGACTTGCTTTGGTTCCTGCTTTCTGGGAAGCTGGCACTGCCCTTTTTACGACATGGACGGTCGATGCTTGACGTGTCTCCGAGACGGAGTGTCGGTAGTTGATGTGTCCCCGAGGCGGAGTGTCTGGTTGACTTGATTTCAAGGCGGAGCATAATTCCGACGAGGAGGTCGTTACTGCCCTTTTAGCGATGTGGACGGTCGGTGCTGCCCTTTTAGCGACGTGGACGGTCGGTGCTGCCCTTTTTGCGACTTGGACGGTCGGTGCTACCTTTTTAGCGATGTGGACGGTCAGTGCTGCCCTTTTTGCGACTTGGACGGTCGTTGCTGCCCTTTTAGCGACGTGGACGGTCGGTGTTGCCCTTTTTGCGACGTGGACGGTCGGCGCTGCCCTTTTAGCGACGTGGACGGTCGATGCTGCTCTTTTAGCGACGTGGACGGTCGATGCTGCTCTTTTAGCGACGTGGACGGTCGATGCTGCCCTTTTTGCGACTTGGACGGTCGGTTCTGCCCTTTTTGCGACTTGGATGGTCGGTGCTGCCCTTTTAGCGACGTGTAAGGTCGATGCTTGATTTGGCTTGCTCCGCTTCTTGCGGTGTCAGAATTCGATTTGACTTGCTCCGTTTTCCGCGGTGTCGGGATTTGGCTTGTTTCTGAGGTGGAGCTTGATTCCGCTAGCGAGGGTAGATATCCCGAGGCGAAGCATGATTTTGACACGGGGTACATTCTGGAACGAAGCATGATTCCGCCGCCGAGGTTGTTGGTTTGATTTGATTTGGATTGACATCAGCATCGCTACACTGGAATATTGTACCAGGAGCGAATCATCATTTGCCTTGAGTGGATTTAGGGATTTTGGTTTTGGTTTGGCATCAGCATCGCTACACTAGAATATGGTACCAGGAGCGAATCATCATTTGTTGTGACGGGATTTCCTTTGTTCCCAGTTTAACGACTTAGGGGTCATCTGTTCCCAGTTTAACGACTTAGGGGTCTACTGTTCCCAGTTTAACGACTTAGGGGTCATCTGTTCCCAGTTTAAAGACTTAGGGGTCTATTGGATTGGAGTTTGGAATTTTGGCGTTAGGGTAGGCATCAGCGTTGCTAACACTGAAGCACATGTGTCAGGAGCAATTCATCATTTTCCTTTTCCTGTTGGGGAGCGATGGCTTAGGAGACAGGTTTAGGTCCTTATCACCTAAGGCTTTTCAATTTTATGAGCCGTAAGGGTCCCATAAAAGCATTTTCTCCCTACGAGTCGAACGGATCTCGTAGGCGTGCTTTCTCCTTAGGAGTCATGGGGACTCCCAAGTGTTTTTTTTCTTTGTGAGTCGTAAGGTGTAGGGTTCCTAGGCACGCTAATGAGGTCTCACAAGGCATCAACCATGCCAATTTCAAATTTTACGGGTGCCGAGAAACCCTAATACGGATCGTTAACTAGATATATAGGCGAAACAATGAAACTAGTTTACAACTAAACTAAAAGAACGGAAATACAACCTTTGTAGATCCGTTTCTCCACCTCCATAGCTCCATGATGAAGTCCTCTCCGCTGTCCAAATCGAACCATGACTCTAGCATCGGCTTCATCGGAGAAAAAGTGGGCTAGGTCATCGACGACGATGCCGAAGATGATCTACGTCGAGACATCACTAGATCAAGCTCCACCTTCACCAAGCTATGAAAACTTATGAAGGAAACACCCTATACTACTTGGCAAGAGGTAGAGGATGAAGAAATAGGAAGTGGGTTCACTTTAGAATTGGATTTCTCACTCATTTGCTCAAGTTGCCATTGATGGAGGCAAGCTTTTCTTCTTTGAAGATGAAGAAGAAGAAGAAGATAGAATATGATAAATCTCATTCAAAAAGAATAATCAAATGAATACTTATCATATCCTAACCTTAGTTAGGTGTAGAGAATAGACCATGGTTAGGTTTAATGGTTTAGGGTTAAGCATGAGACAAAATGGTCATGTAGTCAAAGCTTCATGAAGCTTCAATTACAAACAAAGAAAGCCACCATTTTCTCTTTATCATTTTCTTTTGCTAAAATAAATAAAATGGATAAATAAATGAATAAATGAATAAGTAAATGAAGCAAAAGAAACCCTAACCATTGACCAACCATGGTTTAAACTATACACCAAACTATCATGTATCATCAAACATGATACAATCAAATGCACAAAAGTATATCATATATACAATGTGCACATCAAGTGAGAAAATCCATCTTAAGTGAACCAATACTAGTTAATGCAAAGTAATATATCAAATATATATTTATGCATTAAATCAACACTTGATTTAACGATCCGGTCATATCGCATATAACCGACTAGTATCTTATGTATCGGCTTACCGAATCAATCCTTGATTCGATAACTAGGTTATATCGCATACAACCAATCGATACATTCATCGCGAGCATAGAATACGGTATCACATACACGCATTATTATCGGTCCCGCACATATCTCATATGCGCTCCTATTTCGTTTCGCTTGAGCCAGGAAACCTCTGTGTAGGACTCTAAAGACTCGTCAATACGCCGGCAGCAGATGATGATCATATCAATCACCCACAAGCCGCAAGCGGTCTGCTAAATGTAACGGCCACCCGGGTATTGAGCGATCAGAAGATCGACGAGCAAGCCCGCTCACACTCCTGTGAATCCAACCAGTAACACTTACCGTACAGTCCGGTCTCGTCGTCTGATATGTCGCATATCTCGCCCAGGGGTGGTAAACGTCAGACCCCAATAGCTCGATAAGCCGTGTCGATATGAGGCCTATAACAATTCGAGAAACTACTGGTAACACTTACCAGTAAATCTCAGCAACCCTGGCCAGGGATTTCCGGTTATAGCCAATCGAACACAGCGCAACATCAACCCCCTATACCGGGAGAGACGAATCCCCTCCTATCGCTCATTGCCTCCATGTGACTCGGGACTGTACCCAAAAACCACCATTTTGCACGCCCTCTTGGACATGGTAAGATGGAAATCAAAGCACAGTGGGAACCACACAAGACTCTATGACGATCTCGGGTCAACAGATTACTCTGTACCAGTGTCACCAGAGAACTGCCATCTGACGTAAGGTATAATTCCATCTGGGAGTTCTCGGCGAGTCCGTCCAGTGTACCCAGTCTCCACTGAGTGCCCGCATATCATCTCTGATGTCAAACACCAATGGATATCGGATCATCCATCGCCCATCTGTATGGGTCGAGAAGGTATACGCTAGTCTACTCTGGTATATCGATGCCCCGTCTCGATACACCCACGACTAGGGACTTTGAAGGATGTACTTATGGACTACCATGTCCCCACTAGTATGATCCGCATCATAGTCCAGGTAGTCAAGTACACATCCTAAGGGCTTTACCAACATGTAACAGAGAGACAATCAGTATACACGTTAAGGTAAAGTGTAACTAGATAGCATATTATCATGTCGAGCAAGAAAGTCCTCCCTATATATGTCCCAGCATCCACTACAATATACATCCTATGTACAGTAATGGCCTCTAGGGCATACATATAACTAACATAAGGATCCCATGAAGGTGTTTTTTTACGAGTCGTGAGGATCCCGTAAGTTTGTTCTCCTCATGTATCGTAAGAACACATGAGTGGGTCTTCCCTAAATGGAGCATAATTCCAAGGGCGGAGACCAGCCGCGTAACTGGTGATTGCGGTGGGGCATGGGTATGGTGAGAATTATTTGAGTCCATGGATTGTATACGGTAGTCAACTTGGGGATTAACCGTAGGGCCGGAAGAATTTTGGAAAATTGGATTTTGGTTGGCGTGTGCATCGCTGCACTGGAATATGGTACCAGAAGCGACTCATCATTCGCCGTTGGGACATTCAGAGTTTGGTTGGCTTCTGCATCGCTGCACTGGAATATGGTACCAGGAGCGACTCATCATTCGCTGTTTTTTTTACCGCGATTTCTTTATCATTTCAGATTTTCTTATCGCGAAGGTCACGATTGCCCTATCATTTCGGCTATTTATTCGCGGTTGCCCCATCATTTCTGCTTTATTTTCATCTTTATTTTTACTCGCTGATTTTTATTGCGAGTTGCCACATCATTTCTGCTTTTTTTTAATCTTTTTTTTATTTACACATTTTTACATCCCCAATTTAACGACTTAGAGGTCGATTGTTTTCAGTTTAACGATGTGGTGATCATTGGTTCTGTATGAAGTTAGCGGTCGCAGCTTGACTGTTTGCCAACACGCCTTTAGACAGTTCTATCTCTCTTGCCTTATATTGTTTTTCGACCCAATCTTTGAAAATGAAACAATCCTCAATAGCATGAGTTATCACTCTGTGATAGGGGCAATATTTGGGGTCGTCGGTTATATTCGCTTCCTGCGGTCTTTTTGATTCCGGTAATTGTAGACCGTTTCTTAGGGCATCCTTGAATATTTTACGGACTTTGTCCCTTCTTAAGGAATAGACCTTATCTAGTTTCTCTTTAAGTGGAGATTTTTCTCCCTCTCCGAACACTGGCTTCCGAGGCTAGTTGGCATTAGGCCCGCTCATCCCTTGCTTATTTCGGTTAGCCGAAGTGTTAAGAGATTCGACATCGTCAGAATTTCCGCCTTTGCGATTTTCGTCCTTTCGGTTTCTCCAGTACCTATTTTTACTTTGGGAGTCAGAGGAGGACTTCTACTTTGAGCGTTCCAACATCTGAACTTTCCTGGTCAGCTCTTGGAATGTTTTGTGACCCGCGGTGCATAGAAACGGGGCCATCCAATTGTTGAGATTTCTGACGAGAAGACTGACAGATTGGTCCTGCTCTATCGGCGGTTCACATTTGACGGAGAGATTGCGCCATCGGGTTATAAAATCTGTGCTGCTTTCGTTGTTCTTTGGCTTGGTCCTTACGAGATCAGCAATGGTGATCTTATCGCTGACGCTCATGAACCTCTGCGGAAATAGAGATTCCATTTGGACGAAAGTTGTGACGGAGCCATCTGGTATGCTCGTGTACCAGTCGAAAGCAATATCGGTCAAGCTATTAACGAACTGGCGAAGGAGAAGCGCATCATTGCCCCCAGTATTCCCGCACGAGTCTTTAAAATGGGCGATGTGCTGATTCGCATTTCCCGTCCAATCAAATCTTCCGAATATGGGGATGACATAGCCGCTAGGAAATTCTACTAGATCAAACTGAGCAGGATATGGTCTCCTATTGCTGCTGATATCTTTCTGCGCCTCGGCTTCGGCTACCAATATTTTGACTTTGTTGGAAACCAAATCCATGATTTGATCTTGAGTTAGCAGGCTACTGTCATCGGTAGCCAAGACATTTTCCGAGATAGGATGCAACTGACTTTCATGCGGTCCGCCCACCTTTGGATTTGAGGGAATAGGCGTCGGTTGTCTCGAGACACCGTTTCTCGGTTCATGAGCAGAACCCTACGCTTGATTGGGAGGCTGAGAGGCAAGTTGGTCCGTGAGATGTAAGACGACGTTTGTCAAGTCATCAATTTTTGAGTAGAGCTTGGCCATCTCCTTGTCTTTGTTTCTGAGCCGCTTTCGGAGCTCCTGGAGAAGTTGCTGCTCTGCGGTCTTAGGATAGAAAGTTGGCTCATCTTCGCTTTTCGAGCCCGACTCCTCATGAACTGAGGGCTTTCTTTGCTTATCCTCCTCACTGGAAGGGTCTTCATTACTTTCCAGAGGAGTCTGGTCTTAGAATGTGGCAGCCATATTCACACCAGATTGGATTTGAGATGTGGTGGCCCCATCCTTGCTGCGAAGGTTGTCGCTGGGACACGTGCCCACCATGTAGTCTGTGTGGATAGCACATTCAGCCATCCATTCATCACTGGCAACTGGTTTCGCGGAGCGGTCCGGGCTTTGGAAATTCATAAATTTTAACATGGCCGGAGCCCTAGTTCTTTTGTTGGCTCTGTATCTGAGCCGCTTCTGCCTCAGCTTCTCTGCCTTGAGCACTTGGCAGGCTTCTGCTCTTCGGGAAGTCGCCATAGGCCGAGTGATGGGGAGGCTTGAGAAGACATCCACCTGCGTGTCCGTCGAAGGTATCGCCTGGGCTTGCCCGCGACGTCTGTCAACTTCTTTTGTTCTAATGGCTTTACCCCCAGCTGGGGCTATGGAGAGCCGTTTGAACACCGACTCACGTCTAGGTTAGGGAGCCCTCGAGACCAGCACATTTGGCCTCTTACCTTTCGAGCCGGTTTGTCGGTTATCGGAGCTTAAAGAGCAGGGGCGGCGTTAGCAGGCATGAACAGAATAGAGCCAAATGGTAGCGGTGGCTCCTCCCACTGTCGCCTGAGACTGGCCGGAAGGACCGTCCTGGCGTCCATCTTCATTGTGTAGGAGATGTGAGCAGTTTTGAGAGCTGAGCTTGCCCTTAAAGACATTTTGTTGCGTTCGAAGATTGCAGTCGAAAGTCGTTAACATGCAAATAGAAGTATGATTTTAGTACAGAAAATCAATGTATATGTTGATTGAGTTCGCATGGATGTTTAACCCGAAATATAGGAGGAGAGATCGGTCCCACCGGACGTGCCGGAATCTGTAGGGTGTTTTTCGTCACCCCATTGAGATGGAAATCCACGCGCGCTTGTCAGGCGTACTACAGATTCCCCCTGCATAGGATAGGCGGGGTTTATTGATTGTGGGGATCCGAATCTCCGGCAGCCGCGGACTAAACTGCCATTAATTACCCCTTACTTTTAGAGCGAGAGAACCTCCGATTGATGGGTAAAACCGGTCATGCGAACTCAATACGATGTGTGCGTTTTTTCCTTAACATATAACAATGGAGACGTTCATTTTTTTGTTCCATTTGCAAATAAATAAAAAAGGGATATATATATTTTTATATAAAAATAAACAAAAATAAATAAGTAATTAAATATTTAGAGAAACGTTTTTTTATTAATATATTATTCATAATTTATTTTTATTTATTTATCATTTTTTTCTTTTTTTTAAAAGAAAGAGACAGAAGGAAGAAAGAAAGAAAGAAAGAAAAAAAATTGAAAAGAAAAGGGAAGGGGGGGGGGTTCCCCCACTCACGTGAAGGGGGGGAGAGGCTCCCATTTAATGGGAGCCTCACATGCCTTCATGTGAGGAGGCAAAAAGGCTCCCATTAAATGGGAGCCTTTCCCGTCACGTGTCCTCACATGAGGGGGGCCAAAGGGCTCCCATTAAATGGGAGCCTTCCCCCTTACATGTCCTTATGGGAGCCTTCCCCCTTACATGTCCTCACGTGAGGGGGTGGGGAGGGCTCTCATTTGATGGGAGCCTCCCCTACACGTGGCGGCCCCAAAATTAATTAAATAATAATATTTTTTATTTTTTTATTTTTATTTATTATTATTATTTTTACATGGAGTTCAACTCTAAAAGAAAGAATTTTATTGTGGAGTTAAACTCCGAAAGAAATTTTAAATGGAGTTAATCTCCTAAAAAGATTTAATATGGAGTTAAACTCCAAAAAGAGTTTTAAATGGAGTTCAACTCCAAAAAGATTTTTATTATGGAGTTAAACTCTCAAAGAGTTTTAAATAGAGTTCAACTCCAAAAAGATTTTTATTGTGGAGTTGAACTCTGAAATTTTTTTTGTTTATGGAGTTAAACTCCTAAAGGATTTTAAATGGAGTTAAACTCCTAAAAAGATTTAATATGGAGTTAAACTCCAAAAGAATTTTAAATAGAGTAAAACTCCTAAATTTTTTTTTAATGTGGAGTTAAACTTCAAAATAATTTTAAATGGAGTTCAACTCCAAAAAGATCATTATTTGGCGTGGAGTTAAACTCGAAAAGAATTTTAAATGGTGTAAAACTCCTAAAAAATATTTAATGTGGAGTTAAACTCCAAAATAATTTTAAATGGAGTTCAACTCTAAAAAGATCATTATTTGGTGTGGAGTTAAACTCTACTAAATGGGGAGCCTCCCCCTCACATGAGAGGGGAGAAAGCTCTTACTTGGTGGGAGTTCCCTCTTTCTCACGTGAGAGAGAGCAGAGGCTCCCAAAAGATCTTCATTTTTTTTGTGATGGAGTTAAACTCCAAAAAAAATTATTTGGAGTTAAACTCCCAAAACAATTTTATTCGGAGTTAAACTCCAAAAAAAAAAAAAAGGTTTTATTATAGAGTTCAACTCCAAAAGAATTTTATTTGTGGAGTTAAACTCCAAAATATTTTCTCCTTTCTCTTTTGAGAAGAAACCCAAAATGGGTTCTCTTGAAACTCCAAGATTTTGATCTTGGATGATAAAAAAAGAGACCCTTTTTCGTCTCTTAATGGAGTCTTGGGAGGTGGGTTTATGGTAAAAGTTTATTTAGTTTTTTAAAAAAAAAAGTGCTAAGCTCTTGATTCAATTGGAAAATGAAAAGGAAGAGGAAGAACTTGAGAGAGAGAAGATGGATGCACAAACCCTAGTTTTTGGGGAGAATGAATTGTATACTTTATTTCATTATCATGTTGCCTTTTATAGGCTTACAAATTGGGCTTTACAAAATGGCATTTTTCCCATCTCATACCTTATGTGCTCACTTCTTTTGCACATGAGCCATGGGCTTTACAAAAATTTGGCTTTATGCCCATTAAAAATTACATCAAAATTATTTATTACATGATTTTTGTTTTGGCATGGAAGAGGCCGGCCATGGGGCTCGACTTGGGCATGGTCCCACTTGACCTGGGCTTGGGCCCGCTTACTTGGGGTTGATTTTGATTTTGACTTGGTCAACCGGGGTGTAATTTTTGACCCCAACAAACCGGATGTTTTCGAAGAGAGGGTTGGTTTCGAAGGCTTTAGGAGAACTTCAAGCCCAGCTCACAACCAAAACTACTCGGGCCTATGAAATTTGGCGGGTCCTTCAGGAGGCAATTACGGGGTTGGTGGCTCTTGATAAAGCTTTCATTTTTACACGCAAAATGGTTGAAACCCACAAGATTGCCGAGAAAGAACTTGAGCATCGGTTTTCTTTATACCAAAAACAATAGGCACAGGCAGGGGCTCTGCTTGCGGCGTTGCTAGAGCTTGAGGCGGAGGTCCGGCAGAAAAATGATGATCTAGCTGGCCTATTGAACCGTCCGCGGTCTTAAAATTTTTGTTGCTGTATACTTTTCTTCTTTTTTGTATCTTTTATTCATTTTGATTTATGAATAAAATTCATATTTTATTCAATGCTTGCACCTCTCTATCCTTTGATGTCTTGATTTGGCGTGAAGTAGTTTATGTACTCGTTTCGGAGTTTGTAGTTTATTCACTCATTTCGGAGTTTCTAGTTTATATACTCATTTCGGAATTTGTAGTTTATTCACTCATTTCGGAGTTTCTAGTTTATATACTCATTTCGGAGTGTTTTTTAGTTTACATCCCTTGGGTTTACAGGCAAACTTGTCCTAACGTTGTATGTAGATAACCTCCATTCCTTTCATGACAGAGGTCAATTAGGTTTGTGGTACTAGGGTTTTAGTCTATGGTACCGCCGCGTTGTCTGATTTATCCCTCGATATGCAGTTTTTAAGCCGCTGTTCGAGTAGCCTCGCGACTATCGTGTCTCTGATCCCTTCGGGGGCTGGACAAGAAGTCTTCAAGTAATCTCCTTAGATCATCTTACCGTCGGAAGAGCAAGCGTTAGGAATTTTCCATGACTCTTTTTACTTGAGGTTAGGCTCAATTTGGAGCCCTAATGAGTTATAACCGCACCTTTATTGGGTGGAATGATCTCTAATGGCCTTTTGGGCTTTTTATGAGTTGCCGTCAAGACCCGAAGCTAGAAATTTGCCGTCACTTGGTTTTTTGTGCTTTGATGACGTCGCGCCGATTCTTTATTGAAGTCGGGAAAACATCTATGTGATCTCTATGCTGTATGTATTGCAATCGAGATCTGGAGGTAGGGATATGCCATTGCTACAATTTCATTTGATAGTTGCATCCGCATCCTGCTGAAATGAGGGGGGAACACCGGGATAGTCTCTAGGTTGTATATGAACCATCAAGACTTAGGATTTTTCCATTACTCTATTTTTATTTGATCCTTGGGTTTTTGTTGACGTTGCATCTACATCCTGCTGGCATGAGGAGCACGTCGAGATGGAGTTAGGAGTTTGTCATTACCTCTTTTTTATTTGACCCTTAGTTCATTGATGACGTTAAGTCTGTGTTGAGAAGGAACGTTAAGTTGATCTCCAGGATGTAGATGTTGCTGTTGAGATCTGACGCTTCTTTTAACGAAGCATGGTGGGAAAATATGGTTCCCTTTCTTTTATTTGTGCCTATGGATCGTATACAAAAGTCGATATGGACATACTTGCAGGGCAGAAAAGTTTTATTTTATTTTATTTTTATTTCCGCGATACTCTATCTTTTCAGCTTTTTATATCGCGAAAGTCGTGATTGCTCAATCATTTTTGCTATTTTATTCGTGGTGCCTAAACATTTCGGCTATTTCATTTTTTTTATTTTTACTCGCTATTTTTTTGTGAGTTGCCCAAACATTTTGGCTATTTCATATGCATTTTTTTCGGCTCGCTGAGTTTTATTACGATTCGGGAACTTGAGATCTGGTACCAATATTGGCATCAGCATCGCTGTAACTGGAATATTGCCAGGAGCGAATCATCATTTACCGTGAGAGGACTTGAATTTGACACCTGTTTAGGCATCAGAACTGCTACAATTGGAACATTGTCAGGAGCGAATCATCATTTGCCTTTTTCGATTTGAACAAAGATGGCTTAGAAAACAGGGTTAGGATCCTGTTGGCTAAGGCTTTTCGACTTTATGAGCCGTAAGGATATTATAAAGGTATTTCTCCTTACAAGTTGAGAGGATCTCGTAGGTGTATTTTTTCCTTAGGAATCGTGAGGATTCCTAAGTGTATTTTCTCTTGTAAGTCATAAGGATCTTACAAGAGTGTTTTTTCTTATAAGTCGAGAAGACTTACAAGTGTCGTTCACCATATAGGGACATTTCTTGCCATTGGTAGAACTTGGTGAGATTTATTTGTGCCCATGGATTGTATACAAGGGTCAATATATGACCACTGTAGGGCAATATTAGGGGAATGTGACCGCTTAATAACAGGTTCAGATACCTGTAGCTTAAGGTTTTTGAATCTTATGAGCCGTGAGGGTTTCATTGGGGGAAATTCTCCTTACGAGTCGTGAGGATCATAAGTGTAATTTCTCCCTAGGAATCATGGGGACTCCTAAGTGTGTTTCTTTTTTGTGAGTCACAAGGATCTCACACAGGTTTTTTTTACGAGATTGCGCCCTTTCGGGGTTTGGCAAAGCTCGCCGGCAGTCCGGCTGTTTTTACTCACGGCACCCTTTCGGGTTTTCATCCGTGCCCATTTCGCTTATGGACATACCATTTTTTTAATGATGGAATACCAGATAGTAGTTTCACCGCAGGTGCCCATCTGTTTGCCGGTGGGACTTGAGTTGCAACCCTCGCCGTTGAGACTTCGATTGCAATATAGATCTCAAGGGAGGACATCGCCGTATTTAGGGCGGTGCGCCAGTTTAGGGACATTCCGGTGCATTATCGCCATGTTTGAGGCAAAATTTTAGTTTAGGGACATCTCGGTCCGCTGTTAGTTTAGAGACATTTCGGTCCATTGTCGCCATGTTTGAGGTGAAATATTAGTTTAGGGACATCTCGGTCCGTTGTCGCCATGTTTGAGGCGATGGAGCTTTTTGGATACTACTTTCAGAGTTCTGACTCATGAAGATAGCGAGAGGACACAAGCGTCGTCATCTATCATTGACCTAAATTATGACTCTTCAAGCATACTACTTTTTAAGGAATCGGCCATTTATTGGCCGAAAGGGTCTTTTGCCATGCATATCCATGAGCAGGTAGGCTTCACCTTGGTAGACTTTGTCTATAATATACGGGTCTTCATAGTTCGACTCGAACTTCCCTCGTTTTGCATGATTGGGAATCATTTGTCTTTTGATGACTAGCACGAGTTCACCTTGGTGGAATGTTCTTCGCCTAATCAGTCTTTCGTATGACCGTGTCATCCTTTCCTTATAAGCCTCCAGGTTTTGCTGTGCTATAAGGCGAGTTTCATCGAGGGCATCGAGCTGCTCAATCCGAAGATGAGCATTTTCTTCATCTGTCAGCTCGTATCGAACCGCTACTCGTAGAGAAGGGAGTTCTACTTCCAGGGGAAGCACTGCTTCCGTGCTGAATACCAATGCGTATAGTGTTGTATTCATGGCCGTCTTGAACGTTATTCGGTACGCCCAGAGAGCTTCATGCAGTTTTTCGTGCCAGTCTTTTTTGTTTCTGGACACCGTCTTTTTTATAATCTTTATCAAAGTCTTGTTGAAAGCTTCAGCTTGACCGTTGTCCCGAGGATTATAGAGTGAAGAGTATCTCTAATCTATTTTATACTGTTGTGCGAAGCGGCTGATTTTATGACTTCTATAAGCTGTCCCATTGTTCAGTCGAAAATATTGCACATTTGATGGAACATTTTCTGAACTTTTGTTAAGTACTTATAGGTGTTTATCGTAATTATGGAACATATGTGGGTTTATTTACAAAATACTCTTTATTATATGTTTATACACTATACTTAACATTATGAAGGAAAATATATGCATATAATATTTATATGATATTTTGATAATTTAAATATGCATATCATATCAAATAATCCTAATCAATATTCCTAAAATATTGTATCATATAAAATGATTAGGATAATATCTCAAATATAACAAATATTACTAATACTATGAATTGAGATATTGTGCAGATATAGCTCGGGTTTGGAGATCGAGATATTCGAGATGTCGGGAATAAAATCTGCCGATAAAATTGAATCAAATCGTAAAATCAATAATGGCAGAGACTCAGAGAAAGATTTGAAGAATCTAGATATTAAAGTAATCTCCACATGTCAACATAAGGCAGTAGAAGAATCCCAAAACCCGATTCCACTAATAGGCTGCGGTTTGGCGGCCAAACGCACGATTTGCGGTGGATCTGCGGCAGTATTAGGGAAATAGTAATTGAGATTTTCCGGCTTGGATTCTATTAGCAAATATTATCACATGGCATCTCGGGTTTCTGTTTCTAAGACCATTTAAAGGACCGAGAGCTTCATACGAAAAATTATCAAAACCGAAGAGATCAAGAGGTCCAAGACGATTCACGCATCCAGGTTGATCATCACCTGTCCATTTACTTCCTACGAGACAGAGATCGGGAGCATAAACTAGGGTTCTTGTACTCTAAATTCGATGAATTTGTAAATGATAGTTGATTAATAAAAAGATAGATCTTTAGTTTAGTTCTTTGCATTCTGCATTTAATTTCTGCATTACTTTCTGCATTTACATTATGTCTCCTTCTTCATCTTCTCTTCTATCTCAATCATGCGTGAGTAATTCCTCGCTTGATAGGGTTCGTAGAATTAGGGTAGATCAATGGATGATAAAATCTCATAATTTCTTTTACATTTTTTAAAGTTTATAAAGTTTAGCAAAGTAATTGTTAACATCCTAATGATGCGCGCTATCAATTTATTGATAGTCTCGACCGTGATTTGAGATTAGATTAACAATTGTTTTGGTAAATGCTAAATATGAATAGAGGTTAATGAAAAGATAAGGGTTAAGAGTGGGAACCATATTCCCTCCAAAAACCCTAATCTTCATTCACCACTATCAATCTAGTTTTAAATCTATTAAAACATAAAAGGAGTCATCTTTAATTAATCATCCATTACTACTAGATTCTATAAACCCTACAAGCCTCTTCTTCATAAAATCTATATTCATATATCGTAGATCTAGAACAAATCATCCATATTTCAATCAGCTCGTCTAAAGAAAGAAAAAGGTTCGACGTTTCCCTGAGGAAGACCCGTACTCATCTCGGCTAGTTACTAGCGACACCATTATTGATTACGGTTACTACTTTTACTAAACACTTCTTTTCTGAAATCAGAATCAACCACCCATTATCCGAGATAATGCGTCGCGGAGTGCCGAACTGATAGATGACATGGGTTTTGAAGAAATGGAGGATATTCTCCGTCTTCACCTCCCTTAATGGTACTGCTTCTGCCCACTTGGAGAAGTAGTCGGTCGTTGCCAGTATGAACCGATGTCTTTTGGACGATGCCGGTTCAATGGGGCCAATTATATCGGTTCCCCACATTTCGAACGGCCAGCTAGCCACTGTAGGGTGTAGCGGATTTGGATGTTGGTGGATGAAGTCCCCGTGGATTTGGCACGAGTGACACTGCTTTGCATATTTGAGGCAGTCCTGAATCATTGTGGGCTAATAGTAACCCATTCCTTTTATCTTTAGCTTCATCTTTGGCCCAACTTGATGAGAACCGTAGAGTCTGTCGTGAGTTTCTTGGATGACTCTCTTCGCTTCTTCTCGTCCCAGGCATCTTAGCCACAGACATTTGAACGATCTCTTATATATGTATTATTGACAAAGGAGAAAAACAAAGCTCGTTTCATGAGCTGATATCTAAACGACGCATTTTTGGGCGTTCGTTGGGATTTGAAGTAGTCTATGAAGACTTCCCTCCAATTCTTGACTTTTTCTTCATCCTCTATTTGAAGGGCTACTTGTTCGGTTGCTTCTTTTCTTTCGGATGGATCTATTAGGTCTTTGAAAGATATATCTGTTGGCGCGAGAACCCCGCGGCTTTGCACAATGATCTTTGCTTCATCGAGGTCTTCATAGGCCAGTTCCTTAGCCAATTTGGCCAATGCGTCTGCCTTGCTGTTTTCTGCATGCGGTATACTCTCTAGGATGTAGAAGGGGATTTGTTTCAGCAGTTGCTGCACTCTTTCACCATATTTTATCAGCTCTGGCTTGCATGTCTGATAGTCGCCATTTACCTGGCTAACGATCAGCTGGGAATCTCCATATATGAGGAGGTCTTAGATTCCCATGTCGATAGCGATCTCTAGACTTGCTATCAAAGCTTCATATTCATCCACATTATTAGTCCTCGGCTCTGTTAAAGAGAGGGCGTAACGAAATATCCCTTCTTGTGGAGACACGAAGATAAGGCCCACCCCGGCTTTGATTATGGGGGGGTTTCGCTTTCGTTGCTTCATGGAGAATGCTCCATCGAAGTTGAGTTCCTATTGGGAATCATTTTCTTCTTTCTCTTCTTCGATTACGTCGAACACATGTTCGTCTGGCAATTCGCAATTTAATGGGGAGTCGGCTGGTATCGGATGCTCCGCAAGAAAATCAGCTATGGCCTGACCTTTTACTGCTTTAAAGGGTCGATACGTCATTGAGAACTCTTTCATGAGGAGGGCCCATTTGGCAAGCATTCTTGTTAGTATGGCCTTCAACATTAGATACTTGAGATGATCCACCTTTGATATGATATGGAGTTTATGTGTCAAGGCGTAATGTCTGAGCTTTGTTATTGCGAAGATCAGTGCCAGGCAATGCTTTTCGATGGGGGAATAGTTATTTTCTACCCCCAGGAGAAGTCGACTAAAATAGTACAAATTGTTCTCTTGTGCCCATAGCACGCCGAGTGAACCCTCAAGGGCCGTTGTGTATAGGATAAGTGGTTTTCTCTTAACCGGAGCGGTCAATACAGATATTGCTTGATTTCATCCAGTACGTTTTGGTATTTTTGATCCCAAACGAATGAGATCCCCTTCTTCATCAAATGACTGTAGGGACGACATTTTCCGGAGAGGTTGGCTATGAACTGCCGGATATATGCGAGCTTTTCTTGAAGAGATCGCAAGTGTTTGAGAGTTCTTGGCGTGGGCATTTCCATAATCGTCTTGATTTTTGAGGGATCGATTTCGATACCCCGGTGCCGTATGATGAATCCTAGGAATTTGCCTGAAGAGACTCCAAACGCGTATTTTAGAGGATCCATCTTGAGATTATAATTCGGAAGACGTCGGAACACTATTTTTAGATGTTCCCAATGTTCCTCATGTGTTTTGCTCTTCACCACAAGGATGTCAATGTAGCATTCGATGATCTCGTGTATGAGGTCATCGAAGATCTTTGTTATGGCCCTCTGGTAGGTAGCGCCAGCATTCTTCAAACCGAAGAGCATCACTTTATAGCAGAATATGCCCAATAGGGTTCGGAAGGCAGTATGATTTTGGTCTTCAGGATGCATTTTTATTTGATTGTATCCTGAAGATCCATCCATGAAGGAGAAGACCTCATGGGTAGACGTGTTATCGATCATCAGCTCGGTAACAGGTACTGGGAAATCATCCTTCGGGCAAGCTTTGAGATCCCGAAAATCCACGCAGATGCGCACCGTCTCATTTTTCTTCATCACTGGAACGATGTTAGCGATCTAGTCAGGATATTGAACTTCTTGGATGAAGCCAGAGTTGATTAGTTTCTTGACTTCAGCGTTGATACTCATCTCAAGTTCGAGCCGCATTCTTCTTGGCGCCTGTTTCACTGGCTTTATGTCCGGCGATATGGCCAGTTTATGTACTGCTACCTTTGGAACTAGACCCGGCATCTCGGAATAGTTCCACGCGAAGCAGTATTTATATTGCATGAGCACGTCTTTTAACGTGACTACCTATTTTTCAGATAGTAGCTCACTGACGAACGTTGGCCTCGGATCATTTTCCGTCCTTAAGTCAATTTTTCTTAGGTTGTCCGCCATGGTGTGCATCCCATCTTCCAGCTTGTTTGGGGCTGGTGGAAACTCGGAGATCCCTCGTCTTCGTTTTCATTTGCGAAGCACATGTGGAGGTTATCCATAGTCTCATGCCCTCCTTCTTTGTAGAGTGTTATCATATGGCAGGTACGAGTACGCTTCCCTTCTTGTGATTGAGCTGATCCCATCCTGACGGTATAGGTCCTCTTTGGCTTATGCTTTTGCGGCGGGGTTACCCTCCATCTGTCGGATAATGCGAATCTGCCTTGTTGATACTGGTCTTCTACCTAGTCTTTGAAGGTGAAGCAGTCTTCAAGGAGATGACCTATCACTCGATGATAGGAGCAATAATCCGGATGATGGACCTCGTTTATTTGTTCGGGGCGCCGAGACTCCGGAAATATCATCATTCGGTGCTTCATGACAAGGTTGAATATTTTCCTCGTCTTGTCTTGGAAGGAAGAGTATTCCCGACCCATCTTCTTTATAAAGGACGGGTTCCAACTGAGTTTTTCTCGATTGCTTGGCGTTTTTGATCCACTTTGTTGTTTTCGAACGTTATTTGTGTTCTTTGCCATGTTTTAGCCTCTATTTCTGGATTTTCCCCTTTCGCGGGAATACACAGTGGGCCGGGGATGAAGAGCATTATAGTTTTCCTTCTCCGCAGATTGTTGATTGAGACACTGCGTCCTGGCCTTTTCATAAATGGCCATCTCGTGGATGTGATTGTCTCGGCTCTTTTGACAAGCTTCTTTTATTAACCTGTCAATTTGCTCTTCTACGACAGACTTAACGCTTTTAGAGCGGGATCTTGCTCCGATTTGATGTCACGGCTATTTGGAGAAGCGTTTTCCCCTTCACTGAAACTGTTTATGACACGGCAACTGTGGCACCGCTCCCGTTTTTTGGACCGAACGTATCCAAGCCCGGTTGTCTCCATCTTTCCGTTGGGCATCTTTCGCCGAGTCCCGGGAATATCCCAAATCCTTTTGTGGAATTGGGCTTGTCGAACAGTTTGTTCGATGGGTACACCTTGGCATCTTAACAGCCTCTTTAATCCTTCCGCGTAATATCTGGGCAGACGGATTGGTTGAAGCCTGTCAAGTGCAAAATTGGCACCATGCCAGACTTCTTTTTCTACCTTATTTTTCGTAGATTGGTAGAAGAGGATCGCTTTTTCACCTCTTCGCCTGGGAGGTACGTAGAAAGTATGCAGTTCTTGTACGCTGTGTGTATGGAGCGCATCAAGTTCTTTGTAATTTCGAGACGGAGCCATTGTAATTTGTAGACTCTGATCCATTCCGGCAAAAGTTTGCATTGACGGGCGTGCGGAGAATATTGCATTTGCTTCATCTTCTGAGTAGCTGCCAAAGACTAAAATAGGAGTAGATGGTCCAGGCCTTTTATTTTCTTTATGGGGTTGCCCCGAGTAGACTATTTCTTCATCTTCCTCTATATCGCTTCCAAATATCAGGATAGTAGCGAAGGATTTCTGTTTATTCTCCGGCTTATGACACCTTTTCGTATCTTTGAAGTCTGGCAGGAAGTATTTTGCGTCTTCGTATTTCCGGACTTAATTTACGGTGAACGGATTTAGCTCTCCCGTGACGGTGTACTCCGAGCCATCTTTGAAATACTTCATACACTGATATTGTGCAGAAGGAATGACGTTATACTCGTGAAACCAAGGCCTGCTAAACACAGCGTTATAGCAAGTCTTAGCATCAATGACATGAAATTTGATGTCAGTGACGAGCAGTCCGAAGCGTAGCGTCAGTATTACGGACCCAGGTGTCCGTGATGACTATGAGTCGAACCCAGAGATATATCTCGGGCAACGTGCTGAATGTTCATGCAAATCACCTTTAGCACTCTACGTTGAGAAGGTTAACGGAGGATCCGTTGTCGATAAGGATTTTCCCTATCTTGATATCGTGGCAATACCTAGTGATGTATAACGGGCGATTATGTTCGCACGTACCAAGGAGGAGATCTTCATCATTGAATATAATGTCAGCCATGTGAACCTTTGCCAGTTCATCTTTCATCGTCTCTTCTGCGAAGAAAGCTTAGAACTGATCGGGCTCTTGTAATGCCTTGATCAGAGAATCTCGTGCCTCTTTGGACAGGAGGAGAGCATCCAATATGCTCAGTTGCGAGGGTATTTTCCTCAGATGTGCCAGGACGTAGTAATCCACCTTGTTTTCCTTAGGCAGGTCCTTTTCTGCGAGCTCTTTGACAACTCCTTCATCGAGGGCAATTTCCTCAGAGATTTTTTCTTTCCCTTTGTCTTTGTTGCTCGAACCTTTGTTTGTAGGTCCGAGGTCCTTCTCAAGCAGCGTGCGGTTATGCAACTGAATATTCTTGCAGTTCTTCTCCTCCTCTTCTTTTTCGGAGGGGGAGTTTTTGAAGAGAAGGCTGAGGGGTATTTCGTCCTCAAAATCGCCCCCGAAGGTAAGAACTTGGGGTTTTTCTCCTTTTGAGCCGGTACCAACCATATGACAGTTGCCATTTGTTTTTTCATGGGCGTTTGTGGCACTATTTTGCCGTCGATGAGCCCGAGCTTCGCGCTTCATCTTCTTGAAGTATTTTTGATGGGCAATGTATCCTTACCACCACTTCTTGAAGGCACTGCATTCCTCGGTAGGGTGGGTGGCCCTCCGATGATATAGGAAGTAGTTTGGGCGTGCTTCTTATTTATCGGGGCATGTGACCCCGGGAGTGTTCTTTATGAGAGGTGCCAGCTTTATCTCCATTGACAGGGCTTTGGCAAACCTCTTCTCTGTTTTGATCCTGCTCTTATTTGTAACAGGTGTACTTTGGTTTGGTCGGAATACTTTATGACTCGTCCTCGCCGTAGGTTCTTTATCCTGACACTGACGCTTAACCTTTTCATATATGGCTGTCTCGCGTTCTTGGTCAACTTTGCTTTTTTGAAAGCCTTCGTTTAACATCCTCTTAATTGGGACTTTTGCCAGTTCCAGGGATTTTAGCGCCGATTCTGCCCCTAGTTCCCCTGCGTTGTTTTCTGCCGCTGAAGGAGCTTCTTTGTCATATAACGACGAATGTGATACCATTTGTCAACTTGCTGCACGGCATTCAGTGTCTTCTGATGGGTCATTTTCTTCATCGATGCCACCACCATCTTCTTCCTCAAGAATATGCTTGAGGAACTCTTCGAGCGTGACCGGTGTCCGCGCTTTCTGGTTGTACTCCTCCAGCGCATCAATGTATTTTTGTAGATATGTGTGCTTGTCGTCATACTCGGCAGGCTACACAGGCTTCTTGGTTTTCTTCTTTTTCTTCGAAGACTTTGAAGGCCTGACTTGGGGGTTTTTCCATTCGTCAACAATTTTCGGTGCGGGAAGAGCTTTTAGTATCCTTTCGATTATTTCGGGTTCAAGTGTGCTTTTCCACCTAACTGCCGTACATGCTTGTAGATCTTTCAGCATACTTTTGGTTTTGGTTGAAAAAACGACTTCCAATAGAGTTTCTTCCACGGGTGAGCATGATGCCCCCTGCGCGTCCACCTTTTTGGGGTATGCTTCTGGGGTGGGTTTACCCTCCATTTTTCAGACAGTGCGAATTTCCCCTGTTGATACTGGTTTTCAACCCAATTTTTGAAGACGTAGCAATCTTAAATTGGGTGGCTCACCATTCTATGGTAGGAACAGTAGTTAGGGTTGTTGACATCGCCGGGTTGCGGGGAAGCCGCCTGTTCGGCAATACAACAACAACTGAGCCTTTTATCCCAAGCATATGGGGTAGGCTACATGAACCAACATGAGAATCACGTCGGGTCCAGCACATGAATCCTCCGCCTCCACTCACTCCTATCGAACAATATACTTTCATTGAGTTCTTTGGAAACCATATCGTTTCGTATCACCTCCATCCATGTTTTCTTCGGTCTCCCTTTTGCCCTTTTGCCATTGCCCATATCGAGAGTATCTATTTGTCAAACCGGTGCTTCCATAGGTCTGCGTCGCACATGACCAAACCATCTTAGCTGGTTTTCCCGCATCTTCTCCTCCACAGGTGCTACACCAACTTTTGCACGAATATCCTCATTTCGCACCTTATCTTTTCTAGTGTTACTGCACATCCAACGAAGCATGTGTATCTCCGCTATGTGCATCTTCTGTGTATGATGCTTCTTAGGAGCCCAGCATTCTGTACCATATAATAAGGCAGGCCGAATAGCGCTCCGATAAAACTTCCCTTTCAATTTTAACGGAAAGTTACGATCATACAAAATCCCTGTTGCACTCCTCCATTTCAACCAACCAGCTTGGATCCTTTTAACATAACTATCGATCTCCCCATTCTTTTGGATAATAGAACCTAGATATCTAAATTGGTCGCTCGATGATATCTCTTGCCTGTTCGGCAATATGATGAGTTTATTACGCATTGCCAATTTGAACAGTTTTCTCGTCTTGTCGCGGGGAAACGAGTAAGCGTGTCCTAGTCTTTTCTCCAAGGATGGGCGCATACGCGCGTTGTTTTGGCGAGTAGCCGATTTTGGGCCACTCGGTTGTTGTTGAGTATTGGCAACAAATGCCTCTTTCCCTTTACCCTTGTTATTTCGAGGGTCTTTATTTAAGGAGGAAGGCCCGTGGCCCATCTGATCCATTTGGGCCAGTTTATTTATCAAAGCCTGAAAGGTTGTGGGCTTGAAGAACATCATGAACTGCGACACAGTCGTTTGAGGATCAAGGGTCCCGATGAACATGCCCATAGCAGAAGACTCTTCAATGCGCTGTTTGTACTTAGACCACAGGTTTCGCCACCAGATCGCATATTGGACCCAGGTTTCTCCCGGCTTTAACCTGGCATCGATTAATGCTATGATTGGAGTATGTTCGCTCGCAATAGCGAAACGCTGTATGAACAGAAGTTCCATCTCTGCGAATGTTTTCACGGAGTCATTTGGGAGCTCCGAGTACCATTTAAAGGCCATTTCTGACAGGCTGCCAACTGTAAGTCCACGTTGGTCACCCCGGTTCTTACGGGGAGGCGGAAACGGCGAAAAACAATTTTTGGCGCAAAGGCAACATGGACTAAAAGAAGGATCTTTGCTAAACTACAAACTAGCAAACTACTAGAGGTGCTATCTACTATGCCGTAGAGATTATACCTCACGATACCGGTCCTTCGGGTCTTCATTCCGCTGTCCTGCTCGTCCATCCATGCTCCGAGGATCGATCCGGATCTTGATCACCTCCGCGGCCTTCTTGAGTCGAAGACGATCCACCCGAGAGTTGTACTCCGAGCTCCACCTCGAGCCGAGGCAACTAGGGCAACAAGATCGCTAGGCTTGATGTCCTAGGTTGTGTAGAAGTAGTAGATGGATATGTTTTTCTATTTAGATCCTTTTTCTCTCAACACATGATATCAAAGGAAGAATCAAGAGGAGGAAGAAGAAGGAACAACTATGGAGCTTTTTTTTTTCTTCTCACAAGAGAGAGAATGAGAAATGAATTATGAGCTAAAGAAAATGAACCATGGTTGCAATAATACACCACTATCATCATTACTAATCTTTTCAAGATTAAGTTGATGGCAACAATTGACTTGACCATTTCCATAATCCAAAAATAATAAGAAATCCAAAGAATACTCTAGACCTCTCATGAAGGTCCAAGTCAACTTTGGTCAAACGGTCAACAAAGTCAAGTATGGTCAAATGGTCAAAGCAATTAGCCATCACACAATAATCACTAAAAAGATTAGTAAATAATGTCCCCATCTCATAATGGTTTTGACCGAACGAACTGCCAAAACCTTAATGAGTCCGCCTCATTATGGTTTCGACCGAATCAACTGTCAAAACCCTAATGAGGCACCTCCTTCCTCTTCGCTCCTCATAATTGTGCATACACACCCGCATCCGCATTCTGTAGAATGCGAATCCACAGAAGACAAAATAAATCCATCCGTGCAATACTAGGATACGGCTTAAACCAAAGCCCACTAGTATTGCCTGCCCAAACAGTATACGCACACAAGTGTACGTAAGTGATCATAGCCCTGCCGTAAAACCATACGACCTCTACACGTTTCGCTTAGTGCATGGAAACTCTCTGTGTGGGACTCTAAAGACTCGACACTACGCTGGCAGTGGGTTTAACCACAGACCGCAAGTGGCACTAGCTGTACATAATGGTCCCCAGGTAGATGTCGATAAGAAGGCCGATGAGGTAAACCCATCCGAACTCCTACTGAACCTGTATGTGACAATCTCCATACAGTCCGGTCTGCTCGTCTAAGAATATCACATAGCGGGCCTAGGGGGTGGAGAACGTCAGTCCCCTAATAGCGGTACAGGTCGTGTCGGAGTGTAGCCCAGAACACCCTGAGATAACACTGGAAACCTACCAGTATATCTCGGTTGCCCTGGCCAGGGACTTTGTGTAATGGCTCTTCTAGACACAGCGCGATATCAACCCCCAATACCAGGAGAGACGAATCCTGTCTAACCGTCACTGCCTCCAAGTGCTTCGGGACTGCACCCAACTACTAGCTGTTTGCACGACTCCTTTGAGCCGTGGTAGAGTAGTAATCAAAGAACAGTGGGAACACACTCGAGGCGAAGTGACAGTGTCAAGTCAACGGACTAAGCTGTACTCATGTCACCTGGGAGCTGATAACTGACGATAGGTATAATACCAACCAACAGTTCCCGACGAGTCCTGTCTAGTGTACTCGTAACCTAACGAGCACCCGCATACTATCTCCAGTATGACGTACTGATGGCTGTGGGACAGACCATCTCCCCTGCTGGGATGATAAGCGCATACGCTAGTCTACTCCGGAGTATCGATGCCCTGTCTCAATAATCCGATGACTAGGGACCTGTATAAGGATGTGCTTATAGATTACCCAGCCCCCACAAGTGTGACTGCCATCATAACGCTGGTAATCAAGCAAAGATCCTAAGGGCTCCACTAATATGTATATAAGCGATATGCTAAAAGAAACACATGCACATATTGAAGTAGAGACAAACCAAGTAGCATACTACCATTTTGAGCAAGATTGTCTATACAACTGTGAATATTCCAAGCTTCCATTAAGTAATATACAAGCTAGTATGATACAGTAATAGCCTCTAGGGCATATGCACTAACAATCTCCCACTTGCACTAAGGCCATGTACTGGCGTATCGAAGACCTATCATCTCGATCAGCCGCTCGAACTGAGTCTGGGGTAGGGCCTTCGTGAGTGGATCTGTAGTGTTATTCTCTGAATTTACTCTCTTTACCTCGATCTCCCGGCGATTTACGATCTCCCTGATCAGGTGGTACCGCCTCAAAATGTGCCTGGACTTCTGATGGGACCTGGGTTCCTTCGCTAAAGCTATAGCGCCGTTGTTGTCGCAATACAGCAGTATTGGATCAACAATGGTAGGAACCACCAGAAGCTCCATGAGGAACTTCTTCATCCAGACAGCTTCCTTTGCGGCATCGCAAGCAGCTATGTACTCTGCTTCCATAGTTGAGTCAGCAACGGTTTCCTGCTTGGAACTCTTCCAGCAAACCGCCCCTCCATTGAGGGTAAAGACATAACCCGACATGGACTTGGAGTCATCCTTGTCACTCTGGAAGCTGGAGTCAGCAAAGGTCTCGATCTGGATGTCTTTTCCGCCATACACCAAGAACATCTCCTTAGTCCTTCTCAGGTACTTGAGAATGTTCTTTACCGCTATCCAGTGTTTCTCCCCTGGGTCCGACTGATACCGGCTTACAACGCTCAATGCGTATGCTACATCTGGTCTGGTACATAACATCACATACATTATAGAGCCTACCGCAGAAGCGTAGGGTATAATAGACATGCGATCCCTTTCCAAATCAGTCTTGGGAGACATCTCTTTGGAGAGGGTGATCCCGTGACAAGCCGGTAAATTACCGCGCTTGGAATCTTCCATATTGAATCGTTTCAGTATGGTGTCAATGTACCTGGACTGCGAAAGTCCCAACATCCTCTTAGATCTATCACGATAGATCTAGATCCCCAGAATGTAGTTGGCATCGCCCAGGTCCTTCATAGAGAACCTCTGTGACAAGAATCCTTTGACTGACTGTAGCATAGGAATATCATTTCCTATTAGGAGAATGTCATCCATGTACAAGACGAGGAATACCACAGTTCTCCCTACAATCTTACTGTAAATGCATGGTTTATCTGGGTTTTTGATAAAGTCGAATTCCTTGACAGTATCATCAAAGCAGATGTTCCAACTCCGCGATGCCTGCTTCAGTCCATAGATGGACTTTAGCAACTTGCACACTTTACCGCTGCTCCCACTCTGATTGAATCCCTCCGCCTGATCCATATAGATGCACTCTTCTAAATTTCCATTTAGGAAAGCTGTCTTTACGTCCATCTGCCAGATTTCATAATCGTGGAAAGCAGCAATGGCAAGAAGGATCCGAATGGATTTGAGCATAGCCAATGGAGAAAAGCTCTCGTCATAGTCCAAACCAGGTCTTTGACGAAAACCCTTTGCAACAAGTCTAGCTTTATAGGTTTCAACCTGCCCATCTACACCAATCTTCTTTCTGAAGATCCATTTGCAGCCTACGGGTTTTACCCCTTCTGGAGCAAAGTCCAAAGTCCAAAATTTGTTGGTGTACATGGACTCCATCTCGGTCCGCATTGCATCCAGCCATTTTACCGAGTCACCGCTCTGAATGGCTTGCTGGAAGCTAGTAGGCTCACCATAATCTATAGTGCAATCCTCTCTATCCCCGTCTATGAGAAAACCGTAGTATCTCTCGGGTGGATAAGACTGCCTAATACTCCTGCGGAGTGGCGCTGGGATGTCCGGTTCTCCTGAACCTTCTGGTTCTTCCAAGCTTTCAGTAATAGCTTGTGGTTCTGGAATTTCTTCCAGTTCTACTACGCTCCCACTTGTACCTTTTTCTAAAAACTGATGTTCCAGAAAGTGGGCATGACGAGAAACAAAAACCTTTTGTTCCTCTGCGTGATAGAAGAAATACGCCCTGGAGTTCTTTGGGTATCCCACAAACTTACACAGTACTGAGCGTGCCTCGAGTTTTTCCGTATGCTGCTTTTTAACAAAAGATGGACATCCCCATATCTTCAGATATTGAAGATGGAGTTTCTTCCCACACCACATCTGATATGATGTGGTAGGCACAGTCTTGGAGGGAACCTTGTTCAAAAGATATGCAGCTGATTCTAGTGCATAACCCCAGAAGGATCGCGGTAACTCAGCCTTACTCATCATGGAACGAACCATATCCAATAGGGTTCGATTCCTCCTTTCCGATACACCATTGTGTTGTGGTGTGTATGGAGGAGTAAGCTGAGAGAGAATTCCATTCTCTTTTAAGAAGCCCAGAAACTCGGCACTCAAGTATTCACCACCTCGATCAGATTTCAGTGTCTTGATACTTTTGCCTGTTTGTTTTTCAACTTCATTCTTGTATTCCCGAAATTTCTCAAAGGCCTCGGATTTATGCTTCATTAGGAAGACATGTCCATACCTAGAGAAATCATCTGTGAAAGTAATGAAGTATGAATAACCACTTCACGCATGTGTAGACATTGGACCACACACGTCACTGTGTATGAGTCCCAAGAGCTCGCTCGCTCTTACTCCGTGTCCAGTGAACGGAGTCTTTGTCATCTTTCCCATGAGACATGATTCACAAGTGGCATAAGACTGGTACTCGAACGGATTCAAGTATCCCTCTTTATGTAACTTTATCAACCGTGTCTCATTAATATGACCCAGTCTACAATGCCATAAGAAAGCCTGATTTAATTCCGGAGACTTTCTTTTAAGTGTGTTCTGGACACTGAAAACCTGAGCTTGATTTAATACGTATATCCCGTTTTTCAATGTACCTGACCCAATCAGAACTTGATTAAGGTGGATGTTAACTACATCGCTTACAAAAGTAAAATCATATCCTTCCTTAGAAAGTAAGGATACAAATATGATATTACAAGTCGCACCTCGTACATAAAAACAGTCACGCAGAATCAATATCTGCCCAGTTGTCAGTCCAAGATGATATTCCCCTACGGATTCAGCGTACATGCTCATTCCGTTAGCAACCCTGAGAGTCATATCACCTATCTTGATAACCCTACGGTTTCTCAGAGCCTGTAACGAATTACAGATGTGAGATCCTGATCCGGTATCCAATACCCAGGAAGTAGGGTTAACTGACATACAGTTCTCTATTACAAACACACCCGAAGCCGAAGCCACAACATGCTTCGAATTCTGGCTACTGGCTATGCTATCCCTGCAATCCTTCTGCCAATGTTCATTCCCGTAACAATAGGAATGTCCCTCTTTTACTACATCCAGTCCCGAAACTTCTGCCCTTTTCTTACCTTTTACTTCCCTGGTTTCTTTCAGGGTAGAAGGTAGAGACTGTAGAATCAAGTCAGCATCTGACCCGTTCTTCAACGTGGTCTTCAGGTCCGTGAGCTCAAAATAGCTGGTCTCTATAAGGACGTTGCCCCCTACAGATGACCCGATAGCCAACCTCCCTGGAAGCAATTCGTTCGAGGTCTCATATCTTGCGATACGAGATTGCTCTCCATATAAATCTTTGTTATGGAGGAAGATAGAAAATAAGCCCATCTTCTCGTGCTGCCTCTGGTATGCACTATCAACTGAGGCTAACACGAGGCACTTGTCTTTCGCACAGTCCTTTTCCGATGTCTTGCGGATATGAATATCCGTGACAGGGAAAACTGGACCTGAGACGGCAGGGGCTGGATTAGTTAGGAGGTGTTCCAGCTTGTCATGGGCACTGGACATCTGGACAGATCTTTGCCAATCATAACAGTCAGATTCAGTCATTTTATTATCTAGATGTAACCTATGTCTGGTCACTGGGTCGCTGCAATTAAGAGAGAGAGAGAAGAAAACACTTAGCATGATACTCTTGCAAGTTTAGATTGGTTTTTAATTTATCTAAACAGGATGGCTCCCACTGTTTCTCGAATCCCTCCTTAAACTATAAAGGAAGAATTAGTCAGGATCAATCTCACCATACAATACTTGCTTAACCGTTCAGCCAGGCCAGTGTCGGTACTTCGAGAGAGGTTTTTCAACGCTTTCGTGAAGTTTCTTAATTAAGTAACCTCTTTTCCCTGTGGGCGTAGCCCCGCTAACACCTTTCTAGACACCTACTTGGTTTATAGCATTGATCGTTAAGTGAGAAAGTTCCCGAGGAGTTGCATATACTCACAGTAGGATCGGAATCCAAATATCATCGTGTGATAAAACTGAAGGAATCCTACCAGAATCATCACACTCCAAATGGTATGCAGCACTAGCAAGTTTCAGTTTCTTTAGAAACTCCCGATGTGGATTTTTGCCCCATGCTCTTATGACCTTGACGAAGGCCAACATATCATAAGTCACATGTCAAGTTCTACCCGTCATTGTCCAGGTTAATTTGAACCCACCCGTACATACCCTTGACGAAGGCCAAAATAGTAGTACGACTGTCCCAAACCAATGCATCTATCTATGCTACAGATAAATATTCAGCAGCTACCAATCACTATGCCTTGGCGAAGGCCAAAATACATAGCTTGAATACTACTGAATATTTAACTGAAATGACGGAGGGCTACGAATGGTTTTGGCGAAACCGTGAACGTAGTGAACTTGATATAATCGATGGAACGAGATAGCTTTTAAAAGGAGTGGTTCAAGCTCCGCGTTTAAAAGCTGGTTTTTGAAAAGAACCGAGTGGTTTTGAAAGTGTTCCAATGACTTTTACTTGGTTTATTTTCTTGCATTAATTTTAATGCGTCCCATCATTTAATCCTACCATTGCAGAAAACAACGAAAATATGACGTACGCTTATGCCATCCGCATTCGCCACGGGGTCCCATCATCACCCGTTAGGTTACTTAACTAACGACAGAGCGGGGGTTGGACTAGCGCGGATGCAAAACATAAGCAACGCCTAAATAGATATCATATATAGATATATACATTCGTCAGATGCAATGATAGCCATTCCAGATCACAGATGAACACTTTGGATATGCTAGGAATCTGCGATTCGTTCGAGCCAGTAACGAAAAGCGGATTACACGGTCGCGATGAATAGCCAAACCCTATCCTAAACCCCTACGGGTGCGGCAAACTACCCGCCAAGTTCCCGAAGCGAAGCAACCTCCCTCAACAACGTGAGTAGGCCACTCGGCACTTCGAGATACTCGGTAGTTTGTGCACCCCACCTTGGGTCTATTCTAGGAGCAAAAACAGTAAAAGAAATTATACAATGGCGGCTACAACCTCATCCCGGATGTGCGGCTATAAAATAATATTACATCAATTACAAATTTTACATTGAATGAAAGAAAAAGAAAACTCTCATCTCACATCCACCCGGCTATTCATCCGCGACAATCCAACGAGTTCATATCCACAAACCATCAACATTACAGATCACAGATATGTATAACCCCCACTAATCGACGTATAGCGATTAGCAGATGTTCAATACATATATCAAATCATAGATAATATCCATTAGCCAAAGTCTACGGAATTTCGATCAAAATACGGATTTGTAACCACCCCAAAAACAAATTTGTTCTCTGGAAAATCTGGGCAGAAACAAACTATACTAAAAATCCCAAAACCTCCAACTAAGTACGCTGTAGCAAAAATGGTCCACGGCCGAGTCAACTCGGCCGCGGATCCGCGGCAGGAAGCATGTTCTTGCCGCGGATCCGCGGCTCTTTGACCGACTCACTGGATCGTTTTTGTTCTGTGTCTTTAGAAAACCCTGAGCCAATTTTTCATATATGTTAAATTATTTTTAGAGCAGTATAAAAAATCGGCAGAAAGTTGGTTTTTATGGACGTGTTTCGCGATTTTTTTCTGATCGAAATTCTAAATACTTTGCTGACTTGCTAGTTTATGTTTAGCTCGGCTCTGATACCACTGTAAGTCCATGTTGGTCACCCCGGTTCTTACGGAGAGGCGGAAACGGCGAAAAACAATTTTTGGCGCAAAGGCAACATGGACTAAAAGAAGGATCTTTGCTAAACTACAAACTAGCAAACTACTAGAGGTGCTATCTACTATGCCGTAGAGATTATACCTCACGATACCGGTCCTTCGGGTCTTCATTCCGCTGTCCTGCTCGTCCATCCACACTCCGAGGATCGATCCGGATCTTGATCACCTCCGCGGCCTTCTTGAGTCGAAGACGATCCACCCGAGAGTTGTACTCCGAGCTCCACCTCGAGCCGAGGCAACTAGGGCAACAAGATCGCTAGGCTTGATGTCCTAGGTTGTGTAGAAGTAGTAGATGGATATGTTTTTCTATTTGGATCCTTTTTCTCTCAACACATGAGATCAAAGTAAGAATCAAGAGGAGGAAGAAGAAGGAACAACCATGGAGCTTTTTCTTTTCTTCTCACAAGGGAGAGAATGAGAAATGAATTATGAGCTAAAGAAAATGAACCATGGTTGCAATAATACACCACTATCATCATTACTAATCTTTTCAAGATTAAGTTGATGGCAACAATTGACTTGACCATTTCCATAATCCAAAAATAATAAGAAATCCAAAGAATACTCTAGACCTCTCATGAAGGTCCAAGTCAACTTTGGTCAAACGGTCAACAAAGTCAAGTATGGTCAAATGGTCAAAGCAATTAGCCATCACACAATAATCACTAAAAAGATTAGTAAATAATGTCCCCGGCTCATAATGGTTTTGACCGAACGAACTGCCAAAAGCCTAATGAGTCCGCCTCATTATGGTTTTGACCGAATCAACTGTCAAAACCCTAATGAGGCACCTCCTTCCTCTTCGCTCCTCACAACTGTGCATACACACCGGCATTCGCATTCCATAGAATGCGAATGCACAGAAGACAAAATAATTCCATCCGTGCAATACTAGGATACGGCTTAAACCAAAGCCCACTAGTATTGCCTGCCCGAACAGCATACGCACACAAGTGTATGTAAGTGATCGTAGCCCTGCCGTAAAACCATACGACCTCTACACGTTTCGCTCAGTGCAGGGAAACTCTCTGTGTGGGACTCTAAAGACTCGACACTACGCTGGCAGTGGGTTTAACCACAGACCGCAAGCGGCACTAGCTGTACGTAATGGTCCCCAGGTAGATGTCGATAAGAAGGCCGATGAGGTAAACCCATCCGAACTCCTACTGAGCCTGTATGTGACAATCTCCATACAGTCCGGTCTGTTCGTCCAAGAATATCGCATGGCGGGCCTAGTGGGATGGCGAACGTCAGTCCCCTAATAGCGGTACAAGTCGTGTCAGAGTGTAGCCCAGAACACCCTGAGATAACACTGAAAACCTACCAGTATATCTCGCTTGCCCTGGCCAGGGACTTTGTGTAATGGCTCTCCTAGACACAGCGCGATATCAACCCCCAATACCGGGAGAGACAAATCCTGTCTAACCGTCACTGCCTCCAAGTGCTTCGGGACTGCACCCAATTACTACTAGCTGTTTGCACGACTCCTTTGAGCCGTGGTAGAGTAGTAATCAAAGAACAGTGGGAACACACTCGACGCGAAGTGACAGTGTCAAGTCAACGGACTAAGCTGTACTCATGTCACCTGGGAACTGATAACTGACGATAGGTATAATACCAACCAACAGTTCCCGATGAGTCCTGTCCAGTATACTCGTAACCTAACGAGCACCCGCATACAATCTCCAGTACGACGTACTGATGGCTGTGGGACAGACCATCTCCCCTGCTGGGATGAGAAGCGCATACGCTAGTCTACTCCGGAGTATCGATGCCCTGTCTCGATAATCCTACGACTAGGGACATGTATAAGGATGTGCTTATAGATTACCCAGCCCCCACAAGTGTGACTGCCATCACAACGCTGGTAATCAAGCAAAGATCATAAGGTCTTCACTAATATGTATATAAGCGATATGCTAAAAGAAACACATGCACATATTGAAGTAGAGACAAACCAAGTAGCATACTACCATTTTGAGCAAGATTGTCTATACAACTGTGAATATCCCAAGCTTCCATTAAGTAATATACAAGCTAGTATGATACAGTAATGGCCTCTAGGGCATATACACTAACACTAACGAACTGGCGAAGCAACAATTTATCGTCGCCTCCAGTGTTGCCGCACAGTGATCTGAATTGCGCGACGTGCTGGTGAGGGTTGCTTGTCCCTTTGTAGACATGGAATTTGGGGATCGTATACCCTGGCGGGTACTTGATTTGATCATACCAGCTTGGATACGCTCGCCCGATTCTGACAATTTGGCCAGCAACTTCATTAGCTTGATGAGCTCTTATTTGTTAAGCAATGTAATCATCAAGGGCGGCCTTGGAGATTATTTCTTCTTTGGCCACTAATAAGGCCGGAGGCGGGTTTGATGATTCCCCTCTGTCATCCTCAATGATTATCGGCGGATCTTCGGCCGGGGGTTCTGGCTGGATCATCATTCCAACCATATCTTGGAACAAGAGAGCCATCTGCTTTATGTTAGCAGCTTGTTCAACAGCCTCTTTGTCCTTTCTCTCGAGCACCCTTCGCAGAAACTCTGTATCGGTCTCTTGCTCTTGGCGTTGTTCGGCCTTTTTGTCTGGACTTGTTTTCTGTCCAGTGAGTGCCGTCATTTTGTTCAGCATTTCTTGGAGCTTTTGTTGTTTCTCCTGAGCCTTTCTCAGCGATCGAGTTTTCGGTCAGTGACTCACCTAAGCACGACTCCCTTCTTGCCCATTGGTCACATAGACCGTATGGACGATAATGCCCCTACACTTGGGGCGTTTGGATCCATTTCCTTTGGAATTTGCCGCGGTCGGTGGAGTTTTCTCCATCCTTGTTCTTTTATGAGAGATTGGAGTTGAAGAAGCCGTTATGACAGGCACCTGCTTATAAGAAGTCCTCCGTTGTATGGTGGAGGAGCGGTTGTTTTCTTGTCGAGCCTTCGATTTTTTTTGGTCGATGAGAGTGGTTTTGGTCAATCACAGAGTCCTGGACTTTTCGCCAGACCCTATGAATTTGCGAGGAGACCCGCTGATGAGGCCGCTCCGGTTTTACCTGCACTGTAACTTCTGCAGGTGGGGGTGATTTTTTAACACCGCCGTTGGAGAGTTTTTGAGCACCCTCTTAAGCGGAACAAAACTATTTCCGGTTGGAATAGCAGCGTCGAATTTCACCATTGGAGTTGGTGGGATGAGTCCAGAGGGGGAGTTGCCCCAGCTTTTCTCACTTGGCGCCAGTGGCGACATCGAGCGTGTCTCGTAGAAGGGACTGCCTTAGTTTTGGAAGCAGCTTCTTCATACCCCCGGCTTTGCTGAGTGGCTTCAATCAACGTCATCCTGCTGAAGACCGACATCCTTGTTAATGTTTGAGGAGGGCCGGCCAATATTTCGAAGATCGACTTTCTGGTATGGGAAGCACCTTTGACGGCTTCGCCTATAGTAGGAGTTGGGAGGGCTATCCATTTTGGGACAGCCACTCCAGGTATCACGAGCTTCTTTGCGGGACTGTTTGGGTTCTTGCTCAGCTTGTTGAAGATTGAGACGTCAGATTTGGATGTCTCGTTGAGAGGGGTTGTAGTTGCCAGTCGATCGATGGCCGACCTTTTAGGAGTTTCCTCTTGCGGCGCTGAAGCACCGAAACTCACTGGTGGGAGCATGGTCCTAAAGAACTATCTAGTATTGGCTTGCGTAACTTTCCCCACTGGTATTGAGAAAATAGAGGCCGCTTTGGGCTCGTAGGTCACTCCTCCTGTTGGGGTAGAGTGAGAGTTGCTGCTGCATGCAGTGCATTGAGAAGCCATCGATTTTTTGCATAGGAGTAAGACACCAAGTTTTAGTACCTCGAATCCAAGGGCAACCATAGCGAACCGCGATTTTGTTCATGAAACATGATACACGAAGTGTGGAGTGGAAAGAGGAAAAAGTCCTACTGGGCATGCTAGAATCTGTTCTCCACGGAAAGACAGGGACCGAGACGTTGGGATATCTGGCCTGAATTTGGGGGCAGATGCTATTTGGACCTATCCATTCACCTTTCCGAAGATTCCAAGTTTATTTATGGCACAATATATCGGAGGTTTAGACAGACGTGACCGTTGTAGCAGACTTTATCAGATTCCCCCTCATTTTATGAGAGTTTTTTATTGTGGGCACGCACTTCCATGCAGGCGCAAGCCTCTGCAGTTAATTACGCTATCGCGTTGCGATAACCACTTTCTCCTGCTCCAGTAGTTCACTTCGTGTCGTGTGTATTTTGTTTATTTTGCTTGCCCGTGGATTGTATACGGAGACTAGTTTATGTTGTCGCCCGTAGGGCGCGGGTTAGTCCAAATCCGTATATTTAAGATTTGGGTTTGGGTTAAGGATTTGCTTGATGGGGTCCATATTGGTAGTTTGGTTTGCCAACGGGAATGAACTCAGGACGCATTTCCCATATTTATGAGGTCCATCCGTTCACTGGATATTTGGGTTTTATCTAAGGATCGTTAGTTATATTTGAGACTAAGACCATCTTAGAAACAAATGAGCATATGGGCTCAATTATTTTAGTTTAAGGATATCATGGTCCATTGTTGCCATGTTTGGGGCGAATATTAGTTTAAGGACATTTTAGTCCAACATTCTCATTTTGGGGACGAATATTAGTTTAAACACATTTTGAAAGGTTACGCTAGTGCCCCGGCCAACTACCGTGGCCAATTGCGGAACAAATTTTTTTTCTACGAATTAAAGCTTGGCTTTAGAATAACCCTAAACCGGATCTACCATAAACCTAACTAGTTAAGTGAGAAGCTATCTACTATGAAAAGAGTTATACCAAGATGCTCAACTCCTTCGGGTCTTCACTCCTCTCCTTTAGTGTGCTCCTAATGGCCTCATGATCGAGATTGATCAACGTATCCTTGCGTCAAAGATGATCTACTTAGAGCTTCTATCTCTAAACCGAGGTAACTAGGTTGCTTAGCTTGCTAAACTAAGTGGCGTAGATGATGTAGAGAGTGATGCTGGATTGATTTGCCTCAAGAACCTAGGTTTCTCAACACATGAGACTATTAGGGTTTGAGGTAGAAGAAGAGAGAGCTAGAAGGAAGTGAGAGTGTTGTAGAGAGCAAAACTAAGAATAGAATGAATAATGGCTAAGTCTTGTGACTAATAAAGCAAGCATCCCTAAAAATAATAATAAATTATTTCCACCATAAAATATCTAGATATTTCCATAAAATATCAACCATGGATGAATAGTAAACCATGAGTCACTATATGAGTCACCACTTAGCCATGCTTCATTCAATGAATGTAAACACCTCACCCTCCACCTCACTAAATCATTTAACCTAAAATGGTTAATACTAATAATGAGGTGTCTTATTCTAGAAGCACCCTTGTAAGTAATGACAAGAATACCCCTCACCGTATATACATACCCGTATCCGTATTGCGGGAAAATATGAATACAATGAGACGAAAATAATCTAATAATATAATAATAGGATTCGGCTTAAACCAAAGTCATTTAGTATTATCCTCCCGAATATCATACGTGCACAAGTACACCTATGTGATTGAACCCTGCCGTAAAACCATACGGCCTCTATATCGTTTCGTCCGAAGCAGGGAAACCCTCTGTATGGGACTCTAAAGACTCGATAGTACGCTGACAGTGGGTTTAACTATAAGCACGTCAGCGGCACTAGCTGTACGTAACGGCTACCCAGGTACCTGTCGAAAAGGAAAGCAGATGAGCAAACTCATCCGGATCCTTACTAAGCCTATCCGTAACAATATCCATACAGTCCGGTCTCTTCGTCTAAGAGTATCGCATACCGGGTCTAGGGGTGGTATACGTCAGACGCAAATAACCCGATAATTTGTGCTGATCTGGCTCATGACCAATCCGGAAAACTACTGATCAACCTATTAGTAAATCCCAACTGCCTCGGCCAAGATCTTAAGGTCCTGACCAGTCGAACACAGTGCGATATCGACTCCCAATACCGGGAGAGACAAATCCCCAACAATCACTCACTGCCTCCATATGGCTCGGGACTGTACCCAACCAAAACCTGTTTGCACGACTCAGTAGAGCTGTGGTAGGGTAGTGATCAAAGCATAGTGGGAACTCACACGAGACAAATGACGATCTCAGGTCCAAAGACTAACCTGTACACATGTCACCTGAGAACTTCCATCTGACGATAGGTATAATACCATCTGGAAGTTCTTCATGAGTCCGTCTAGTGTACTCACACCCAGCGAGCACCTGTATACAATCTTAGGTGCATCTGACCAATGGCTGCGGGACCAACCTTTGCCCCATGTCGGGGCTAGAAATATATACACCAGTCTACTCTGGAGTATTAATGCCCAGTCTCGATACTCACGCGACTAGGGACCATTTAAGGATGTGCTTATGGACTACCCTGCTCCTACAAGTATGATCGCCATCACAACGCAGGTAGTCAAGCAAGATCCTATGGGCTTTATCAATATGTAACCGCAATATGTGTATAACATATGCCATGTTAATATAAAGTCAAACCATAATAGTATACCACTGTATCAAGTCTTTATCAATATGTGCAAGCTGGATAAAGCATCAATAAAAACAAATACACATATCCTGATAAAGACAACTGAAATAATATACTATATAATTGAGCACGATCATCCTGTATAAACATATCCCCAGCATCCACATGTATACATATACAATAATGGCCTCTAGGGCATACATATCCAACAATCTCCCACTTGCACTAAAGACCAGTTATTGGCGTATCGAATACCCAACGTCTGCTCTAAGGCCAGCTGCTGGCGTACCGCATATCCAACATCTCAAAAAGTCACTCGAACTGTGCTTGAGGGAGGGCCTTTGTAAATGGATCCGCCGTGTTCTCTTTTGTATCCACTATCCGGACCTTGATCTCCTGGCGATTTATGATCTCCCTGATCAGGTGATACCGCCTTAAGATGTGTCTGGATTTCTGATGGGACTGTAGTTCCTTCGCTAAATCTATAGCCCCATTGTTATCGCAATACAAAGGTATCATCTCAACAATGGACGGAACTACCTGAAGTTCAGCAATGAACTTCTTCATCCAGACCGCTTCTTTCGCGGCATCGCTCACAGCAATGTATTCAGCCTCCATCGTCGAGTTTGCGACGGTATCCTGTTTGGAACTCCTCCAACACACCGCCCCTCCGTTGAGGGTAAAAACAAAACCTAAGATAGACTTTCTGTCATCTTTTTCACTCTGGAAGCTTGAATCGATAAAGGACTCGACCTTGAGGTCTCCATTACCGAAAACCAAGAACATCTTCTTAGTCCTTCTTAGGTACTTGAGAATGTTCTTCACTGCTGTCCAGTGGTTCTCACCTGGGTTCGACTGATACCGGCTCACCATGCTTAGCGTATAAGTTACATCTAGTCTTGTACATAGCATTGCATACATTATAGATCCTACCGCTGAAGCGTAGGGTATAGTGCTCATGCGAACCCTCTCCTCATCAGTCTTGGGAGACATCTCCTTAGAGAGGGTGATTCCGTGCAATGCGGGTATGTTATTGCGCTTGGAATCTTCCATACTAAATCTCTTTAGTACGATCTCTATGTATCTGGACTATGAAAGTCTTAGTAATCTTTTTGATCTATGTCCGTAGATCCTGATCCCCAGAATGTACGAGGCATCACCCAGGTCCTTCATGGAGAACCTTTGTGATAAGAACATCTTGACCGATTGTAGCTTAGGAATATCATTTCCTATCAAAAGAATATTGTCCACGTACAAGACTAAGAATACGACAGTTCGTCATACAATCTTCTTATAAATACATGGCTCATCCTCGTTTTTGATGAAGTCAAATTCCTTGACCGTTTCATCAAAATAGATGTTCTAGCTCCACGATACTTGCTTTAATCCATAAATGAATTTAAGCAACTTGCACACCTTCCCGCTGCTCCCACTGTCTATAAAACCTTCTGGCTGATCCATATAAACACACTCTTCCAAACTTCCGTTTAGAAAAGCCATTTTTACGTCCATCTGCCAGATTTCATAGTCATGGAAAGCAGCAATGGCAAGTAGGATTCGAATGGATTTGAGCATAGCCATTGGAGAAAAAGTTTCGTCATAGTCCAATCATGGTCTTTGACGAAAACCTTTTGCAACAACTCTATCCTTATAGCTTTCCACCTGCCTATCTACACCAATCTTCTTTTTGTAGATCCATTTGGATCCAACGGGTTTTACCCCAGGTGGAGCAACTTCCAAGATCCACACATTATTGGTGTACATGGACTCCATTTTGGATTGCATAGCATCTAGCCACTTATCACAGTCCCTACTGATAATGGCCTACCTGAAACTAGTAGGGTCATCTTCTTCCAAGATGCAATCCTCTTGATCTTCGCCTATGAGAAAACCGTAGTATCTCTCGGGCGGATGAGAAATCCTACCAGATCTGTCGAGTGGATGAGGTTCGTCTAGGGTTACTGAATCTAGCGGTTCTACCAAATCTTCAGTTACATTTTGTGGTTAAAAAATTTCTTCCAGTTCTACCGTACTCCCACAAGTTTCTTTTGCAGGAAACTCCCTTTCTAAAATGGTGGTGTGGGGAGATATAAACACCTTCTGTTCCTCATTGTGGGAGAACAGATATCATAGTGAATCTTTAGGATATCCCACAAATTTACATAAAACTGATCGTGCCTGAAGTTTGTCTGGTTTCAGTGTTTTCACATAGGCTGGACAACCCCATATCTTAATAAATTTAAGACATGGATTCTTACTACTCCATATTTCATACGGAGTCTTAGGCACGGATTTGGATGTAACTTGATTCAAAAGATATGCCGCTGTTTGAAGCGCATGTCCCCAGAATGAAAGAGGCAACTCAGCACTACTCATCATGGAGAGAACCATATCAAATAGGGTATGATTCCTCCGTTCTGATACACCATTGTGCTGTGGCGTATACGGAGGAGTAAGCTGAGAGAGAATTCTATTCTCTTTTAGGTAATCAAGGAATTCCGTGCTCAAGTACTCCCCTCCTCTATCAGATCTGATGATCTTGAAACTTTTGCCTAACTGGTTCTCTACTTCCTTTCTGTATTCTTTGAATTTCTCAAAAGCTTCAGATTTGTGTTTCAAAAGATACACATATCCGAACCTTGAGAGATCGTTAGTGAATGTAATAAAGTACGAGAACCCACCCCGTGCATGTATAGACATTGGACCATATACATTACTGTGTATGAGTCCCAAGAGCCGTGCTGCTCTTTCTCCGTGTTCGGTGTACGGAGATTTGGTCATCTTTCTATTGAGACAAGACTGACAAGTTTCATAAGATGAAAATTCGAACGTATTCAAATGTCCATCCTTATGTAATTTACTCAGTCTTTTCTCTCCGATATGACCAAGTCTACAATGCCACAAGTAGGATTCGTTCTATTCTGAACTCTTCCTCTTGCGTGTTTTTTGTACATTGAAAACTGTGTTTTGATTTAGAATATAGATACTATTACACAGTGTATCTTCTGCAACCAATACCTGATTAAGGTAAATGTTCATGATATTTCTATCAAGAACAAAATTATATCCATCTTTATCTAGTAAAGAAACTGATATGATATTGCAAACCATGGAAGGTGCATAGTAGCAATTGTTCAAAATCATAGTATTGCCTTTTGGCAACACTAGGTGATATTCACCGACAGCAGCAGCATCAACCTGCGCTCCGTTCCCTATTCTGAGGGACATATCAGCAGGTCCAACCATCCTACTTTTTCTCAGTTCCTGAAATAAATTACAGATATGAGATCCTAATCCGGTATCTAGTACCCAGGAGGTAGGATTGACCGAAAAACAGTTCTTAATAATAAGAACACCTGAAGAAGATGCAACAATATGCTTCTTCTTCGTTGGGGTCATCAAAAAATTCATGCAATCCTCTTTCCCTTACTCATACTCATGACAGCTGTCATAAGTTAGAGCCAAACTAACGTTCCTCAGCCCCGAATAAGAATTCGGATCGGTCAAGCGATACATTTTATTATCTTGATTAGGGCGTGAAATGGTTGCTACTTGGAGAGAGAGAAAAGAAACACTTAGCGTGCGCTTTTGCAAGATTAGATTGGTTATTAGTTTATCTAACCAGGATGGCTTCCATTGTTTTCTCGAATTCTCTATCAAACCTTAAAAAGAGAATTAGTCGGGATTAATCGCACGTTACAATACTTGCTTAATCTTTCGGCCAGGCTAGTGTTGGTACTTCTAGGGTGGTTTTTCAACGCTTTCGTGAAGTTCCTTAATTATGTAATCTCTTTTCCCTGGAGGCATTGCCCCACTAACACCATTCTAGGCACCTACTTGGTTTATAGTATTGATTGTTTAGTGAAATAATCTCCCAAGAGTACTCATCAGAGGGATCGGGATCCAACTATCATTGTGTGATGACCTAGATGGAATTCACTCTAGTCACCGCCTCCACAAGGTATGCTAAATCTGCAAGTTTCCTATATATTTGAAACCCCTGATGTTGTTTTTGCCCCTAGGACCCAAGTGACCTTGACGAATAATCAACAAATCAAAAGGTCCTAATCAAGTTCAACCCGTCATTATCTAAGATTGCATTAGAACCATCCGCATGATCCTTGATGAATAATCAACAAAATCACGCGACTATCCTAACCAATTGCATCTATCTATGCTACAGAGAATCATTACTCAGTTACCGTTCACTATGCCTTGACGAATAATCAACAAACACAACACGAATACTAAGTACTAATTTTCTGAAATGACGGAGGGCTACGGCTGGGTTTTTGGCGAAAAACCTTTTAACGTATTGAACTTGATATTGTTGAAAGAACCTGATAGCTTTCAAAATGAGTGGTTTAAGCTCCGCTTTTGAAAACTATTGATTTTGAAGAAAACCGAGTAATTTACAGCATAGACTTTTGCTCAAGAGATCATTCCCTGTGAAGGGATCTCGGCTCTTGCCTCCTAGGATGAGGTGCTAGATATTCACTACCGAATACCACTATGCAAAGAGAAAGATTATTACTACAGTTTTTTGAAATTTGTTCCAACAACATCTTTTTAGGTTTCTTTTCTTGCATTAATTAAAATTAATACGGTCCTATCAATTAACCTATCACACCAGAAAGAACGAAAATGCAATGTATGTATATACCATCCGCATTCGCCACTGGTCCCCGTCATCACCCGTTAGGTTACTTAACTAACGACAGAGCGGGGGCTGAACTAGCGCGGGTGCAAAACATATACAACATCTACTAGTATATATATAAATATATATAACATTCGTTCCAGGCATGATATAATCAACATCACAGAATCTCAGCAAGCAACACAGAATGGTGGATAATCTTGGAGTCTCGGGTTTCACTTGAGCCGCAAATAAAACCCGACGTTCCCGGTCGTGTGGATAGCCTGTGCAATGAAAACCTACACCCCTACGAGCGCGACAAGTTACCCACTAATCCCAGAGGTGAGGCAACCCCCTTCAACAAAGTGAATGGGCCATCCAGCACTTCATGGAATCCGGTAACTTGGGCGCCCCTCCGTGGGTCATCCTATACCCCCTACGAGTGCGACGAATAGCCCACCAATTCTTGAATGAAGCCCCCTCCGTCTCAACGCCATGAGATGCGGGCTTGTTGCTTTCTAGAACCCGACTATTCGTGCACTCCACTGCGGGATAATCCTAGTATAGAAAAGAAAAATAATATGTATAATGGTGATATTGACCTCAACCCGGTTGTGCCCCAAACAAATAATATACAACAGGCAGTAACGACAGTCCACATGTCAAACGCTCGCCCCGAAATACCAAATGTATAAATGAATCTTAACTGTACTACTAATATTGCACCACAAGCTATCCACCGAGACTATCCAACCACAACCACAGCACAAACACAGAACATTAACGTGAATATCATGTTCGCAAACTCGTCTAAAAGAGCATATAGCAATTAGACGAGTTATATCGATCGAATGACATTCACGGTCGCAGATAGAAGTGAATGTACTGATACTATTAAACAATGTTAAAAATAACGACTTTGAAATACCCCGAATAGCCCCAATCATTAAGATAACAAAATATTCAACCTGGGAAAAAACAAGCAACAACGACTCAATTCCATTCTACCCAAACCGGAGAGGCCGTTTTTTTTCAAGTTGGCCGGTCACAAAAAAGTTGAATTGTCTCGTTTTTGTTTTGAGTTCATCTCACAGCCAAAAGAGCACTCTGCAATTGCTTAAAATTTTTTTAGAGCCTCTGAAAATTCGACAGAAACTTGGATTTTGGTTTCTTGTTTTGGAGTTATTTCGGTTTCATTATATTAATATCGTTTAAACCTGCTAGTGTACGGTTTATGGGCTGGCTCTGATACCATGAAAGGTTATGCTAGCGTCCCGGCCAACTACCGTGGCCAATTGCGGAACAAAATTTTTTCTACGAATTAAAACTTGGTGCTAGAATAACCCTAAACTGGTTCTACCATAAACCTAACTAGCTACGTGAGAAACTATCTACTATGAAAGGAGTTATACCAAGAGGTTCAAGTCCTTCATGTCTTCACTCCTCTCCTTTAGTGTGCTCCTAGTGGACTCCATGATCGAGCTTGATCAACAGCTCTTTGCGTCAAAGATGATCCACCTAAGAATGTCTACTTGGAGCTTCTACCTCTAAACCGAGGTAACTAGGTTGCTTAGGTTGCTAAACTAAGCGGCCTAGATGATGTAGAGAGTGATGATGGATTAATTTGTCTCAAGAACCCTAGGTTTCTCAACACATGAGACTATTAGGGTTTGAGGTAGAAGAAGATAGAGCTAGGAGGAAGTGAGAGTGTTGTAGAGAGCAAAACTAAGAATAGAATGAAGAATGGCTAAGTCTTTTGACCAATAAAACAAGCATCCCCAAAAATAATAATTAATTATCTCCACCACAAAATATCTAAATATTTCCATAAAATATCAACCGTGGATGAATAGTAAACCATAAGTCACTATATGAGTCACCACTTAGCTATGCTTCATTCAATGAATGTAAACACCTCAACCTCTACCTCATTAAACCATTTAACCTAAAATGGGTAATACTAATAATGATGTGTCTTCTTCTAGAAGCACCCTTGTAAGTAATTACAAGAATACCCCTCACCGTATATACATACCCGTATCCGTATTGCGGGAAAATACGAATACAATGAAACGAAAATAATCCAATAACATAATACTAGGATCCGGCTTAAACCAAAGCCCGCTAGTATTATCCGCCCGAACATCATACGTACACAAGTATACCTATGTGATCGAACCCTTCCGTAAAACCATACAGCCTCTACATCGTTTCGCCCGAAGCAGGGAAACCCTCTGTATGGGACTTTAAAGACTCGACAGTATGCTGGCAGTGGGTTTAACCACAAGCACGTCAGCAGCGCTAGCTGTACGTAACGGCTACCCAGGTACCTATCGAAAAGGAAAGCCGACGAGCAAACTCATCCGGATCCCTACTGAGCCTATCCGTGACAATATCCGTACAGTCCGGTCTCTTCGTTTAAGAGTATCGCATACCGGGTCTAGGAGTGGTATACGTCAGTCCTAAATAACCCGATAATTCATGCTGATGTGGCTCATGACCAATCCGGGAAACTATTGATCAACCTATCAATAAATCCCAATTACCTCGGCCAAGGTCTTAAGGTTCTGACCAGTCGAACACAGTGCAATATCGACTCCCAATACCGGGAGAGACGAATCTCCAACAATCACTCACTGCCTCCATATGGCTCGGGACTGTACCCAACCAAAACCTGTTTGCACGACTCAGTAGAGCTGTGGTAGGGTAGTGATCAAAGCACAGTGGGAACTCACACGAGACAAATGACGATCTCAGGTCCGAAGACTAACCTGTACACATGTCACCTGAGAACTTCCATATGACGATATGTATAGTACCATATGGAAGTTCTCCGCATGTCCATCCAGTGTACTCATACCCAGCGAGCACCTGTATACGATCTTAGATGCATTTGACCAATGGCTGCGGGACCAAACATTGCCCCTTGTTGGGGTTAGAAACGTATACATTAGTCTATTCTGGAGTATCAATTCCCAGTCTCGAAACTCACGCGACTATGGACCATTTAAGGATGTGCTTATGGACTACCCTGCTCCCACAAGTATGATCACCATCACAACGCAGGTAGTCAAGAAAGATCCTACGGGCTTTATCAACATGTAACCGCAATATGTGTATAACATATGCCATGTTAAGATAAAGTCAAACCATAATAGTATACCACTGTATCAAGTCTTTATCAATATATGCGAGCTGGATAAAGCATCAATAAAACAAATACACATATCCTGATAAAGACAACTGAAATAATATACTATATAACTGAGCAAGATCATCCTGTACATATATATCCCCAGCATCCATATGCATACATATACAATAATAGCCTCTAGGGCATACATATCCAACACATTTCGGTCCAACATTCCTATTTTGGGGACGGATGTTAGTTTGAGGACATTTCGGTCCATCATTCCCATTTTGAGGACGGATGTTAGTTTAAGGACATTTCGGTCCAACATCCATCTTGTGCGCGCGTGTATTTGTTACGTGGCAGAGTGAACGATGGTGACATGGATTGTGCCTAATTTGGGGCGTGATCCGATTTGATGTGTGCACGTCAATTTGGAAGGGCATCAATGTGGAATGTATCATTCCCTGTCTTGATGAAATTTTACATCATGTTGGGAAGAGAAAAGAGTTCTTGGTTGTCGACACCCGCCATCTCTCTGAAGATATTGAGGAATTACAACGACATATATCAGAGATGTGAAAAGATGTACCCTTGAACCAAATCCCGTATTTGAAGGAAAAAGGGGTTGTGGTGGACCTAAGAATCGTTAGTCATATTTGAGACTAAGATTACTTTAGGAGATATGGGATGAATATCATTTTGGATATCATCAATCAGAGATCATTAGTCATGTTTGAGACTAAAATCAGTTTGGAAATCATGAGCATATAGGCTCGGTTGATTTAAAATCAAAGAGGTTTAACCTTAGGAAACATAGCCAATTTGGGCTGAAATTGGGTTTCTATACTACCCGGCAGTGCTAAGCACAAAGATATACAGCGCTCATGTGTGTTTCACGTAGGGCGCTGGAATAGTGCTAAGCACTAATCTTTACTAGCACTCACGTGTTTTTCACGTGAGGCGCTACTATAGTGCTAAGCACTAATTTTCTCTGGCGCTCACGTGTGAAACATGTGAGGCGCTCAGATATGGAGCAATTTAGTCATTTTTATTGAATATAGAGTGCTAAGCACTTTGCATAGCACTCATGTGGGAAGCACATGAGGCGCTGAGCATTGATTTCGGGTTTTGTTTGTTCACCCTTTTTTTTAAACAGAGTGCTAAGCACTTGGCTAGAGCTTTGGTGCTCACGTATGAAGCACGTGAGGCGCCAGATTTCGGGTTTCCAAGAGTCTCTCACGTGTATTTTACGTGACTGGTTTATTTTTGGAGTGTTGTGCCGCTTTATTTGGTGGCTGCCTAATCAACACAAATGATTTTTCTTTGTTTTTTGGACGCTCACGTGGAAAGCACGTAAGGCGTTTTAGCTCTTCTTTTGTTTTTTTTTGTAGGCACTCACGTGGGAAACATGTGAGGCACTATAATAGTGCTAAGCACTAATTTTGCTCACGTGTATTTCACGTGAAACGCCAAGTTCTTTTTCTTTTTAGAGATGTTAATCTCTGTTAATGACATTTTAGTCATTGACGATTATCAAGATTTCTGTTTTGAAGATCTTGGATCATTTTTTAATTGGAGAATAAGTTCTTCTTTTCTTTTTATAAGAACTAAGTTCTTTATGTAGGGTTAAACCCTAATTTCGGAGGAATTAAATTCCCAGAACATATGTTCTTTTCTTTTTTCTTTCTTTTTAACCTAGTTCTTTTCTGAATCTTTGATTCTCAAGAAAAAAATCTTCCCGATAAGAATTAAATGCTCAATTTATGGGAGAATTGTTTTGTGGATCTCTGATCTAGAGGAAGAACTAAGTTCTTTGAGAAGGGTTAAACCCTTAGATAGGTAAAAAGAGATATTTTGATTTCTGTGTTTTCTTTGACTAGGATTTTAAGGAGGAAAGTCTTCTTCTTTTCTTGAGAATTGAATTCTCTATTGTTTTGGAAGCTTTCTGTATTTTTCAGAAGCTTATGGGAGGTTCCCTTTATATGAGACTTGAAGTCTTGGGTCCTTTATATAGTAGAGGCAAGTTTGTTAATTAAAATCTCTTATCGAGAGATTCCAATTGATTTAATTGGTCTTAAAATTGATTTGGGGAATTTAACCCACCGTTGGATTTTTGATCCAAAGATTTATGTTTTACAAAATATGTTTCCTTGTTTTTAACAAGATAGGGGAAATATTTCCCATATACAGAATTTATTCTGTTAAACGGTGATTTTTTAATCACCATTGAATTTTTAATCTAAGGGTGCTCGGTTTAACAGAGCACAATCTTTCTCTGATATAAGAAATATTTTCTATCTTATTGGATCTTTGATCCACCAACTTTCTGTTTAACAGAAAATATCCTTCTCATTTAGAAAGATCAAGGAGATATCATCATTTGATCTCTGATCCAACGGTTCTCTATTTAACATAGAGGATCTTTCTCGTATAGAAAAATCCAGGGAGGTATTTCCAAAGAGTAGAATTTAATTCTACATAAGGAGGCGCCTTCACGTGTTTAACAAGTGAGGTTTATTTAACTTCTCTCATTTGGGGCATATGGGCGCTCACGTGTTTAACACGTGAGGTCAATTTGGCCTTTGGCCATTTACTCTTAATGCTCATATGCTTTGCATACAAAAATAGAATTTAATTATATGCATAGAGTTTAACTCTATCTGAAGCTAATACTTCAACAGGGTATTCACACGTGTTTAACATGTGACCCCAGTGAGGATTTTTCTTTGTGCTTATATGCTTTACACACGGGCGCTCACGTGTTTAACATATGAGGCCTATGTAGTCTTTAATTGTTTATTTACGGTGCTTATATGCTCTGCATATAAGCGCTCACGTGTTTAACATGTGAGGCTTGAGCCGTGTGGAATTTTCTCCCCTTTTATCTCCTCTTTTATAAGGGAACAATAATTTTATCTCGGGTAAGGTGCTGAACGTCCATGCAAATTTCCTTCAGCACCTTCACGTTGAGAAGGTTGATGGAGGATCTGTTGTCGACGATGATTTTCCCTATCCTGATGTCGTGGCAGTACCCGGTGACGTATAACGGACGATTATGTTCGCACGTACCGAGAAGGAGATCTTCATCGCTGAATGTAATGTCAGCCGTGTGGACCTCTGCCAGCTCATCTTTCATCTTCTCTTCCGCGAAAAAAGCTTGGAACTGATCGGGCTCTTGTAATGCCTTGATTAGAGAATCACGTGCCTCTTTGGACAGGAGGAAAGCATCCAATATGCTCAGTTATGAGGGTATTTTCCTCAGATGTGCTAGGACATTGTAATCCACTTTATTTTTCTTAGGCGGGTTCTTTGCGGTGAGCTCTTTAGCAACTCTATCGTCGAGGGCAATTTTCTTAGAGATTTTTTCTTTCCCTTTGTCTTTTTTGCTCGAACCTTTGTTTATAGGTCCGAGATTTTTCTCAGGCAGCGTGCGGTTACGCAGCTGAATATTTTCGCATTTCTTCTCCTACTTTTCTTTTTCGGAAGGGGAGTCTTTGAAGAGAGGGCTGATGGGTATTTCGTCCTCAGAATCGCTCCCAAAAGTAAGAACTTGGGGTTTTCCCCTTCCGAACTGGTACCAACCATATGACAGTTGCCAGTCGTTTCTTCATGCTCATCTATCGCACTATTTTGCCGTCGATGAGCTTCGCACGTCATCTTTGTTTACACCGGTTTAAGTTTCATTTACAGATATGTGTGAAAGAAGGCTCATTCAAACATGAGCATAGAAGGTTAGTGCATGACGTGAGATTGGCGTTTGCACTAAGCAAAAATCCCTAAGGGTGAAGTGCACATGCAAACATGTAGGTTGCAACAATACGATCAGAGGAAGAACAGGTGTTCGGTGGTCAACGATAAAAGGAAAGAATTTAAATAAACATTTTATGCTACAAGAAATAGTTCACCAAACACGGGATCAAAAGTACAAGGGTTTACAAAACTATGAATAATGTTTTCTAAAGCCCTCTCAGCCTTCTCCACCATGTTTGTTCCCTCATAAAAAAAAAGAGAGAGGGGAGAGAAAATTCCCCATAACTCAAGCCTCACGTATTAAACACATGAGCGTCTATATGCAAAGCATATAGGTGCCGTAATCAAACAAGTGATAGGCTAAATAAGCCCCACGTGTTAAACACGTGAGCGCCTATATGCTTTGCATATAGGCGCTGCAATCAAACAAGTGATAGGCTAAATAAGCCTTACGTGTTAAACACTTGAGCGCCTATATGCAAAGCATATAGGCGCTACAGTCAAGCAATTGGTAGGCTAAATAAGCCTCACGTGTTAAACACGTGAGCACCTTTATGCAAAGCATATAGGCGCCGCGGTCAAACAACTATGGGCCAAATTGGCCTCACGTGTTAAACACGTGAGCGCCCATATGCAATGAATATAGGCACCTAATTAGAAGAGCTAAATAAGCCCCACGTGTTAAACATATGAGGGCACTTCCTTACGTAGAATTAAATTCTACTCAATGAATCGTTGGTTCAAGGATCCAATGGTGGTTAAGCATAGAATTAAATTCTATTAAGAAGGATATTTTCTGTTAAACAGAAAGTTAGTGGATCAAAGATCCAATGAGATGGAAAATATTTCTCATATCTTTCTAAACAAAGAAAGATTGTACTCTATTAAACCGAGCACTCTTGGATTAAAAATCCAACGGTGATGAAAATATCACCGTTCAATAGAATTTTATTTTATATATAAGAGAATATTCTCTCAATCTTGTTAAAACAAGAACAACATATTCTGTAAAAACAGAGACACTTGGATTAAAGATCCAACGGTGGGTGTAATTTCCCAAATCAATTTTGAGTCCAATTAAATTAATTGGAATCTCTCAATAAGAGATTTTCTCAAAACCAATTAACAATCTGCCTCTACCATATAAAGACCCGGAACTTCAAGTCTCAGATAGAAAAAAACCCTATAAGCACTTGCCAAAATACAGTGAGCTCTTGAGAGAATAGAAAATTTATTTCTCAAAGATATAAGACCTTTCTTCTTCAAAATACTCTAGGTAAATAAAAAAGGAGAGATTAAAAGTATCCCTCTTGCCTAGTATAACAGATATAAGGGTTTGACCCTTTATACAAGAACTTAGTTCTTCCTCTGTTTTGAGATTTGCAAAAGCAAATCTCCTCATAAGTTGAGAATTTAATTCTCATTGGGGAGATTCTGTTCTTAAGACTCAAAACTTAGGGAAAAGAACTAGGTTAAAAAGAAAAAGAAAGAAAAAGGAAAAGAATATATGTTCTGAGAATTCAATTCCCCCGAAATTAGGGTTTGACCCTACATAAAGAGCATAGTTCTTATAAAAATAAAAGAAAACCCAGTTCTCCAATAATAACAATGATGATGATTCAAGATCTTCAAAACAGAAATCTTGATGATCACCAATCACTAAAATGTCATTAACAGGGATTAATATATCTGAAAACAAGAAGAACTTGGCATCTCACATGAAACACACGTGAGTAAAATTAGTGCTTAGTACTATTATAGTGCCTCATGTGTTTCCCACATGAGCGCTTAAAACAAACAAAAGAAAAACTAAAATGTCTCACATGCTTCCCACGTGAGCGTCCAAAGAGAAAAAAAAACTCCTTTGTGTTGATTAGGCAGCCACCGAATACGGCAGCCCAACACCCCAAAATAAAGCAATCACGTGAAATACACGTGAAACACACTTGGTAACCCAAAACCTGGCGCCTCACGTGCTTCACACGTGAACATCAGCCAAGTGCTTAGCACTTATGTCAAAAAAAGAGGGGTGAGCAAACAAAACCTAAAATCAATGCTCAGCACTCATGTGCTTTCTACGTGAGTGCCATGCAAAGTGCTTAGCACTTATGTCAAAAAAGAGGGGTGAGCAAACAAAACCTAAAATCAATGCTCAGCACTCATGTGCTTTCTACATGAGTGCCATGCAAAGTGCTTAGCACTCTATATTTAGTCAAAATGACTGAGTGCTTAGCACTGATTTGTGTTAGATTTTGTGATCAAAAATAATTTTACCGCAATCAAGAACGGTGTCGCTTGGTAGCTAGCCGGTGAATACGGGTCGGTCCACAGGGATGTTGTGTATTTCCTAATTGTTCTAACGAGTTAATTCAAAATGGTGTTTGGATCTTTATCTCTAAAAAACTAAGTTTACTTAGACTAGGATTAGAAATCTTGCTAGGGTTAGGTTTAGGTTAAGTTTGGAAAATTAAGATTTCCCACCGCTTTCAATGCCCTAAATTAGATCTCTTTAGGTGTTATGGTAATTATTAATAAAGGTGATTAGGACGATCGGGAAGAAACGATGTTTCTTCGTTTAGGTCCTTGTCCGTCCTTTCTTAATCCTTACCCTAACCTCCATGGAAAACATGCACATCCGGTCTTTTATACTACGGTATCACCGTTACCTCATGGGTAGGGTGCCGTAGGGAGCGGTATGTGTATGTATGCATGGAGTCCTAATAATTAGTATGTGTTGGGCAAGAAAGGGATGAGAGATTTGCATCTCTCAAACCTTCCCTATTCCTAACCCTAACAAGCGAGGAACTACTCGCTCATTAAGGGATCTAAGAAAGACATGATTTTTATTTGAATTTTCGATTTAAGAGATTAATTATCTAACTACTGCAGATTAATAAAAAAGTTCTAATCTAAATTAAACTAGGGCAGAGAATAAATTAAACTAGGGCAGAATTAAAAATTAAGAACTAGGGCAATTAAAAAAAAACTACTTACTTTATTGATGCTCTCAAACCATACAAAGGATTTCTGAATTTTTAGATCTATGAAAAAAGGCATGACCTAAAACAAGTTTTAGGGCTTCTATTTATAGAGCATAGAAAACCCTAGGGTTACAATCGACACACATCTGCTTTTACAAAAATACCCCTAGGAAGACTAGTCAATGCGCCGCCAATTTCCAAAATTTTTCTGCATCGATACGGGCACGCCATGGCCGCGGATCCGCGGCCAAAAGCAAGATTTGGCCGCGGTTCCACGGCCAAGTGGAGAGATTGTGGCCTTTTATCTTCTGTGCTTTGTCTTCCTGTTTCTTCAGTTGGTTCTTCAGAATGTCTTCTATTTCTCTTCCAGATCTCCACAGTGAATAATTGTTGTAGACTTTTACCGTTACTTCGTGTCGAAGTCTTGAACCTTGCGCTGCCTTTGTACTTTTGTGAACTTGTTCATTGATCTTCATTGTCCCTCAAAATTTAGGCACGATCAAGATTCCACCATTTATCGGTAGTAGTCTCACTTTGTATCATCTTTTCGTCAATTTCACTGTTTTTGTTCCGAGAACCTGTAACCTGCAACTATGTAGCAGACATGGATCAAAAGCACCTGTTTATTTGTAAAATGTATAAGAATGGGGAATATAATAATGCAAAATTATGATATGAACAAATATCCCCAAACTTATCTTTTGCTCGTCCTCGAGCAAACCTAGTTTTATTCTTGAAAAAGACCCAGCCTCACTTTCGCAGGGAAACGCGATTGCACTGAGCCCGTGCAACAAGCCGTTAAACCTCTAGGTGTCCCTAGTAGGAGGAGTGTTGTCTCCTGAGGGTTTTCAGCGGATACTACCCACAAAATCCTATCAATTTGGCTTATCGACTTTTATTCTCCAATTAGGTTTTCTAGCAAGAACTCTATTATCGTCGACTTAGAAATTATCCACCCTTATTTTTCACACTTCCTTATCATTTAACTTAAGATTATATATATTCTTGTGAATTTACTTAGCTTTTGGCATCTTTTAAGTTTTCCTTCTAGGGTTCTATCTCAACTTAGGAATTTTTATCATCTCTATTAAAGATATAAGTCCTATTCTTCATTCCTATCTCTTATCTAAACCCCTATCACATACCCCTACATGTGTGTATATGTAACCCCTACACTTGGAAATTCAAATCAAGCTATCATACTCTTGTCTGTCGTCCAAAGCACTTCTTAATTGGTGAAGTTTTAGACGAATTTTTGCTTACACATCCTTCATGTGACCGTTAATACTTCTTGAGGTACCAACAACCGATTACAAAATGTGTTTGCCCATTAAAGCGTAATTCCTAGTCTTATAACACCTAAGGCTTTAGCAGTGACTCCCAAACCAGTTGGTCTAAGGCACTAGGTGATGAAGCACCCTCGCTAAATATTTTTATTAATGCAGCCTTAAGTAATCACAAAAACCAGTGTTCATTTTTTTTATTATCTCTTTATTCACACTTGTATTTTTTTGATTTTATTTTCCTTCATACTAAAGACTTTAGACAAGAGCATTTCAAGGTCTCTTCTACTATTCCAAGTTTCAAGGTTCGTGTTTGTGCAATTTGTAGGGTATATATTTTCAGAATTTAGACTTAAGCTTAGGAATTATTTTTCAAACTTATATTTTAATAAAAATATCAATACTTTTCCCTTGTTTTAATTTAGCCCAAGAAGTCAACTCGAAATTTGCCTATTTCTAAATAAACTACAAAGACATATACTTTCTACCGTTAAATTTTAAGAAAGGTTATTTTTAGGGTTTTTAATTTACTAAGTCTAAAATCTAGTTGTTCCTAGCTAGTTAACCTTTTTGTCAAACTCAAGTCAATTATGGCCAAAATTGAATTTTTCAATTTTTATAATTTTAAATTTTTTTCAATTTTTATGGGTTTTAAAATAAGTATGCAAATGCAAAAATATACACATGAATACGAAGGAAGAAAGCTTACCGAGCACACCCCAAACTTAAACTTGACAGTGTCCGGACTGTCAGGCTACACCAAGAGGGTCAAAAATGTCGGCATTTCCCTGTTTATTTTCTTATTTTACAAAAATACCCAAATATTTTTTTTTTATTTTCAATTTTTTTTTATTTTTTATGTTATTTTGAATTTTTATATATTTACAAATGATACACACCCCCAAACTTGTTTGAAATAAAGTGTTGGCAAGAAGATCAAAAATTTGGGGGTCAAATGGAGGAAGATCAATCTGTGTAAATCGGCTCCTGCAAAAATAGGAGCTCCTCCGATGGCTCCGCAGTGAGGAACGGTTAAGTCAATGTCCGTTTACTTTAAATAAAGTACCGTCCTCCGGATTTTCAAGATCTACCGCACCGTGCGGATATACGGTGCGTACTAAAAACGACCCTTTCCACCTAGATTTGAGCTTGCCGGGGTGAAAGTGTAACCGAGTGTCATACAGTAAAACCTGTTGACCTGGTTTAAACGTTTTGCGCATAAGGTGTTTGTCATGGAACACCTTAGTTCGGTTTTTAACAATGACAGCATTATCATATGGCTCATCCTGTAGTTCTTCTAGTTCGTTTAATTGCAGCTTTCGATTGCGGCCCGCATCTCCCATTGATAAATTCAACTCTTTGATCGCCCAAAATGCCTTGTGCTCAATCTCAACTGGGAGGTGGCAAGCCTTCCCATAAATAAGCCGGTATGGAGACATACCAAGATCGGTCTTGTATGCAGTACGGAATGCCCATAGTGCATCAAGCAGTTTGTGTGACCAATCTGTACGGTTTTTAGAAACCGTTTTCTCCAAGATTTGCTTAATTTGCCGATTCGAAACCTCGGCTTGCCCACATGTTTGGGGATGGTATGGCGTTGACAGTTTGTGAGTAATGGAATATTTGCGCATTAAGGACTCAAAAGTCCTATTGCAGAAGTGAGATCCATTATCACTTATAATTGCTCGAGGGTGCCCAAACCGAGAAAAGATGTTTTCTTTAAGAAATCGAACGACAACCTTGTTGTCATTCATTCGGCTAGGCACAGCCTCAACCCACTTTGACACATAGTCAACAACCAAAAGAATATACACATTCCCAAAAGAATTGGGAAATGGTCCCATGAAGTCTATTCCCCAAACATCAAAAATATCCACAACCAAAATTGGTTGGAGCGGCATTTCGTTTCTCCGAGATATTCGGCCCAAGTGTTGGCACCGGGAGCATGTCTTGCAGTATTCATATGCATCTTTAAAGAGACGTGGCCAGTAGAAACCACACTGCAAGATTTTCTCGGCTGTCTTCTTTGGGCCAAAATGCCTGCCACACGCTTGATCGTGGCAAAAAGACAGCACACTCTTAAACTCATTTTCAGGTACACACCGACGAATGATTTGGTCGGAACAGTATTTAAAAAGATACAGCTCATCCCAGTAAAAATGTTTTACTTGGGACAAGAATCGGAGTTTATCCTGTTTCGACCAATCTTTAGGTATCAAGCCGGTGGCCAAGCAGTTTACTATATCAGCGAACCAAGGTTCGCATGACATGGCTAAGAGTTGCTCATCGGGAAAAACATCTTTAATTGGAATTTCAAGAGTAGGCGAAGAAGGAAGTCGTGAAAGGTGATCGGCAACTACGTTTTCACATCCTCTTTTGTCCCTTATGACAAGGTCAAACTCTTGTAGTAAGAGGATCTAACGTATTAGCCTTGATTTAGCATCCTTCTTCGCAAAAAGGTGGCGAAGAGCTGAATGGTCCGTATACACTATTACTGGAGAGCCGATTAAATAAGGCCGGAATTTTTCAAGTGGAAACACAACGGCTAAAAATTCTTTTTATGTTGTTGTGTAGTTTAGTTGGGCCTCATTTAATATTCGGCTAGCGTAATAAATTACGTGCGGCATCTTATTAATGTGCTGTCCAAGGACAGCACCAATGGCGAAATCTGATGCATCGCACATAATCTCGAATGGATGCGTCCAGTCCGGAATGAAAGGATGGGCGTAGAAATAAGAGAGTGTTTCAATGACTCGAACGCTTCCATGCAAGTTGAGTCAAAATCAAATGTTGTGTCCTTCGCCGATAAGAGAGTCAAGGGTCTAGCAATCTTGCTAAAATCCTTGATGAACCGTCTATAAAAACCGGCATGGCCAAGGAAGGCTCGGATGTCTTTGACGCATTTAGGAGGAGGGGGATTAGAAATGACCTCAATCTTGGCTTTGTCAACCTCTATGCCGTTTTCCGAGATGACATGTCCTAAGACAATGTCTTCTCGTACCATAAAGTGGCACTTCTCCCAATTTAAAGTGAGGTTCTTATCCTTACAGCGGGTAAGAACCGCGTCAAGGTATAGCAAACACTCGTCGAAGGAGTCACCAAAAATGGAGAAATCATCCATAAAAATCTCCAAAAACTTTTCAACCATGTCTGAAAAGATCCCCATCATACACCGCTGAAATGTAGCGGGTGCATTGCATAACCCAAAGGGCATGCGACGATAAGTGAAAGTACCGAAAGGACAAGTAAATATGGTCTTGTCTTGATCCTCTTTGGCAATGGGGACTTGGTTATAGCCGGAATAGCTATCCAAAAAGCAGAAAAACTCGTGCCCAGCCAATCGTTCTAGCATTTGGTCAATGAAAGGTAAAGGAAAGTGGTCTTTCCTTGTCGCGGCATTGAGTTTTCTATAGTCGATGCAAACTCGCTACCCAGTTTGGGTGCGAGTAGGTATTAACTCATTTGACTCATTGGTTATGGCCGTAATGCCCGATTTCTTTGGGACAACATGAATGGGGCTAACCCACTGGCTATCTGAGATAGGGTAAATGATACCACTATCAAGACATTTAACAATCTCCTTCTTGACAGCCTCTTTCATTATGGGGTTGAGGCATCTTTGAGGATCCCTTACTGGCTTGGCATCATCCATCAAGTGTATATGATGTTCAACTATGAGAGGACTAATCCCCTTGATGTCCGCCATAGGCCAGCTAAAAGCTTGTCGATTATTTTGTAAGACCATTAAAAGGGCCTTCTCTTACTCGAGAGCTAGAGAGGCCGATATGATAACGGGAAGGGTCTCATTCTCACCTAGGTAAGCATATTTAAGGTGCGACGGCAAAATCTTTAGTTCGAGTTTAGGAGGTGAAACAATTGAAGTAGCATTGGTGAAACTGTTTCAAACTCGAAGGATTCCATCAACGGTTCAAATCGAGTGTACGCAACCAAGTCGGATGGTTCAACTAACTCATCCGAAAAATCAAAAGACTCAAACTCGGGTGGTGAGTCTTCAAAATCGTCCAAAAGGGTGAAACACTCATAATCGTTGTCCGGCGTGAAAGCTGTGTCGGATTCTAGGAGGAACGCACTAGAGGCGTCAACACTGCTATGATCGAACCGAAAATTTTCGAGCTCACAGTCCTCCTCCGTGATCTCGTGGATCGAGCAAACATCAAGTATACTAGCATTGAGCTCGGTAGGCTGATTCCCCAACTTAAAGATGTTGAGTTCAATCGTTATATTTCCAAAAGATAAGTTCATTGAACCATTACGACAATTGATCACGGCATTGGAAGTCGCAAGGAATGGTCGACCAAGTATCACTGGAATTTGACTCCGGGGGTTAGCTACAGGTTGTGTATCCATCACAATAAAGTCAACGGGGACATTGAAATCACCTACTCTAATTAACACATCCTCTAACTCACCCCTAGGATGGGTGATAGATCGGTCGGCCATTTGGAGAGTACAATGAGTGGGTTTAAGCTCTCCAACGCCTAATTGCTCGTACACTGAATAGGGTAGCAAATTGACACTAGCACCAAGATCTAATAGTGCTCTATTAATGTTCTTGTCCCCAATTGTTATCGAAATAGTAGGACAGTCGGTGTCCTTATGTTTTTGAGGTAAAGATTGGACAAGAGCATCGCTAATAGCACTAGCCACGAAAACTTTCTATGGTACTTGTGACTTCCTCTTCTTGGTGCATAAGTCCTTTAAGATTTTCGCGTAAGAAGGAACTTGTTGGATTGCATCCAAGAGAGGTATATTTATGCTAACCTGTTTGAACAACTCTACAATCTTCTCCATTTGTGGAGTTGGTTTATTGGATCTCAACCTGTTTGGAAAGGGAACATTTTGAAAATTTGTTGAGTCCAATTTTTGAGGATCAGATTGTGGAGTTGGAGCGGATCCCCGTGTAGATGTATTCGTGATGTGAGAAGTGGGTCCATTCGAAGTAGAAGAAGTAGAGCTTTGTGAAGAATGAAGAATAGGCTCTAACGAAGAAGATGAAGATGAAGAAGAAGAAGATGAAGAAGAACCACCGGCAGGGGTGTCATTATTAATACCCACGTTATTGTGCAACACTTTTCCAGATCTCAACGTGGTCACAGCATTTACGTTATGATTTTTCTGTTCATATGCAACATGTGCGTGACCGGGATTTGGCAGTGGTTGAGATGGAAGCTTTCTCTTTTCTCGCTCACTCAACGCAGTATTGAGTTATGCAATTTGTGGCTCAATAGATTTGATGCTTTGATCGTGTGAAGCACTGTTTTGTACCAAAGATTGAATGGAAGTCTCCAACCTTGCTGCGGATTGTGTAGATTGCTTTAGGAACGCATCTAGACTTCTTTCTAGCGAGGCAACCTTATTATTATTTGGTTGAACAAAATTGTTTTGAGGGTAAGAGTTGTTGGGCACAAAATTGTTCATTTGGTTTTGGTAAGGTTGTGGGTGGAAAGGTTGCTGGTATTGAGTTTGTAGAGGTGCTTGTTGTTGTGGAGGAGGAGGCCTTTGAAAGTTGTTGTTTCCTTGGAATTGCTGGTTTTGATTCCAAGCAAAATTTGGGTGACTCCTCCAACCCGGATTATAAGTTGAAGAGTATGGATCATTTCTTTGTCGTTGCTGAAAGGCAGCATTGACATGATCTTATCCTTGAGCAGGTGGATTGTAAGGACACTCTTCGGTAAGATGTGATGGATCTGAACAACAAGCGCAAACAGTTCGTGGGGGCAAAGCAGGGGTAGGAGAAGGCGATGAGATTTTGGTCTCAATGGCTTCTAGCTTTTTCGTAAGTGCGGCCATCTCGGCCTTCATAGCTATCGACATATCTAATTGATGTATGCCTGCCCTAGACTGACCAATTGAAGAAGATGAGGTGGCCTTGGTGCTTTCCCACTGAAGTGTTTGTTCAGCAAGATCGTCGAGAAACTGCCACGCTTTCTCACTAGATTTGGTTAGAAAGTGACCTTGACAAATGGTTTCAAGTAATTGCTTCGTTGCTGGGTTCAATCCTTCGTATAAAGTTTGGAAAAGTTGCCAATTTTCGATCCCATGGTGAGGGCATTGAACAAGTAGGTCTTTGAATCTTTCAAAACACTTCCAAAAGGGTTCGGAAGGAAGCTGGGAAAATTGTATAATCTCATTGCGAATTCTCGCAGTCTTGTGATGTGGATAAAACTTTTTAAGAAAAGTTTTAACAAACTCTTCCTAATTCTTAATTGAATGTGATGCTGTGCTGTATAACCACTTCTCGGCTAAGTCGCATAAGGTGAAAGGAATGACCCTTAGCCTTATAGCATCATCTGATAATTGGGTTGTTTTCATCATTGCGCAAACATTTTGGAATTTGTTTATGAAGATATAGGCATCTTCGGATTCCAGTCCATGAAATTTTGGCAACATATTGATAATGTGGGGTTTGATCTCAAAATTGTCCCCATTTGCCAGTGGGAGTGAAAGACAAGTAGGTAAGGCGGTGCGGATCGGGTAGAAAAGATCTTGGGGCGCGATTCGTTGGGGCACTTCAACAGGCGGGTGTTGCGGGTTATTCACACCTAACGGAGGTGGAATCAGTCCCGTGGGTAAGGTGTTGTTAGGATTATATCCCGACATCCCTTCGGAGGAAGAATATGAAGGTGAAGGTAAGGAAGTGGAAGGAATTTCGACTTCGGGGTCGAAATCTTCGTCGGTCGGTACCAACGAGACACGGACTAATCGGGCTCTAGTGTCCCTAGTCCAACCGGACATACACTAAAGAGGTAGTGCAGTCAAAGAGATGAAGAAAAGAATGTGGAGGTAAGAAAACGTCAATGGAAAGAAAGTGGTGTAAGTGGGGTGCACGGATTTTTAGCGACAAGTTGCAAGTTTTTGTAAAAGTTTTTCCTTTTTTCTTTCTTTTTGTGTTTTTTTTATGTGGAGATTTTTGCAAAATTTATTTTCGATAAAAGGCTTAGACACCGTTCAATCAACCATAAATGCACAATCAGGCCCAGATCTAGGGTCACCTAGGTCAGCTAGACAGCTCCTAACTGTTCCAAGGGGCAAGAAATAGGACCTCAAACCGCCTCTTCACCGCCAATTGTGGCCAGGTAAGTGCCAGGTAAGTGGGAGGCTCTCCACTACGAAAGTAGTGGGCCTAATTAAGTAACCACTCGCCTTAGACACACTTGCCTAGACACTACAAAGTCAGGTTAGGATCAACGGTCAATGCCTACAACTAGTCCTTTGTCCTATTGAGCGCGAAGTCCTTAGGGCCGAGTCTAATATTTTTTAATTAAATGATGACCAATGCAATATGCCTTATGTGATTTCTGGGGTCCTGGGAAGGGTGATGAAATCCCCACCCAATCTGGATTGGTCTCAAGCCCTTTAAAGTCCGATTAAATATGCAAAGCAGTAAACAACCACTTGTAAACAATTTTTTTTATTTTTAGCGCTGCGCAAAGAATCCTGCACAAGATCAATTATTTGAAGGGGAGAGATTTTTAGCGCAAAGAATCCTGCAGGCAAATTTTACAGAGGAGATATTGGGGTTGCAGAGAAGGAGAGAGAAAGCTCACAGAAATTTTTCAACCTGCTGATGTCAGCAGAGAACCACGGATGCGCGGCCAAATGGTCCCTCCGGCGGCGGAAACGCGGCAGTCTTTAGGGCTGAGATCCCGAGAAATTTTTAGAGATGATGATGTCACCTCCTGACCGCGGAAACGCGGCAGAACTATGGATGGCGCGGCGGAAACGCGGTGGGTTGAGCGGTTCAAGTCCCGAGATTTTTTTTTACTTCTCTGTTGTTGTAATCCTCTGTTGTCCAGATCTTCAGTTTTCTATTTCGCTCTCTGGATTTTTCCAGATCCGAACTCGTTCGTCGTTCCTGCAAAAATTCATACGAAAAACCCTTCAAACAATAAAAGATGATAAAATTTTTATATTTTTTTTCCAGTTTTTTTTATGAGTTTTATGATTTTATATTAACCCAAAATTGCAAAAAGAAAATACTACGCCTTCCCCAGCAACGATGCCATTTGATTTATGTTAGATTTTGTGATCAAAAATAATTTTACCGCAATCAAGAACGGCGTCGCTTGGTAGCTAGCCGGTGAATACGGGTCGGTCCACAGGGATGTTGTGTATTCCCTAATTGTTCTAACGAGTTAATTCCAAATGGTGTTTGGATCTTTATCTCTAAAAAACTAAGTTTACTTAGACTAGGATTAGAAATCTTGCTAGGGTTAGGTTTAGGTTAAGTTTGGAAAATTAAGATTTCCCACCGCTTTCAATGCCCTAAATTAGATCTCTTTAGGTGTTATGGTAATTATTAATAAAGGGGATTAGGACGATCGGGAAGAAACGATGTTTCTTCCTTTAGGTCCTTGTCCGTCCTTTCTTAATCCTTACCCTAACCTCCATGGAAAACATGCACATCCGGTCTTTTATACTACGATATCACCGTTACCTCGTAGGTAGGGTGCCGTAGGGAGCAGTATGTGTATGTATGCATGGAGTCCTAATAATTAGTATGTGTTGGGCAAGAAAGGGGTGAGAGATTTGCATCTCTCAAACCTTCCCTATTCCTAACCTTAACAAGCGAGGAACTACTCGCTCATTAAGGGATCTAAGAAAGACATGATTTTTATTTGAATTTTCGATTTAAGAGATTAATTATCTAACTACTGCAGATTAATAAAAAAAGTTCTAATATAAATTAAACTAGGGCAGAGAATAAATTAAACTAGGGCAGAATTAAAAACTAAGAACTAGGGCAATTAAAAAAAACTACTTACTTTATTGATGCTCTCAAACCATACAAAGGATTTCTGAATTTTTAGATCTATGAAAAGAGGCATGACCTAAAACAAGTTTTAGGGCTTCTATTTATAGAGCATAGAAAACCCTAGGGTTACAATCGACGCACATCTGCCTTTACAAAAATACCACTAGGAAGACTAGTCAATGCGCGGCCAATTTCCAAAATTTTTCTGCATCGATACGGGCACACCATGGCCGCGGATCCGCGGCCAAAAGCAAGGTTTGGCCGCGGTTCCGCGGCCAAGTGGAGAGATTGTGGCCTGTTATTTTCTGTGCTGCTTCTGGTTGTGTTTGTCTTCCTGTTTCTTCAGTTGGTTCTTCAGAATGTCTTCTATTTCTCTTCCAGATCTCCACAGTGAATAATTGTAGTGGACTTTTACCGTTGCTTCGTGTCGAAGTCTTGAACCTTGCGTTGCCTTTGTACTTTTGTGAACTTGTTCATTGATTTTCATTGTCTCTCAAAATGTAGGCACGATCAAGATTCCACCATTTATCGGTAGTAGTCTCACTTTGTATCATCTTTTCGTCAATTTCACTATTTTTGTTCCGAGAACCTGTAACCTGCAACTATATAGCAGACATGGATCAAAAGCACCTGTTTATTTGTAAAATGTATAAGAATGGGGAATATAATAATGCAAAATTATGATATGAACAAGCACTAATTGGGAAGCGCCCATATCTGAGCGCCTCATATGTTTCACACGTGAGCGCCAGATAAAATTAGTGCTTAGCACTATAGTAGCGCCTCACGTGAAAAACACGTGAGCGCCTCTGATATAATCTTAGTCTCAAACATGACTAATGATCTCTCATTGATGATATCCAAAATGATATCCATCCCATATCTCCTAAGGTAATCTTAGTCTTAAATATGACTAACGATTCTTAGGTTCATCGCAACCCCTTTTCCCCTCAAATACGGGATTTGGTTTAAGAGTACATCTTTTCACACCTCTGATATATGTCGTTGTAATTCCTCAACGTCTTCAGAGAGGTGGCGGGCCCCAACAACCAACAACTCCTTTCGTCATACATTAATGCACCTCCAAATTGACGTGCACACCTCAAATCGGACCGCGTCCCAAATTGGGCGTATTCCATATCACCATCGTTCACACCGCCACGTAACAAATACACGTGCGTGCAAGATGAATAATGGACCCAAATGTCCTTAAGCTAATATTCGTCCCCAAAACGGGAATGTTGGACCGAATAAATGTCCTTAAACTAATATTCGTCCCCAAAACGGGAATGTTGGACCGAAATGTCCTTAAACTAATATTCGTCCCTAAAACGGGAACGTTGGACCGAAATGTCTCTAAATTAATATTCGCCTCAAATATGGCGATAATGGACCTTGATGTCCTTAAACTACAATAATTGGGCCCAAATGCCCATATGTTTAAGTCGATCTTAATCTCAAACCAGATTAACGGTCCTTAAATAAACCAAACCCAAATGTAAAAATATACAGATTTGGACTAATCCGCGCCCTACAGGCGACGACATAAACTAGTCTCCGTATACAATCCACGGGCAACCAAAACAAACAAAAACACATACGACACGAAGTGAACTTCCGGAGCAGGAGAAAGTGGTTATCGTAATGCGGTAACGTAATTAACTGCAAGGGCTTGCGCCTGCAGGGAAGAGCGTCCCCACAATAAAAAAACCCTTATAAAATAAGGGGGAATTTGATAATGTTTGCTACAACGGTCGCGTCTGTCCAAACCTCCGATATATGGTGCCATAAATCAACTTGGTATCTTTGGAGAGGTGGACGATAAATCTAAATAGTATCTTCCTCCAAATTCAGGCAAGACGATCCATCACAGTTCGTTTCTGTTTCGGTGATAAACAGATTCTGGCACGCCCGGTGGGACCTTTTCCTCTTTCCACTCCACATTTTGTGTCGTGTTTTCGCGAACGAAATCGCGGTTCGCTATGGTTGCCCTTAGATCTGAGGTACTAAAATTTGGTGTCTTGATCCTGTGTAGAAGAAGAGAAATCGATGGCTTCCCAATGCACTTCTTACAACAGCAACACTCACTCCACCCCAGCTGGAGGAGTAACCTAGGGGCCCAACGCGGCCTCTATCTGTTCAATCCCGGTGGGGCAAGTTACGCAAGCCACTACTAGGTTGTTCTTTGGGACTATGCTCCTACCGATGAGTTTCGGTGACTCAACGCCACAAGAGGAAGCTCCCAAGAGGTCGGTCTTCGATCGAATAGCGACCATAATGGCCCCTCTCAATAGGCCGTTCAAATCTGGTGTTTCAGTCTTCAACAGGCTGAGCAAAAGCTCGAATGGACCAGCAAAGAGTCTCGTAATACCTGAAGGGGCTGCCCCAAAATGGATAGCCCTCTTAACTCCTGCTACGGGCGAAGCCATCAAAAGCGCTTCCCCCATCAGAAGATCGGTCTTTGAAAGATTGGCCGTTCCTTCTCAAACACTGCCACGAACGTCAGTCTTCAATAGGTTGACGCCAACAGCAGCCCCTCAGCAAAGCCAGGGGCATGAAGAAGCCGCTTCCAAATCTGAGACAGTCCCGTTTGCAAAACACAATTGACATTTCGGCTGGCGCCGAGTGAAGAAAGCTGGGGGCAACTCCCCTTCTGGACTTACTCCACCAGCTCCAATGGTGGAAGTTGACGCTGCTATTCCAATCGGGAACAACTTTGAGCTGTTCAGGAGGGTACGCAAGAACTCTCTAACGGCGGTGCTAAAGAAATCGCCCCGCCTGCAAAAACCACAATGCAGGAAAAGCCGGAGCGCCCTCATCAACGGATCTCCTCGCAAATTCACAGAGTCTGGCAAAAAGTTTAGGACTCCATGATTGATCAAAACTACTCTTGTCGACCAAAGAAATCGAAGGCTAGGCAAGAAGAAGACCGCTCCTCCGTCATACAGCGAGGGGCTTCTACACAGGTGCCTGTTACAACGGCTCCTTCAATTTCGACCCCCCACAAAAGGTTGAGGCCAGAGAAAATACCACCGCCGGCGGCAAATCCCAAATGTGATGGACCCAAATGACTCCATGAGAACATTTACAGAGATAGAACTGCTGTTCACACAGCGGTTTGCCAGCGCAAGCGAGCGCACCCTAATCACGACATTAATCAATGCCAGGGTAAATCCAGGAGAAACCAGGGTCCAATATGCTATCCGGTGGCGGAACCTATGGTCAAAGTGCGAACAGCACATCGAAGAATCCCTTGCCGTGGCTATGTTCATCATGACCCTGGATCCTCAAACGAATGTGTCCCAGTTCATGACATTCTTCAAACCGACCACATTCCAGGCTCTGATAGATAAACTGGCCCAAATGTACCAGATGGGCCACGACCTTCCTCCTCAAATAAGGACCCTCGAAACGCCAAGGGTAAAGGGAAAGCGGCCTTCATTGCCAACACTCAACAACAATCGAGTGGCCAAAAACCGGCTGCTCGCCAAAACAATGCACATCCACGCCTATCCCTGAAAGAAAGACTAGGATGCGCTTACTCATTTCCCTATTATAAGACAAGGAAACTATTTAAGTTGGCAATGCATAACAAACTCATCATATTGCCAGACCCACGGTGTCCACCGCAACCTGGTGACGTCAACAACCCCAACTACTGCTCCTATCATAGAATGGTGAGCCATCCAATTTAGGATCGCTACATCTTTAAGACTGGGTCGAGGACCAGTATCAACAGGGAAAGTTCGCGCTGTCTGAGAACTAGAGGGTGAACCCACCACAGAAGCACACTCCCAAAAAAGTGGATTCACTGAGGGAATCATGCTCGCTCGTGGAAGAAACTCCACGGGAAGCCTTTCTTTCAGTTAAAACCAAAAGAATGTTGAAGGATCTACATGCATGTCCGGCAGTCAGGTACAAAGGCTCACTTGAACCTGAAATTATCGAAGGGATGCTGAAATCATGTCCCGTATCGAAGATTGTTGACAAAGGGCAAAATCCCCAAATCATGCCATCAAAGTCTTCGAAGAAAAAGAAGAAGACCAAGAAGCCTGTGTAGCCTGCCGAATATGACGACAAGCCCACACACCTACAAAAATACATTGATGCGCTGGAGGAGTACAACCAGAAGGCGTGGAAACCGGTCACGCTCGAAGAGTTCTTCATGCATATTCTTGGGAACGAAGATAGTGACAACGATGAGGAAAATGACTCATCAGAAGAAACCGAAGACTATGTAGCAAGTTGCCACATGGTCTCCTATTCGTTGTTAAATGACAAAGAAACTCTCTCACCGTCAGAAAAAAACGCAGAGAAACTGGGGGCAGAATCGGCGTTAAAATCCCTGGAACTTCCAGAAGACCCGATCGATAGGCTATTAAACGAAGCCTTTTGAAAAAGAAAGCTGATCAAGAACGCAAAACAACCATATACGAAAAGGCTAAGCATCAGCTTAGGATGAAGAAGCTGTGGCAAGGTGGAGTCGTAAAGTACTCCAACCAAACCAAACCATACCTGCGACAAATAAGAGCAGGATCAAGGCAGAGAAGCGGTTCGCCAAAGCCCTATCAATGGGAATGAAGCTGCCACCTCTCGTAAGAGAAACTCCCGGGGTCATATGCCTCGATGGAGAGGATTCACATCCAAACTACTGTCTATATCATCGGAGGGTTACCCACCCCACCGAAGAGTGCAGTACCTTCAAGAAGTGGTAGCAAGGATACGTTGCCCATCAAAAATATTTCAAGAGGATGAAGCGCGAAGCTCGTCGATAGCAAAAGAGTGCGACAGATGCCCGTGAAAAAACGACTGGCAACTGTCATATGGTTGTTACCAGTTCAGAAGGGGAAAACCCCCAAATTCTTACTTTCGGGAGCGATTTTGAGGACGAAATACCCCTCAGCCCTCTCTTCAAAGACTCCACCTCTAAAAAAGAAGAGGAGGAGAAGAACAGCGAGAATATTCAGCTGCGTAATCGCACGCTGCCTGAGAAGAACCTCAGACCTACAAACAAAGATTCGAGCAAAAAAGAAAAAGGGAAAGAGAAAATCTCTTAGTAAATTGCCCTCGACGATCGAGTTGTCAAAGAGCTCGCAGCAAGGGACCCGTCTAGGAAAAATAAGGTGGATTACAATGTCCTAGCACATCTAAGGAAAATACCCTCACAGTTGAGCATACTGGATGCTCTACTCTTGTCCAAAGAGACGCGAAGGGACCCGCCTAGTTCCAAGCTTAGGTGACAAAGGGACCCGCCTAGTTCCAAGCTTTCTTCACGGAAGAGAAGATGAAGGATGAACCGGAAGAGGTTCATACGGCTGACATTACATTCAGCGATGAAGATCTTCTCCTCGGTACGTGTGAACATAACCGTCTGTTATACGTCACCGGGTACTGCCACGACATCAAGATGGGGAAAATCCTTGTCGATAACGGATCCTTCGTCAACCTTCTCAACGTGAGGGTGCTGAAGGAAATTTGCATGAATGTTCAGCACTTGGCCCGAGAGAAAATTACCATTTTCGTGTTCGACTCACAGTCGTCATGGACACTTGGGTCCGTAATACCGACGTTACGCTTCGGGTTGCTTATCACTGACATAAAATTTCACGTCATTGACGCCAAGACTTGCTATAACGCTTTGCTCAGCAGGCCCTGGTTGTATGAGTACAACGTCATCACTTCTATACAACATCAGTGTATGAAGTATTTCAAGGATGGTTTGGAATGCACCATCACAGGGGAGCTAAATCCTTTCTCCTTAAACGAGGTCCGGAAATATGAAGAAACAAAGTACTTCTTACCAGACTTCGAAGATACAGAAATGTGTCATAAGTCGGAGGACAAACAGAAGTCTGTCACCACTATCCTGATCTTTGGGAGCGATTCTGAGGATGAAGAAATAGTCTACTCGGGACAACCCCAGAAAGAAAACAACAGGCCCAGACCATCTACGCCTATTCCGGTCTTTGGCCGCGACTCTGAGGATGAGGCCAACATAGCGTTCTCCATCCGCCCATCAGTGCAAACCCTTGACGAAGTAGATCAGAGTCTGCAAATCATAATGGCTCCGTTTCGACATTACAAGGAACTTGATGCACTCCATACATACAGTGTACAAGAACTACAGACTTCCTACGTCCCTCCCAGGCAAATAGGTGAAAAGGAGATCCTTTTCTACCAATCTACGGAGACCAGAGTAGAAAAAGAAGTCTGGCATGGTGCCGATTTTGCATTTAATAGGCTTCAACCAATCCGTTTTCTAAGATACTATGCAGAGGGATTTAAAAGGCTGTTAAGATGCCAAGGTATACCCCTCGAACAAACTGTTCGACATGCCCGTTTCTATAGAAAGATTTGGGATATTCCTGGGACTCAGCGAAAGATGCCCAATGGGAAGATGGAGACAACGGGGTTCGGATACGTTTGGTCCAAGAAACGGGAGCAGTTCCTGTTAGTTATATGTATGCCCTAGAGGCCATTACTGTACATGCGATGTATATTGTAGTGGATGCTTGGACATATATAGGGAGTACTTTCTTGCTTGATATGATAGTATGCTATCTGGTTCCTCTTTCTCTTAACATGTTGAATTGTATAAGTGATGCTGTCTTGCTCTCACATGTTGATAAAGCCCTTAGGATGTGTACTTGACTACCAGGACTATGATGGAGATCATACTAATGGGGCCAAGGGTAGTCCACAAGTACACCCTATAATTGTTCCTAGTCATGGGAGTATCAAGACAGGGCATTGATACTCTAGAGTAGACTAGCGTATACGCTTCTGGACCCATATGATGGGCGATGGATGATCCCACATCCATTGGTGTTTGACGTCAGAGAAGGTATACAGGTGCTCAGTGGAGACTGGGTACACTGGACGGACTCGTCGAGAACTCCTAGATGGTATTATACCTATCTTCAGATAGCAGTTCTCTGGTGACACTGGTACAGGTTAGTCTGTCGACCCGAGATCGTCATAGAGTCTTGTGTGATTCCCACTGTACTTTGATTTCCACCATACCACGGTCATGAGATCGTGCAAAAAGATGGTTTTTGGGTACAGTCCCGAGTCACATAGAGGCAATGAGAGATAGGAGGGGATTCGTCTCTCCCGGTATTAGGAGTTGATGTTGCGCTCTGCTCGATTGGCCATAACAGGAAATCCCTGGCCAGGGTTGCTGAGATTTACTGGTAAGTGTTATCAGCAGTTTCTTGAACCGTTATGGACCTTGCATCGGCATGACTTGACATTATACCACCTGCAGGCTGCGATATGCGACATATCAGACGAAGAGACCAGACTGTACGATAGTGTTACTGATTGGATTCGCGGAGTGTGAGCAGGCTTTCTTGTTGATCTTCTGATCGCTCAATACCCGGGTGGCCGTTACTTTTAGCAGACCGCTTGCGGCTTATGGGTGACTGATATGATCATCGCCTACTGCCGGCGTATTGACGAGTCTTTAGAGTCCTACACAGAGGTTTCCTGGTTCATGTGAAACGAAGTAGGAGCACGTATGTGATAAGTGCGGGAACGAGATTAATGTGCGTATGTGATACCGTATTCTATTCTTGCGATATGTGATATCGGCCGGTTATATATGATATAGCCGGGTTGTCGGATCAAGTGTTGATTCGATAGGATATTACATTTGATATTAGTCGGTTGTATGTGATATAGCCGGATTATTAAATCAAGTGTTGATTTAATAATTTAATGTATAATCATATATGTGATATATTAATTTACATTAACTAATATTTTCTCACTTAAGTATTTCTTTTTCTCACTTGTGTAGACTTAGTATATATGTGATATATATTAATGTACATCTTTTGTGTCATGCTTGATACCACATGCAACATGGGTGTATGAGTCTTACACCATGGTTATGATAATCCTAAGGTTTTTATTTATCTTGGTAATTCACAAATTAGTGGTAATTAGTCATATGGTTGAAGCTTGTAGAAGCTTGTGGAACCATTGACCAAGTCCACTCATTTTGTTTTACTTGAAGATATTTATTAACCCAACCATTATTGTTAACCCATGTTTTATTCTCTACATGAGTTAGTGTATGACACTAACTCACCCATGATTGCTATTCTCACCTCATGAGTTTATTCTCATTCTTCAGTTGAGCTTCTTCTTCCTCATGAGAAAGCTCACTAGCTTTTTCCAAGGTGAGAAAATATTGTGAGAAAAAGAAAAATAAAGAGAGCCAATTTCCTACTTCATCATCCTCTACTATTAGCCATTTAGTTTAGGATGTTTGATTCACTAATTCACATACTAGTAAAGAGGTAGCATGAGCTTGAGACTCCTCGACGTAGATCATCTTCGGCCTCGAAGATTTCGTGCAAGCTTGTTCATTTCTCTAAGGGAACCCATACTAGTGTTCGGGAGATCACTACTCGCAACGAAGGGACTACTACACGGAGCTTTAGAAGTGAAGGACCGTTCTACAAAGGTTGTATTCCTTATTCACTATACTTACAAAGTTGTTTGCATGATATTTTGTTTAAATCTCTAGTTAAGATTCTAGGGTTATGGTTCTTTAGAACAACAATTTTTTGAAAACGGCATGGACGATGCCTCCTGAAACTTTGCTGCCGCCCTAGGAAACCCTAACCCTCCACAGTAGCCGCATCATAAATAGCTCCAACGAAGGGGAAAGCCCTCTTCCGAATGGCCGTGACATTGGAACAGAGAGAAATTCTTCTCTAAAAACATTAAGTCCGTTGCTCGAAGAACAAATAGACAAGCTAATAAAAAAAGCTTGTCGAAAGAGCCGAGACGATCATAGCCGCAAAATGACCATTTATGAAAAGGCCAGGACGCAGCGCCTCAATCAGCAATCTGCGGAGAAGGAAGACTATAATGTTCTTCATCTGTAGCCCGATGTATGTCCTCACAAAGGGGGAAAATCCTGAAATAAAGGCAAAAACAGGGTAAAGAATGTAGGGTTAGCTTAACACCTTAGCAAGGTTTTGGCAAGAATCAATCATGCTACTTTAAAATTTTTGGAGTGCTAAACAAACCCTAACCAAGATCTTAACAAGAGACTTAGGGTTAAACATGATATGTAAACTCTTTATATCTAAGTGAACAAGGAATACAACCTTTGTAGACCGGTCCTTCACTTCAATAGCTCCGTGTAGTAGTCCCTTCGCTGCGATCACAATCCCCCGGACTTTAGAAAAGCTTTCATGAAGAAACGAACAAGCTTACTTCGAAGTCTTCGAGGCCGAAGATGATCTACGTCGAGGAGACACTAGCTCATGCTATCTCTTCACTAATTGTGTAGATTAGTGAATCAAACACCCTAAACTAAATGGCTAATAGTATAGGATGATGAAGTAGAAAGTGGGCTCACTTTAGATATATATTTTTCTCACAAGGCATCATCACTTAGAAAAAACTAGCAAGCTTTTTTAAGTGAGGAGGAAGAAGAAGTGATGAAGAGATCAATGAACTCATGAGGTTAGAAATGCAACCATGGTTTGTGTATATCATCCACTAACCATTGTAGAGACTTAACCATAGTTATGAGTTTAGCGTTGGGTTGAAAAATATCTTAACCTAGACAAACAAGTGGACTAAGTCAATGTTTTCTATAAGCTTCTCCAAGCTTCTACTATAACACATTATCCAAGTGTTTGAATTACTTAAGACAAATAAAACCCTAATTTAACTCTAGCATGGTGTGAGTCTCATACATACATGTTGAATGTGTAACCTAGCATGACACAACAATATATATCACATATATATTTTGTGCAAAAAGAAAACAATACACTTAACATATATCGCATATATATCAATGTATCATAAAGTGAGAAAAGAAATCTTAAGTGAGCTAATATTAGTCAATGTAATTTAATATATCAAATATATAATTATACATTAAATTATTAAATCAACTCTTGATTCAGTAATCCGGCTATAATACATATAACCGACTAATATCAAATGAATCAACTTATCGAATCAACACTTGATCCGATAACCCGGCTATATCTCATATACCCGACCGATATAACATATTGCGAGAATAGAATGCGGTATCACATACTGACATTAATCTCGGTCCCGCACATATCACATATGTGCACCTACTCCATTTTGCATGAACCAGAAAACCTCTATGTAGGAATCTAAAGACTCGTCAATACGCCAGTAGTAGGTGATGATCATATCAAACACCCACAAGCCGCAAGCGTCTGCTAAACGTAACGGCCACCCGGGTATTGAGCGATCAGAAGATCAACAAGCAAGCCTGCTCGTATTCCTGCGAATCCAATCAGTAACACTACCGTATAGTCCGGTCTCTTCGTCTGATATGTCGCATATCTAGTCTAGGGGTGGTAAACGTCAGACCCCGGTAATCGATAAGTCATGCCGATGTGAGATCCATAACGTTTCGAGAAACTACTGATAACACTTACCAGAAAATCTTAGCAACCCTTGCCAGGGATTTCCTGTTATGGCCAATCGAGCACACAACATCAACCCCCAATACCGGGAGAGACGAAACCCCTCCTATCGCTCATTGCCTCCATATGATTCGGGACTGTACCCAAAAGCCACCATTTTGAACGATCTCTTGACCGTGGTATGGTGGAAATCAAAGCACAGTGGGAATCACACAAGACTCTATAACGATCTCTGGTCTACAGACTAACCTGTACCAGTGTCACCAGAGAACTGCTATCCGGCGATAGGTATAATACCATCTAGGAGTTCTCGGCGAGTCTGTCCAGTGTACCCAGTCTCCACTGAGCACCCGTATGCCTTCTCTAATGTCAAACACAAATGGATATGGGATCATCCATCGTCCATCATATGGGTCAAGAAGCGCATACGCTAGTCTACTCTGGAGTACCGATGCCCTGTCTCGATACTCCCACGACTAGGAACATTTGAAGGATGTACTTATCGACTATCCTGTCCCCACTAGTATGATCTGCATCATAATCCTGGTAGTCAAGTAATTATCCTAAGGGCTTTATCAACATGTGATCACAAAATAGTATTTGTTAACATGTTAAGATAAAGTGCAACCAGATAGCATAATATCATGTCGATCAAGAAAGTCCTCCCTATATGTGTCCAAGCATCCACTACAATATACATCGCATGTACAGTAATGGCCTCTAGGGTATACATATAACTAACAATCTCCCACTCGCACTAAGTCCATCTGTTGTAGTATCCAATACCCAACAATGTAGCAGTGGTTGTAGTATCCTATACTCAATCATTGTAGAGATGTCTCTCTAGGAGTAAGGCCTTTGTGAGTGGATCCACCGTGTCAACCTTCTGGTCTACTTTCCTAACCTCGATCCCTTGGAGATCAGCCATCTCCCTGATCAGGTGATACTTGCCTTAGAATATGTCTGGAACGCTGATGAGACCGGTGTTCCTAGGCCAAAACCACAACTCCATTGTTGTCACAATATCAGTTATTGGACGCTCAATGGTAGGAATCTTGTTCATCTTATGAATAAGAAATGTCCAGACAGCCAATTTAGTAGTATCGTTGGTAGCAATGTATTCAGCCTTTATCATCTAGTATGTCATGGTATCTAGCTTGGAACTCTTCCAACATACTGTCCCTTCACTGAGGGTAAAGACAATGCCTGCGACTGACTCTCAGTCAAACTTATCACTCTGGAAGCTGGAACCAAGAACTTTCTTTTAGTGCTTCTCAAGTACTTAAGAATGTCCTCCACAGCTGTCCAATGATTCTCCAAAGATCCGATTGATTTCTGATCAATACACCTAGTGAGTTATCTACATCTGGTCTGGTACATAACATCGCACACTCTGATAGAGCCTACTGCCGAAGCATAGGGTATCCCTTGCACGCGGGCTCTCTTCAAATCAGTCTCGGGAGACATCTTTTGGAGAGAGTGATCCAAGAGTAAGTGGGCGAACCACCACGCTTAGAATCTTCCATACTAAACCCCTTTAGTATGGTGTTAATGTACCTGGATTTGGGACACTCCCAACATCCACATAGATCTATCACCATAGATCATATTCCACAAGATGTAGTAGGTATCATCCAGATCTTATATTGAGAATCCTTGTGATAAGAGGAGCTTGACCGAGTGTAGCATAGGATACCATTTCCTATCAAGAGTATGTCATCTATGTACAATACATGGAAGACAACCTTATTCTCTACAACCTTCTTGTATATACTAGGTTCATCTATATTTTTGATGAAGTCAAACTCTTTGACTATCACATCAAAACAGATGTTCCAACTGTTAGTTGTATGTATGCCCTAGAGGCCAGTATTGTACAGATGATGTATATTATATTGGATGCTTGGACATATATAGAGATGACTTTCTTGCTCGATATGATAGTATGCTATCTGGTTGCTCTTTATCTTAACATGTATACTAGTCTCTTTAAACTGTCTTATAGTTACATGTTGGTAAAGCCCTTAGGATGTGTACTTGACTACCTGGACTATGATGCGGATCATACTAGTGGAGACATGGTAGTCCATAGGTACATCCTTCAAGGTCCCTAGTCGTGGGTGTATCGAGACGGGGCATCGATATACCAGTGTAGACTAGCGTATACGCTTCTCGACCCATGAGATGGGCGATGGATGATCCCATATCCATTGGTGTTTGACATCAGAGATGGTATACGGGTGCTCAGTGGAGACTGGGTACACTGGACGGACTCACCGAGAACTCCCAGATGGTATTATACCTCACGTCAGATGGCAGTTCTCAGGTGACACTTGTGCAGGTTAGTCTGTAGACCCGAGATCGTCATAGAGTCTTGTGTGATTCCCACCGTGCTTTGATCTCCACCTTACCACGTCCATGAGGGCGTGCAAAACGGTGGTTTTTGGGCACAGTCCCGAGTCACATGGAGGCAATGAGCGATAGGAGGGGTTTCGTCTCTCCCGGTATTAGGGGTTGATGTTGCGCTGTGCTCGATTGGCCGTAACAGGGAAGTCCCTGGCCAGGGCTGATCAGAGATTTGCTGGTAAGTGTTACCAGTAGTTTCTCGACCCGTTATGAGCCTCACATCGGCACGACTTATCGGTTATTGGGGTCTGACGTTTACCACCCCTAGACTTGATATGCGACATATCAAACGAACAGACCGGACTGTACGGTAAGTGTTACTGGTTGGATTCACAGGAGTGTGAGCGGGCTTGCTCGTCGATCTTCTGATCGCACAATACCCGGGTGGCCGTTACGTTTAGCAGACCGCTTGCGGCTTGTGGGTGCTTGATATGATCATCATCTTCTACCGGCGTATTGACGAGTCTTTAGAGTCCTACACAGAGGTTTCCTGGCTCAAGCGAAACGAAATAGGAGCGCATATGAGATATGTGCGGGACCGAGAATAATGCGTGTATGTGATACCGTATTTCATTCTCGCGATGGATGTTTCGATTGGTTGTATGCGATATAACCTAGTTATCGAATCGAAAATTGATTCGATAAGTCGATATATTGGATACTAGTCGGTTATGTGCGACATGACCGGATCATTGAATCAAGTGTTGATTTAATGATTTAATGTATAATTATATATTTGATATATTACTTTGTATTAACTAGTATTGGTTCACTTTAAAAGGATTTTCTCACTTGATGTGCACATTGTATATGCGATATATTTTTGTGTGCACTTGATTGTATCATGTTTGATGATACATGCTTACTTGAGTTTGTGTAAAAATTAAACCATGGTTATGTAATGGTTAGGGTTTTTCTTTTTCTTACTTACTTATTTATTTATTTATTTTGGAAAAGATTAAAGAGAAAATGGTGGATTTCTTTGTTTGTTGTTGAAGCTTCATGAAGCTTTGACTAAAGTGACCATTTTGTCTTCATGCTTAACCCTAACCATTCAAACTAACCATGGTCTATTCTCTACACCTAACCAAGGTTAGGATATGATAAGTATTCATATTATTTTTCTTTTTAAGGAGAACTCATCATATTCTTTCTTCTTCTTCATCATCTTTAACAAGAAGAAAAGCTTACTAGCTTTAATGGCAACTTGTGAAAATGAGTGAGAAATCCAATTCTAAAGTGAACCCACCTCCTATTTCTTCATCCTCTACCTCTTGCCAAGTAGTATAGGGTGTTATCTTCACAAGTTTCACGACTTGGTGAAGTTGGAGCTTGATCTTGTGTTGCCTCGACGTAGATCATCTTCGGCATCGAAGTCGACGACCAACCCGCCCATTTCTCCGATGAAGCCGATGCTAGAGTCCGGGATCCGATATGGACAGCGAGGGGACGTCTACATGGAGCTAAGGAAGTGGAGAACCGGATCTATAAAGGTTGTAGCCTCTTTCTTTTAGTTAAGTTGTTAACTAGTTTCACTTTTCGCCTAAACTCTAGTCAACGAATCCGTATTAGGGTTTCTCGGCACTTGTAAAATTTTAAATTGGCATGGTTGATGCCTTGTGAGACCTCATTAGCGTGCCTAGGAACCCTACAGTGGTATCAGAGCCTAGCTAGAGCCTTAGGTGAAGTGTAGACGACGTTTGAAATCCGAACGAACATCGAAACCAACATCCAAAATGCTCTCTGGAAATTTTCTGAAAATTTGGATTTTTGTGAATTAAAAATATGCATAAAACTAAGCAGGAATTTCTAAGAATTACAGTGAAGTACGATCACATGATTCCATCAAAGTGCGGCAGAACCGCGGCATTAGCATGGCTAATGCGGCGGTTCCGCGGCCACTTTGTCTCTTCTCCTGTTGATTTCTGCACTGTAATTCTTATATTTGAATGCAATATTTTCTGGGTATTTTTGTAATGACTCAATAGTTGAGTATTCTGGGGTTGTATTGGGAATCGAAGATTCGATCGGATTATCAAATTTTGTCTATGTGTTTTTCCGGATAATTTTAGAATATGTTAAAAAGTTCGACTGGATGTAAATACCCAATCTTTCCCCTGCCGGGAAATTTCCAATTGTTGGACTTTTCCGTAGTTTAATGACGTTCTAAGTAGTGCAAGTAACGCGATGGTCCCTCTAGAAGACAACAAACCTTAACTCGATTATGTGACCGTCTTGAACTGCCCTTTGAACCTTAGGGTTTAGGGGAGTACGGCGTGCCACATGTGAGGCGTTGGCTTGACCCTTCTACGGCTGGACCGTTGGTACTGAGGCATGAAGTGAATGTCTTTGAACTTATTTCATGTGTTGAACGGTTTCGGAAAAACTTGGGTGTTCGAATGTTCGATTGGAAAGTTTAATATTTTCTATTTATCCGGAATGGGATACAATAATTGGAATTCACAAACAGTTATGAGTTAACTGAATGAATGTTATAAATCTAGCGGTTTAGTCTCACTTGATATTGAAAAGATTTTTCGATAATGAGACTAAAATGCGGGGTTTATAATTGTTAGGCATGTGATGTCTAAGTATTTCATTAGATTAGGCATGCGATGTCTAAAGCGGTTGCGGATTCCAACTGTTGTAGTTTTACACTTTCTTTTCTGTGACCGTAAGTGTAGTATGTAGTGGTATTACCGATTGTCGTTGCTATACGTAGACGACAATCGGTGAATGCATACTTACTTACGTTGATGACATGTGATGTTATGTATTGCTGGATATGTTATATTGGATTGTCGTGTTTGAATAGCCCGGGGTTTTTATGTGAGATGGGTGTTTTTCATTTTCATTCATGTAAAAAACTTGTATATAATATTCTTTTATTGGGGCACTTCCAGGTTGCAGAAGATGTCACCGTTGATGTATATTATTTACTTTTCCGCATTAGGATAGACCCAAGGAGGGGAGCACAAGTAACCGGGTTCTAGGGTCCAGTGCGAGACCATCTCGAGGAGTCGAGTCCGGGTCTCCTAACCCTAGAATTTGTAGGGTTGCTTGCCGCTCTCGTAGGGGTCTAGGGGTGTGGGATTGGCTATTCATCACGACCGTGGAATCCTTGTTTTATACTGGCTCGTATTAAAAACACGGACGTCCTAGTATATCCAATATTTCATATGATATTTTCTGCTGCGATATCTGTGATGTGATCATTTGATATGTTCTGATGGATACAGTATATAGTATATATGATATATTATATAGACGTTACTTATGTTTTGCACCCGCACTAGCCCTGCCCTGCTCTGTCGTTAGTTACCTAACCTAACGGTGCACGAGGGGATATCGAGGCGAATGCGGATGGCATAAGTGTACGTCGTATTTATCTGTGATGTTTATGTGACTTAAATGATGGGACTTCATTAATGTGATTAATGAAAGAAAAGAAACCTAAAAGATGTTGTAGAATCAAATTTTAAACAATAAAAAGGGTAGCTACAGTTTTGCTTTGCATAGCGGTATATATGATATACCCTGCACCTTATTCGATGAGGAAAGGGCCGAGATCCCTTCACCGGGAGTGACCCCTTTAGCAATAACTGGCAGATGCTACACACTCGGTTTGGTTTTTGATTGATTCTATAGTTTCTGCTTTGCACAGTGATATATATGATATATCCCGCACCTCATTCGACGAGGAAAGGGCCGACGATCCCTTCACCGGGAGTGACCCCTTTAGCAAAACTAGAAAAGCCTCAAAAACACTCCATTTCAAAATCATTTGATTCTACAACGATATCAAGTTCATTACGCAATAGGTTTTCAGATAAACCTGTCGTAGCCCTCCGTCATTTCAGATAAATCCTACTTAGTATTCGTGCTACGTTTGTTGGCCTGCGTCAAGGCGTAGTGTGCGGTAGCTAACTAGTATTTATCTGTTAATGCATGTGATGCAGATTGGATTAGGGTAGTCGTGCGACTTTGTTGGCCTGCGTCAAGGGTCGTACGGGTGGGTTTAATTCAATCAAGAAATGACGGGTTGAACTTGACTAGCGCACTATAGTTTGTTGGCCTGCGTCAAGGTCATAGGACGCTAGGGGCAAAATATTATCGGGAATTTCAAGTGTTGAAATTTGCAATGAGATTGCATACCTTCTATGAGATAGGTGGATCCCGATACCCACTGCGAGTAAGTGTTACTCCTGGGAGAGTTTTACACATTACAATTAGCCGATCAAGTAGGTGTCTAGAAAGGTGTCAACGGGGTTACGCCTCTAGGAAAACGAGGTTTACTTTAATTAGGTCCGTGCGAAAGCACGGGGAACCTCCCTCAAAGTACCAACACTGGCCTGGCTGAAAGATTGGCGAAGTTTTAGGGTGTAATTAATCCCGGCTAGTCTTTTCTTTTAGGGTTTGAAGGAAGATTTGATAAAAACCAGTGGGAGCCATCCTGATTAGATAAGATAATAACAAATCTGATCTTGCAAGAGCATACGCTAAAATGTTTTCTTCTCTCTCTTTCCAGGTAATGACCATGTCATGCCCTAATAAAGATAGTAATATGGATGTATTGACTGAACCCGCATGTTATACTGTGCTGGGGAACGTTGGTTCCGTTCTTTCTTATAAGAGTTATGGGAATGAACAGGACATAGGGGAATACCAGGATTCCCAAGCCACCCGAATGAAGAAAGTACATGTTGATCCATTTTCTTCGGGTGTGTTCGTTACTGAGAACTGTTTCTCCATCTGCCCTACGTCCTGGGTATTAGATACCGGGTCAGGATCCCATATATGTAATCAGTTACATGGGCTTAGGAAAGATAGAGAACTTGGAGAAGGTGATAAAGACATTAGAGTTGAAAATGGTGCAATTGTTGCAGCTAAGACTGTCGGGGAATATCACCTTGCATTACCAACTGGTAATACATTGGTTCTGAACGAATGCTATTACATGCCGAACCTGATATGCAACATTATATCGATTTCTTTGTTGAGTAAAGAGGGATATAATTTTGTATTACAGGATAATGTTATGAACATTTTCCGTAACCAAAAGTTGGTTGGATCAGGCACGTTGTGCAATGGCATTTATGTTCTAAATCAATCAACAGTTCTGAGCATAACAAACACACACAAGAGGAAGAGTTCTGAACTGAACGAATCCTTCTTGTGGCATTGTAGACTGGGTCACATCAATGCGACACGACTGGCTAAGTTACATAAGGATGGATATTTGAAACCGTTCGAATTTTCATCTTATGACACTTGCCAGTCATGTCTCAAAGGCAAGATGACCAAAAATCTGTTTACGGGACACGGAGAAAGAGTTACAGAACTCTTGGGACTGATACATAGTGATGTATGCGGTCCCATGTCTACACATGCCAGGAATAGTTCTTCGTACTTCATTACATTCACTGACGATCTCTCTAGATTCGGATATGTGTTCCTGATGAAACACAAATCAGAAGCTTTTGAGAAATTTAGAGAATATAAACAAGAAGTTGAAAACCAAACCGGAAAAAGTATTAAAATCCTTTGATCTGATCGAGGAGGTGAATACTTGAGCAATGAATTCCTGGACTTCCTAAAAGAGAATGGGATTCTCTCTCAGCTGACTCCTCCATATACACCACAGCACAACGGTGTATCAGAACGGAGGAACCGCACCCTATTAGATATGGTGCGCTCTATGATGAGCACAACTGAGTTACCTATTTCCTTCTGGGGATATGCACTGGAAACAGCTGCAGACCTATTGAATATGGTTCCCACCAAATCTGTGCCAACCACTCCATATGAGATATGGAAAGGAAAGAGACCATGTCTTAATTATGTTAAGATATGGGGTTGTCCGGCATATGTAAAAACGCAAAATCCGGACAAACTCGCGGCAAGGTCCATTCTGTGTAAGTTTATTGGATATCCCAAACATTCGCGCGGGTATATCTTCTACCACACCGAGGAACAAAAGGTGTTTGTTTCTCGACATGCCACATTTTTAGAAAAGGAATTTCTTGACAAAGAGATTAGTGGCAAGGTGGTAGAACTGGAAGAGGTTCCAGCAATACAGACTACAACAGAAGACTTGGTTGAACCAGAGGATTCAGTAGTTCCTGATGAACCTCAGCCTCTCCGCCGATCTAGTAGGGTTCCTCGCCAACCTGAGAGATACTACGGTTTTCTCATGGATGGTGGGAGCGAGGATTGCATCATGGAGGATGATGACCCAACTAGTTTCGAGCAGGCCATCACGAGTAAAGACTCAGTGAAATGGCTGGATGCAATGCGGTCCGAGATGGAATCCATGTACACCAACAAAGTATGGACTTTGGATGTTGCTCCTGAAGGGGTAAAACCCATTGGGAGCAAGTGGATCTTCAAGAAAAAACTTGGTGTAGATGGGAAAGTGGAGACTTTCAAAGCTAGACTTGTTGCAAAGGGTTTTCGTCAAAGACCAGGTGTGGACTATGACGAAACCTTTTCTCCAGTGGCTATGCTTAAATCCATCCGGATTATGCTTGCCATCGCTACATATCATGACTACGAAATCTGGCAAATGGATGTTATGACCGCCTTTCTAAACGGTGATTTAGAAGAGTGCGTGTACATGACTCAGCCAGAGGGCTTCGTAGACAGTGGGAGCAGCGGGAAGGTGTGCAAGCTGCTTAAATCCATTTATGGATTAAAGCAAGCATCGCGGAGTTGGAACATCTGCTTTGACGTCGTTATCAAAGAGTTTGATTTCGTCAAAAACCCACATGAACCTTGTATTTACAAGAAGGTGGCAGAGAGTAAGGTTGTCTTCCTCGTATTATACGTGGACGACATACTCTTAATAGGAAATGATATTCCTATGCTGCAATCGGTCAAGCTCTTCTTATCACAAAGATTCTCAATGAAAGATCTTGGTGATGCCTCCTGCATATTGGGAATTAGGATCTATAGAGATAGATCCAAACGGATATTGGGATTGTCCCAATCCAGGTACATTGACACCGTACTAAAGAGGTTTAGTATGGAAGAATCCAAGCGTGGGAACTTGCCCACGATCTCTGGAGTCACTCTCTCCAAAGAGATGTCTGCCAAGACTGATTTGGAGAGAGCTCGCATGCAAGGGATACCCTATGCTTCGGCTGTAGGCTCTATCATGTACGCGATGCTATGTACCAGACCCGATGTAGCATACTCACTAAGTGTAGTGAGTAGGTATCAAGCTGATCCTGGAGAGAGTCACTGGACAGCTGTGAAGAGCATTCTCAAGTACTTGCGAAGGACTAAAGAGATGCTCTTGGTGTATGGTAACGGAGAACTCCAAGTGGAGTCCTTTACCGATTCGAGCTTCCAAAGTGATAAGGACGACTCTAAGTCGCAGTCGGGATTTGTCTTTACCCTTTACGGAGGGGCGGTTAGCTGGAAGAGTTCCAAGCAGGAAATCGTGGCAGACTCGACGATGGAGGCTGAATACATCGCTGTCAACGATGCTGCCAAAGAGGCTGTCTGGATCAAGAAGTTCATTACTGAACTTGGAGTGGTTCCATCCATTGAGCATCCAATACCTTTGTATTGTGATAACAATGGAGCGGTGGCTTTGGCCAAGGAACCTAGGTCCCATCAGCAATCCAGGCATATTCTGAGGCGGTATCACCTGATCCGGGAGATAGTTGATCGCCGGGAGATCGAGGTTAGGAGGGTTGACACGAAGAACAACACGGCGGATCCACTCACAAAGGCCATTCCCCAGATACAGTTTGAGAGACTCTTCGGGATGCTCGGTATGCGATACTACAGCAGCTGGCCCTAGTGCAAGTGGGAGATTGTTAGTTGTATGTATGCCCTAGAGGCCAGTATTGTACAGATGATGTATATTATATTGGATGCTTGGACATATATAGAGATGACTTTCTTGCTCGATATGATAGTCTACTATCTGGTTGCTCTTTATCTTAACATGTATATTAGTCTCTTTAAACTGTCTTATAGTTACATGTTGGTAAAGCCCTTAGGATGTGTACTTGACTACCTGGACTATGATGCGGATCATACTAGTGGAGACATGGTAGTCCATAGGTACATCCTTCAAGGTCCCTAGTCGTGGGTGTATCGAGACGGGGCATCGATATACCAGTGTAGACTAGCGTATACGCTTCTCGACCCATGAGATGGGCGATGGATGATCCCATATCCATTGGTGTTTGACATCAGAGATGGTATACGGGTGCTCAGTGGAGACTGGGTACACTGGACGGACTCGCCGAGAACTCCCAGATGGTATTATACCTCACGTCAGATGGCAGTTCTCAGGTGACACTTGTGCAGGTTAGTCTGTAGACCCGAGATCGTCATAGAGTCTTATGTGATTCCCACTGTGCTTTGATCTCCACCTTACCACGTCCATGAGGGCATGCAAAATGGTGGTTTTTGGGCACAGTCCCGAGTCACATGGAGGCAATGAGCGATAGGAGGGGTTTCGTCTCTCCCGGTATTGGGGGTTGATGTTGCGCTGTGCTCGATTGGCCGTAACAGGGAAGTCCCTGGCCAGGGCTGATCATAGATTTGCTGGTAAGTGTTACCAGTAGTTTCTCGACCCGTTATGAGCCTCACATCGGCACGACTTATCGGTTATTGGGGTCTGACGTTTACCACCCCTAGACTTGATATGCGACATATCAAATGAATAGACCGGACTATACGGTAAGTGTTACTGGTTGGATTCACAGGAGTGTGAGCGGGCTTGCTCGTCGATCTTCTGATCGCTCAATACCCGGGTGGCCGTTACGTTTAGCAGACCGCTTGCGGCTTGTAGGTGCTTGATATGATCATCATCTGCTACCGGCGTATTGACGAGTCTTTAGAGTCCTACACAGAGGTTTCCTGGCTCAAGCGAAACGAAATAGGAGCGCATATGAGATATGTGCGGGACCGAGAATAATGCGTGTATGTGATACCGTATTTCATTCTCGCGATGGATGTTTCGATTGGTTGTATGCGATATAACCTAGTTATCGAATCGAAAATTGATTCGATAAGTCGATACATTGGATACTAGTCGGTTATGTGCGACATGACCGGATCATTGAATCAAGTGTTGATTTAATGATTTAATGTATAATTATATATTTGATATATTACTTTGCATTAACTAGTATTGGTTCACTTTAAAAGGATTTTCTCACTTGATGTGCACATTGTATATGTGATATATTTTTGTGTGCACTTGATTGTATCATGTTTGATGATACATGCTTACTTGAGTTTGTGTAAAGATTAAACCATGGTTATGTAATGGTTAGGGATTTTCTTTTTCTTACTTATTTATTTATTTATTTATTTTGGAAAAGATAAAAGAGAAAATGGTGGCTCTCTTTGTTTGTTGTTGAAGCTTCATGAAGCTTTGACTAAAGTGACCATTTTGTCTTCATGCTTAACCCTAACCATTCAAACTAACCATGGTCTATTCTCTACACCTAACCAAGGTTAGGATATGATAAGTATTCATATTATTTTTCTTTTTAAGGAGAACTCATCATATTGTTTCTTCTTTTTCATCATCTTTAACAAGAAGAAAAGCTTACTAGCTTTAATGGCAACTTGTGAAAATGAGTGAGAAATCCAATTCTAAAGTGAACCCACCTCCTATTTCTTCATCCTCTACCTCTTGCCAAGTAGTATAGGGTGTTATCTTCACAAGTTTCACGACTTGGTGAAGTTGGAGCTTGATCTTGTGTTGCCTCGACGTAGATCATCTTCGACATCGAAGTTGACGACCAACCCGCCCATTTCTCCGATGAAGCCGATGCTAGAGTCCGGGATCCGATATGGACAGCGAGGGGACGTCTATGTGGAGCTAAGGAAGTAGAGAACCGGATCTACAAAGGTTGTAGCCTCTTTCTTTTAGTTAAGTTGTTAACTAGTTTCACTTTTCGCCTAAACTCTAGTCAACGAATCCGTATTAGGGTTTCTCGGCACTTGTAAAATTTTAAATTGGCATGGTTGATGCCTTGTGAGACCTCATTAGCGTGCCTAGGAACCCTACACCAACTCCACGATGCTTGCATTGATCCTGATGGACTTAAGCATAGCTTTGAAAGTCTCATCTTTTCCATTTACGCCAAGAATCCTCTCAAAATCCAATTGCTCCCAATGGATTTTACCCCTTCAGATGCAGTATGCAAATTCATACTTTGTTGGTGTACATGGATTCCATTAGCATCCAGCCTTTTCACAGAGTCTCTACTCGTGATGGCCTGCTTGAACCTAGTTGGGCCATCATCATCCATGATGCAATCCTCGCTCCCACTGTTACCGAGAATACCGCAGTATCTCTCAAGTAGATGAAGAACCCTACCAGATTCGCGGAGAGGCTGAGGTTCGTTGGAGACTATTGAATCCTTTGGTTTCACCAAATCATCAGCTGTTACTTTGTCTAGCTGAAACATTTTCCAGTTCTGCCTCATGACCACAAATTTCTTCACAAGAAATACCTTTTCTAAAAAGGTGGCATGCTGAGGAAACAAAACACCTTTTTCTCCTCAGAGTGGTAGAAGATATTCCTTCGCAAATGTTTGGGATATCCTAACAAACTTATACAGAAACGACCTTGCCTCGAGCTTGTCCGGATATTGCTTTTCAACATAGGCTGGACAACCCCATATCTTAACTCATTTAAGACACGGTCTCTTCCCATTGCATATCTCATATGTAGTGGTAGGCACTGATTTGGACGGAACCCCATTCAATAGGTATGCAGCTTCTCAAGTGCATAACACCCAAAAGGAAATAGGTAACACAGTAGTACTCATCATGGAGCGCACCATATCTCATAGGGTGCGATACCTCCACCCTAATACACTGTTGTGCTGCGGTGTATTCGAAGGAGTAAGCTGAGAGAGAATCACATTTTTCTTTTAGAAACTCCAGGAACTCCATACGCAAGTATTCGCCTCCTCGATCACATCGTAGGACTTTAATACTTCTACCTGTTTGGTTCTCAAAAGAACCAACCTTGGCATTTGTAGACATGGGACCATATACATCATCATGCATCTGTCCCAAGGGTTCACTAACTCTTTCTCTGTTACCAGTAAACGGTGTGTTGGTCATATATCTTTGAGACAAAACTAGCAAGTATCATAAGATGAAAATTCGAACATATTCTCATATTCATCCTTATGTAACTTAGCTGGTCATGTCGCATTGATATGACCTAATTTACAATGCCTCAAGAAGGGTTCGTTATTCCTGAATTGCTCTTCTTGTCTGTGTTCTATATACTTTGAACTGTAGTTTGATTTAGAACGTATATGCTATTATATAACGTGCCTGATCGAATCAACTATTGATTCAGGAAAATGTTCACAACATTATCCTCCAATACAGAATTATATCCTTCTTTAACTCAGTAAAGAACATGATGTAATGTTGTATATCAGGTTCGGTATGTAATAACATTTGTTAAGAATCAATGTATCAAATACAAGGTGATATCTGCCAACAGACTTGGCTGCAACAATTGCATCATTCTCTAACACTTAGAGATATATCACCATTCTTAGTTCTCTACCTTTCTGTAGCCCATGTAACTCTTACATATTTGGGATCCTAATCCGGTATCTCATACCTAAGACGTAGAGGATACTGAGAAACGGTTGTCGGTAATGTACACATCCGAGAAGATGCATTAATATGCACTTTCTTCGATTGGGTAGCATGGGAATCTGGATATTCCCCTATTTCCTGCTCGGACTTATAACAATTATAAGATTGAGCGGAACCAACGTTCCCTAGCTCAGTATAATAAGCAGGTTCGGTCAATGCATCCACATTATTATCTTGATTAAGGCATGGCATGGTCGCTACCAGGAGAGAGAGAAGAAAACACTCTGCGTGCGCTCTTACAAGATTAAATTGGTTATCAGAATATCTAATCAGGATGTCTCCCACTGTTTTAGTCAAATCTTCCTTCAAACCCTAAAAGGTAAGACTAGCCGGGATTAATTACACCCTACAAGTTCGCTAATCTTTCGGCCATGCCAGTGTCTGTACTTTGAGGGAGGTTCCTCGTACTTTCGCACGGACCTAATTAAAATAAATCTCGTTTTCCTAGAGGCATAACCCTGTTAACACCTTTCTAGACACCTACTTGATCGGCTAATTATTATGTGTAAATCTCTTCCAGGAGTAACTCTTACTCGCAGTGGGTATCGGGATCCAACTATGTAACATTTTGGAAAATTATAAATATTAATTTATAATATAAAAATAATGAGTTTATAAAAGTGATATCACATACAGCTTTTGGTATCGGAATTATATCCGTAAAAATGTGATTATTTTGGTAGAATGTGAATAAAAGTGTTTGATGCCATAAAAATGATATTTTAATTATTTTAATATGATATTGAATTTACATTTAAGCTAATGACATTTAAGCGATAGATTAAATCATTTCATATCTTTTGTTTCATATGGATTTAAATTGTAACATGATATAAGATTTCATATTAAGATAAGAATATTTAAGTGTCATGACAAGTATTTCATGTTAAGCATGGATGTAGATGTTATTATATGATAATGGTATTTAAGTGTAAAATTAAGTATTTCATTCTTTTGAATTTGAATTTAGATTTTTATATACAAAGATTTTTATTTGTTGTATGGTGGTTATATCTTAACCTAAGTCTAAACCCTCACCCTCAACACACCTCACCCTTATTCATATTCCTCCACCTCCTCCTTCTTCTCTTTACACCTCCTCCTTCCTCCATGCCACCTCTACCTCTCAAGCTCCACCTCATGCATTCTTTGCACACAAATCATAATACTTTCACTCTATCTTATCACCACACCTAAGGAGTTCTTTTAGTTATCTTAACTGAACAAAACACTTCTTCATCCCCAAACCAAAATAATTCTAAGTGTTCATCATATCCAATGAGTGAAACCTTAACCCTCTCCTCAAAGTTGTGCCCATCATCAAGCTAGAACCCCCTACAAGACTTAGATGCTCTCACACACAATTTAGGAGCTGGTGTTCCATTTTACACAATCTCCATAGGTATAATCTCTAAACTTTATATAATTCTAGTTCTGAAAAGTTAAATATTGAAATCGGATATCGGAAATATCGTATTTTGATAGATTAGGCCCTGTTTATGAATCTTCTATAGTTTAAATGTAAATTAGAAAACCTAAACAGTGCCTTAACCTTGTAAATTGGACCTAGAATAACCCATAGGAATACGAACCTTTTATCTCGGATTTTTGCCGGCGACACATAGCCAAATTCCGAGCTCGCCGGATTTGTAGGGGATTTAGGTGTTTTGGTTTTTAGGGTATCTCTCTTAGGTGTATAGGTATGTTTGGTATTGTTTATTTAAGTTATTTTAGCAGTAGGTTGAATCTGTAAGCCGGTATCAGTTTTGGAGTAAAATTCTATATACGACACGTAGCATGTTTAGTTGTGCAATTTCATAAACTAGGATTTTGTGATATCTAGCTTATTTCATTTGAATCTGAAACAAATATGTATAAGAACTAGAAAAACTAGCAACACCATAAGCATCATAGGACCACTATAATACTTAACTTAGAGACCAATCCCCCAAGTCATTGGTTGACCCTGCGACATTTAGGCAAATTCCGAGCTCGCCGGCCCCCCTTGGGTATTAGGTGTTGGTTTTTCTTCTGTGCCTTTGTATGGGAAAATTATGATTTTTAGTATTGTTTGAATTGTTCCAATATTCATACAGAGAAATCTGAGAATGTTTAGTTGGGTTGTATTTAAAGTTTCCGACATTTCGATATGATTTTCCGTATTTCTGTACTGCAACTGAAATGTTGAAATTCGTATGTTAAGTTCAGGGGCAATTGATCATCTTTGGGGTACGTGAGCTGTAGGTTCTAACCTATGGGTGCTTAGCTCGTTGTTTTGGTTTTCAATTGGATATTTACTTCGATGTGATTTAAATACGATTATAGGTGCGATCGCGAAGGATTCCGAGACGGAGTTGACAAACTTAGCAGCGTGGAATTCAGCAAACTCATCGAGTTGGTGAGTAGATTTACATTTACTGGGGAAGTCGGGTGGATGGTGTATAGCACCCCCACAATCTTATAATTAGTATTATGATATCTAGTTAGTTTAGTATTTATTTAAGATATTGATATAATATCGCATCTATCATGTTCTTCATTTGCATATAGTTTCATACATAGTTTTAAATGAGATACGTACGTGATGTTAGATCCGTATTATATAGATATGGTTTGATGGATTAGTACGAGGAATCATGCCGTACTTGAGATGATACAGATACAGTGGTATGATGAGGTATTAGATAAGAAGGTATATGTATTGGAAGTGATGAGATTCGTATGCCGAATAACGGCCAAGTTTTTCCTTTAGACTCGTAGCATTAAATTATATTCTGTTTTAGGATGTAATACTTGTGTGAGCTATATTCTTTTAAAAACTACGATTCATTTCTCTTTTATATGATAAAAACAAGGATGCGGTGCCAATTTCCAAAACAAATATCAATTTTAACCTAAGGAAGCTTTCTTATTGCAAAACTAACGTTTCGTTCCCTTTTAAAGATAATGTTATAGCTCATAGCAAGTAATTACAGTTATCAGTTACTCTTAGATTTACTTTACATATTCGCATTGTATTTATCAGTGTTATGCATTTCCGTAATACGAATACTCCGATAGAACACTGCACAACTACTAATGAGTATTATTCTGCACAAACACGTATACCTATGTTACACTACACCTCATTGGTACTGCCATGTCACTGTAGGACCGTTATGATATATTGCATATGTAGATATCGATATGAGTAGGCTATTACACCTGTAGAACTCTTGCACCAATACTAATAATTGCCATACTGCATGAGCACAGACGCGTATGTTACACCATATATCATTAGTAGTGCCATGATATAGTAGGATTGATATCCTTATGCCTATATGATCTAATTTTGTAGTCCTTCATTATTACCTGTTGTGTATTGTAAATATTAGTACTATAGAAGTTGTATTTGATTCTTATGGATTTCTGGATATTTTACTCCTGATGATATATCGGTGGTATGGGACACTGTTAGATATGTATATATATATATATAATATCATCAGAATGATTATACAAGTATTCTCATTCTTTACTTGATATTTTGTATATGATAAGTTCGCGTCCACCCTGAGCTTTATGTTTTCTGAGTATTTTTTCCGAACTGAGTGGGGAAGCTATACGGTTTCGGACTTGTTATTATCCAAACTGAGTGGGGGAGCTATACAGTTGGATACATGGTGGACCCGGTCGAGACCGAGGGGCAGGATAGCCGCATTGATGTGGGTAGCCTAGCGAGGATACTCGATACCGGAGATAGAGACGAGCACGGCAGATATCCAGGGGGTACTGGCCGGGGTTCGATTCGGCACGGCGGATATCCATAGGATACCGACCGGGGCCAGGGATATCGGGTGGCAATCATCTGTTGGGATGGTGCCGACGGTATCTGCATTTACGTGTCGATGCTGGACACGAGAGATTTCTGATTTCAATGTCGATACTGGACATCCATATATATATTGATATGATGGTTATCATGAGATACACAGTTAGATATTAATTATTGGATTCGACTAGGACTGATCCGGGGAACAGTGCCTATATATATATTCTACTTGGGTTTGCATGACAGTTAGTGTTGCATTATGATACATACGCATATCATGTTATATTAGTACATATTATGATAGTACTATACTTATGACCTAGGTATCTTCGTGCATTTCGATTTCTACCTTTAGATGTACTTCTATTCACTGAGTTGGCAACTCGTCCCCGTTGGGCCACAGTTTCTTGTAGGTTTTATCGCTTGGATTATCAGAAGCTTGGACACACACTCTTTTCGGTGATTGATTGGTAAGTGGGTTACTATTGTATCATACTCACACTTAATTATTCATATATTCTTGTATCTAGTGAAAACTCCATCAACTTAGAAATGATATATTGTGGACTTAGAAGCGAGACTTAGGAATTCTGAGGTTGCACTCTTTAGAGTCGACTTCTGATATAGTTTGTTTGGCTGTTCTGTCGTTGGATGGTGAAAGCTAGCTCCCGTTGGGATGCTATTTTATTGTTGTAGTTGTATCGGGTTTTTATTTAGAAATTTCAAAGGAGGTGTTGTCAAATTTCAAAACGTCATAGATGCTTTTCAAACATACTTGGTTAAAATTTAAATGTTATTTAAACTGATTCCATCTGATGACTATTTTAAACTCACCTCCAATATTTTCAAAAGGGTTTAGATTCCGGGTTTCGGCTTACTTGAACCGCATTGACGTCTTTTGATGTCACGTGATTTAAGTGCTGGTTACGTGCCACATTTGAGTCGTGACAAAGTTGGTATCAGAGCTGCTGGTTTAACCTTTGTTCGAGTCTAGGTCTGACTATATGGAGTCTTGGCATACATTTTGTTACCTAGACTTTACCTTATAGGACTTAGACTTGACTTTGGGGGTCTTATACCCGAATTTTCGTTATGTAGGATGACCTTGGTTGATGGAGTAGGTACTAAGTAGAGTGGTGTACCGTACGTATGTTCCGCGGCATATTTACGATATGATACTCCGCCTAAGTTACCTTAGAATTTATATCTTGAGATCTTCCTTCTATTCATTCCGTTGATCTATCCTCATCTGTGCCTGTTGATTGTTTCGGTCATCATGTTTATGGGAGCCGAGAGGGCTGTAGTTAGAGGTACGGTCAGAGCAGACTTGTCGGGGAGAAGGACTGACCAGGGTGACTTTTCGGTGATATAGAGACATGTCGTTTATTCATATTTGATCGAGTTTTAATATTAAAGCGAGTTTCTTCGGGATCCGCACCAGATGGTAGAGCCATTGCTAGAGATCAGCCGGACTTGAGGAGTGATGTTTTCCCCTCTCCGAAGATCATGGTGTCGTGTACTATTTAGACAGCGGTACCAATCATTGCTGAGTTATCGAGATGTTGCTTCCAGAGTTCATGATGTTAAAGGTTGACGATGTTTACAAGAGTAGATGGATCATAAGGATTCGTAGCCAATCAGATGTGGGATGGTTAGGACTTTTAATCCGTTGTGGCTCTCCAGTTACGATATCGGTGGAATTGATTTGTTTCTTCCGAAGGGTCTTGCTCAGACCTGATGCAAGTCGCTTGAGAAAGAGATTGTGCAGTAAGTTTTCCTCTGACGAATTAGGATGAGTTTTCGAAGATGAGCTTAGCCAGATTCTTCTACAGAGTATCAGGGATACCGGATTCGTGTTTTTGGAAATCTTGTAAGGCTCCGAGCAAGGTCATGATTGAGCATGACTTGCAACTTGCCGGATAGCCGAGATACGCTCTTTAAGGGGTTGATATTGGAAATTTATGAAATAGGAGATTGATGCAGAGTTTTTTTGTGGACAATTACAATGCCTCAAGAAGGGTTCGTTATTCCTGAATTGCTCTTCTTGTCTGTGTTCTATATACTTTGAACTGTAGTTTGATTTAGAACGTATATGCTATTATATAACGTGCCTGATCGAATCAACTATTGATTCAGGAAAATGTTCACAACATTATCCTCCAATACAGAATTATATCCTTCTTTAACTCAGTAAAGAACATGATGTAATGTTGTATATCAGGTTCGGTATGTAATAACATTTGTTAAGAATCAATGTATCAAATACAAGGTGATATCTGCCAACAGACTTGGCTGCAACAATTGCATCATTCTCTAACACTTAGAGATATATCACCATTCTTAGTTCTCTACCTTTCTGTAGCCCATGTAACTCTTACATATTTGGGATCCTAATCCGGTATCTCATACCTAAGACGTAGAGGATACTGAGAAACAGTTGTCGGTAATGTACACATCCGAGAAGATGCATTAATATGCACTTTCTTCGATTGGGTGGCATGGGAATCTGGATATTCCCCTATTTCCTGCTCGGACTTATAACAATTATAAGATTGAGCGGAACCAACGTTCCCTAGCTCAGTATAATAAGCAGGTTCGGTCAATGCATCCACATTATTATCTTGATTAAGGCATGGCATGGTCGCTACCAGGAGAGAGAGAAGAAAACACTCTGCGTGCGCTCTTACAAGATTAAATTGGTTATTAGAATATCTAATCAGGATGTCTCCCACTGTTTTAGTCAAATCTTCCTTCAAACCCTAAAAGGTAAGACTAGCCGGGATTAATTACACCCTACAAGTTCGCCAATCTTTCGGCCAGGCCAGTGTCGGTACTTTGAGGGAGGTTTCTCGTACTTTCGCACGGACCTAATTAAAATAAATCTCGTTTTCCTAGAGGCATAACCCTGTTAACACCTTTCTAGACACCTACTTGATCGGCTAATTATCATGTGTAAAACTCTTCCAGGGGTAACTCTTACTCGCAGTGGGTATCGGGATACAACTATGTAACATTTTGGAAAATTATAAATATTAATTTATAATATAAAAATAATGAGTTTATAAAAGTGATATCACATACAGCTTTTGGTATCGGAATTATATCCGTAAAAATGTGATTATTTTGGTAGAATGTGAATAAAGGTGTGTGATACCATAAAAATGATATTTTAATTATTTTAACATGATATTGAATTTACATTTAAGCTAATGACATTTAAGCGATAGATTAAATCATTTCATATCTTTTGTTTTATATGGATTTAAATTGTAACATGATATAAGATTTCATATTAAGATAAGAATATTTAAGTGTCATGACAAGTATTTCATGTTAAGCATGGATGTAGATGTTATTATATGATAATGGTATTTAAGTGTAAAATTAAGTATTTCATTCTTATGCATTTGAATTTAGATTTTTATATACAAAGATTTTTAATTGTTGTATGGTGGTTATATCTTAACCTAAGTCTAAACCCTCACCCTCAACACACCTCACCCTTATTCATATCCCTCCACCTCCTTCTTTTTCTCTTTACACCTCCTCCTTCCTCCATGCCATCTCCATCTCTCAACCTCCACCTCATGCATTCTCTGCACACAAATCATAATACTTCCACTCTATCTTATCACCACACCTAAGGAGTTCTTTTAGTTATCTTAACTGAACAAAACACTTCTTCAGTCCCAAACCAAAAATAATTCTAAGTGTTCATCATATCCAATGAGTGAAACCTTAACCCTCTCCTCAAAGTTGTGCCCATCATCAAGCTAGAACCCCCTGCAAGACTTAGATGCTCTCACACACAATTTAGGAGCTGGTGTTCCATTTTACACAATCTCCATAGGTATAATCTCTAAACTCTATAGAATTCTAGTTCTGAAAAGTTAAATATTGAAATCGGATATCGGAAATATCGTATTTTGATAGATTAGGCCCTGTTTATGAATCTGCTATAGTTTAGATATAAATTAGAAAACCTAAACAGTGCCTTAACCTTGTAAATTGGACCTAGAATAACCCATAGGAATACGAACCCTTTATCTCGGATTTTGGCCGGCGACACATAGCCAAATTCCGAGCTCGCCGGATTTGTAGGGGATTTAGGTGTTTTGGTTTTTAGGGTATCTCTCTTAGGTGTATAGATATGTTTGGTATTGTTTATTTAAGTTATTTTAGCAGTAGGTTGAATCTGTAAGCCGGTATCAGTTTTGGAGTAAAATTCTATATACGACACGTAGCATGTTTAGTTGTGCAATATCATAAACTAGGATTTTGTGATATCTAGCTTATTTCATTTGAATCTGAAACAAATATGTATAAGAACTAGAAAAACTAGCAACACCATAAGTATCATAGGACCACTATAAGACTTAACTTAGAGACCAATCCCCCAAGTCATTGGTTGACCCGGCGACATTTAGGCAAATTCCAAGCTCGCGGCCCCCCTTGGGTATTTGGTGTTGGTTTTTCTTCTGTGTCTTTGTATGGGAAAATTATGATTTTTAGTATTGTTTGAATTGTCCCAATATTCATACAGAGAAATTTGAGAATGTTTAGTTGGGTTGTATTTAAAGTTTCCGACATTTCGATATGATTTTCCGTATTTCTGTACTGCAACTGAAATGTTGACATTCGTACGTTAAGTTCAGGGGCAATTGATCATCTTTGGGGTACGCGAGTTGTAGGTTCTAACCTATGGGTGCTTAGCTCGTTGTTTTGGTTTTCAATTGGATATTTACTTCGATGTGATTTAAATACGATTATAGGTGCGATCGCGAAGGATTCCGAGACGGAGTTGACAAACTTAGCAGCGTGGAATTCAGCAAACTCATCGAGTTGGTGAGTAGATTTACATCTACTGGGGAAGTCGGGTGGATGGCGTATAGCAGCCCCGCAACCTTATAATTAGTATTATGATATCTAGTTAGTTTAGTATTTATTCAAGATATTGATATAGTATCGCATCTAGTATGTTCTTCATTTGCATCTAGTATGTTCTTCATTTGCATATAGTTTCATACATAGTTTTAAATGAGATACGTACGTGATGTTAGATCCATACTATATAGATATAGTTTGATGGATTAGTATGAGGAATCATGCCGTACTTGAGATGATACAGATACAGTGGTATGATGAGGTATTAGATAAGAAGGTATATGTATTGGAAGTGATGAGATTCATATGCCGAATAACGGCCAAGTTTTTCCTTTAGACTCGTAGTATTAAATTATATTCCGTTTTAGAATGTAATACTTGTGTGAGCTATATTCTTTTAAAAACTACGATTCGTTTCTCTTTTATATGATAAAAACAAGGATGCGGTGCCAATTTCCAAAACAAATATCGATTTTAACCTAAGACAGCTTCCTTATCTCAAAACTAACGTTTCGTTCCCTTTCAAAGATAATGGTATAGCTCATAGCAAGTAATTACAGTTATCAGTTACGCTTAGATTTACTTTACATGTTCGCATTATATTTATCAGTATTATACGTTTCCGTAATACGAATACTCCGATAGTACACTGCATAACTACCAATGAGTATTATTCTGCACAAACATGTATACCTATGTTACAATACACCTTATTAGTACTGCCATGTCACTGTAGGACCGTTATGATATATTGCATATGTACATATCAATATGAGTAGGCTATTACACCTATAGAACACTTGCACCAATACTAATGATTGCCATGCTGCACGAGCACAGACGCGTATGTTACACCACACATCATTAGTAGTGCCATGACACTGTAGGATTGATATCCTTATTCATATATGATCTAATTTCGTAGTCCTTCTTTATTACCTGTTGTGTATTGTAAATATTAGTACTATAGATGTTGTATTTGATTCTTATGGATTTCTGGATATTTTACTCCTGATGATTTATCGGTGGTATGGGACACTGTTATATATGTATATATATAATATATCATCAGAATGATTATGCAAGTATTCTCATTCTTTACTTGATATTTTATATATGATGAGTTGGCGTCCACCATGAGCTTTATCTTTTCTGAGTATTTGTTCTGAACCGAGTGGGGTGAGCTATACGGTTTCAGACTTGTTATTATCCAGACTGAGTGGGGGAGCTATACAGTCGGATACATGGTTGACCCGGTTGAGACCGAGGGGCAGGATAACCGCATTGAGGCGGGGAGCCTAGCGAGGATACTCGATACCGGAGATAGAGACGAGCACGGCAGATATCCAGGGGGTACTGGCCGGGGTTCGATTCAGCACGGCGGATATCCAGGGGATACCGTTCAGGGTCAGGGATATCGGGTGGCGATCATCTGTTGAGATGGTGCCGACGGTATCTGCATTTACGTGTCGATGCTGGACACGAGAGATTTCTGATTTCGATGTCCATGCTGGACATCCATATATATATTGATATGATGGTTATCATGAGGTACACAGTTAGATATCAATTATTGGATTCGACTAGGACTGATCCGGGGAACAGTACCTATATATATATATTCTACTTGGGTTTGCATGACAGTTAGTGTTGCATTATGATACATACGCATATCATGTTATATTAGTACAGATTATGATAGTACTATACTTATGACTTAGGTATCGTCGTGCATTTCGATTTCTACCTTTAGATGTATTTCTATTCACTGAGTTGGCAACTCATCCCCGTTGCGCCACAGTTTCTTGTAGGTTTTATCGCTTGGATTATCAGCAGCTTGGGCACACACTCTTTTCGGTGATTGATTGGTAAGTAGGTTACTATTGTATCGTACTCACACTTGATTATTCATATATTCTTGTATCTAGTGAAAACTCCATCAACTTAGAAATGGTATATTGTGGACTTAGAGTGAGACTTAGGAATTCTGAGGTTGCACTCTTTAGAGTCGACTTCTGATATAGTTTGTTTGGCTGTTCCGTCGTTGGACGTGAAAGCTAGCTCCCGTTGGGATGCTATTTTATTGTTGTAGTTGTATCGGGTTTTTATGTAGAAATTTCAAAGGAGGTGCTGTCAAATTTCAAAACGTCATAGATGCTTTTCAAACATACTTAGTTAAAATTTAAATGTTATTTAAACTGATTCCATCTAATGACTATTTTAAACTCACCTCCAATATTTTCAAAAGGGTTTAGATTCTGGGTTTCGGCTTACTTGAACCGCGTTGACATCTTTTGATGTCACGTGATTTAAGTGCCGGTCACGTGCCACATTTGGGTCGTGACAAAATATCTCACAGACGGTATGCAATCTCATTGCAAATTTCAACACTTGAAATTCCCAATAATGTTTTGCCCCAAGCCTCCTATGACCTTGACAGAGGTCAACAAACCATAGGCTGCTAGTCAAGTTCCACCCGTCATTTCCCAATTGAATTAAACCTACCCGCATGACCCTTGACAGAGGTCAACAAGGTTGTAGGACTACCCTAATCTAATCGCTTCATATGCTAGCAAAAAAGCACTAATCAGCTACCGCACACTGCGCCTTGACAGAGGTCAATAAACGTAACACAAATACTAAATACTACTTATCTGAAATGACGGAGGGCTACGCAGATTTTTAAGAAAACCATGTGCGTAATGAACTTGATATCGTTGTATAATCGAGTGATTTTGAAAAGGAGTGTTTTTGAGGCTTTCACTAGTTTTGCTAAAGAGGCCACTCCCGATGAAGGGATCTCGGCTCTTTCCTTATCGAATAAAGTGCAGGATATTTCACAAATACCACTATGCAGAGCAAAAAACTATAGAAGCAATTAAAATACAAACCGAGTGGGTTGTAGTATCTGCTAGTTTCGCTAAAGAGGTCACTCCCGGTGAAGGGATATCGGCTCTTTCCTTATCGAATAAGGTGCGGATATTCTACAAGGAATACCGCTGTGCAAAGAAAGAAATAGAGCTACCATTTTTCCGAGACAAGTTTCTACAATATCTTTAGGTTTTTTTTATTTCATTAATCTCATTAATGAAGTCTCATTTATTTATGCTTCCCAAGCATCACATAAGAAATGAAAGCAGCAATATTTATTATATCTCATATATATAATATAGGCATTCGTCTAAGAACATATCGAATGATCACACCACAGAATATCAGCAGCAGAAGAATCATATATGAAATATTGGATATACTAGGATTTCCGTGTTTTATTTACCCCAGTAAAAACACGGATTCCACGGTCGTGATGAATAGCCAAACCCACATCCCTAGACCCCTACGAGAGCGACAAGCAACCCTTCCAATTCTAGAGTTAGGAGACCCGGTCTCGACTCCTTGAGATGGTCTCCCACTGTACCCTAGAACCCGGTTACTTATGCTCCCCGCCTTGGGTCTATCCTAATGCGGAAAAGTAAATAATATACATCAATGGTGGCATCATTCTCAACCCGGAAGTGCCCCAATAAAAGAATATTACATACAAGATTTTACATGAATGAAAATGAAAAACTCTCATCTCACATAAAACCCCCGGCTATTCAAAACATGACGATCCAATATAACATATCACAGCAACACATTACATCTCATGTCATCAACGTAAGTAAATATGTGTATCCCAGTTGTCGCTGACATATAGCACCGAAACCGGCGATACACCACATATTACACTTACGGTCGCAGAAAAGAAAGTGAAAAACTACAACAGTTGGAATCCGCAACAACCTTAGACATCATAAACCCAATATATCACATACATTGGATTTCATGCCTAACCAAATGAATTCCTTAGTCATCGCATGCCTAACAATTGTAAACCCCGCATTTTAGTCTCGATATTGAAAACACTTTCCAATAACCTGTCGGGTAATTCAACAAGATTCCCGATAACCTGATCGAATGCTCGTCGGAAACTTTAATAGACGGTTGCACCCCCCGGTGCCGTCGACGAAGTGCACTAAGGCGGAACACCGTAGCTGCGAGCACCCGAACGGATGCTTTTGGCGACGGGGTTCTCCTACAGTCACTTGGTCGGGGCTATGGGGCGTGGCTATCTAGTAAGATTACCCGGCGAGTATCTGCATACACTACGTAATTGCGACGGACTTTTGATCCATATCAAAATTCCGAGGCAACCGATCAAATGAGACTAAAGTGCTAGATTTATAAAATTCAAACTAGTTATCACATAACCAATTTTTTGGATTCCAAATATTGTATCACAATCACAGATAGCTAGGCGAAGTTAGATAATTCGATCGATGCAATGAATTCCCAAAAATTCCTAGAGAGCTCAACACTTGGGCACAGTTAAAGTTATCTAGCGACATGCCACAGTACCTATGGACCAACAGTTGAAGGGCCCGACCCAAGCCTCTAAAGTGGCGCCGCGGATCCGCCGTCAAAACCATGTTTCGGCCGCAGATCCACGGTCACTTGGACAAGTTAGGGTTTCGTTCTTCAGGTGTGTCCATAAAATTCCCTGCATGATTTTCTGAGTATTTTTAACATGGAAAAATCTAACTTTTGGAAAAATTTCCAGAAAGGGGGTCATTTCGGGCTTTCGGAGTTCGATCGGACTTTAAACTTTGTCTAGACAATGCCTAATGGGCTCTAATACCACTGTAGGGTTAGCTTAGCACCTTAGCAAGGTTTTGGCAAGCATCAATCATGCTACTTTAAAATTTTTGGGGTGCTAAACAAACCCTAACCAAGATCTTAACTAGAGACTTAGGGTTAAACATGATATGTAAACTCTTTACATCTAAGTGAATAAGGAATACATCCTTTGTAAACCGGTCCTTCACTTTAATAGCTTCGTATTGTAGTCCCTTCACTGCGATCATGATCCCCCGGACTCTAGAAAGGCTCCCAAGAAGAAACGAACAAGCTTGCTTCGAAGTCTTTAAGGCCGAAGATGATCTACGTCGAGGAGACACTAGCTCATGCTATCTCTTCACTAATTGTGTAGATTAGTGAAGCAAACACCCTAAACTAAATGGCTAATAGTATAGGATGATGAAGTAGGATGTGGGCTCACTTTAGATATATATTTTTCTCACAAGGCATCATCACTTAGAAAAAACTAGCAAGCTTTTTCAAGTGAGGAAGAAGAAGAAGTGATGAAGAGATCAATGAACTCATGAGGTTAGAAATGCAACCATGGTTTGTGTATGTCATCCACTAACCATTGTAGAGACTTAACCATAGCTATGAGTTAAGGGTTGGGTTGAAAAATATCTTAAGCTAGACAAATAAGTGGACTAAGTCAATGTTTTCCACAAGCTTCTCCAAGCTTCTACCATGACTCATTATCCAAGTGTTTGAATTGCTTAAAACAAATAAAACCCTAACTTAACCCTAGCATGGTGTGAGTCTCATACATACATATTGCATGTGTAACCTAGTATGACACAACAATATATATCACATATATATTTTGTGCAAAAAGAAAACAATACACTTAACATATATCGCATATATATCAATGTATCATAAAGTGAGAAAAGAAATCTTAAGTGAGCTAATATTAGTCAATGTAATTTAATATATCAAATATATAATTATACATTAAATTATTAAATCAACTCTTGATTCAATAATCCGGCTATAATACATATAACCGACTAATATCAAATGAATCAACTTATCGAATCAACACTTGATCCGATAACCCAGCTATATCTCATATACCCGACCGATATCACATATTGCGAGAATAGAATGCGGTATCACATACTCGCATTAATCTCGGTCCCACACATATCACATATGTTCACCAACTCCATTTCGCATGAACCAGGAAACCTCTATATAGGACTCTAAAGACCCGTCAATACGTCGGCAGTAGGTGATGATCATATCAAACACCCACAAGCCACAAGCGGTCTGCTAAACGTAATGGCCACCCGGGTATTGAGCGATTAGAAGATCAACAAGCAAGCCTGCTCGTACTTCTGCGAATCCAATCAGTAACACTACCCTACAGTCCGGTCTCTCCGTCTGATATGTCGCATATCTAGTCTAAGGGTGGTAAACGTCAGACCCCAGTAACCGATAAGTCGTGCCGATGTGAGGTCTATAATGTTTCGAGAAACTACTGATAACACTTATCAGTAAATCTCAGCAACCCTGGCCAGGGATTTCCTATTATGGCCAATCGAGCACAGCGCAATATCAACCCCCAATACCGAGAGAGACGAAATCCCTCCTATCGCTCATTGCCTCCATGTGATTCAGGACTGTACCCAAAAGCCACCGTTTTGCATGATCTCTTGACCGTGGTATGGTGGAAATCAAAGCACAGTGGGAATCACACAAGACTCTATGACGATCTCGGGTCTACAGACTAACCTGTACCAGTGTCACCAGAGAACTGCTATCCGACGATGGGTATAATACCATCTAGGAGTTCTCGGCGAGTCTGTCCAGTGTACCCAGTCTCTACTGAGCACTCGTATGCCTTCTTTGATGTCAAATACAAATGGATATGGGATCATCCATCGTCCATCATATGGGTCAAGAAGCGGATACGCTAGTCTACTCTGGAGTATCAATGCCCTGTCTCGATACTCCCATGACTAGGAACATTTGAAGGATGTACTTATCGACTACCCTGTCCCCACTAGTATGATCTGCATCATAATCCTGGTAGTCAAGTAATCATCCTAAGGGCTTTATCAACATGTGATCACAAAACAGTATTTGTTAACATGTTAAGATAAAGTGCAACCAGATAGCATACTATCATGTCGAGCAAGAAATTCCTCCCTATATATGTCCAAGCATCCACTACAATATACATTGCATGTACAGTAATGGCCTCTAGGGCATATATATAACTAACAAATAACGCAAACAATGTTCGAAAACAACGAAGTGGATCCAAAAAGCCGTGTAATCGAGAAAAGGTTGATTGGAATCCGTCCTTTATAAACAAGATGGGTCAGGATTATTCTTTTCTCCAAGACAAGACAAGGAAAATATTCAACATTGTCATGAAGCACCAAATGATGATGTTGGGTTATGCCAGCGCCCTGGCCATCTACCGTGACCGTTTGCGGAACAAAAATTTCAAAACTGGTGCTAGAACAACCCTATAATCCGGATCTACCATAAACCTAAAGCTAGCAAAATAAAGAGGAGTTAGAATGGTTATACCGAATGATTTGTGACTTTCGGTCTTCTACCATCTTCCTAAGCTTCTTGAGGCATCATGGATCTAGTTTGGTCTCCGGTCTCCCTCCATCGAAAATGGTCCACCTGAGGATTTGTAGTTCAAGCTCCAACTTCAATACGGAGATAACTAGGGTACCTTGTTCGCTAAACTAGATAGCCCAGAGGATGTAGAGTCTAATGATGGATTAATATGTCTCATAACACCCTAGGTTTCTCAACACATGAGACTTTTTAGGTGGAGGTAGAAGAAGCAATGCTTGGAGGAGATGAGAGTGTTGTGTTGAAGCAAACATGGAAAAATGGCTATGTCTTCCGAACCAAAGAATCAAGCCTTACCAAATAATCTCACGACACAAATATCAAGTATGCCACAATAGTAACTCATGAGTCACCCCATGAGTCACTAAGTGAGCCATGCTTCAATAAATGCCAATCAAAACCTTATCCTCCACCGCACTACCCATTTAGCAAAAATGGTTAAAACACAAATGAGGTGTCTTCTTCTAGAAGCACCTTGTAATAAATTAAAAGAATACCCCTCACCGTATATACATACCCGTATCCGTGTACAAATATAAAGAGACAAAAATAATCCAATAATATAATACTAGGATCCGGTTTAAACCAAAGCACACTAGTATTATCCGTCCTAATCATGATACATGCACAAGTGCACGTATATGATTAAACCCTGCCGTAATACCATACGGCCTCTACATCGTTTCGCCCGAAGCAGGGAAACCCTCTGTATGGGACTCTAAACTCGTCTATATGCTGGCAGTGAGTTTAACCACAAGCACATCAGCTGCACTAGCTGTACGTAATGGCTACTCAGGTATTGAGCGAAAGAAAGGCCGACGAGCCAACTCATCCGAAACCCTACTGAGCCTGTCCATGACAATCTCTATACATTTCGGTCTATTCGTCTAAGAGTATCGCATATCGAGTCTAGGGGGTGGATATAGTCAGATCCCTAATAACGCGATATTTCGTGTCGGTATGAAGCTCATCACCAACTGAGAAACTACTGATCCAAATCAGTAATTCTCGACTACCTTGGCCAAGGATTTCTGGTGATGGCCACCCGTGCACCTCACAACATCAACCCCCAATACCGGGAGAGACGAATCCCCGACGATCCGCTCACTGCCTCCAGGTGGCTCGGGACTATACCCAACTAAAACCTGTTTGCACGACTCTTTTGAGTCATGATCGGTTAGTAATCAAAGCACATTAGGAACTCACACGAGACAAATGACGATCTCAGGTCGACAGACTAACCTATACACATGTTACCTGGGAATTGCTATATGACAATAGGTATAATACCAACTAGCATGTTTCCAGCGAGTCCGTCCAGTGTACTCATAACCTAATGAGCACCTGTATACTATCTTAGGTGACAAACTGACACCAATGTCTTGTGAGACCGGCCACCGCCCCTCATCGGGGTTTCGATAAGTACACACTAGTCTACTCTGGAGTATTGATGCCCAGTCTCGATACTCCCTCGACTAGGGACATTTAAGGATGTGCTTATTGTAGGGTTCCTAGGCACACTAAGGAGGTCCCACAAGGCATCGACCAAGCCAATTTCAAATTTTACGATGCCGAGAAACCCTAGACTAGATCGTTAACTAGAATTTTAGGCGAAACAAGCAAGTAGTTAACAACTTAACAAAGAGTTAAACGGAAATACAACCTTTGTAGATCCGGTCCTCCACCTCCATCGCTCCGCGATGAAGTCTCCTCGCTGTCCAAATCAAATCCCGGGCTCTAGCGTCGGCTTCATCGGAGAAATGGGCGGGCTAGGTCATCGACTACGATGCCGAAGATGATCTACGTCGAGGCATCACAAGATCAAGCTCCCACTTCACCAAGTCATGAAACTTGTGAAGAGAACACCCTATACTACTTGGCAAGAGGTAGAGGATGAAGAAATAGGAAGTGGGTTCACTTTAGAATTGGATTTCTCACTTGACTTCTTCACTTGCCATTGATGAGGCAAGCTTTCTTCATGTGAAGAAGAAGAAGAAGATGAAGATAATGATATGATAAGAATTATCCTAATAGAAAAGAAAAATCAATCCTTATCATATACAAACCATGGTTTAGTGTAGAGATTTAACTAAGGTTAGATGGAGTGGTTAGGGTTAAGCATGAGACAAAATGGTGACTTAGTCAAAGCTTCATGAAGCTTCAAGATGCATACAAAGAAAGCCACCATTTTTCTCATTATCATTTTATTTTCCAAAATGAATAAATAAATAAATAAATGAATAAGAAAAGAAAACCCTAACCATTCATATAACCATGGTTTAATCTTTACACAAACCCAAGGAAACATGTATCATCAAACATGATACAAACTTGTGCACAAAAGTATATCACATATACAACTTGCACAATACAAGTGAGAAAATCCTTTTAAAGTGAACTAATATTAGTTAATGCAAAGTAATATATCAAATATATAATTATGCATTAAATCATTAAATCAACGCTAGATTTAACGATCCGGTCATATCGCATATAACCGACTAATATCCAATGTATCGACTTATTGAATCAATCGTTGATTCGATAACTAGGTTATATCACATACAACCATTCGATACATTCATCGCGAGAATGGAATACGGTATCACATACACGCATTATTCTCGGTCCCGCACATATCTCATATGCGCTCCTATTTCGTTTCGCTTGAGCCAGGAAACCTCTGTGTAGGACTCTAAAGACTCGTCAATACGCCGGCAGCAGGTGATGATCATATCAAACACCCACAAGCCGCAAGCGGTCTGCTAAACGTAACGGCCACCCGGGTATTGAGCGATCAGAAGATCGACGAGCCAGCCCGCTCACACTCCTGTGAATCCAACCAGTAACACTTACCGTACAGTCCGGTCTGTTCGTCTGATATGTCGCATATCTCGCCTAGGGGTGGCAAACGTCAGACCCCAATAGCTCGATAAGTCGTGTCGATATGAGGTCTATAACAGTTCGAGAAACTACTGGTAACACTTACCAGTAAATCTCAGCAACCCTGGCCAGAGATTTCCGGTTATAGCCAATCGAACACAGCGCAACATCAACTCCCTATACCGGGAGAGACGAATCCCCTCCTATCGCTCATTGCCTCCATGTGATTCGGGACTGTACCCAAAAACCATCGTTTTGCACGCCCTCTTGGACGTGGTAAGATGGAAATCAAAGCACAGTGGGAACCACACAAGACTCTATGACGATCTCGGGTCAACAGACTACTCTGTACCAGTGTCACCAGAGAACTGCCATCTGACGTAAGGTATAATAGCATCTGGGAGTTCTCGGCGAGTCCGTCCAGTGTACCCAGTCTCCACTGAGCACCCGTATATCATCTCTGATGTCAAACACCAATGGATATGGGATCATCCATCGCCCATCTATATGGGTCGAGAAGGTATACGCTAGTCTACTCTGGTATATCGATGCCCCATCTCGATACACCCACGACTAGGGACTTTGAAGGATGTACTTATAGACTACCATGTCCCCACTAGTATGATCCGCATCACAGTCCAGGTAGTCAAGTACACATCCTAAGGGCTTTACCAACATGTAACAGAGAGACAATCAGTGTACACGTTAAGGTAAAGATCAATCAGATAGCATACTATCATATCGAGCAAGAAAGTCCTCCCTATATATGTCCAAGCACCCACTACAATGTACATCATATGTACAGTAATGGCCTCTAGGGCATACATATAACTAACAATCTCCCACTTGCACTAGGGCCATCTGTAGCAGTGGTTGTAGTATCTCATACTCAACCATCCCTTAAAAGTCTCTCTCTGGGAAAAGGCCTTTGTGAGTGGATCAGCTGTGTTGTCCTCTGCGTCTACTCTCCTAACCTCGATCCCTTGGAGATCAAGCATCTCCATGATCAGGTGATACTGCCTTAGAATATGTCTGGATCATTGATAGGACGGACGTTCCTTGGCATAAGCCACAACTCCATTGTCACACAATGGGAGGAACTAAGTTCATCTCATGAACAAATATACATCCAGACTGCCTCTTTGGTAGCATCTTAAGTAGCGATGTATCGAGCCTTTATCGTCTAGTATGCCACGGTATTTAGCTTAGAACTCTTCCAACATACCGTCCCTTTACTGAGGGTAAAGACAATGCCTGTGACTAACATTCAGTCGTCTTTATCACCCTGGAACCCTTCCAGTGATTCTTCCCAGGATCGATTGATACCATCTCACTACAACTAGTGAGAATCCTAACATCCAATTAGATCTATCTCATAGATCCAAACCCAAGATTTAGGAGGTATCACTTTGATCCTTTATGGAGAATCATTGTGATAAGCAGAGATTGACCGAGCGTAGCATAGGAAACTTCTTCCCTATCAAGAGTATGTCATCCACGTACTCTACGAGGATCATCCCCATACTCCCTACTACCTTTTTGTATATACAAGGTTCATCTACCATTTTGATGATGTCAAACTGTTTGACTACTACATCAAAACAGATGTTCCAACTCCGCGATGCCTGCTTTATCACATAAAACATCTTGCACACGTTTCCGCTGCTCCCACTATCTACGAAGCCCTCTGGCTGTGTACTTATAGACGCCCTCTTCTAAAACATCATTTAGAAAAGATGTCATGACACCCAACCACCAGATATCGTAGTCATGGTATGTAGCCGTGGCAAGTAGGATCTGGATGGACTTAAGCATAGCTACTTAGAAAAGGTTTCATCATCATCCATACCTGGTCAATGATGTATACCTTTAACAAGTCTAGCTTTGAAAGTCTCAACTCTTCCATGTACACCAAGTAATCTTCTCAAGATATACTTGCTCCTGATGGGGATTTAACCCTTCAGATATAGCAACCAAAGTCCATACTTTGTTGGTGTATAAGGATTCCATCCCAGATCGCTAAGCATCCAGCCATTCTGACAGAGTCTTACTCCTGATGGCCAGTTCGAAACTAGTTGGGTCATCATCTCATGATGCAATCCTCGCTCCCACTGTCACAGAGAAACCGAAGTATCTCTCAGGTGGGTGAGGAACCCTACTAGATCGGCGGAGAGGCTGAGGTTCGTTGGTATCTACTGAATCCTTTGGTTCTACCAAATCATCTGCTGTTGTTTGTATAGCTGGAACCTTTCCAGTTGTACATAACAGACCTTGCCTCGAGCTTGTCCGGATTATGCTTTTAGACATAGCCCGGACAACCCCAAATCTTAACTAACTTAAGTGATGGGCTTTTCCCTTATCATATCAAATATGAAGTGGTAGGCAACTGATTTGATTTGAACCCTATTCAATAGGTATGCAGCTTCTCAAGTGCATAACTCCCAAAAAAGAAACAGGTAACTCAGTAGTACTCTTCATAGAGCGCACCATATCGAATAGGGTGCAACTGCTCTACCCCGATATACCATCGTGCTATGGTGTATACGGAGGAGTAATGCTGAGAGAGAATCTCATTCTCCTTTAGAATAGTCCAGGAATTCCGTACTCAAGTATTCTCTTCCTTGATCTCATCAAAGGACATAATACTTATACCCGTGTTTTGGTTCTCTACTTCTAACTTATATTCTGTGAATATCTCAAAAGGTTCGGACTTGTGTTTCAACAGGAACATATGTCTGAATCTAAAGAGATCATCAGAGAATGTAATAAAGTATAAAGAACCGGTCTTGGCATGTGTAGACAGGGGACCTTCATACATCAACATGTATCATCCCAAGAGTTCACTAACTCTTTCTCTGTTTCCAGTAAACGGAGCTATGGTCATCTTATCTCTGTGACATGACTGGCAAGTTTCACAAGATGTAAATTCAAACTGATTTAAATATGCATCTAAAATGTAACTTCAGCCAGTCGGATCGCATTGATATGACCTAGTCTACAATGCCTCAAGAAGGATTCGTTCATCTCTGAACTCTTCTTCTTGTGTGTGTTCCGTATACTAAAGAACTGTAGTTTGATTTAGAACATCAATGCTTTTAGATAACGTGCCTGAACCGATCAACTTTTGATATAGGAAATGTTCAAAACATTATCCAACTATACAAAATTTTATCATTTCTTTACTAATAAAGAGATGGATATGATTTTGTATATCAGGTTCGGTATCTATTAACATTCGTTCAGAATCAATGTATTTGGAATACAGGGTGACAGAGACCAACAGACTTGGCTGCAACACTTGCCCCGTTTTCTGCCTCATGAAACTTATCACCCCTTCTCAGTTCTCTACCTTTCTGTAGCCCTATATAACATATTACATATCTGGGATCCTGATCTGGTATCACATACCCAGGACGTAAAGGATACTGAGAAACAGTTCTTTGTAATGAACACACCCGAAGATGATGCATCATCATGCACTTTCTTCGTTTGGGCGGCACGGGAATTCTGGTAATCCCCAATTTCCTGCTCTGTCTTATAACAATTATAAGTTGGAGCGGGACCAATGTTCCCCAGCTCAGTATAATAAGCGGGTTCGGTCAATATTCCGTATTATTATCTTGATTAAGGCGTGATATGGTCGCTACCTGGAGAGAGAGAGAAGAATAACACTCAGCGTGTGCTCTTGTAAGAATAGATTGGTTATTATTTTATCTAATCAGGATGGCTCCTACTGCTTTTTATCAAATCTTCCTTCAAACCCTAAAAGGAAAGACTAGCCGGGATTAATTACACACTACAAGTTCGCCAATCTTTCAGCCAGGCCAGTGTCGGTACTTTGAGGGAGGTCCCCCGTGCTTTCGCACGAACCTAATTAATGTAAACCTCGTTTTCCCAGAGGCGTAACCCCGTTGACACCTTTCTAGACACCTACTTGATCGGCTAATTGTAATGTGTAAAACTCTCCCAGGAGAACTCTTACTCACAGCGGGTATCGGGATCCAACTATCTCATAGAAGGTATGCAATCTCATTGCAAATTTCAACACTTGAAATTCCCGATAATATTTTGCCCCTAACCTCCTATGACCTTGACAAAGGCCAACAAACCATAGGATGCTAGTCAAGTTCAACCCGTCATTTCCTGATTGAATTAAACCCACCCGCACGACCCTTGACAAAGGCCAACAAGGTCGCACGACTACCCTAACCCAATCTGCATCATATGCATAAGCAGATAAGCACCAATCAGCTACCGCACACTACGCCTTGACAAAGGCCAACAGACGTAGCACGAATACTAACTACTACTTATCTGAAATGACGGAGGGCTACGACAGGTTTTTCTGAAAACCTATTGCCTAATGAACTTGATATCGTTGTAGAATCAAATGATTTTAAAATGGAGTGCTTTTGAGGCTTTTGTAGTTTTGCTAAAGGAGTCACTCCCGGTGAAGGGATCGTCGGTCCTTTCCTCATCGAATAAGGTGTGGGATATATCATATATATCACTGTGCAAAGCAAAAACTCTTAAAAGCAATCAAAAGACAAACCGAGTGTGTAGCATCAACCAGTTATTGCTAAAGGAGTCACTCCCGGTAAAGGGATCTCGGTCCTTTCCTCATCGAATAAGGTGCAGGATATATCATATATACCGCTGTGCAAAGCAAGAACTGTAGCTACCTGTTTTATTTTTGAAATTCGATTCTACAACATCTTTAGGTTTCTTTTTACTTTCATTAATCTCATTAATGAAGTCACATCATTTAAGTTACATAAACATCACAGATAAATACGACGTACACTTATGCCATCCGCATTCTCCTCGATGTCCCCTCATGCACCGTTAGGTTAGGTAACTAACGGCAGAGCGGGGCAGGGCTAGCGCGGGTGTAAAACATAAGTAACGTCTATATAATATATCATATATACTATATACAATATCTATCACAGAACATCACATGATCACATCACAGATATTGCAGCAGAAGAGTCATATAAAATATTGGATATACTAGGACGTCCGTGTTTTCGATACGAGTCAGTATAAAACACGGATTCCACGGTCGTGATGAATAGCCAATTCCACAGCCCTAGACCCCTACGAGAGTGGCAAGCAACCCTACCAATTCTGGAGTTAGGAGACCCGGACTCGACTCCTCGAGTTGGTCTCCCACTGGACTCCAGAACCCGGTTACTTGTGCCCTCCTCCTTGGGTCTATCCTAGTGCGGAAAAGTAAATAATATACAAAGGGTGACATCTTCCGCAACCTGGAAGTGTCCCAATAAAAGAATATTACATACAAGTTTTTACATGAATGAAAATGAAAAACACTCATCTCACATAAAAAACCCCCGGCTATTCAAACACGACGATCCAATATAACATATCCAGCAACACATAACATCACATGTCATCAACGTAAGTAAATATGCGCATCCCAATTGTCGTTGACATATAGCAACGAAACCGGTGATATCACATATTACACTTACGGTCACAGAAAAGAAAGTGTAAAACTACAACAGTTGGAATCCGCAATTTCTTTAGACATCGCATGCCTAATCAAATGAATTCCTTAGACATCGCATGCCTAACAATTATAAACCTCGCATTTTAGTCTCATTTTCGAAAACTCTTTTCAATATCAAGTCGGGCAATTCAACAAGATTCCCGACATTTTGATCGAATGCTCGTCGCAAACTTCAATAGACGGCTACACCCCCGATACCGTCGACGAAGTGCACCAAGGCGGAACACCGCTGCCGCGAGCACCCGAACGGATGCTTTCGGCGACGGGGTTCTCCTACAGTCACTTGGTCGGGGCTATGGAGTGAGGCTGTTTATTAAGTTTACCCGGCGAGTATCCGCGTACGCTACGTGATTACGACGGACTTTTGATCACATCAAAATTCCGTGGCAACCGATCAAGTGAGACTAAAGTGCTATGTTTATAACATTCATTCAGTTATCTCATAACTTCTTGTGAATTCCAATTATTGTATCCCATTCCAGATAAATAGAAAATGTTAAACTTTCCGATCGAACAATCGAACACCCAAGTTTTCCCGATACAGATCAACACATGAAATAAGTTCAAAGACATTCACTTCGTGCCTCGGTACCAACGGTCCAGCCGTAGAAGGGTCAAGCCAACGCCTCACATGTGGCACGCCGTATTGCCCCAAATCCTAAGGTTCAAAGGGCAGTTCAAGACGGTCACATAATCGAGTTAAGGTTTGTTGTCTTCTAGAGGGACCATCGCGTTACTTGCACTACTTAGAACGTCTTTAAACCTCGGAAAAATCCAACACTTGGAAATTTCCCGACAGGGGAAAAAGTGGGTATTTATATCCAGTCGAACTTTTTAATAGTTTCTAAAATATCCGGAAAAACATAAACGAAGTTAAATTATCCGATCAAATTAACGAATCCCCAATAAAACCCTAGAAAACTCAACACTTGAGTGGAATTAAAAATTCACATAAAAAATTGCCAAGAAAGGACCTAAGAATAAATATATGAAATTTGAGGGACTAAGTCCAAATTTGGGACGCGGAAGCGCCGCCAAACCCCTGGTTTGGCCGCGGTTCCGCGGTCGAATTATGGAATTAGGAGCCCAAACATCACAGTAATTCTTAGTTTTTCCTGCTGATTTTTCTGCATATTTTTAATTCACAAAATTCAACAGTTTTGAAAAATGTACAGATAGCGATTTTGCAATGGGGTTTCGGTTCGATCGGATTTCTAACTCCGTCTACGCATCGCCTAAGGCTCTAGCTAGGCTCTGATACCACTGTAGGGTTCCTAGGCACACTAAGGAGGTCCCACAAGGCATCGACCATGCCAATTTCAAATTTTACGGTGCCGAGAAACCCTAGACTAGATCGTTAACTAGAATTTTAGGCGAAACAAGCAAGTAGTTAACAACTTAACAAAGAGTTAAACGGAAATACAACCTTTGTAGATCCGGTCCTCCACCTCCATAGCTCCGCGATGAAGTCTCCTCGCTGTCCAAATCAAATCCCGGGCTCTAGCGTCGGCTTCATCGGAGAAATGGGCGGGCTAGGTCATCGACTACGATGCCGAAGATGATCTACGTCGAGGCATCACAAGATCAAGCTCCCACTTCACCAAGTCATGAAACTTGTGAAGAGAACACCCTATACTACTTGGCAAGAGGTAGAGGATGAAGAAATAGGAAGTGGGTTCACTTTAGAATTGGATTTCTCACTTGACTTCTTCACTTGCCATTGATGAGGCAAGCTTTCTTCATATGAAGAAGAAGAAGAAGATGAAGATAATGATATGATAAGAATTATCCTAATAGAAAAGAAAAATCAATCCTTATTATATACAAACCATGGTTTAGTGTAGAGATTTAACTAAGGTTAGATGGAGTGGTTAGGGTTAAGCATGAGACAAAATGGTCACTTAGTCAAAGCTTCATGAAGCTTCAAGATGCATACAAAGAAAGCCACCATTTTTCTCATTATCATTTTATTTTCCAAAATGAATAAATAAATAAATAAATGAATAAGAAAATAAAACCCTAACCATTCATATAACCATGGTTTAATCTTTACACAAACCCAAGGAAACATGTATCATCAAACATGATACAAACTTGTGCACAAAAGTATATCACATATACAACTTGCACAATACAAGTGAGAAAATCCTTTTAAAGTGAACTAATATTAGTTAATGCAAAGTAATATATCAAATATATAATTATGCATTAAATCATTAAATCAACGCTTGATTTAACGATCCGGTCATATCGCATATAACCGACTAATATCCAATGTATCGACTTATCGAATCAATCGTTGATTCGATAACTAGGTTATATCACATACAACCATTCGATACATTCATCGCGAGAATGGAATACGGTATCACATACACGCATTATTCTCGGTCCCGCACATATCTCATATGCGCTCCTATTTCGTTTCGCTTGAGCCAGGAAACCTCTGTGTAGGACTCTAAAGACTCATCAATACGCCGGCAGCAGGTGATGATCATATCAAACACCCACAAGCCGCAAGCGGTCTGCTAAACGTAACGGCCACCCGGGTATTGAGCGATCAGAAGATCGACGAGCCAGCCCACTCACACTCCTGTGAATCCAACCAGTAACACTTACCGTACAGTCCGGTCTGTTCGTCTGATATGTCGCATATCTCGCCTAGGGGTGGCAAACGTCAGACCCCAATAGCTCGATAAGTCGTGTCGATATGAGGTCTATAACAGTTTGAGAAACTACTGGTAACACTTACCAGTAAATCTCAGCAACCCTGGCCAGGGATTTCCGGTTATAGCCAATCGAACACAGCGCAACATCAACTCCCTATACCGGGAGAGACGAATCCCCTCCTATCGCTCATTGCCTCCATGTGATTCGGGACTGTACCCAAAAACCACCGTTTTGCACGCCCTCTTGGACGTGGTAAGATGGAAATCAAAGCACAGTGGGAACCACACAAGACTCTATGACGATCTCGGGTCAACAGACTACTCTGTACCAGTGTCACCAGAGAACTGCCATCTGACATAAGGTATAATACCATCTGGGAGTTCTCGGCGAGTCCGTCCAGTGTACCCAGTCTCCACTGAGCACCCGTATATCATCTCTGATGTCAAACACCAATGGATATGGGATCATCCATCGCTCATCTATATGGGTCGAGAAGGTATACGCTAGTCTACTCTGGTATATCGATGCCCCGTCTCGATACACCCACGACTAGGGACTTTGAAGGATGTACTTATAGACTACCATGTCCCCACTAGTATGATCCGCATCACAGTCCAGGTAGTCAAGTACACATCCTAAGGGCTTTACCAACATGTAACAGAGAGACAATCAGTGTACACGTTAAGGTAAAATCAACCAGATAGCATACTATCATGTCGAGCAAGAAAGTCCTCCCTATATATGTCCAAGCACCCACTACAATATACATCATATGTACAGTAATGGCCTCTAGGGCATACATATAACTAACACTTATAGACTACCCAGCTCCCACGTATATGATCGCCATCATAATGCTGGTAGTCAAGCAAGAATCCTATGGGTTCTATCAGCATGTAATAGTGATCTGTAATACCACATAATACATGTACATGATGATAAAGATAAACCAGGTAGCATACTATCATTTTGAGTAAGACTGTTCTATCCGTATAGGTCCTCCCTCAATCATCATAATCACCTGCCTGCGATTACAATAATTGCATTGAGGGCACTATAGCCAACAATCTCCCACTTGCACTTAAGGCTAATTATTGCAGTGTCGCATACTCACATCCCGTGTGATACCGAACACCCAACTTCTCTACTAATCAGTCTCACAAAGCTCGTTTGTAAAACTATTGCGTTCGAGAAATAGCCTCAGTGAGTGGATCCGCTCCAATGTTTCTATCTTTATCTCTCTCTATATCTCAATTTCGTGGAGAAAGACTATCTCCTGAAATGAGCAATACCTGTCTTAGAATTTTTCTGGATATCTGATGTGACCCAGTTCACAAATGAACTCCAAATCCAACAAATTTCTTAGATTGTTTCAACCACTGAATTTAATCAGTATCCTGCGCCATGCCTTCTACAGTATCCGCATGGACCACCTGTCCAACATGCTGCCTCTCAAAAGTGGGAAAATTATAACTCCGACAGTCACTCTATTATCCAGGTCATCTTGGATGCCTGAAATGATAACCACCTCCTGAAGAAGGCTGTCGTTACCATATACTAAGAACATCCATTTATGTTCATAACTACTTCCTAATGTTTCTCCAGTATTGGATTAATATATATATATTGTAAAAACCCTAAACTTTCTGTACAAATTTTTTTCCTTCAAAATTACATAAAGGGGTATTTTTTTTGCCTGAGCACAAGATATATGGTTGTTTTGCTTTTTAATAGCAAGCAAGAGCTTGTAGCTCATTGGTAAGACATTGTACTGCTGAAGCAAGCCACCAGAGTTCAAATTCCACACCCCACATTATTTTCAATATTGTTTTATTTTGAATTTTTAGAATACCAAGAGTCTGCACGTGCATAACTAGTAAAAACCCCACTAGACTGATGACGCTCTTTCAAGGACCGGCAAAACTCACTAAATAAACTAACTGTACCAGAGGGATAATGAAGCGATGAGACACACTTTGCACCAGGGAATCGGCCGGAATCGGCCGACTCGGCCGGCTCGGGCCGCCGCCGCCGGCCGGACTCGGCCGGACCGCCGATCCCCCAACATCAAAGTTGCGTCTATTAGACTCCCCTGCACCCCTGTATACTTTAATTCCTCAGACCTGTACAAGAACTCCTTTAAAACCCTAATTACTCTATTTTAATTCATTTTATTATATTCCGACGATGACCCCAGGAGCTCCCGGCGACGAAATGATGCACCGGAACTTACGTTCACTTCCTTTTCCTCATCCCTAACATCTAAGCCAGCAAGTCCCACTTCCCTCTTCTCTTTTCTTTTCTAAAAATACGAAATTCCAAAACCCGGAATCGGAATTAATCCGATTTCCGATTCTGTTCTTTCTAAAAATCCAACCTTTTCTTAAAAACAATCATACTAAACCATTACATGTTGACTATTAAACATTAATAAACACGTTGAACAAGTCTCATGACAATCTATTTCATTTTGTAACTTTTACCGCTCTTTTTCAGTATAATACCATGTAGTTTCATTTCGACTTTAAAACAACCTTAATCTTGCTATACCTTTACGTAGATCACGAGGTAATGACCTACTTCCTCACAACACTCATATGCAACATAGCACAATACTTTCAGGAACCTAGAATACGGAAAAACGAAATCTTTCAAATAAATACTATTTACTAATAAAACCATTTTCTAAAAAGATTAAGTATTTAACAAATCTTTGCAAAGTGCCTCTACAACCCATTTTGGGGAACCCGACTGGGATGGTGTGTAAGTCCATGCTACCTCTCCCGGTACTTTCGGGAACGCGGAATTTGGTAAAAAACGATTTTCTTAAAGATGGTAACATGGACCTAAAACCCGGATCTTGGTTAAACATCTATCTAACAACCTAACTATGAGTTTCTAGCTACTCGGTTAGGGGGTTATACCTTGCTTGTCTTGAACTCCTTCGTCTTCAAGCTCCGGTGGTGGTCCGATTGGCTTCTTCTGGTCGTCTCCGTACGCCGAAGATAGATCCACCTGAAAGCTCCAACCTTTAGCTCCTTCTTCGTTCTTTGAAGAAACTAGTTCACTTGGTTTGCTAAACCTAGTGAACTAGAATGAGTAGAGAAGAAATAGAATGGGATTTTATCTATGGTTCTTGATTCTCAACTCATGAGACAAGAGAACCATAGATCAAGAGAGGGAGCAAGAGGTTGAGGGTGAGAGCAAGAGGAGAGCTCAAGAACAAGAGAGAGAATGAGCAAGAAAGAATGAGGCTCTCTTTTGTCTTTCACCCTCTCATAATCCAAAGTGATCATAACTCATCATATCAAAAAAAGTCTTATGTGATGGTTTGAAGCAACCACAACCATATCATTTCATGCACTCATTTTACACAAATGAGCAAGTAAACAAAAGTCTTTGCCATGAAATGATGGCTATGGTTATCATGATGGTCAACTAGTCAAGCCTAGTCAACCGGTCAACAAGTCAACAAAAGTCAACAAGTCAACAAAGTCAACAAGTCAACAAAAGTCAACAAGTCAACAACCATATCACCATAATACTTAATTAATATAATAGTTAATCACATATCATATTCTCATTAGGGTTGAGCATAAAGTCAAATAGTCAACGGTCAACTGTCAACAACCCTAATGAGAATCCACTGCCTCTGCCTCCCTGTCAACTGTGCATACGCACCCGCATCCGCGTTCCGAGGAACACGAATGCAAACTGGATAAATCCAATCCCATAAGGTACACTAGGATCTGGCTTAAACCACAGCCCGCTAGTGTAAACTGTACGGACACTGTACGTGCACAAGTGCACGGATGTGACCGAACCCTGTCGCAAAAGCATGCGACCTGTCGCAATACCATGCGACCTCTACTCTTTTGCCTAAAGGCGAAAAGCTTTCTGTGTGGGACTCTAAAGACTCGACACTACGCTGGCAGTGGGTTTAACGACAGACCGCAAGCGGCACTAGCTGTGCGTAACGGTCCCCAGGTAATGCCGATAAGAAGACCGACGAGGCGAAACCCATCTGAACTCCTACTGAGCCTGAGTGTGACATTCTCCGTACAGTCCGGTCTGTTCGTCTGATACATCGCATGGCGGGCCTAGGGGGTGGTAAAAGTCAGTCCCCCAATAGCGGTACAAGTCGTGCCGGAGCGAAGCCCAAAACACCCTGAGATAACACTGGAAACCTACCAGTATATCTCGTTTGCCCTGGCCAGGGACTACTCGTGTAATGGCTCTCCTAGACACAGCGCGATGTCAACCCCCAATACCGGGAGAGACGAATCCTGTCTAACCGTCACTGCCTCCAAGTGCTTCGGGACTGCACCCAACCACTACCTGTTTGCACGACTCCTTTGAGCCGTGGTAGGGTAGTGATCAAAGTGCAGTGGGAACACACTTGAGGCGAAGTGACAGTGTCAAGTCAGCGGACTAAGCTGTACTCATGTCACCTGGGAACTGATAACTGACGATAGGTATAATACCAACTAGTCAGTTCCCGACGAGTCCTGTCCAGTGTACCCGTAACCTAACGAGCACCCGCATACTATCTCAAGTACGACGTACTGATGGCTGTGGGACAGACCGTCTCCCACACTGGGATGAGAAGCGCATGCGCTGGTCTACTCCGGTGTATCGATGCCCTGTCTCGATAGTCCTGCGACCAGGGACCTGCATAAGGATGTGCTTATAGATTACCCAGCCCCACTAGTGTGACGGCCATCACATCGCTGGTAATCAAGCAAAGATCCTAAGGGCTCTACTAATGTGTATAGGCGATATACAAAAATAAACACATGTACACATTGAAGTAGAAACAAACCAAGTAGCATACTACTATTTTGAGCAAGATTGTATATACAAGGTGAATATCCCAAGCATCCATTAAGTAATATACAAACTAGTATGATACAGTAATGGCCTCTAGGGCATATACACTAAAAATCTCCCACTTGCACTAAGGCCATGTACTGGCGTATCGAAGACCTATCATCTCGATCAGCCGCTCGAACTGAGTCTGGGGCAGGGCCTTGGTGAATGGATCTGCAGTGTTATCTTCTGAAGAAACTCTCCGAACCTCGATCTCCTGGCGATCTACGATCTCCCTGATCAGGTGATACCGCCTTAAGATGTGCCTGGATTTCTGATGGGACCTTGGTTCCTTCGCTAAAGCTATAGCCCCGTTGTTGTCGCAATACAGAGGTATTGGATCAACAATGGACGGAACCACCTGAAGTTCTTTCAAGAACTTCCTCATCCAGACAGCTTCTTTTGCGGCATCAGATGCAGCGATGTATTCCGCTTCCATCGTCGAGTCTGCAACGGTTTCTTGTTTGGAACTCTTCCAACACACCGCCCCTCCATTGAGGGTAAAGACAAAACCCGACATGGACTTGGAATCATCCTTGTCACTCTGGAAGCTGGAGTCAGCAAAGGCCTCGATCTGGAGGTCTTTTCCGCCATACACCAAGAACATCTCCTTAGTCCTTCTCAGGTACTTGAGAATGTTCTTTACCGCTATCCAGTGTTTCTCCCCAGGGTTTGACTGATACCGGCTTACCACACTCAGTGCATAAGCTACATCCGGTCTGGTACACAACATCGCATACATTATAGAGCCTACCGCAGAAGCGTAGGGTATAATAGACATGCGATCCCTCTCCAAATCAGTCTTGGGAGACATCTCTTTAGAGAGGGTGATCCCGTGACAAGCCGGTAGGTTACCGCGCTTGGAATCTTCCATACTGAATCTCTTCAGTATGGTGTCGATGTACCTGGACTGTGAAAGTCCTAATATCCTCTTGGATCTGTCACGGTAGATCCGGATACCCAGAATGTATGAGGCATCACCCAGGTCTTTCATGGAGAACCTGTGTGACAAGAATCCCTTGACAGATTGTAGCATAGGAATGTCATTTCCTATTAAGAGAATGTCATCCACGTATAAAACGAGGAATACTACAGTTCTCGCTACAAATCTACTATAGATGCATGGTTCATCTGGATTTTTGATAAAGCCAAATTCTTTGACTGTCTCATCAAAGCAGATGTTCCAACTCCGCGATGCCTGCTTTAGTCCATAGATGGACTTAAGCAACTTGCACACCTTTCCGCTGCTCCCACTCTGAATGAAGTCCTCTGGCTGGTCCATATAGACACACTCCTCTAAATTTCCATTTAGAAAAGCTGTCTTTACGTCCATTTGCCAGATCTCATAATCGTGGAAGGCAGCAATGGCAAGAAGGATCCGAATGGATTTCAGCATGGCTACTGGAGAAAAGGTTTCGTCATAGTCCAAGCCAGGTCTTTGACGGAAACCTTTTGCTACCAGCCTAGCTTTATAGGTCTCAACCTGTCCATCTACACCAATCTTCCTTTTGAAGATCCACTTGCATCCTACGGGTTTTACCCCGTCTGGAGCAATGTCCAACGTCCATACCTTGTTGGTGTACATGGACTCCATTTCGGTCCGCATTGCATCCAGCCATTTCACAGAGTCAACGCTCTGAACGGCCTGCTGGAAGCTAGTAGGCTCATCATATTCTATGATGCAATCCTCTCTATCCCCGTCTATGAGAAAACCGTAGTATCTCTCGGGCGGATGAGACTGCCTACTACTCCTGCGGAGCGGCGTAGGAATGTCCTGTTCTGTTGAATCCCTCTGGTTCCACTAAGCTTTCAGTAACAGTTTGTGGTTCTGGAACCTCTTCCTGTTCTATTGTGTTCCCACTTATCTGGGTTTCCAAAAACTCAGTTTCCAAGAAGCGGGCATGCTGAGAAACAAAAACCTTTTGTTCCTCAGCTGAATAGAAAAGATACCCCCTGGAGTTCCTTGGGTATCCCACAAACTTACACTGTACTGAACGTGCCTCAAGCTTGTCCGCATGCTGCTTTTTTACAAAAGCTGGACATCCCCATACCTTAAGATACTTAAGACAGGGTTTCTTCCCAGTCCACATCTCATATGGGGTGGTAGGCACAGTCTTGGTGGGAGCCTTGTTCAAGAGATATGCAGCTGCTTCCAGTGCATATCCCCAGAATGATCGTGGTAACTCAGTGTTACTCATCATGGACCGAACCATATCCAATAGGGTTCGGTTCCGTCTCTCCGATACACCGTTATGTTGCGGAGTGTATGGAGGAGTAAGCTGAGAGAGAATACCATTCTCTTTTAAGTAATTCATGAATTCGGCACTTAAGTATTCTCCACCTCGATCCGATCTTAGAATCTTAATACTTTTGCCGGTCTGTTTCTCTACTTCATTCTTATACTCCTGGAATTTTCCAAAGGCTTCGGACTTATGTTTCATCAAGAAGACATAACTGTACCTTGAGAAGTCATCCGTAAAAGTAATGAAGTAAGAATGTCCGCTTCGGGCATGTGTAGACATTGGACCGCACACGTCACTGTGTACGAGTCCCAAGAGCTCGCTCGCTCTTACTCCTTGTCTAGTAAACGGAGTCTATGTCATCTTTCCTTTGAGACAAGATTGACAAGTGGCATATGATTGATATTCGAACGCATTCAAATATCCTTCTGTATGTAACTTAGTCAACCTTCTCTCATTGATGTGACCCAATCTACAATGCCATAAGAAAGTCTGATTCATATCCGGAGACTTTCTTTTGTGTGTATTCTGGACGTTGAAAATCTGTGGTTGGTTTAACACGTATATACCATTACTTAATGTACCTGACCCAATCAAAACTTGATTAAGGTGAATGTTTACAACATTACTTACAAACGCAAATTCATAACCTTCTTTAGAAACTAAAGATACAGAAATGATATTACAAGTTGCGTTGGGTACAAAAAAGCAATTACGCAAAACCAAAACATGTCCATCTGACATTCCCAGGTGATAGTCCCCCACGGCTTTAGCATCCATGCCAGCTCCGTTCGCAACTCTGAGGGTCATGTCACCTGCCTTCAAAACCCTACGGTTTCTCAACGCCTGCAAAGAATTACAGATATGAGATCCTGATCCGGTATCCAATACCCAGGAAGTAGAGTTTATTGAAAGACAGTTTTCAATAACATACACACCTGAAGCTGAAGCTGCAACCTGCTTCAATTCCTGTGTTCTGGCCTTCCAGGCCCTGCAATCATTCTTCCAGTGTCCTTTCTTATGACAATAGAAGCATTCTTCCTTATCCACAAGCTTCCCCGCTATCTTTGTTGCTTTTGCTTTTCCCTTCGTATCCACTTTACTAACACCGCCCCTTGGTTTGGCGGGGGCCTTCTTCTTCTTTCCCTTGGCTTTCGCCTTGGACCTAGAAGAAGATGATCCTCCTACAAACAAAGTGGATGTTTCCCTACCTTTCTGTAGGGTGCCCTCTGCGCTCCTCAGCATGTTGAGGAGCTCTGAAAGTTCAACCTCTTTTTCTTGTAAGTTGAAGTTCAGTATAAACTGGGCGTAAGTGGAAGGAAGGGACTGGAGAACTATATCCGTATATAGCTCACTCTCCAATGTGATCCCTAGGTCAGCGAGCTCCTCAATGTAGCCGATCATCTTTAGCACGTGCTCGGCTACTGATGATCCGACGGCCATTCTTGTCGAAAATAACTTTTTCGACGCTTCGTATCTTGCGATACGAGATTGCTCTCCATACAGTTCTTTTGTATGAAGCAATATGGATTCCATGTCCATATTCTCATGCCTCCTCTGATGTTCGTTGTCCATCGAGGCAAGCAGGAGGCATTTGGCCTTCGCGCTATCAATCTCCCAAGTCTTACGGATTTCCTTATCCGCGACGCTGGAAGTTGGACCAGGGACAGGGGGAGCTTTGGTGGTAAGAAGATACCCCAGCTTGTCGTAAGTGATTGCTATCTTGACATTCCTGAGCCAATCTTTGTAGTTTGGCCCTGTCAGTTTGTTTTTATCTAGGAGTAACTTAAGTCCAGTCATGTCGATTTGGTCGCTGCAATTAGGAGAGAGAAGAAGAAACACTCAGCATGATGCTCTTGCAAGTTTAGAGTGGTTTTTAGTTTGTCTAAACAGGATGGCTCCCACTGTTTCTCAAATCCCTCCTCAAACCATAAAGGAAGAATTAGCCGGGATCAATCCCACCGCACAATACTTGCTTAACCGTTCAGCCAGGCCGGTGTCGGTACTTCGAGGGAGGTTTTCCAACGCTTTCGCGAAGTTCCTTAATTAGAGAACCTCTTTTCCCTGGGGGCGTAGCCCCGCTAACACCTTTCTAGGCACCTACTAGGTTTATAGCATTGATCGTTTAGTGAGAAATTTCCCGAGGAGTAGCATATACTCACAGTAGGATCGGGATCCAAATATCATTGCGTGACGAACCTGAAGGAATCCTACCAGAATCATCACACTCCAAATGGTATGCAAATCTAGCAAGTTTCAGTACTTATGAAACTCCCGATGTGGATTTTTGCCCCATGCTCTTATGACCTTGACGAAGGTCAACAAATCATAAGTCACATGTCAAGTTCTGCCCGTCATTATCCAGGTTAATTTGAATCCACCCGTATATACCCTTGACGAAGGTCAACAAGGTAATGCGAATGTTCCAAACCAACGCATCTATCTATGCTACATATGAATACCCAATAACTACCAATCACTATGCCTTGACGAAGGTCAACAAACACAGCTTGAATACTATTGAATATTCATACGAAACGACGGAGGGCTACGAATGGTTTTGGCAAAACCGTGAACGTAGTGAACTTGATTTGGTCGATGGAACGAGATAGCTTTTAAAAGGAGTGGCTCAAGCTCCGCATTTAAAAGTTGGTTTTGAAAAGAACCGAGTGGTTTTTCGAAAGTGTTCCAACGACTTTAACTTGGTTTATTATCTTGCATTAGTTCTTTTAATGCGTGATATTCTTGCATTAGTTCTTTTAATGCGTCCCATCATTTAATCCTACCATTGCAGAAAACAACCAAAATATGACGTACGCTTATGCCATTCGCATTCGCCACGGGGCCCCGTCATTACCCGTTAGGTTACTTAACTAACGACAGAGCGGGGGCTGGGCTAGCGCGTCTGTAAAACATAAGCAACGCCTAAATAATATCATATATAGATATACTGCAATGATAAAACATTTCAGATCACAGATGAATACATTGGATATACTAGGAATCTGTAATTCGCACGAGCCTGTAACGAAAAACAAATTACACGGTCGCGGTGAATAGCCAAATACTCCACCCAAGACCCCTACGGGTGCGGCAAACTACCCGCCAAGTACCCGAAGCGTAGTAACCTCCCTCATCTCCTATGAGTAGGCCACTCGACACTTCGGCATACCCGGTAGTTTGTGCACCCCCTCCATGGGTCTATCCTAGGAGCAAAAACAGTAAAAAAAAATTATACAATGACGGCTACAACCCCGACCCGGTTGTGCGGCCATACAAATAATTATTACATCAATTTACAAATTTACATGAATTGAAAGATAAGAAAACTCTCGTCTCACAACCCCCGGCTATTCACCCGCGACAATCCAACATATTCATATACACATTCCAGCACATTACAGATCACAGATTTGTATAACCCCCACTAATCGACATATAGCGATTAGTAGACGTTCAATACAAATATCACATTACAGAAAAACCCGTTAGCTCAAGTCTTTTAGAAGTTCGATCAAAAATACGGATTTTCGGGACCCCAAAATAAAATTTTCGTTCTGGAAAATCTGGGTTGAAAATATATATGCTAAAAATCCCAAAATACCCCCAAGAGTAAACTGCAAAAAATAAAACCCCTGACCGAGTCAACTCGGCCGCGTTTCCGCGGCTAGAGCGTGCTCCCGCCGCGGAAACGCGGCGCTTTGATCGAGTCAGGGGCTCAAAATTTTGCAGATTCTTTAAAAAAGCCTGAGTCGATTTTAGGTGTGTTCCAAAAAGTTTTTCCAGTACTTTTGAAATCGACAGAAAGTTGAAAATTTGGGGTTTTGTTTTCGGGACTTTTTCTTTGATCGATCTTCTAGTTACTTGCTAACATGTTAGATAGAGTTTAACTAGGCTCTGATACCACTGTAAGTCCATGCTACCTCTCCCGGTACTTTCGGGAACGCGGAATTTGGTAAAAAAAGATTTTCTTAAAGATGGTAACATGGACCTAAAACCCGGATCTTGGTTAAACATCTATCTAACAACCTAACTATGAGTTTCTAGCTACTCGGTTAGGGGGTTATACCTTGCTTGTCTTGAACTCCTTCGTCTTCAAGCTCCGGTGGTGGTCCGATTGGCTTCTTCTCATCGTCTCCGTACGCCGAAGATAGATCCACCTGAAAGCTCCAACCTTTAGCTCCTTCTTCGTTCTTTGAAGAAACTAGTTCACTTGGTTTGCTAAACCTAGTGAACTAGAATGAGTAGAGAAGAAATAGAATGGGATTTTATCTATGGTTCTTGATTCTCAACTCATGAGACAAGAGAACCATAGATCAAGAGAGGGAGCAAGAGGTTGAGGGTGAGAGCAAGAGGAGAGCTCAAGAACAAGAGAGAGAATGAGCAAGAAAGAATGAGGCTCTCTTTTGTCTTTCACCCTCTCATAATCCAAAGTGATCATAACCCATCATATCAAAAAAAGTCTTATGTGATGGTTTGAAGCAACCACAACCATATCATTTCATGCACTCATTTTACACAAATGAGCAAGTAAACAAAAGTCTTTGCCATGAAATGATGGCTATGGTTATCATGATGGTCAACTAGTCAAGCCTAGTCAACCGGTCAACAAGTCAACAAAAGTCAACAAGTCAACAAAGTCAACAAGTCAACAAAAGTCAACAAGTCAACAACCATATCACCATAATACTTAATTAATATAATAGTTAATCACATATCATATTCTCATTAGGGTTGAGCATAAAGTCAAATAGTCAACGGTCAACTGTCAACAACCCTAATGAGAATCCACTGCCTCTGCCTCCCTGTCAACTGTGCATACGCACCCGCATCCGCGTTCCGAGGAACACGAATGCAAACTGGATAAATCCAATCCCATAAGGTACACTAGGATATGGCTTAAACCAAAGCCCGCTAGTGTAAACTGTACGGACACTGTACGTGCACAAGTGCACGGATGTGACCGAACCCTGTCGCAAAACCATGCGACCTGTCGCAATACCATGCGACCTCTACTCTTTTGCCTAAAGGCGAAAAGCTTTCTGTGTGGGACTCTAAAGACTCGACACTACGCTGGCAGTGGGTTTAACGACAGACCGCAAGCGGCACTAGCTGTGCGTAACGGTCCCCAGGTAATGCCGATAAGAAGACCGACGAGGCGAAACCCATCTGAACTCCTACTGAGCCTGAGTGTGACATTCTCCGTACAGTCCGGTCTGTTCGTCTGATACATCGCATGGCGGGCCTAGGGGGTGGTAAAAGTCAGTCCCCCAATAGCGGTACAAGTCGTGCCGGAGCGAAGCCCAAAACACCCTGAGATAACACTGGAAACCTACCAGTATATCTCGTTTGCCCTGGCCAGGGACTACTCGTGTAATGGCTCTCCTAGACACAGCGCGATGTCAACCCCCAATACCGGGAGAGACGAATCCTGTCTAACCGTCACTGCCTCCAAGTGCTTTGGGACTGCACCCAACCACTACCTGTTTGCACGACTCCTTTGAGCCGTGGTAGGGTAGTGATCAAAGTGCAGTGGGAACACACTTGAGGCGAAGTGACAGTGTCAAGTCAGCGGACTAAGCTGTACTCATGTCACCTGGGAACTGATAACTGACGATAGGTATAATACCAACTAGTCAGTTCCCGACGAGTCCTGTCCAGTGTACCCGTAACCTAACGAGCACCCGCATACTATCTCAAGTACGACGTACTGACGGCTGTGGGACAGACCGTCTCCCACACTGGGATGAGAAGCGCATGTGCTGGTCTACTCCGGAGTATCGATGCCCTGTCTCGATAGTCCTGCGACCAGGGACCTGCATAAGGATGTGCTTATAGATTACCCAGCCCCACTAGTGTGACGGCCATCACATCGCTGGTAATCAAGCAAAGATCCTAAGGGCTCTACTAATGTGTATAGGCGATATACAAAAATAAACACATGTACACATTGAAGTAGAAACAAACCAAGTAGCATACTACTATTTTGAGCAAGATTGTATATACAAGGTGAATATCCCAAGCATCCATTAAGTAATATACAAACTAGTATGATATAGTAATGGCCTCTAGGGCATATACACTAACATGGTGTGGATTATCGCACATCCCTGGGCTTAGTAGTGCAAGATGCAGACCTGCACAAGGAGCATTCGGTCTCGAGAGATTTAAAATACGAAAATCTTAAGAAAATGATATTTCTAGAAATATAATATATATTAAAATTTATATATATATATATATATTTATCATTAAAATATCTATTTTGTAATAATATAAATATTCCAACTTTTTCTAAAATCACAAGGATCACTTTATATTAAAATACCATGAAATCCATACAAGTTCTATATTACAATTAAATATCCTATATTATGAAATTAGGTTATCTTCATTAGAAATATCACAAATATAAAATCTACATTTATTACAACGATCTAAAGACGATAAATAAACACTTGGGGTGTATTTTGAAAATTATACAAAAGTATTTTTACATAAAACCCCCTCAAGTTCTATAAATTACCATAAGGACCCTAGTAAATATAGATTTAAGCGGGACTAATCTCTTGAGCCTCAGGGAGCTAGAGAAGTGAGTGTTTGCCTATTTAAGGTAGATAACTTAACAACGGTGTTATCAACACGGTAATCGTCTTTGAAAAAGACACAAATCCTGCCGCCCATGTGCAGCGGTTACCGATAACATCAAAACAATCAGGACTTCAATTTCTTTTCTAATTGTTCTGACTCAGACTGAGTCTCTTCTTAATAATCTGACTTGAATTTGATTCAAGTACAATCTACAATATTACAATTCAACATGAATCCATGAATCCATATATTCAATCTATTCAATCTGTATTAACCGAACCGAACCATGGATATACTTCCATTTACATGATTCTCCAGTTACATCCATGATTCTCCAGTACATCCATTTTACCGATATCATGGTTTCGGCAAGTCATCCAAATATACAATCTATATTACAATTCAATTACTAGTTGAAATACAATATAAACAATACAATTAAGACATCGCGGGGTTTAAGGGGTAGATTGGTACTGAAGGTGTTAAAAGTGGCACGAGACTGCAAGATTTAGACACCTAACCTGAATCCAATTGCCGTTGTTCCGGCTTGTATAACGGAGCCTTGTGCATTCTGTTTTCCCTAGTCTCTAGCATATAGAGACTCCTCTAGTATACACTGGTATTCTTCTGTACCAAACTACAAACAACAGCGTTAACCATATATTACAACTTTAAAAGCTACTTTCTCTTTCTGTCTATTCTATTTCTCCCTTATCTTTGGGACTTACCGAGCGATTGTTCGCTGACGACATTCCTTTTCTTTCTTCTTTGGAATGTTGTCAGGTGATCTGGACACTCAGGAGAGCGAGCCTACCAGCGAGGACTTGGACCAGCTTGCATACGATCCAGAGCTCTAGCTACATTGTACACTTTTATTTCAATACTTTTCTTTTCTGTTATGACATTGTTAGGCATTGCTTTCATCAGATGTATTTACTTTCCATGCATTGTACAAAAGAATGTGAATAAATAAAGTTGTTGTTTTATTATATTTTGTCTCTTGTGCATTTATATTTATATTGCTTAGATACGCTTAGCGTATTTACTTCAGAGTAAATACGTAGCAGCCTCGTCGCGTTCTCTGCCGTATACTGGGAAGCGGGATGTGACATATATATATATATATATATATATATATATATATATTGCAGCCAGTGCAAAAACAATGTCTGTGTGGTACTTGACATCTCATGATTAACTCAATTGCCTAAACAAGTGATATGCCAATCATGCAAATCCCTCTCCTCATCAGTCTAGAAGATATCTCTTTAGAGAGGGTGACTCCATCATCTGCGGGTACACCCCTACGCCAGGAGTCGTCCATTCTAAAACACATTAGAATAGTGTCAAGTACCCAAATTGGGACACTTCCAAAATCTTGATCTAAAACCATAGATCTAGTCACCAGAATCCCTGATATTTTATCCATATCCTATATGGAGAAACCACCTTGTGACAATCATAGTATAACCGATCGTAGTATAGGAACATCTCTTCCTTTTAAGTGCATGTCGTCCAAATACCAGGACATCACTCCCTACTACCTTTTTACCAGATCCATCTCTTATTCTGATGAAGTCAAACTCTATGACCGTCACATCAAAATAGATGGTCTATCTCCACTATACCTGCTTTAGTCTATAAATAGAGATAAGCTACTTGCCCAATATGCTTTCGCTGCTCCCACTGACTATAACAATCCTCTGGCAGAGTCATATATACGTGCACTTCTAAAGCTAGTTTAGAACGATGTTATACTCATTCTCCTGCCAGACCTCATAGTTTAGAACATCAATAGTGTCAAGTTTAGGTAATCAAAAACCTCCCAGTCACCGTCTTTGAGGAGACCGAAGTATCTCTCGGGTGCCTGAGGTTACCTACCAAAACTGCGGAGTGGCTAATGGATCGTCGAAACCATTTGAATCTTTAGGTTCTATTAAATTTTCAGTAATCGTTTGTTGTTCTGGAATCAATTCTAGTTCTACCATACTCCCATTAATGTTTTTTGAAAAGAATTCATTTTACTAAAACTGTGGCGAGTCAAAAAAAATATAACTATTGATCTTTCAGATGGTAGAAAGTTAACCCTCGTCAAAGTCCGGGATAACCCATAAACTGCCACTACTGAAACGTGCCTTGAGTTTGTCCAGATTATGGTTTTAAGCATCAGCCGGACAACACCATATACCTTAACATCGTTAAGATATGAATCCATTATATATATCCAATATAGAAACAAAGACACTAATTTAATTGGAACCAGATTCAAAAATCATGCAGCCGTTTCCAGTGCATATCAACAAAATAGAAGAAGGCCATACAACATTACTCATCCAGGAATACATCCACGTATGAGTAACCTGAAAGAGAAGCAAGTTCTCAAAATTATTAGTTACAACAGAATACCTAACACAAGTATCTATATCTTCGATCACCTTGAAGAATCCTGATACTTGCAACATATGGTTCTCTACTTTATTCTTATACCTATATCTTCTCAAAACTTGGACCTTGTATTTCATCGAAATACTTGTCTAAAACTAGAGAAGTCATGAGTAAACTAAATATAGTACGGGTACCAACCCCTTTGTCCTAACGGATATCGGACAACATACAATACTTTGTATAAGTCCACTGAGTTTAATCACTCAAGCTATGTGCGTCGTAGGTTGAAAACTGTACTATGGTTAAAAAGAATTACACCGTTGTTGAATGCACCTTACCTAACTATCAACTGATATAGATAAATGTCATAAACATAATTTCAAAAAGTTATATCTCACTTTATAAAATAAACATACAGATATATCAGTTTAAAATTGGTGCATAACGATGGATATTCAAAACCAAATATTTGTCGTCAGGCAAAACCCAGGTGATTTACTCAAATATCACCAATTACAAAGAATTCCGACATATAGAGGATTTAATCATCCAATTCTCAATATTTTACTCCCACTCATCATCTGTAACGCCATACAGATGTGAGAATCAAATTTGGTAAATACATACTCTGGAGTCAGAATCTATTTGGGAAAACAGTTCTCAATTAACACCGCACAGTAAAACCGAAACATGAAAATGTTTCGAAGGGGTAGCCGGGTATTCCTAGTAATGTCTCTTCCACTATCCAGATTTATGACAGTAACCGTATACTTCCTTGCCCTCATTCCAATCCCTTTATATGTCTTTACTTATTACCTTCTGTACACCACACTTAGGCTAATTGATTTTCTTCCTTCCCTACCCTTCGGCACCAGCCTAAGGTTTGTAAGAAGACTATTCAATAAGCGCAATAGGTGTACTCTCCTAATACCAGGAGCCCTCGCAACCTGAGAGAAGGTAAAGAGAAAAAACAACTGAATAATCCTATTCTATTTCTCCAGAACCAGAAACCATCCTCGAACTGGAACAATTTCCTTCGAGTTCGTATATAACTATATGATGGAATATCCAAGAAATGTGGATCTTCGTAGTGATACGGAGTGTTCTGGAGAAATGCAAAGGTGATATAGGAGTGGCAGGGGTTTACACCGTTTCGTCGTGAATGATAGCAGTCGCAATTTCCTTTGCCCTTAATCTAATCCCTTTATATATCTTTACTTATTACCTTCTGTTCACCACACTTAGGGTAATTGGTTTTCTTTCTTTCCTGCCTTTTGGCACCTGGCTATGGTTTGGAAGAAGACTATTCAATAAGCGCAATAGGTGTACTCTTCTAATACCAGAAGCCCTCGCAACCTGAGAGAAGGTAAAGATAAAAGATAACCGAATAATCCTATTCAATTTCTCCAGAACCATGTTGGGTTATGCCAGTGACCTGGCCATCGACCGTGACCGTTTGCGGAACAAAAAATTTCAAAACTGGCGCTAGAACAACCTTATAGCCCAGATCTACCATAAACCTAAAACTAGCAAGCTAAAGAGGAGTTAGAATGGTTATACCGAATGATCCATGTCTTTCGGTCTTCTACCATCTTCCGAAGCTCCTTGAGACGTCATGGATCAAGTTTGGCCTCCGGTATCCCTCCATCGAAGATGATCCACCTAAGGATTTGTAGTTTGACCTCTAACCTCAATACCAAGGTAACTAGGGTACCTAATTCGCTAAACTAGATAGCCTAGAGGATGTAGAGTCTAATGATGGATTAATATGTCTCATAACACCCTAGGTTTCTCAACACATGAGACTTTTAGGGTAGAGGTAGAAGAAGCTAAGCTTGGAAAAGATGAGAGTGTTGTGTTGAAGCAAACATGGAAAAATGGCTAAGTCTTCTGAACCAAAGAATCAAGCCTCACCAAATAATCTCACAACACAAATATCAAGCATGCCACAATAATAACTCATGAGTCACCCCATGAGTCACCAAGTGAGCCATGCTTCAATAAATGCCAATCAACATCTCATCCTCTACCTCATTAACCATTTAACAAAAAGGGTTAAAATACAAATGAGGTGTCTTCTTTTAGAAGCACCTTGTAATAAATTACAAGAATACCCCTCACCGTATATACATACCCGTATCCGTGTATGAATACAAAGAGATGAAAATAATCCAATAATATAATACTAGGATCCGGCTTAAACCAAAGCCCACTAGTATTATCCGTCCGAATCATGATACGTGCACAAGTGCACGTATATGATTGAACCCAGCCGTAATACCATACGGCCTCTACATCGTTTTGCCCGAAGCAAGGAAACCCTCTGTGTGGGACTATAAAGACTCGTCAATACGCTGGCAGTGGGTTTAACCATAAGCACGTCAGCTGCAATAGCTATACGTAACGCCTACCCAGGTATCGATTGAAAGGAAGGTCGGCGAGCAAACTCATCCGAACCCCTACTGAGCCTGTCCGTGACAATCTACATACAATCCGATCTGTTCGTCTAAGAGTATCGCATATCGAGTCTAGGGGATGGATAAAGTTAGACCCTTAATAACGCGATATTTCGTGTCGGTATGAAACCCATCACCAACTTAGAAACTACTGATCCAAATCAGTAATTCTCGACTACCTTGGTCAAGGATTTCTGGTTATGGCCACCTGTGCACCTCGCGATATCAATCCCCACTACTGGGAGAGACGAATCCCCGACGATCCGCTTATTGCCTCCATGTGGCTCGGGACTGTTCCCAACTAAAACCTGTTTGCACGACTCCTTTGAGCCGTGGTAGGGTAGTAATCAAAGCACAGTGGAAACTCACATGAGACAAATGAAGATCTCAGGTTGACAGACTAACCTGTACACATGTCACCTGGGAACTGCTATGTGACAATAGGTATATTACCAACTAGCATGTTCCCGGAGAGTCCGTCCAGTGTACTCATAACCCAATAAGCACCCGTATACTATCTTAGGTGACAAACTGACACCAATGGATTGTGAGACCGGCCACCACCCCTCGTCGGGGTCTCGATAAGTACACACTAGTCTACTCTGGAGTATTGATGCCCAGTCTCGATACTCCTTCGACTAGGGACATTTAAGGATGTGCTTATAGACCACCCCGCTCCCACGTATATGATCGCCATCGTAATGCTGGTAGTCAAGTAAGAATCCTATGGGCTCTATCAGCATGTAATAGTAATCTGTAATACCACATAATGCATGTACATGATGATAAAGAAAAATCAGAAAGCATACTATCATTTGAGTAAGACTGTTCTATCCGTATAGGTCTTCCCTTAATCATCATAATCACCTGTATACGATTATAATAATTGCTTTGAGGGCACTATAGCCAACATATGACACTTCCGGAGTTTCGGCACCCCAAACAAATAAACGAGGTCCATCATCCGGATTGTTGCTCCTACCACCGAGCAATAGATCATCCCCTCGAAGACTGTTTCACCTTTAAAGACTAGGAAGAAGACCAGTATCAGCCAGGCAGGTTCTCTTTGTCCGATAGTTGGAGGGTAAACCCACCACAAAAGCATGAGCCAAAGAGGACCTATACAACGAGGATAGGACCAGCTCAACAAAAAGAAAGAAAGAGGACTCGTACCTGTCATATGATAACACTCTCAAAAGAGGGAGGGCACGAGATTATGGATAACCTCCACATGTGCTTCACAAATGAAGACGAGGACGAGGTGATCTCAGAGTTTCCACCAGCCCCAAAGGAGCTGGAAGATGGGATACACACTACGGCAGATAACCTAAGGAAAATTGACTTAGATCCGAGGCCAACGTTCATCAGTGAGCTACTATCTGAAAAATAGGTAGCCATGTTGAAGTGCAAGGTTAGCTAGCACGGCAGCAAGGTTTCGGGAGGCATCGTCCATGCCAAATTAAAATTTTGCCGTTCTAGCTAACCCTAACCCTAGAATCGTATACTAGAAATCGACGGAAATGAAATGCAAACACTTTGTAACTAAAAGTGAACAAGGAATACAACCTTTGTAGACCGGTCCATCACTTCATTAGCTCCGTGTAGTAGTCCCTTCGCTGAGATCATGAAGTCTCGGACTCTAAAGAGGCTTCTTTGAAGAAACGAACATGCTTGCTTCGAAGTCTTCAAGGCCGAAGATGATCTACGTCAAGGAGACACTAACCCAAGCTATCTCTTCACTAATCATGGAATTAGTGAAGCAAACACCCTATACTAAATGGCAAGTAGTAGAGGATGATGAAGTTGGAATTTTGCTCACATTAGATTTCATATTCTTACAAGTTTTCATCACAAACTCAAACCCTAGAAAACTCTTTTCTCTTTGAGCTCGTGAAGAAGATGAAGAATTATCAAGAGAGAATGAATTATTGTTGAGGTTAAAAATGTAACCAAGGGTTAAGCATGGCATGCATAACCCTTGTAGAGACTTAACCATGAGCTAGGGTTAAAGCTAGGTTAACAAATATCTTAAGGTAGACAAAAAGGGTGGACAAAGTCAAAGAATCCTACAAGCTTCTTGCAAAATATCAACCATGACCAATTCCACAATTTTTGAATTTCCTTAATAATAAACATAAACTCTAATCTAACCCTAGCATGGTTCAAGTCTTATAAACCCTTGTTGCATTTGTAACCTAGCATGATACATTTAACATATATCACATATATATCAATGTATTCAAAGTGAGAAAAGAAATCATAAGTGAGCTAATACTAGTTAATGTAATGTAATATATCAAATATATAATTATACATTAGATTATCAAATCAACTCTTGATTTAATAATCCGGCTATATCACCTATAACCGACTAATATCAAAAGAATCAACTTATCGAATCAACACTTGATCCGATAACCCAGCTATATCATATATAACCGACCGATATCTTATATCGCGAAAATAGAATACAATATCTCATATCATATCAAACTCTGTCCCGCACATATCACATATGTGCTCCTACTCCGTTTCGCTTGAGCCAGGAAACCCCTGTGTAGGACTCTAAAGACTCGTCAATACGCCGGCAGTAGGTGATGATCATATCAAACACCCACAAGCCGCAAGCGGTCTGCTAAACGTAACGACCACCTGGGTATTGAGCGATCAGAAGATCAACAAGCAAGCCTTCTCGTACTCCTGCGAATCCAATCAGTAACACTACCGTACAGTCCGGTCTCTTCGTCTGATATGTCGCATATCTCGTCTGGGGGTGGTAAACGTCAGACCCCAGTAACTCGATAAGTCGTGTTGATATGAGGCTCATAATGGGTCGAGAAACTACTGATAACACTTACCAGTATCACTCTGAAGCAGCCTTGGCCAAGGACTTCCTGTTATAGCCAATCGAGCACATCACAACATCAACTCCCAATACCGGGAGAGACGAAACCCCTCCTATCGCTCATTGCCATTATGTGACTCGGGACTATACCCAAAAGCCACCGTTTTGCACGTTCTCTTGAAAGTGGTAAGGTGAAAATCAAAGCACAGTGGGAATCACACAAGACTCTATGACGATCTCGGGTCTATAGACTAACCTGTACCAGTGTCACCAGAGAACTGCCATCTGACGTTAGGTATAATACCATCTGGGAGTTCTCGGCGAGTCCGTTCAGTGTACCCAGTCTCCACTGAGCTCCCGTATACCGTCTCTGATGTCAAACACCAATGGATATGGGATCATCCATCGCCCATCTATATGGGTCGAGAAGCTATACGCTAGTCTACTCTGGTATATCGATGCCCTGTCTCGATACACCTACAACTAGGAACTTTTGAAGGATGTACTTAGTGACTACACTGTCCCCACTAATATGATCTGCATCATAATCCTGGTAGTCAAGTACTCATCCTAAGGGCTTTATCAACATGTAACATAGAGACAATCAGTTTACATGTTAAGATAAAGAGCAACCAGATAGCATACTATCATGTCGAGCAAGAAAGTCCTCTATATATATGTCCAAGCATCCACTACAATATACATCGTATGTACAGTAATAGCCTCTAGGGCTTACATATCACTAACAATCTCCCACTTGCACTAGGGCCATCTGTTGTAGTATCTCATACCCAACAAGCAGCAGTGGTTGAAGTATCTCATACTCAACCATCCCATAAAAGTCTCTACTTAGAAATAGGCCCTTATGAGTGGATCCGTGTTATTGTCCTCTGTGTCTACTCTCCTAACCTCGATCTCCCTGGAGATCAACCATCTCCATGATCAGGTGATACTGCCTAAGATTATGTTTGGATCACTGATGGGACGGGGGTTCCTAGGCCAAAGCCACAACTCCATTGTCACACAATGGTAGGAACGAAGTTCATCTCATGAACTTTTATACATCCAGACTACCTCTTTGGTAGTAATCTTGGTAGCAATGTATCCATCCTTTATCGTCTAGTTTGTCGCGGTATCTAGCTTGGAACTCTTCCAACATACCGTCCTTGCGCTGAGGGTGAAGACAATTCCTGTGACTGACATTCAGTCGACCTTACCATCCTGGATCCTATTTAGTGATTCTCCACAGGATCGATTGATACCATCTCACTACACCTAGTAAGAATCCTAACATCCTCTTAAATCTATCTCATAGATCCAAAACCCAAGATTTAGGAGGTATCACTTTGATCCTATATGGAGAATCTATGTGATAAGAGGAGATTGACCGAGCGTAGCATAGGAAACTCCTTTCCTATCAAGAGTATGTCATCCACGTACAATACGAGGATCACCACTATACTCCCTACTACCTTTTTGTATATACAGGGTTCATCTTCCATTTTGATGAAGTCAAACGCTTTGACTATCACATCAAAACAGATGTTCCAACTCCGCGATACCTGTTTTATCATATAAAACAACTTGCACACGTTTCCGCTGCTCCCACTGTCCAACTCCGCGATACCTTTTTGTATATTCTAAACTTTAACCCTTTTCTCTTTTTCTTTTCTATTTTCAAAACCAAATCACATAATACCCATAAAACAACACAAATGCAACAACATGTAACCAAATGTAACATGACGTGGTACACTAGCCATGGAAAACTGTAGAAACACGGATTTGGCTTAATTACGATTAGCGGTGCACTAATCGGGTTTTTATCCAAACTGCATATAATAAATTTTAAAAATGCCAAATCCTTTAAATATATTTTTAAATGAATAAATCATTTTAATTTCCAATTATTTCATAATTATTGGTATATATTTATACCCTTTTTTGAAAACCCCAATTTCGCAAATCGGGCAGTTTTCGGGAAATATATTATTTTAATATTAAATTCCAAAAATAATATTTTATATTTTCTGAAATGTTACAATCTTCCCCCCTTAAATAAATTCTGTCCCCGAATTTAAATTTAAACTGCCAAATACTAAAACATTTCAAGAATGAACTCAATCAACGGGGCCCCGAAATCACGGAAGATATAAAAACACGACAACGCATCGCCTGCGCCTGAAAAATGAGTACAAAACTCAAAATCGAACTCCATCAAGTGTCACACAAATCACCGGATTCGCATGCATATCATCGGATTTACAACGGAGATACAGATCTCGAAATCGAATACTGAAATCCAATACACACTAGTCAAATACTATAATATGTATATAGTACGCATCCTTGAAAAATCTTCAAAAACAGAATGAAACACATGCAAAATCCTTTCTAAATCGCCGCGTAATGTGTAACTCACGGCATAAGTGACGGACGCTCATTTTAAAATAATAATATATGCCCATATATGTTTTCCTAAATACACGTTCCGTCGTTTTCAAAATATCCCAAAAGGTTTTCCTTTATAAACGTTCGTGTCGCTCACGGACACGTAGGAAATAGCGAGACTATAGCTCTTTTTTAGAAACCTCATGGTAAACTTTTAATACATGCAAAGTACTCAGGTAGTGTCCTCGGATCAGTCCTGTTCGGCTACTACTTAACATAGTGCCCATCATGAAAACAAAGTTCTCAAAAGCGAAATCAGCCTCAAAAGGCGTATCTAACCATCATGTGCGTCTTATGCGTGTTAGTTATATGTATGCCCTAGAGGCCATTGCTATACATATGATGTATATTGTAGTGGATGCTGGGACATATATAGGGAGGACTTTCTTGCTCGACATGATAGTATGCTATCTGGTTGCTCTTTACCTTAACGTGTACACTGATTGTCTCTCTGTTACATGTTGGTAAAGCCCTTAGGATGTGTACTTGACTACCTGGACTATGATGCGGATCATACTAGTGGGGACATGGTAGTCCATAAGTACATCCTTCAAAGTCCCTAGTCGTGGGTATATCGAGACGGGGCATCGATATACCAGAGTAGACTAGCGTATACCTTCTCGACCCATACAGATGGGCGATGGATGATCCCATATCCATTGGTGTTTGACATCAGAGATGATATACAGGTGCTCAGTGGAGACTGGGTACACTGGACGGACTCGCCGAGAACTCCCAGATGGTATTATACCTTACGTCAGATGGCAGTTCTCTGGTGACACTGGTACAGAGTAGTCTGTTGACCCGAGATCGTCATAGAGTCTTGTGTTGTTCCCACTGTGCTTTGATTTCCACCTTACCACGTCCAAGAGGGCGTGCAAAACGGTGGTTTTTGGGTACAGTCCCGAATCACATGGAGGCAATGAGCGATAGGAGGGGATTCGTCTCTCCCGGTATAGGGAGTTGATGATGTGCTGTGTTCGATTGGCTATAACCGGAAATCCCTGGCCAGGGTTGCTGAGATTTACTGGTAAGTGTTACCAGTAGTTTCTCGAACTGTTATAGGCCTCATATCGACACGACTTATCGAGCTATTGGGGTCTGACGTTTACCATCTCTAGGCGAGATATGCGACATATCAGACGATGAGACCGGACTGTACGGTAAGTGTTACTGGTTGGATTCACAGGAGTATGAGCGGGCTTGCTCGTCGATCTTCTGATCGCTTAATACCCGGATGGCCGTTACGTTTAGCAGACCGCTTGCGGCTTGTGGGTGTTTGATATGATCATCACCTGCTGCCGGCGTATTGACGAGTCTTTAGAGTCCTACACAGAGGTTTCCTGGCTCAAGCGAAACGAAATAGGAGCGCATATGAGATATGTGCGGGACCGAGAATAATGCGTGTATGTGATACCGTATTGTATTCTCGTGATGAATGTATCGATTGGTTGTATGCGATATAACCTAGTTATCGAATCAAGCATTGATTCGATAAGCCGATACATAGAATATTAGTCGGTTATATGCGATATGACTGGATCGTTAAATCAAGTGTTGATTTAATGATTTAATGCATAATTATATATTTGATATATTACTTTGCATTAACTAGTATTGGTTCACTTTAAATGGATTTTCTCACTTGAAGTTCACAAGTTGTATATGTGATATACTTTTGTGCACAAGTTTGTATCATGTTTGATGATACATGTTTACTTGGGTTTGTGTAAAGATTAAACCATGGTTATATGAATGGTTAGGGTTTTCTTTTCTTATTCATTTATTTATTTATTTATTCTTTTTGGAAAATAAATGGCATAATGAGAAAAATGGTGGCTTTCTTTGTTTGCATCTTGAAGCTTCGTGAAGCTTTGACTAAGTGACCATTTTGTCTCATGCTTAACCCTAACCACTCCATCTAACCTTAGTTAAATCTCTACACTAAACCATGGTTTGTATATGATAAGAATTGATTTTTCTTTTCTAATTCAATATACTTATCATATTATTCATCTTCTTCTTCTTCTTCTCCTTCAAGAAGAAAACTAAGTTTCCATCAATGGTGATTGATGAAAAAGAGTGAGAAATCCAAATCTAAAGTGAACCCACCTCCTATTTCTTCATCCTCTACCTCTTGCCAAGTAGTATAGGGTGTTTCCTTCATAAGTTTTCATGGCTTGGTGAAGGTGGAGCTTGATCTTGTGATACCTCGACGTAGATCATCTTCGGCATCGTAGTCGATGACCTAGCCCGCCCATTTCTCCGATGAAGCCGACGCTAGAGCCCGGGATTCGATTTGGACAGCGAGGAGACTTCATTGCGGAGCTATGGAGGTGGAGGACCGGATCTACAAAGGTTGTATTTCCGTTCTTGTAGTTAAGTTGTTAACTAGTTCCTTTGTCGCCTAATATCTAGTTAACGATCCGTATTAGGGTTTCTCGGCACCCGTAAAATTTTAAATTGGCATGGTTGATGCCTTGTGAGACCTCCGTAGCGTGCCTAGGAACCCTACAGTTGTATCAGAGACTAGCTAGAGCCTTAGGCGAAGAGTAGACGACGTTTGAAATCCGAACGAACATTGAAACCCTAACTTTTCTTGCTCTCTGGACTTTTTTCAAAATCTGGAGTTTTTAGATATTAAAAATATGCAGAAAAATCAGCAGGGAATTTGAAGAATTACTGTGGAGCCCGTACTCATGATTCCTCCAAAGAGCGGCGGAACCACGGCAGAAGCATGGCTTCTGCGGTGGTTCCGCGGCCAATAAGTCTCATCAGCCAGCCATGTTTGCACAGTAATTCCTCTTTAGTGGTGCTGGATTTTCTGGGAATTTTTAATATTTATTCAAGAGTTGAATTTTCTGGGTTGTTTTGGGGATTCGATTATTCGATCGGATTATCAGACTTTGTCTATGTGTTTTTCCGGATAATATTTTGAATATGTTAAAAAGTTCGACCGGATATAAATACCTAACTTTTCCCCTGCCGGAAAATTTCCAAGTGTTGGATTTTTCTGAGGTTTAAAGACGTTCTAAGTAGTGCAAGTAACGCGATGGTCCCTCTAGAAGACAACAAACCTTAACTCGATTATGTGACCGTCTTGAACTGCCCTTTGAACCTTAGGGTTTGGGGCAGTACGGCGTGCCACATGTGAGGCGTTGGCTTGAACCTTCTACGGCTGGACCGTTGGTACTGAGGCATGAAGTGAATGTCTTTGAACTTATTTCATGAGTTGAGCTGTTTCGGGAAAACTTGGGTGTTCGATTGTTCGATCGGAAAGTTTAACATTTTCTATCTTATTCGGAATGTGGTACAATAATTGGAATTCACAAGTAGTTATGAGATAACTGAATGAATGTTATAAACATAGCACTTTAGTCTCACTTGATCGGTTGCTACGGAATTTTGATGTGATCAAAAGTCCGTCGCAATCACGTAGCGTACGCGGATACTCGCCGGGTAAACTTAATAGACAGCCTCACTCCATAGCCCCGACCAAGTGACTGTAGGAGAACCCCGTCGCCGAAAGCATCCATTTGGGTGCTCGCGGCAGCGGTGTTCCGCCTTGGTGCACTTCGTCGACGGTATCGGGGGTGCGGCCGCCTACTAAAGTTTGCGACGAGTATTCGATCAGAGTGTCGGGAATCCTGTTGAATTCGCCGACTTAATATTGAAAAGTGTTTTCTATTTTGAGACTAAAATGCGGGGTTTATAATTGTTAGGCATGCGATGTCTAAGGAATTCATTTGATTAGGCATGTGATGTCTAAAGAGGTTGCGGATTCCAACTGTTGTAGTTTTACACTTTCTTTTCTGTGACCGTAAGTGTAATATGTGATATCGCCGGTTTCGTTGCTATATGTCAACGACAATTGGGATGCGCATATTTACTTACGTTGATGATATGTGATGTTATGTGTTGCTGGATATGTTATATTGGATCGTCGTGTTTGAATAGCCGGGGTTTTTTTATGTGAGATGAGTGTTTTTCATTTTCATTCATGTAAAAACTAGTATGTAATATTCTTTTATTGGGGCACTTCCAGGTTGCGGAAGATGTCACCTTTTGTATATTATTTACTTTTCCGAACTAGGATAGACCCAAGGAGGGGAGCACAAGTAACCGGGTTCTGGAGTCCAGTGGGAGACCAACTCGAGGAGTCGAGTCCGGGTCTCCTAACTCTAGAATTGGTAGGGTTGCTTGCCGCTCTCGTAGGGGTCTAGGGGTGTGGGTTTGGCTATTCATCACGACCGTGGAATCCGTGTTTTATACTGGCTCGTATTGAAAACACGGACGTCCTAGTATATCCAATATTTCATATGTTTCTTCTGCTGCGATATCTGTGATGTGATCATGTGATGTTCTGTGATGGATACTGTATATAGTATATATGATATATTATATAGATGTTACTTATGTTTTACACCCGTGCTAGCCCTGCCCCGCTCTGCCGTTAGTTACCTAATCTAACGGTGCACGAGGGGACATCGAGGCGAATGCGGATGGCATAAGTGTACGTCGTATTTATCTGTGATGTTTAGGTAACTTAAATGATGGGACTTCATTAATGTGATTAATGAAATAAAAAGAAACCTAAGATGTTGTAGAATCGAATTTCAAAAATAAAACAGATAGCTACAGTTCTTGCTTTGCACAGCGGTATATATGATATATCCTGCACCTTATTCGATGAGGAAAGGACCGAGATCCCTTCACCGGGAGTGACTCCTTTAGCAATAACTGGCAGATGCTACACCCCTCGGTTTGTCTTTTTGATTGCTTCTATAGTTTCTGCTTTGCACAGTGATATATATGATATATCCCGCACCTCATTCGACGAGGAAAGGGCCGACGATCTCTTCACCGGGAGTGACCCCTTTAGCAAAACTAGAAAAGCCTCAAAAGCACTCCATTTAAAAATCATTTGATTCTACAACGATATCAAGTTCATTACGCAAACGGTTTTCTTAAAAACCTGTCGTAGCCCTCCGACATTTCAGATAAGTACTAGTTAGTATTCGTGCTGCGGTAGTTTGGCATTCGTCAAGGCGTAGTGTACGGTAGCTAACTAGTATTTATCTGCTTTTGCATATGATGCAGATTGGATTAGGGTATTCGTACGGCGTTGTTTGGCATTCGTCAAGGGTCGTGCGGGTGGGTTTAATTCAATCAAGAAATGTACGGGTTGAACTTGACTAGTGGACTATGGGTTGTTTGGCATTCGTCAAGGTCATAGAACACTAGGGGTAAAATATTATCGGGAATTTCAAGTGTTAAAATTTGCAATGAGATTGCATACCTTCTATGAGATAGTTGGATCCCGATACCCGCTGCGAGTAATTGTTACTCCTGGGAGAGTTTTACACATTACAATTAGCCGATCAAGTAGGTGTCTAGAAAGGTGTTAACGAGATTACGCCTCTGGGAAAACGAGGTTTACATTAATTAGGTTCGTGCGATAGCACGGGGGACCTCCCTCAAAGTACCGACACTGGCCTGGCTGAAAGATTGGCGAACTTGTAGTGTGTAATTAATCCCGGCTAGTCTTTCCTTTTAGGGTTTGAAGGAAGATTTGATAAAAACAGTGGGAGCCATCCTGATTAGATAAAATAATAACCAATCTGATCTTGCAAGAGCATACGCTGAGTGTTTTCTTCTCTCTCTCTCCAGGTAGCGACCATATCACGCCTTAATCAAGATAATAATACGGATATTTGACCGAACCCGCTTGTTATACTGAGCTGGGAAACGTTGGTCCCGCTCCAACTTATAATTGTTATAAGACAGAGCAGGAAATTGGGGATTACCAGAATTCTCGTGCCGCCCAAACGAAGAGAGTGCATGCTGATGCATCATCTTCGGGTGTGTTCATTATATAGAACTGTTTCTCAGTGTCCTTTACGTCCTGGGTATATGATACCGGATCAGGATCCCGCATATGTAATATGTTACATGGGCTACAGATAGGAAATGAACTGAGAACGTGTGATAACTTTCATGAGGCAGAAAACGGGGCAAGAGTTGCAGCCAAGTCTGTTGGTCACTATCACCCTGTATTACCAATACATTGATTCTGAACGAATGTTATTGGATACCGAACCTGATATACAAAATCATATCAGTCTCTTTATCAGTAAAGAAATGATAAAATTTTGTATTGTTGGATAATGTTTTGAACATTTCTTATAACAAAAGTTGATCGGTTCAGGCACGTTATCTAAAAGCATTGATGTTCTAAATCAAACTACAGTTCTTAGTATACAGAACACACACAAGAGGAAGTGTTCAGAACTGAACGAATCCTTCTTGAGGTATTGTAGACTAGGTCATATCAATGCGACCAGACTAGCTGAAGTTACATATAGATGCATATTTAAATCAGTTTGAATTTACATCTTGTGAACTTGCCAGTCATGTCAAAAAGATATAATGACACCAGCTCTGATTATTCGAAACAGAGAAAGAGTTAGTGAACTCTTGGGATGATACATGTTGATGTATGTAAGGTCCCCTGTCTACACATGCCAAGACCGGTTCCTTGTACTTCGTTACATTCTCTGATAATCTCTTTAGATTCAGACATATGTTCTTGTTGAAACACAAGTCCGAACCTTTTGAGATATTCACAGAATATAAGTTAGAAGTAGAGAACCAAAACGGGTATAAGTATTATGTCCTTTGATGTGATCAAGGAGGAGAATACTTGAGCACGGAATTCTTGGACTTTTCTAAAGGAGAATGAGATTCTCTCTCAGCATTACTCCTCCGTATACACCATAGCACGATGGTATATCGGGGCGGAGCAATCTCACCCTATATGATAAGGTGTGCTCTATGATGAATACTACTGAGTTACCTATTTCCTTTCTGGGAGTTATGCACTTGAGAAGCTGCATAACTATTGAATATGGTTCAAATCAAATCAGTTGCCTACCACTTCATATTTGATATGATAAGGGAAGAGCCCATCTCTTAAGTTAGTTAAGATTTGTGGATGTCCAGCCTATGTCTGAAAAGCAAAATCCGGACAAGCTCGAGGCAAGGTCTGTTATGTAGAACTGGAAATGTTCCAGCTATACAAACTGCAGCTGATGATTTGAAAGAACCAAAGGATTCAATAGTTACCAACGAACCTCAGCCTCTCCGTCGATCTAGTAAGGTTCCTCACCCACCTGAGAGATACTTCGGTTACTCTATGACAGTGGAAGCGAGGATTGCATCATGAGATGATGACCTAACTAGTTTCGAGCTGGCCATCAGGAGTGGGACTCTGTAAGAATGGCTGGATGCTTAGCGATCTGAGATGGAATCCATGTACACCAACAAAGTATGGACTTTGGCTGCTATATCTGAAGGGTTAAATCCCTATCAGGAGCAAGTATATCTTGAGAAGATTACTTGGTGTAGATGGAAAAGTTGAGACTTTCAAAGCTAGACTTGTTAAAGCTTTTCGTCATCGACCAGGCATGGATAATGATGAAACCTTTTCCAGTGGCTATGCTTAAGTCCATCCAGATCCTACTTGCCACGGCTACATACCATGACTACGATATCTAGCGGTTGGGTGCCATGACTGCTTTTCTAAATGATGTTTTAGAAGAGAACGTCCATAAGTACACAGCCAGAGGGCTTCGTAGACAGTGGGAGCAGCGGAAATGTGTACAAGATGCTTTATAGGATAAAGCAGGTATCGCGGAGTTGGAACATCTGTTTTGATGTGTTAGTCAAAGAGTTTGACATCATCAAAATGGTAGATGAACCTTGTATATACAAAAAGGTAGTTGGGAGTATAGTGACGATCCTCGTAGAGTACGTGGATGACATACTCTTGATAGGGAAGTAGTTTCCTATGCTACGCTCGGTCAATCTCCGCTTATCACAATGATTCTCCAGATAGGATCAAAGTGATACCTCCTAAATCCTGGGTCTTGGATCTATGAGATAGATCTAATTGGATGTTAGGATTCTCACTAGTTGTAGTGAGATGGTATCAACCGATCCTGGGGAGAATCACTGGAAGGGTTCCAGGGTGATAAGGACGACTGAAAGTCAGTCACAGGCATTGTCTTTACCCTCAGTAAAGGGACGGTATGTTGGAAGAGTTCCAAGCTAGATACCGTTACATACTAGACGATAAAGGCTCGATACATCGCTACTTAAGATGCTACCAAAGAGGCAGTCTGGATGTATATTTGTTCATGAGATGAACTTAGTTCCTCCCATTGTGTGACAATGGAGTTGTGGCTTATGCCTAGGAACGTCCGTCCCATCAGTGATCCAGATATATTCTAAGGCAGTATCACCTGATCATGGAGATAGTTGATCTCCAGGGTGATCGAGGTTAGGAGAGTAGACTCAGAGGACAGCACGGCGGATCCACTCACAAAGGCCTTTTCCCAGAGAGAGACTTTTATGGGATGGTTGAGTATGAGATACTACAACTACTGCTATCAGATGGCCCTAGTGCAAGTGGGATATTGTTAGTTATATGTATGCCCTAGAGGCCATTGCTATACATAGGATGTATATTGTAGTGGATGCTGGGACATATATAGGGAGGACTTTCTTGCTCGACATGATAGTATGCTATCTGGTTTCTCTTTACCTTAACGTGTACACTGATTGTCTCTCTGTTACATGTTGGTAAAGCCCTTAGGATGTGTACTTGACTACCTGGACTATGATGCGGATGATACTAGTGGGGACATGGTAGTCCATAAGTACATCCTTCAAAGTCCCTAGTCGTGGGTATATCGAGACGGGGCATCGATATACCAGAGTAGACTAGCGTATACCTTCTCGACCCATACAGATGGGCGATGGATGATCCCATATCCATTGGTGTTTGACATCAGAGATGATATACGGGTGCTCAGTGGAGACTGGGTACACTGGACGGACTCGCCGAGAACTCCCAGATGGTATTATACCTTACGTCAGATGGCAGTTCTCTGGTGACACTGGTACAGAGTAGTCTGTTGACCCGAGATCGTCATAGAGTCTTGTGTGGTTCCCACTGTGCTTTGATTTCAACCTTACCACGTCCAAGAGGGCGTGAAAAACGGTGGTTTTTGGGTACAGTCCCGAATCACATGGAGGCAATGAGCGATAGGAGGGGATTCGTCTCTCCCGGTATAGGGAGTTGATGTTGCGCTGTGTTCGATTGGCTATAACCGGAATTCCCTGGCCAGGGTTGCTGAGATTTACTGGTAAGTGTTACCAGTAGTATCTCGAACTGTTATAGGCCTCATATCGACACGACTTATCGAGCTATTGGGGTCTGACGTTTACCACCCCTAGGCGAAATATGCGACATATCAGACGACGAGACCGGACTGTACGGTAAGTGTTACTGGTTGGATTCACAGGAGTATGAGCGGGCTTGCTCGTCGATCTTCTGATCGCTCAATACCCGGGTGGCCGTTACGTTTAGCAGACCGCTTGCGGCTTGTGGGTGTTTGATATGATCATCACCTGCTGCCGGCGTATTGACGAGTCTTTAGAGTCCTACACAGAGGTTTCCTGGCTCAAGCGAAACGAAATAGTAGCGCATATGAGATATGTGCGGAACCGAGAATAATGCGTGTATGTGATACCGTATTGTATTCTCATGATGAATGTATCGATTGGTTGTATGCGATATAACCTAGTTATCGAATCAAGCATTGATTCGATAAGCCGATACATTGAATATTAGTCGGTTATATGCGATATGACCGGATCGTTAAATCAAGTGTTGATTTAATGATTTAATGCATAATTATATATTTGATATATTACTTTGCATTAACTAGTATTGGTTCACTTTAAATGGATTTTCTCACTTGAAGTTCACAAGTTGTATATGTGATATACTTTTGTGCATAAGTTTGTATCATGTTTGATGATACATGTTTACTTGGGTTTGTGTAAATATTAAACCATGGTTATATGAATGGTTAGGGTTTTCTTTTCTTATTCATTTATTTATTTATTTATTCTTTTTGGAAAATAAATAGCATAATGAGAAAAATGGTGGCTTTCTTTGTTTGCATCTTGAAGCTTCATGAAGCTTTGACTAAGTGACCATTTTGTCTCATGCTTAACCCTAACCACTCCATCTAACCTTAGTTAAATCTCTACACTAAACCATGGTTTGTATATGATAAGAATTGATTTTTCTTTTCTAATTCAATATACTTATCATATTATTCATCTTCTTCTTCTTCTTCTTCTCCTTCAAGAAGAAAATCAAGTTTCCATCAATGATGATTGATGAAAAAGAGTGAGAAATCCAAATCTAAAGTGAACCCACCTTTTATTTCTTCATCTTCTACCTCTTGCCAAGTAGTATAGGGTGTTTCCTTCACAAGTTTTCATGGCTTGGTGAAGATGGAGCTTGATCTTGTGATGCCTCGACGTAGATCATCTTCGGCATCGTAGTCGATGACCTAGCCCGCCCATTTCTCCGATGAAGCCGACGCTAGAGCCCGGGATTCGATTTGGACAGCGAGGAGACTTCATTGCGGAGCTATGGTGGTGGAGGACCGGATCTACAAAGGTTGTATTTCCGTTCTTGTAGTTAAGTTGTTAACTAGTTCCTTTGTCGCCTAATATCTAGTTAACGATCCGTATTAGGGTTTCTCGGCACCCGTAAAATTTTAAATTAGCATGGTTGATGCCTTGTGAGACCTCCTTAGCGTGCCTAGGAACCCTACAGTGCGCACGGAAATCAAATTCAAATACAAGTGCCACGAATGTGCACAAAACGAAAACTAAGTGCAACGGGTGTGCATGAAAGCATCTGTCCAGTGCAACGGGTGTGCACGACAACAATATCAAGTGCATCTAGTGTGCACGAAAATCTCAATCCAGTGCAACTAACGTACGCGAATAAAAATCCCAAATCGAGTGCATCCGGTGTGCAAAAAATCACGTCTTATATCATGCGCCCAACATGCGCGAAAATCCAAATCAAGTGCATCCATCATGCACGAATGAAATCTAAATCAAGTGCATCAAACATGTACGAATAAAAGCTAAATCAAGTGCATCCATCATGCACGAAAGAAATCTAAATCAAGGTCATCCGACATGCACGAGTAAAAATCTCACTCAAGTGCATCCGATGCGCACAAAATCCAAAATCAAGCGCCTAATATTCGCAAAAATCCCACCCAAGCACGTCGGGTCCGTAAAAGCATATAGTGCAGTAGCTTGCACGAAAACGAACGGCAAGTGCCAACGTGCACGAAAACACAAATCGGATAACACAAATGCTCAAAGACATAAATCAGTGCAGCCATGTACGGAGTATAAATCTAGCGCAACCAATGCACAAAATATAAATCCAGTGCAACAAATGCACGAAAAGAAAATCTAGTGTAACAAATGCACGAAACACAAATCCGGTGCATTCAGGGCACGAAATACAGTGCATAAATGCATAAATACAAATCTGGTGCATCAAGTGCATGAAATACAAATACGGTGCATCCAGTGCACGAAATACAAATCCAGTGCATCCAGTGCACGAAATACAGTGCATAAATGCATAAATACAAATCTGGTGCATCAAGTTCATGAAATACAAATACGGTGCATCCAGTGCACGAAATACAAATTCAGTGTATCAAGTGCACGAAATACTAATACAGTGCATCCTATGCACAAAATACCGATCAATAACTCAAATGCGTAAACAGCAACACCGAGTGTACCAAGTTTTGGATATAGTGCCCTCAGAGTCAATTATTGGATCACAGGCACGTGATTTCAATGATTGAGGAGGACCTATGCCGGTAGGACAGTCTTACTCGAGATGATAGTATGCTATCTGGTTTATCTTTATCATCGTGTACTGCTTTAGGTGACCTTACGAGTCGCTATTACACGTTGATAGAGCCCCTAGGATTCTTGCTTGACTACCAGCAGTATGAGGGCGATCATATACGTGAGAGCTGGAGTCTATAAGCACATCCTTAAAAGGTCCCTAGTCGTGGGAGTTTCGAGACAGGGCATCGATACTCCGGAGTAGACTAGTGTATACAGTCGAGACCCCGACGAGGGGCGGTGGCCGGTCTCACAAGCCACTGGTGTCAGTTGGTTCACCTAAGATGTATAGAGGTGCTCATTGGGTTATGAGTACACCGGACAGGACTCGCCGGGAACCTGCTAGTTGGGATTATACCAGACGTCAGATAGCAGTGTAGGGTTCCTAGGCACACTAAGGATGTCTCACAAGGCACCAACCATGCCAATCTCAAATTTTACGGGTGCCGAGAAACCCTAATACGGATCGTTAACTAGATTTTAGGCGAAACAAATGCGAATAGTTAACAACTTAACTAAAAGAACGGAAATACAACCTTTGTAGATCCGGTCCTCTACCTCCATAGCTCCGCAATGAAGTCTCCTCGCTGTCCAAATGGAATCCCGGGCTCTAGCGTCGGCTTCATCGGAAAAATGGGCGGGCTAGGTCGTCGACTTCGATGCCGAAGATGATCTACGTCGATGCATCACAAGATCAAGCTCCCACTTCACCAAGTCATGAAACTTATGAAGAAAACACCCTATACTACTTGGCAAGAGGTAGAGGATGAAAAAATAGGAAGTGGGTTCACTTTAGAATTGGATTTCTCACTCATTTTCTCAAGTTGCCATTGATGGAGGCAAGCTTCTTCTTGAAGAAGAAGAAGAAGAAGATGAAAAATGTTATGATAAGTATATCTCAAAAAGAAAATAAAATGTATACTTATCATAATCCAACCATGGTAAAGTGTAGAGAATAAACTAGGGTTAGGTCAATGGTTAGGGTTAAGCATGAAGACAAAAATGGTGTCTTAGTCAAAGCTTCATGAAGCTTCAACATGCATCCAAAGAAAGCCACCATTTTTCTTTTCTTTTGCCAAAAATAAATAATTGAATAAATAAATAATAGGAAAACCCTAACCATTACATAACCATGGTTTAATCTTTACACATACTCAAGTTAGCATGTATCATCAAACATGATACAAACTAGTGTACAAAAGTATATCACATATACAATGTGCACATCAAGTGAGAAAATCCAATTTAAGTGAACCAATACTAGTTAATGCAAAGTAATATATCAAATATATAATTATGCATTAAATCATTAAATCAATACTTGATTTAACGATCCGGTCATATCGCATATAACCGACTAATATCCAATGTATCGGCTTATCGAATCAATCCTTGATTCGATAACTAGGTTATATCGCATACAACCAATCGATACATTCATCGCGAGAATGGAATACGGTATCACATACACGCATTATTCTCGGTCCCGCACATATCTCATATGCGCTCCTATTTCGTTTCGCTTGAGCCAGGAAACCTCTGTGTAGGACTCTAAAGACTCGTCAATACGCCGGCAGCAGGTGATGAGCATATCAAACACCCACAAGCCGCAAGCGGTCTGCCAAACGTAACGGTCACCCGGGTATTGAGCGATCAGAAGATCGACGAGCAAGCCCGCTCACACTCCTGTGAATCCAACCAGTAACACTTACCGTACAGTCCGGTCTCGTCGTCTGATATGTCGCATATCTCGCCTAGGGGTGGTAAACGTCAGACCCCAATAGCTCGATAAGTCGTGTCGATATGAGGTCTATAACAGTTCGAGAAACTACTGGTAACACTTACCAGTAAATCTCAGCAACCCTGGCCAGGGATTTTCGGTTATAGCCAATCGAACACAGCGCAACATCAACTCCCTATACCGGGAGAGACGAATCCCCTCCTATCGCTCATTGCCTCCATGTGATTCGGGACTGTACCCAAAAGCCACCATTTTGCACGCCCTCTTGGACGTGGTAAGGTGGAAATCAAAGCACAGTGGGAATCACACAAGACTCTATGACGATCTCGGGTCAACAGACTACTCTGTACCAGTGTCACCAGAGAACTGCCATCTGACGTAAGGTATAATACCATCTGGGAGTTCTCGGCGAGTCCGTCCAGTGTACCCAGTCTCCACTGAGCACCCGTATATCATCTCTGATGTCAAACACCAATGGATATGGGATCATCCATCGCCCATCTGTATGGGTCGAGAAGGTATATGCTAGTCTACTCTGGTATATCGATGCCCCGTCTCGATACACCCACGACTAGGGACCTTGAAGGATGTACTTATGGACTACCATGTCCCCACTAGTATGATCCGCATCATAGTCAAGGTAGTCAAGTACACATCCTAAGGGCTTTACCAACATGTAACAGAGAGACAATCAGTATACACGTTAAGGTAAAAAGTAACCAGATAGCATACTATCATGTCGAGCGAGAAAGTCCTCCCTATATATGTCTAAGCATCCACTACAATATACATCCTATGTATAGTAATGGCCTCTAGGGCATACATATAACTAACAATCTCCCACTTGCACTAGGGCCATCTGTAGCAGTGGTTGTAGTATCTCATACTCAACTATCCCATAAAAGTCTCTCTCTGGGAATAGGCCTTCGTGAGTGGATCCACCGTGTTGTCCTCTGAGTCTACTCTCCTAACCTCGATCTCCTTGGAGATCAACCATCTCCATTATCAGGTGGTACTGCCTTAGAATATGTCTGGATCACTGATGGGACAGACGTTCCTTGGCATATGCCACAACTCCATTGTCACACAATGGGAGGAACTAAGTTCATCTCATGAACAATTATACACCCAGACAGCCTCTTTGGTAGCATCTTAAGTAGCGATGTATCCAGCCTTAATCGTCTAGTATGTCACGGTATCTAGCTTGGAACTCTTCCAACATACTACCCTACACTTAGGGTAAAGACAATACCTATGACTAACATTCGGTCGTCTTTATCACCCTGGAACCCTTCCAGTGATTCTCCCCAGGGTCTATTGATACCATCTCACTACATCTAGTGAGTATCCTAATATCCAATTACATCTATCTCATAGATGAAAACTCAGGATTTAGGAGGTATCGCTTTGATCCTATATGGAGAATCCTTGTGATAAGCGGAGATTAACCGAGTGTAGCATAGGAAACTCCTTCCCTATCAAGAGTATGTCATCCACGTACTCTACAAGGATCATCACCATACTCCTTACTACCTTTTTGTATATACAAGGTTCATCTACCATTTTGATGATGTCAAACTGTTTGACTACTACATCAAAACAGATGTTCCAACTCCGCGATACCTGCTTTATATTATAAAGTATCTTGTATACGTTTCCGCTGCTCCCACTGTCTACGAAGCCCTCTGGCTGTGTACTTATAGACTCTCTCTTCTAAAACATCATTTAGAAAAGCAGTCATGGCACCCAACCGTCAGATATCGTAGTCATGGTATGTAGCCGTGGCAAGTAGGATCTGGATGGACTTAAGCATAGCCACTTGAAAAGGTTTCATCATAATCTACGCCTGGTCGATGACGAAAACCTTTAACAAGTCATGCTTTGAAAGTCTTAACTTTTCCATGTACACCAAGTAATCTTCTCAAGATATACTTGCTCCTGATGGAGATTTAACCCTTCAGATATAGCAGCCAAAGTCCATACTTTGTTGGTGTACATGGATTCCATCTCAGATCGCTAAGCATCCAGCCATTCTTACAGAGTCCCACTCCTGATGGCCAGCTCGAAACTAGTTGGGTCATCATCTCATGATGCAATCCTCGCTCCCACTGTCATAGAGTAACCGAAGTATCTCTCAGGCGGGTGAGGAACCTTACTAGATCGGCGGAGAGGCTGAGGTTCGTTGGTAACTATTGAATCCTTTGGTTCTTTTAAATCATCAGCTGCAGTTTGTATAGCTGGAACATTTCCAGTTCTACATAACAGATCTTGCCTTGAGCTTGTCCCGATTTTGCTTTTAGACATAGGCTGGACAACCCCAAATCTTAACTAACTTGAGAGATGGGCTCTTCCCTTATCATATCAAATATGAAGTGGTAGGCAACTGATTTGATTTGAACCCTATTCAATAGGTATGCAGCTTCTCAAGTGTATAACTCCCAAAAGGAAATAGGTAACTCAGTAGTACTCATCATAGAGCACACCTTATCATATAGGGTGTGATTGCTCCACCCCGATATACCATCGTGCTATGGTGTATATGGAGGAGTAATGCTGAGAGAGAATCTCATTCTCCTTTAGAAAAGTCCAAGAATTCCGTGCTTAAGTATTTCCTCCTTGATCACATCAAAGGACATAATACTTATACCCGTTTTGGTTCTCTACTTCTAACTTATATTCTGTGAATATCTCAAAAGGTTCGGACTTGTGTTTCAATAGGAACATATGTCTGAATCTAAAGAGATCATCAGAGAATGTAATGAAGTACAAAGAACCGGTCTTGGCATGTGTAGACAGGGGACCTACATACATCATCATGTATCAGTCCCAAGAGTTTACTAACTCTTTCTCTGTTTCCAATAAACAGAGCTATGTTCATCTTATCTTTGTGACATGACTGGTAAGTTTCACAAGATGTAAATTCAAACTGATTTAAATATGCATCTAACTGTAACTTCAGCCAGTCGGGTCGCATTGATATGACCTAGTCTACAATACCTTAAGAAGAATTCGTTCATATCTGAACTCTTCCTCTTATGTGTGTTCTGTATACTAAGAACTGTAGTTTGATTTAGAACATCAACGCTTTTAGATAACGTACCTGAACCGATCAACTTTTGATATAGGAAATGTTCAAAACATTATCCAACTATACAAAATTTTATCATTTCTTTACTAAAAAAGAGATTGATATGATTTTGTATATCAGGTTCGGTATCTAATAACATTCGTTCAGAATCAATGTATTTGGAATACAGGGTGACAGTGACCAACAGACTTGGCTGCAACACTTGCCCCGTTTTCTGCCTCATGAAACTTATCACCCGTTCTCAGTTTTTCTACCTTTTTGCAGCCCTATGTAACAGATTACATATCTGGGATCCTGATCCGGTATCATATACCCAGGATGCGGAGGATACTGAGAAACAGTTCTTTGTAACGAACACACCCGAAGATGATGCATCAGCATGCACTCTCTTCGTTTGGGCGGCACGGGAATTCTGGTAATCCCCAATTTCCTGCTCTGTCTTATAATAATTATAAGTTGGAGCGGGACCAACGTTCCCCAGTTCAGTATAACAAGCGGGTTCGGTCAATACATCCGTATTATTATCTTGATTAAGGCGTGATATGGTCGCTACCTGGAGAGAGAGAGAAGAAAATACTCAGCGTGCGCTCTTGCAAGAATAGATTGGTTATTATTTTATCTAATCAGGATGGCTCCGACTGCTTTTTATCAAATCTTCCTTCAAACCTTAAAAGGAAAGACTAGCCTGGATTAATTACACGCTACAAGTTCGCCAATCTTTCAGCCAGGCCAGTGTCGGTACTTTGAGGGAGGTCCCCCGTGCTTTCGCACGAACCTAATTAATGTAAACCTCGTTTTCCCAAAGGCGTAACCTCGTTGGCACCTTTCTAGACACCTACTTGATCGGCTAATTGTAATGTGTAAAACTCTCCCAGGAGTAACTCTTACTCACAGCGGGTATCGGGATCCAACTATCTCATAGAAGGTATGCAATCTCATTGCAAATTTCAACACTTGAAATTCCCAATAATATTTTGCCCCTAACGTGCTATGACCTTGACGAAAGCCAACAAACCATAGCCCGCTAGTCAAGTTCAACCCGTACATTTCTTGATTGAATTAAACCCACACGCACGACCCTTGACGAAAGCCAACAAAGCCGCACGACTACCCTAATCCAATCGCATCGTATGCAGCAGATAAGCAGCATATAGCTACCGCACACTGCACCTTGACGAAAGCCAACAAATGCAGCACAAATACTATATACAACTTATCTGAAATGACGGAGGGCTACGACAGGTTTTTCTGAAAACCTATTGCGTAATGAACTTGATATCGTTGTAGAGTCAAATGATTTTAAAATGGAGTGCTTTTTGAGGCTTTTCTAGTTTTGCTAAAGGAGTCACTCCCGGTGAAGGGATCGTCGGTCCTTTCCTCGTCGAATGAGGTGCGGGATATATCATATATATCACTGTGCAAAGCAAAAACTCTTAAAAGCAATCAAAAGACAAACCGAGAGTTGTAGCATCTGCCAGTTATTGCTAAAGGAGTCACTCCTGGTGAAGGGATCTCGGTCCTTTCCTTATCGAATAAGGTGCGGGATATATCATATACATCGCTGTGCAAAGCAAGAACTGTAGCTACCTGTTTTATTTTGAAAATTTGATTCTACAACATCTTAGGTTTCTTTTCATTCATTAATCACATTAATGAAGTCCCATCAATTATGTACCTAAACATCACAGATAAATACGACGTACACTTATGCCATCCGCATTCGCCTCGATGTCCCATCGTGCACCGTTAGGTTAGGTAACTAACGGCAGAGCGGGGCAGGGCTAGCGCGGGTGTAAAACATAAGTAACGCCTATATAATATATCATATATACTATATAAAGTATCCATCACAGAACATATCACATGATCACATCACAGATATCGCAGCAGAAGAAACATATGAAATATTGGATATATTAGGACGTCCGTGTTTTCAATATGAGCCAGTATAAAACACGGATTCCACGGTCCTGATGAATAGCCAAACCCACACCCCTAGACCCCTACGAGAGCGGCAAGCAACCCTACCAATTCTAGAGTTAGGAGACCCGGACTCGACTCCTCGAGTTGGTCTCCCACTGGACTCCAGAACCCGGTTACTTGTGCTCCCTTCCTTGGGTCTATCCTAGTGCGGAAAAGTAAATAATATACAAAAGGTGACATCTTCCGCAACCTGGAAGTGCCCCAAATAAAAGAATATTACATACAAGTTTTTACATGAATGAAAATGAAAAACACTCATCTCACATAAAACCCCCCGGCTATTCAAACACGACGATCCAATATAACATATCCAGCAACACATAACATCACATGTCATCAACGTAAGTAAATATGCGCATCCCAATTGTCGTTGACATATGGCAACGAAACCGGCGATATCACATATTACACTTACGGTCACAAAAAAGAAAGTGTAAAACTACAACAGTTGGAATCCGCAACCTCCTTAGACATCGCATGCCTAAACCAATGAATTTCTTAGACATCACATGCCTAACAATTATAAACCCCGTATTTTAGTCTCTATATCGAAAACTCTTTTCAATATCAAGTCGGGCAATTCAACAAGATTCCCGACATCATGATCGAATGCTCGTCGCAAACTTTAGTAGGCGGCCGCACCCCCGATACCGTCGACGAAGTGCACCAAGGCGGAACACCGCTGCCGCAAGCACCCGAACGGATGCTTTCGACGACGGGGTTCTCCTACAGTCTCTTAGTCGGGGCTATGGGGTGAGGCTGTCTATTAAGTTTACCCGGCGAGTATCCGCGTACGCTACGTGATTGTGACGGACTTTTGATCACATCAAAATTCCGTGGCAACCGATCAAGTGAGACTAAACTGCTATGTTTATAACATTCATTCAGTTATCTCATAACTACTTGTGAATTCCAATTATTGTATCACATTCCAGATAAATAGAAAATGTTAAACTTTCCGATCGAACAATCGAATACCCAAGTTTTCCCGAAAGAGATCAACACATGAAACAAGTTTAAAAACATTCACTTCATGCCTCAGTACCAACGGTCCAGCCGTAGAAGGGTCAAGCCAACGCCTCACATGTGGCACGCCGTACTGCCCCAAACCCTAAGGTTCAAAGGGCAGTTCAAGACGGTCACATAATCGAGTTAAGGTTTGTTGTCTTCTAGAGGGTCCATCGCGTTACTTGCACTACTTAGAACGTCTTTAAACCATGGAAAAATCCAACACTTGAAAATTTCCCGACAGGGGAAAAATTGGGTATTTATATCCGGTCGAACTTTTTAACATATTCAAAAATTATCCGGAAACCACATAGACAAAATCTGATAATCCGATCGAATCTACGAACTCCCAATACAACCCAGAATATTTAACTCTTGAATAAATATTAAAAATTCCCAGAAAACTCAGCTGCTGAAAACATGAATTACTGTGCAAAGTTTGGAAGGCAAATCCTATCAAGTGGCCGCGGAACCGCCGTAGAAGCCAGGCTTCTGCCGCAGTTCCGCCACGCATTAGAGGGATCATGAGATAATTTTTGCACCATAATTCTTAGAATTCCCTGCTGAATTTTTTAAGCATTTTTAATCTGGAAAAATCCCAGTTTTTGAAAAATGTCCAGAGAGCATGTTTTGAATTAGGGTTTCGGTTCGATCGGGTTTCAAACGTCGTCTACCCTTCGCCTAAGGCTCTAGCTAGGCTCTGATGTTGGAGATAGTGCCCTCAGAGTCAATTATTGGATCACAGGCACGTGATTGCAATGATTGAGGGAGGACCTATCCCGGTAGAACAGTCTTACTCGAGATGATAGTATGCTATCTGGTTTACCTTTATCATCGTGTAATGTTTCAGTAGACCTTACAGGTCTCTATTACACGTTGATAGAGCCCCTAGGATTCTTTCTTGACGACCAGCAGTATGATGGCGATCATATACGTGGGAGCTGGGGTCTATAAGCACATCCTTAAATGGTCCCTAGTCGTGGGAGTTTCGAGACTGGGCATCGATACTCCATTAGTAGACTAGTGTATACAGTCGAGACCCCGACGAGGGGCGGTGGCCGGTCTCACAAGCCACTGGTGTCAGTTGGTTCACCTAAGATGTATACATGTGCTCATTGGGTTATGAGTACACCGGACAGGACTCGCCGGGAACCTGCTAGTTGGGATTATACCAGACGTCAGATAGCAGTTCCCAGGTGACATGTGTACAGGTTAGTTCATCGACCTGAGATCGTCATTTGTCTCGTGTGAGTTCCCACTGTGCTTTGATTACTACCCTACCACAGCTCAAAGGAGTCGTGCAAACAGGTTTTAGTTGGGTACAGTCCCGAGCCACATGGAGGCAGTGAGCGGATCTGCAGGGGTTCGTCTCTCCCGGTATTGGGGGTAAGGTCGCGCTGTGTCTAGGAGAGCCATTACGCAAAGCCCTCGGCCGAGGCAGGAGATTTACTGGTAGATATTCCAGTAGTATCTCATGGCGTTCTGGGCTACACTCTGACACGACTTGTACCGCCTTTGGGGGTCTGACTTTTACCAACCCCCTAGGCCCGCCATGCGATGCTCATAGACGAACGGACCGGACTGTACGGATATTGTCACTGACAGGCTCAGTAGGGTGTCAGGATGAGTTCGCTCATCGACGTCCCTTTTGGTCAATAGCTGGTGGCCCGTCACGTATTGGCTAATACTTCTGACGTGCTAGTGGTTAAATCCACAGCCATAGTATTGACGAGTCTTTAGAGTCCACCACACTTTCAGTTACTCAAGCTTTCGGGCGAAACGCTGTAGAGGCCGTATGGAGATATGGCAGGGTCCGATCAGATACGTGCGGTATTGCACGGATCAGGATCGGACGGTTTGTACTGGAGGCCGTATAGTTATATGGCAAGGTTCGATCAGATACGTGCGGTATTGCACGGATCAGGATCGGACGGATATTACTAGCCGGCTTTGGTTTAAGCCGGATCCTAGTTTAGTACAGTGTAGATTTTGTCTCTTTGCATTTGTATCCGGACGGAATACAGATGCGGGTGTGTATGCACAGTATCGGGGTTTTCCTGTAATTTATTACGGGACCAGTTTTCTGGAGTTGCCAGTTTGCATTCCGTTCCGGCCGGTTTTCCTTTGTTCTTTCCCGGCCGGACTTTTCCGATGGAGGGGGTAATTTGCAGTTTTGCAAATTACACATTGTGGAGGGGTTTCATGCAAATGGTTTGATTATGATACCATTCTTTTCTTTTCCACCATCACTTGCATTAATGGATGGGTATGGGTTGATTAAGGTGTAAGCATGGTTGATGTTTTGGTTGTGGTCACCCTCCACCTTTTACTACACTCACCTCCCTTATACATGTTTGATTTCCCTCCACCATTTTCCTTGGTTGATTTGGCCGGCCACTTGATGAGGGAGATGAGAGAAATTTCTATTTTTAGTGTGACACAAATTTCTTCATCTCATTCTTCTAGGTTTGGAAAAATGAAAGCACCATTTTTCCTTAACCTTATTCCTCCATCAAGGCAACTACAAACCCCAAATGAGACAAGTATCATCTACACTACATTCTACAGCAAATCTTGGGCATGTCGACTTGCCGGCTTCATGCCCGAGTTGCCTCGGTATTGAGGCGGGAGCCTGTAAAAGACGCAGGCGATGTGGTGCCCTTCCGGCGAGGAGGCGACGATATGGAGACAAGACTTTCCGCAGGAGATCGGGACGACGACGAGAAGACCGGAGGACTCCGATCACTCGGTATATCTCAAACCCCATCTCTAGTTAGCTAGTATAGGTTAATGGTTTCGATCCGGGTATATTGTCCGCGGTAGCGCCAGTTTAAAAGTTAAGAAAATTTTGATTCCGCATTTTGGCCTCGGATAGACGGCCGGGGCGCTGCCGTGGCGCAACATGGTATTAGAGCCTCGCCATTAACTTAATCTAGCTTCGTTTGATGTGTTTTGCATTTCCGATCGACCAAAATTCCAAAATCTACATTTTTGTTCACATCAGTTTTCTGTTGAAAATTTTTGGTGTCAAAAATTTTTTAAGGTTGTCTCAGAATGATGTGCAGGGAGTTCTAAGACTGCTGTAAAAATTCGACGCAGTGAGTCGATGAGTGAAGCGCGGAACCGCGGCCAAACCCCCCTTGGGCCGCGGTTCCGCCGCACATTGGTGTCCTCACTGTGTCCAATTTCTCCAGTGGGCTTCTGGGCTTATTTTAGGGGTTTTGGAATATTAATATTGGGCCCAGATTTTCTGTGAGTGCTACAGTATTGCTTGGGGGCCCACTTGTCAATTTTTGATCGATCGGATATTTTAAACACATTATTTCACAGTATTTACATTATCTCTGCGACCGTGAATGTCACTTGATCGGTAAATCTAGTCTAACTGCTATAGCCCGGTTAGACGGATTTGCGAACGTGACTTTTCACGTTGATGTTCTATGTTTATGCTGTGTTGTTGCGGATCGGTCATGGGGGATAGCCTGGATGCAATGCTACTACTGTTTTGTTTTATATGTACATTTGATATTGCGGGGCGAGCGTCCGACATGTGGACTGCCGTCACTGCCTGATTGTATTATTCTTTTGGGACACGACCTGGTTGCGGTCGATGTACCCGGTGTATGTATATTTTTACTTTCTGTACTAGGGTTACCCCGCGGAGGGGTGCACGGATAGCCGGGTTCTAGAAGGCAACGGGCCCGCATCTCAGGGCATTGAGACGGAGGGGGCTTTACTCTAGGATTGACGGGCTGTTCGCCGCACTCGTAGGGGGTACAGGTTGACCCAGGAGGGGTGCCCAAGTTACCGGATTCTGTAAAGTGCTGGGTGGTCCATTCACGGTGCTGAAGGGGGCTGCCTCGCTTCAGGTTTTGGCGGGTGACTTGCCGCGCCCTTAGGGGTCTAGGATTTCATTGCACAGGCTATCCACACGACCAGGGGAACGTCGGGTTTCAGCAGCGGCTCTGTGAAACCCGGGGCTTCCAGATATCTGTATTGTTCTGTGATGCTGTACATTTCTGTGATGTTGCATTTTATCACGCCTTGAGCGAAATACTATATATTGGTATATATATTAGTAGATTTTGTATATGTTTTTCATCCGCGCTAGTCCAGTCCCCGCTCTGCCGTTAGTTAGCTAACCTAACGGGTGATGACGGGACCCAGTGGCGAATGCGGATGGCATATACGTACGTCAGTATATTTTCGTTCTTTGTGGTGTGATCAATTGATGGGACTGCATTGATTCGGATCAATGCAAAATAAACAAACCTAATCTGATGTTGTTGGAACACTTTTTCAGAAAGCTGTTATTGCAAGGACGTTCTCTTTTGTTTTGCATAGTGGTATTCATTTGGAATATCCTGCTCCTCAGTCGACGAGGCAAGGGCCGAGATCCCTTCATCGGGAGTGACCCCTTGGACAGAAGTTTGCGTCAGGGCATTAACTTCACTATAGCCGATTACTTTTGCTTTGCATCGTGGTATTCAGTTGGAATATCCTGCACCTCATTCTACGGGGAAAGAGCCGAGATCCCTTCACCGGGAGTGACCTCTTTAGTAAAGGTTTTCGTCACTATATTTTTATAAAAAGTTATCCAGTTCCTTCAACGATATCAAGTTCATTACGTTAAAGGTTTTTCGCCAAAAACCAGTCATAGCCCTCCGTCATTTCAGATTAGTATTGCTTAGTATTCGCGCTACGTTTGTCGTTGCTATTCGCCGAGGCGTAGTGTGCGGTAGCTTTGTTGTGCTATTCTGTCGCATGGATATGTGGATTGGTTAGGACAGACGTACGACTTTGTTGATTATTCGTTAAGGGTCGTGCGGGTGGGTTTAACGCAATCAAGATAATGACGGGTTGAACTTGACTAGGACCTTTTGATTTGTTGATTATTCGTCAAGGTCACTTGGGTCCTAGGGGTAAAAATCACATCGGGAGTTTCAAAAGAACTGAAACTTGCCAGACATGCGCATACCTTCTGGAGTGTGGTGACGTGAGTGGATTCCGTCATGTTATCATGCGATGATAGTTGGATCCCGATTCCCACTGATCAGTTGGTTTACTCTTCGGGTGACCCCGACTAATTCTTCTTTCAGGTTTGGGGAAGAATTTGAGGTTACAGTGGGAGGTTTCCAGATTAGATAAAGTGATAACCATTCTGATCTAGGTTAGAGTGCATGCTGAGTGTTTCTTTTCTCTCTCTCTTTGGCAGCGACCATTGACCTGACCCTGGACTATGACTCAGTGACCAAGTTGACCGAACCTTCTTAACACTGGCTTTTGGATTGTCAGAGTTGCAAACCTCGTTGCCACTCCTGCTTTTACCCTTTTCTCCAGGACACCCCGTATTACTACGAACGTCCACTTCCATTGGACAAAACCATCGTATGGTTAGATACGAACTCGAAGGACTTCGAGGATGGTTTCTGTTTCTGGAGAAAACGAATAGGATAATTCAGTTGTCTTTTCTTTTCACCTTCTCTCATTGCGAGTACTCCTTGGTTTAGGAGATAGTACACCTATTATGAAAATTTGATAGTCTTCTTCCAAACCTTAGGCTGGTGCCGAACGGCGGGGAATGAAGAAAACCAATTAGCATAACGATGGTGTACAGAAGGTATTAAGTTAAGACAAAGCAAGGGATTAGTAAGAGGGCAAAGTAAATTGCGACTGATATGCACGACCAAACCGAGTATATCTTCGCCAAACCTAAATCACCTTTGTATTTCTCCAGGACACTCCGTATCACTACGAAGATCCACAGTTTATTTGGATACTCCATCGTATGGTTATATACGAACTCGAAAGGAACTTGTTCCAGTTCGGGGATGGATTCTGGACCAGGAGAAATAGGAATAAGGTTTATTCGGTTGTCTTTTATCCTCACCTTCTCTCGCATTGCGAGTGCTCCTAGGACTAGGATAGTACACCCATTATGCTTATTGGATAGTCTTCTTCCAAACCATAGGCTGGTGCCGAACGGTAGGGAAGGAAGAAAACCATTTGGCCTAAGGGGTGTGCAGAAGGTAATGACTAAAGACATATAAAGGGATTTGGAGAGGTGGCAAAGAATTATACGGTTATAGTTGTGAATCTGGATAATGGTAGAGGCATTACTAAGAATACCACGATACCCCATCGAAACATTTCAATGTTTCAGTTCAACTGTGTACTGTTAAAAGAAAACTGATTTCCTGATTGGACACTTGCTCCAGGGTATGTATTTACCAGGTTTGATTCTCACATCTGTATGGTTTTACAGATGATGAGTGGGAGTAAGTTATTGGGAATAGGGTAATCATCCTCATTATATCGGGATTCGTTGTAATCGGTGATATTTGAGGAAGATCATCTGGGCTGTTTGCCGGTCGGCAAATATTTGGTTTTGAATATCCGCTGTTGTGCACCAATTTCAAATTGATATATCTGTACGTCTATTTTCATAGAGTGACATATACCTTTTAATATTATGTCGTTGACATTTACCTATATCAGTGGATGGTTAGGTAAGGAGCATTAAACAACAGTGTAATTCTTCTTAACCATAAGTACAGTTTTCAACCTACGACACACAGTGAAAGAGTTGTTAGATTCAGCGGACTTATACAGAGTATTGTATGTTGTCCAGTGTCCATTAGGACAGAGGGGTTGGTCCTCATACTATATTCTGTTTACTTTTAACTTCTCTAGTTCTTAGACATGTGTTTCGAAGAAACACAGGGTCTAAGTTTTTGAGGAGTTATAGGTATTTGAATAGAGTAGAGAACCAGGTATAGCAAGTATCGGGATTCTTCAAAGTGATCGAAGATGTAGATACTTGTGTATGGTATTCAGTTGATAGTAAAGATAAAGAGAAATTGCTTCTCTTTCAGATTACTCATAATTGGAAGCATTCCTAAGTTGGGTAACGCTGATCGGCCTCCTTCCATTTAGTTGACATGCACTGGAGATAGCTGCATGATTTGAATCTGTTTCAATTAAATCAGTGCCTCTGGTTCTATATTGGATATAGAACAGTTCATATCTTAACGATGTTAAGGTACGGGGAGTTGTCCGGCTTATGATTAAAACCAGACACTGGACAACTCAAGGCACGTTTCTGTAATGGCTGTTTGTGGGTTGACCCAGACTATGACGAGGGTTGACTTTCTACCATCTGGAAGATCAATAGTGATATTGTTCTTAACTCGCCACATTTTAAAAGGAAATGGTTATTTTTCAGAAAACTGTAGTGGGAGTATGGTAGAACTGGAAGCGATTCCAGAACCGCAAACGATTACTGAAGATTTGATAAGGAACCTAAAGATTCAATCTGATTTGACATTCCATTGGCCACTCCGCAGATTAGGTGGGTAACTTCAGGCACCCAAGAGGTACTCCGGTAGCCTCAAGGACGGTGACAGGGAAGTTCTTGTTTACCCACACTTGCCATTGTTGTTGTTCCAGGCTGCGATACCCGGCAGGAGATGAGTATAGCGTCGTTCTAAACTAGCTTTAGAAGTGCACGTCTATATGACTCTGCCAGAAGGTTGTCGTAGTCAGTGGGAGCAGCGGAAGCATTGGTGGACATCAGGCTTATGTCTATAGACTAAAACAGATATAGCGGAGATAGATCATCTATTTCTGATGTGACAGTCATAGGTTTGACGTCATCAGAATAGGGAATGGATCTGTTAAGAAGGTAGTAGGGTGTGATGTCCTGGTTTTGGATGACAAACACAGAGTAGGAAGTGATATTCCTATACTACGATCGGTTATATTTTGGTTGTCACACAGTGTTTTCTCCACATGGGACTTGGACATTATATCAGACATACTGGTTACTAGATCTATGGTTTTAGATCTAGATTTGGGTGGTTTCCTAATCTGGGTACCTTGACAGCATTCTATGAGTATTTAGAATGGACGACTCCTGGCACGGTAGTGTACCTGCAGTTGATGGAGTCACCCTCTCTAAAGGTGTCTTACAGACTAAAGGGGAGAGGGATACGCATGATTGACAGATCACTTGCTTAGGCAATTGAGTCAATCATGAGATGTCAAGTACCACACCAGATGTTGTTCTTGCACTAGATGCAATAAGTTGATATTGATCCAATCCTGGAGGAACAGTCGGAAGCAGTTTTAGAACATAAGTGAATGTTCTAGGGATATGATAACGGCTGCCTCCTTTAGGAGACGGTTATCACTCCAGGCTTCTAAGGTGACATGGACAACAAGGAGGTTGTCAGAGTTATAGTTCTCCCTCTGACGAGGGACAGTATCCTGGACAGGTGATCCAGGAAGATACTGAGGGAGGCATGGCGCAGGATACTGATTAAGTTCAGTTGACGATACAGTCTAAGAAGTTTGGATTTGGAGTTCATTTATGAACTAGGTCCCAACAGACATCCAGACATTCCAAGACAGGTATTGCTCATTTCGGGAGATGGTTTTCTTCGCGAACTTGAGATATAGAGAGACATAGAAAGAAACATCTAGGCGGATCCACTCACTGAGGCTTTTCCTCGAACGCAATAGTTTCGCAAACAGGCTTTGTGTGACTGACTAGTAGAGGAGTTGGGTGTTCGGTATCATACGGGCTGTGAGTATGCGACATCGCAATAATTAGCCTTGAGTGCAAGTGGGAGATTGTTGGAGATAGTGCCCTCAGAGTCAATTATTGGATCACAGGCACGTGATTGCAATGATTGAGGGAGGACCTATCCCGGTAGAACAGTCTTACTCGAGATGATAGTATGCTATCTGGTTTACCTTTATCATCGTGTAATGTTTCAGGTGACCTTACAGGTCGCTATTACACGTTGATAGAGCCCCTAGGATTCTTGCTTGACGACCAGCAGTATGATGGCGATCATATATGTGGGAGCTGGGGTCTATAAGCACATCCTTAAATGGTCCCTAGTCGTGGGAGTTTCGAGACGGGGCATCGATACTCCATTAGTAGACTAGTGTATACAGTCGAGACCCCGACGAGGGGCGGTGGCCGGTCTCACAAGCCACTGGTATCAGTTGGTTTACCTAAGATGTATACAGGTGCTCATTGGGTTATAAGTACACCGGACAGGACTCGCCGGGAACCTGCTAGTTGGGATTATATCAGACGTCAGATAGCAGTTCCCAGGTGACATGTGTACAGGTTAGTTCATCGACCTGAGATCGTCATTTGTCTCGTGTGAGTTCCCACTGTGCTTTGATTACTACCCTACCACGGCTCAAAGGAGTCGTGCAAACAGGTTTTAGTTGGGTACAGTCCCGAGCCACATGGAGGCAGTGGGCGTATCTGCAGGGGTTCGTCTCTCCCGGTATTGGGGGTGAGGTCGCGCTGTGTCTAGGAGAGCCATTACGCAAAGCCCTCGGCCGAGGCAGGAGATTTACTGGTAGGTATTCCAGTAGTATCTCAGGGCGTTCTAGGCTACACTCCGACACGACTTGTACCGCCTTTGGGGGTCTGACTTTTACTAACCCCCTAGGCCCGCCATGCGATGCTCATAGACGAACGGACCGGACTGTGCGGATATTGTCACTGACAGGCTCGGTAGGGTGTCAGGATGAGTTCGCTCATCGACGTCCCTTTTGGTCAATAGCTGGTGGCCCGTCACGTATTGGCTAATACCTCTGACGTGCTAGTGGTTAAATCCACAGCCATAGTATTGACGAGTCTTTAGAGTCCACCACACTTTCAGTTACTCAAGCTTTCGGGCGAAACGCTGTAGAGGCCGTATGGAGATATGGCAGGGTCCGATCAGATACGTGCGGTATTGCACGGATCAGGATCGGACGGTTTGTACTGGAGGCCGTATAGTTATATGGCAGGGTTCGATCAGATACGTGCTGTATTGCACGGATCAGGATCGGTCGGATATTACTAGCCGGCTTTGGTTTAAGCCGGATCCTAGTTTAGTACAGTGTAGATTTTGTCTCTTTGCATTTGTATCCGGACGGAATACAGATGCGGGTGTGTATGCACAGTATCGGGGTTTTCCTGTAATTTATTACGGGACCAGTTTTCTGGAGTTGCCAGTTTGCATTCCGTTCCGGCCGGTTTTCCTTTGTTCTTTCCCGGCCGGACTTTTCCGATGGAGGGGGTAATTTGCAGTTTTGCAAATTACACATTGTGGAGGGGTTTCATGCAAATGGTTTGATTATGATACCATTCTTTTCTTTTCCACCATCACTTGCATTAATGGATGGGTATGGGTTGATTAAGGTGTAAGCATGGTTGATGTTTTGGTTGTGGTCACCCTCCACCTTTTACTACACTCACCTCCCTTATACATGTTTGATTTCCCTCCACCATTTTCCTTGGTTGATTTGGCCGGCCACTTGATGAGGGAGATGAGAGAAATTTCTATTTTTGGTGTGACACAAATTTCTTCATCTCATTCTTCTAGTTTTGGAAAAATGAAAGCACCATTTTTCCTTAACCTTATTCCTCCATCAAGGCAACTACAAACCCCAAATGAGACAAGTATCATCTACACTACATTCTACAGCAAATCTTGGGCATGTCGACTTGCCGGCTTCATGCCCGAGTTGCCTCGGTATTGAGGCGGGAGCCCGTAAAAGACGCAGGCGATGTGGTGCCCTTCCGGCGAGGAGGCGACGATATGGAGACAAGACTTTCCGCAGGAGATCGGGACGACGACGAGAAGACCGGAGGACTCGGATCACTCGGTATATCTCAAACCCCATCTCTAGTTAGCTAGTATAGGTTAATGGTTTCGATCCGGGTATATTGTCCGCGGTAGCGCCAGTTTAAAAGTTAAGAAAATTTTGATTCCGCATTTTGGCCTCGGATAGACGGCCGGGGCGCTGCCGTGGCGCAACATCTGATACCACTGTAGGGTTCCTAGGCATACTAAGGAGGTCTCACAAGGCATCAACCATGCCAATCTCAAATTTTACGGGTGCCGAGAAACCCTAATACGGATCGTTAACTAGATTTTAGGCGAAACAAATGCGAATAGTTAACAACTTAACTAAAAGAACGGAAATACAACCTTTGTAGATCCGGTCCTCCACCTCCATAGCTCCGCAATGAAGTCTCCTCGCTGTCCAAATGGAATGCCGGGCTCTAGCGTCGGCTTCATCGGAAAAATGGGCGGGCTAGGTCATCGACTTCGATGCCGAAGATGATCTACGTCGAGGCATCACAAGATCAAGCTCCTACTTCACCAAGTCATGAAACTTGTGAAGAAAACACCCTATACTACTTGGCAAGAGGTATAGGATGAAGAAATAGGAAGTGGGTTCACTTTAGAATTGGATTTCTCACTCATTTTCTCAAGTTGCCATTGATGGAGGCAAGCTTCTTCTTGAAGAAGAAGAAGATGATGATGAAAAATGTTATGATAAGTATATCTCAAAAAGAAAATAAAATGTATACTTATCATAATCCAACCATGGTAAAGTGTAGAGAATAAACTAGGGTTAGGTCAATGGTTAGGGTTAAGCATGAAGACAAAAATAGTGTCTTAGTCAAAGCTTCATGAAGCTTCAACATGCATCCAAAGAAAGCCACCATTTTTCTTTTCTTTTGCCAAAAATAAATAAATAAATGAATGAATAAATAAATAATAGGAAAACCCTAACCATTACACAACCATGTTTTAATCTTTACACATACTCAAGTTATCATGTATCATCAAACATGATACAAACTAGTGTACAAAAGTATATCACATATACAATGTGCACATCAAGTGAGAAAATCCAATTTAAGTGAACCAATACTAGTTAATGCAAAGTAATATATCAAATATATAATTATGCATTAAATCATTAAATCAATACTTGATTTAACGATCCGGTCATATCGCATATAACCGACTAATATCCAATGTATCGGCTTATCGAATCAATCCTTGATTCGATAACTAGCTTATATCGCATACAACCAATCGATACATTCATCGCGAGAATGGAATACGGTATCACATACACGCATTATTCTCGGTCCCGCACATATCTCATATGCGCTCCTATTTCGTTTCGCTTGAGCCAGGAAACCTCTGTGTAGGACTCTAAAGACTCGTCAATACGCCGGCAGCAGGTGATGATCATATCAAACACCCACAAGCCGCAAGCGGTCTGCCAAACGTAACGGCCACCCGGGTATTGAGCGATCAGAAGATCGACGAGGAAGCCCGCTCACACTCCTGTGAATTCAACCAGTAACACTTACCGTACAGTCCGGTCTCGTCGTCTGATATGTCGCATATCTCGCCTAGGGGTGGTAAACGTCAGACCCCAATAGCTCGATAAGTCGTGTCGATATGAGGTCTATAACAGTTCAAGAAACTACTGGTAACACTTACCAGTAAATCTCAGCAACCCTGGCCAGGGATTTCCGGTTATAGCCAATCGAACACAGCGCAACATCAACTCCCTATACCGGGAGAGACGAATCCCCTCCTATCGCTCATTGCCTCCATGTGATTCGGGACTGCACCCAAAAGCCACCGTTTTGCATGCCCTCTTGGACGTGGTAAGGTGGAAATCAAAGCACATTGGGAATCACACAAGACTCTATGACGATCTCGGGTCAACAGACTACTCTGTACCAGTGTCACCAGAGAACTGCCATCTGACGTAAGGTATAATACCATCTGGGAGTTCTCGGCGAGTCCGTCCAGTGTACCTAGTCTCCAATGAGCACCCGTATATCATCTCTGATGTCAAACACTAATGGATATGGGATCATCCATCGCCCATCTGTATGGGTCGAGAAGGTATACGCTAGTCTACTCTGGTATATCGATGCCCCGTCTCGATACACCCACGACTAGGGACCTTGAAGGATGTATGGACTACCATGTCCCCACTAGTATGATCCGCATCATAGTCTAGGTAGTCAAGTGCACATCCTAAGGGCTTTACCAACATGTAACAGAGAGACAATCAGTATACACGTTAAGGTAAAAAGTAACCAGATAGCATACTATCATGTCGAGCGAGAAAGTCCTCCCTATATATGTCCAAGCTTCCAATACAATATACATCCTATGTATAGTAATGGCCTCTAGGGCATACATATAACTATCAAGCAGTTCCCTGGTGACATGTGTACAGGTTAGTTCATCGACCTGAGATCGTCATTTGTCTCGTGTGAGTTCCCACTGTGCTTTGATTACTACCCTACCACGGCTCAAAGGAGTCATGCAAACAGGTTTTAGTTGGGTACAGTCCCGAGCCACATGGAGGCAGTGAGCGGATCTGCAGGGGTTCGTCTCTCCCGGTATTGGGGGTGAGGTCGTGCTGTGTCTAGGAGAGCCATAACATGAAAAGTCCTTGGCCAAGGCAGGAGATTTGCTGGTAGGTATTCCAGTAGTATCTCAGGGTGTTCTGGGCTACACTCCGACACGACTTGTACCGCTATTGGGGGTCTGACTATTACCAACCCCTAGGCCCGCCATGCGATGCTCATAGACGAACGGACCAGACTGTACGAATATTGTCACTGACAGGCTCAGTAGGGTGTCAGGATGAGTTCGCTCATCGACGTCCGTTTTGGTCAATAGCTGGTGGCCCGTCACGTATGGCTGATACCTCTGACGTGTTAGTGGTTAAATCCACAGCCATAGTATTGACGAGTCTTTGGAGTCCACCACACTCAGTTACTCAGGTTTCGGGCGAAACGCTGTAGAGGCCGTATGGAGATATGGCAGGGTTCGATCAGATACGTGCGGTATTGCACGGATCGTGATCGGACGGATTTTACTAGCCGGCTTTGGCTTAAGCCGGATCCTAGTATTATGATAGTGTAGTTTTGTCTCTTTACATTTGTGTTCAGTGGGAATACAAATGCGGGCATGTATATGCAGTAGTGGGGTTTTTCTGTAATTTATTACGGGATCAGTTTTCTGAAGTTTCCAGTTTGCATTCCGTTCCGGCCGGTTTTCCTTTGTTCCTTCACGGCCGGACTTTATTGTTGGAGGGGGTAATTTGCAATTGTGCAAATTAGTATTGGTGGAGGGGGTTCTTGGTAAAATGGTAGCATCATGATGAGATTCTATTTTGGTCTCTTTCTTTCTTTAATGAGAAAGAAATTGATTTGGCTTTGGATTTGATATGTGGTGACTATTTTCTTGATCATTATCTTCACACACATTTCTCACTTGCAATATTCTTTTCTTTTTCCCACCACCATTTCATAGAGAGGGCCAGCCACATAATGGTGGAAGAATGGGAGTGCTCATTTTATGTGAGGGATTGATCCATCTCATTTCATGCTTCTATGCTTGCTAAAATTCCAAACTTCTCTCCTTCATTCATTCTCCACCTCCACCATCATCAAGGCAACTTGATAACCCCAAAAGAGATATAGTATTCTACACTAGTCTACCGCAAACCTTGGACGCGTCGGCTAGCCAACTTCGCGCCCGAGTTGCCTCGGTCCAGAGGTGGGAGCCCGTAAAAGATTCCGGCTATGTGGTGCCCTTTCCGACGAGGAGGAGTTGAACGGAGTTTCCGCGGGAGATCGGAGTGGAGACGAAGACCGAAGGACACGGATCGCTTGGTATACTTCTCTACCCGTATTTTACTTTGCTAGTTGCTAGGTTAATGGCCCGATCCGGGTGAAAAGTGCGCGGTGGTGCCGGTTCAATAATTTTTAAAAGTTTTTGTTTACGCGTTTCCGGCGTCGGATCGACGGCCGGGGCGCCGCCGCGGACTTACATTGGTATCAGAGCCACGCCATTAACCATGCCTAGCTTGCTCTAGTATGTTTAGAACTCGATCGAACAAAAATCCCCAAAAACCGTATTTTCCAATGCATCGTGTTTCTGTCGAAATTTTTTCTGCTCCAAAAATTTTTCAGGTAGTTGCAGAATGATGTGCAGGGAAGTATAAGAATTCTGGTAAAATTTGGTCGCCTGAATCCATCATCCCACCGCGGAACCGCGGCCAAAGCCATGCTTGGGCCGCGGTTCCGCCGCCACTTAGGCTCCTCACTGCACCAAATTTTTCCAGATTGTCTTATATTTGGAAATAGGGGTTTTGGGACATTCTTTTTGGGCCCAGATTTTCTGTAAGTGCTACAGTACTGCTTGGGGCCTACTTTGATAAATTTGTTCGATCGGATATTTTAAACATGTTAGTTCACAGTATTTACATTATATCTGCGACCGTGAATGTCACTCGATCGGTAAATCCTGTCTAACTGCTATAGCCCGGTTAGACGGATTTGCGAACGTGACATTCACGTTGATGTTCTGTGTTGTGCTGTGATGTTGCGGATCGGTCGTGGGGATAGCCTGGATGCAATGATAGTACAGTTTTGTTTTATATGTACATTTGATATTGCGGGGCGAGCGTTCGACATGTGGACTGCCGTCATTGCCTGTTTGTATTATTCTTTTGGGGCACGACCAGGTTGCGGTCGATGTACCCGTTGTATGTATATTTTACTTTCTGTACTAGGATTGCCCCGCGGAGGGGTGCACGGATAGCCGGATTCTAGAGGGCAACGGTGTTAGTTATATGTATGCCCTAGAGACCATTACTATACATAGGATGTATATTGTAGTGGATGCTTGGACATATATAGGGAGGAATTTCTTGCTCGACATGATAGTATGCTATCTGGTTGACCTTTATCTTAACGTGTTCACTGATTGTCTCTCTGTTACATGTTGGTAAAGCCCTTAGGATGTGTACTTGACTACCTGGACTATGATGCGGATCATACTAATGGGGACATGGTAGTCCATAAGTACATCCTTCAAAGTCCCTAGTCGTGGGTATATCGAGACGGGGCATCAATATACCAGTGTAGACTAGCGTATACCTTCTCGACCCGTACAGATGGGCGATGGATGATCCCATATCCATTGGTGTTTGACATCAGAGATGATATACGGGTGCTCATTGGAGACTGGGTACACTGGACGGACTCGCCGAGAACTCCCAGATGGTATTATACCTTACGTCAGATGGCAGTTCTCTGGTGACACTGGTACAGATTAGTCTGTTGACCCGAGATCGTCATAGAGTCTTGTGTGGTTCCCACTGTGCTTTGATTTCCATCTTACCACGTCCAAGAGGGCGTGCAAAACGGTGGTTTTTGGGTACAGTCCCGAGTCACATGGAGGCAATGAGCGATAGGAGGGGATTCGTCTCTCCCGGTATAGGGGGTTGATGTTGCGCTGTGTTCGATTGGCTATAACCGGAAATCCCTGGCCAGGGTTGCTGAGATTTACTGGTAAGTGTTACCTGTAGTTTCTCGAACTGTTATAGACCTCATATCGACACGACTTATCGAGCTATTGGGGTCTGACGTTTACCACCCCTAGGCGAGATATGCGACATATCAGACGACGAGACCGGACTGTACTGTTAGTGTTACTGGTTGGATTCACAGGAGTGTGAGCGGGCTTGCTCGTCGATCTTCTGATCGCTCAATACCCGGGTGGCCGTTACGTTTAGTAGACCGCTTGCGGCTTGTGGGTGTTTGATATGATCATCATCTGCTGCCGGCGTATTGACGAGTCTTTAGAGTCCTACACAGAGGTTTCCTGGCTCAAGCGAAACGAAATAGGAGCGCATATGAGATATGTGCGGGACCGAGAATAATGCGTGTATGTGATACCGTATTCTATGCTCGCGATGAATGTATCGATTGGTTGTATGCGATATAACCTAGTTATCGAATCAAGGATTGATTCGATAAGTCGATACATTGGATATTAGTCGGTTATATGCGATATGACCGGATCGTTAAATCAAGTGTTGATTTAATGATTTAATGCATAAATATATATTTGATATATTACTTTGCATTAACTAATATTGGTTCACTTAAGATGGATTTTCTCACTTGATGTGCACATTGTATATATGATATACTTTTGTGCATTTGATTGTATAATGTTTGATGATACATGATAGTTTGGTGTATAGTTTAAACCATGGTTGGTCAATGGTTAGGGTTTCTTTTGCTTCATTTACTTATTCATTTATTCATTTATTTATCCATTTTGTTTATTTTAGCAAAAGAAAATGCTAAAGAGAAAATGGTGGCTTTCTTTGTTTGTAATTGAAGCTTCATGAAGCTTTGACTACATGACCATTTTGTCTCATGCTTAACCCTAAACCATTAAACCTAACCATGGTCTATTCTCTACACCTAACTAAGGTTAGGATATGATAAGTATTCATTTGATTATTCTTTTTCAATAAGATTTATCATATTCTATCTTCTTCTTCTTCTTCATCTTCAAAGAAGAAAAGCTTGCCTCCATCAATGGCAATTTGAGCAAATGAGTGAGAAATCCAATTCTAAAGTGAACCCACTTCCTATTTCTTCATCCTCTACCTCTTGCCAAGTAGTATAGGGTGTTTCCTTCACAAGTTTTCATGGCTTGGTGAAGGTGGAGCTTGATCTAGTGATGCCTCGACGTAGATCATCTTCGGCATCGTCGTCGATGACCTAGCCCGCTTTTTCTCTGATGAAGCCGATACTAGAGTCATGGTTCGATTTGGACAGCGGAGAGGACTTCATCATGGAGCTATGGAGGTGAAGAAACGGATCTACAAAGGTTGTATTTCCGTTCTTTTAGTTTAGTTGTAAATTAGTTTCATTGTTTCGCCTAGACATCTAGTTAACGATCCGTATTAGGGTTTCTCGGCACCCGTAAAATTTGAAATTGGCATGGTTGATGCCTTGTGAAACCTCATTAGTATGCCTAGGAACCCTACAGTGGTATCAGAGCCTAGCTAGAGCCTTAGGCGATGCGTAGACGGAGTTAGAAATCCGATCGAACCGAAACCCCATTGCAAAATCGCTCTCTGTACATTTTTCAAAACTGTTGAATTTTGTGAATTAAAAATATGCAGAAAAATAAGCAGGAAAAACTAAGAATTACTGTGAAGTTTGGGCTCCTAATTCCATAATTCGACCGCGGAACCGCGGCCAAACCAGGGGTTTAGCAGCGCTTCCGCGGCCCAAATTTGGACTTAGTCCCTCAAATTTCATACATTTATTCTTAGGTCCTTTCTTGGCAATTTTTTATGTGAATTTTTTAATTCCACTCAAGTGTTGAGTTTTCTAGGGTTTTATTGGGGATTCGTTAATTTGATCGAATAATTTAACTTCGTTTATGTTTTTCCGGATATTTTAGAAACTGTTAAAAAGTTCGACGGGATATAAATACCCACTTTTTCCCCTGCCGGGAAATTTCCAAGTGTTGGATTTTTCCGTAGTTTAATAACGTTCTAAGTAGTGCAAGTAAAGCGATGGTCCCTCTAGAAGACAACAAACCTTAACTCGATTATGTGACCGTCTTGAACTGCCCTTTGAACCTTCGGGTTTGGGGCAGTACGGCGTGCCACATGTGAGGCGTTGGCTTGACCCTTCTACGGCTGGACCGTTGGTACAGAGGCACGAACTGAATGTTTTTAGACTTATTTCATGAGTTGATCTGTATCGGGAAAACTTGGGTGTTTGAATGTTCGATCGGAAAGTTTAACATTTTCTATTTATCTGGAATGGGATACAATAATTGAAATTCACAAGAAGTTATGAGATAACTGAATGAATGTTATAAACATAGCAGTTTAGTCTCATTTGATCGGTTGCCACGGAATTTTGATGTGATCAAAAGTCCGTCGCAATCACGTAGCGTATGCGGATACTCGCCGGGTAAACTTAATAGACAGCCTCGCTCCATAGCCCTGACCAAGTGACTGTAGGAGAACCCCGTCGCCGAAAGCATCCGTTCGGGTGCTCGCGGTAGCGGTGTTCCGCCTTGGTGCACTTCGTCGACGGTATCGGGGGTGCGGCCGCCTACTAAAGTTTGCGACGAGTATTCGATCAGGATGTCGGGAATCCTGTTGAATTGCCCGACCTGATATTGAAAAGTGTTTTCGATTTTGAGACTAAAATGCGGGGTTTATAATTGTTAGGCATATGATGTCTAAGGAATTCATTTGATTAGGCATGCGATGTCTATGCAGATTGCGGATTCCAACTGTTATAGTTTTACATTTTCTTTTCTGTGACCGTAAGTGTAATATGTGATATCGCCGGTTTCGTTGCTATATGTCAACGACAATTGGGATGCGCATATTTACTTACGTTGATGACATGTGATGTTATGTGTTGCTGGATATGTTATATTGGATCATTGTGTTTGAATAGCCGGTTTTTTTTATGTGAGATGAGTGTTTTTCATTTTCATTCATATAAAAACTTGTATGTAATATTCTTTTATTGGGGCACTTCTAGGTTGCGGAAGATGTCACCTTTTGTATATTATTTTCTTTTCCGCACTAGGATAGACCCAAGGAGGAGGGCACAAGTAACCGGGTTCTGGAGTCCAGTGGGAGACCAACTCGAGGAGTCGAGTCCGGGTCTCCTAACTCTAGAATTGATAGGGTTGCTTGCCGGTCTCGTAGGGGTCTAGGGGTGTGGGTTTGGCTATTCATCACGACCGTGGAATCCGTATTTTATACTGGCTCGTATTGAAAACACGGACGTCCTAATATATCCAATATTTCATATGATTCTTCTACTGTGATATCTGTGATGTGATCATGTGATGTTCTGTGATAGATTCTGTATATAGTATATATGATATATTATATAGGCGTTACTTATGTTTTACATCCGCGCTAGCCCTGCCCCGCTCTGCCGTTAGTCACCTAACCTAACGGTGCACGAGGGGACATCAAGGCGAATGCGGATGGTATAAGTGTACGTCGTATTTATCTGTGATGTTTAGGTACTTAAATGATGGGATTTCATTAATGTGATTAATGAAATAAAAGAAACCTAAGATGTTGTAGAATCGAATTTCAAAATTAAAACAGGTAGCTACAGTTCTTGCTTTGCACAGAGGTATATGTGATATATCCTGCACCTTATTCGATGAGGAAAGGACCGAGATCCCTTTACCTGGAGTGACTCCTTTAGCAATAACTGGCAGATGCTACACACTCGGTTTGTCTTCTGATTGCTTTTAAGAGTTTTGCTATGCACAGTGATATATATGATATATCCCGCACCTCATTCGATGAGGAAAGGACCGACGATCCCTTCACCGGGAGTGACTCCTTTAGCAAAACTACAGAAGCCTCAAAAGCACTCCATTTTTTAAAATCATTTGATTCTACAACGATATCAAGTTCATTACGCAATAGGTTTTCAGAAAAACCTGTCGTAGCCCTCCATCATTTCAGATAAGTACTGGTTAGTATTCGTGCTGCGTTTGTTGACCTCTGTCAAGGCGTAGTGTGCGGTAGCTGATTAGTGCTTATCTGTATAAGCATATGATGTGATTGATTTAGGGTAGTTGTACGACCTTGTTGACCTCTGTCAAAGGTCCTGCGGGTGGGTTTACTTCAATAAGGAAATGACGGGTTGAACTTGACTAGCAGCCTATGGTTTGTTGACCTCTGTCAAGGTCATAGGACGCTTGGGGCAAAAATATTATCGGGAATTTCAAGTGTTGAAATTTGCAATGAGATTGCATACCTTCTATGAGATAGTTGGATCCCGATACCCGCTGCGAGTAAGAGTTACTCCTGGGAGAGTTTTACACATTACAATTAGCCGATCAAGTAGGTGTCTAGAAAGGTGTTAACGAGGTTACGCCTCTGGGAAAACGAGGTTTACATTAATTAGGTTCGTGCGAAAGCACGGGGGACCTCCCTCAAAGTACCGACACTGGCCTGGCTGAAAGATTGGCGAACTTGTAGTGTGTAATTAATCCCGGCTAGTCTTTCCTTTTAGGGTTTGAAGGAAGATTTGATAAAAAGCAGTGGGAGCCATCCTGATTAGATAAAATAATAACCAATCTGATCTTGCAAGAGCATACGCTGAGTGTTTTCTTCTCTCTCTCTCCAGATAGCGACCATGTCACGCCTTAATCAAGATAATAATACGGAATATTGACCAAACCCGCTTGTTATACTGAGCTGGGGAACGTTGGTCCCGCTCCAACTTATAATTGTTATAAGACAGAGCAGGAAATTGGGGATTACCAGAATTCTCGTGCCGCCCAAACGAAGAGAGTGCATGCTGATGCATCATCTTCGGGTGTGTTCGTTACAAAGAATTGTTTCTCAGTATCCTCCACATCTTGGGTATATGATACCGGATCAGGATCCCAGATATGTAATCTGTTACATAGGGCTGCAAAAAGATAGAAAAACTGAGAACGGGTGATAAGTTTCATGAGACAGAAAACGGGGCAAGAGTTGCAGCCAAGTCTGTTGGTCACTGTCATCCTGTATTACCAATACATTGATTCTGAACGAATGTTATTAGATACCGAACCTGATATACAAAATCATATCAGTCTCTTTATTAGTAAAGAAAGGATATAATTTTGTATTGTTGGATAATGTTTTGAACATTTCCTATATCAAAAGTTGATCGGATCAGGCACGTTATCTAAAAGCATTGATGTTCTAAATCAAACTACAGTTCTTAGTATACGGAACACACACAAGAGGAAGAGTTCAGAAATGAACGAATCCTACTTGAGGCATTGTAGACTAGGTCATATCAAAGCGACCCGACTAGCTGAAGTTACAAGAAGATACATATTTAAATCAGTTTGAATTTACATCTTGTGAAACTTGCCAGTCATGTCACAGAGATAAGATGACCATAGCTCCGTTTACTGGAAACAGAGAAAGAGTTAGTGAACTCTTGGGGATGATACATGTTGATGTATGTAGGTCCCCTGTCTACATTTGCCAAGACCGGTTCTTTGTACTTCATTAAATTCTCTGATGATCTCTTTTGATTCAGACATATGTTCCTGTTGAAACACAAGTCCGAACCTTTTGAGATATTCACAGAATATAAGTTAGAAGTAGAGAACCAATACGGTTATAGGTATTATGTCCTTTGATGTGATCAAGGAGGAGAATACTTGAGCACGGAATTCCTGGACTATTCTAAAGGAGAATGAGATTCCCTCTCAGCATTACTCCTCCGTATACACCATAGCACGATGGTATATCGGGGCGGAGCAATCACACCCTATATGATAAGGTGTACTCTATGATGAGTACTACTGAGTTACCTATTTCCTTTTGGGGAGTTATGCACTTGAGAAGCTGCATATCTATTGAATAGGGTTCAAATCAAATCAGTTGCCTACCACTTCATATGTGATATGGAAAGGGAAGAGCCCATATCTTAAGTTAGTTAAGATTTGGGGTTGTCCGGGCTATGTCTAATAGCAAAATCCGGACAAGCTCAAGGCAAGGTCTGTAATGTAGAACTGGAAAGGTTCCAGCTATACAAACTACAGCAGATGATTTGATAAAACCAAAGGATTCAATAGTTACCAACGAACCTCAGCCTCTCCGCCGATCTAGTAGGCTTCCTCACCCACCTGAGAGATACTTCGGTTACTCCATGACAGTGGGAGCGAGGATTGCATCATGAGATGATGACCCAACTAGTTTCGAGCTGGCCATCAGGAGTAAGACTCTGTAAGAATGGCTGGATGCTTAGTGATCTGAGATGGAATCCATGTACACCAACAAAGTATGGACTTTGGTTGCTATATCTGAAGGGTTAAATCCCGATCAGGAGCAAGTATATCTTGAGAAGATTACTTGGTGTAGATGGAAAAGTTGAGACTTTCAAAGCTAGACTTGTTAAAGCTTTTCGTCATCGACCAGGCGTGGATAATGATGAAACCTTTTCAAGTGGCTATGCTTAAGTCCATCCAGATCCTACTTGCCACGGCTACATACCATGACTACGATATCTGGCGGTTGGGTGCCATGACTGCTTTTCTAAATGATGTTTTTGAAGAGGACGTCTATAAGTACACAGCCAGAGGGCTTCGTAGACAGTGGGAGCAGCGGAAACGTGTCCAAGATGTTTTATAGGTTAAAGCAGGCATCGCGGAGTTGGAACATCTGTTTTGACGTGTTAGTCAAAGAGTTTGACATCATCAAAATGGTAGATGAACCTTGTATAAACAAAAAGGTAGTAGGGAGTGTAGTGACGATCCTCGTAGAGTACGTGGATGACATACTCTTGATAGGGAAGGAGTTTCCTATGCTACGCTTGGTCAATCTCCGCTTATCACAAGGATTCTCCATAAAGGATCAAAGTGATACCTCCTAAATCCTGGGTTTTGGATCTATGAGATAGATCTAATTGGATGTTAGGATTCTCACTAGTTGTAGTGAGATGGTATCAACCGATCCTGGGGAGAATCACTGGAAGGGTTCCAGGGTGATAAGAACGACTGAAAGTCAGTCACAGGCATTGTCTTTACCCTCAGTAAAGGGACGGTATGTTGGAAGAGTTCCAAGCTAGATACCGTGGCATACTAGACGATAAAGGCTGGATACATCGCTACTAAAGATGCTACCAAAATGGCTGTCTGGGTGTATATTTGTTCATGAGATGAACTTAGTTCCTCCCATTATGTGACAATGGAGTTGTGGCTTATGCCAAGGAACGCCCGTCCCATCAGTGATCCAGACACATTCTAAGGCAGTATTACCTGATCATGGAGATAGTTGATCTCCAGGGTGATCGAGGTTAGGAGAGTAGACTCAGAGGACAACACGGCGGATCCACTCACAATGGCCTTTTTCCCAGAGAGAGACTTTTATGGGATGGTTGAGTATGAGATACTACAACCACTGCTGTCAGATGGCCCTAGTGCAAGTGGGAGATTGTTAGTTATATGTATGCCCTAGAGGCCATTACTATACATAGGATGTATATTGTAGTGGATGCTTGGACATATATAGGGAGGACTTTCTTGCTCGACATGATAGTATGCTATCTGGTTGACCTTTACCTTAACGTGTTCACTGATTGTCTCTCTGTTACATGTTGGTAAAGCCCTTAGGATGTGTACTTGACTACCTAGACTATGATGCGGATCATACTAATGGGGACATGGTAGTCCATAAGTACATCCTTCAAAGTCCCTAGTCGTGGATGTATCGAGACGGGGCATCGATATACCAGTGTAGACTAGCGTATACCTTCTCGACCCATACAGATGGGCGATGGATGATCCCATATCCATTGGTGTTTGACATCAGAGATGATATACGGGTGCTCAGTGGAGACTGGGTACACTGGACGGACTCGCCGAGAACTCCCAGATGGTATTATACCTTACGTCAGATGGCAGTTCTCTGGTGACACTGGTACAGAGTAGTCTGTTGACCCGAGATCGTCATAGAGTCTTGTGTGGTTCCCACTGTGCTTTGATTTCCATCTTACCACGTCCAAGAGGGCGTGCAAAACGGTGGTTTTTGGGTACAATCCCGAGTCACATGGAGGCAATGAGCGATAGGAGGGGATTCGTCTCTCCCGGTATAGGGGGTTGATGTTGCGCTGTGTTCGATTGGCTATAACCGGAAATCCCTGACCAGGGTTGCTGAGATTTACTGGTAAGTGTTACCTGTAGTTTCTCGAGCTGTTATAGACCTCATATCAACACGACTTATCGAGGTATTGGGGTCTGACGTTTACCACCCCTAGGCGAGATATGCGACATATCAGACGACGAGACCAGACTGTACGGTAAGTGTTACTGGTTTGATTCACAGGAGTGTGAGCGGGCTTGCTCGTCGATCTTCTGATCGCTCAATACCCGGGTCGCCGTTACGTTTAGCAGACCGCTTGCGGCTTGTGGGTGTTTGATATGATCATCATCTGCTGCCGGCGTATTAACGAGTCTTTAGAGTCCTACACAGAGATTTCCTGGCTCAAGCGAAACGAAATAGGAGCGCATATGAGATATGTGCGGGACCGAGAATAATGTGTGTATGTGATACCGTATTCTATGCTCGCGATGAATGTATCGATTGGTTGTATGCGATATAACCTAGTTATCGAATCAGGGATTGATTCGATAAGTCGATATATTGGATATTAGTCGGTTATATGCGATATGACCGGATCGTTAAATCAAGTGTTGATTTAATGATTTAATGCATAAATATATATTTGATATATTACTTTGCATTAACTAATATTGGTTCACTTAAGATGGATTTTCTCATTTGATGTGCACATTGTATATATGATATACTTTTGTGCATTTGATTGTATCATATTTGATGATACATGATAGTTTGGTGTATAGTTTAAACCATGGTTGGTCAATGGTTAGGGTTTCTTTTGCTTCATTTACTTATTCATTTATTCATTTATTTATCCATTTTGTTTATTTTAGCAAAAGAAAATGCTAAAGAGAAAATGGTGGCTTTTTTTGTTTGTAATTGAAGCTTCATGAAGCTTTGACTACATGACCATTTTGTCTCATGCTTAACCCTAAACCATTAAACCTAACCATGGTCTATTCTCTACACCTAACTAAGGTTAGGCTATGATAAGTATTCATTTGATTATTCTTTTTCAATAAGATTTATCATATTCTATCTTCTTCTTCTTCTTCATCTTCAAAGAAGAAAAGCTTGCCTCCATCAATGGCAACTTGAGCAAATGAGTGAGAAACAATTCTAAAGTGAACCCACTTCCTATTTCTTCATCCTCTACCTCTTGCCAAGTAGTATAGGGTATTTCCTTCACAAGTTTTCATGGCTTGGTGAAGGTGGAGCTTGATCTAGTGATGCCTCGACGTAGATCATCTTCGGCATCGTCGTCGATGACCTAGCCCGCTTTTTCTCTGATGAAGTCGATACTAGAGTCATGGTTCGATTTGGACAGCGGAGAAGACTTCATCATGGAGCTATGGAGGTGAAGAAATGGATCTACAAAGGTTGTATTTCCGTTCTTTTATTTTAGTTGTAAACTAGTTTGATTGTTTCGCCTAGACATCTAGTTAACGATCCGTATTAAGGTTTCTCGGCACCCGTAAAATTTGAAATTGGCATGGTTGATGCCTTGTGAGACCTCATTAGTATGCCTAGGAACCCTACAAACAGGCCCGCATCTTATGGCATTGAGACGGAGGGGGCTTTACTCTAGAATTGGCGGGCTATTCGCCGCACTCGTAGGGGGTACAGGTTGACCCAGGAGGGGTGCCCAAGTTACCGGATTCCGTGAAGTGCTGGGTGGTCCATTCACGTTACTGAAGGGGGCTACCTCGCTTCAGGTTTTGGCGGGTAACTTGCCGCGCCCGTAGGGGTCTAGGATCTCATTGCACAGGCTATCCACACGACCAGGGAAACATCGGGTTTCAGTAGCGGCTCTATGAAACCCGGGAATCCCAGATATCTGTTTTGTTCTGTGATGCTGTACATTTCTGTGATGTTGCATTTTATCACGCCTTGAGCAAAAATTATATATTATAAATATACTAGTAGATGTTGTATATGTTTTGCATCCGCGCTAGTCCAGTCCCCGCTCTGTCGTTAGTTAGCTAACCTAAAGGGTGATGACGGGACCCAGTGGCGAATGCGGATGGCATATACGTACGCCATTATTTTCGTTCTTTATGGTATGATCAATTGATGGGACTGCGTTGATTCGGATCAATGCAAGATAAACAAACCTATTCTGATGTTGTTGGAACACTTTTTCAAAAAGCTGTTATTGCAAGGGCGTTCTCTTTTGTTTTGCATCGTGATATTCGGTTGGAATATCCTGCTCCTCAGTGGACGAGGAAAGGGCCGAGATCCCTTCACCGGGAGTGACCCCTTGGACAAAAGTTTGCGTCAGGGCAATAACTTCACTATACCAGATTACTTTTTCTTTGCACCGTGGTATTCAGTTGGAATATCCTGCACCTCATTCTACGGGGAAAGAGCCGAGATCCTTTCACCGGGAGTGGCCTCTTTAGCAAAGGTTTTCGTTACTATATTTTTATAAAGCTATCAGTTCCTTCAACGATATCAAGTTCATTACGTTAAACGTTTTCGCCAGAAACCATTCGTAGCCCTCCGTCGTTTCAGACGGGTAGCACGTAGTATTCATGCTATGTTTGTTGGCCTTCGTCAAGGCATAGTGCATGGTAGCTGCTTGTTACCTTTCTGCTGCATAGATAGATGCGTTGGTTTGGGAAAGTCGTATAGCCTTGTTGACCTTCGTCAAGGGTTTGTACGGGTGGGTTCAAATTAACATGGACAATGACGGGTAGAACTTGACATGTGACTTATGATTTGTTGACCTTCACCAAGGTCATAAGAGCATGGGGCAAAAATCCACATCGGGAGTTTCAAAAGAACTAAAACTTGCCAGATATGCGCATACCTTCTGGAGTGTGATGACGTGAGCAGATTCCGTCACGTTATCATGCGATGATAGTTGGATCCCGATTCCCTTTGATGAGTTGGTTTACTCCTCGGGTGATCCCGGCTAATTCTTCTTTCAGGTTTGGGGAAGAATTTGACGTTACAGTGGGAGGTTTTCAGATTAGATAAAATGATAACCATTCTGATCTAGGTTAGAGTGCACGCTGAGTGTTTCTTTTCTCTCTCTCTTTGGCAGCGACCATTGACCCGACCCTAGACTATGACTCAGTGACCAAGTTGACCGAACCTTCTTAACACTGGCTTTTGGATTGTCAGAGTTGCAAACCTCATTGCCACTCCTACTTTTACCCTTTTCTCCAGGACACCCCGTATTACTACGAACGTCCACTTCCATTGGACAAAACCATCGTATGGTTATATACGAACTCGATGTTATTCGAGGATGGTTTCCGGTTCTGGAGAAAACGAATAAGACTATTCAGTTGTCTTTTCCTTTTACCTTCTCTCAGGTTGCGGGTACTCCTTGGTTTAGGAGATAGTACACCTATTACGCAAATTGGATAGTCTTCTTCCAAACCTTAGGCTGGTGCCGAACGGTAGGGAATGAAGAAAACCAATTAGCCTAAACGGTGTACAGAAGGTATTAAGTTAAGAAAAAGAAGGGATTAGTAAGAGGGCAAAGTAAATTGCGACTGCTATTCACGACCAAACCAAGTATTTCTTCGCCAATCCTAAATCACCTTTGTATTTCTCTAGGACACTCCGTATCACTACGAAGATCCCAAGTTTATTGGATAATCCATCGTATGGTTATATACGAACTCGGAAGGAACTTGTTCCAGTTCGGGGATGGATCCTGGTTCAGGAGAAATAGGAATAAGGTTTATTCGGTTGTCTTTTATCTTCACCTTCTCTCGCATTGCGAGTGCTCCTAGGATTAGGATAGTGCACCCATTATGCTTATTGGATAGTCTTCTTCCAAACCATAGGCTGGTGCCGAACGGTGGGGAAGGAAGAAAACCATTTGGCCTAAAAGGGTGTACAGAAGGTAACGGCTAAAGACATATAAAGGGATTTGGAGAGGTGGCAAAGAAATATACGGTTACTGTTGTGAATCTGGATAATGGAAGAGGCATTACTAGGAATACCCGGATGCCCCATCGAAACATTTCAATGTTTCAGTTTCACTGTGTACTGTTAAAGGAAAACTGATTTCCCAATTAGACACTTTTTCCAGGCTATGTATTTACCAGGTTTGATCTCTCATCTGTATGGTTTTACAGATGATGAGTGGGAGTAAGTTATTGGGAATTAGGTGATCATCCTCATTATATCGGGATTCGTTGTAATTGGTGATATTTGAGGAAGTCTCCTGGGTTGTTTGCCGGTCGGCAAATATTTGGTTTTGAATATCCATTGTTATGCACCAATTTCAAATTGATATATCTGTACGTCTATTTTCATAGAGTGAGATATTCCTTTTTGAAATTATGTCCGTGACATTTACCTATATCAGTAGATGGTTAGGTAAGGAGCATTGAACAGCGGTGTAATTCTTCTTAACCATAAGTACAGTTTTCAACCTACGACACACAATGAATGAGTTATTAGACTTAGGGGACTTATACAGAGTATTGTATGTTGTCCAGTGTCCATTAGGACAGAGGGGTTGGTCCTCGTACTATATTCTGTTTACTTGTGACTTCTCTAGGTCTATGACAGGTGTTTCGTAGAAACACAGGGTCTGAGTTTTGAGAAGTTATAGGTATGTGAATAAAGTAGAGAACCAGGTATTGCAAGTATCGGGATTCTTCAAGGTGATCGAAGATGTAGATACTTGTGAATGGTATTCAGTTGATAGTAATGATTAAGAGAACTTGCTTCTCTTTCAGTTTACTCATAATTGGAAGTATTCCTAAGTTGAGTAACGCTGATCGGCCTCCTTCCATTTAGTTGACATGCACTGGAGACAGCTGCATGATTTGAATCTAGTTCAATTAAATCAGTGCCTCTGTTTCTATATTGGATATAGAACAGTTCATATCTTAACGATGTTAAGGTACGGGGAGTCGTCCGGCTTATGCTTAAAACCAGACTCCGGATAACTCAAGGCACGTTTCTGTAATGGCTGTTTGTGGGTTGACCCGGGCTATGACGAGGGTTGACTTTCTACCATCTGGAAGATCAATAGTGATATTGTTCTTGACTCGCCACAGTTTTAGTTAAAAATGGATTTTTTCAGAAAACAGTAGTGGGAGTATGGTAGAACTGGAAGTGATTCCAGAACCGCAAACGATTACTGAAGATTTGATAAGAACCTAAAGATTCAATCTGGTTTGACATTCCATTGGCCACTCCGCAGATAAAGTGGGTAACCTCAGGCACCCGAGATGTACTTCGGTATGCTCAAGGACGGTGGCAGGGAGGTTCTTGTTTACCCAGACTTGCCATTGCTGTTGTTCCAGACTGTGAGACCCGGCAGGAGGATGAGTATAGCGTCGTTCTAAACTTGCTTTAGAAGTGTACGTGTATATGACTCTGCCAGAGGGTTGTCGTGGTTAGTGGGAGCAGCGAAAGCATTGGTGGACAAGTAGCTTGTGTCTATTTATAGACTAAAGCAGATATAGCGGAGATAGATCATCTATTTCTGATGTGACAGTCATAGGTTTGACTTCATCAGAATAGGGGATGGATCTGTTAAGAAGGTAGTAGGGTGTGATGTCCTGGTATTTGGATGACATGCACGGAGTAGGAAGTGATATTCCTATACTATGATCGGTTATACTTTGGTCGTCACACAGTGGTTTCTCCACACAGGACTTGGATCTTATATCGGACATTCTGGTTACTAGATCTATGGTTTTAGATCTAGATTTGGGTGGTTTCCCAATCTGGGTACTTAGACAGCATTCTATGAGTATTTAGAATGGACGACTCCTGGCACGGTAGTATACCTGCAGGTGATGGAGTCACCCTCTCTAAAGGTGTCTTACAGACTAAAGGGGAGAAGGATACGCATGATTGGCAGATCACTTGCTTAGGCAATTGAGTTGATCATGAGATGCCAAGTACCACACCAGATGTTGTTCTTGCAGTAGATGCAATAAGTTGATATTGATCCAATCCTGGAGAAACAGTCGGAAGCAGTTTTAGAACATAAGTTGATGTTCTAGGGATTTGATAACGGCAGCCTCTTTTAGGAGACGGTTATCATTCCAGGCTTCCAAGGTGACCTGGATGGCAGAATGGCCGTCAGAGTTATAGTTTTCCCTCTGACAAGGGGCAGTATTTTGGACAGGTGGTCCAGGTGGATGCTGAGGGAAGGTATGACACAGGATACTGATTAAGTTCAGTTGACGATACAGTCTAAGAGGTTTGGATTTGGAGTTCATTTATGAGCTAAGTCCCATCAGACATCCAGACACATTCTAAGACAGGTATTGCTCATTTCGGGAGATGGCTTTCTCCGCGAACTTGTGATATAGAGAGACATAGAAAGAAACACCACAGCGGATCCACTCACTGAGGCTATTCCTCGAACGAAATAGTTTCGCAAACGAGCTTTGTGAGACTGACTAGTAGAGGAGTTGGGTGTTCGGTATCACACGGGCTGTGAGTATGCGGCATCGCAATAATTAGCCTTGAGTGCAAGTGGGAGATTGTTGGATATAGTGCCCTCAGAGTCAATTATTGGATCACAGGCACGTGATTGCAATGATTGAGGAGGACCTATGCCGGTAGGACAGTCTTACTCGAGATGATAGTATGCTATCTGGTTTATCTTTATCATCGTGTACTGCTTTAGGTGACCTTACGAGTCGCTATTACACGTTGATAGAGCCCCTAGGATTCTTGCTTGACTACCAGCAGTATGAGGGCGATCATATACGTGAGAGCTGGAGTCTAAAAGCACATCCTTAAAAGGTCTCTAGTCGTGGGAGTTTCATGACAGGGCATCGATACTCCGGAGTAGACTAGTGTATACAGTCGAGACCCCGACGAGGGGCGGTGGCCGGTCTCACAAGCCACTGGTGTCAGTTGGTTCACCTAAGATGTATACAAGTGCTCATTGGGTTATGAGTACACCGGACAGGACTCGCCGGGAACCTGCTAGTTGGGATTATACCAGACGTCAGATAGCAGTTCCCTGGTGACATGTGTACAGGTTAGTTCATCGACCTGAGATCGTCATTTGTCTCGTGTGAGTTCCCACTGTGCTTTGATTACTACCCTACCACGGCTCAAAGGAGTCGTGCAAACAGGTTTTAGTTGGGTACAGTCCCGAGCCACATGGAGGCAGTGAGCGGATCTGCAGGGGTTCGTCTCTCCCGGTATTGGGGGTGAGGTCGTGCTGTGTCTAGGAGAGCCAGAACATGAAAAGTCCTTGGCCAAGGCAGGAGATTTGCTGGTAGGTATTCCAGTAGTATCTCAGGGTGTTCTGGGCTACACTCCGACACGACTTGTACCGCTATTGGGGGTCTGACTATTACCAACCCTCTAGGCCCGCCATGCGATGCTCATAGACGAACGGACCGGACTGTACGGATATTGTCACTGACAGGCTCAGTAGGGTGTCAGGATGAGTTCGCTCATCGACGTCCCTTTTGGTCAATAGCTGGTGGCCCATCACGTATGGCTGATACCTCTGACGTGCTAGTTGTTAAATCCACAGCCATAGTATTGACGAGTCTTTGGAGTCCACCACACTCAGTTACTCAGGTTTCGGGCGAAACACTGTAGAGGCCGTATGGAGATATGGCAGGGTTCGTGTTAGTTATATGTATGCCCTAGAGGCCATTACTGTACATTGGATGTATATTGTAGTGGATGCTGGGACATATATAGGTAGGACTTTCTTGCTCGACATGATAGTATGCTATCTGGTTGCACTTTATCTTAACATGTATACTTTCTGTCTCTCTGATTACATGTTGATAAAGCCCTTAGGATGTGTACTCGACTTCCAGGACTATGATGTAGATCATACTAGTGGGGCCTGGGTAGTCCATGAGTACATCCTTGAAATGTTCCTAGTCGAGGGAATATCGAGACGGGGCATCGATATTCCAGAGTAGACTAGCGCATATCTTCTCGACCCATGCGATGGGCGATGGATGATCCCATATCCATTGGTGTTTGACATCGAAGATGATATGCGGGTGCTCAGTGGAGACTGGGTACACTGAACGGACTCGCCGAGAACTCCCAGATGGTATTATACCTCATGTCAGATGGCAGTTCTCTGGTGACACTGGTACAACTTAGTCTGTTGACCCGAGATCGTCATAGAGTCTTGTGTGTCTTCCACTGTGCTTTGATTTCCACCCTACCACGGCTCTACTGAGTCGTGCAAACAGGTGGTTTTTGGGTACAGTCCCGATTCACATGGAGGCAATGAGCGATAGGAGGGGATTCGTCTCTCCCGGTATTGGGGGTTGATGTTGCGCTATGCTCGACTGGCCATAACAGGAAATCCCTGGCCAGGGTTGCAGTGATATACTGGTAAGAGTTATCAATAGTTTCACGAATGTTATGGACCTCAAGTCGGCATGACTTATCGAGCTACTGGGGTCTGACGTTTACCACCCTTAGGCGAGATATGCGACATATCAGACGAACAGACCGGACTGTACGGTAAGTGTTACTGGTTGGATTCGCAGGAGTGTGAGCGGGCTTGCTCGTCGATCTTCTGATCGCTCAATACCCGGGTGGCCGTTACGTTTAGCAGACCGCTTGCGGCTTGTGGGTGTTTGATATGATCATCATCCGCTGCCGGCGTATTGACGAGTCTTTAGAGTCCTACACAGAGGTTTCCTGGCTCAAGCGAAACGAAATAGGAGCGCATATGAGATATGTGCGGGACCGAGAATAATGCGTGTATGTGATACCGTATTTCATTCTCGCAATGAATGTGTGTCGAATGGTTGTATGTGTTGGAGATAGTGCCCTCAGAGTCAATTATTGGATCACAGGCACGTGATTGCAATGATTGAGGGAGGACCTACCCCGGTAGGACAGTCTTACTCGAGATGATAGTATGCTATCTGGTTTACCTTTATCATCGTGTACTGCTTCAGGTGACCTTACAGGTCGCTATTACACGCTGATAGAGCCCCTAGGATTCTTGCTTGACTGCCAGCAGTATGATGGCGATCATATACGTGGGAGCTGGGGTCTATAAGCACATCCTTAAATGGTCCCTAGTCGTGGGAGTTTCGAGACAGGGCATCGACACTCCATTAGTAGACTAGTGTATACAGTCGAGACCCCGACGAGGGGCGGTGGCCGGTCTCACAAGCCACTGGTGTCAGTTGGTTCACCTAAGATGTATACAGGTGCTCATTGGGTTATGAGTACACCGGACAGGACTCGCCGGGAACCTGCTAGTTGGGATTATACCAGACGTCAGATAGCAGTTCCCAGGTGACATGTGTACAGGTTAGTTCATCGACCTGAGATCGTCATTTGTCTCGTGTGAGTTCCCACTGTGCTTTGATTACTACCCTACCACGGCTCAAAGGAGTCGTGCAAACAGGTTTTAGTTGGGTACAGTCCCGAGCCACATGGAGGCAGTGAGCGGATCTGCAGGGGTTCGTCTCTCCCGGTATTGGGGGTGAGGTCGCGCTGTGTCTAGGAGAGCCATTACGCAAAGCCCTCGGCCGAGGCAGGAGATTTACTGGTAGGTATTCCAGTAGTATCTCTGGGCGTTCTAGGCTACACTCCGACACGACTTGTACCGCCTTTGGGGGTCTGACTTTTACCAACCCCCTAGGCCCGCCATGCGATGCTCATAGTCGAACGGATCGGACTGTACGGATATTGTCACTGACAGGCTCAGTAGGGTGTCAGGATGAGTTCGCTCATCGACGTCCCTTTTGGTCAATAGCTGGTGGCCCGTCACGTATTGGCTAATACCTCAGACGTGCTAGTGGTTAAATCCACAGCCATAGTATTGACGAGTCTTTAGAGTCCACCACACTTTCAGTTACTCAAGCTTTCGGGCGAAACGCTGTAGAGGCCGTATGGAGATATGGCAGGGTCCGATCAGATACGTGCGGTATTGCACGGGTCAGGATCGGACGGTTTGTACTAGTGGCCGTATGGATATATGGCAGGGTTCGATCTGATACGTGCGGTATTGCACGGATCAGGATCGGACGAACATTACTAGCCGGCTTTGGTTTAAGCCGGATCCTTGTATAGTACAGTGTAGATTTTGTCTCTTTGCATTTGTATCCGGACGGAATACAGATGCGGGTGTGTATGCACAGTATCGGGGTTTTCCTGTAATTTATTACGGGACTAGTTTTCTGGAGTTGCCAGTTTGCATTCCGTTCCGGCCGGTTTTCCTTTGTTCTTTCCCGGCCGGACTTTTCCGATGGAGGGTGTTATTTGCAAGTTTGCAAATAACACATTGTGGAGGGGTTTCATGCAAATGCTTTGATTATGATAGCATCATTTCTTTTGCACCATCACTTGCATTAATTGTGATGTGAAAGGATTTGATTTGGATTTGAGTTTTGGTTATGATTATGTTTGCTTGTGGTCACCCCTTCCTACCATCACCTTCCTTCTCTTCTTTTGTTCACCTCCCCATTCCTATATGGAGAGAGGCCGGCCACAATTTAGAAAAAAAGGGAAAATGAGAGAGGTTGATTTCATTTGGTGTGGCAAATTTCATTCATCTCATTTTTGATACAAGGAAAAATGAAAGCACCATTTTTCATACCTTCATTCCTCCATCTTCAAAAGGCAACCAATACCCCAAAGTGAGACATGCACTCTACACTACATTCTATAGCACATCTTGGGCGCGTCGGCTAGCCAACTTCGTGCCCGAGTTGCCTCGGCATTGAGGTGGGAGCCCATAAAAGATACAGACGATGTGGTGCCCTTCCGGCAAGGAGGCGACGACTGGAGTTTCCGCGGGAGATCGGGACGATGACGAGAAGACCGGAGGACTCGGATCACTCGGTATATCTCTCACCCCATCTCTTGTTAGCTAGTATAGGTTAATGGTTTCGATCTGGGTATTTTTTCCGCGGTAGCGCCAGTTTAAAAGTTAAGAAAATTTTGATTCCGCATTTTGGCCTCGGATAGACGGCCGGGGCGCTGCTGTGGCGCAACATGGTATCAGAGCCACGCCATTAACCTTGTCTAGTTTGTTCTAATGCGTTTTACTTATCCGATCGACCAAAATCCCAAAAACCGTATTTACCTTCACATCAGTTTCTGTCGAAATTTTTTGGTCTCCAAAAATTTTTCAGGTTGTCTCAGAATGATGTGCAGGGAGTTCTAAGAACACTGGAAAAATTCGACAACACGATCCCTCCGTACGACCGCGGATCCGCGGCCATTACCACTCTGTAAGTCGCGGATCCGCCGCATGAATGAGGGATCATGTCATCATTTTTTTTCCAGTGGGCTTATGGGCTAAGAATAGGGGTTTTGGAATATTAAATTTGGGCCCAGAATTTCTGTGAGTGCTACAGTATTGCTTGGGGGCCCACTTGTTAATTTTTGATCGATCGGATATTTTAAACACATTTTTTCACAGTATTTACATTATATCTGCGACCGTGAATATCACTTGATCGGTAAATTCTGTCTAACTACTATAGCCCGGTTAGACGGATTTACGAACGTGATTTTCACGTTGATGTTCTGTGTTTATGCTGTGATGTTGCGGATCGGTCGTGGGGGATAGCCTGGATGCAATGCTAGTACTGTTTTGTTTTTTATGTACATTTGATATTGCGGGGCGAGCGTCCGACATGTGGACTGCCGTCACTGCCTGTTTGTATTATTCTTTTGGGGCACGACCTGGTTGCGGTCGATGTACCCGGTGTATGTATATTTTACTTTCTGTACTAGGTTTGCCCCGCGGTGGGGTGCACGGATAGCCGGGTTCTGGAGAGCAACAAGCCCGCATCTCATGGCATTGAGACGGAGGGGGCTTCTGTCTGGAATTGGCGGGCTATTCGCCGCACTCATAGGGGGTACAGGTTGACCCAGGAGGGGTGCCCAAGTTACCGGATTCCGTGAAGTGCTGGGTGGTCCATTCACGGTGCTGAAGGAGGCTGCCTCGCTTCAGGTTTTGGCGGGTGACTTGCCGCGCCCGTAGGGGTCTAGGATTTCATTGCACAGGCTATCCACACGACCAGGGGAACGTCGGGTTTCAGCAGCGGCTCTGTGAAACCTGGGGCTTCCAGATATCTGTATTGTTCTGTGATGCTGCATATTTCTGTGATGTTGCTTTTTATTCACGCCTTGAGCGAAATACTATATATTGGTATATATATTAGTAGATGTTGTATATGTTTTTCATCCGCGCTAGTCCAGTCCCCGCTCTGCCGTTAGTTAGCTAACCTAACGGGTGATGACGGGACCCAGTGGCGAATGCGGATGGCATATACGTACGTCAGTATATTTTCGTTCTTTGTGGTGTGATCAATTGATGGGACTGCATTGATTCGGATCAATGCAAGATTAACAAACCTATTCTGATGTTGTTGGAACATTTTTCAAAAAGCTGTTATTGCAAGGACGTTCACTTTTGTTTTGCATCGTGGTATTCATTTGGAATATCCTGCTCCTCAGTCGACGAGGCAAGGGCCGAGATCCCTTCACCGGGAGTGACCCCTTGGACAGAAGTTTGCGTCAGGGCATTAACTTCACTATAGCCGATTACTTTTGCTTTGCATCGTGGTATTCAGTTGGAATATCCTGCACCTCATTCTACGGGGAAAGAGCCGAGATCCCTTCACCGGGAGTGACCTCTTTAGCAAAGGTTTTCGTCACTATATTTTTATAAAAGGCTATGCAGTTCCTTCAACGATATCAAGTTCATTACGTTAAAGGTTTTTCGCCAAAAACCAGTCGTAGCCCTCCGTCATTTCAGATTAGTATTACTTAGTATTCGTGCTGCGTATGTCGTGCTTAGCCGAGGCGTAGTGTTCGGTAGCTATGTAGTGCTTTTCTGTTGCATGGATATAAGATTGGTTAGGACAGTCGTGCGGTCATTTTGGCTCAGTCAAGGATTCGTGCGGGTGGGTCTAATGCAATCAAGATAATGACGGGTTGAACTTGACTAGGATCCTTTGATATGTTGGCTCAGTCAAGGTCACTTGGGTCCTAGGGGTAAAAATCACATCGGGAGTTTCAAAAGAACTGAAACTTGCCAGACATGCGCATACCTTCTGGAGTGTGGTGATGTGAGTGGATTCCGTCACGTTATCATGCGATGATAGTTGGATCCCGATTCCCACTGATGAGTTGGTTTACTCCTCGGGTGATCCCGCCTATTTCTTCTTTCAGGTTTGGAGGAGAATTTGAGGTACAGTGGGAGGTTTCCAGATTAGACAAAGTGATAACCATTCTGATCTAGGTTAGAGTGCACGCTGAGTGTTTCTTTTCTCTCTCTCTTTGGCAGCGACCATTGACCCGACCCTGGACTATGACTCAGTGACCAAGTTGACCGAACCTTCTTAACACTGGCTTTTGGATTGTCAGAGTTGCAAACCTCATTGCCACTCCTACTTTTACCCTTTTCTCCAGGACACCCCGTATTACTACGAACGTCCACTTCCATTGAACAAAACCATCGTATGGTTATATACGAACTCGAAGGACTTCGAGGATGGTTTCTGGTTCTGGAGAAAACGAATGGGATTATTCAGTTGTCTTTTCTTTTCACCTTCTCTCATTGTGAGTACTCCTTGGTTTAGGAGATAGTATACCTATTATGCAAATTGGATAGTCTTCTTCCAAACCTTTGGCTGGTGCCGAACGGTGGGGAATGAAGAAAACCAATTAGCATAACGATGGTGTGCAGAAGGTATTAAGATTAAGACAAAGCAAGGGATTAGTAAGAGGGCAAAGTAAATTGCGACTACTATTCACGACCAAACCGAGTATATCTTCGCCAAACCTAAATCACCTTTGTATTTCTCCAGGACACTCCGTATCACTACGAAGATCCACAGTTTATTTGGATACTCCATCGTATGGTTATATACGAACTCGAAAGGAATTTGTTCCAGTTCGGGGATGGATTCTGGTCCAGGAGAAATAGGAATAAGGTTTATTCGGTTGTCTTTTATCTTCACCTTCTCTCGCATTGCGAGTGCTCCTAGGATTAGGACAGTACACCCATTATGCTTATTGGATAGTCTTCTTCCAAACCATAGGCTGGTGCCGAATGGTAGGGAAGGAAGAAAACCATTTGGCCTAAGGGGTGTGCAGAAGGTAATGACTAAAGACATATAAAGGGATTTGGAGAGGTGGCAAAGAATTATACGGTTATAGTTGTGAATCTGGATAATGGTAGAGGCATTACTAAGAATACCACGATACCCCATCGAAACATTTCAATGTTTCAGTTCAACTGTGTACTGTTAAAAGAAAACTGATTTCCCGATTGGACACTTGCTCCAGGGTATGTATTTACCAGGTTTGATTCTCACATCTGTATGGTTTTACAGATGATGAGTGGGAGCAAGTTATTGGGAATTGGGTGATCATCCTCATTATATCGGGATTCGTTGTAATCGGTGATATTTGAGGAGATCACCTGGGCTATTTGCCGGTCGGCAAATATTTGGTTTTGAATATCCGCTGTTGTGCACCAATTTCAAATTGATATATCTGTACGTCTATTTTCATAGAGTGAGATATACCTTTTGATATTATGTCGATGACATTTACCTATATCAGTGGATGGTTAGGTAAGGATCATCAAACAGCGGTGTAATTCTTCTTAACCATAAGTACAGTTTTCAACCTACGACGCACAGTGAAAGAGTTGTTAGACTCAGCGGACTTGTACAGAGTATTGTATGTTGTCCAGTGTCCATTAGGACAGAGGGGTTGGTCCTCATACTATATTCTGTTTACTTTTAACTTCTCTAGTTCTTAGACATGTGTTTCGTAGAAACACAGGGTCTAAGTTTTGAGGAGTTATAGGTATTTGAATAGAGTAGAGAACCAGGTGTAGCAAGTATCGGGATTCTTCAAGGTGATCGAAGATGTAGATACTTGCATGGTATTCAGTTGATAGTAATGATAAAGAGAAATTGCTTCTCTTTCAGGTTACTCATAATTGGAAGCATTCCTAAGTTGAGTAACGCTGATCGGCCTCCTTCCATTTAGTTGACATGCACTGGAGGTAGCTGCATGATTTGAATCTGGTTCATTTAAATCAGTGCCTCTGGTTCTATATTGGATATAGAACAGTTCATACCTTAACGATGTTAAGGTACGGGGAGTTGTCCGGCTTATGATTAAAACCAGACACTGGACAACTCAAGGCACGTTTCTGTAATGGCTGTTTGTGGGTTGACCCAGGCTATGACGAGGGTTGACTTTCTACCATCTGGAAGATCAATAGTGATATTGTTCTTAACTCGCCACATTTTAAAAGGAAATGGTTATTTTTCAGAAAAACAGTCGTGAGAGTATGGTAGAACTGGAAGCGATTCCAGAACCGCAAACGATTACTGAAGATTTGATAAGGAACCTAAAGATTCAATCTGATTTGACATTCCATTGGCCACTCCGCAGATAAGGTGGGTAACTTCAGGCACCCGAGAGGTACTCAGGTAGCCTCAAGGACGGTGACAGGGAAGTTCTTGTTTACCCACACTTGCCATTGTTGTTGTTCCAGGCTGCGAGACCCGGCAGGAGGATGAGTATAGCGTCGTTCTAAACTAGCTTTAGAAGTGCACGTCTATATGACTCTGCCAGAGGGTTATCGTAGTCAGTGGGAGCAGCGGAAGCATTGGTGGACTTCAGGCTTATGTCTATTTATAGACTAAAGCAGATATAGCGGAGTTAGATCATCTATTTCTGATGTGACAGTCATAGGTTTGACGTCATCAGAATAGGGGATGGATCTGTTAAGAAGGTAGTAGGGTGTGATGTCCTGGTTTTGGATGACATACACAGAGTAGGAAGTGATATTCCTATACTACGATCGGTTATACTTTGGTTGTCACACAGTGTTTTCTCCACACAGGACTTGGATATTATATCAGACATACTGGTTACTAGATCTAGATTTGGGTCGTTTTCCAATCAGGGTACTTTGACAGCATTCTAAGAGTATTTAGAATGGACGACTCCTGGCATGGTAGTGTACCTGCAGGTAATGGAGTCGCCCTCTCTAAAGGTGTCTTATAGACTAAAGTAGAGAGGGATGTGCATGATTGGCAGATCACTTGCTTAGGCAATTGAGTCAATCATGAGATGTCAAGTACCACACCAGATGTTGTTCTTGCACTGGATGCAATAAGTTGATATTGATCCAATCCTGGAGGAACAGTCGGAAGCAGTTTTAGAACATAAGTGAATGTTCTAGGGATATGATAACGGCTGCCTCCTTTAGGAGACGGTTATCACTCCAGGCTTCCAAGTGACATGTACGACAAGGAGGTTGTCAGAGTTATAGTTCTCCCTCTGACGAGGGACAGTATTCTGGACAGGTGATCCAGGCAGATACTGAGGGAGGCATGGCGCAGGATACTGATTAAGTTCAGTTGACGATACAGTCTAAGAAGTTTGGATTTGGAGTTCATTTATGAACTAGGTCCCATCAGACATCCAGACATTCCAAGACAGGTATTGCTCATTTCGGGAGATGGTTTTCTCCGCGAACTTGAGATATAGAGAGACATAGAAAGAAACATCTAGGCGGATCCACTCACTGAGGCTATTCCTCGAACGCAATAGTTTCGCAAACAGGTTTTGTGCGACTGACTAGTAGAGGAGTTGGGTGTTCGGTATCACACGGGCTGTGAGTATGCGACATCGCAATAATTAGCCTTGAGTGCAAGTGGGAGATTGTTGGAGATAGTGCCCTCAGAGTCAATTATTGGATCACAGGCACGTGATTGCAATGATTGAGGGAGGACCTACCCTGGTAGGACAGTCTTACTCGAGATGATAGTATGCTATCTGGTTTACCTTTATCATCGTGTACTGCTTCAGGTGACCTTACAGGTCGCTATTACACGCTGATAGAGCCCTTAGGATTCTTGCTTGACTGCCAGCAGTATGATGGCGATCATATACGTGGGAGCTGGGGTCTATAAGCACATCCTTAAATGGTCCCTAGTCGTGGGAGTTTCGAGACAGGGCATCGACACTCCATTAGTAGACTAGTGTATACAGTCGAGACCCCGACGAGGGGCGGTGGCCGGTCTCACAAGCCACTGGTGTCAGTTGGTTCACCTAAGATGTATACAGGTGCTCATTGGGTTATGAGTACACCGGACAAGACTCGCCGGGAACCTGCTAGTTGGGATTATACCAGACGTCAGATAGCAGTTCCCAGGTGACATGTGTACAGGTTAGTTCATCGACCTGAGATCGTCATTTGTCTCGTGTGAGTTCCCACTGTGCTTTGATTACTATCCTACCACGGCTCAAAGGAGTCGTGCAAACAGGTTTTAGTTGGGTACAGTCCCAAGCCACATGGAGGCAGTGAGCGGATCTGCAGGGGTTCGTCTCTCCTGGTATTGGGGGTGAGGTCGCGCTGTGTCTAGGAGAGCCATTACGCAAAGCCCTCGGCCGAGGCAGGAGATTTACTGGTAGGTATTCCAGTAGTATCTCAGGGCGTTCTGGGATACACTCCGACACGACTTGTACCGCCTTTGGGGGTCTGACTTTTACCAACCCCCTAGGCCCGCCATGCGATGCTCATAGACGAACGGACCGGACTGTACGGATATTGTCACTGACAGGCTCAGTAGGGTGTCAGGATGAGTTCGCTCATCGACGTCCCTTTTGGTCAATAGCTGGTGGCCCGTCACTTATTGGCTAATACCTCTGACGTGCTAGTGGTTAAATCCACAGCCATAGTATTGACGAGTCTTTAGAGTCCACCACACTTTCAGTTACTCAAGCTTTCGGGCGAAACGCTGTAGAGGCCGTATGGAGATATGGCAGGGTCCGATCAGATACGTGCGGTATTGCACGGGTCAGGATCGGACGGTTTGTACTAGTGGCCGTATGGATATATGGCAGGGTTCGATCTGATACGTGCGGTATTGCACGGATCAGGATCGGACGAACATTACTAGCCGGCTTTGGTTTAAGCCGGATCCTAGTATAGTACAGTGTAGATTTTGTCTCTTTGCATTTGTATCCGGACGGAATACAGATGCGGGTGTGTATGCACAGTATCGGGGTTTTCCTGTAATTTATTACGGGGCCAGTTTTCTGGAGTTGCCAGTTTGCATTCCGTTCCGGCCGGTTTTCCTTTGTTCTTTCCCGGCCGGACTTTTCCGATGGAGGGTGTTATTTGCAAGTTTGCAAATAACACATTGTGGAGGGGTTTCATGCAAATGCTTTGATTATGATAGCATCATTTCTTTTGCACCATCACTTGCATTAATTGTGATGTGAAAGGATTTGATTTGGATTTGAGTTTTGGTTATGATTATGTTTGCTTGTGGTCACCCCTTCCTACCATCACCTTCCTTCTCTTCTTTTGTTCACCTCCCCATTCCTACATGGAGAGAGGCCGGCCACAATTTAGAAAAAAAGGGAAAATGAGAGAGGTTGATTTCATTTGGTGTGGCAAATTTCATTCATCTCATTTTTGATACAAGGAAAAATGAAAGCACCATTTTTCATACCTTCATTCCTCCATCTTCAAAAGGCAACCAATACCCCTAAGTGAGACATGCACTCTACACTACATTCTATAGCACATCTTGGGCGCGTCGGCTAGCCAACTTCGTGCCCGAGTTGCCTCGGCATTGAGGTGGGAGCCCATAAAAGATACAGACGATGTAGTGCCCTTCCGGCAAGGAGGCGACGACCGGAGTTTCCGCGGGAGATCGGGACGATGACGAGAAGACCGGAGGACTCGGATCACTCGGTATATCTCTCACCCCATCTCTAGTTAGCTAGTATAGGTTAATGGTTTCGATCCGGGTATTTTGTCCGCGGTAGCGCCAGTTTAAAAGTTAAGAAAATTTTGATTCCGCATTTTGGCCTCGGATAGACGGCCGGGGCGCTGCTGTGGCGCAACAGTATGCGATATAACCTAGTTATCGAATCAAGGATTGATTCGATAAGCCGATACATTGGATACTAGCCGGTTATATACGATATGACCGGATCATTGGATCAAGTGTTGATTTAATGATTGAATGTATAATTATATATTTGATATATTACTTTGCATTAACTAGTATTGGTTCACTTTAAATGGATTTACTCACTTGGTTTGTGCACATTGTATATGTGATATATTTTGTGCACATGATTGTATCATGTTTGATGATACATGCAAGCTAGGGTTAGTGTAAAGAATTAGACCATGGTTAGGTTTATGATTAGGGTTTTCTTTTTATTTACTTATTCATTTATTTATTCTTTTGTTTATTTTGGAAAAAGAAAAAGGTAAAGAGAAAAAGAATGGTTGCTAGTTTTGTTTGTAGTTGAAGTTTCTTGAAAGTTTGACTTAGTCACCATTCTTATCTCATCCTTAACCCTAACCATTCAAGTTAACCATGGTCCATTCTCTACAACTAACCAAGGGTTAGTAAATGATACGTTATATTTATCTGTGATGATTAGGTGGACTTAAATGATGGGATATTCATTAATGAGATTAATGAAAGAAAATAAACCTAATTGATGTTGTGGAATCGAATTTCAAAATAAAAACAGGTAGCTACAGTTCTTGTTTTGCATCGCGGTGTTCATTATAGAACATCCTGCACCTTATTCGATGAGGAAAGGACCGAGATCCCTTCACTGGGAGTGACTCCTTTAGCAATAACTGGCAGATGCTACACACTCGGTTTGTCTTTTGATAGCTTCTATAGTTTCTGCTTTGCACAGTGATGTATATGATATATCCCGCACCTCATTCGACGAGGAAAGGGCCGACGATCCCTTCACCGGGAGTGACCCCTTTAGCAAAACTAGAAAAGCCTAAAAAACATTCCATTTAAAAACCATTTGATTCTGCAAACGAGATCAAGTTCAAAGCGTTAAAGGTTTTCACAAAAACCAGCCGCAACCCTCCGTCATTTTAGGAAGTAGAGTACTTAGTATTCGTGCTGTGTTTGTTGACCATAGTCAAGGCACAGTGTACGGTAGCTAAGTGATGTCTTCCTACACAGCATATGATGAGATTAGTTAGGACAGTCATGTGGCTTTGTTGACCTTAGCCAAGGGTCATGTGGGTGGGTCTAATTAATCACGAAATGACGGGTAGAACTTGACTAGTATCTATGATTTGTTGACCTTAGCCAAGGTCATAGGTGCTAGGGGTAAAAACCTTTATCGGGAGTTTCAAGTGTTGAAATTTGCAATGAGATTGCATACCTTCTATATGATAGTTGGATCCCGATACCCGCTGCGAGTAAGTGTTACTCTTGGGAGAGTTTTATTCATTACAATTAGCCGATCAAGTAGGTGTCTAGAAAGGTGTTAACGAGGTTACGCCTCTGGGAAAACGAGGTTTACATTAATTAGGTTCGTGCGAAAGCACGGGGGACCTCCCTCAAAGTACCGACACTGGCCTGGCTAAAAGATTGACGAACTTGTAGTGTGTAATTAATCCCGGCTAGTCTTTCCTTTTAAGGTTTGAAGGAAGATTTGATAAAAACAGTGGGAGCCATCCTGATTAGATAAAATATATAACCAATCTGATCTTGCAAGAGCGCACGCAGAGTGTTTTCTTCTCTCTCTCTCCTGGTAGCGACCATATCACGCCTTAATCAAGATAATAATACGGATGTATTGACCGAACCCGCTTGTTATACTGAGCTGGGGAACGTTGGTCCCGCTCCAACTTATAATTGTTATAAGACAGAGCAGGAAATTGGGGAATACCAGAATTCCTATGCAGCCCAAACGAAGAAAGTGCATATGATGCATCTCCTTCGGGTGTGTTCATTACAAAGAACTGTTTCTCAGTATCCTCTGCATCCTGGGTATATGATACCGGATCAGGATCCCAGATATATAATCTATTACATAGGGCTACAAAAGGGTAGAAAAACTGAGAACGGGTGATAAGTTTCATGAGACAGAAAACGGGGCAAGTGTTGCAGCCAAGTCTGTTGGTCACTGTCACCCTGTATTACGAATACATTGATTCTGAACAAATGCTATTAGATACCGAACCTGATATACAAAATCATATCAGTCTCTTTATTAGTAAAGAAAGGATATAATTTTGTATTGATGGATAATGTTTTGAACATTTCCTATATCAAAAGTTGATCGGTTCAGGCACGTTATCTAAAAGCATTGACGTTCTAAATCAAACTACAGTTCCTCGTATACAGAACACACACAAGAGGAAGAGTTCAGAAATGAACGAATTCTTCTTGAGGTATTGTAGACTAGGTCATATCAATGCGACCCGACTAGCTGAAGTTACATTTAGATGCATATTTAAATCAGTTTGAATTTACATCTTGTGAAACTTGCTAGTCATGTCACAAAGATATAATGACACCAGCTCTGTTTACTGGAAACAGAGAAAGAGTTAGTAAACTCTTGGGACTGATACATGATGATGTATGTAAGGTCTCCTGTCTACACATGCCAGGACTGGTTCTTTTTACTTCATTATATTCTCTGATAATCTCTCAAGATTCAGTCATATGTTCCTGTTGAAACATAAGTCCGAACCTTTTGAGGTATTCACAGAATATAAGTTAGAAGTAGAGAACCAATAACCGGGTATAAGTATTATGTCCTATGATGAGATCAGGGAGGAGAATACTTGTGCATGGAATCCTTGGACTATTCTAAAGGAAAATGAGATTCTCTCTCAGTATTACTCCTCTGAATACACCACAGCACAACGGTGTATCGGGACGGAGCAATCACACAATATTAGATATCATGTGCTCTATGATGAGTATTACTGAGTTACCTATTTCCTTTTGGGGTTATGCACTTGAGAAGCTGCATACCTATTGAATTAGGTTTGAATCAAATCACTGCCTACCACTCCATATAAGATATGGTATGGGAAGAACCCATCTCTTAAGCGAGTTAAGATTTGGGGTTGTCCGGCCTATGTTTAAAGCAAAATCCGGACAAGATCGAGGCAGGATCAGTTCTGTAGAACTGGAAAGTTTCCAGCTATACAAAACTGCAGTTGATGATTTGACAGAACCATAAGATTCTATAGTTCCCGACGAACCTCAGCCTCTCCGCCGATCTAGTAGGGTTCCTCATCCTCCTGAGAGATACCTCGGTTTCTCGATGACAGTGGGAGCAAGGATTGCATCATGAGATGATGACCCAACTAGTTTCGAGCAGGCCATCGAGAGTAGGGACTCTGTAAGAATGGCTGGATGCTTAGCGATCTGAGATGGAATCCATGTACACCAGCAAAGTATGGACTTTAGCTGCTATATCTGAAGGGTTAAATCCCCATCAGGAGTAAGTATATCTTGAGAAGATTACTTGGTTTAGATGGAAAAGTTGAGACTTTCAAAGCTAGACTTGTTAAAGGTTTTCGTCATCGACCAGGCGTGGATAATGATGAAACCTTTTTCCAGTAGCTATGCTTAAGTCTGTCCAGATCCTACTTACCACGGCTACATACCATGACTACGATATCTGGCGGTTGGGTGCCATGACTGCTTTTCTAAATACTGATTTAGAAGAGAACGTCTATAAGAACACAGCCAGAGGTCTTCGTAAACAGTGGGAGCAGCGGAAACGTGTGCAAGTTGATTTACATAATGAAGCAGGCATCGCGGAGTTGGAACGTCTGTTTTGATGTGATAGTCAAAGTGTTTGACTTCATCAAAATGGTAGACGAACCTTGTATATACAAAAGGGTAGTAGAGAGTAAGGTGGTCATCTTCGTATTGTACGTAGACAACATACTCTTGATAGGAAAAGAGTTTCCTATACTATGATCGGTCAATCTCCTATTATCACTAGGATTCCCCAAATAGGATCAAAGTGATACCTCCTAAATCCTGAGTTTTCAACTATGAGATAGATGTAATTGGATGTTAGGATTCTCACTAGATGTAGTGAGATGGTATCAATCGATCCTGGGGAGAATCACTGGAAGTGTTCCAGGGTGATAAAGACGACTGAATGTCAGTCACAGGCACTGTCTTTACCCTCAGTAAAGGGACGGTATGTTGGAAGAGTTCCAAGCTCGATACCGTGGCAAACTAGACGATAAAGGCTGGTAACATCGCTATTAAAGATACTACCAAAGAGGAAGTTTGGGTGTATATTGGTTCATAAGATGAACTAGGTTCCTGCCATTGTATGACAATGGAAGCGTGGCTTCGACCCTGAAACCCTGGTCCCATCAGTGACCCAGACATATTCTGAGGCAGCATCACCTGATCATGGAGATAGTTAATCTCCAGGGTGATCGAGGTTAGGAGAGTAGACTCAGAGGACAACACGGCGGATCCACTCACGAAGGCCTTTTCCCAAAGAGAGACTTTTATGGGATGGTTGAGTATGTGATACTGCAACCACTGCTACAGATGGCCCTAGTGCAAGTGGGAGATTGTTAGTTACATGTATGCCCTAGAGGCCATTTCTGTACATTGGATGTATATTGTAGTGGATGCTGGGACATATATAGGTAGGACTTTCTTGCTCGACATGATAGTACGCTATCTGGTTGCACTTTATCTTAACATGTATACTTTCTGTCTCTCTGATTACATGTTGATAAAGCCCTTAGGATGTGTACTCGACTTCCAGGACTATGATGTAGATCATACTAGTGGGGCCTGGGTAGTCCATGAGTACATCCTTGAAATGTTCCTTGTCGAGGGAATATCGAGACGGGGCATCGATATTCCAGAGTAGACTAGCGCATATCTTCTCGACCCATGCGATGGGCGATGGATGATCCCATATCCATTGGTGTTTGACATCGAAGATGGTATGCGGGTGCTCAGTGGAGACTGGGTACACTGAACGGACTCGCCGAGAACTCCCAGATGGTATTATACCTCACGTCAGATGGCAGTTCTCTGGTGACACTGGTACAGCTTAGTCTGTTGACCCGAGATCGTCATAGAGTCTTGTGTGTCTCCCACTGTGCTTTGATTTCCACCCTACCACGGCTCTACTGAGTCGTGCAAACAGGTGGTTTTTTGGTACAGTCCCGATTCACATGGAGGCAATGAGCGATAGGAGGGGATTCGTCTCTCCCGGTATTGGGGGTTGATGTTGCGCTATGCTCGACTGGCCATAACAGAAAATCCCTGGCCAGGGTTGCAGTGATATACTGGTAAGAGTTATCAATAGTTTCACGAATGTTATGGACCTCAAGTCGGCATGACTTATCGAGCTACTGGGGTCTGTCGTTTACCACCCCTAGGCGAGATATGCGACATATCAGACGAACAGACCGGACTGTACGGTAAGTGTTACTGGTTGGATTCGCAGGAGTGTGAGCGGGCTTGCTCGTCGATCTTCTGATCGCTCAATACCCGGGTGGCCGTTACGTTTAGCAGACCGCTTGCGGCTTGTGGGTGTTTGATATGATCATCATCCGCTGCCGGCGTATTGACGAGTCTTTAGAGTCCTACACAGAGGTTTCCTGGCTCAAGCGAAACGAAATATGAGCGCATATGAGATATGTGCGGGACCGAGAATAATGCGTGTATGTGATACCGTATTTCATTCTCGCAATGAATGTGTGTCGAATGGTTGTATGCGATATAACCTAGTTATCGAATCAAGGATTGATTCGATAAGCCGATACATTGGATACTAGCCGGTTATATACGATATGACCGGATCATTGGATCAAGTGTTGATTTAATGATTGAATGTATAATTATATATTTGATATATTACTTTGCATTAACTAGTATTGGTTCACTTTAAATGGATTTACTCACTTGGTTTGTGCACATTGTATATGTGATATATTTTGTGCACATGATTGTATCATGTTTGATGATACATGCAAGCTAGGGTTAGTGTAAAGAATTAGACCATGGTTAGGTTTATGATTAGGGTTTTCTTTTTATTTACTTATTCATTTATTTATTCTTTTGTTTATTTTGGAAAAAGAAAAAGGTAAAGAGAAAAAGAATGGTTGCTAGTTTTGTTTGTAGTTGAAGTTTCTTGAAAGTTTGACTTAGTCACCATTCTTATCTCATCCTTAACCCTAACCATTCAAGTTAACCATGGTCCATTCTCTACAACTAACCAAGGGTTAGTAAATGATAAGTATTGATTTATTTATCATTTTCATAACGCTTATCATATTCTTTTCTTCATCTTCTTCTTCAACATAAGAAAAAGCTTGCTACATCAATGGTGATTGATGAAAAAGTGTGTGAAATCCAAATCTAAAGTCTACCCACTTCCTATTTCTTCATCCTCTACCTCTTGCCAAGTAGTATAGGGTGTTTCCTTCACAAGTTTTCTTGACTTGGTGAAGTTGGAGCTTGATCTAGCGATGCCTCGACGTAGATCATCTTCGGCATCGTCGTCGATGACCTAGCCCGTTTTTCTCCGATGAAGCCGACGCCAGAGCCCAAGATATGATTTGGACAGCGAGAGGACTTCATCACGGAGCTTAGGAGGTGGTGGAACGGATCTACAAAGGTTGTAGCCCCTTTCCTTTAGCTATATTTCCGTTTACTTGCTTGCTTCTCCTATTTATCTAGTTAACGATCCGTATTAGGGTTAATAGGCACTTGTAAAATTTCAATTGGCCATGTTTGATCACTTGTGAGACTCCATTAGAGTGCCTAGGAACCCTACAGTTCGATCAGATACGTGCGGTATTGCACGGATCGTGATTGGACGGATTTTACTAGCCGGCTTTGGCTTAAGCCGGATCATAGTATTATGATAGTGTAGTTTTATCTCTTTGCCTTTGTGTTCAGTGGGAATACAAATGCGGGCATGTATATGCAGTAGTGGGGTTTTCCTGTAATTTATTACGGGATCAGTTTTCTGAAGTTGCCAGTTTGCATTCCGTTCCGGCCGGTTTTTCCTTTGTTCCTTCACGGCCGGACTTTATCGTTGGCGGGGCTAATTTGCAATTGTGCAAATTAGTATTGGTGGAGGGGGTTCTTAGTAAAATGGTAGCATCATGATGAGATTCTATTTTGGTCTCTTTCTTGCTTTAATGAGAAAGAAATTGATTTGGCTTTGGATTTGATATGTGGTGACTATTTTCTTGATCATTATCTTCACACACATTTCTCACTTGCAATATTCTTTTCTTTTTCCCACCATCATTTCACGGAGAGGGCCGGCCACATATTGGAGGAAGAATGGGAGTGCTCATTTTATGTGAGGGATTGATCCATCTCATTTCATGCTTCTATGCTTGCTAAAATTCCAAACTTCTCTCCTTCATTCATTCTCCACCTCCACCATCATCAAGGCAGCTTGATAACCCCAAAAGAGACATAGTATTCTACACTAGTCTACCGCAAACCTTGGACGCGTCGGCTAGCCAACTTCACGCCCGAGTTGCCTCGGTCCAGAGGTGGAAGCCCGTAAAAGATTCCGGCTACGTGGTGCCCTTTCCGACGAGGAGGAGTTGAACGGAGTTTCCGCGGGAGATCGGAGTGGAGACGAAGACCGAAGGACACGGATTGCTTGGTATACTTTTCTACCCGTATTTTACTTTGCTAGTTGCTAGGTTAATGGCCCGATCCGGGTGAAAAGTACGCGGTGGTGCCGGTTCAATAGTTTTTGAAAGTTTTTGTTTCCGCGTTTCCGGCGTCGGATCGACGGCCGGGGCGCCGCCGCGGACTTACACCAAGGTGTATAAAATCATAAACGTATGCAACTGCGTGCACAAAACACATATCAATGCACTAGAAGCACATATAAGCTATACCGAGTGCAAAATCAAATCGAGTGCGTACCACACGCACAAAAATCAAATCAACTGTATAAAATCCATCAAAATCATAAACATGTGCAGCCAAGGCACAAAACCGATATCAATTGCAATAAATATGCACAAATCAAAAACCAACACAACGGTGTATAAAATATATATCAAGTGCAATACTATGCACAAAATGTAAATACCCAGTAGGTGCAGCCATGGTGCACGAAAACGATATCATGAAACTCTATCATCAAAACTCAAATCCAAGCGATATAAGCGTGATACTCGGATCACAAACGCAAATCGCAACAAATGACATTGAGGTACACCTCCTACAATGTCGAAAAATAAATCGGTGCGCCTAAAACCGGCAGATAAGAACATCCGCTTGCCTCCTGCTCACAGTCTGGCGTCCTCAGTCTCTGGGTCCTTATCTCCTCTGTGGATTCACCAATCTCGCAATCCATCAGCTCATCGGCCCAGTCAGGTGTGATAACGGGAACGATTCTGCTCTATCACTTCTCTGGTCATCTCTCGGCCAATCATCATGACCACTCGTAAAGTAGCACATTACTGGCGTAGGCCTCTAGCCCTCTGAATACACATCACACATCTGATCCTGGGAGCAAATCTTATTGCAGCAGTGTCCTGGAAGAAACCCTACTCAAGGTCTCTTCCGATCTTGCCTATGCCGAACTGTACGGAGGCTGGTACTCTTACATAATCTTTTCTCGTTTTCTGGACATCTGCATGTTCTGCCTACATTTCTGTTAGTTATATGTATGCCCTAGAGGCCATTACTGTACATAGGATGTATATTGTAGTGGATGCTGGGACATATATAGGGAGGACTTTCTTGCTCGACATGATAGTATGCTATCTGGTTACCCTTTACCTTAACGTGTATGCTGATTGTCTCTCTGTTACATGTTGGTAAAGCCCTTAGGATCTGTACTTGACTACCTGGACTATGATGCGGATCATACTAGTGGGGACATGGTAGTCTATAAGTACATCCTTCAAAGTCCCTAGTCGTGGGTGTATCGAGACGGGGCATCGATATACCAGAGTAGACTAGCGTATACCTTCTCGACTCATGTAGATGGGCGATGGATGATCCCATATCCATCGGTGTTTGACATCAGAGATGATATACGGGTGCTCAGTAGAGACTGGGTACACTGGACGGACTCGCCGAAAACTCCCAGATGGTATTATACCTCACGTCAGATGGCAGTTCTATGGTGACACTGGTACAGAGTAGTCTGTTGACCCGAGATCGTCATAGAGTCTTGTGTGGTTCCCACTGTGCTTTGATTTCCATCTTACCACGTCCAAGAGGGCGTGCAAAACGGTGGTTTTTGGGTACAGTCCCGAGTCACATGGAGGCAATGAGCGATAGGAGGGGATTCGTCTCTCCCAGTATAGGGAGTTGATGTTGCGCTGTGTTCGATTGGCTATAACAGGAAATCCCTGGCCAGGGTTGCTGAGATTTACTGGTAAGTGTTACCAGTAGTTTCTCAAACAGTTATAGACCTCATATCGACACGACTTATTGAGCTATTGGGGTCTGACGTTTACCACCCCTAGGCGAGATATGCAACAGATCAGACGATCAGACCGGACTGTACGATAGTGTTACTGGTCGGATTCACTGGAGTGTGAGCGGGCTTGCTCGTCGATCTTCAGATCGCTCAATACCCGGGTGGCCGTTACGTTTAGCAGACCGCTTGCGGCTTGTGGATGTTTGATATGATCATCATCCGCTGCCGGCGTATTGACGAGTCTTTAGAGTCCTACACAGAGGTTTCCTGGCTCAAGCGAAACGAAATAGGAGCGCATATGAGATATGTGCGGGACCGAGAATAATGCGTGTATGTGATACCGTATTCTATTCTCGCGATAAATATATCGAATGGTTGTATGCGATATAACCTGGTTATCGATTCAAGCGTTGATTCGATAAGCCGATATATTAGATACCAGTCGGTTATGTGCGCATGACCGGATCATTGAATCAAGTGTTGATTTAATGATTTAATGTATAATTATATATTTGATATATTACTTTGCATTAACTAGTATCGGTTCACTTTAGACGGATTTTCTCACTCGGATGTGCGCATTGTATATGCGATATACTTTTGTGCACTTGATTGTATCATGTTTGATGATGCATACCACTTTGGTTAAGTGTAAAGTTTGAACCATGGTTGTGTTTATGTTTAGGGTTTTATTTTCTTAATTATTCATTTATTCTTTATGATAAATGAATAAAAGAAAGTGAGAAAAGAAAATGAGAAAAGAATGGTGGCTTCTTTTGTTGTTTAGTTGAAACTTCATGAAGCTTTGACCTAAGTCCACCATTCTTATCTCATTCTTAACCCTAACCATAAAACTAACCTTGGTTAACTCTCTACACTTTACCATGGTTAGAATTATGATAAGAATTCATTTTCTTTTCATTTTCTAATAACTTATCATAATATCTTTCTTCTTCTTCTTCATGCTTCAAGTGAAGAAGCTTGAAGTCCATCAATGGTGATTGATGCATATGAGTGAGAAATCCAATTCTAAAGTCTACCCACTTCCTATTTCTTCATCCTCTACCTCTTGCCAAGTAGTAGAGTGTGTTTCCTTCACAAGTTTCATGACTTGTTGAAGGTGGAGCTTGATTCATCGATGCTTCGACGTAGATCATCTTCGGCATGGACATCGACGACCTAGCTTGCCTATTCTCCGACGAAGCCGACTCTAGAGCCCGGATTTGATTTGGACAGCGGAGACGACCTCGTTGCGGAGCTATGGAGGTGGAGCACCGGATCTACAAAGGTTGTATTTCCGTATTTTATATAGTTAACTGTTAACTAGCTCTTTTCGCCTAGACATCTAGCAAACGATCCGTACTTTAGGGTTTGTAGGCACCGTAAAATTTTGAAATTGCCATGGTTGATGGCTTGGGAGACCTCACTAGAGTGCCTAGGAACCCTGCAGTGGTATCAGAGCCTAGCTAGAGCCTTAGGCGAAGTCCAGACGGAAATTGAAGTCCGAACGAACCCGAAACCCCACATCGATATTGCTCTCTGTACAATTTTTAAAAACAGGGATTTTTCCACATTAAAAATGTTCAGAAATATCAGCAGGCAATTATAAGAAATATTGTAAAATTCGGATGCCTAATTCCTACAGTGCGCCGCGCTTCCGCGGCACGAGCTTGGCTCGTGCGGCGCAAGCGCGGCCATTTTGTCGTTTCTGGCATACTAATTTCTACAGTAATTCATATTGTGCTGTACTGGTATTCATGGGTATTTTTAATAATTTTTCAAGAGTTGAAATTTCTGCAGTTGTTTTGGGGATTCGGTGTTTCGATCGGGGTATCAATTTTTGTCTGTGTGGCTTTCTGGATAAATTTTAGAATATGTTAAAAAGTTTGACCGGATATAAATACCCAATTTTTCCCCTGTCGGGAAATTTCCAAGTGTTGGATTTTTCCGTAGTTTAACGACGTTCTAAGTAGTGCAAGTAACGCGATGGTCCCTCTAGAAGACACAAACCTTAACTCGATTATGTGACCGCTTTGAACTGCCCTTTGAACCTTCGGGTTTGGGGCAGTACGGCGTGCCACATGTGAGGCGTTGGCTTGACCCTTCTACGGCTGGATCGTTGGTACTGAGGCACGAACGGAATGTTGTTATACTTGTTTCATGTGTTGATCAGTTTCGGGAAAACTTGGGTGTTCGATTGTTCGATCGAAAAGTTTAACATTTTCTGTTTATCTGGAATGGGATACAATAATTGGAATTCACAATGAGTTATGTGATAACTAAATGAATGTTATAAACGTAGCAGTTTAGTCTCACTTGATCGGTTGCCACGGAATTTTGATGTGATCAAAAGTCCGTCGCAATCACGTAGCGTACGCGGATACTCGCCGGGTAAACTTAATAGACAGCTTCACGCCATTGCCCCGACCAAGTGACTGTAGGAGAATCCCGTCGCTGAAAGCATCCGTTCGGGTGCGCGCGGTAGCGGTGTTCCTCCTTGGTGCACTTCGTCGACGGTATCGGGGGTGCGGCCGTCTATTGAAGTTTGCGACGAGCATTCGATCAGGATGTCGGGAATCTTGTTGAATTACCCGACTTGGTATTGAAAAGTGTTTTCGATTTTGAGACTAAAATGCGGGGTTTATAATTGTTAGGCATGTGATGTCTAAGGTATTCATTTGATTAGGCATGCGATGTCTATGCAGATTGCGGATTCCAACTGTTGTAGTTTTACACTTTCTTTTCTGTGACCGTAAGTGTAATATGTGATATCGCCGGTTTCGTTGCTATATGTCAACGACAATTGGGATGCACATATTTACTTACGTTGATGACATGTGATGTTATGTGTTGCTGGATATGTTATATTGGATCGTCGTGTTTGAATAGCCGGGGGTTTTTATGTGAGATGAGTGTTTTTCATTTTCATTCATGTAAAAACTTGTATGTAATATTCTTTTATTGTGGCGCTTCCAGGTTGCGGGAGTTGTCACCGTTTGTATATTATTTACTTTTCCGCACTAGGATAGACCCAAGGAGGAGGGCACAAGTAACCGGGTTCTGGAGTCCAGTGGGAGACCAACTCGAGGAGTCGAGTCCGGGTCTCCTAACTCTAGAATTGGTAGGGTTGCTTGCCGCTCTCGTAGGGGTCTAGGGGTGTGGGTTTGGCTATTCATCACGACCGTGGAATCCGTGTTTTATACTGGCTCGTATTGAAAACACGGACGTCCTAGTATATCCAATATTTCATATGATTCTTCTGCTGCGATATCTGTGATGAGATCATGCGATGTTTCTGTGATGGATATAGTATATAGTATATATGATATATTATATAGACGTTACTTATGTTTTACACCCGCGCTAGCCCTGCCCTACTCTGCCGTTAGTTACCTAACCTAACGGTGCACGAGGGGACATCGAGGCGAATGCGGATGGCATAAGTGTACGTCATATCTATCTGTGATGTTTAGGTACTTAAATGATGGGACTTCATTAATGTGATTAATGAAATAAAAGAAACCTAAGATGTTGTAGAATTGAATTTCAAAATAAAACAGGTAGCTACAGTTCTTGCTTTGCACAGCGGTATATGTGATATATCCTGCACCTTATTCGATGAGGAAAGGACCGAGATCCCTTCACCGGGAGTGACTCCTTTAGCAATAACTGGCAGATGCTACACACTCGGTTTGTATTTTAATTGCTTTTAAGAGTTTTTGCTTTGCACAGTGATATATATGATATATCCCGCACCTCATTCGACGAGGAAAGGACCGACGATCCCTTCACCGGGAGTGACTCCTTTAGCAAAACTAGAAAAGCCTCAAAAACACTCCATTTCAAAATTCATTCGATCCTACAACGATATCAAGTTCATTACGCAATAGGTTTTCAGAAAAACCTGTCGTAGCCCTCCGTCATTTCAGATACGTACTAGTTAGTATTCGTGCTGCGGTTGTTTGGCCTCCGTCAAGGCGTAGTGTACGGTAGCTAACTAGTGCTTATCTGCTAGCATATGATGCGATTGGATTAGGGTATTCGTACGGCGTTGTTTGGCCTCCGTCAAGGGTCGTGCGGGTGGGTTTAATTCAATCAGGAAATGACGGGTTGAACTTGACTAGCGGACTATGGGTTGTTTGGCCTCCGTCAAGGTCATAGCGAGCTAGGGGCAAAATATTATCGGGAATTTCAAGTGTTGAAATTTGCAATGAGATTGCATACCTTCTATGAGATAGTTGGATCCCGATACCCGCTGCGAGTAAGAGTTACTCCTGGGAGAGTTTTATACATTACAATTAGCCGATCAAGTAGGTGTCTAGAAAGGTGTCAACGGGGTTACGCCTCTGGGAAAACGAGGTTTACATTAATTAGGTTCGTGCGAAAGCACGGGGGACCTCCCTCAAAGTACCGACACTGGCCTGGCTGAAAGATTGGCGAACTTGTAGTATGTAATTAATCCCGGCTAGTCTTTCCTTTTAGGGTTTGAAGGAAGATTTGATAAAAAGCAGTAGGAGCCATCCTGATTAGATAAAATAATAACCAATCTATTCTTGACAGAGCGCACGCTGAGTGTTTTCTTCTCTCTCTCTCCAGGTAGCGACCATATCACGCCTTAATCAAGATAATAATACGGATTATTGACCGAACCCGCTTGTTATACTGAGCTGGGGAACGTTGGTCCCGCTCCACCTTATAATTGTTATAAGACAGAGCAGGAAATTGGGGAATACCAGATTTCCCGTGCCGCCCAAACGAAGAGAGTGCATGCTGATGCATCATCTTCGGGTGTGTTCATTACAGAGAACTGTTCTCAGTATTCTCTACGTCCTGGGTATGTGATACCAGAACAGGATCCCAGATATGTAATCTGTTACATAGGGCTACAGAAAGGTAGAGAACTGAGAACGGGTGATAAGTTTCATGAGGCAGAAAACGGGGCAAGTGTTGCAGCCAAGTCTGTTGGTCACTGTCACCCTGTATTACAATACATTGATTCTGAACGAATGTTATTAGATACCGAACCTGATATACAAAATCATATCAGTCTCTTTATCAGTAAAGAAATGATAAAATTTTGTATTGTTGGATAATGTTTTGAACATTTCCTATATCAAAAGTTGATCGGTTCAGGCACGTTATCTAAAAGCATTGATGTTCTAAATCAAACTACAGTTCTTGGTATACGGATCACACATAAGAGGAAGAGTTCAGAAATGAACAGATTCTTCTTAAGGTATTGTAGACTAGGTCAGATCAATGTGACCCGACTAGCTGAAGTTACATGTAGATGCATATTTAAATCAGTTTGAATTTATATCTTGTGAAACTCGCCAGTCATGTCACAAAGATAAGATGACCACAGCTCTGTTTATTGGAAACAGAGAAAGAGTTAGTAAACTCTTGGGATTGATACATGTTGATGTATGTAAGGTCCCCTGTCTACACATGCCAGGACTGGTTCTTTATACTTCGTTATATTCTCTGATAATCTCTCAAGATTCAGTCATATGTTCCTGTTGAAACATGAGTCCGAACCTTTTGAGATATTCACAGAATATAAGTTAGAAGTAGAGAACCATAATACGGGTATAAGTATTATGTCCTTTGATGAGATCAAGGAGGAGAATACTTGAGCATGGAATTACTGGACTGTTCTAAAAGAGAATGAGATTCTCTCTCAGCATTACTCCTCTGTATACACCATAGCACGATGGTATATCGGGGCGGAGCAATCACACCCTATATGATATGGTGTGCTCTATGATGAGTACTACTGAGTTACCTTTTTCCTTTTGGGAGTTATGCACTTGAGAAGCTGCATACCTATTGAATAGGGTTCCAATCAAATCAGTTGCCTACCATTTCATATGTGATATGGAAAGGAAGAGCCCATGTCTTAAGCTAGTTAAGATTTGGGGTTGTCCGGCCTATGTCTAAAAGCAAAATCCGGACAAGCTCGAGGCAAGGTCTGTTATGTACAACTGGAAAGGTTCCAGCTATACAAACTACAGCAGATGATTTGGTACAACCAAAGGATTCGATAGTTACCAACGAACCTCAGCCTCTCCGCCGATCTAGTAGGGTTCCTCACCCACCTGAGAGATACTTCGGTTTCTCTATGACAGTGGGAGCGAGGATTGCATCATGAGATGATGACCCAACTAGTTTCGAGCTGGCCATCAGGAGTAAGACTCTGTAAGAATGGCTGGATGTTTATCGATCTGAGATGGAATCCTTATACACCAACAAAGTATGGACTTTGGTTGCAATATCTGAAGGGTTAAATCCCCATCAGGAGCAAGTATATCTTGAGAAGATTACTTGGTGTAGATGGAAAAGTTGAGACTTTCAAAGCTAGACTTGTTAAAGGTTTTCGTCATCGACCAGGCGTGGATCATGATGAAACCTTTTCAAGTGACTATGCTTAAGTCTATCCAGATCCTACTTACCACGGCTACATACCATGACAACGATATCTGGTGGTTGGGTGTCTTGACTGCTTTTCTAAATGATGATTTAGAAGAGTGCGTCTATAAGTACACAGCCAGAGAACTCGTAGAAAGTGGGAGCAGCGGAAACGTGTGCAAGATGCTTTATAGAATAAAGCAGGCATCGCGGAGTTGGAACATCTGTTTTGATGGATTAGTCAAGGAGTATGACATCATCAAAATGGTAGATGAACCTTGTATTAACAAAAAGGTAGTAGGGAGTATGGTGACGATCCTCGTAGAGTACGTGGATGACATACTCTTGATAGGGAAGGAGTTTCCTATGCTACGCTCGATCAATCTCCGCTTATCACAATGATTCTCCATATAGGATTAAAGTGATACCTTCTAAATCCAGGATTTTGGATCTATGAGATAGATCTAAATGGATGTTAGGATACTCACTAGATGTAGTGGGATGGTATCAAACGATCCTGGGGAGAATCACTGGAAGGGTTCCAGGGTGATAAAGACGACTGAATGTCAGTCGCAGGCATTGTCTTAACCCTCAATAGAAGGGACGGTATGTTGGTAGAGTTCCAAGCTAAGATACCGTGACATACTAGACGATAAAGGCTGGATACATCGCTACTTAAGATGCTACCAAAGAGGCTGTTTGGGTGTATAATGGTTCATGAGATGAACTATGTTCCTCCCATTGTGTGACAATGGAGTTGTGGCTTATGCCAAGGAACGTCCGTCCCATCAGTGATCCAGACATATTCTATGGCAGTATCACCTGATCATGGAGATGATTGATCTCCAGGGAGATCGAGGTTAGGAGAGTAGATTCAGAGGACAACACAGCGGATCCACTCACAAAGGCCTGTTCCCAGAGAGAGACTTTTATAGGATGGTTGAGTATGAGATACTACAACCACTGCTACAGATGGCCCTAGTGCAAGTGGGAGATTGTTAGTTATATGTATGCCCTAGAGGCCATTACTGTACATAGGATGTATATTGTAGTGGATGCTGGGACATATATAGGGAGGACTTTCTTGCTCGACATGATAGTATGCTATCTGGTTACCCTTTACCTTAACGTGTATGCTGATTGTCTCTCTGTTACATGTTGGTAAAGCCCTTAGGATCTGTACTTGACTACCTGGACTATGATGCGGATCATACTAGTGGGGACATGGTAGTCTATAAGTACATCCTTCAAAGTCCCTAGTCGTGGGTGTATCGAGACGGGGCATCGATATACCAGAGTAGACTAGCGTATACCTTCTCGACTCATGTAGATGGGCGATGGATGATCCCATATCCATCGGTGTTTGACATCAGAGATGATATACGGGTGCTCAGTAGAGACTGGGTACACTAGACGGACTCGCCGAGAACTCCCAGATGGTATTATACCTCACGTCAGATGGCAGTTCTATGGTGACACTGGTACAGAGTAGTCTGTTGACCCGAGATCGTCATAGAGTCTTGTGTGGTTCCCACTGTGCTTTGATTTCCATCTTACCACGTCCAAGAGGGCGTGCAAAACGGTGGTTTTTGGGTACAGTCCCGAGTCACATGGAGGCAATGAGCGATAGGAGGGGATTCGTCTCTCCCGGTATAGGGAGTTGATGTTGCGCTGTGTTCGATTGGCTATAACAGGAAATCCCTGGCCAGGGTTGCTGAGATTTACTGGTAAGTGTTACCAGTAGTTTCTCGAACAGTTATAGACCTCATATCGACACGACTTATTGAGCTATTGGGGTCTGACGTTTACCACCCCTAGGCGAGATATGCAACAGATCAGACGATCAGACCGGACTGTACGGTAGTGTTACTGGTCGGATTCACTGGAGTGTGAGCGGGCTTGCTCGTCGATCTTCAGATCGCTCAATACCCGGGTGGCCGTTACGTTTAGCAGACCGCTTGCGGCTTGTGGATGTTTGATATGATCATCATCCGCTGCCGGCGTATTGACGAGTCTTTAGAGTCCTACACAGAGGTTTCCTGGCTCAAGCGAAACGAAATAGGAGCGCATATGAGATATGTGCGGGACCGAGAATAATGCGTGTATGTGATACCGTATTCTATTCTCGCGATAAATATATCGAATGGTTGTATGCGATATAACCTGGTTATCGATTCAAGCGTTGATTCGATAAGCCGATATATTAGATACCAGTCGGTTATGTGCGCATGACCGGATCATTGAATCAAGTGTTGATTTAATGATTTAATGTATAATTATATATTTGATATATTACTTTGCATTAACTAGTATCGGTTCACTTTAGACGGATTTTCTCACTCGGATGTGCGCATTGTATATGCGATATACTTTTGTGCACTTGATTGTATCATGTTTGATGATGCATACCACTTTGGTTAAGTGTAAAGTTTGAACCATGGTTGTGTTTATGTTTAGGGTTTTATTTTCTTAATTATTCATTTATTCTTTATGATAAATGAATAAAAGAAAGTGAGAAAAGAAAATGAGAAAAGAATGGTGGCTTCTTTTGTTGTTTAGTTGAAACTTCATGAAGCTTTGACCTAAGTCCACCATTCTTATCTCATTCTTAACCCTAACCATAAAACTAACCTTGGTTAACTCTCTACACTTTACCATGGTTAGAATTATGATAAGAATTCATTTTCTTTTCATTTTCTAATAACTTATCATAATATCTTTCTTCTTCTTCTTCTTCATGCTTCAAGTGAAGAAGCTTGAAGTCCATCAATGGTGATTGATGCATATGAGTGAGAAATCCAATTCTAAAGTCTACCCACTTCCTATTTCTTCATCCTCTACCTCTTGCCAAGTAGTAGAGTGTGTTTCCTTCACAAGTTTCATGACTTGTTGAAGGTGGAGCTTGATTCATCGATGCTTCGACGTAGATCATCTTCGGCATGGACATCGACGACCTAGCTTGCCTATTCTCCGACGAAGCCGACTCTAGAGCCCGGATTTGATTTGGACAGCGGAGACGACCTCGTTGCGGAGCTATGGAGGTGGAGCACCGGATCTACAAAGGTTGTATTTCCGTATTTTATATAGTTAACTGTTAACTAGCTCTTTTCGCCTAGACATCTAGCAAACGATCCGTACTTTAGGGTTTGTAGGCACCGTAAAATTTTGAAATTGCCATGGTTGATGGCTTGGGAGACCTCACTAGAGTGCCTAGGAACCCTGCAGTGGTATCAGAGCCTAGCTAGAGCCTTAGGCGAAGTCCAGACGGAAATTGAAGTCCGAACGAACCCGAAACCCCACATCGATATTGCTCTCTGTACAATTTTTAAAAACAGGGATTTTTCCACATTAAAAATGTTCAGAAATATCAGCAGGCAATTATAAGAAATATTGTAAAATTCGGATGCCTAATTCCTACAGTGCGCCGCGCTTCCGCGGCACGAGCTTGGCTCGTGCGGCGCAAGCGCGGCCATTTTGTCGTTTCTGGCATACTAATTTCTACAGTAATTCATATTGTGCTGTACTGGTATTCATGGGTATTTTTAATAATTTTTCAAGAGTTGAAATTTCTGCAGTTGTTTTGGGGATTCGGTGTTTCGATCGGGGTATCAATTTTTGTCTGTGTGGCTTTCTGGATAAATTTTAGAATATGTTAAAAAGTTTGACCGGATATAAATACCCAATTTTTCCCCTGTCGGGAAATTTCCAAGTGTTGGATTTTTCCGTAGTTTAACGACGTTCTAAGTAGTGCAAGTAACGCGATGGTCCCTCTAGAAGACACAAACCTTAACTCGATTATGTGACCGCTTTGAACTGCCCTTTGAACCTTCGGGTTTGGGGCAGTACGGCGTGCCACATGTGAGGCGTTGGCTTGACCCTTCTACGGCTGGATCGTTGGTACTGAGGCACGAACGGAATGTTGTTATACTTGTTTCATGTGTTGATCAGTTTCGGGAAAACTTGGGTGTTCGATTGTTCGATCGAAAAGTTTAACATTTTCTGTTTATCTGGAATGGGATACAATAATTGGAATTCACAATGAGTTATGTGATAACTAAATGAATGTTATAAACGTAGCAGTTTAGTCTCACTTGATCGGTTGCCACGGAATTTTGATGTGATCAAAAGTCCGTCGCAATCACGTAGCGTACGCGGATACTCGCCGGGTAAACTTAATAGACAGCTTCACGCCATTGCCCCGACCAAGTGACTGTAGGAGAATCCCGTCGCTGAAAGCATCCGTTCGGGTGCGCGCGGTAGCGGTGTTCCGCCTTGGTGCACTTCGTCGACGGTATCGGGGGTGCGGCCGTCTATTGAAGTTTGCGACGAGCATTCGATCAGGATGTCGGGAATCTTGTTGAATTACCCGACTTGGTATTGAAAAGTGTTTTCGATTTTGAGACTAAAATGCGGGGTTTATAATTGTTAGGCATGTGATGTCTAAGGTATTCATTTGATTAGGCATGCGATGTCTATGCAGATTGCGGATTCCAACTGTTGTAGTTTTACACTTTCTTTTCTGTGACCGTAAGTGTAATATGTGATATCGCCGGTTTCGTTGCTATATGTCAACGACAATTGGGATGCACATATTTACTTACGTTGATGACATGTGATGTTATGTGTTGCTGGATATGTTATATTGGATCGTCGTGTTTGAATAGCCGGGGGTTTTTATGTGAGATGAGTGTTTTTCATTTTCATTCATGTAAAAACTTGTATGTAATATTCTTTTATTGTGGCGCTTCCAGGTTGCGGGAGTTGTCACCGTTTGTATATTATTTACTTTTCCGCACTAGGATAGACCCAAGGAGGAGGGCACAAGTAACCGGGTTCTGGAGTCCAGTGGGAGACCAACTCGAGGAGTCGAGTCCGGGTCTCCTAACTCTAGAATTGGTAGGGTTGCTTGCCGCTCTCGTAGGGGTCTAGGGGTGTGGGTTTGGCTATTCATCACGACCGTGGAATCCGTGTTTTATACTGGCTCGTATTGAAAACACGGACGTCCTAGTATATCCAATATTTCATATGATTCTTCTGCTGCGATATCTGTGATGAGATCATGCGATGTTTCTGTGATGGATATAGTATATAGTATATATGATATATTATATAGACGTTACTTATGTTTTACACCCGCGCTAGCCCTGCCCTACTCTGCCGTTAGTTACCTAACCTAACGGTGCACGAGGGGACATCGAGGCGAATGCGGATGGCATAAGTGTACGTCATATCTATCTGTGATGTTTAGGTACTTAAATGATGGGACTTCATTAATGTGATTAATGAAATAAAAGAAACCTAAGATGTTGTAGAATTGAATTTCAAAATAAAACAGGTAGCTACAGTTCTTGCTTTGCACAGCGGTATATGTGATATATCCTGCACCTTATTCGATGAGGAAAGGACCGAGATCCCTTCACCGGGAGTGACTCCTTTAGCAATAACTGGCAGATGCTACACACTCGGTTTGTATTTTGATTGCTTTTAAGAGTTTTTGCTTTGCACAGTGATATATATGATATATCCCGCACCTCATTCGACGAGGAAAGGACCGACGATCCCTTCACCGGGAGTGACTCCTTTAGCAAAACTAGAAAAGCCTCAAAAACACTCCATTTCAAAATTCATTCGATCCTACAACGATATCAAGTTCATTACGCAATAGGTTTTCAGAAAAACCTGTCGTAGCCCTCCGTCATTTCAGATACGTACTAGTTAGTATTCGTGCTGCGGTTGTTTGGCCTCCGTCAAGGCGTAGTGTACGGTAGCTAACTAGTGCTTATCTGCTAGCATATGATGCGATTGGATTAGGGTATTCGTACGGCGTTGTTTGGCCTCCGTCAAGGGTCGTGCGGGTGGGTTTAATTCAATCAGGAAATGACGGGTTGAACTTGACTAGCGGACTATGGGTTGTTTGGCCTCCGTCAAGGTCATAGCGAGCTAGGGGCAAAATATTATCGGGAATTTCAAGTGTTGAAATTTGCAATGAGATTGCATACCTTCTATGAGATAGTTGGATCCCGATACCCGCTGCGAGTAAGAGTTACTCCTGGGAGAGTTTTATACATTACAATTAGCCGATCAAGTAGGTGTCTAGAAAGGTGTCAACGGGGTTACGCCTCTGGGAAAACGAGGTTTACATTAATTAGGTTCGTGCGAAAGCACGGGGGACCTCCCTCAAAGTACCGACACTGGCCTGGCTGAAAGATTGGCGAACTTGTAGTATGTAATTAATCCCGGCTAGTCTTTCCTTTTAGGGTTTGAAGGAAGATTTGATAAAAAGCAGTAGGAGCCATCCTGATTAGATAAAATAATAACCAATCTATTCTTGACAGAGCGCACGCTGAGTGTTTTCTTCTCTCTCTCTCCAGGTAGCGACCATATCACGCCTTAATCAAGATAATAATACGGATTATTGACCGAACCCGCTTGTTATACTGAGCTGGGGAACGTTGGTCCCGCTCCACCTTATAATTGTTATAAGACAGAGCAGGAAATTGGGGAATACCAGATTTCCCGTGCCGCCCAAACGAAGAGAGTGCATGCTGATGCATCATCTTCGGGTGTGTTCATTACAGAGAACTGTTCTCAGTATTCTTTACGTCCTGGGTATGTGATACCAGAACAGGATCCCAGATATGTAATCTGTTACATAGGGCTACAGAAAGGTAGAGAACTGAGAACGGGTGATAAGTTTCATGAGGCAGAAAACGGGGCAAGTGTTGCAGCCAAGTCTGTTGGTCACTGTCACCCTGTATTACAATACATTGATTCTGAACGAATGTTATTAGATACCGAACCTGATATACAAAATCATATCAGTCTCTTTATCAGTAAAGAAATGATAAAATTTTGTATTGTTGGATAATGTTTTGAACATTTCCTATATCAAAAGTTGATCGGTTCAGGCACGTTATCTAAAAGCATTGATGTTCTAAATCAAACTACAGTTCTTAGTATACGGATCACACATAAGAGGAAGAGTTCAGAAATGAACAGATTCTTCTTAAGGTATTGTAGACTAGGTCAGATCAATGTGACCCGACTAGCTGAAGTTACATGTAGATGCATATTTAAATCAGTTTGAATTTATATCTTGTGAAACTCGCCAGTCATGTCACAAAGATAAGATGACCACAGCTCTGTTTATTGGAAACAGAGAAAGAGTTAGTAAACTCTTGGGATTGATACATGTTGATGTATGTAAGGTCCCCTGTCTACACATGCCAGGACTGGTTCTTTATACTTCGTTATATTCTCTGATAATCTCTCAAGATTCAGTCATATGTTCCTGTTGAAACATGAGTCCGAACCTTTTGAGATATTCACAGAATATAAGTTAGAAGTAGAGAACCATAATACGGGTATAAGTATTATGTCCTTTGATGAGATCAAGGAGGAGAATACTTGAGCATGGAATTACTGGACTGTTCTAAAAGAGAATGAGATTCTCTCTCAGCATTACTCCTCTGTATACACCATAGCACGATGGTATATCGGGGCGGAGCAATCACACCCTATATGATATGGTGTGCTCTATGATGAGTACTACTGAGTTACCTTTTTCCTTTTGGGAGTTATGCACTTGAGAAGCTGCATACCTATTGAATAGGGTTCCAATCAAATCAGTTGCCTACCATTTCATATGTGATATGGAAAGGAAGAGCCCATGTCTTAAGCTAGTTAAGATTTGGGGTTGTCCGGCCTATGTCTAAAAGCAAAATCCGGACAAGCTCGAGGCAAGGTCTGTTATGTACAACTGGAAAGGTTCCAGCTATACAAACTACAGCAGATGATTTGGTACAACCAAAGGATTCGATAGTTACCAACGAACCTCAGCCTCTCCGCCGATCTAGTAGGGTTCCTCACCCACCTGAGAGATACTTCGGTTTCTCTATGACAGTGGGAGCGAGGATTGCATCATGAGATGATGACCCAACTAGTTTCGAGCTGGCCATCAGGAGTAAGACTCTGTAAGAATGGCTGGATGTTTATCGATCTGAGATGGAATCCTTATACACCAACAAAGTATGGACTTTGGTTGCAATATCTGAAGGGTTAAATCCCCATCAGGAGCAAGTATATCTTGAGAAGATTACTTGGTGTAGATGGAAAAGTTGAGACTTTCAAAGCTAGACTTGTTAAAGGTTTTCGTCATCGACCAGGCGTGGATCATGATGAAACCTTTTCAAGTGACTATGCTTAAGTCTATCCAGATCCTACTTACCACGGCTACATACCATGACAACGATATCTGGTGGTTGGGTGTCTTGACTGCTTTTCTAAATGATGATTTAGAAGAGTGCGTCTATAAGTACACAGCCAGAGAACTCGTAGAAAGTGGGAGCAGCGGAAACGTGTGCAAGATGCTTTATAGAATAAAGCAGGCATCGCGGAGTTGGAACATCTGTTTTGATGGATTAGTCAAGGAGTATGACATCATCAAAATGGTAGATGAACCTTGTATTAACAAAAAGGTAGTAGGGAGTATGGTGACGATCCTCGTAGAGTACGTGGATGACATACTCTTGATAGGGAAGGAGTTTCCTATGCTACGCTCGATCAATCTCCGCTTATCACAATGATTCTCCATATAGGATTAAAGTGATACCTTCTAAATCCAGGATTTTGGATCTATGAGATAGATCTAAATGGATGTTAGGATACTCACTAGATGTAGTGGGATGGTATCAAACGATCCTGGGGAGAATCACTGGAAGGGTTCCAGGGTGATAAAGACGACTGAATGTCAGTCGCAGGCATTGTCTTAACCCTCAATAGAAGGGACGGTATGTTGGTAGAGTTCCAAGCTAAGATACCGTGACATACTAGACGATAAAGGCTGGATACATCGCTACTTAAGATGCTACCAAAGAGGCTGTTTGGGTGTATAATGGTTCATGAGATGAACTATGTTCCTCCCATTGTGTGACAATGGAGTTGTGGCTTATGCCAAGGAACGTCCGTCCCATCAGTGATCCAGACATATTCTATGGCAGTATCACCTGATCATGGAGATGATTGATCTCCAGGGAGATCGAGGTTAGGAGAGTAGATTCAGAGGACAACACAGCGGATCCACTCACAAAGGCCTGTTCCCAGAGAGAGACTTTTATAGGATGGTTGAGTATGAGATACTACAACCACTGCTACAGATGGCCCTAGTGCAAGTGGGAGATTGTTAGTTATATGTATGCCCTAGAGGCCATTACTGTACATAGGATGTATATTGTAGTGGATGCTGGGACATATATAGGGAGGACTTTCTTGCTCGACATGATAGTATGCTATCTGGTTACCCTTTACCTTAACGTGTATGCTGATTGTCTCTCTGTTACATGTTGGTAAAGCCCTTAGGATCTGTACTTGACTACCTGGACTATGATGCGGATCATACTAGTGGGGACATGGTAGTCTATAAGTACATCCTTCAAAGTCCCTAGTCGTGGGTGTATCGAGACGGGGCATCGATATACCAGAGTAGACTAGCGTATACCTTCTCGACTCATGTAGATGGGCGATGGATGATCCCATATCCATCGGTGTTTGACATCAGAGATGATATACGGGTGCTCAGTAGAGACTGGGTACACTAGACGGACTCGCCGAGAACTCCCAGATGGTATTATACCTCACGTCAGATGGCAGTTCTATGGTGACACTGGTACAGAGTAGTCTGTTGACCCGAGATCGTCATAGAGTCTTGTGTGGTTCCCACTGTGCTTTGATTTCCATCTTACCACGTCCAAGAGGGCGTGCAAAACGGTGGTTTTTGGGTACAGTCCCGAGTCACATGGAGGCAATGAGCGATAGGAGGGGATTCGTCTCTCCCGGTATAGGGAGTTGATGTTGCGCTGTGTTCGATTGGCTATAACAGGAAATCCCTGGCCAGGGTTGCTGAGATTTACTGGTAAGTGTTACCAGTAGTTTCTCGAACAGTTATAGACCTCATATCGACACGACTTATTGAGCTATTGGGGTCTGACGTTTACCACCCCTAGGCGAGATATGCAACAGATCAGACGATCAGACCGGACTGTACGGTAGTGTTACTGGTCGGATTCACTGGAGTGTGAGCGGGCTTGCTCGTCGATCTTCAGATCGCTCAATACCCGGGTGGCCGTTACGTTTAGCAGACCGCTTGCGGCTTGTGGATGTTTGATATGATCATCATCCGCTGCCGGCGTATTGACGAGTCTTTAGAGTCCTACACAGAGGTTTCCTGGCTCAAGCGAAACGAAATAGGAGCGCATATGAGATATGTGCGGGACCGAGAATAATGCGTGTATGTGATACCGTATTCTATTCTCGCGATAAATATATCGAATGGTTGTATGCGATATAACCTGGTTATCGATTCAAGCGTTGATTCGATAAGCCGATATATTAGATACCAGTCGGTTATGTGCGCATGACCGGATCATTGAATCAAGTGTTGATTTAATGATTTAATGTATAATTATATATTTGATATATTACTTTGCATTAACTAGTATCGGTTCACTTTAGACGGATTTTCTCACTCGGATGTGCGCATTGTATATGCGATATACTTTTGTGCACTTGATTGTATCATGTTTGATGATGCATACCACTTTGGTTAAGTGTAAAGTTTGAACCATGGTTGTGTTTATGTTTAGGGTTTTATTTTCTTAATTATTCATTTATTCTTTATGATAAATGAATAAAAGAAAGTGAGAAAAGAAAATGAGAAAAGAATGGTGGCTTCTTTTGTTGTTTAGTTGAAACTTCATGAAGCTTTGACCTAAGTCCACCATTCTTATCTCATTCTTAACCCTAACCATAAAACTAACCTTGGTTAACTCTCTACACTTTACCATGGTTAGAATTATGATAAGAATTCATTTTCTTTTCATTTTCTAATAACTTATCATAATATCTTTCTTCTTCTTCTTCATGCTTCAAGTGAAGAAGCTTGAAGTCCATCAATGGTGATTGATGCATATGAGTGAGAAATCCAATTCTAAAGTCTACCCACTTCCTATTTCTTCATCCTCTACCTCTTGCCAAGTAGTAGAGTGTGTTTCCTTCACAAGTTTCATGACTTGTTGAAGGTGGAGCTTGATTCATCGATGCTTCGACGTAGATCATCTTCGGCATGGACATCGACGACCTAGCTTGCCTATTCTCCGACGAAGCCGACTCTAGAGCCCGGATTTGATTTGGACAGCGGAGACGACCTCGTTGCGGAGCTATGGAGGTGGAGCACCGGATCTACAAAGGTTGTATTTCCGTATTTTATATAGTTAACTGTTAACTAGCTCTTTTCGCCTAGACATCTAGCAAACGATCCGTACTTTAGGGTTTGTAGGCACCGTAAAATTTTGAAATTGCCATGGTTGATGGCTTGGGAGACCTCACTAGAGTGCCTAGGAACCCTGCAATTTCCTCAGGAACTGGCCGTATCTCAACGCTTCTGTATGCATATCAGATCCTTATCTCGACGGGGAGTAGCAACAACTCGTCAGCATCTCGCATGAACCTCTGGCTCCACTCGTCTGTATCCTCGTCCACTTTGACGTCACGTCGTGCTATCTGCGTACAGCAATGGTTCTCGGCTACAGTCAATCCGGAGTCTCTCGCACGGACTCGAAATTACGAACTCGGTACCTTCATCACTTTGTAGAAGATATCTGGCCGAACATGTCCTCGGGAACTCGTCCCAACCATCGGAGGAATACTCAATACTCGTCCGCTCTCGATCAACTCACAACGCATCTGGGTGAGGTCCTTTATCCGAAGCTGGTCAGCTTGCTGATCTCTTATCACGTGATATCCGGATGACATTAAACCTTTCGATCGAGTCATCAAAGTCCCAAAATTTTCCGAAGGCTCAACACCTGAGCACAGTCTAAAAGTATCTGGTACATACCACAGTACCTCTGGACCAGCCGTAGAAGGGCAAACCCAAGTCTCACTGATGGCACTGCTAAACTGCCGCAAACCCTAAAGTTCAAAAGCGGTTCCATGGTCATCATGTCGAGTTAGGGTTTCATTCTTCTTGAGGGTCCACAGAATTACCTGCATGTTCTTCCGAATACTTAAACGTGGAAAAATGGGTTTCTGACATTCGTTCGAACTTTTTAACTTCGCCTATACAACATGTGAATACCCTTCGCCCGCATGCTAAGCAATGCTTCAATCCTCCAGGAAGAACGATACGTCAATAGTCATCTCTGGATCGGTTTGCTCTAGATCTGAGTAAGACTCTCTACACTGAAAATTTTCAACTCAACTGGGCCTGCGTCGGCGCATCAATCTGACAAATCACCTTCGTCTCTCAAATCGGGGTAGACTAGCTATCATCTGTCGTATTTCTGCCTGGAAGCTCCGGCGATCTCAGCTCGTAAGCTCTGGAAGTGACATCCTATCAATCTCAGCAACAACTGGGTCATCTGTCTGCACGGTAGGCGACATCATAATCTCTGAGATCGGCTGTACATAAATAGTCCTCTAGCAACTGACAGCTCTATCAATGGCCCGACCATCCGGTGCAAAACCAAACACTCGCTTCAACAGGAGGTCACAACACAACACTACATCGAGACGTTTCTATGTCACCAGAAAACACAATGGTCAGCCCTCGTACCAGACGAGCTCGCCCTAACCGCAACACTAGCAGCAGCTCAAACTGCACTCAAACCATGGTGACAGGAACCTCAATCGAGTATTGAAGAGAGCAGATCAAAGGCATGAACGGAAACGACAGATCCAGAATGGATACATGATCATAAGGAGGAACATAATCAATGAGAGTATGATCATGGAAACGAATATAATCATGGATCTAAAATGGATGTATAATCATGGGTATCTCAAAAAAAATGTACACCCTAAGGTTTCTTAAGTGGAGTATCGTATCGTAAATATGCCGCGGAACATACGTACGGTACGTCACTCTACTCAAGCTACCTACTCCATTAATCATGGTCAGCCTATGAAACGAAAGTTCGGGTTTAATACCCCCCGTTCAAGTCTATGTTCCGTAAGGTCAAGCCTAGGTTCCGAAATACATACCCGCCCTAGACTCCGCATAGTCAAATATAGACTCGAACCAAGGTTAAACCTAGCACTCTGATACCAACTTTGTCACGACCCAAAATATTAGCTCGTGACCAGCACTTAAATCACGCAACGTCTAAAGGCGTAACGTAATTCAAGTAAGCTGAAACCCAGAAATCTAAAACCTTTTAAGAAAATAAAGGAGGTGAAGTTTTGAAATAAAGGTATAATGAAATCAAGTTTTCTAAATGCATAGAAAAGGAACATGAATGATGCAAGTAAAATTTACTAGTTTGAAAACATATTTCGTCTTTTAAAAATTTGGGCAGCACCTCTTTTGTATATTTTGATCCAAAACCATAAATACATAACAAGAATAATGGCATCCCCAAGCGGGAGCTAGCACTTCGCCAATCGGTGGATCACAACTACGCAAAGCAGTATAAGTATGTATACGACGCCCGACAGCGAAGTTCACCACAAAAGATAAAGAAATAAGCAAGACATCAAACCACAAGTAGCGGAAAACCTCTCGCTCTAAGTCTCGCAACCATAATCTCACTAAGTCTCATTACTTATACAATTACTAAATTTGATTGATGTAGTTGACTAGATACAATATGGAATATAAATACAAGAGTGAGTACGATACAAATGCCCCACCTACTAATGCAAAACACCCAAATGATGCTATGTGCCAGTGATGCCGCTACGGTTCCATGCGGTCAACCTGCAAGAACTGTGGCACAACGGGGGTGAGTTGCCAACTCATGAGTAGAAAAACATCTACAGATAGAAATCGAATAAACAACGACTCCTAGGTCAACTATATCATAAAGGTAATACTATGATATCTAGGGTGACCGGGTCATCATATGTGCCAACAATATAATCAATACCTATATATATGCGGATATAATCCAACAATATAACCAATGTCTGTATGCATGTGGATCTCATCCAACCATATAATCAATGTATGTATGTATGTGGATCTCGTCCATGTGTCAACCACTGACACAACATCATCATGCATGTAAATATCATAAAAGCATATGCATGAAAGTATAAGGATATAAATCAATGTGTGTCCCTCGCGACACATCAAAATCATAGAACCTAAGTGTCCAGCATCGACACTCGAAACATTATGAAACCCGTGTCCAGCATCGACACGTAAATCCTCATATCTCGAGCTCCGTCAGTCTGGATCTTCCCTCGGGCTCCGTCAGTCCGGATCGGCCCATATCATCTCTCGACTCCGGTCGGTATCCTCCGGATATCCGCCAGGTCCAACCAATCACCGGTAGGTAGTAGTCCCTCTGCCAGGCTCATCGTCTACTGCACGACAGATCCGTTCTCGCCCCGGGGTACCATACCGGGTCCACCATGTACCCGCAATCGGCCTCATTCAGCTCCACGAATCAGGTTTCACATGTCACACGTCTCAAAACCGAGAAAACGCATGGTGGACGCACTGAAATATCATATCAAAAGATACCGGGTTTTTAAAACAATACATACTTTCTTTTAAAATGACCACGGTTCTCAAATCCAGAAATCTCATGAAAACAGCATATCTCAATGCGTAAAATCATAAAGCATGATGTATGCGACATATGATAGAAATGTAAGCATATCCGTATATCATGCAACATGGAGTGACGTGACATATTAAGGGAAAACCGCTCTATTAAATGATTCTGGTTTTAAAATATATCCTGCGGTTCCCAATTCACCAAAACCAAAGCCAGCATCATCTATGTATGTGCAATAATTATGTATGTAGGTATGGGTGCACAAGTGGTATATACGCAAGTATGAGTATACAATATGTATGTGCGCAAGTATGGATGTACAAGTGGTATATACGCATGTATGAGTGTACAATATGTATGTGCGCAAGTATGGATGTACTAGTAGTATATACGCAAGTATAGCATGCAAGGAGTCATATCATGATGCAGCAATCCTACCGTGTAGTGACATAGAAATTATCGATGATGAAGTGTGTGAGCCGGAAAATCTGTGTACGTGTAACATACGCATCATTGATAATGGTGTAAGTGTACTAGCACAGGTATAAGTAATGCAATGCGAATAACATGAATGCATCATAAGGTAAATCGTCAGCTAAAAGCTATAAAGTATACGTATCTAACTGTTAGTTATATGTATGCCCTAGAGGCCATTACTATACATAGGATGTATATTGTAGTGGATGCTTGGACATATATAGGGAGGACTTTCTTGCTCGACATGATAGTATGCTATCTGGTTGATCTTTACCTTAACGTGTACACTGATTGTCTCTCTATTACATGTTGGTAAAGCCCTTAGGAAGTGTACTTAACTACCTGGACTATGATGCGGATCATACTAGTGGGGACATGGTAGTCCATAAGTACATCCTTCAAAGTCCCTAGTCGTGGGTGTATCGAGACGGGGCATCGATATACCAGAGTAGACTAGCGTATACCTTCTCGACCCATACAGATGGGCGATGGATGATCCCATATCCATTGGTGTTTGACATCAGAGATGATATACGGGTGCTCAGTAAAGACTGGGTACACTGGACGGACTCGCCGAGAACTCCCAGATGGTATTATACCTCACGTCAGATGGCAGTTCTCTGGTGACACTGGTACAGAGTTGTCTGTTGACCCGAGATCGTCATAGAGTCTTGTGTGGTTCCCACTGTGCTTTGATTTCCATCTTACCACGTCCAAGAGGGCGTGCAAAACGGTGGTTTTTGGGTACAGTCCCGAATCACATGGAGGCAATGAGCGATAGGAGGGGATTCGTCTCTCCCGGTATAGGGAGTTGATGTTGCGCTGTGTTCGATTGGCTATAACAGGAAATCCCTGGCCAGGGTTGCTGAGATTTACTGGTAAGTGTTACCAGTAGTTTCTCGAATTGTTATAGACCTCATATCGACACGACTTATCGAGCTATTGGGGTCTGACGTTTACCACCCCTAGGTGAGATATGCGACATATCAGACGATCAGACCGGACTGTACGGTAGTGTTACTGGTTGGATTCACTGGAGTGTGAGCAGGCTTGCTCGTCGATCTTTAGATCGCTCAATACCCGGGTGGCCGTTACGTTTAGCAGACCGCTTGCGGCTTGTGGGTGTTTGATATGATCATCACCTGCTGCCGGCGTATTGACGAGTCTTTTGAGTCCTACACAGAGGTTTCCTGGCTCAAGCGAAACGAAATAGGAGCGCATATGAGATATGTGCGGGACCGAGAATAATACGTGTATGTGATACCGTATTCTATTCTCGCGATGAATGTATCGAATGGTTGTATGCGATATAACCTAGTTATCGAATCAAGTATTGATTCGATAAGCCGATACATTGAATACTAGTCGGTTGTGTGCGACATGACCGGATCATTGAATCAAGTGTTGATTTAATGATTTAATGCATAATTATATATTTGATATATTACTTTGCACTAACTAGTATTGGTTCACTTTAAACGGATTTTCTCACTTGGTTTGTGCACATTGTATATGTGATATACTTTTGTACACTTGATTGTATCATGTTTGATGATACATGTTTAACTATAGTTAAGTGTAATGAATTAAGCCATGGTTAAACTAATGATTAGGGTTTTCTTTTCTTACTTATTTATTTATTTATTTATTTTGAATAGATGAGAAAAGAATGGTTGCTAATTTTGGAGTTTAGTTGAAGCTTCATGAAGCTTTGACTTTGTAACCATTCTTCTCTTCATGCTTAACCCTAACCATTCCTTTAACCTTGGTCAATTCTCTACACATAACTATAGTTAATATTATGATAAGTATTGGATTTTCTATTCTATTTTTAATTAACTTATCATAACATTCTTCTTCTTCTTCCTTGAACTCAAGAAGAAAACCTTAAGCTCCATCAATCGTGATTGATGGAAATGAGTGAGAAATCCAATTCTAAAGTTTACCCACTTCCTATTTCTTCATCCTCTACCTCTTGCCAAGTAGTAGAGTGTGTTTCCTTCACAAGTTATCATGGTTTGGTGAAGGTGGAGCTTGATCTAGCGATGCCTCGACGTAGATCATCTTCGGCACGAAGCCGACGACCTTGCCCGCTCGTTCTCCGATGAAGCCGACGCTAGAGCCCGGATTTGATTTGGACAGCGGAGAGGACCTCATCTCGGTGCCGTGGAGGTGGAGGACCGGATCTACAAAGGTTGTATTTCCGTATTCTCTTAGTTAAGTGTTAACTTGTTATCTTTTCGCCTAGATTTCTAGCCAACGATCCGTAGTCAGGTTTCTCGGCACCTAGATTTTTTGAAATTGGCATGGTTGATACCTTGTGAGACCTCATTAGGATACCTAGGAACCCTACAGTGGTATCAGAGCCTAGCTAGAGCCTTAGGCGAAGTCTAGACGGAATTTGAAACCCGATCGAACCGAAAAACCAACCCGGAAAATGCTCTCTGTACTTTTTCTAAAATCGTGGATTTTTCCAAATTAAAAATTCGTAAAAATTTCAGCAGGAAGATATAAGAGTTATGGTGAAATACGACATCACAATTCATCTAAACAGCCGCGGTTCCGCGGCATGAGCATGGCTCATGCGGCGGATCCGCGGCCGTACGGTCGTATCTCACTGTAATTTTTGTACAGTAATTCATGATTTCTGGTACTGGATTTTATGGGAATTTTTAATATTTATTATAGAGTTGAATTTTCTGGGATTGATTTGGGGATTCGGTGTTTCGATCGGAGTATCAAATTTTGTCTGTGTGGCTTTCCGGATAATTTTTAGAATATGTTAAAAAGTTCGACCGGATATAAATACCCAATTTTTCCCCTGTCGGGAAATTTCCAAGTGTTGGATTTTTTCGTAGTTTAACGACGTTCTAAGTAGTGCAAGTAACGCGATGGACCCTCTAGAAGACAACAAACCTTAACTCGATTATGTGACCGTCTTGAACTGCCCTTTGAACCTTAGGGTTTGGGGCAGTACGGCGTGCCACATGTGAGGCGTTGGCTTGACCCTTCTACGGCTGGACCGTCGGTACTGAGGCACGATCTGAATGTTGTTAGACTTATTTCATGTGTTGATCTGTATCGGGAAAACTTGGGTGTTCGAATGTTCAATCGGAAAGTTTAACATTTTCTAATTATCTGGAATGGGATACAATAATTGGAATTCACAAGAAATTATGAGATAACTGAATGAATGTTATAAACATAGCAGTTTAGTCTCACTTGATCGGTTGCCACGGAATTTTGATGTGATCAAAAGTCCGTCGCAATCACGTAGCGTACGCGGATACTCGCCGGGTAAACTTAATAGACAGCCTCACTCCATAGCCCCGACCAAGTGACTGTAGGAGAACCCCGTCGCCGAAAGCATCCGTTCGGGTGCTCGCGGCAGCGGTGTTCCGCCTTGGTGCACTTCGTCGACGGTATCGGGGGTGCGGCCGCCTACTAAAGTTTGCGACGAGTATTCGATCAGGATGTCGGGAATCTTGTTGAATTGCCCGACTTGATATTGAAAAGTGTTTTCGATAATGAGACTAAAATGCGGGGTTTATAATTGTTAGGCATGCGATGTCTAAGGAATTCATTTGGTCAGGCATGCGATGTCTGAGGTGGTTGCGGATTCTAACTGTTGTAGTTTTACACTTTCTTTTCTGTGACCGTAAGTGTAATATGTGATATCGCCGGTTTCGTTGCTATATGTCAACGACAATTGGGATGCGCATATTTACTTATGTTGATGACATGTGATGTTATGTGTTGCTGGATATGTTATATTGGATCGTCGTGTTTGAATAGCCGGGGTTTTTTATGTGAGATGAGTGTTTTTCATTTTCATTCATGTAAAAATCTGTATGTAATATTCTTTTATTTGGGGCGCTTCCAGGTTGCGGAAGTTGTCACCGTTTGTATATTATTTACTTTTCCGCACTAGGATAGACCCAAGGAGGGGAGCACAAGTAACCGGGTTCTGGAGTCCAGTGGGAGACCAACTCGAGAAGTCGAGTCCGGGTCTCCTAACTCTAGAATTGGTAGGGTTGCTTGCCGCTCTCGTAGGGGTCTAGGGGTGTGGGTTTGGCTATTCATCGCGACCGTGGAATCCGTGTTTTATACTGGCTCGTATTGAAAACACGGACGTCCTAGTATATCCAATATTTCATATGTTTCTTCTTCTGCGATATCTATGATGTGATCATATGATGTTTTGTGATAGATACAGCATATAGTATATATGATATATTATATAGGCGTTACTTATGTTTTACACCCGCGCTAGCCCTGCCCCGCTCTGCCGTTAGTCACCTAACCTAACGGTGCACGAGGGGACATCGAGGCGAATGCGGATGGCATAAGTGTACGTCGTATTTATCTGTGATGATTAGGTACTTAAATGATGGGACTTCATTAATGTGATTAATGAAATAAAAGAAACCTAAGATGTTGTAGAATCGAATTTCAAAATAAAACAGGTAGCTACAGTTCTTGCTTTGCACAGCGGTATATATGATATATCCTGCACCTTATTCGATGAGGAAAGGACCGAGATCCCTTCACCGGGAGTGACTCCTATAGCAATAACTGGCAGATGCTACACACTCGGTTTGTCTTTTGATTGCTTTTAAGAGTTTTTGCTTTGCACAGTGATATATATGATATATCCCGCACCTCATTCGACGAGGAAAGGACCGACGATCCCTTCACCGGGAGTGACTCCTTTAGCAAAACTAGAAAAGCCTCAAAAACACTCCATTTCAAAATTCATTTGATCCTACAACGATATCAAGTTCATTACGCAATAGGTTTTCAAAAAAACTTATCGTAGCCCTCCGTCATTTCAGATAAATCCTGTTTAGTATTCGTGTTGCGTTTGTTGACCTTGTCAAGGCGCAGTGTGCGGTAGCTAACCAGTATTTATCTGCTTATGCATATGATGCAGATTGGGTTAGGGTAGTCGTGCGGCCTTGTTGACCTTGTCAAGGGTCGTGCGGGTGGGTTTGATTCAATCAAGAAATGACGGGTTGAACTTGACTTGCGGTCTATGGTTTGTTGACCTTGTCAAGGTCATAGATCGTTCGGGGCAAAATATTATCGGGAATTTCAAGTGTTGAGATTTGCAATGAGATTGCATACCTTCTATGAGATAGTTGGATCCCGATACCCGCTGCGAGTAAGAGTTACTCCTGGAAGAGTTTTATACATTACAATTAGCTGATCAAGTAGGTGTCTAGAAAGGTGTCAACGGGGTTACACCTCTGGGAAAACGAGGTTTACATTAATTAGGTTCGTGCGAAAGCACGAGGGACCTCCCTCAAAGTACCGACACTGGCCTGGCTGAAAGATTGGCGAACTTGTAGTGTGTAATTAATCCCGGCTAGTCTTTCCTTTTAGGGTTTGAAGGAAGATTTGATAAAAAGCAGTGGGAGCCATCCTGATTAGATAAAATAATAACCAATCTATTCTTGACAGAGCGCACGCTGAGTGTTTTCTTCTCTCTCTCTCCAGGTAGCGACCATATCACGCCTTAATCAAGATAATAATACGGAATATTGACCGAACCCGCTTGTTATACTGAGCTGGGGAACGTTGGTCCCGCTCCAACTTATAATTGTTATAAGACCGAGCAGGAAATTGGGGATTACCAGAATTCCCGTGCCGCCCAAACAAAGAGAGTGCATGCTGATGCATCATCTTCGGGTGTGTTCATTACAAAGAACTGTTTCTCTGTATCCTCTACGTCCTGGGTATGTGATACCAGATCAGGATCCTAGATATGTAATCTGTTACATAGGGCTACAGATAGATAGAGAACTGAGAACGGGTGATAAGTTTCATAAGGCAGAAAACGGGGCAAGAGTTGCAGCCAAGTCTGTTGGTCACTGTCACCCTGTATTCCAAATACATTGATTCTGAACGAATGTTATTAGATACCGAACCTGATATACAAAATCATATCAGTCTCTTTATTAGTAAAGAAACGGTAAAATTTTGTATTGTTGGATAATGTTTTGAACATTTCCTATATCAAAAGTTGATCGGTTCAGGCACGTTATCTAAAAGCGTTGATGCTCTAAATCAAATTACAGTTCTTAGTATATGGAACACACATAAGAGGAAGAGTTCAGAAATGAACGGATCCTTCTTAAGGTATTGTAGACTAGGTCAGATCAATGCGACCCGACTGGCTAGAGTTACATAAAGATGCATATTTAAATTAGTTTGAACTTACATCTTGTGAAACTCGCCAGTCATGTCACAAAGATAAGATGACCATAGCTCCGTTTACTGGAAACAGAGAAAGAGTTAGTAAACTCTTGGGATGATACATGTTAATGTATGTAAGGTCCCCTGTCTACACATGCCAGGACAGGTTCTTTGTACTTCATTACATTCTCTGATAATCTCTCAAGATTCAGACATATGTTCCTGTTGAAACATGAGTCCGAGCCTTTTGAGATATTCACAGAATATAAGCGAGAAGTAAAGAACCAAAATACGGGTATAAGTATTATGTCCTTTGATGAGATCAAGGAGGAGAATACTTGAGCACGGAATTCCAGGACTATTCTAAAGGAGAATGAGATTCTCTCTCAGCATTACTCCTCCGTATACACCATAGCACGATGGTATATCGGGGCGGAGCAGATACACCCTATTTGATATGGTGTGCTCTATGATGAGTAATACTGAGTTACCTTTTTCCTTTTGGGAGTTATGCACTTACGAAGTTGCATACCTATTGAATAGGGTTCCAATCAAATCAGTTGCCTTCCACTTCATATGTGATATGGAAAAGGAAGAGCCCATTTCTTAAGTTAGTTAAGATTTGGGGTTGTCCGGCCTATGTCTGAAAGCAAAATCCGGACAAGCTCGAGGCAAGGTCTGTAATGTAGAACTGGAAAGGTTCCAGCTATACAAACAACAGCAGATGATTTGGTAGAACCAAAGGATTCAGTAGATTCCAACGAACCTCAGCCTCTCCGTCGATCTAGTAGGGTTCCTCACCCACCTGAGAGATACTTCGGTTTCTCTATGACAGTAGGAGCGAGGACTGCATCATGAGATGATGACCCAACTAGTTTCGAGCTGGCCATCAGGAGTAAGACTCTGTAAGAATGGCTCGATGCTTAGTGATCTGAGATGGAATCCTTATACACCAACAAAGTATGGACTTTAGTTGCTATATCTGAAGGGTTAAATCCCCATCAGGAGCAAGTATATCTTGAGAAGATTACTTGGTGTAGAAGGAAAAGTTGAGACTTTCAAAGCTAGACTTGTTAAAAGTTTGCATCATTGACCAGGTGTGGATAATGATGAAACCTTTTCAAGTAGATATGCTTAAGTCCATCCAGATCCTACTTGTCATGGCTACATACCATGACTACGATATCTGGTGGTTGGGTGTTATGACTGCTTTTCTAAATGATGTTTTAGAAGAGTGCGTCTATAAGTACACAGCCAGAGGGCTTCGTAAACAGTGGGAGCAGCGGAAACGTGTGCAAGATGCTTTATATAGGATAAAGCAGGCATCGCGGAGTTGGAACATCTGTTTTGATGGATTAGTCAAAGAAGTTGACATCATCAAAATGGTAGATGAACCTTGTATAAACAAAAAGGGTAGTAGGGAGTATGGTGACGATCCTCGTAGAGTACGTGGATGACATACTCTTGATAGGGAAGGAGTTTCCTATGCTACGCTCGATCAATCTCCGCTTATCATAAGGATTCTCCAATAGGATCAAAGTGATACCTACTAAATCCTGGATTTTGGATCTATGAGATAGATTTAATTGGATGTTAGGATTCTCACTACTTGTAGTGAGATGGTATCAATCGATCCTGGGGAGAATCACTGGAAGGGTTCCAGGATGATAAAGACGACTGAATATCAGTCGCAGGCATTGTCTTTACCCTCAGTAAAGGGACGGTATGTTGGAAGAGTTCCAAGATAGATACCGTGGCATACTAGACGATAAAGGCTGGATACATCGCTACTTACGATGCTACCAAAGAGGCAGTCTGGATGTATATTTGTTCATGAGATGAACTTAGTTCCTCCCATTGTGTGACAATGGAGTTCTGGCTTATGCCAAGGAACGTCCGTCCCATCAGTGATCCAGACATATTCTAAGGCAGTATCACCTAATCATGGAGATGGTTGATCTCCAGGGGATCGAGGTCAGGAGAGTAGACTCAGAGGACAACACAGCGGATCCACTCACAAAGGCCTGTTCCCAGAGAGAGACTTTTATGGGATGGTTGAGTATGAGATACTACAACTACTGCTACAGATGGCCCTAGTGCAAGTGGGAGATTGTTAGTTATATGTATGCCCTAGAGGCCATTACTATACATAGGATGTATATTGTAGTGGATGCTTGGACATATATAGGGAGGACTTTCTTGCTCGACATGATAGTATGCTATCTGGTTGATCTTTACCTTAACGTGTACACTGATTGTCTCTCTATTACATGTTGGTAAAACCCTTAGGATGTGTACTTAACTACCTGGACTATGATGCGGATCATACTAGTAGGGACATGGTAGTCCATAAGTACATCCTTCAAAGTCCCTAGTCGTGGGTGTATCGAGACGGGGCATCGATATACCAGAGTAGACTAGCGTATACCTTCTCGACCCATACAGATGGGCGATGGATGATCCCATATCCATTGGTGTTTGACATCAGAGATGATATACGGGTGCTCAGTAAAGACTTGGTACACTGGAAGGACTCGCCGAGAACTCCCAGATGGTATTATACCTCACGTCAGATGGCAGTTCTCTGGTGACACTGGTACAGAGTAGTCTGTTGACCCGAGATCGTCATAGAGTCTTGTGTGGTTCCCACTGTGCTTTGATTTCCATCTTACCACGTCCAAGAGGGCGTGCAAAACGGTGGTTTTTGGGTACAGTCCCGAATCACATGGAGGCAATGAGCGATAGGAGGGGATTCGTCTCTCCCGGTATAGGGAGTTGATGTTGCGCTGTGTTCGATTGGCTATAACAGGAAATCCCTGGCCAGGGTTGCTGAGATTTACTGGTAAGTGTTACCAGTAGTTTCTCGAATTGTTATAGACCTCATATCGACACGACTTATCGAGCTATTGGGGTCTGACGTTTACCACCCCTAGGTGAGATATGCGACATATCAGACGATCAGACCGGACTGTACGATAGTGTTACTGGTTGGATTCACTGGAGTGTGAGCGGGCTTTCTCGTCGATCTTCAGATCGCTCAATACCCGGGTGGCCGTTACGTTTAGCAGACCGCTTGCGGCTTGTAGGTGTTTGATATGATCATCACCTGCTGCCGGCGTATTGACGAGTCTTTAGAGTCCTACACAGAGGTTTCCTGGCTCAAGCGAAACGAAATAGGAGCGCATATGAGATATGTGTGGGACCGAGAATAATGCGTGTATGTGATACCGTATTCTATTCTCGCGATGAATGTATCGAATGGTTGTATGCGATATAACCTAGTTATCGAATCAAGTATTGATTCGATAAGCCGATACATTGAATACTAGTCGGTTGTGTGCGACATGACCGGATCATTGAATCAAGTGTTGATTTAATGATTTAATGCATAATTATATGTTTGATATATTACTTTGCACTAACTAGTATTGGTTCACTTTAAACGGATTTTCTCACTTGGTTTGTGCACATTGTATATGTGATATACTTTTGTACACTTGATTGTATCATGTTTGATGATACATGTTTAACTATAGTTAAGTGTAATGAATTAAGCCATGGTTAAACTAATGATTAGGGTTTTCTTTTCTTACTTATTTATTTATTTATTTATTTTGAATAAGAAAAGAATGGTTGCTAATTTTGGAGTTTAGTTGAAGCTTCATGAAGCTTTGACTTTGTAACCATTCTTCTCTTCATGCTTAACCCTAACCATTCCTTTAACCTTGGTCAATTCTCTACACATAACTATAGTTAATATTATGATAAGTATTGGATTTTCTATTCTATTTTTAATTAACTTATCATAACATTCTTCTTCTTCTTCCTTGAACTCAAGAAGAAAACCTTAAGCTCCATCAATGGTGATTGATGGAAATGAGTGAGAAATCCAATTCTAAAGTTTACCCACTTCCTATTTCTTCATCCTCTACCTCTTGCCAAGTAGTAGAGTGTGTTTCCTTCACAAGTTATCATGGTTTGGTGAAGGTGGAGCTTGATCTAGCGATGCCTCGACGTAGATCATCTTCGGCACGAAGCCGACGACCTTGCCCGCTCGTTCTCCGATGAAGCCGACGCTAGAGCCCGGATTTGATTTGGACAGCGGAGAGGACCTCATCTCGGAGCCGTGGAGGTGGAGGACCGGATCTACAAAGGTTGTATTTCCGTATTCTCTTAGTTAAGTGTTAACTTGTTATCTTTTCGCCTAGATTTCTAGCCAACGATCCGTAGTCGGGTTTCTTGGCACCTAGATTTTTTGAAATTGGCATGGTTGATGCCTTGTGAGACCTCATTAGGATGCCTAGGAACCCTACACTAACATGATCGAGTCGGTGAATCAATCAATCGGCATCCTGCCTCACAACATCCCGTACGGTATACTCCATCGTACGGCATCCTCTAGTCAAGGGTATGGATCAAACCTCAGGTCAAACTCATCACGTACGGAAAATCATCGTACGACAGCATAAGCTATCAGGGATCCTATCATCCTATAAGACGAGGAGGGTACAGACCTAACGTCTCGTACGACTATCACTCACGATTCACAACAAATATAAATATCTCTATATACCGATGTTCCAGGTCACATCCGCAATAATCTCATATCAGGGGACCGGCAGGGTATAAATCATCTCAATCGATTCGCATCCGTATACCAACATATCATCAAATCATCATATCGCGTCATATATTCTTTTCATCGCATTTATATCCCTCATCAAGTCAAATTTACAAATACATTCTACCTTTACTATAAGCATAAGTATCTAATCTAATATACACACCCGAACCATACAAACAGTTTTTGAAAGATGCGAATCGTGGTTTTGAAAGTAGGGGCTACGTCGTTTTTAAGGAAAATATATCATTTGAAAATCCGTAACATCCCTCAAGGTATCTGTTTAAAAGATGCATACGATTCTTCAGTTTGGAAAAAGGTATGGTTCAGATGACACATCTACGTCGACTATCTAGTCCTATAGTACCCTAAACGGCAATATCATCAAATCTCATCCTCAAGTCCCGTCATCACATACTAATCGTATCATATCACTTCTTGTTAGTTATATGTATGCCCTAGAGTCCATTACTATACATAGGATGTATATTGTAGTGGATGTTTGGACATATATAGGGAGGACTTTCTTGCTCGACATGATAGTATACTATCTGGTTGCTCTTTACCTTAACGTGTACACTGATTGTCTCTCTGTTACATGTTGGTAAAGCCCTTAGGATGTGTACTTGACTACCTGGACAATGATGCGGATCATACTAGTGGGGACATGGTAGTCTATAAGTACATCCTTTAAAGTCCCTAGTCGTAGGTATATCGAGACGGGGCATCGATATACCAGAGTAGACTAGCGTGTACCTTCTCGACCCATACAGATGGGCGATGGATGATCCCATATCCATTGGTGTTTGACATTAGAGATGATATACGGGTGCTCAGTGGAGACTGGGTACACTGGACGGACTCGCCGAGAACTCCCAGATGGTATTATACCTTACGTCAGATGGCAGTTCTCTGGTGACACTGGTACAGGATAGTCTGTTGACCCGAGATCGTCATAGAGTCTTGTGTGATTCCCACTGTGCTTTGATTTCCACCTTACCACGTCCAAGAGGGCGTGCAAAACGGTGGTTTTTGGGTACAGTCCCGAATCACATGGAGGCAATGAGCGATAGGAGGGGATTCATCTCTCCCGGTATAGGGAGTTGATGTTGCGCTGTGTTCGATTGGCTATAACCGGAAATCCCCTGCCAGGGTTGCTGAGATTTACTGGTAAGTGTTACCAGTAGTTTCTCGAACTGTTATAGACCTCATATCGACACAACTTATCGAGCTATTGGGGTCTGACGTTTACCACCCCTAGGCAAGATATGCGACATATCAGACGAACATACCGGACTGTACGGTAAGTGTTACTGGTTGGATTCACAGGAGTGTGAGCGGGCTTGCTCGTCGATCTTCTGATCGCTCAATACCCGGGTGGCCGTTACGTTTAGCAGATCGCTTGCGGCTTGTGGGTGTTTGATATGATCATCATCTGCTGCCGGCGTATTGACGAGTCTTTAGAGTCCTACACAGAGGTTTCCTGGCTCAAGCGAAACGAAATAGGAGCGCATATGAGATATGTGCGGGACCGAGAATAATGCATGTATGTGATACCGTATTCTATTCTCGCGATGAATGTATCGATTGGTTGTATGCGATATAACCTAGTTATCGAATCGAGGATTGATTCGATAAGTCGATACATCGGATATTAGTCGGTCATATGCGATATGACCGGATCGTTAAATCAAGTGTTGATTTAATGATTTAATGTATAATTATATATTTGATATATTAATTTGCATTAACTAGTATTTGTTCACTTAAAATGGGTTTTCTCACTTGAAGTGCACATTGTATATGTGATATATTTTTGTACACTTGTTTGTATCATGTTTGATAATACATGCAACCTTGGGTGTGTGTATGCTATATACTATGTTTAGTTAATGGTTAGGGTTTCCATTGCTTTATTTGTTTATCTATTTATTTTGGTTAAAAGAAAAAAAAAAGAAAACTAAATGGTTGCTTTCATACAAGAAGGTTCTTGATGCTTCAAGCATCTTTGACTAAGTGACCATTTTGTCTTCATCTCCTAAACCTAACCATTCAACTAACCCTAGTTTATTCTCTACACTTAACCAAGGTTGCATTATGATAAGAATGAATGTGATTTTCTTTTTAAACTAATCCTTTTTATTCTATCATCATCATCATCTTCATCAAGCTTTATGAAAGCTTGCTAGCTTCAATGGCAACATGAGAAAAAGAGTGAGAAATCCAATTCTAAAGTGAACCCACTTCCTATTTCTTCATCCTCTACCACTTGCCAAGTAGTATGGGGTGTTTTCTTCACAAGTTTCATGACTTGGTGAAGTTGGAGCTTGATCTTGAGTTGCCTCGACGTAGATCATCTTCGGCATCGAAGTCGACGACCTAGCCCGATCTTTTCTCCGATGAAACCACCGCGAGAGTCTAGGATTCCGATGGGTACAGCGGAGGGGCGTCATCACGGAGCTAGAGAGGTGGAGGACCGGGTCTACAAAGGTTGTAGTCACGGAAAGTTTAACATTTTCTATTTCTCTGGAATGGGATACAATAATTGGAATTCACATGTAGTTATGAGATAAATGATATGAATGTTATAAACATAGCACTTTAGTCTCACTTGATCGGTTGCCACGGAATTTTGATGCGATCAAAAGTCCGTCGCAATCACGTAGCGTACACGGATACTCGCCGGGTAAACTTAATAGACAGCTACACCCCTTAGCCTCGACCAAGTGACTGTAGGAGAACCCCGTCGCCGAAAGCATCCGTTCGGGTGCTCGCGGCAGCGGTGTTCCGCCTTGGTGCACTTCGTCGACGGCGACGGGGGTGCGGTCGCCTACTAAAGTTTGCGACGAGCATTCAATCAGGATATCTGGAATCTTGTTGAATTGCCCGACTTAATATTTAAAAGTGTTTTCGATAATGAGACTAAAATGCGGGGTTTATAATTGTTAGGCATGCGATGTCTAAGTAATTCATTTGATTAGGCATTCGATGTCTATGGAGGTTGCGGATTCCAACTGTTGTAGTTTTACACTTTCTTTTCTGTGACCGTAAGTGTAATATGTGATATCGCCGGTTTCGTTGCTATATGTCAACGACAATTGGGATGCGCATATTTACTTACGTTGATGACATGTGATGTTATGTGTTGCTGGATATGTTATATTGGATCGTCGTGTTTGAATAGCCGGGGTTTTTTTTATGTGAGATGAGTGTTTTTCATTTTCATTCATGTAAAAACTTGTATGTAATATTCTTTTATTGGGGCACTTCCAGGTTGCGGAAGTTGTCACCGTTGTTGTATATTATTTACTTTTCCGCACTAGGATAGACCCAAGAAGGAGGGCACAAGTAACTGGGTTCTGGAGTCCAGTGGGAGACCAACTCGAGGAGTCGAGTCCGGGTCTCCTAACTCTAGAATTGGTAGGGTTGCTTGCCGCTCTAGTAGGGGTCTAGGGGTGTGGGTTTGGCTATTCATCGCGGCCGTGGAATCCGTATTTTATACTGGCTCGTATTGAAAACACGGACGTCTTAGTATATCCAATATTTCATATGTTTCTTCTGCTGCGTTATCTGTGATGTGATCATGTGATATGTTCTGTGATAGATACTGTATATAGTATTTATGATATATTATATAGGCGTTACTTATGTTTTACACCCGTGCTAGCCCTGCCCTGCTGTTAGTTACCTAACCTAACGGTGCACGAGGGGACATCGAGGCGAATGCGGATGGCATAAGTGTACGTCGTATTTATCTGTGATGTTTAGGTACTTAAATGATGGGACTTCATTAATGTGATTAATGAAAGTAAAAGAAACCTAAAGATGTTGTAGAATCGAATTTCAAAAATAAAATAGGTAGCTACAGTTCTTGCTTTGCACAGCGATATATATGATATATCCTGCACCTTATTCGATAAGGAAAGGACCGAGATCCCTTCGCCGGGAGTGACTCCTTTAGCAATAACTGGCAGATGCTACAACCCTCGGTTTTTCTTTTGATTGCTTCTATAGTTTCTTCTTTGCACAGTGATATATATAATATATCCCGCACCTCATTCGACGAGGAAAGGGCCGACGATCCCTTCACCGGGAGTGACCCCTTTAGCAAAACTAGAAAAGCCTAAAAAACACTCCATTTTAAAATCATTTGATTCTACAACGATATCAAGTTCATTACGCAATAGGTTTTCAGAAAAACCTGTCGTAGCCCTCCATCATTTCAGATAAGTCCTACTTAGTATTCGTGCTACGTTTGTTGGCCTGCGTCAAGGCGTAGTGTGCGGTAGCTAACTAGTATTTATCTGTTTATGCATATGATGCAGATTGGATTAAGGTAGTCGTGCGACTTTGTTGGCCTGCGTCAAGGGTCGTGCGGGTGGGTTTAATTCAATCAAGAAATGATGGGTTGAACTTGACTAGCGGACTATGGTTTGTTGGCCTGCGTCAAGGTCATAGGACGCTTGGGGCAAAATATTATCGGGAATTTAAAGTGTTGAAATTTGCAATGAGATTGCATACCTTCTATAAGATAGTTGGATCCCAATACCCGCTGCGAGTAATTGTTACTGCTGGGAGAGTTTTACACATTACAATTAGCCGATCAAGTAGGTGTCTAGAAAGGTGTCAACGGGGTTACGCCTCTGGGAAAATGAGGTTTACATTAATTAGGTTCGTGCGAAAGCACGGGGGACCTCCTTCAAAGTACCGACACTGGCCTGGCTGAAAGATTGGCGTACTTGTAGTGTGTAATTAATCCCGGCTAGTCTTTCCTTTTAGGGTTTGAAGGAAGATTTGATAAAAACAGTGGGAGCCATCCTGATTAGATAAAATAATAACCAATCTAATCTTGACAGAGCGTACGCAGAGTGTTTTCTTCTCTCTCTCTCCAGGTAGCGACCATATCATGCCTTAATCAAGATAATAATACGGATATATTGACCGAACCAGCTTGTTATACTGAGCTGGGGAACGTTGGTCCCGCTCCAACTTATAATTATTATAAGACAGAGCAGGAATTGGGGAATACCAGATTTCCCGTGCCACCCAAACGAAAAAAGTGCATGTTGATGCATCATCTTCGGGTGTGTTCGTTATAAAGAACTGTTTCTCTGTATTCTCTACGTCCTGGGTATTTGATACCGAATCAGGATCCCAGATATGTAATCTGTTACATAGGGCTACAGATAGGTAGAGAACTGAGAATGGGTGATAAGTTTCATGAGACAGAAAACGGGGCAAGTGTTGCAGCCAAGTCTGTTGGTCACTGTCACCCTGTATTATCAGTACATTGATTCTGAACGAATGTTATTAGATACCGAACCTGATATACAAAATCATATCAGTCTTTTTATTATTAAAGAAATGATAAAATTTTGAATTGTTGGATAATGTTTTGAACATTTCCTATATCAAAAGTTGATCGGTTCAGGCACATTATCTAAAAGCATTGATGTTCTAAATCAAACTATAGTTCTTAGTATACGGAACACACACAAGAGGAAGAGTTCAGAAATGAACGGATCCTTCTTGAGGTATTGTAGACTAGGTCATATCAATGCGACCCGACTAGCTAAGTTGCACATAGATGCATATTTAAATCTGTTTGAATTTACATCTTGTGAAACTTGCCAGTCATGTCATAGAGATAAGATGACCATAGCTCTGTTTACTGGAAACAGAGAAAGAGTTAGTGAACTCTTGGGATGATACATGTTGATGTATAAAGGTCCCCTGTCTACACATGCCAAGACAAGTTCTTTGTACTTCATTACATTCTCTGATGATCTCTCAAGATTCAGACATATGTTCCTGTTGAAACACAAGTCAGAACCTTTTGAGGTATTCACAGAATATAAGTTAGAAGTAGAGAACCAATACGGGTATAAGTATTATGTCCTTTGATGAGATCAAGGAGGAGAATACTTGAGCACGGAATTCTTGGACTTTTCTAAAGGAGAATGAGATTCTCTCTCAGCATTACTCCTCCGTATACACCATAGCACGATGGTATATCGGGGCGGAGCAATCACACCCTATATGATAAGGTGTGCTCTATGATGAGTACTACTGAGTTACCTATTTCCTTTTTGGGAGTTATGCACTTGAGAAGCTGCATACCTATTGAATAGGGTTCAAATCAAATCAGTTGCCTACCACTTCATATTTGATATGATAAGGGAAAAGCCCATCTCTTAAGTTAGTTAAGATTTGGGGTTGTCCGGCCTATGTCTAAAAACAAAATCCGGACAAGCTCGAGGCAAGGTCTGTAATGTAGTACTGGAAATGTTCCAGCTATTCAAACTGCAGCTGATGATTTGAAAGAACCAAAGGATTCAATAGTTACCAACGAACCTCAGCCTCTCCGCCGATCTAGTAGGGTTCCTCGCCCACCTGAGAGATACTTCGGTTTCTTTATGACAGTGGGAGCGAGAATTGCATCATGAGATGATGACCCAACTAGTTTCGAGCTGGCCATCAGGAGTGGGACTCTGTAAGAATGGATGGATGCTTAGCGATCTGAGATGGAATCCATGTACACCAACAAAGTATGGACTTTGGTTGCTTTATCTGAAGGGTTAAATCCCCATCAGAAGCAAGTATATCTTGAGAAGATTTCTTGGTGTAGATGGAAAAGTTGAGACTTTCAAAGCTAGACATGTTAAAGGTTTTCATCATTGACCAGGCATGGATAATGATGAAACCTTTTTCAGTGGCTATGCTTAAGTCCATCCACATCCTACTTGCCACGGCTACGTACCATGACTACGATATCTGGCGGTTGGGTGTCATGACTGCTTTTCAAAAATGATGTTTTAGAAGAGAGCGTCTGTAAGTACACAGCCAGAGGGCTTCGTAGACAGTGGGAGCAGCGAAAATGTGTGCAAGATGCTTTATAGGATAAAGAAGGCATCGCGGAGTTGGAACGTCTGTTTTGATGTCGTAGTCAAAAAGTTTGACTTCATCAAAATGGTAAATGAACCTTGTATATACAAAAAGGTAGTAGGGAGTATGGTGGTGATCCTCGTAGTGTACGTGGATGACATACTCTTGATGGTGACGGAGTTTCCTATGCTACGCTCGGTCAATCTCCGCTTATCACAAGGATTCTCCATATAGGATCAAAGTGATACCACCTAAATCCTGAGTTTTGATCTGTGAGATAGAAGTGATTGGATGTTAGGATTCTCACTCGTTGTAGTGAGATGGTATCAATTGGTCCTGGGGAGAATCACTGGAAGTGTTCCAGGGTGATGAGAACGACTGAATGTCAGTCACAGGCATTGTCTTTACCCTCAGTAAAGGGACGGTATGTTGGAAGAGTTCCAAGCTAGATACCGTGGCATACTAGACGATAAAGGCTGGATACATCGCTACTTAAGATGCTACCAAAGAGGCTGTCTGGGTGTATATCTGTTCATGAGATGAACTTAGTTCCTCCCATCGTGTGACAATGGAGTTGTGGCTTATGCCAAGGAACGTCCGTCCCATCAGTGATCCAGACATATTCTGAGGCAGTGTCACCTGATCATGGAGATAGTTGATCTCCAGGGTGATCGAGGTTAGGAGAGTAGACTCAGAGGACAACACGGCGGATCCACTCACAAAGGCCTTTTCCCAGAGAGAGACTTTTATGGGATGGTTGAGTATGAGATACTACAACCACTGCTATCAGATGGCCCTAGTGCAAGTGGGAGATTGTTAGTTATATGTATGCCCTAGAGGCCATTACTATACATAGGATGTATATTGTAGTGGATGCTTGGACATATATAGGGAGGACTTTCTTGCTCGACATGATAGTATGCTATCTGGTTGCTCTTTACCTTAACGTGTACACTGATTGTCTCTCTGTTACATGTTGGTAAAGCCCTTAGGATGTGTACTTGACTACCTGGACTATGATGCGGATCATACTAGTGGGGACATGGTAGTCCATAAGTACATTCTTCAAAGTCCCTAGTCGTGGGTATATCGAGACGGGGCATCGATATACCAGAGTAGACTAGCGTGTACCTTCTCGACCCATACAGATGGGCGATGGATGATCCCATATCCATTGGTGTTTGACATCAAAGATGATATACGGGTGCTCAGTGGAGACTGGGTACACTGGACGGACTCGCCGAGAACTCCCAGATGGTATTATACCTTACGTCAGATGGCAGTTCTCTGGTGACACTGGTACAGAGTAGTCTGTTGACCCGAGATCGTCATAGAGTCTTGTGTGGTTCCTACTGTGCTTTTATTTCCACCTTACCACGTCCAAGAGGGCGTGCAAAACGGTGGTTTTTGGGTACAGTCCCGAATCACATGGAGGCAATGAGCGATAGGAGGGGATTCGTCTCTCCCGGTATAGGGAGTTGATGTTGCGCTGTCTTCGATTGGCTATAACCGGAAATCCCTGGCCAGGGTTGCTGAGATTTACTGGTAAGTGTTACCAGTAGTTTCTCGAACTGTTATAGACCTCATATCGACACGACTTATCGAGCTATTGGGGTCTGACGTTTACCACCCCTAAGCAAGAAATGCGACATATCAGACGAAGAGACCGGACTGTACGGTAAGTGTTACTGGTTGGATTCACAGGAGTGTGAGCGGGCTTGCTTGTCGATCTTCTGATCGCTCAATACCCGGGTGGCCGTTACGTTTAGCAGACCGCTTGCGGCTTGTGGGTGTTTGATATGATCATCATCTGTTGCCGGCGTATTGACGAGTCTTTAAAGTCCTACACAGAGGTTTCCTGGCTCAAGCGAAACGAAATAGGAGCGCATATGAGATATGTGCGGGACCAAGAATAATGCGTGTATGTGATACCGTATTCTATTCTCGCGATGAATATATCGATTGGTTGTATGAGATATAACCTAGTTATCGAATCGAGGATTGATTCGATAAGTCGATACATCGGATATTAGTCGGTCATATGCGATATGACCGGATCGTTAAATCAAGTGTTGATTTAATGATTTAATGTATAATTATATATTTGATATATTACTTTGCATTAAATAGTATTTTTTCACTTAAAATGGATTTTCTCACTTGAAGTGCACATTGTATATGTGATATATTTTTGTACACTTGTTTGTATCATGTTTGATAATACATGCAACCTTGGGTGTGTGTATACTATACACTATGTTTAGTTAATGGTTAGGGTTTCCATTGCTTTATTTGTTTATCTATTTATTTTGGTTAAAAGAAAAAAAAGGAAAACTAAATGGTTGCTTTCATACAAGAAGGTTCTTGATGCTTCAAGCATCTTTGACTAAGTGACCATTTTGTCTTCATCTCCTAAACCTAACCATTCAACTAACCCTAGTTTATTCTCTACACTTAACCAAGGATGCATTATGATAAGAATGAATGGGATTTTCTTTTTAAACTAATCCTTTTTATTCTATCATCATCATCATCTTCATCAAGCTTTATGAAAGCTTGCTAGCTTCAATGGCAACATGAGAAAAAGAGTGAGAAATCCAATTCTAAAGTGAACCCACTTCCTATTTCTTCATCCTCTACCACTTGCCAAGTAGTATGGGGTGTTTTCTTCACAAGTTTCATGACTTGGTGAAGTTGGAGCTTGATCTTGAGTTGCCTCGACGTAGATCATCTTCGGCATCGAAGTCGACGACCTAGCCCGATCTTTTCTCCGATGAAACCACCGCGAGAGTCTAGGATTCCGATGGGTACAGCGGAGGGACGTCATCACGGAGCTAGAGAGGTGGAGGACCGGGTCTACAAAGGTTGTAGTCACTTTCCTTTAAGTTAAAGTTGTTTACTTGCATCTTTATCGCCTTATCCTCTAGTTAACGATCCGTATTAGGGTTTGTAGGCACATGAAATTTTTTGAATTGGGCATGTTTGATCTGTTGTGAGACCTCATTAGTGTGCCTAGGAGCCCTACACTTCTAACCATCCTTAGTTTCTAATATGGTTTATATAGCTATCCTTTAATTATAACCCTAGTTTGCTACTCTAGGTTTTCTTAACCATATGCTACAAATCGGTTTCCACCAAAACTTTGCGGGGGTGCTATACGCCATCCACCCGACTTCCCCCGTAGATATAGATCTACTCACCGTGATCCTTGCTTGTCGAAGTCGATGACGCCATGCTCCGTCGCCTCGGAATCCACGTGAGGGTACCTATAATAATAAACTGTCACAATGCTATTAAAATCAAGTTCCGAAATCCAAACGGCACACGGATCGCCTATAGGTCAGAACCTATAGCCCGCGCGTGCAAAAACGACTAAACAACCCATGTTGTTGATGTACAAACATGCAACAACCAAATAAAAATCCAAATATCAAAACTAAACATTTCAAAATACGGAAAACATATCCAAAATCCCTCCAAACTGCTCCCAGATTTTGATTCAGGCCAAAAGTAGTTGCACAAACACGTCTAGGATGCTATACAGGGAGTTAATGAGCTAATAGACCAACCTAGAACCCAAACCACCCCAAGTGGCTGGTGATAAGGCCTAGAATTCCGGCGAGCTCGGCCCCCAGGGCTCCTCTGGGCTTCGTCTCGTCAAGGTGGTCTCCTAGTACTCTAATTTGGTCCCTGGAGTTGTTTGCTTTCCTAAAAAACTCCCCGGGTTGCTCTAGACTTCCCTGCACACCCTATATACTCACAAAACCGACATGGATCAATTCTAAAGTTTGTATTCTCTGTTCTAAACTCAGTTCCAGGTCTAGAATTTGATCCCTAGGGTCTTGTACAGACACCATACATCACTAATTCCCCCAAAATCCTCAACCCTTCTCTTGAATTTTCTAAACACCACAAACCTTAACCAAACACATTCTAAACTAATCTAGAATACAAGAAATCTCAAACTAAACTAAATAGAAGAATTTATACCTCATGGGTGTAGCCAAGCAAAACCCTAGCTTCTCCAAGTCATCAAAATCTAACTTTTCTTGGTCCAAAGTGAGGAGGGTGAGGTGGGGATCAATTTTTGTGAAGAGAGCCATGGGTTTTGAGGAGTATTTTGAGATGGATCTAGGGTTGAAGGTGGAGGGAAGTGATGAAGAAGAAGGAGAAGAAAAATAAATAATGGGGAGGGGAAAAGAATGGCTGCCCCCTCTCTCTCCTACTCTCACTCTCTTATTCTCACCCTCCTTCTCTCTCTCCAATCATTCTAAATATTAACCCTTTTCTCTTTTTCTTTTCTATTTTCAAAACCAAATCATATAATACCCATAAAACAACACAAATACAACAACATATAACCAAATGTAACATGACATGGTGCACTAGCCATAGAAAACTGTAGAAACACGGATTTGGCTTAATTGCGATTAGTGGTGCACTAATCGGGTTTTTATCCAAACTACATATAATAAATTTTAAAAATGCCAAATCCTTTAAATATATTTTTAAATGAATAAATCATTTTAATTTCCAATTATTTCAAAATTATTGGTATATATTTATACCCTTTTTTGAAAACCCCAATTTCGCAAATCGGGCAGTTTTCGGGAAATATATTATTTTAATATTAAATTTCAAAAATAATATTTTATATTTTCTGAAATGTTACACCTTCCAGTTATACCTCATGACCACTAATTTCTTCACAAGAAATTCTCTTTCCAAAAGGTGGCATGCTGAGAAAACAAAACACCTTTTGTTCCTCAGTTTGGTAGAAGATATTTCCTTGCGAATGCATGGGAAATCTAACAAACTTCCACAGGACTGACCTGGCCTCGAGTTTGTCCGGATTTTGCTTTTGACATAGGCCGGACAACCCAAAATCTTAACTTCCTTAAGAGATGGGCTCTTCGCATACCATATCACATATGGAGTGGTAGGCACTTGATTTGATTGGAACCCTATTCAATTGGTATGCAGCTTCTCAAGTGCATAACCCCCAAAAGGAAATAAGCAACTCAGTAGTACTCATCATAGAGCACACCATATAACATAGGGTGCGATTGTTCCGTCCCGATATACCAACGTGTTGTGGTGTATATGGAGGAGTAATGCCGAGAGAGAATCTCGTTCTTCTTTAGAATAGTCCAGGAATTCCGTGCTCAAGTATTCTCCTCCTTGATCACATCAAAGGACATAATACTTATACCCGTTTTGGTTCCTACTTCTATCTTATATTCTTTGAATTTCTCAAAAGTTTCAGACTTGTGTTTCAACAGGAACACATACGCGAATCTTGAGAGATCATCAGTGAATGTAATGAAGTACAAAGAACCAGTCCTGGCTTGTGTAGACAGGGGACTTACATACATCAGCATGTATCAATCCCAAGAGTTCACTAACTCTTTCTCTGTTTCCAATAAACGGAGCTATGGTCATTTTATCTTTGTGACATGACTGGCAAGTTTCACAAGATGTAAATTCAAACCGATTTAAATATGCATCTTTATGTAACTTAGCTAGTCGGGTCGCATTGATATGACCTAGTCTACAATGCCTCAAGAAGGATTCGTTCATTTCTGAACTCTTCCTCTTGTGTGTGTTTTGTATGTTAAGAACTATAGTTTGATTTAGAACGTATATGCTTTTAGATAACGTGCCTGAACCGATCAACTCTTGATATAGGAAATGTTCAAAACATTATCCAACAATACAAAATTATATCCTTCTTTACTTAATAAAGGGATTGATATGATGTTGTATATCAGGTTCGGTATCTAATAACATTCGTTCAGAATCAATGTATTTGGTAATACAGGGTGATAACTGCCAACATACTTGGCTACAACAATTGCACCGTTTCTAACTCTTAAAACTTATCACCCATTCTCAGTTCTCTACCTATCTGTAGCCCATGTAACAGATTACATATATGGGATTTTGCTCCGGTATCTCATACCCAGGACGTAAAGGATACTGAGAAACAGTTCTCGGCAATGAACACACCCGAAGAAGATGCATCATTATGCACTTTTTTCGTTTGGGCGGCACGGGAATTCTGGTAATCCCCAATTTCCTGCTCGGTCTTATAACAATTATAAATTGGAGCGGGACCAACGTTCCCCAGCTCAGTATAACAAGCTGGTTCGGTCAATACATCCGTATTATTATCTTGATTAAGGCGTGACATGGTCGCTACCTGGAGAGAGAGAGAAGAAAACACTCAGCGTATGCTCTTGCAAGATTAGATTGGTTATTAATTTATCTAATTAGGATGGCTCCCACTGTTTTAGTCAAATCTTCCTTCAAACCCTAAAAGGAAAGACTAGCCAGGATTAATTACACCCTACAAGTTCGTCAATCTTTCAGCCAGGCCAGTGCCGGTACTTTGAGGGAGGTTTCCTGTGCTTTCGCACGGACCAAATTAAAATAAACCTCGTTTTCCCAGGGGCGTAACCCCGTTAACATCTTTCTAGACACCTACTTGATCGGCTAATTGTAATGTGTAAAACTCTCATAGGAGTAACTCTTACTCGCAGTGGGTATCGGGATCTAACCATCTCATAGAAGGTATGCAATCTCATTGCAAATTTCAACACTTGAAATTCCCAATAATATTTTGCCCCTAACCTCCTATGACCTTGACAAAGGCCAACAAACCATAGGATGCTAGTCAAGTTCAACCGTCATTTCCTGATTGAATTAAACCCACCCGCATGACCCTTGACAAAGGCCAACAAGTTCGCACGACTACCCTAACTCAATCGCATCATATGCTTATGCAGATAAGCAGTAATCAGCTACCGCACACTACGCCTTGACAAAGGCCAACAAACGCAGCACGAATACTAATTATTACTTATCTGAAATGACGGAGGGCTACGACAGGTTTTTAAGAAAACCCTTTGCGTAATGAACTTGATATCGTCGTAGAATCGAGTGATTTTGAAAAGGAGTGTTTTTGTGGTTTTTAATAGTTTTGCTAAAGAGGTCACTCCCGGTGAAAGGATCTCGGCTCTTTCCTCATCGAATGAGGTGCATGATATTTCACAAATACCACTATGCAAAAACAAAAACTATAAAAGCAATCAAAAGACAAACCGAGTTTGTAGCATCTGCTAGTTTCGCTAAAGAGGTCACTCCCGGTGAAGCGATCTCGGCTCTTTCCTTATCAAATAAGGTGCTGGATGTTCTTCAAGAAACACCGCTATGCAAAACAACAACTAAAGCTACCTTTTTTTGAAACAAGTTTTTACAACATTTTTAGGTTTTTTTTATTTCATTAATCTTATTAATGAAGTCCCATTTATTATGCTTCCCAAGCATCACATATGAAACGAAAGCAGTAATATTAATTATATCTCATATATATAATATAGGCATTCGTCTCAGAATATAATCAATAATCACATCACAGAATATTGCAGCAGAATAAAAACATATGAAATATTTGATATACTAGGATTTCCGGGTTTTATTTTAAGCCTGTATAAAACACGGATTCCACGGTCATGATGAATAGCCAATCTCACACCCCTAGACCCCTACGAGAGTGGCAAGTAACCCTACCAATTATAGAGTTAGGAGACCCGGTCTCGACTCCTCAAGATGGTTTCCCACTGGACCCTAGAACCCGGTTACTTGTGCTCCCGCCTTGGGTCTATCCTAATGCGGAAAAGTAAATAATATACAATGGTGACATCATCCTCAACCCGGAAGTGCCCCAATAAAAGAATATTACATACAATGAATTTTACATGAATGAAAACGAAAACTCTCATCTCACATAAAACCCCCGGCTATTCAATCACGACGATCCAATATAACATATCCCAGCAACACATAACATCACATGTCATCAACGTAAGTAAATATGCGCATCCCAATTGTCGTTTACATATAACACCAAAACCGGCGATACACCACATATTACATTTACGGTCGCAGCAAAGAAAGTGAAAAACTACAACAGTTGGAATCCGTAAGCACTTTAGACATCACATGCCTAACCAAATGAATTCCTTAGACATCACATGCCTAACAATTATAAACCCCGCATTTTAGTCTCGATATTGATAAACACCTAGTCAGGCAATTCAACAAGATTCCCGACATCCTGATCGAATGCTCATCGGAAACTTTAGTAGACGGTCGCGCCCCCGATGCCTTCGACGAAGTGCACTAAGGCGGAACACCGCTGCCGTGAGCACCCGAACGGATGCTTTTGGCGAAGGGGTTCTCCTATAGTTATTTGGTCGGAGCTATGGGGCGTGGCTATCTAATAATGTTACACGGTGAGTATTCGCGTACGCTACGTGATTGCGACGGACTTTTGATCTCATCAAAATCCCGTGGCAACCGATCAATTGAGACTAAACTGCTAGATTTATAACATTCAAATTAGTTATCTCATAACTACTTTGTGGATTCCAAATATTGTATCCCATCACATAATATCCGGATGATGTTAAATTTTTCGATCGAGTCATCAAAGTCCCACAATTTCCCGACAGCTTAACACTTGAGCACAGTCTAGTAATACCCAGAATATGCCACATTATCTATGCACCAGCCGTAGAAGGGCAAACCCAAGCCTCACTCATGTCGCCACGGAACTACGGCAAACCCTAGGGTTTGACCGTGGTTCCGCGATCCAAAAAAGTTGAGTTAAGGTTTCATTCTTCTAGAGGGTTCATAGGATTACTTGCATGTTTTTCCGAATACGTTAAACTTTGAAAAATGGGTTTTTGACATTCGATTGAACTTTTTAACTTCGCCTAGACAATATGTGAATGACCCGAAACAATGTTAAAACTATGAATACGAAACACTCTGAATTTTTTATAGTGTAAGATTATATCACATGCAAAATTAGCAAAAACAAACAACACCTGAAACATCAAAACCAAGTCATTGGAACACAAAAAACTTTTCAGGGGATTCTGCTCGGTTTTGGCCAAGATGAGCATACATGTGGCCGGCCATTTTTTCATGGATTTTCCTGAAATTTTTATAGTGTTCTTGATATATCTCATACATCACTCTGTACTTGTTTAAAACTTTTTTTGAATAAATTTTAAAATCGACAGAAACTTCATTTTTCGGTTTCAAGTTTCGGAGTATTTCGGCTTCGTAATATTAACAAAATCCGTATAAATTTCTAGCATAGCTCTGATACCACTGCAGGGTTACCTAGCATAGCAGCAAGGTTTCGGGAGGCATCGTCCATGCCAAATTAAAATTTTGCCGTTCTAGCTAACCATAACCCTAGAATCGTATACTAGAAATAGACAGAAATGAAATGCAAACACTTTGTAACTAAAAGTGAACAAGGAATACAAGCTTTGTAGACCGGTCCTTCACTTCATTAGCTCCGTGTAGTAGTCCCTTTGCTGCGATCATGAAGTCTCAGACTCTAGACAGGCTTCCTTGAAGAAACGAATATGCTTGCTTCGAAGTCTTCGAGGCCGAAAATGATCTACGTCGAGGAGACACTAACCCAAGCTATCTCTTCACTAATCATGGAATTAGTGAAGAAAACACCCTATACTAAATGGCAAGTAGTAGAGGATGATGAAGTAGGAATTTTGCTCACATTAGATTTCATATTCTCACAAGTTTTCATCATAAACTCAAATCCTAGAAAACTCTTTTCTCTTCGAGCTTATGAAGAAGATGAAGAATTATCAAGAGAGAATGAATTATTATTGAGGTTAAAAATGCAACCAAGGGTTAAGCATGGCATTCTTAACCCTTGTAGAGACTTAACATGAGCTAGAGTTAAAGCTAGGTTAACAAATATCTTAAGGTAGATAAAAAGAGTGGAGAAAGTCAAAGAAGCCTACAAGCTTCTTGCAAAATATCAACCATGACTAATTCCACAATTTTTGAATTTCCTTAATAATAAACATAAACCCTAATCTAACCCTAGCATGGTTCATGTCTCATAAACCCTTGTTGCATTTGTTACCTAGCATGATACATTTAATAACATATATCACATATATATCAATGTATCCAAAGTGAGAAAAGAAATCATAAGTGAGCTAATACTAATTAATGTAATGTAATATATCAAATATATAATTATACATTAGATTATTAAATCAACTCTTGATTTAATAATCCGGCTATATCACCTATAACCGACTAATATCAAATGAATCAACTTATCGAATCAACACTTGATCCGATAACCCGGCTATATCATATATAACCGACCGATATATTATATCGTGAGAATAGAATACGGTATCTCATATCGTATCAATCTCGGTCCTGCACATATCACATATGTGCTCCTACTCTATTTCGCTTGAGCTAGGAAATCCCTGTGTAGGACTCTAAAGACTCGTCAATACGCCGACAGTAGGTGATGATCATATCAAACACCCACAAGCCGCAAGCGGTCTGCTAAACGTAACAGCCACCCGGCTATTAAGCGATCAGAAGATCAACAAGCAAGCCTGCTCGTACTCCTGCGAATCTAATCAGTAACACTACCGTACAGTCCGGTCTCTTCGTCTGATATGTCGCATATCTCGTCTAGGGGTGGTAAACGTCAGACCCCAGTAACTCGATAAGTCGTGTCGATATGAGGCTCATAACGGGTCGAGAAACTACTGATAACACTTACCAGTATCACTCTGAATTAGCCTTGGCCAAGGACTTTCTGTTATAGCCAATCGAGCACAGCGCAACATCAACTCCCAATACCGGGAGAGACAAAAACCCTCCTATCGCTCATTGCCTCCATGTGACTCGGTACTGTACCTAAAAGCCACCATTTTGCACGTTCTCTTGAATGTGGTAAGGTGGAAATCAAAGCACAGTAGGAATCACACAAGACTCTATGACAATCTCGGGTCTACAGACTAACCTGTACCAGTGTCACTAGAGAACTACCATCTGACGTTAGGTATAATACCATCTGGGCGTTCTTGGCAAGTCCGTTCAGTGTACCCAGTCTCCATTGAGCACCCGTATACTGTCTCTGATGTCAAACACTAATGGATATGGGATCATCCTGTAGGGTTCCTAGGCACCCTAGTGAGGTCTCACAAGGCATCGAACATGCCAATTTAAAAAAAATGGTGCCGAGAAACCCTAGACTACGGATCTTAGACTAGATGTTTAGGCGAAACTAAAAACTAGTTAACTACTTAACTAGAAGTTAGATGCTACAACCTTTGTAGATCCGGATTTCCACCTCCTTAGCTCCACGTGGTCATGCCCTCGCTGTCCATCATGAATCCTCGACTCATTCGTCGGCTTCATCGAAAAACGGGCGAGCAAGGTCGTCGGCTTCGTGTCAAAGACGATCTACGTCGAGGTTGCTCAAGTTCAAGCTCCGACTTCACCAAGTAGTGAAACTTGTGAAGAAAACACCCAAAACCACTTGGCAAGAGGTAGAGGATGAAGAAATAGGAGGTGGGTTCACTTTAGATTTGGATTTCTCTCACTAAAACTCAAGTTGCCATTAATGTAGCAAGCTTGAAGAAGAAGAAGAAGATGAGCTAGTTATGATAAGTCTCATGTTAAATGAATAATCAATTCAATACTTATCATAACTTGACTAAGGTTAAGTGTAGAGAATAAACCATGGTGAATTAAGTGGGTTAGGGTTAAGTAAGATGACAAGAATGGTTTCAAAAGTCAAGGGTTCAAGAAGCTTCAACATAAAACAAGAATTGCCACCATTCTCATCTTGAATTTATCCACACAAATAAACAAATAAATGAATAAATAAATATGCAAAACCCTAATTACAAAATAACCATGGTTTAATTCTATTCATTTAACCATATGATCAAGTATCATCAAACATGATACAAAAAGGTGCACAAAAATATATCACATATACAATGTGCAAATCAAGTGAGAAAAATCCGTTTAAAGTGAACCTATACTAGTTAATGCAAAGTAATATATCAAATATATAATTATACATTAAATCATTAAATCAACACTTGATTCAATGATCCGGTCATGTCGCACATAACCGACTAGTATTCAATGCATCGATTTATCGAATCAATGATTCGATAACTAGGTCATATCTCATATAACCAATCGAAACATTAATCGCGAGAATCAAATACGGTATCACATACACGCATTATTCTCGGTCCCGCACATATCTCATATGCGCTCCTATTTCGTTTCGCTTGAACCAGGAAACCTCTGTATAGGACTCTAAAGACTCGTCAATACGCCGGTAGCAGATGATGATCATATCAAGCACCCACAAGCCGCATGCGGTCTGCTAAACGTAACGGCCATCCGGGTATTGAGCGATCAGAAGGTCGACGAGCTAGCCCGCTCACACTCCTGTGAATCCAACCAGTAACACTTACCGTACAGTCCGGTCTGTTCGTCTGATACGTCGCATATCAAGTCTAGGGGTGGTATACGTCAGACCCCAATAACTGATAAGTCGTGCCGATGTGAGGCTCATAACGGGTCGAGAAACTACTGGTAACACTTACCAGCAAATTTCTGATCAGCCCTGGCCAGGGACTTCCTTGTTACGGCCAATCGAGCACAGCGCAACATCAACTCCCAATACCGGGAGAGACGAAACCCCTCCTATCGCTCATTGCCTCCATGTGACTCGGGACTGTACCCAAAGACCACCGTTTTGCACGCCCTCATGGACGTGGTAAGGTGGAGATCAAAGCACAGTGGGAATCACACAAGACTCTATGACGATCTCGGGTCTACAGACTAACCTGTACAAGTGTCACCTGAGAACTGCCATCTGACGTGAGGTATAATACCATCTGGGAGTTCTCGGCGAGTCCGTCCAGTGTACCCAGTCTCCACTGAGCACCCGTATACCATCTCTGATGTCAAACACCAATGGATATGGGATCATCCATCGCCCATCTCATGGGTCGAGAAGCGTATACGCTAGTCTACTCTGGTATATCGATGCCCCGTCTCGATACACCCATGACTAGGGACCTTGAAGGATGTACTTATGGACTACCATGTCCCCACTAGTATGATCTGCATCACAGTCCAGGTAGTCAAGTACATATCCTAAGGGCTTTACCAACATGTAACTATAAGACAGTATAAAGAGACTAGTGTACATGTTAAGATAAAGAGTAACCAGATAGCATACTATCATATCGAGCAAGAAAGTCATCTCTATATATGTCCAAGCATCCAATATAATATACATCATCTGTACAATACTGGCCTCTAGGGCATACATACAACTAACAATCTCCCACTTGCACTAGGGCCAGCTGCTGTAGTATCGCATACCGAGCATCCCGAAGAGTCTCTCAAACTGTATCTGGGGAATGGCCTTCGTGAGTGGATCCGCGGTGTTGTTCTTCGTGTCAACCCTCCTGACCTCGATCTCCCGGCGATCAACTATCTCCCGGATCAGGTGATACCGCCTCAGAATATGCCTGGACCGCTGATGGGACCTGGGTTCCTTGGCCAAAGCCACCGCTCCATTGTTATCGTAATACAAAGGTATTGGACGCTCAATGGATGGAACCACTCCAAGTTCAGTAATGAACTTCTTGATCCAGACAGCCTCTTTGGCAGCATCGTTGGCAGCGATGTATTCAGCCTCCATCGTCGAGTCTGCCACAGTTTCCTGCTTGGAACTCTTCCAGCTAACTGCCCCTCCGTAAAGGGTAAAGACAAAGCCCGACTGCGACTTAGAGTCGTCCTTATCACTCTGGAAGCTCGAATCGGTAAAGGACTCCACTTGGAGTTCTCCGTTACCATACACCAAGAACATATCTCTAGTCCTTCGCAAGTACTTGAGAATGCTCTTCACAGCTGTCCAGTGACTCTCTCCAGGATCAGCTTGATACCTGCTCACTATACTTAGTGAGTATGCAACATCGGGTCTGGTACATAGCATCGCATACATGATAGAACCTACTGCCGAAGCATAGGGTATCCCTTGCATGCGAGCTCTCTCCAAATCAGTCTTGGGAGACATCTCTTTGGAGAGAGTGACTCCAGAGATCGTGGGCATGTTCCCACGCTTGGACTCTTCCATACTAAACCTCTTTAGTATGGTGTCAATGTACCTGAATTGGGACAATCCCAAAATCCGTTTGGATCTATCTCTATAGATCCTAATCCCCAATATGCAGGAGGCATCACCAAGATCTTTCATTGAGAATCTTTGTGATAAAAAGAGCTTGACCGATTGCAGCATAGGAATATCATTTCCTATCAAGAGTATGTCGTCCACGTACAATACGAGGAAGACAACCTTACTCTCTGCCACCTTCTTGTAGATACAAGGTTCATCTGGATTTTTGACGAAATCAAACTCTTTGATAACGACATCAAAGCAGATGTTCCAACTCCGCGATGCTTGCTTTAATCCATAAATGGATTTAAGCAGCTTGCACACCTTCCCGCTGCTCCCACTGTCTACGAAGCCCTCTGGCTGAGTCATGTACACGCACTCTTCTAAATCACCATTTAGAAAGGCGGTCTTAACATCCATTTGCCAGATTTCGTAATCATGATAAGCAGCGATGGCAAGCATGATCCGGATGGATTTAAGCATAGCCACTGGAGAAAAGGTCTCGTCATAGTCCACACCTGGCCTTTGACGAAAACCTTTTGCTACAAGTCTAGCTTTGAAAGTCTCCACTTTCCCATCTACACCAAGTTTCTTCTTGAAGATCCACTTGCTCCCAATGGGTTTTACCCCTTCAGGAGCAACTTCCAAAGTACATACTTTGTTGGTGTACATGGATTCCATCTCGGACCGCATAGCATCCAGCCATTTCACTGAGTCACCACTCGTGATGGCCTGCTCGAAACTAGTCGGGTCATCATCTTCCATGATGCAATCCTCGCTTCCACCGTCAATGAGAAAACCGTAGTATCTCTCTGGTGGACGAGAAACCCTACTAGATCGGCGGAGAGGCTGAGGTTCGTCGGGTACTACTGAATCCTCTGGTTCTACCAAGTCCTCTGTTATAGTTTGTGTCGCTGGAACCTCTTCCAGTTCTACCTCAATGCCACCTATCTGTTTCATAAGAAAACCTTTTTCTAAGAAAGTGGCATGCCGAGAAACAAACACTTTTTGTTCCTCGGGATGGTAGAAGATATACCCCTGTGAATTTTTGGGATATCCTACAAACTTACATAAGACAGATCTTGCCTCGAGTTTGTCCGGATTTTGTCTTTTGACATAGGATGGACAACCCCATATCTTAACATACTTAAGAGATGGTCTCTTCCCTTTCCATATCTCATATGGAGTGGTAGGCACTGATTTGGTAGGAACCATATTCAATAGGTGTATGGCTGTCTCAAGCGCATACCCCCAGAAGGAAATAGGTAACTCAGCTGTACTCATCATTGAACGCACCATATCTAATAGGGTGCGATTCCTTCGTTCCGATACACCGTTGTGCTGTGGTGTATAAGGTGGAGTAAGCTGAGAGAGAATCCCATTCTCTTTTAGATAATCTTGGAACTCATTGCTCAAGTATTCTCCTCCTCGATCAGATCGAAAGATCTTAATACTTTTGCCCGTTTGGTTCTCTACTTCGTGCTTATATTCTCTGAATTTCTCAAAAGCTTCAGACTTGTGTTTCAATAGGAACACATGCCCGTATCTAGAGAGATCGTCAGTGAATGTAATGAAGTAGGAAGAACCGTTCCTAGCAAGGGTAGACATGGGACCGCATACATCAGTATGTACCAGTCCTAAGAGTTCAGTAACTCTTTCTCCGTGTCCACTAAATGGAGCTTTGGTCATTTTTCCTTTGAGACATGAATGGCAAGTATCATAAGATGATAATTCGAACGGATTCAAATAACCATCCTTATGTAACTTAGCCAGTCGTGTCGCATTGATATGACCAAGTCTACAATGCCACAAGAAGGATTCGTTCATTTCTGAACTCTTCCTCTTGTGTGTGTTTTGTATATTGAGGACTGTATTTTGATTTAGAATGAATATGCCATTATGTAGCGAGCCTGATGCAATCAACTTTTGATCTAGAAATATGTTCATAACATTTTCCTTTACTACAAAATTATATCCTTCTTTACTCAATAAAGAAACAGATATAATGTTGCACATCATGCTTGGTATATAATAGCACTCATTCAGAATTATTGTATCACCACTTGGTAATACCAGGTGATATTCGCCAACTGCTTTGGCTGCAACATTTGCACCGTTCCCTACTTGAACGGAATGATCACCTTTTCCCAGTTCTCTACCTTTTCGCAGCCCATGTAACATCTTACATATGTGGGATCCTGATCCGGTATCTAATACCCAGGACGTAGGGTGAACTGAGAAACAGTTCTCAATGACAAACACACCCGAAGATAATGCATCAACATGCATGTTCTCCGTTTGGGCGGTGTGAGAATCCAGATATTCTCCTGTTTCCTGTTCATTCTTATAACACTTATAAGATAGAACGGGTCCAACGTTCCCCTGCACAGTATAACATGCGGGTTCGGTCAATACATCCATATTATTATCTTGATTAAGGCATGAACTGGTCGCTACCTGGAGAGAGAGAGAAGAAAACACTTTAGCGTATGCTCGTGCAAGATCAGATTGGTTATTATCTTATCTAATCAGGATGGCTCCCACTGCTTTTTATCAAATCTTCCTTCAAACCCTAAAAGGAAAGATTACCCGGGATTAATTACACACTACAAGTTCGCTAATCTTTCGGCCAGGCCAGTGTCGGTACTTTGAGGGAGGTCCCCCGTGCTTTCGCACGAACCTAATTAATGTAAACCTCGTTTTCCCAGAGGCATAACCCCGTTGACACCTTTCTAGACACCTACTTGATCAGCTAATTGCAATGTGTAAAACTCTCCCAGGAGTAACTCTTACTCGCAGTGGGTATCGGGATCCAACTATCTCATAGAAGGTATGCAATCTCATTGCAAATTTCAACACTTGAAATTCCCGATAATATTTTACCCCTAGTGTTCTATGACCTTGACGAATGCCAAACAACCCATAGTCCACTAGTCAAGTTCAACCCGTACATTTCTTGATTGAATTAAACCCACCCGCACGACCCTTGACGAATGCCAAACAACGCCGTATGAATACCCTAATCCAATCTGCATCATATGCATAAGCAGATAAATACTAGTTAGCTACCGTACACTACGCCTTGACGAATGCCAAACTACCGTAGCATGAATACTAAGTAGTACTTATCTGAAATGACGGAGGGCTACGCAGGTTTTCATAAAACCATGAGCGTAATGAACTTGATATCGTTGTAGAATCAAATGAAGTTTTGAAATGGAGTGATTTTGAGGCTTTTCCAGTTTTGCTAAAGGAGTCACTCCCGGTGAAGGGATCTCGGTCCTTTCCTCGTCGAATGAGGTGCGGGATATATCATATATATCGCTGTGCAAAGCAAAACCCAAAAGCAGTCAAAAGCAAACCGAGTGTGTAGCATCTGCCAGTTATTGCTAAAGGAGTCACTCCCGGTGAAGGGATCTCGGTCCTTTCCTCATCGAATAAGGTGCAGGGTATATCATATATACCGCTGTGCAAAGCAAGAACTGTAGCTAACTGTTTTATTTTAAAATTCGATTCCACAACATCTTAGGTTTCTTATCTTTCATTAATCACATTAATGAAGTCCCATCATTTAAATACCTAAACATCACAGATAGATATGACGTACACTTATGCCATCCGCATTCGCCTCGATGTCCTCTCGTGCACCGTTAGGTTAGGTAACTAACGACAGAGCAGGGCAGGGCTAGCGCGGGTGTAAAACATAAGTAACGTCTATATAATATATCATATATACTATATATTATATCCATCACAGAACATCACATTACAGATATCGCAGCAGAAGAAACATATGAAACATTGGATATACTAGGACGTCCGTGTTTTCAATACGAGCCAGTATAAAACACGGATTCCACGGTCGTGATGAATAGCCAATCCCACACCCCTAGACCCCTACGAGAGCGGCAAGCAACCCTGCCAATTCTAGGGTTAGGAGACCCGGACTCGACTCCTCGAGTTGGTCTCCCACTGGACCCCAGAACCCGGTTACTTGTGCTCCCCTCCTTGGGTCTATCCTAATACGGAAAAGTAAATAATATACAAAGGGTGACAACTTCCGCTACCTTGAAGTGCCCCAAATAAAAGAATATTACATACAAGTTTTTACATGAATGAAAATGAAAAACACTCATCTCACATAAAAAACCCCGGCTATTCAAACACGACGATCCAATATAACATATCCAGCAACACATAACATCACATGCCATCAACGTAAGTAAGTATGCATACCCCAATTGTCGTTGACGTATAGCAACGAAACCGGCGATATGAACATACTACACTTACGGTTACAGAAAAGAAAGTGTAAAACTACAACAGTTGGAATCCGCAACCTCTTTAGACATCGCATGCCTAACAGATATAAATCCCGCATTTTAGTCTCATTATCGAAAACTCTTTTCAATATCATATGGGACTAAATTGCTAGATTTATAACATTCATTCAGTTATCTCATAACTACTTGTGAATTCCAATTATTGTATCACATTCCAGATAAACAGAAAATGTTAAACTTTCCGATCGAACAGTCGAATACCCAAGTTTTCCCGATACAGCTCAACACATGAAATAAGTCTAACAACATTCAGTTCGTGCCTCAGTACCGACGGTCCAGCCGTAGAAGGGTCAAGCCAACGCCTCACATGTGGCACGCCGTACTGCCCTAAACCCGAAGGTTCAAAGGGCAGTTCAAGACGGTCACATAATCGAGTTAAGGTTTGTTGTCTTCTAGAGGGTCCATCGCGTTACTTGCACTACTTAGAACGTCGTTAAACTACGGAAAAATCCAACACTTGGAAATTTCCCGACAGGGGAAAAATTGGGTATTTATATCCGGTCGAACTTTTTAACATATTCTAAAAATTATCCGGAAATACACAAAGACGAAATTTGATACCCCGATTGAAACACCGAATCCCCAAAGCAACCCCAGAAAATTCAACTCTTGAATAATTATTAAAAATACCCAGGAAAATCACCACTGGAAATTAAGGATTACTGTGTAAAATCCTTTAAATAATTAGGCCGTACGACCGCGGATCCGCCGCATGAGCTATGCTCATGCCGCGGATCCGCGCCGTATTAGTGGAATTAAGCCCACGAATTTCACAGTAAACCTTATAATTTCCTGATGATTTTTCTGCATATTTTTAATATCGAAAAATCCCTGATTTTAGAAAAAGTCCAGAGAGCTCATGGGTTTTGGGGTTTCGGGTTCGTTCGGATTTCAAACTCCGTCTAGACTTCGCCTAAGGCTCTAGCTAGGCTCTGATACCACTGTAGGGTTCCTAGGCACCCTAGTGAGGTCTCACAAGGCATCGAACATGCCAATTTAAAAAAAATGGTGCCGAGAAACCCTAGACTACGGATCTTAGACTAGATGTTTAGGCGAAACTAAAAACTAGTTAACTACTTAACTAGAAGTTAGATGCTACAACCTTTGTAGATCCGGATTTCCACCTCCTTAGCTCCACGTGGTCATGCCCTCGCTGTCCATCATGAATCCTCGACTCATTCGTCGGCTTCATCGGAAAACGGGCGAGCAAGGTCGTCGGCTTCGTGTCAAAGACGATCTACGTCGAGGTTGCTCAAGTTCAAGCTCCGACTTCACCAAGTAGTGAAACTTGTGAAGAAAACACCCAAAACCACTTGGCAAGAGGTAGAGGATGAAGAAATAGGAGGTGGGTTCACTTTAGATTTGGATTTCTCTCACTAAAACTCAAGTTGCCATTAATGTAGCAAGCTTGAAGAAGAAGAAGAAGATGAGCTAGTTATGATAAGTCTCATGTTAAATGAATAATCAATTCAATACTTATCATAACTTGACTAAGGTTAAGTGTAGAGAATAAACCATGGTGAATTAAGTGGGTAAGGGTTAAGTAAGATGACAAGAATGGTTGCAAAAGTCAAGGGTTCAAGAAGCTTCAACATAAAACAAGAATTGCCACCATTCTCATCTTGAATTTATCCACACAAATAAACAAATAAATGAATAAATAAATATGCAAAACCCTAATTACAAAATAACCATGGTTTAATTCTATTCATTTAACCATATGATCAAGTATCATCAAACATGATACAATAAGGTGCACAAAAATATATCACATATACAATGTGCAAATCAAGTGAGAAAAATCCGTTTAAAGTGAACCTATACTAGTTAATGCAAAGTAATATATCAAATATATAATTATACATTAAATCATTAAATCAACACTTGATTCAATGATCCGGTCATGTCGCACATAACCGACTAGTATTCAATGCATCGATTTATCGAATCAATGATTCGATAACTAGGTCATATCTCATATAACCAATCGAAACATTAATCGCGAGAATCAAATATGGTATCACATACATGCATTATTCTCGGTCCCGCACATATCTCATATGCGCTCCTATTTCGTTTCGCTTGAACCAGGAAACCTCTATGTAGGACTCTAAAGACTAGTCAATACGCCGGTAGCAGATGATGATCATATCAAGCACCCACAAGCCGCAAGCGATCTGCTAAACGTAACGGCCATCCGGATATTGAGCGATCAGAAGGTCGACGAGCTAGCCCGCTCACACTCCTGTGAATCCAACCAGTAATACTTACCGTACAGTCCGGTCTGTTCGTATGATACGTCGCATATCAAGTCTAGGGGTGGTATACGTCAGACCCCAATAACTGATAAGTCGTGCCGATGTGAGGCTCATAACGGGTCGAGAAACTACTGGTAACACTTACCAGCAAATCTCTGATCAGCCCTGGCCAGGGACTTCCCTGTTACGGCCAATCGAGCACAGCGCAACATCAACTCCCAATACCGGGAGAGACGAAACCCCTCCTATCGCTCATTGCCTCCATGTGACTCGGGACTGTACCCAAAGACCACCGTTTTGCACGCCCTCATGGATGTGGTAAGGTGGAGATCAAAGCACAGTGGGAATCACACAAGACTCTATGACGATCTCGGGTCTACAGACTAACCTGTACAAGTGTCACCTGAGAACTGCCATCTGGGAGTTCTCGGCGAGTCCGTCCAGTGTGCCCAGTCTCCACTGAGCACCCGTATACCATCTCTGATGTCAAACACCAATGGATATGGGATCATCCATCGCCCATCTCATGGGTCGAGAAGCGTATACGCTAGTCTACTCTGGTATATCGATGCCCCGTCTCGATACACCCACGACTAGGGACCTTGAAGGATGTACTTATGGACTACCATGTCCCCACTAGTATGATCTGCATCACAGTCCAGGTAGTCAAGTACATATCCTAAGGGCTTTACCAACATGTAACTATAAGACAGTATAAAGAGACTAGTGTACATGTTAAGATAAAGAGTAACCAGATAGCATACTATCATATCGAGCAAGAAAGTCATCTCTATATATGTCCAAGCATCCAATATAATATACATCATCTGTACAATACTGGCCTCTAGGGCATACATACAACTAACACATCCATCACCTATCTATATGGGTCGAGAAGCTATACGCTAGTCTACTCTGGTATATCGATGCCCTGTCTCGATACACCTACTATTAGGAACTTTTGAAGGATGTACTTAGCGACTACACTGTCCCCACTAGTATGATCTGCATCATAATCCTGGTAGTTAAGTACTCATCCTAAGGGCTTTATCAATATGTAACATAGAGACAATCAGTGTACATGTTAAGATAAAGAGCAACCAGATAGCATACTATCATGTCGAGCAAGAAAGTCCTCCATATATATGTCCAAGCATCCACTACAATATACATCGTATGTACAGTAATGGCCTCTAGGGCATACATATCACTAACATGAAGGACATGCTCATGCAATATAAAGACTGCTTTGCATGGAACTGTTCCGAGATGCCGGGCGTAGATCAAAAGGTGACAGTACATAAATTGGCCATATCCCCGGACATAAATCCAGTCAAATAGTCACCAAGAAGAATGCGGCTCGAACTTGAGATGGGTATCAATGCAGAAGTCAAGAAACTAATTGAATCCGGCTTCACCCAAGAAGTTCAATACCCCGACTGGATCGCTAACATCGTTCCGGTGATGATGAAGAATGGGACGGTGCGCATCTGCATGGACTTTCGGGACCTCAACAAAGATTGTCCGAAGGATGGCTTTCCAGTACCTGTTACCAAGCTGATGATCGATAACACGTCGACCCATGAGGTCTTCTCCTTCATGGTTGGATCTTCAGGATACAATCAAATAAAAATGCATCCTGAAGATCAAAAGCATACCGTATTCCGGACCTTGCTAGGCATATTTTGCTATAAGGTGATACTCTTCGGTGTAAAGAACACTGGCACTACCTACCAAAGGGCCATGATGAAGATCTTCGATGACCTCATACACGAGATCATCGAATGCTATATTGATGACCTAGTGGTAAAGAGCAAATCTCATGAGGAGCATTTGGAACACCTTAAAATATTGTTCCGACGTCTTCAGAAGTATAATCTGAAGATGAATCCTCTAAAATGCACGTTCGGAGTCTCCTCAGGCAAATTCGTAGGATTCATCATACGGCACCGGGGTATCGAAATCGATCCTTCAAAGATCAAGGCGATCAAGGAAATGCCTACACCGAGAACTCTCAAACAACTGCGGTCTCTTCAAGGAAAGCTCTCTAATATCCGACGGTTCATAGCCAACCTCTTCGGAAAATGCCATCCTTACAGTCATCTTATGAAGAAGGGGACCCCGTTCATCTGGGGTCGAAAGTGCCAAAATGCACTAGACTACATCAAGCAATACCTGCAAAATCCGCCGGTATTGGCCTCTCCTGTTAAGGGAAAACCCCTTATCCTATATACAATAGCCCTTGAGGGTTCTCTAGAATCGCTATGGGCACAAGAGAAGGATTAAGGAAAGGAGAGAGCTCTATACTATTTGAGTCGAGTTCTCCTGGGGGCAGAAAATAACTACTCCCCCATTGAAAAGTATTTCCTGGCACTGATATTTGCAATAACGAAGCTCAGACATTACGCCTTGGCATATGAGGTCCATCTCATATCAAAGGTGGATCCTCTCAAATATCTGATGTCAAGGGCCATATTAACAGGAAGGCTTGCCAAATGGGCTCTCCTCCTGATGGAATTCTAGATAACATATCGACCCCTCAAAGCAATGAAAGGCCAGGTCATTGCTAACTTTCTCGTGGAGCATCCGATACCAGCCGACTCCCTCTTAAATTGTGAGTTTTTGGATGAACATGTGTTCGACACAATCGAAGGAGTGAAAGAAGAAACTGATTCCCAATAGGAACTCTACTTCGATGGAGCGTCTTCCATGAAGAGGCGAAAGAAAAACGCCCCCATAATCAAAGCCGGGATGAGCCTTTCTTCGTGACTCCGCAAGGAGGAATATTGCATTACGCCCTCTCCTTAACAGAGCCAAGGACTAATAATGAAGATGAATATGAAGCTTTGATAGCAGATCTCGAGATCGTAGTCGACATGGGAATCGAAGACCTCCTCATATATGAAGACTTCCAGCTGATCGTTAGCCAAGTAAATGGCGACTATCAGACGTGCAAGCCAGAGCAGATAAAGTATGGCGAAAGAGTGCAGCAGCTGCTGACACAAATCCCCTCCTACATCCTAGAGAGTATACTGCGTGCAGAAAACAGCAAGGCGGATGCATTAACCAAATTGGCTAAGGAACTGGCTGATGACGACCTTGATGACGTAAAGATCATTATGCAAAGCTGCAGGGTTTTCACGCCAACGGATATATCTTCGGAAGATCTGATAGAGTCATCCGAAAGAAAATAAATGATTGAACAAACATCCCTTCAAATAAAGGAAGAAGAAAAGGTCAAGGATTGGAGGGAAGTCTTCATAGATTACGTTAAATCCCAACAAACGCCTAAAAATGCGTCGTCTCGACATCAGCTCATGAAATGAGCTCTGTCCTTCGCCTTCGTCAATGATACTCAGTATAAGAGATCTTTCAACTGTCTATGGCTAAGATGCCTGGGACCAAAAGAAGCGATGAGAGTCGTTCAAGAAATTCACGACGGACTCTGCGGTTCTCACCAAGCTGGGCCAAAAATGAAGTTGAAGATCAAAAGAATGGGTTACTATTGTCCCACAATGATTCAGGACTGCATCGAATATGCGAAGTAGTATCACTCGTGCCAAATCCACGGGGACTTCATCCACCAACATCCAAATCCACTATACTCAACAGTGGCTAGCTGGCCGTTCGAAATATGGGGAGCCGATATAATTGGCCCCATTGAACCGGCGTTGTCCAAAGCACATCGGTTTATATTGGCAATGACCGACTACTACTCTAAGTGGAAAGAAGCAGTACCACTAAGGGAGGTGAAGATGGAGAATATCCTCCATTTCTTCATGACACATGTCCTCTATCGGTTCGGCACTCCGCGACGAATTATTTCGGATAATGGGCTAGCTTATAGAAGCCATAAAATCAGCCGCTTCGCACAACAACATAAAATAAATTGGAGATACTCTTCAGTCTATAATCCTTAGGCCAGCGGTCTAGCTGAAGCTTTCAACAAGACCTTGACGAAGATTATAAAGAAAACGGTGTCCAGAAACAAAAGAGACTAGCACGAATGGTTGCATGAAGCTCTCTAGGCGTACCGAACAACGTTGAAAACGGCTACGAATACAACACCATACATGTTGGTATTCGGCACGGATGCAGTGCTTCCCCTGGAAATAGAACTCCCTTCTCTATGAGTAGCAGTTTGATATAAGCTGACAGATGAAGAAAACACTCATCTTTGGCTTGAGGAGCTCGATGCCCTCGACGAAACTCGCCTTATAGCACAACAAAATCTGGAGGCTTATAAGGAAAGGATGACAAGGTCATATGAAAAACTGACCAGGCCGAGAACATTCTGTCAAGGCGAGCTCGTGCCAGTAGTCAAAAGACCCATGATCCTCAATCGTGCAAAACGGGGAAAATTCGAGCTGAACTATGAAGGCCCGTAGATCATAGACAAAGTCTACCAAGGTGGAGCCTACCTGCTCATGGATATGCATGAAGAAAGACCCTTCCGGCTAATAAACGGCCGATTCCTCAAAAAATACTACGCTTGACAAGTCATGACTTAGGTCAATGATGAATGACGACGCTAGTGTCCGCTCATTTTCTTCCTGAGTCAGAACTCTGAGAGTAGTATGCAAAGAAGACCCGTCGCCTCAAACATGGCGATGAAGGACCTATTGGATATAGTGCCCTCAGAGTCAATTATTGGATCGCAGGCACGTGATTGCAATGATTGAGGGAGGACCTATGCCGGTAGGACAATCTTACTCAGGATGATTGTATACTATCTGGTTTGTCTTTATCATCGTGTACATGCTTTAGGTGACATTGTGGTTCACTATTACACGTTGATGGAGAATAGTATGCTACCATGGTTTATCTTTATCATCGTGTACTGCTTTAGGTGACCTTAAAGGTCGCTATTACACGTTGATAGAGCCCTTAGGATTCTTGCTTGACTACCGGCAGTATGATGGCGATCATATACGTAGGAGCTGGGGGTCTATAAGCACATCCTTAAAAGGTCCCTAGTCATGGGAGTTTTGAGACTGGGCATCGATACTCCATTAGTAGACTAGTGTATACAGCCGAGACCCCAACGAGGGGCGATGGCCAGTCTTACAAGCCATTGGTGTCAGTTGGTTCACCTAAGATGTATACAGGTGCTCATTGGGTTATGAGTACACCGGACATGAATCGCCAGGAACATGCTAGTTGGTATTATACCTGACGTCAGATAGCAGTTCCCTGGTGACATGTGTACAGGTTAGTTCATCGACCTGAGATCGTCATTTGTCTCGTGCGAGTTCCCACTGTGCTTTGATTACTACCCTACCACGGCTGAAAGGAGTCATGCAAACAAGTTTTAGTTGGGTACTGTACCGAGCCACATGAAAGCAGTGAGCGGATAGGCAAGGGTTTCGTCTCTCCCGATATTGGGGGTGAGATCACGCTGTGTCTAGGAGAGCCATTACACAAAGCCCTCGGCCGAGGCAGGAGATTTACTGGTAGGGATTCCAGTAGTATCTCAGGGTGTTCTGGTCTACACTCCGACACGACTTGTACCGCTTTTTGGGATCTGACTTTTACCAACCCCCTAGGCCCGACATGCGATGCTCATAGACGAACGGACCGGACTGTACGGATATTGTCACTGACAGGCTCAGTAGGGTGTCAGGATGAGTTCGCTCATCGACCTCCCATTTGGTCAATACCTGGTAGCTCGTTACGTACGGCTAATACCTCTGACGTGCTAGTGGTTAAATCCACAGCCAAAGTATTGACGAGTCTTTAGAGTCCTCCACAGACAGTTTCTCAAGTTTCGGGCGCAACGTTGTAGAGGCCGTATGATATATGGCAGGGTTCGATCATATGCGTGCGGTAGTGCACGGATCATGATCGGACGGATCATACTAGTGGGCTTTGGTTTAAGCCGGATCCTAGTATTAGATTTGTTAGATTACTTTAGTCTCGTCGTATTCGCATTCAGTCGGAATGCGGATGCAGGTATGTATATACAGGTGAGGGGTATCCTTGTGATCCGTCACGAGTTTACTTTAGATGTTGCCGTATCTTTTTTATTGTTGCAAACATTTGGATTAATGTTTGCATATGGAAATTATGAGCACAAAATCATCATTTAGAGCATTAATGGTGACACATGCACAAGTGATAACTCATGGTCTCTTTTCTTATGCGTGTGTCACATTATGTGATGTATGTATGTTGATATGATAAGAAGAGAGAGAGAGGGGCTGCCATGAGTGAGGTTGGCTCTTGTATAATTCCTCTCTTGCTCTTATTTTATCATGGCATCACAAAAGGAAAAAGATAGTTCCTTCTTCTTCTTCTTCCTCTAGCTCATTATCTCTATCAATGGCAACACTTCTAACCTCCATCCAAATCCATGGATGCAAGAGACAAAGTGATCACAAACATTCTCTACAACACCTTGGACACGTCGGCTAGCACACTTCGTGCCCGAGTTGCTTCGGATGAAGCGGGAGCCCAAAAAAAGACTCGTAGATGTGGTGCCCTTTCCGACGAGGAGATCAAGACCGGAGATGCCGATAGGAGCTTGGGATAGTGGCCAAAGGCCGAAGGACACGGATTGATCGGTATAGCCTCCCTATCCCTTCTCTAGATAGCTAGTTGTAGGTTAATGGTTCGATCCGGGTTTTAAGCATACGATAGCGCCGGTTTTCAAGTTAAGAAAAATTTTCGTTTCCGCATTTTGGCCTCGGAAAGACGGCCGGGGTGCTACCGTAGTCTTACATGGTATTAGAGCCACACCATTAACCTTTACTAGCTTGCTCTAGCGTGTTTAGAACTTCGATCGGAAGAAATTTTCAAAAACTGCATTTCCAAGTCATCAGTTTCTGTCGAAATTTTTCTGTTGTCAAAAAATTATTTGGTGTATTGCAGAAAATCAGGCATGGTTTTTTATGAAATCTGAGAAAATTTAGCGAACTGTTTTTACTGTAGCGTGGCGGAACCGCGCCCGTACCCATGTTTTGGCCGCGGTTCCGCGGTCGTACTGTAGCTTCACTTTACCAAATTTCTTCAGGTGGTCGCTGGCTTGGAAATGGGGTTTCTGGTAATTTTATTTTGGGCCCTGATTTATTTGAGTACTGGGTATTGTGCTTGGGCCCCATTTCGGGAATTTTTGTCGATCGAAAATTTTAAATATGTTAGTTCACAGTATTTACATTATATCTGCGACCGTGAATGTCATTTGATCGGTAAATCCTGTCTAATTGCTATAGTTTTTTTAGACGGATTTGCGAACGTGACATTCACGTTGATGTTCTGTGTTGTGCTGTGATGTTACGGATTTGTCGTGGTGGATATCCTGGATGTAATGGTAGTACAGTTTTGTTTTATATGTACATTTGATATTGCGGGGCGAGCGTCCGACATGTGGACTGCCGTCACTGCCTGTTTGTATATTATTCTTTTGGTGCCCGACCGGGCTGAGGTCGATGTACCCGTTGTATATTTTACTTTCTGTACTAGGATTACCCCGCGGTGGGGTGGATAGCCGGGTTCTAGAGGGCAACGGGCCCGCATCTCATGGCTTTGAGACGGTGGGGCTTCACTCTAGAATTGTCGGGCTATTCGCCGCACTCGTAGGGGGTACAGGTTGACCTAAGGAGGGGTGCTCAAGTTACCGGATTCCGTGAAGTGCTGGGTGGTCCATTCACGTTGTTGAAGGGGGCTGCCTCGCTACAGGTTTTGGCGGGTATCTTGCCTCGCCCGTAAGGGTCTAGGATTTCATTGCGCAGGCTATCCACACGACCAGGGGAACATCGGGTTTCAGTAGCTGCTCTATGAAACCCGGGGATCCCAGATTATCTGTATTGTTCTGTGATGCTTATTACATTTCTGTGATGTTGCATTTTATCACGCCATGAGCGATTATTATATATTGATATATATACTAGTAGATGTTGTATATGTTTTACACCCGCGCTAGTCCAGTCCCCGTTCTGTCGTTAGTTAAGTAACCTAACGGGTGATGACGGGACCCAGTGGCGAATGCGGATGGCATATACGTACATCGTATTTTCGATCTTTATTGGTGTGATCAATTGATGGGACTGCGTTGATTCGGATCACTGCAAGCTAAACAAACCTATTCTGATGCTGTTGGAACATTTTTCAAAAAAGGTTGTTATTGCAAGGATGTTCTCTTTTGTTTTGCATAGTGGTATTCGGTTATGAATATCCAGCACCTCAGTCGATGAGGCAAGGGCCGAGATCCCTTCACCAGGAGTGACCCCTTGGAAAGAAGTTTGCGTCAGGGTAATAATTTCACTATAGCCGATTGCCTTTTGCTTTGCATCGTGGTATTCAGTTGGAATATCCTGCACCTCATTCTACGGGGAAAGAGCCGAGATCCCTTCTCCGGGAGTGACCTCTTTAGCATAGGTTTTCGCCACTATATTTTTATAAAAAGCTATCCGGTTCCTTCAACGATATCATGTTCATTACGTTAAAGGTTTTTCGCCAAAAACCTGCCGTAGCCCTCCGTCATTCCAGATTAGTATTGCTTAGTATTCGTGCTACGTATGTCGTGCATTGCCGAGGCGTAGTGTTCGGTAGCTCTGTAATGCTTTTCTGTCGCATGGATATGTGGATTGGTTAGGACAGTCGTACGGTTATGTTGGCATTGTCAAGGACTCGTACGGGTGGGTTTAACGCAATCAAGATAATGACGGGTTGAACTTGACTAAGACTCTTTGATATGTTGGCATTGTCAAGGTCACTTGGGTCCTAGGGGTAAAAACACACATCGGGAGTTTCTAAAGAAATTGAAACTTGCCAGGCATGAGCATACCTTCTGGAGTGTGATAACGTGAGTGGATTCCATCACGTTATCATGCGATGATAGTTGGATCCCGATTCTCACTGATGAGTTGGTTTACTCCTCGGGTGATCCCGACTAATTCTTCTTTCAGGTTTGGAGGAGAATTTGAGGTTACAGTGGGAGGTTTCCTGATTAGATAAATTGATAACCATTCTGATCTAGGTTAGAGTGCACGCTGAGTGTTTCTTTTCTCTCTCTCTTTGGCAGCGACCATGACCCGACCCTTGACTATGACTCAGTGACCAAGATTAACCGAACCTTCTTATAACACTGGCTTTTGGATTGTCAGAGTTGCATACCTCATTGCCACTCCTACTCTTACCCTTTTCTCCAGGACACCCCGTATTACTACGAACATTCACTTCCATTGGATAAAACCATCGTATGGTTATATACGAAATCGAAGGAACTTGTTCCAGATTCGAGGATGGTTTCCGGTTTTGGAGAAAATGAATAGGACTATTCAGTTGTCTTTTCCTTTTACCTTCTTTCAGGTTGCGAGTGCTCCTTGGATTAGGACAGTACACCTATTACGCTAATTAGATAGTCTTCTTCCAAACCATAGGCTGGTGCCGAACGGTAGGGAATGAAGAAAACCATTTAGCCTAAACGGTGTACAGAAGGTATTAAGTAAAGACAAATAAAGGGATTAGTAAGAGTGCAAAGTAAACCGCGACTGCTATTCACGACCAAAACCAAGTATTTCTTCGCCAGTCCTACATCACCTTTGTATTTCTCCAGAACACTCCGTATCACTACGAATATCCACAGTTTATTGGATACTCCATCGTATGGTTATATACGAACTCGAAAGGAACTTGTTCCAGTTCGGAGATGGATTCTGGTTCAGGTGAAATAGGAATAAGGTCTTATTCAGTTGTCTGTTATCTTTACCTTATCTCGGGTTGCGAGTGCTCCTAGGATTAGGATAGTACACTGTTCATACCAGAATATTGCATTTTATACCGCCCATTCTTACGCTCGTTTATTTATAGGCAGGTGCTTTTGATCAGTGTTTGCTACATATTTGCAGAATACTGGTTCTCAAGTCTAAACAGTGAAATCCATGGAAAAGTACGACAAATTCCGGATTACTGCCAACAACAGATAAAGCACGGGTCTCCGCTCTCTATCCGTGTGTTGCCACATACCTGTTTAAGGGAAAAAATAGCAAATCGATTATCATGTCATGCACAAAGCTCAATGTCAACACAAGATCCAAGAAATCTACGCGGAGCTCGAGAAAATCATGGCAAAAGATCCACATCACATCATCTTTTGATCTACTGAAATTCTGGAAGAAATGTGAAGAGTTTCTGAGAAAAGTCATATACCACACAGCAAATAACATCAAACCAGGAATCCCCACAATATCCGAGGAGCCAACTCCTCTAAACGGCCGCGTTTCCGCGGCATAAGCATGCTTAGGCCGCGGAAACGCGGCCTTACAGGCTCCTCAGAAGGTGGGTTTTTAGGGACAGTTTGGTAATTTTATGTCGAGCCATATTCTTGCCCTAGGTTTCCAGTTTCCTGCCTATAAATATCCCAGAACTGAGCCAAACCAAGGGGTCAATTCTTTGTTCCTCTTTTAGCCACTTTAGTGTAGTTTTAGTTTCTTTCTTCTTCTTCTTCTTCATTCTTTCTCCATGGAAATGTAGTGAGAGCATTGAGTGGATGTGAATGAAGATGAGCGTTTTTGTATCATTCTTATTTGTTTAGCTTTCCCTTGAGATTTTTGCTTCCTCTGGATCTTTCAACCTCTTCATTGAGCTTGAAAGATTAAGGGTTAGTTATTGATCTCAAGGGTTGTATTTTCTTATGGAATTAGTGCTTCATTTCACATGCGTTCTCTACCCTTCTCTTGATCTTGCAACCTCTTGATTGAGCTTGCAAGTTTAAGGGTTGGCTATTGATCCCATGCTTGTCTTGAGTTCTAGTTTCTAGTTTTCTTTCTCGCTTTTTATTACTTGCTTTTTTTATTACCTTGCTTCACTTTCTTGCACTTTAAATTCCATGCCCTTACTTACTTGTAATCTTTTCTTTTCTTTGTTCTTTTTGTTCTCTCTTTTTGGTTCTTTTTGTGAATGGTTGTAATTATTGTCGTTGTTAAGAATCAATACGATATTGTAAGTTAACGTTTCTTTGCTCATTTTCTTTTCCCGTTATTTTCCATTGAACTCCACCCAAACGATACGCAAGCGTTCCGTTAGGCACCCTACCCTAACAAGGTAACGGTGATTCCTAACCGCGACCGATTGCGTTCGGTTTGGCCGGAGGCGAAAGCAAGAGACAAGAACGGAAGGACAAGGGTAAATATGCCATATTCCACGAATACCGCGCTTAAATCCCCTAATCCACGTTGTTGCCGATTGCTCTAGCTTCAACTGGTCAAGACTCGGCTCAAAGGTTTTGAGTACGGATTTCTTTAGCTTACATTTTCGTATCTTTTCTTAACAACTTTATACTTGCAAATAATACACATAGGTTAGACTGAACAAACACATACAAATTCTTTATTGACTCGTCTAAAACAAGAAAGGACATACAACTATCTCCCTGTGGATCGACCCGTGCTCAACCGGCTAGCTGCAAAGCGACACCGTCCTGATCGCGGTTATACTTTAGAGCTTTGAATATCCGACACGCCAAAAGCGTGCGATCATACACCTATTACGCTTATTGGATAGTCTTCTTCAAACCATAGGCTGGTGCCGAACGGTAGGGAAGGAAGAAAACCATTTAGCCTAACGATGGTGTGCAGAAGGTAACAACTAAAGACAAGTAAAGGGATTTGGAGAGATGGCAAAGAAATATACGGTTACAGTCGTGAATCTGGATAATGGAAGAGGCATTACTAGGAATACTCGGAAACCCCTTCGAAACATTTATATGTTTCAGTTTCACTGTGTATTGTTAAAAGAAAACTGATTTCCCAATTAGTCCTTACTCCAGGGTATGTATTTACCAGGTTTGATTCTCACGTCTGTATAGTTTTACAGATGATGAGTGGGAGTAAGTTATTGGGAATTGGGTGATCATCCTCATTATATCGAGATTCGTTGTAATTGGTGATATTTGAGGAAATTACCTAGGTTGTTTGCCGGACGGCAAATATTTGGTTTTGAATATCCGTTGTTATGCACCAATATCAAATTGATATATCTGTACGATTATTTTTATAAAGTGAGATATAAATTTTTGAAATTATGTCTATGACATTTACCTATATCAGTGGATGGTTAGGTAAGGAGCATTAAACAGCGGTGTAATTCTTCTTAACCATAAATACAGTTTTCAACCTACGACACACGGGGAATGAGTTATTAGACTCAGGGGACTTATACAGAGTATTGTATTTTGTCCAGTGTCCATGAGGACAGAGGGGTTGGTACTCGTACTATATTCTGTTTACTTATGACTTCTCTGGTTCTTAGACAAGTGTTTCGTAGAAATACATGGTCCAAGTTTTAAGAAGTTATAGGTATATGAATAAAGTAGAGAACCAGGTGTTGCAAGTATCGGGATTCTTCAAGATGATCGAAGATGTAGATACTTGTGTATGGTATTCAGTTGATAGTAATGATTATGAGAACTTGCTTCTTTTTCAGGTTACTCATATCTGAATGCATTCCTAAGTTGAGTAACGCTGATCGGCCTCCTTCCATTTAGTTGACATGCACTGGAGACAGCTGCATGATTTGAATCTGGTTCCAATTAAATCAGTGCATCTGTTTCTATATTGGATATAGAACGGTTCATATCTTAATGATGTTAAGGTACGGGGAGTTGCCCGGCTTATGCTTTAAAACCAGACTCTGGATAACTCAAGGCACGTTTCTGTAATGGCTGTTTGTGGGTTGACCCGGGCTATGACGAGGGTTGAATTTCTACCATCTGGAAGATCAATAGTGATATTGTTCTTGACTTGCCAAAGTTTTAATAAAAATGGATTTTTTCAGAAAACAGTAGTGGGAGTATGGTAGAACTGGAAGTGATTCCAGAACCGCAAACGATTACTGAAAATTTGATAAGAACCTAAAGATTCAATCTGGTTTGACATTCCATTGGCCACTCCGCAGATAGGTGGGTAACCTCAGACACTCGAGAGGTACTTCGGTATGCTCAAAGACGGTGATAGGGAGGTTTTTGTTTACCCAGACTTGCCATTGCTGTTGTTCCAGACTGTGAGACTCGACAGGAGGATGAGTATAGCGTCGTTCTAAACTAGCTTTAGAAGTGCACGTGTATATTATTCTGCCAGAGGGTTGTCGTAGTCACTGGGAGCAGCGGAAGCATAGTGGACAAGTGGCTTATGTCTATTTATAGACTAAAGCAGATATAGCGGAGATAGATCATCTATTTCCGATGTGACAGTCATAGGTTTGACTTCATCAGAATAGGGGATGGATCTGTTAAGAAGGTAGTAGGGTGTGATGTCTGGGTATTTGGGTGACATACACAGAGTAGGAAGTGAAATTCCTATACTACGGTCGGTTATACTTTGGTTGTCATACAATGGTTTCTCCACAAAAGATATAGATATAATATCAGACATTCTGATTACTAGATCTATAGTTTTAGATCTAGATTTGGGTAGTTTCCCAATCTGGGTACTTAGACAGCATTCTAAAGGTGTTTTAGAATGGAAGACTCCTGGCACGGTAGTGTACCTGCAGGTAATGGAGTCACCCTCTCTAAAGGTGTCTTACAGACTAAAGGGGAGAGGGATGTGCATGATTGGCAGATCACTTGCTTAGGCAATTGAGTCAATCATGAGATGTCAAGTACCACACCAGATGTTGTTTTTGCAGTAGATGCAATAAGTGGATATTGATCCAATCCTAGAGAAACATTCGGAAGCAGTTTTAGAACACAAGTGTATGTTCTAGGGAAATGATAACGGCAGCCTTCTGTAGGAGACGGTTATCATTCCAGGCTTCCAAGGTGACCTGGATGACAGAGTGACTGTCAGAGTTATAGTTTTCCCTCTGACGAGGGGCAGTATTTTGGACAGGTGGTCTAAGTGGATACTGAGGGAGGCATGGCGCAGGATACTGATTAAGTTCAGTTGTTGATACGGTCTAAGAAGTTTGGATTTGAAGTTCATTTATGAGCTAGGTCCTATCAGATATCCAGACATATTCTAAGACAGGTATTGCTCATTTCGGGAGATGGCTTTCTCCGCGAAGTTGAGATAAAGAAAGACATAGAAAGAAACATCAGAGCGGATCCACTAACTGAGGCTATTTCTCGAACGCAATAGTTTCACAAACGGGCTTTGTGAGACTGATCAGTAGAGGAGTTGGGTGTTCGGTATCACACGGGCTGTGAGTATGCGATATCGCAATAATTAGCCTTGAGTGCAAGTGGGAGATTGTTGGATATAGTGCCCTCAGAGTCAATTATTGGATCGCAGGCATGTGATTTCAATGATTGAGGGAGGACCTATGCCGGTAGGACAATCTTACTCAGGATGATTGTATACTATCTGGTTTGTCTTTATCATCGTGTACATACTTTAGGTGACATTGTGGTTCACTATTACACGTTGATGGAGAATAGTATGCTACCATTGTTTATCTTTATCATCGTATACTGCTTTTGGTGACCTTAAAGGTCGCTATTACACGTTGATAGAGCCCTTAGGATTCTTACTTGACTACCAGCAGTATGATGGCGATCATATACGTGGGAGCTGGGGTCTATAAGCACATCCTTAAAAGGTCCCTAGTCATGGGAGTTTCGAGACTGGGCATCGATACTCCATTAGTAGACTAGTGTATACAGTCGAGACCTCGACGAGGGGCGGTGGCCAGTCTCACAGGCCATTGGTGTCAGTTGGTTCACCTAAGATGTATACAGGTGCTCATTGGGTTATGAGTACACCGGACAAGACTCGCCGGGAACATGCTAGTTGGTATTATACCTGACGTCACATAGCAGTTCCCTGGTGACATGTGTACAGGTTAGTTCATCGACCTGAGATCGTCATTTTTCTCGTGTGAGTTCCCACTGTGCTTTGATTACTACCCTACCACGGCTCAAAGGAGTCGTGCAAACAGGTTTTAGTTGGGTACTGTCCCGAGCCACATGGAGGCAGTGAGCGGATCGGTAGGGGTTTCGTCTCTCCCGGTATTGGGGGTGAGATCGCGCTGTGTTTAGGAGAGCCATTACACAAAGCCCTCGGCCGAGGCAAGAGATTTACTGGTAGGTATTCCAGTAATATCTCAAGGTGTTCTGAGCTACACTCCGACACGACTTGTACCGCTTTTGGGGGTCTGACTTTTACCAACCCCCTTGGCCCGACATGCGATGCTCGTAGACGAACGGACCGGACTGTACGGATATTGTCACTGACAGGCTCAGTAGGGTGTCAGGATGAGTTCGCTCATCGACCTCCCTTTTGGTCAATACCTGGTAGCTCGTTACGTACGGCTAATACCTCTGACGTTCTAGTGGTTAAATCCAAATCCAAAGTATTGACGAGTCTTTAGAGTCCCCCACAGACAGTTTCTCAAGTTTCGGGCGCAACGTTGTAGAGGCCGTATGATATATGGCAGAGTTTGATCATATACGTGCGGTAGTGCACGGATCATGATCGGACGGATCATACTAGTGGGCTTTGGTTTAAGCCGGATCCTAGTATTAGATTTTTTGGATTACTTTAGTCTCGTCGCATTCGCATTCAGTCGGAATGCGGATGCAGGTATGTATATACAGGTGAGGGGTATCCTTGTGATCCGTCACGAGTTTACTTTAGATGTTGCCGTATCTTTTTTATTGTTGCAAACATTTGGATTAATGTTTGCATATGGAAATTATGAGCACAAAATCATCATTTAGAGCATTAATGGTGATACATGCACAAGTGATGACTCATGATCTCTTTTCTTGTGCATGTGTCACATTATGTGATGGATGTATGTTGATATGATAAGAAGAGAGAGAGAGGGGCTTCCATGAGTGAGGTTGGCTCTTGTATAATTCCTCTCTTGCTCTTATTTTATCATGGCATCACAAAAGGAAAAAGATAGTTCCTTCTTCTTCTTCTTCCTCTAGCTCATTATCTCCATCAATGGAAACACTTCTAACCTCCATCCAAATCCATAGATGCAAGAGAAAAAGTGATCACAAAAATTCTCTACAACACCTTGGACACGTCGGCTAGCACACTTCGTGCCCGAGTTGCTTCAGATGAAGTGGGAGCCCGAAAAAAGACTCGTAGATGTGGTGCCCTTTCCGACGAGGAGATCAAGACCGGAGATGCCGCGAGGAGTTTGGGATGGTGGCCAAAGACCGAAGGACACGGATTGATCGGTATTGCCTCCCTATCCCTTCTCTAGATAGCTAGTTGTAGGTTAATGGTTCGATCCGGGTTTTAAGCATACGATAGCGCCGTTTTTCAAGTTAAGAAAAATTTTCGTTTCCGCATTTTGGCCTCGGGAAGACGGCCGGGGCGCTACCGTAGTCTGACATATTATCAGAGCTACGCCATTAACCTTTACTAGCTTGCTCTAGCGTGTTTAGAACTTCGATCGGACGAAATTTTCAAAAACTGCATTTCCAAGTCATCAGTTTCTGTCGAAATTTTTCTGTTGTCAAAAAATTATTTGGTGTATTGCAGAAAATCAGGCAGGGTTTTTTATGAAATCTGAGAAAATTTGGCGAACTGTTTTTACTGTAGTGCGGCGGAACCACACCCGTACCCATGTTTTGGCCGCTGTTCCGCGGTCGTACTGTAGCTTCACTTTACCATATTTCTTCAGGTGGTCTCTGACTTGGAAATGGGGTTTCTGGTAATTTTATTTTGGGCCCAGATTTATTTGAGTACTGGGTATTGTTCTTGGGGCCCACTTCGGGAATTTTTGTCGATCGAAAATTTTAAACATGTTAGTTCACAGTATTTACATTATATCTGCGACCGTGAATATCATTTGATCGGTAAATCCTGTCTAATTGCTATAGTTCTTTTAGACGGATTTGCGAACGTGATATTCACGTTGATGTTCTGTGTTGTGCTGTGATGTTGCGGATTTGTCGTGGTGGATAGCCTGGATGCAATGGTAGTACAGTTTGGTTTTATATGTACATTTGATATTGCGGGGCGAGCGTCCGACATGTGGACTGCCGTCACTGCCTGTTTGTATATTATTCTTTTGGGGAACGACTGGGTTGAGGTCGATGTACCCGTTGTATATTTTACTTTCTGTACTAGGATTACCCCGCGGTAGGGTGCACGGATAGCCGGGTTCTAGAGGGTAACGGGCCCACATCTCATGGCTTTGAGACGGAGGGGAGTCACTCTATAATTGGCGGGCTATTCGCCGCACTCGTAGGGGGTACAGGTTGATCCAAGGAGGGGTGTTCAAGTTACCGGATTCCGTGAAGTGCTGGGTGGTCCATTCATGTTGTTGAAGGGGGCTGCCTCGCTTCAGGTTTTGGCGGGTAACTTGCCGCGCCCATAGGGGTCTAAGATTTCATTACGTAGGCTATCCACACGACCAAGGGAACGTCGGGTTTCAGTAGAGGCTCTATGAAACACGGGGATCCCAGATTATCTGTATTGTTCTGTGATGCTTATTACATTTCTGTGATGTTGCATTTTATCACGCCTTAAGCGATTATTATATATTGATATATATACTAGTAGATGTTGTATATGTTTTACACCCGCGCTAGTCCAGTCCCCGCTCTGTCGTTAGTTAAGTAACCTAACGGGTGATGACGGGACCCAGTGGCGAATGTGGATGGCATATACGTACATCGTATTTTCGTTCTTTATTGGTGTGATCAATTGATGGGACAGTGTTGATTCGGATCAATGCAAGCTACACAAACCTATTCTGATGCTATTGGAACATTTTTCAAAAAAGGATGTTATTACAAGTACGTTCTCTTTTGTTTTGCACAGTGGTATTCGGTTATGAATATCCAGCACCTCAGTCGACGAGGCAAGGGCCGAGATCCCTTCACCGGGAGTGACCCCTTGGACAGAAGTTTGCGTCAGGGTAATAATTTCACTATAGCCGATTGCTTTTTGCTTTGCATCGTGGTATTCAGTTGGAATATCCTGCACCTCATTCTACGGGGAAAGATCCGTGATCCCTTCACCAGGAATGGCCTCTTTAGCATAGGTTTTCGCCACTATATTTTTATAAAATGCTATCCGGTTCCTTCAACGATATCATGTTCATTACGTTAAAGGTTTTTCGCCAAAAACCTGCCGTAGCCCTCCGTCATTCCAGATTAGTATTGCTTAGTATTCGTGCTACGTATGTCGTGCATTGCCGAGGCGTAGTGTTCGGTAGCTCTGTAATGCTTTTCTGTCGCATGGATATGTAGATTGGTTTGGACAGTCGTACGGTTATGTTGGCATTGTCAAGGACTCGTACGGATGGGTTTAACGCAATCAAGATAATGACAGGTTGAACTTGACTATGACTCTTTGATATGTTGGCATTGTCAAGGTCACTTGGGTCCTAGGGGTAAAAACACACATCGGGAGTTTCTAAAGAAACTGAAACTTGCCAGGCATGAGCATACCTTCTGGAGTGTGATAACGTGAGTGGATTCCATCACGTTATCATGCGATGATAGTTGGATCCCGATTCCAACTGATGAGTTGGTTTACTCCTCGGGTGATCCCGACTAATTCTTCTTTCAGGTTTGGAGGAGAATTTGAGGTTACAGTGGGAGGTTTTCTGATTAGATAAATTGATAACCATTCGGATCTAGGTTAGAGTGCACGCTGAGTGTTTCTTTTCTCTCTCTCTTTGGCAGCGACCATGACCCGACCCTTGACTATGACTCAGTGACCAAGATTAACCGAACCTTCTTATAACACTGACTTTTGGATTGTCAGGGTTGCATAACTCATTGCCACTCCTACTCTTACCCTTTTCTCCAGGACACCCCGTATTACTACGAACATCCACTTCCATTGGATAAAAGCATCGTATGGTTATATACGAACTCGAAGGAACTTGTTCCAGATTCGAGGATGGTTTCCGGTTCTGGAGAAAATGAATAGGACTATTCAGTTGTCTTTTCTTTTTACCTTCTCTCAGGTTGCGAGTGCTCCTTAGATTAGGACAGTACACCTATTACGCTAATTAGATAGTCTTCTTCCAAACCATAGGCTGGTGCCGAACAGTAGGGAATGAAGAAAACCATTTAGCCTAAACGGTGTACAGAAGGTATTAAGTAAAGACAGATAAAGGGATTAGTAAGAGGGCAAAGTAAACCGCGACTGCTATTCACGACCAAAACCAAGTATTTCTTCGCCAGTCCTACATCACCTTTGTATTTCTCCAGAACACTCTGTATCACTATGAAGTTCCACAGTTTATTGGATACTCTATCGTATGGTTATATACGAACTCGAAAGGAACTTGTTCCACTTCGGGGATGGATTCTGGTTCAGGAGAAATAGGAATAAGGACTTATTCAGTTGTCTGTTATCTTTACCTTCTCTCGGGTTGCGAGTGCTCCTAGGATTAGGACTGTACACCTATTACGCTTATTGGATAGTCTTCTTCCAAACCATAGGCTGGTGCCGAATGGTAGGGAAGGAAGAAAACCATTTAGCCTAACGATGGTGTGCAGAAGGTAACAACTAAAGACAAATAAAGGGATTTGGAGAGATGCCAAAGAAATATACGGTAACAGTCGTGAATCTGGATAATGGAAGAGGCATTACTAGGAATACCCAGAAACCCCTTCGAAACATTTATATGTTTCAGTTTCACTGTGTATTGTTAAAAGAAAACTGATTTCCCAATTAGTCCTTACTCCAGGGTATGTATTTACCAGGTTTGATTCTCACATCTGTATGGTTTTACAGATGATGAGTGGGAGTAAGTTATTGGGAATTGGGTGATCATCCTCATTATATCGAGATTCGTTGTAATTGGTGATATTTGAGGAAATCACATGGGTTGTTTGCCGGACGGCAAATATTTGGTTTTGAATATCCATTGTTATGCACCAATTTCAAATTGATATATCTGTACGTTTATTTTTATAAAGTGAGATATAAAATTTTCAAATTATGTCTATGACATTTACCTATATCAGTGGATGGTTAGGTAAGGAGTATTAAACAGCGGTGTAATTCTTCTTAACCATAAGTACAGTTTTCAACCTACGACACACGGGGAATGAGTTATTAGACTCAGAGGACTTATACAGAGTATTGTATTTTGTCCAGTGTCCATGAGGACAGAGGGGTTGGTACTCGTACTATATTCTGTTTACTTATGACTTCTCTGGTTCTTAGACAAGTGTTTCGTAGAAACACATGGTCCAAGTTTTGAGAAGTTATAGGTATATGAATAAAGTAGAGAACCAGGTGTTGCAAGTATCAGGATTCTTCAAGATGATCGAAGATGTAGATACTTGTGTATGGTATTCAGTTGATAGTAATGGTTATGAGAACTTGCTTCTCTTTCAGGTTACTCATATCTGGATGCATTCTTAAGTTGAGTAACGCTGATCGGCTTCCTTCCATTTAGCTGACATGCACTGGAGACAGCTGCATGATTTGAATCTGGTTCCAATTAAATCAGTGCCTCTGTTTCTATATTGGATATAGAACTGTTCATATCTTAACGATGTTAACGTACGGGGAGTTGTCCGACTTATGCTTAAAACCAGGCTCTGGATAACTCAAGGCGCGTTTCTGTAATGGCTGTTTGTGGGTTGACCCGGGCTATGACGAGGGTTGAATTTCTACCATCTAGAAGATCAATAGTGATATTGTTCTTGACTCGCCACAGTTTTAATAAAAATGGATTTTTTCAGAAAACAGTAGTGGGAGTATGGTAGAACTGGAAGTGATTCCAGAACCGCAAACGATTACTGAAAATTTGATAAGAATCTAAAGATTCAATCTGGTTTGACAATCCATTGGCCACTCCGCAGATAGGTGGGTAACCTCAGACACTCGAGAGGTACTTCGGTATGCTCAAAGACGGTGATAGGGAGGTTCTTGTTTACCCAGACTTACCATTGCTGTTGTTCCAGACTGTGAGACCCGGCTGGAGGATGAGTATAGCGTCGTTCTAAACTAGCTTTAGAAGTGCATGTGTATATTATTCTGCCAGAGGGTTGTCGTAGTCAGTGGGAGCAGCGGAAGCATAGTGGACAAGTGGCTTATGTCTATTTATAAACTAAAGCAGATATAGCGGAGATAGATCATCTATTTCTGATGTGACAGTCATAGGTTTGACTTCATCAGAATAGGGGATGGATCTGTTAAGAAGGTAGTAGGGTGTGATGTTCTGGTATTTGGGTGACATACACAGAGTAGGAAGTGAAATTCCTATACTACGGTCGGTTATACTTTGGTTGTCATACAATGGTTTCTCCATAAAGGATATAGATATAATATCAGACATTCTGATTACTAGATCTATGGTTTTAGATCTAGATTTGGGTAGTTTCCCAATCTGGGTACTTAGACAGCATTCTAAAGGTGTTTTAGAATGGACGACTCCTGGCACGGTAGTGTACCTGCAGGTAATGGAGTCACCCTCTCTAAAGGTGTCTTACAGTCTAAAGGGGAGAGGGATGAACATGATTGGCAGATCACTTGCTTAGGCAATTGAGTTAATCATGAGATGTCAAGTACCACACCAGATGTTGTTTTTGCAGTAGATGCAATAAGTGGATATTGATCCAATCCTGGAGAAACATTCGGAAGTAGTTTTAGAACACAACTGGATGTTCTAGGGAAATGATAACGGCAGCCTCCTTTAGGTGACGGTTATCATTCCAGGCTTCCAAGGTGACCTGGATGACAGAGTGACTGTCAGAGTTATAGTTTTCCCTCTGACGAGGGGCAGTATTTTGGACAGGTGGTCCAAGGGGATACTGAGGGAGGCATGGCGCAGGATACTGATTAAGTTCAGTTGTTGATACAGTCTAAGAAGTTTGGATTTGAAGTTCATTTATGAGCTAGGTCCCATCAGATATCCAGACATATTCTAAGACATGTATTGCTCATTTCGGGAGATGGCTTTCTCCGCGAACTTGAGATAAAGAGAGACATAGAAAGAAACATCAGAGCGGATCCACTAACTGAGGCTATTCCTTGAATGCAATAGTTTCACAAACTGGCTTTGTGAGACTGATCAGTAGAGGATTTGGGTGTTCGGTATCACACGGGCTGTGAGTATGAGACATCGCAATAATTAGCCTTGAGTGCAAGTGGGAGATTGTTGGATATAGTGCCCTCAGAGTCAATTATTGGATTGCAAGCACGTGATTGCAATGATTGAGGGAGGACCTATGCCGGTAGGACAATCTTACTCAGGATGATTGTATACTATCTGGTTTGTCTTTATCATTGTGTACATGCTTTAGGTGACATTGTGATTCACTATTACACGTTGATGGAGAATAGTATGCTACCGTGGTTTATCTTTATCATCGTGTACTGCTTTAGGTGACTTTAAAGGTCGCTATTACACGTTGATAGAGCCCTTAAGATTCTTGCTTGACTACCAGCAGTATGATGGCGATCATATACGTGGGAGCTGGGGTCTATAAGCACATCCTTAAAAGGTCCCTAGTCATGGGAGTTTCGAGACTGGGCATCGATACTCCATTAGTAGACTAGTGTATACAGTCGAGACCTCAACGAGGGGCGGTGGCCAGTCTCACAGGCCATTGGTGTCAGTTGGTTCACCTAAGATGTATACAGGTGCTCATTGGGTTATGAGTACACCGGACAAGACTCGCCGGGAACATGCTAGTTGGTATTATACCTGACGTCACATAGCAGTTCCCTGGTGACATGTGTACAGGTTAGTTCATCGACCTGAGATCGTCATTTTTCTCGTGTGAGTTCCCACTGTGCTTTGATTACTACCCTACCATGGCTCAAAGGAGTCGTGCAAACAGGTTTTAGTTGGGTACAGTCCCGAGCCACATGGAGGCAGTGAGCGGATCGGCAGGGGTTTCGTCTCTCCCGGTATTGTGGCTGAGATCGCGCTGTGTCTAGGAGAGCCATTACACAAAGCCCTCGGCCGAGGCAGGAGATTTACTGGTAGGTATTCCAGTAGTATCTCAGGGTATTCTGGGCTACACTCCGACACGACTTGTACCGCTTTTGGGGGTCTCACTTTTCCCAACCCCCTAGGCCCGACATGCGATGCTCATAGACTAACGGACCGGACTGTACGAATATTGTCACTGACAGGCTCAGTAGGGTGTCAGGAAGAGTTCGCTCATCGACCTCCCTTTTGCTCAATACCTGGTAGCTCGTTACGTACGGCTAATACCTCTGACATGCTAGTGGTTAAATCCACAGCCAAAGTATTGACGAGTCTTTAGAGTCCCCCACAGACAGTTTCTCAAGTATCGGGCGCAACGTTGTAGAGGCCGTATGATATATGGCAGGGTTCGATCATATACGTGCGGTAGTGCACGGATCATGATCGGACGGATTATACTAGTGTGCTTCGGCTTAAGCCGGATCCTAGTATTAGATTTATTGGATTACTTTAGTCTCGTCGCATTCGCATTCAGTCGGAATGCGGATGCAGGTATGTATATACAGGTGAGGGGTATCCTTGTGATCCGTCACGAGTTTACTTTAGATGTTGCCATATCTTTTTTATTGTTGCAAACATTTGGATTAATGTTTGCATATGGAAATTATGAGCTCAAAATCATCAGTTAGAGCATTAATGGTGACACATACACAAGTGATGACTCATGGTCTCTTTTCTTGTGCGTGTGTCACATTATGTGATGGATGTTTGTTGATATGATAAGAAGAGAGAGAGAGGGGCTGCCATGAGTGAGGTTGTCTCTTGTATAATTCCTCTCTTGCTCTTATTTTATCATGGCATCACAAAAGGAAAAAGATAGTTCCTTCTTCTTCTTCTTCTTCCTCTAGCTCATTATCTCCATCAATGGCAACACCTCTAATCTCCATCCAAATCCATGGATGCAAGAGACAAAGTGATCACAAACATTCTCTATAACACCTTGGACACGTCGGCTAGCACACTTCATGCCCGAGTTGCTTCGGATGAAGCGGGAGCCCGAAAAAAGACTCGTAGATGTGGTGCCCTTTCCGACGAGGAGATCAAGACCGGAGATGCCGCGAGGAGCTTGTGATGGTGGCCAAAGACCGAAGGACACGGATCGATCTGTATAGCCTCCCTATCCCTTCTCTAGATAGCTAGTTGTAGGTTAATGGTTCGATTCGGGTTTTAAGCATACGATAGCGCCGGTTTTCAAGTTAAGAAAAAATTTCGTTTCCGCATTTCGGCCTCGGAAAGACGGCCGGGACGCTACCGTAGTCTTACAGGACCGAGATGTCCTTAAACTAGAAATTCGCCTCAAACATGGCGATTACAGACTGAGATGTCCCTAAACTAGAACCTCTCCTCAAACATGGCGACATCGGACCGAGATGTCCCTAAACTAACAACGGACCGAGATGTCCCTAAACTAGAACCTTGCCTCAAACATGGCAATAATAGACCGAAAAGTCCCTAAACTAAAATGTCGACTCAAACATAGCGATAATGAACCGAGATGTTCCTAAACTAATAATGGACCGAAATGTCCTTAAACTAGCGTTCGTCCCAAAAACGGGAATGTCGGACCGAGACGTCCATAAACTAATAATGGACCGAAATGTCCTTAAACTAATGTTCGTCCCCAAGATGGGAATGGTGGACTAAAAAGTCCTTAAACTAGGAATTTGCCCCAAACATAGCGATAATGGACCGGAACGTCCCTAAACTAGCGCGTCGCCCCAAATACGGCGATATTCTCTCTTGAGATCTATATTGCAATCAAAATCTTAGTGGCAAAAATAGCAACTCAAGTCCTACCGGCTACACAGCTACTCCAGCAATAAAGCCACCCCCAAGTCCCACCGACAAATTGATGGGCACCTGCGAAGAAACTATTCTCGTGTATTCCATCGTTAAAAAAAAGTATGTCCATAAGAGAAATGAGCACGGATGAAAACCCGAAAGGGCGCCGTGAGTAAAAACAGCAAGACTACCAGCGAGCTTGTGAAAATCCGGAAGGGCGCAATCTCGTTAAAAAAAAGGTATGTCCAAAAGTGAAATGGGCACGGATGAAAACCCGAAAGGGCGTCGTGAGTAAAACCAGCAGGACTACCGGCGAGCTTTTGAAAACCCGGAAGGGCACAATCTCGTTTAAAAAAAATGCCAGGTATGTCCACAAGTGAAATAGGCCGAAAGGGCGCCATGAGTAAAAATAGCAGGACTACCGGCAAGCTTGTGAAATCCCAGAAGGGCGTAATCTCGTTAGAAAAAACACTTATGAGATCCTCACGGCTCGTAAAGAGAATTCCCCCTATGAGATCCACACGGCTCATAGGATTCAGACGCCTTAAGCTACAGGGTTTTCAACCTGTTCTTAAGCCGTCATATCCCCCAAGTTGCCCTACAGGCGATCCATATTGATCCTTGTATACAATCCACGGGCATGAATAAATAATCCCTTACCAAGTTCTACCAAAAGCGAGAAATGTCCTCATATGATGAACGACACTTGTAAGTTCTCTTGACTTATGAGTAAAAAACACTCTTGGAAGATCCTTACGACTTATAAGAGAGAACATCACATAGGAATCCCCATGATTCCTAAAGTGAAAATACACCTATGGGATCCTCACGACTCGTAAGGTGAAACACCTTTATGAGATCCTTACGGTTCATAAAATCAAAAGCTTTAGTCAACGAGATCCTAACCTTGTTCGCTAAGCCACCTTTGTTCAAATCAACAAAAGAAAATGATGATTCGCTCCTGACAATATCTCAGTTGAAGCGATGCTGATGCCTAAACAGGTGTCAAACATCAAGTCCCCTCACAGCAAATGATGATTCGCTCCTGGAAATATTCCAGTGGTAGCGATGTTGATGCCTAAATAGGTATCAAATTCCAAGTCCTCTCACAGAAAATGATGATTCACTCCTGGTAATATTCCAGTTGCAGCGATGTTAATGCCAAGATTGATATTAGATCTCAAGTTCTTGACTCGCAATAAAAATCAGCGAGTAAATAAAAAAATATATATTGCTGTCACAACCCGAAAGTACGGAACGTGACGGGCACTTAAATTATGAAACGTCTAGAGGTGTAACGTAATCTAAGTAAGCCAAACCCCAGTAATCTAAACAAGCCAAACCCCAGTAATCTAAACCATTAGAATAAAAGAGTGAAGGAAACTTAAATAAAATAAAAGATGTAGTAAATTAAAGTCACATTAAAGCATTTTAAAACACCAAATTTTCCCGAAAATTTCGGCAGAGTCTCCTTTGTAAATACTGGCCCCCAAACGGGTACAAAACAAGAATACATATAAATGATGAATAACGGCATCCCCAAGCGGGAGCTAGCTCTTCGCCAATGGCGGAATCACAAACACACGGAATATATATATAATCATCGAGCAAAATAGGCATATAAAACACGAAAGTAAGAAAGCATCACGTCGGCTCAAGTGAGCTCGACACCAGAGAAACAACATATATACAAATCTCACGGTCATATCTCTAAGTCGCATATACAATGGTAGAAGTGGTAGATGGAGAATACTAGATACAAATAATAGTACAAGTGAAGACAAAAGTATCCTTGCAACCCACCTACGAGTAAAGTCGTAAGACCGAGCAAAAGAAGCCAAGAAAAATCACGCACGCCGCTACGATGCTGACGGATCGGACCTGCAAGATGTTGTAGCACAACGGGGGTGAGTTGCCAAACCGTGAGTAGTAAGTAATATCTAATAAGGCTATCGTAAGTATGCACGCAAATGCGTCATAACCTACTTATCCCGATATGATGCGAAGCACTAGTATGTATACAACATGAATGCATAATCAATACGAAACCTGTATTTGTTTAGTACGAGAAAATCTGTACTCTTATCTTAGAAAAACTTCTATAAAATAACTGAGATATCATCAATGAAATCATCATAAATCCGTGTCAAGCATCGACACAAAATATAAATATCTCAATGTCTCAATATCTTAATGTATCAACATCTCGATATCTCAATATATCAATATCTCAATATCTCAATATCTCGGGCTTCGTCAGTCCGGGTCGGCCCATATCATCAAATCTCACGTCAATGGTCGGTATCCTATTGATATCCGCCGCGTCAAAAATAACCGGTCGGTAGTGCTCCCCTGACGGGCTCAACGCCATCTCTGCAATCTTCTTTCCCCGAGGTACCGCACCGGGTCCACCATGTACCCGCAGACGGTGTATCTCCCTCCTCGAATCGGGTATGTGATACAGCTCAAGAACCGAAAAAACATATGGTGGACGCCACATACATCATATCACGAGAAAACCGTAAATTTCTATTTTTAAAATGATAATAGGTTTATAAAATTCTAGCGGTTTTCCCCAAAATCCAGAAATCTCATAACTACTGAAATCTTCGAGAAGAATCACAATACATAAACATGTAGGAAAATGATAATGTCTATGATATCCATAATATGAAATGCGATTTATGACTAGAAAACTATATATGAATGATGATGAAATGAGGTATATATACGACTAGCAAACCATCGTATCAATCTTGATGAAATGGAAAATACAACTACCAGTTTACGTATCATGTATGATGCAAATGTTTTTGATACTGATCTAGCAAGTTCTAAAGTGTTCGTGGCATAGCAATTACCAAAGGCGTGTGTGTTCACATGAATAGTGCACATGCAGCATGAACCAATGGTAATAGTGCATAGCAATTACCAATGTATATATATAAAATGGTGCGATGCAATGAGATGAATAACTAGGTAACTACGCATATAAATATAAGTAATACAAATAATCCTAAACTATCGGGCACCTCGTGCCATTCAGACGATCCCCCCATAGATGCGTACATCTACTCATCCGGACGCCTCGGCTAATCTGATCCGATCACAGCCTTGCCTTTCCACGTCGCGTCCGATGCCTCCACAACCGATCCTAGAATTGCACAAACACAATACATAAGGCTAAATGTCCTGAGATGACACAAAGACAATGAAGCGCAAGAATAAACGTCCGCAAGTTAGACACTTGTGCACTTGGTGCACAAAACGCGTACGACATCGCCACAACCTCAATTAGGATTGCTATACGAAACAATCCACCAAGCCTAGAAGCCGATCATACCGATCGCGTATTCACAATACCCTAAATATCATAGGAGATAGTATATATATTATTACAACGTCAAATTAAACCAATATCTATTTTTACCAAAACCTAGTAAGCAACCCAAGGGAATTTTGGTGCAAAATATCGTGGATTAGCAATCTAGTGGCCACAATCACAATTAAACATCCAAACTAAGCCACTAGATAGAAAACTACACTTAACTAACCTAGTAGTGATGGTTAAAACCCTAACTCTAATTCAAACCCTTTTCTTTAAATCTCAAACTTGCAAATTAGAACCACTTAACATTTAAATAATTTAGATTTGAGTAATTAGCCAACAAAATAACTATTGTGTTAAGATTTATACCTCAAGATTTTAGAAATTAAACTTGCAACTTGGCCTCCCAAAATGGTTCTCTTGCTCCAAGATCCATTCTAGATTTGGCCAAGGAAGATTGGATGAAGATTTAACTATGAATTTGTGAGGTTTTGTGTGGATTTTTGATGAAAAATTGAAGAGTTTTGATGTGGAAATGAGATGGGGAAGTGGGGGTTGTTGCTGGAATATGGCTTTCCCAGCAAAAGAAATGGGCGTGTGTGGGTTTGTGTAGAAGTTTCCAAGTCAAGAAAACCCTTCCTTACCTCATTAATGCCTCACACTTCATAATTCTATTTTTATTTCATTTTATTTTCTAATTCCATTTACCCTAGAATTAACTAGAACCTTGGAAACAAAATGAGAAAGAGAAAACATGCAAATTAGTTTTTAAGTTGTCATGGTTCACATTTGTGTAATTAACCCATTCTCATTTGTAATTAACACTAATTAAATGTATAAGTGAAAGTTTATAATAATATTTTAAATAATTAATTAAGGAAAAATATTTAAGTAAACTAGAAATTTATAAGTGACTAATTAAATACCAAATACTAGCAATTACATAGCTAAAATAGGTATAATTAGGTCTATATTGAAAAATAATTATAATTACGTTTTGCGGAAAACAGAGTTATATTACCGATTATCGGAAAATTTACCTAAATGATTTTTAAAACGTTACAATCTTCCCCTGTTAAAGAAATTCGGTCCCCGAATTTAAAATTTAACTACGCATACCTTCGAAGAGATGGGGATATTTCTTCCTCATCCCGTCCTCAGTCTCCCAGGTGACCTCTTCGCTGCTCGGGCCACGCTAAAAAACCTTTACGGATGGTATAATCTTTGACCTTCACATGTCGATCTAGAATGACCACCGGCTGCTCGGTGAAAGAAAGGTCGCACTCCAGCTGGATCGTCTGGTGCTGAATCGCATGAGAAGGGTCATGAAGGTACTTGCGGAGCATCGATACATGGAACACGGGGTGAACATTTGGGAAGCTAGGCGGAAGAGCTAACAGATAAGCAACTGTGCCAACACGCTCGAAGATCTCGAAGGGACCCACATATCTGGGACTAAGCTTCCTATTCTTTCTAAATCTCATCACGCCCTTCATTGGAGAGACCCTCAAGAAAACATGATCACCAACGGCGAACTCGAGTTTGTGACGACGTCTGTCAGCATAAGATTTCTGCCTGCTCTGGGCCGCCCTCATCCTATCCCGAATCAACTGAATCTTTTCGGTCGTCTCCTGTACGATCTGCAGCCCTAAAATACTGCTCTCACTGAGCTCTGTCCAACATATGGGTGATCGAAATCTCCTCCCATATAACACCTCGAAAGGTGCCATCTGAATTGTCTCCTGGAAGCTTTTATTGTAGGAGAACTCTATCAAGGGAAAATGACGATCCCATCTACCACCGAAATCTAGAACGCAAGCTCGAAGCATGTTCTCAAGAGTCTGAATAGTCCGCTCTGACTGACCGTCGGTCTGCGGATGAAAAGCTGTGCTGAAACTCAATCGGGTGCCCAAAGCCTCCTGAAGTTTCTGCCATAGTCGGTTGGTGAACTGAGTGCCTCGGTCGGACACAATACAAGTCGAGACGCCATGCAGTCGCACAATCTTATCAATGTATATCTGGGTATACTGAGCAAATTCTAAAGTGGTCTTCATTGGCAGAAAGTGAGCCTCTTTCGTCAATCGGTCAACAATCACCCAAACAGAGTCATATCCTCGACTGGTCCTGGGTAGACCCATAATGAAGTCCATAGAAATCTGTTTCCACTTCCACTCCGGAATGGGCAATGGTTGTAACTCTCTGGCTGGCCTCTGGTGCTCGGCCTTGACTTGGCATCTCAAAACGAAGTCCCTGACATCTCTCTTCATCCCTTCCCACCAGTAAACGTCTCTCAAATCATGGTACATCTTGGTAGAACCCGGATGAACACTGTATACCGATCGATGTGCCTCCTCAAGAATCTCATGCCTTAGTCCCTTAGAATCTGGTATGCACAGTCGAGTCCCAAATCGTAGTATCCCCTGATCATCGATCACAAACTCGGAATCTCTGCCCTGTCTAACCTGCTCTATGATCTCTGAAAAACGGGCATCACCAGACTGTGCATCGCGGATATGGTCAAGTAACTGTGGACGTGCATGGATATGCGCAAGCTGTCCCCTGGTCGGAGTAAACTCGAACTGCACTCGGCTGTCGTATAGAACCTACTAATCTGCCGTCGACTACCTTTGAACTGCGTTCAAACAAGATAAGCTACCTCCGGGCCTCCGACTCAAAGCATCTGCCACGACTTTCGCCTTTCCCGGATGATAAATAATCTCCCAGTCATAGTCTTTCACTAGCTCCATCCAACGGCGCTGTCTCAGATTTAGATCTCGCTGCTGAAAGATATACTTCAAGCTCTTGTGGTCCGTGAATATCTGGCACGACTCACCGTATAGATAATGTCTCCAGATCTTGAGTGCAATAACCACCGCAGCCATCTCTAAATCATTAGTGGGATAGTTCTGCTCGTTCTTCTTCAGCTGCCGAGAAGTATAAGCGGCGACCCTGCCATGCTGCATCAACACATAGCCTAGCCCCACTCGAGAAGCATCACAATAAACCACAAAACTGCCCGATCTCAAAGGCAATGATAATACTGGTGCAGTGGTCAAACGAGTCTTCAACTGCTGGAATCTATGCTCGCATGCCTCGGTCCAATCAAAAGGAACCCTCTTCTGGGTCAACCCGGTCAACGGTGCAGCGATACGGGAGAAATCCTGAACAAAACGTCGATAGTAGCCGTCTAGACCTAGAAAGCTGCGAACCTCTGTAACCGATACTGGTCTGGGCCAACGCTGAACGCCCTCGATCTTCTTCGGGTCCACACATATACTATCTCTCGTAACCATGTGACCCAAGAAATCAACATTGTCAAGACAAAATGTGCACTTGAAAAATTTTGCGAACAGCTGGTGCTCCTTCAAAGTCTGCAATATGATCCGCAAGTGCTGCTTATGCTCCTCTCTGCTCCGGAAATATACTATGATGTCATCAATGAATACGATGATGAACTGATCAAGATACTGCCTGAAAATGCAGTTCATCAAGTCCATAAATGCTGCTGGGGCATTGGTGAGCCCGAACGACATCACCAAGAACTCGTAATGCCCGTAACGTGTGCGAAAAGCAATCTTCAAAATATCATCCTGCCGAACCCGCAACTGATGGTATCCTGATCGCAAGTCAATCTTCGAGAAATGTCCCGCACCCTGGTGCTGGTCGAACAAATCATCAATACGAGGTAAGGGATATCTGTTCCACACTATAACCCAGTTCAGCTGACGATAATCGATGCATAAGCGCATACTGCCATCCTTCTTCTTGACGAATAGAACAAGAGCACCCTAAGGCGACACACTCGATCGAATGAGCCCTTTATCCAGCAAATCCTGCAACTGATCCTTCAGCTCTCTAAGCTCCGCCGGGGCCATCCGATAAGGCGGTATAGAAACAGGCCCCGTACCGAGGATCAAGTCAATGCAGAACTCAATATCACGCTCAGGCGGTAAACCAGGCAGCTCGTCAGGAAAGACATCGGGAAACTCTCTCACAACCGGGACCTGATCCAACGGGACCTCTGCAGCTCTAGTATCACTGACATACGCTAAGAATCCTTGTCATCCTTTCCTTAAGAGCTGACCAGCGTGAAAAGAAGAAATCAGGCTGGGAAGGGTGGCGCTACGATCTCCCTGAATAACAAGAACTGGCTCACCCGGAAAGCTAAATCTGACTGCCTTCTCATGGCAGTCCACGGATGCATAACAGGTGGCTAGCCAGTCCATACCCATAAGAACGTCAAAATCTAACATATCGAGGAGAATCAAATCAACCATAGAATCCCTCTCACCGATACGAACGGTACACGATTGGTACAGAAAACGAGCGACAAACGACTAGCCTACCAGAGAAATAACAATAAGCGGCTGATCTAACGAAGATGACTCTTGGCCCAATATCGGTGCAAAGTGTGTAGACACATAAGAATGTGTGGAACCTGGGTTGAATAATACCCGCGCGTCGAAAGAACATACTGGTAAAGTACCTGTTACAACGGCATTGGATGCCTGCGCATCCTGAGAAGTAAAAGCGAACACTCGGGCATGTCCCCCACTAATAGCGGGTCGTCCTCTGCCTCTGCCTCTATCGCCTCGTCCTCTCTGAACAGGACCGCCATGCCCACATCCCCTAGGAGCATCTGCCTGGCATGGAGTATCATCAGGGGTAGGAAGTAGAGCTCTCTGAGGAGGTGGTGAAGCTGGTAATGTCACCCATAGAACTGTCGCCTCACCCTGGCACCTCGCGGTACAGTTTCTGACACGATGATATGGACTCCCACACCGATAACATCCTGGCGATGGATGTTGACCCGGCAAATAAGAGCTGAACAACTGGCCTCGCATTATAACTCGACTACCACCATATCCTAGAAAGAATCCGCCTTGAACTCTGCCTGCCATGCCGCTGCCAACTCGCACTGGAGCTGATATATCTGTCCGAATCCTCTTCGGTCCTGAAATGACCAAAGTCTCATAAACGCGCTACTCCAAAAGTAAGGTTGCATCCATTGCGGCTGCATAAGTGTCAAAGTGCTAGGCGCTAATAGCAAGAAATAACTGCGTGTCAAGTCCCCGCACAAACCTCTTTATCCTTTCCTCTTCTGTGTCTACCAAGTAAGGAGCATATCGGGACAACTGAGTAAACTGAATGTCGTACTCGGACACAGTCATCCCGGAGTCTTGCGCAAAACCTCCAAACTATGGGCTCGAGCATCCCGGACTTTCTCCGGAAGGAAACGGGCAAGAAATGCAGTTATGAACTCATCCCAAGTCATAGGAGGTAGACCTGCAGCTCGGCCTCTCTCGACTGACTCGCACCATGTCTGAGCAAGCCCTCCAGACGAAAACTCGCTAGCTCCACCCATCTATCATCAGAACATCTCAGCTAACGGTAAATCCTAGCCATCCTGTTGAGGAATGTCTGCGGATCCTTCGCTGCATCTGTGCCGGTAAAAACTGGAAGCCTCGGTCTTAAAAACTCCTGTAATGATACGGGAATAGTCCCGGTAGTAGTAAGAATAGCTCTCTAGGAAGCAGGTACAATCGTGGTCTGTGCAGTGGAAGGAACATCCTCAGATCTCTGTGCCCGACTGGCCACAACTAAAGATCCCATCATCCGACACAACTCCTACATAACGGCCTCTAGCCTGGCAATACGGCCTGGAGAAGGCGGATCAATCTGTCCTTGAGGGTTAGGCGTACCTCCCTGATCGATTCTCGTCTCAGACGAGCCCGCTCGAATCTCATCTCTGGCGGCAGCCCTCTGATCCGTCATGGTCTTTGGCGGCATAGTGACTGGAACAAGAAACAAGATTAATAAGAACAGTGCATTTGAATCAAGGGATATAAGGAATCGAAGAAGGACATACAAGCAGATATATCCTAAGGTCACTTAGGCGGAGTACCGTATCATAAGTATACCACGGAACATACCCACGCTACATCACTCTGCTTAAGCCACCTACTCCATCTACCAAGGGTCATCCTACACTCAGAAAGGTAAAACCTATCGCTCTGATACCAACTTTGTCACGACCCGAAAGTACGGAACGCGACTGGCACTTAAATTACGAAATGTTTAGAGGCGTAACGTAATCTAAGTAAGCCAAACTCCAGTAATCTAAACCATTAGAATAAAAAAGTGAAGGAAACTTAACTAAAATAAAAGATGTATTAAATTAAAGTCACATTAAAGCATTTTAAAACACCAAATTTTCCCGAAAATTTCGGCAGAGTCTCTTTTGTAAATACTGGCCCCCAAATGGATACAAAACAAGAATACATATAAATGATGAATAACGGCATCCCCTAGCGGGAGCTAGCTCTTCGCCAATGGCGGAATCACAACCATACGCAATATATATATATATATATATATATATATATATATATATATATATAATCATCGAGCAAAATAAGCATATAAAACACGAAAGTAAGAAAGCATCACGTCGGCTCAAGTGAGCTCAACACCAGAGAAACAACATATATACAAATCTCATGGTCACACCTCTAAGTCGCATATACAATGGTAGAAGTGGTAGATGGAGAATACTAGATACAAATAATAGTATAAGTGAAGACAAAAGTATCCTCGCAACCCACCTACGAGCAAAGTCGTAGGACCGAACAAAAGAAGCCAAGAAAAATCACGCCCGCCGCTATGATGCTAACAGATCGGACCTGCAAGATGTTGTGGCACAACGGGGGTGAGTAGTAAGTAACATCTAATAAGGCTATCGTAAGCATGCACGTAAATGCGTCACAACCTACTTATCCTGATATGATGTGATGCACTAGTATGTATGCAACATAAATGCATAATCAACACGAAACCTGTATATGTTTGGTACGAGAAAATCTGTACTCTTATCTTAGAAAAACTTCTGTAAAATAACTGAGGTATCATCAATGAAATCATCATAAATCCGTGTCAAGTATCGACACAAAATTTGAATATCTCAATGTCTCAATCTCTCAATGTATCAACATCTCAATGTCTCAATATATCAATATCTCAATGTCTCAATATCTCGGGCTTCATCAGTCCGGGTCGGCCCGTATCATCAAATCTCACGTCAACGGTCGGTATCCTATGGATATCCTCCGCGTCAAAAATAACCGATCGGTAGTGCTCCCCTGCCGGGCTCAACGCCATCTCTGCAATCTTCTTGCCCCGAGGTACCGCACCGGGTCCACCAAGTACCCGCAGACGGTGCATCCCCCTCCTCGAATCGGGTATGTGATACAGCTCAAGAACCGAGAAAACACATGGTGGATGCTGTTGGAGATAGTGCCCTCAAAGTCAATTATTGGATCGCAGGGACGTGATTGCAATGATTGAGGGAGGACCTATACCGATATGACAGTCTTGCTCGAGATGATAGTATGCTATCTGGTTTGTCCTTATCATCGTATACATGCTTTAGTTCACTATTGCATGATGATAGAGCCCATAGGATTCTTGCTTGACTACCAGCAGTATGATGGCGATCATATACGTGGGAGCTGGGGTCTGTAAGCACATCCTTAAACGTGTCCCTAGTCGTAGGAGTTTCGAGACAGCGCATCGATACTCCAGAGTAGACTAGTGTATATAGTCGAGACCCCGATGAGGGGCGGTGGCCGGTCTCACAAGCCACTGGTGTCAGTTGGATCACCTAAGATGTATACAGGTGCTCATTAGGTTATGAGTACACCGGACAGGACTCGCCGGGAACATGCTAGTTGGTATTATACATATCGTCAGATAGCAGTTCCCTGGTGACATGTGTACAGGTTAGTTTGTCGACCTGAGATCGTCATTTGTCTCGTGTGAGTTCCCACTGTGCTTTGATTCCTACCCTACCACGCTCAAAGGAGTTGTGCAAACAGGTATTTTTTGGGTACAGTCCCGAGCCACATGGAGGCAGTGAGCGGATTGTCGGGGATTCGTCTCTCCCGGTATTGGGGGTTGATGTCGCGCAGTGCACGGGTGGCCATCACTAGAAATCCTTGGCCAAGGTAGTGGAGAATTACTGATTTGGATCAGTAGTTTCTCAGGTGGTGATGGGCTTCATACCGACACGAATTATCGCGTTATTAGGGGATCTGACTTTATCCACCCCCTTAGACTCGATATGCGATACTCTTTAGACGAACGGACCGGACTGTACGTATATTGTCACTGTTAGGCTTAGTAGGGTTTATGGATGAGTTCGCTCGTCAGCTTCCCTTCCAATCAATACATAGGCAAACCGTTACGTACAGCTTGTACCTCTGACGTGCTAGAGGTTATACCCAGTGCCAGTGTGTTGATGAGTCATTAGAGTCCCCCACAGACACTTTTCAAAGTTCGGGCGAAACGTTGTAGAGGCCGTATGGTTTTATGGCAGGGTTCGGAAAATGCACGTGCATTTTCGCACGTGTCATTTTTCGGGAAGATAATACTGGTCGGCTTTGGTTTAAGCCGGATCCGAGTATTATACTGTGTAGATATAATATCTTTGTCTCAGATGCATTTGTATTCGGTCGTAATACAAATGCGGTTATGTTTATACTGATACGGGGTTATCCTGAAATTCGTTTCAGGATCACTTTTGGAAGTTGCCAGTTTCCAGTTTTCTATCACCCGTATTTAACATTCGGTTAAATACGGATTTGTCTTTTCGTCTTGAGGGTGAGTCATGCTTCTAGAAGGTTCTAGACGTGGTGATTAGGCTTATGACTCATTTGTTCATTAATGGTGCTTTGATGGTGCATTTATTGTGTTCATACTTGGTGTCATTTGTGAGTCATGCTTTGATGTTATGTTATGATAAGATCAAAGCTTATGATCACCCTCCTTGCTCCTACACTCACCCTTCTCCCCTCTTCATATAGTGGCCGGCCCCTTGTGGATAGGATGATGGATTCATTTTTGAGAAAAGATATAAGAAACTTAGTTCATGGAAATTTCATAAAGTTCAATTTCCATCTACCCGATTCCAATTGGCAACTTCCTTAACCGTTCGTCCATAGATTTGGACGTAACGAGACAAAGTGTTCTACTCATTCTCTACTTCATCTTGGTCGTCTTTTTTAGCAAACTTGACGACCGAGTTGCCTCGGTTCAGAGGCGGGAGCCCGTTTAAAGATCCATCGACGTGGTGCCACCTGGACGACGAGACCGGAGATCGAGGAGATCGAAGCCGCCACAACAAAGCGTGGGATGATGGTTAAAGACCGAAGGACTCGGATCGTTCGGTATAACAATTATACCCTCTTTACAATATGTTAGTTTAGTTTTAATGGCAGATCCGGGTTAAAGTACGCGATAGCGCCAGTCGTAAAAGTTTTGTTCCGCATTTTGGCGTCTGTTAGACGGCCGGGGCGCTACCGTGGACTTACAGATGCCACACACATCATATCACGAGAAAACCACAAATTTCTATTTTTAAAATGATAATAGGTTTATAAAATTCTTATGGTTTTCCCCAAAATCAAGAAATCTCATAAATACTGAAATCCTCGAGAAAAATCACAATACATAAACATGTAGGAAAATGATAATGTCTATGATATCCATAATATGAAATGCGATTTATGACTAGAAAAATATGTATGAATGATGATGAAATGAGGTATATATACGACTAGCAATCCTTCGTATCAATCGGGATGAAATGGAAAATACAACTACCAGTTTACGTATCATGTATGATGCAAATGTTTTTGATACTGATCTAGCAAGTTCTAAAGTGTTCGTGGTATAGCAATTACCAAAGGCATGTGTGTTCGCATGAATAGTACACGTGCAGCATGAACTAATGGTAATGGTGCAAGTGTCCTATGAGATGATATCACATATATGTATATATATAAAATGGTGCGATGCAATGAGATGAATAACTAGGTAACTACACATATAAATGCAAGTACTACAAATAATCCTAAACTATCGGGCGCCTCGCGCCATCCAGACGATCCCCTTATAGATATGTACATCTACTCACCCGGACGTCTCGGCTAATCTAATCCGATCACAGCCTTGCCTTTCCGTGCCGCGTCTGATACCTCCGCAACCGATCCTAGAATTGCACAAACACAATACATAAGGCTAAATGTCCTGAGACGACACAAAGACAACGAAATGCAAGAATAAACATCCGCAAGTTAGACACTTGTGCACTTGGTGCACAAAAGGCATACGACATCACCACATCCTAAACTAGGATCGCTATACGAAACAATCCACCAAGCCTAAAACCCGATCGTACCGATCGCGCATTCACAATACCCTAAATATCATAGGAGATAGTATATATATCATCACAACGTCAAATTAAACCAACATCTATTTATACCAAAAACCTAGTAAGCAACCCAAGGGAATTTTGGTGCAAACATCGTAGATTAGGGATCTAGTGGCCACAATCACAATTAAACATCCAAACTAAGCCACTAGATAGCAAACTACACTTAACTAACTTAGTAGTGATAGTTAAAACCCTAACTCTAATTCAAACCCTTTTCTTCAAATCTCAAACTTGCGAATTAGAACCACTTAACACTTAAATAATTTAGATTTGAGTAATTATCCAACAAAGTAACTATTGTGTTAAGATTTATACCTCAAGATTTTAGAAATTAAACTTGCAACTTGGCATCCCAAAATGGTTCTCTTGCTCCAAGATCCATGCTAGATTTGGCCAAGGAAGATTGGATGAAGATTTAACTATGAATTTGTGAGGTTTTTTGTGGATTTTTGATGAAAAATTGAAGAGTTTTGATGTGGAAATGATATGGGGAAGTGGGGGTTGCTCCTGGAATCTGGCTCGGCCAGCAAAAGAAATGGGGGTGTGGGGTGTGGGGGCTTGTGCAGAAGTTTCCAAGTCAAGAAAACCCTGCCTTACCTCATTAATGCCTTACACTTCATAATTCTATTTTTTTCATTTTATTTTCTAATTCCATTTACCCTAGAATTAACTAGAACCTTGGAAACAAAATGAGAAAGAGAAAACATGTTACAAACTAGGTTTTAAGTTGTCATGGTTCACATTTGTGTAATTAATCCATTCTCATTTGTAATTAACAACTAATTAAATGTATAAGTGAAAGCTTATAATAATATTTAAAATAATTAATTAAGGAAAAATATTTAAGTAAACTTGAAATTTATAAGTGACTAATTAAATACCAAATACTAGCAATTACATAGCTAAAATACATATAATTAGGTCGATGTTGAAAAATAATTATAATTACGTTTTACGGAAAACACGAGTTATATTACCGATTATCGGAAAATTTATCTAAACAATTTTTAAAATGTTACAATAGCCGAAATGATGGGGCACCGCGATAAATATATAGCCGAAATGATTGGGCAATGCGACTTTCGCGATATGAAAAGCTGAAAGGATAGAGCATCGTGGAAATATATATATATATATATATTTATATATATATTTATATAATAAAATTTCCTCTGCCCTGCAAGTGAGTCCACACTGACCCCTGTATACAATCCATGGGTACAAATGAAAAGGGAACCATACTTTCCCACCAGGCTCCATCAAAAGGAGAGCCAGATCTTGACGGCAATATCTACAGCTTAGAGATCAGCTCGACTTTCTTCTCATTGCAACAGAGTGCAGACATGATGTCAATAAATCTCCAAGGGGCCAAATTAAAAAGGAGTAATGGGAAAATCCTATCTCCAACTCGGCGTTCGTTCTCATTCTAGCAGGATGCAGACGTAATGTCAACAAAAGACCCAAGGGTCGAAACAAAAATGGAGACATGGCAAAATCATAGCTCCAAGTCTTGATGGTACATATACAACCTAGAGACTATCCCGTCGTTCCTTCTCATTCTAGCAGGATGCAGATGTAACGTCAACAAAAGACCTAAGGGTCGAATCCAAAAATGGAGTAACGACAAAATCCTAACTCCACGTCTCGACGGCACATATACAACCTAGAGACCATCCCGACATTCTTCCTCATTCCGAAAGGATGCGAATGCGGCTATCAAATGAAAATGGAGCAATGGTATATTCCTAGCTCCGGAATTCAACTGCAATACGTACAGCATGGAGGTCCTACCAGATGTCTGTCCTACTTCAGCAAAAAATCAGCGCAACATCGTCAAAAAAAATGAAGTGACAGCATATTCCCAGCTTCAGGTCTCAACGGCAACTCATATAAAGCCTAAAAGACTATCGGAGATTATCCCACTCCAGAAACGAGTGGTTATGACTCATCAGGGCTCCAAATTGAGCCTAACATCAAGTAAGAAGCGTCATGGAAAATTCCTAGCGCTTGCCCGTCTGACGGTAATATAACCTAAGGAGATTACTTGAAGACGTCTTGTCCAACCCACGAAGGGATCAGAGAAACGACAGTCACGGGGCTACTCGAACAACAGCTTGAAGACTGCATATCGAGGAATACATCAGCCAACACGACGGTACCACGGACTAAATACCTAGTACCACAAGCCTAACGGACCTCTGTCTTAAAGTATGGGGGTTATCTGCATATAATGTTAGGACAAGTTTTCCTGTAAACCCAAGGGAGGGAAACCACATAAACTCCGAAATGAGTACATAAACTAGAGACTCCGAGATGAGTGAATAAACTACAAACTCCGAAATGAGTACATAAACTAGAAACTTAGAGATGAGTGAATAAACTACAAACTCCAAAATGAGTACATAAACTACAAACTATGAAATGGGTATATAAACTACTTTATGCCAAATCAAGACATCAAAGGATAGAGAGGAGCAAGCATGAAATAAAATATGTCTTTTATTCATAAATCCAAATGAATAAAAGATACAAAAAAGGAGAAGAAAAGAAGAAAGAAAGATATATAGCGACAAAGTATTTAAGATGGTGGGCGGTTCAATAAGCCAACTAGATCATCATGTTTCCGCCTCAAGCTCTAGCAATGGCACAAGCCGAGTCCCTGTCTATGCCTGTTGTTTTTGGTATGAGGAAAAACGATTTTCAAGTTCTTTCTCGGCAGCCTTATGGGTCTCAAACATCTCGCGTGTAAAAATGACGGCTTTATCAAGAGCCACCACCTCCGTAATAGCCTCTTGAAGGACCCGCCAAATTTAATAGGCCCGAGTAGTCTTGGTGGTGAGCTGGGCTTGAAGTCCCCCCAAGCCTTTGAATCCAACTCCCTTACTGAAAAATTCCGGTTGAGCCTTTTCTCGCAAGACTGGAGATTGGCCGCACACCGATCGACCCATCCACGCAAGCTGGCCTTTATGGATAGGATATCAGAAAGAAGGTGTACGCATTCGACTCCATGTAGGAAAGCCTCCACTTGACGACAATATTCGACCGAAGTACGCACCAGCGCCTCGTTATGGTAGGTGGCAAGAACGGACAATGAAGCATTGGCTTCAACAGCAAATTCTTCAGCCATGACGGAAGTGCCAGCGCGAAGATCTTCAATAAGAGTCGCCGAATGCTCTGTTTTTCCATCCTCTCAGACACGCGTCTGGTGTAAGGGCCTGGTGGCATGAAAATCCGGGACTCTAATGGAGTCAGGGTTGGCAAATCTGTGAAAATATGTGTATGGTTATTCTCCTTTCCGAACATGGAATAAGTAAAAGAATGCCAGTGCTAAAGCGTCACTTACCTACGGCCACAGAAGGCGGATATGAGAGATCCCCAGGCCTATCAAGAACTTCAACTTCGTCATCAGCCTCTAGAACTGTGGTTTAAAATAAAGGGGCACATCGGCATCATCATGAAAATATAAAACAGAAAGGCAAAGGAATACCAACCTTGGCCAGAGGAAAGGATGATACTCTGGGGAGGTATCGCGTGCGTGGCCGCCATATTAAGTAAACGCTGGAAGGTTTCTTCCGGAGAAAGATCTATAATAAAAGACACAGCTCCCGCAATTCTTAGAAAAAGAAAGGGTCAGACATGTGGAAAGGTCGTTAAAAACAAAAAGTATATATGTAGATTGATATATGCCCTAGAGGCCATTATTTTATCATACTGGATTGTATATTACATATTGGATGCTTGGGATATTTCACAGTTATAATAACAGTCTTGCTCGATATGGTAGTATGCTACCTGGTTTGATTCTACCTCAATATGTGCATATCACGACCCGAATATGTGGAACATGACTGGCACTTAAATTACGCAACGTCTAGAGGTGTAATGCAATCTAAGTAAGCCAAAGCCCAGAAATCTAAACTATTTAAAGAAAATAGAGTGAAGGAAAACTCATTTAGAAGTTAAGTTAACATAGAAAATCACTTTGAAAGTCTTTATAATAAGCTTAAGTTTTTATGAAAATTTCGGCAGAGTTTTCTTTGTAAATACTAGCCCCAAATGGATACAATCATGAATATATACAAGTAATGAACAAAGGCATCCCCAAACGGGAGCTGGCTCTTCGCCGATAGGCGGAATCACAACTACAAGTAAGATATATCATCCAAGAATGAAACCAACATTTAAAAGAAAGAAAATAGAAACCAAAAATATAAGTCGGCTCACACGAGCTCGACACCAGATACCAAAAAAATACAAGTCTCACAGTCTCACTGTCTAGTCCAATATACAAGGGTAGATGGAGTATACTAGATACAAAAGAAATCTACATGGTGGAATCAAAGAATATCCTCACAACCCACCTACAAGCAAGTCGATGCAAAGAAAGCAGAAGAAGAAATGTGTCCGCCGCCACTATACTGACGGGTCGGACTTGCAAGATACTGTGGCACAACGGGGGTGAGTTGCCATCTCGTGAGTAGTAAGTAACATCTAATAAGGCTATCGTAAGTATGCACGCAAATACGTCACAACCTTACATATAAAATTAAGATGCGATGCACTAGTATGAATACGACATGAATGAATAATCAACACGAAATCCGGATATATCTGGTATGAGAAATTCTATATCCATATCTCAGTAAAACCTTTGTATAATATAGCTGGAGTTTCATCAATGAAATCGACAGAAAATCCGTGTCAAGTATCGACACAAAGTATGTATCTCAATATGTCAATATCTCAATACCTCAAAATCTCAATATCTCAATACCTCAAAATCTCAATATCTCAATAGCTGTCCCTCAGATCGGCTCTCAATCTATCGCATCCCACGACTCCGGTCGGTATCCTCCGGATAACCACCGAGCCAATAATCATAACCGGTAGGTCGTGCTCCCCTGCCAGGCTCATCGTCTACAACTCGAGCTTCTCGCCCCGGGGTACCTTACCGGGTCCACCATGTACCCGAAACGGTTCTTCCTACTTCTCGAATCAGGTCTCGAAAACCAACTCAAATCAGGAAAACTCATGGTGGACTCCACATATATCATATCATGAGAAAAACGCAACTTGCATTTTTAAAATGATAATAGGTTCATAAAATTCTTGTGGTTTTCCCCCAAAATCCATAAATCTCATAAACACTGAAATCTCCAAGAAGAATCACAATATATGAACATGTTGGTAATGATGAATGTCTATAATATCAATAATATGCCATGCGATGTATGACTAGAAAACCACGTATGAATGATGATGCAATGAGATATATATATATGACTTGAAATCCTACGTATCCATCCTAATGAAATGAATATACAACTACAAGTTTACATATTATATATGATGCAAATACTCACATACTGATTTAAGCAAGTTCTATAGTGTTTGTGACATAGCAATTACCAATGGCATATGTGTTCGCATAAATAGTGCACGTGCGGCATGAACCAATGGTAATGACGCAAGTGTCCTAAGTAATAACATCATGTGTAAGAAGATGCAATGCCATGCTATGAATGCTTTGAGGCTACGCATATAGATGCAAGAACTACTAAAAATCTTAACTATCGGGCGCCTTAGGCCATCCAGACGATCCCCCAATGGATGTGTACATCCACTCACCGGGATGTCTCGGCTAATCTGATCCAATCATATCCTTTCCTTTCCTTGCCGCGTCCGACGTCTCCGCAACCGATCCTAGAATTACACAATTTGTATATATGAGGTTAAACATTTAAATAGATGTGGACACATAATGATACAAGACAATCAACGCGTACTAACTAGACGCGCATGCACTTAGTGCGCAAAACGCGCGCGTGACATCACCACAACCACAACTAAGGGTTGCTATTCGTAGCAAACACCCCAACTAGAATTTAATCACACTAATCACGCATTCACATCACACTAAATATTATAGGAAATGGTTGTAGATCATCACAACCTCAAACTTAATTAAAACCCTTTTCTTATAAAAACCTAGTAAGCAAGCTTAAGCCATTTTTGTGCCAACTAGATGGATTAGTAACCTAGTGGCCACAAATCGCACATGAATATTCTACTCAAGCCATACAACACTTAATTAATTATAATCTCACACAAACACACACTAATCATGAAATTTATTTGCATAAACACTTAATTAGGATAATTAAAAGCCACTTTAGCAAGGTAAATTAACTAGATTAGATTTGTAAAGCCACTAGATAGTAAACTACACTTACCTAACTTAATAAAGTGGTAAAAACTCTAACTTTAACCCAAACCCTTCTCTTTAAAACTTAATCTTGCAAATAAAACTATTTTAACACCTATATAAAATTAAATTAAAGCAATTAATCAACAAAGTAACCATTGGGTTAAGGTTTATACCTCATGAATTGGAGATCTAACTTGCAAACTTGGCCTCCCAAAATGTTATCTTGCTTCAAGATCCAAGCTTAGTTTAGGAAAGGAAAAATTGTGATTATTTAGCTAGAAATTAGAGTTGAATTTGTGGTTTTTTTGTGAGAAAATGAGGGGTTTTGAGGTGAAAGAGAAGGGGAAATGGGGAGGGGCTGCTGCTGGAATTCGGCCAGAAAATGAGAGGACAGAGTGAGGTGAGTGAGAGAGAGGTAACCATACCCCCCCACACATCAACATCTTACCTTTCATTTCTCATTAATTATTTCTTTTATTTTCTCTTTATCTTTTCTACAAAAATCTAGAACCATCTAAATTTTTTTTGAAAACAACTTGTTACAATAAGTGTTTAGTGTGTCATGGTGCACTAAACTTGTATTAACCTATACTAATTTGTAATTAACGCTAATTAAATGTGTAAGTGTATGATTAAAATAATATTTAAAATAAATACTTAAGGAAAATAATTAAGTAAACTAGCAATTTAAATAAGTAACCAGTTAAACACCCATACATAAGAAATTACATAATTAAAATAGGTATAATTATGTTTATGTGGGGAAAATAATTATATCTCGGTTTACGAAAAACACGTATTATCACTAATTAACACATAATTAACCTAAACGAATTTTCAAAACGTTACTGTGCATGTGTTTCTTTTAGCATATCGCTTATACATATTGGTAGATCCCTTAGGATCTTTGCTTGATTACCAGCGTTGTGATGGCAGTCACACTCGTGGGGGCTGGGTAGTCTATAAGTACATCCTTATACAGGTCTCTAGTCGTTGGATTATCGAGACAGGGTATCGATACTCCGGAGTAGACTAGTGTATACGCTTCTCATCCTAGCAGGGGATATTGTCTGTCCCACAGCCATTAGTACGACGTACTGGAGAAGGTATGCAGATGCTCACTGGGTTAGGAGTTACACTAGACAGGACTCGACGGGAACTGCTTGTTGGTATTATACCTATCGTCAGGTAGCAGTTCCCAGGTGGCATAAGTACTACTTAGTCCGTTGACTTGCCATCGCTACTTCTTCTCGAGTGTGTTTCCACTGCACTTAGATTACTATCCTACCACACTCAAAGGAGTCGTGCAAACAGGTAGTAGTTGGGTGTAGTCCCGAAGCACTTGGAGATAGTAGCGATCAGATAGGATTTGTCTCTCCCGGTATTGGGGGTTGATACCGCACAGTGTTCGGAAAGCCATTACTCAAAGTTCCTGGCCAGGGCAGTTGAGAAATACTGGTAAGGTACTCCAGTAGTTTCTCATGGTGTATTGGGCTCTCCTCCGGCACGACTTATCACGTTATTAGGGGTCTGACATTTACCATTCCCCTAGGTGGATATGCGAGTATCTCAGACGAACAGACCGGACTGTATGGAGATTGTCACCGATAGGCTCAGTAGGAGTCCGGGTGAGTTTGCTCATCGGTCTTCTTATCGACAGATACCTGTGTAGCCGTTACGTGCAGCTAGTACCGCCGACGGCTTGTGATTAAACCCACTGCCAGCGTACTGTCGAGTCTTTAGAGTCCCACACAGAGGGTTTCCCTGTTTCAGGCAATTGATGTAGATGACGTATGGTTTTACGACTGGTCTTCGATCGCGTACGTGTACTTGTACACGGATACTGATCGGACGGACGATACTTGTGGGCTTTAGTTTAAGCCGGATCCTAGTATTGTATTATTGGATTGTTATCGTCTCAGTGTATCCGTATTTTTTGGAATACAAATACAGGTATGTATATATGGTGAGAGGGGCATTCTTGTAATTTGTCAAGGCATGCTTCTAGAAGGTGCCACCTCATTATTTGTATTATCCATTTTCCAAATGGATTAATGAGGTGGAAATGGAGGAGGCATCCATGGCATGGTGTAAAGAATGGGCTTGGATTATTTTATTCACTTTGGATTCACTATTGAGGCATGACACATATATTCTATTGTTTTTTTATCTATGGCTAAATGAGTGAGATGAGGTTATATATATGAGCCATTCTCTACACTTAGTCTTCTTGATGTTCACTTGATTTTTCTTGAGTTGCTCTCCTCTCTTGAGCTCTCTATGTTTCTTCCATCTCCTTCTTCCTCTAACTAAACCCTAACCTTCACATGTGTTGTGAGCCAAGGGTTTAGTGAGACAAAAAATCCATTAGCATTATCTATATCTCCTAGGCTAGTTGGTTTAGCAAACCATCTACCTTAGGTACGTCATTTAGAGGTTGAAGCTTGGAGAGCATTCTCTCGCGGTGGATCATCTTTGACAAGAGAAGGCCGATGGAGCAAACCCGATCCAATCACCAAGGAGCCTTGGAGAGGAATACTAGAAGACCCGAAGGACTCGATCTTGGAGGTATAACCATTCTACAGAGTAGTTAAAGCTCTAGATAGATTAGCTAGTTAAGGGTTTAGTAAAGATCCTGGAGTTATAGCCGGTGTTGTGTAGTCAAAATCATTGTTTTTGTAAATTTCGCCTCCCCGCGAATCGCGGGGTGCGCGACATCGGCTTACAGCTTCGTCCATTCTGGAATGGAGGGATAGCAGCTTCGGTAATCTCCTCTACACCCTCCGGTGCGTCACTGGAAATATTTACAGAGTCTATGGACGGTCTGGCGACAACCGCTGGAGGAATAAATGCCATCACCAAAGGCTCTGAGGCACGATCTGGGCTCAAAACTGTGCCCGCTGCAAAAGGCCCTACAAAAAAATATGTAAAGACGATACGATATGAAAGTAATATAAATTATCTGCTGAGAAAGAAGTAAAAGATACATACCGATATGCCAGGGAGCCTGAAGTATGGCCTTTTTGAGCCGCTACACTTTTCCGTTTAGTCGTGCTCGTCGGGCTTCGACTGAAGATAAATCCCCGCCTTCCTTCAGAGCAGCCTCGTCTTCAGAAGCAGCTGAGATTGGCTATTTGAGAGCCCGTTCTTCTTCCAGCGTCAGAGGAACCACCGGTAACATAGTCGGGGCCGGATCAACATCATGGAATTCAACAGGGGGAAAGCATCCTTCCTTGGGGCGCACGTTTTCGGCTTCATCCTGTGAACGCTTCAAAGCCTCGGCCAACTGAGCGGCTTCCTCGGCGGATGTACCAGGAAAGAGGAGACTGTCGTCCGGTTCATGCATAGATATAGGCTCATCATGAAGAGGCTCAGACTCGAGCAAGGCATCGAGTAAATCGGCGGCCGATTTCTTCCTCCTTTTAGGGCCCGAGCTAGCGCTAGTAAAAGGGCACTTCCTCCCTTTCGGCTCTTTTGCACGGCGCTGCCCAACCTCGCCTTCGGTATCCGCTTTTGGTGATGCCGCTGCTGGTACTTTATCAGGAATCTCTAATCCAGCTCTAGTGCGAACCAGCATACCAGCAGTGCGGGGGACTGATTCCGCCCGAGCGGCTTTAGGAATAAGCACTAAATCACTATCCCTCAGAGGAGGGAGAACAACCAACCGTGGCAGCAATGGAGCAAAGGCTTTACACTCGAAGAGCACCCGCCTCTCCTCTGCGATGATGGGACTAACCCGGTGGCGATACCAGCCCTTAAAGGTCCTATGGGCCTTGGAAGTGTTAGTTATATGTATGCCCTAGAGGCCATTACTGTACATTGGATGTATATTGTAGTGGATGCTAGGACATATATAGGGAGGACTTTCTTGCTCGACATGATAGTATGCTATCTGGTTACTCTTTACCTTAACGTGTACATTGATTGTCTCTCTGTTACATGTTGGTAAAGCCCTTAGGATGTGTACTTGACTACCTGGACTATGATGCGGATCATACTAGTGGGGACAGGGTAGTCCATAAGTACATCCTTCAAAGTCCCTAGTCATGGGTGTATCGAGACGGGGCATCGATATACCAGAGTAGACTAGCGTATACCTTCTCGACCCATACAGATGGGCGATGGATGATCCCATATCCATTGGTGTTTCACATCAGCGATGATATACGGGTGCTCAGTAGAGACTGGGTAAACTGGACGGACTCACCGAGAACTCCCAGATGGTATTATACCTTACGTCAGATGGCAGTTCTCTGGTGACACTGGTACAGAGTAGTCTGTTGACCCGAGATCGTCATAGAGTCTTGTGTGGTTCCCACTGTGCTTTGATTTCCACCTTACCACGTCCAAGAGGGCGTGCAAAACGGTGGTTTTTGGGTACAGTCCCGAATCACATGGAGGCAATGAGCGATAGGAGGGGATTCGTCTCTCCCGGTATAGGGAGTTGATGTTGCGCTGTGTTCGATTGGCTATAACCGGAAATCCCTGGCCAGGGTTGCTGAGATTTACTGGTAAGTGTTACCAGTAGTTTCTCGAACTGTTATAGACCTCATATCGACACGACTTATCAAGCTATTGGGGTCTGACGTTTACCACCCCTAGGCGAGATATGCGACATATCAGACGATCAGACCGGACTGTACGGTAAGTGTTACTGGTTGGATTCACAAGAGTGTGAGCGGGCTTGCTCGTCGATCTTCTGATCGCTCAATACTCGGGTGGCCGTTACGTTTAGCAGACCGCTTGCGGCTTGTGGGTGTTTGATATGATCATCATCTGCTGCCGGCATATTGACGAGTCTTTAGAGTCCTACACAAAGGTTTCCTGGCTCAAGCGAAACGAAATAGGAGCGCATATGAGATATGTGCGGGACCGAGGATAATGCGTGTATGTGATACCGTATTCTATCCTCGCGATGAATGTATCGAATGGTTGTATGTGATATAACCTAGTTATCGAATCAAAGATTGATTCGATAAGCCGATACATTGGATATTAGTCGGTCACATGCGATATGACCGAATCGTTGAATCAAGTGTTGATTTAATGATTTAATGCATAATTATATATTTGATATATTACTTTGCATTAACTAATATTTGTTCACTTTAAATGGATTTTCTCACTTGATGTGCACATTGTGTATGTGATATATTTTTTTTGTGCACAAGTTTGTATCATGTTTGATGATGCATTCTACCTTGGGTTTGTGTAAAGATTAAACCATGGTTATATGAATGGTTAGGGTTTTGTTTTCTTATTCATTTATTTATTTATTTATTCTTTTTGGAAAATAAATGGCATAAAGAGAAAATGGTGGCTTTCTTTGTTTGCATTTTGAAGCTTCATGAAGCTTTGACTAAGTGACCATTTTTGTCTCATGCTTAACCCTAACCACTCCACTTAACCCTAGTTCAATCTCTACACTTGACCATGGTTGGATTATGATAAGTATTGATTTTCTTTTCTATTTCAATATACTTATCATAATGATCATCATCATCTTCTTCTTCTTCTTAAAGAAGAAGCTTGCCTCCATCAATGGAAACTTGAGAAATTGAGTAGGAAATCCAATTCTAAAGTGAACCCACCTCCTATTTCTTCATCCTCTACCACTTGCCAAGTAGCATAGGGTGTTTTCTTCACAAGTTTCATGACTTGGTGAAGTGGGAGCTTGATCTTGTGATGCCTCGACGTAGATCATCTTCGGCATTGTAGTCGATGACCTAGCCCGCCCATTTCTCCGATGAAGCCGACGCTAGAGCCCGGGATTCGATTTGGACAGCGAGGAGACTTCATTGCGGAGCTATGGAGGTGGAGGACCGGATCTACAAAGGTTGTATTTCCGTTCTTTTAGTTAAGTTGTTAACTAGTTTCACTTTTCGCCTAGACATCTAGTTAACGATCCGTATTAGGGTTTCTCGGCACCCGTAAAATTTGAAATTGGCATGGTTGATACCTTGTGAGACCTCCTTAGTGTGCCTAGGAACCCTACAGTGGTATCAGAGCCTAGCTAGAGCCTTAGGCGATGCGTAGACGACGTTTGAAGTCCGATCGAACCGAAACCCTAAACAAACATGCTCTCTGTACTTTTTTCAAAAACAGGGATTTTTGAGGATTAAAAATATGCAGAAAATTCAGCAGGATATTGTAAGGGTTACTGTGAAATTCGACATCCTGAATCCATCAAACCGTCGCGGTTCCGCGGCACAAGCATGGCTTGTGCGGCGGTTCCGCGGCCGATATGTCTCCTTGTGCATTGAATTTTGCACAGTAACTCCTACTTTGCAGTTATGGTTTTCCTGGGAATTTTTAATATTTATTCAAGAGTTGAATATTCTGGGTTGTATTGGGAGTTCGTAGATTCGATCGGATTATCAGATTTTGTCTATGTGGTTTCCGGATAATTTTTGAATATGTTAAAAAGTTCGACCGGATATAAATACCCAATTTTTCCCCTGTCGGGAAATTTCCAAGTGTTGGATTTTTCCGGTGTTTAAAGACGTTCTAAGTAGTGCAAGTAACGCGATGGAACCTCTAGAAGACAACAAACCTTAACTCGATTATGTGACCGTCTTGAACTGCCCTTTGAACCTTAGGGTTTGGGGCAGTACGGCGTGCCACATGTGAGGCGTTGGCTTGACCCTTCTACAGCTGGACCGTTGGTACTGAGGCACGAACTGAATGTTTTTAGACTTGTTTCATGTGTTGAGCTGTATCGGGAAAACTTGGGTGTTTGGATGTTCGATCGGAAAGTTTAACATTTTCTATTTATCTGGAATGGGATACAATAATTGGAATTCACAAGTAGTTATGAGATAACTGAATGAATGTTATAAATATAGCACTTTAGTCTCACTTGATCGGTTGCCACGGAATTTTGATGCGATCAAAAGTCCGTCGCAATCACGTAGTGTACGCGAATACTCGCCGGGTAAACTTAATAGACAGCCTCACCCCATAGCCCCGACCAAGTGACTGTAGGAGAACCTCATCGCCGAAAGCATCCGTTCGGGTGCTCGCGGCAGCGGTGTTCCGCCTTGGTGCACTTTGTCGACGGCTTCGGGGGTGCGGCCGCCTACTAAAGTTTGCGACGAGCATTCGATCAGGATGTCGGGAATCTTGTTGAATTGCCCGACTTGATATTGAAAAGTGTTTTCGATAATGAGACTAAAATGCGGAGTTTATAATTGTTAGGCATGTGATGTCTAAGGAATTCATTTGATTAGGCATGCGATGTCTATGCAGATTGCGGATTCCAACTATTGTAGTTTTACACTTTCTTTTCTGTGACCGTAAGTGTAATATGTGATATCGCCGGTTTCGTTGCTATATGTCAACGACAATTGGGATGCGCATATTTACTTACGTTGATGACATGTGATGTTATGTGTTGCTGGATATGTTATATTGGATCGTCGTGTTTGAATAGCCGGGGTTTTTTATGTGAGATGAGTGTTTTTCATTTTCATTCATGTAAAAACTTGTATGTAATATTCTTTTATTGGGGCACTTCCAGGTTGTGGAAGATGTCACCCTTTGTATATTATTTACTTTTCCGCACTAGGATAGACCCAAGGAGGGGAGCACAAGTAACCGGGTTCTGGAGTCCAGTGGGAGACCAACTCGAGGAGTCGAGTCCGGGTCTCCTAACTCTGGAATTGGTAGGGTTGCTTGCTGCTCTCGTAGGGGTCTAGGGGTGTGGGCTTAGCTATTCATCGCGACCGTGGAATCTGTGTTTTTTACTGGCTCGTATTGAAAACACGGACGTCCTAGTATATCCAATATTTCATATGATTCTTCTGCTGCGATATCTGTGATGTGATCATGTGATGTTCTGTGATGGATACTGTATATAGTATATATGATATATTATATAGACGTTACTTATGTTTTACACCCGCGCTAGCCCTGCCCCGCTCTGCCGTTAGTTACCTAACCTAACGGTGCACGAGGGGACATCGAGGCGAATGCGGATGGCATAAGTGTACGTCGTATTTATCTGTGATATTTAGGTAACTTTAATGATGGGACTTCATTAATGTGAATAATGAAATAAAAGAAACCTAAGATGTTGTAGAATCGAATTTCAAAAGTAAAACAGGTAGCTACAGTTCTTGCTTTGCACAGCGGTATATGTGATATATCCTGCACCTTATTCGATGAGGAAAGGACCGAGATCCCTTCTCCGGGAGTGACTCCTTTAGCAATAACTGGCAGATGCTACACACTCGGTTTGTCTTTTGATTGCTTCTATAGTTTCTGCTTTGCACAGTGATATATATGATATATCCCGCACCTCATTCGACGAGGAAAGGACCGACGATCCCTTCACCGGGAGTGACTCCTTTAGCAAAACTAAAAAAGCCTCAAAAACACTCCATTTCAAAATTCATTCGATCCTACAACGATATCAAGTTCATTACGCAATAGGTTTTCAGAAAAACCTGTCGTAGCCCTCCGTCATTTCAGATAAGTCCTGTTTAGTATTCGTGCTGCGTTTGTTGACCTTGTCAAGGCGCAGTGTGCGGTAGCTAACCAGTATTTATCTGCTTATGCATATGATGCAGATTGGGTTAGGGTAGTCGTGCGGCCTTGTTGACCTTGTCAAGGGTCGTGCGGGTGGGTTTGATTCAATCAAGAAATGACGGGTTGAACTTGACTTGCGGTCTATGGTTTGTTGACCTTGTCAAGGTCATAGATCGTTCGGGGCAAAATATTATCGGGAATTTCAAGTGTTGAAATTTGCAATGAGATTGCATACCTTCTATGAGATAGTTGGATCCCGATACCCACTGTGAGTAAGAGTTACTCCTGGGAGAGTTTTACACAATACAATTAGCCGATCAAGTAGGTGTCTAGAAAGGTGTTAACGGGGTTACGCCTCTGGGAAAACGAGGTTTATTTTAATTAGGTCCGTGCGAAAGCACGGGGAATCTCCCTCAAAGTACCGACACTGGCCTGGCTGAAAGATTGGCGAACTTGTAGCGTGTAATTAATCCCGGCTAGTCTTTCCTTTTAGGGTTTGAAGGAAGATTTGATAAAAACAGTGGGAGCCATCCTGATTAGATAAAATATATAACCAATCTAATCTTGCAAGAGCATACGCTGAGTGTTTTCTTCTCTCTCTCTCCAGGTAGCGACGATATCATGCCTTAATCAAGATAATAATACAGATGTATTGACCGAACCCGCTTGTTATACTGAGCTGGAGAACGTTGGTCCCGCTCCAACTTATAATTGTTATAAGACAGAGCAGGAAATTGGGGATTACCAGAATTCCCGTGCCGCCCAAACGAAGAGAGTGCATGCTGATGCATCATCTTCGGGTGTGTTCGTTACAAATAACTGTTTCTCTGTATCCTCTACATCCTGGGTATGTGATACCAGATCAAGATCCCAGATATGTAACCTGTTACATAGGGCTACAGAAAGGTAGAAAAACTGAGAACGGGTGATAAGTTTCATGAGGCAGAAAATGGGGCAAGTGTTGCAGCCAAGTCTGTTGGTCACTGTCACCCTGTATTCCAAATACATTGATTCTGAACGAATGTTATTAGATACCGAACCTGATATACAAAATCATATCAGTCTCTTTATAAGTAAAGAAATGATAAAATTTTGTATTGTTGGATTATGTTTTGAACATTTCCTATATCAAAAGTTGATCGGCTCAGGCACGTTATCTAAAAGCATTGATGTTCTAAATCAAACTACAGTTCTTAGTATATGGAACACACACAAGAGGAAGTGTTCAGAAATGAATAAATCTTTCTTCAGGTATTGTAGACTAGGTCATATCAATGCGACCCGACTAGCTTAAGTTACATTTTAGATGCATATTTAAATCAGTTTGAATTTACATCTTATGAAACTTGCCAGTCATGTCACAGAGATAAGATGACCAAAGCTCCGTTTACTGGAAACGGAGAAAGAGTTAGTGAACTCTTGGGATGATACATGTTGATGTATGTAGGTCCCCTGTCTACATTTGCCAAGACCGGTTCTTTATACTTCATTAAATTCTCTGATGATCTCTTTTGATTCAGACATATGTTCCTGTTGAAACACAAGTCAGAACCTTTTGAGATGTTCACAGAATATAAGTTAGAAGTAGAGAACCAATACGGGTATAAGTATAATGTCCTTTGATGAGATCAAGGAGGAGAATACTTGAGCACGGAATTCCTGGACTATTCTAAAGGAGAATGAGATTCTCTCTCAGCATTACTCCTCCGTATACACCATAGCACGATGGTATATCGGGACAGAGCAATCACACCCTATATGATAAGGTGTGCTCTATGATGAGTACTACTGAGTTACCTATTTCCTTTTTGGGAGTTATGCACTTGAGAAGATGCATACCTATTGAATAAGGTTCGAATCAAATCAGTTGCCTACCACTTCATATGTGATATGGAAAGGGAAGAGCCCATGTCTTAAGTCAGTTAAGATTTGGGGTTGTCCAGCCTATGTCTAAAAGCAAAATCGGGACAAGCTCGAGGCAAGGTCAGTTATGTAGAACTGGAAATGTTCCAGCTATACAAACTACAGCAGATGATTTGATAAAACCAAAGGATTCAATAGTTACCAACGAACCTCAGCCTTTTCGCCGATCTAGTAGGTTTTCTCACCCACCTGAGAGATACTTCTGTTTCTCTATGACAGTGGGAGCGAGGATTGCATCATGAGATGATAACCCAACTAGTTTCGAACTGGCCATCAGGAGTGAGACTCTATAAGAATGGCTGGATGCTTTGTGATCTGAGATGGAATCCATGTACACCAACAAAGTATGGACTTTGGTTGCTATATCTGAAGGGTTAAATCCCCATCAGGAGCAAGTATATCTTGAGAAGATTACTTGGTGTAGTTGGAAAAGTTGAGACTTTCAAAGCTAGACTTGTTAAAGGTTTTCGTCATCGACCAGGCGTGGATAATGATGAAACCTTTTCAAGTAGCTATGCTTAAGTCCATCCAGATCCTACTTGCCACGGCTACATACCATGACTACGATATCTGGCGGTTGGGTGTCATGACTGCTTTTCTAAATGATGTTTTAGAAGAGAGAGTCTATAAGTACACAGCCAGAGGGCTTCGTAGACAGTGGGAGCAGCGGAAACGTGCACAAGATGCTTTATAAGATAAAGCAGGTATCGCGGAGTTGGAACATCTGTTTTGATGTAGTAGTCAAACAGTTTGACATCATCAAAATGGTAGATGAACCTTGTATATACAAAAAGGTAGTAGGGAGTATGGTGATGATCCTCGTAGAGTACGTGGATGACATACTCTTGATAGGGAAGGAGTTTCCTATGCTACGCTCGGTCAATCTTCGCTAATCACAATGATTCTCCATATAGGATCAAACTGATATCTCCTAAATCCTGGGTTTTGGATCTATGAGATAGATCTAATTGGATGTTAGGATTCTCACTAGTTATAGTGAGATGGTATCAACCGATCCTGGGGAGAATCACTGGAAGGGTTGCAGGGTGATAAGGACGACTGAAAGTCAGTCACAGGCATTGTCTTTACCCTCAGTAAAGGGACGGTATGTTGGAAGAGTTCCAAGCCAGATACCGTGGCATACTAGACGATAAAGGCTCGATACATCGCTACTTAAGATGCTACCAAAGAGGCAGTCTGGATGTATATTGGTTCATAAGATGAACTTTGTTCCTCCCATTGTGTGACAATGGAGTTGTGGCTTATGCCAAGGAACGCCGGTCCCATCAGTGATCCAGACATATTCTAAGGCAGTGTCACCTGATCATGGAGATGGTTGATCTCCAGGGGATCAAAGTCAGGAGAGTAGACTCAGAGGACAACACGGCGGATCCACTCACAAAGGCCTTTTTCCCAGAGAGAGACTTTTATGGGATGGTTGAGTATGAGATACTACAACCACTGCTATCAGATGGCCCTAGTGCAAGTGGGAGATTGTTAGTTATATGTATGCGCTAGAGGCCATTACTGTACATTGGATGTATATTGTAGTGGATGTTGGGACATATATAGGGAGGACTTTCTTGCTCGACATGATAGTATGCTATCTGGTTACTCTTTACCTTAACGTGTACATTGATTGTCTCTCTGTTACATGTTGGTAAAGCCCTAAGGATGTATACTTGACTACCTGGACTATGATGCGGATCATACTAGTGGGGACAGGGTAGTCAATAAGTACATCCTTCAAAGTCCCTAGTCGTGGGTGTATCGAGACGGGGCATCGATATACCAGAGTAGACTAGCGTATACCTTCTCGACCCATACAGATGGGCGATGGATGATCCCATATCCATTGGTGTTTGACATCAGAGATGATATACGGGTGCTCAGTAAAGACTGGGTACACTGGACGGACTCGCCGAGAACTCCCAGATGGTATTATACCTTACGTCAGATGGCAGTTCTCTGGTGACACTGGTACAGAGTAGTCTGTTGACCCGAGATCGTCATAGAGTCTTGTGTGGTTCCCACTGTGCTTTGATTTTCACCTTACCACGTCCAAGAGGGCGTGCAAAACGGTGGTTTTTGGGTACAGTCCCGAATCACATGGAGGCAATGAGCGATAGGAGGGGATTCGTCTCTCCCGGTATAGGGAGTTGATGTTGCGCTGTGTTCGATTTGCTATAACCGAAAATCCCTGGCCAGGGTTGCTGAGATTTACTGGTAAGTGTTACCAGTAGTTTCTCGAACTGTTATAGACCTCATATCGACACGACTTATCAAGCTATTGGGGTCTGACGTTTACCACCCCTAGGCGAGATATGCGACATATCAGACGATCAGACCGGACTGTACGGTAAGTGTTACTGGTTGGATTCACAGGAGTGTGAGCGGGCTTGCTCGTCGATCTTCTGATCGCTCAATACCCGGGTGGCCGTTACGTTTAGCAGACCGCTTGCGGCTTGTGGGTGTTTGATATGATCATCATCTGCTGCCGGCGTATTGACGAGTCTTTAGAGTCCTACACAGAGGTTTCCTGGCTCAAGCGAAACGAAATAGGAGCGCATATGAGATATGTGCGGGACCGAGGATAATGCGTGTATGTGATACCGTATTCTATCCTCGCGATGAATGTATCGAATGGTTGTATGCGATATAACCTAGTTATCGAATCAAGGATTGATTCGATAAGCCGATACATTGGATATTAGTCGGTCACATGCGATATGACCGAATCGTTGAATCAAGTGTTGATTTAATGATTTAATGCATAATTATATATTTGATATATTACTTTGCATTAACTAATATTTGTTCACTTTAAATGGATTTTCTCACTTGATGTGCACATTGTATATGTGATATATTTTTTTTGTGCACAAGCTTGTATCATGTTTGATGATGCATTCTACCTTGGGTTTGTGTAAAGATTAAACCATGGTTATATGAATGGTTAGGGTTTTGTTTTCTTATTCATTTATTCATTTATTTATTCTTTTTGGAAAATAAATGGCATAAAGAGAAAATGGTGGTTTTCTTTGTTTGCATTTTGAAGCTTCATGAAGCTTTGACTAAGTGACCATTTTTGTCTCATGCTTAACCCTAACCACTCCACTTAACCCTAGTTCAATCTCTACACTTGACCATGGTTGGATTATGATAAGTATTGATTTTCTTTTCTATTTCAATATACTTATCATAATGATCATCATCATCTTCTTCTTCTTCTTAAAGAAGAAGCTTGCCTCCATCAATGGCAACTTGAGAAAATGAGTGAGAAATCCAATTCTAAAGTGAACCCACCTCCTATTTCTTCATCCTCTACCACTTGCCAAGTAGCATAGGGTGTTTTCTTCACAAGTTTCATGACTTGGTGAAGTGGGAGCTTGATCTTGTGATGCCTCGACGTAGATCATCTTCGGCATCGTAGTCGATGACCTAGCCCGCCCATTTCTCCGATGAAGCCGACGCTAGAGCCCGGGATTCGATTTGGACAGCGAGGAGACTTCATTGCGGAGCTATGGAGGTGGAGGACCGGATCTACAAAGGTTGTATTTCCGTTCTTTTAGTTAAGTTGTTAACTAGTTTCACTTTTCGCCTAGACATCTAGTTAACGATCCGTATTAGGGTTTCTCGGCACCCGTAAAATTTGAAATTGGCATGGTTGATGCCTTGTGAGACCTCCTTAGTGTGCCTAGGAACCCTACAGGAAGATAGTTGGGCTCTGGGATCATGAAGAGGGAACCCGTATTTAACCGCATGAAATGATGGATAACGTCGCGAGTGGCCTTCAGCGAGAGAGTAGGCTCAACTAAAAAGGGTTCGAGGGGGACGCCCTGATTGTAACCTAACTGCTAGGCATTGCAATGCGGATTATACCGTATGAAGAGAGCATTGTCATTTAGGCGGAACACTAAGTATCCCGGCCTGATTGAATATAAATTTATGATCTCTTTATGTTTTAATGTTGGAGCCCCATTCTTCGACAAATCGAATAACTGTTGAATAGGCCCCGCTGGCGCAGAGAGGACACGATCACTGAAAACCATCCCGCCTTCGTTTGAATACGGATTAAGAAATACGCGTAGAGCTCCTAACCGTGTCAGATCAAGAGCGGAAGTATCGACCAACCTCATGACCCGCGGGAAGGTGTATGACTCATAGAAATCAGGACGCCGGTGTGCATCAAATGCACCTAACACATGCATCTCGATCCACGACGTGAAGTTGTGGAGAGAGAAATTCACGGTGTCTGCACCTTGGTTTGAAGCGTTAGCAGCAGTACTTAAACCATGGTATATGTGTGATAACCCTGCAACGCGAACGTACAATCACGCTCCATCGGCTATGCGATGGGCAGGATAGAAGATGGAGGCTCTCATAAAATGGCGATGCATCGGCATGGCAAACCAGCTAAGACAGAGACTGATAAAGCCGATAAAGAATGTTTCTTCGTCTATTCCAAGGGAAGCGATTGCGTCAAATGTCACGGCCGACGAATTTGGAATGTAAAACTGTGGCAAGTCTTCTTCTTTAGCCGGCAGTTTCTCCTAGCCGAATTCGAAGGGATCCTCAACCTTCGCGAATTTCGGAGCTTTCTTGGATATGGCGTTTTTACGGAGAAAGCAAGCAATAAAAGCGTCAAAAGTGACACCTTGTCCTTCCGATACCACGAATAGTCTCTCAAAAATGCCCAAGGCTTGATTAGACTCGGGTGCTTGTGCCGAACATCGTTCTCGGTTGTTAAGCCTTTAAGTACAGCTGGCACTGTGGCAAATATATACTTATCAGGGGGCAATAATTCTTCGTAGCGCTCTCCCTTAATCGGCAGCCCTAAAATTTCCCGGAACTCCTCGAGCGAAATAGAGACTTAGCGGTCCCCTAGCAGAAACGTATTTATTGGAAGGTTCCACTTGTTCAAAAAAAGCCTTGACCAACCAGACGTAGGGAGCATGGTAGTAGAACAGTGACTCATACACCGCTTGATACAATCCAACTTTCTGCAACCGTGAGTGTTGGGAGGACAGAATGTATCGGGCCCAAAGAAGGTAACCTACTGGATGACGCGGGGTAACACTTACCTTATAGATCTTCCCCCAGGGTCGGGCTTCATCCTGATATATTCGACATCCTAAGATATCGATAGTCATCATGGGTTGATTGGGTATCCCTGTCATTGATGGCTCAAGCTGGCCCGCGGGGGTCCAATTAGCCGCTTCCACCGCATAAGCAGTATGCGGAAGCTCCATCAATGACATTGAGTGGATGGGTTCTACTGGTACTTCGCATGTAAAACTACGGTGACCCCTGATAATGTGACCGTACCAAACTCCCCATAGGAGAAGGCTCTTATTGTCCTTATCATGTTCCTTGATCTTTACCATAACTTCCTCGTCTGATAGCGACTGTAGGAAAGCGACCTCCGAGCGTGTGTAAGGGAAGTAGGGAAGTGAGGCCATTGTATCTAGAAAACGAAAAGAGAAAACCCATTAATAAAAAAATATGAGTTTATCTCATGAGACTACTAACTACAAAGCCAGTGGGCCCTACAAAATCAAAATGGTGGCTCACCAATAATGAAGCAAGATAATTATTGTGAGAATCCAAAAGGATTCTCATTAATAAACAGTGGAGTTTTAAAAAAATCTCTTAAGATCCTCGAAAAGCGAGTTCTGTTAAAATAGGCAACAGATTCAAATCTGTGAAAAGGGTATTAAAACCCTAAAAAGGAAAATTCTCAAGAACAGAAGGGGAGAGCAACGCTGGGAGGCATTTGATCCCTCATAAAGAGAGAGAGAGAGAGAGAGAGAGAGAGAAAGGGAAAATTCCCCATAACTCAAGCCTCACGTGTTAAACACATGAGCGCCTATATGCTCTGCATATAGGCGCTGCAATCAAACAATTGATAGGCTAAATAAGCCTCACGTGTTAAACACATGAGCGCCTATATGCTCTGCATATAGGCGCTGCAATCAAACAATTGGTAGGCTAAATAAGCCTCACGTGTTAAACATGTGAGCGCATATATGCAAAGCATATAGGCGCTGCGGTCAAACGACTATAGGCCAAATTAGCCTCACGTGTTAAACACACGAGCGTCTATATGCAAAGCATATGGGCGCTAAATTATAGGAGCTAAATAAGCCCCACGTGTTAAACACGTGAGGGCACCTCCTTACGTAGAATTAAATTCTACTCAATGAACCGTTGGATCAAGGATCCAATGGTGGTTAAGTATAGAATTAAATTTTATTGAGAAGGATATTTCTCTTAAACAAAAAGTTAGTGGATCAAACATCCAATAAGATGGAAAATATTTCCTATATCTTTCTAAACAAAGAAAGATTGTACTCTATTAAACTGAGCACCCTTGGATTAAAAATCCAATGATGATGAAAATATCACCGTTCAATAGAATTTTATTCTATAATATTCCCTCAATCTTGGTAAAACAAGAACAACATATTCTGTAAAAACAGAGACACTTGGATCAATGATCCAACGGTGGGTGTAATTCCCCAAATCAATTTTGAGACCAATTAAATCAATTGGAATCTCTCAATTAGAGATTTTCTCAAAACCAATTAACAATCTACCTCCACAATAAAAAAGACCTGAGACTTTAAGTCTCAGATAGGAAAAAAACCTATAAGCTCCTACCAAAATACAGTGAGCTCTTGAGAGAACAGAGAATTTAATTCTCAAAGTAAGAAGACCTTCCTCCTTCAAAATACTCTAGGTAAATAAAAAAGGAGAAATTAAAAGTATCCCTCTTGCCTAGTATAACGGATATAAGGGTTTAACCCTTCATACAAGAACCTAGTTCTTCCTCTGGTTTGAGATTTGCAAAAGCAAATCTCCCCACAAGTTGAGAATTTAATTCTCATCAGGGAGATTCTGTTGTTCAGACTCAAAACTTAAGGAAAAGAACTAGGTTAAAATGAAAAAGAACATATGTTCTGGGAATTTAATTCCCCCGAAATTAGGGTTTAACTCTACATAAAGAACTTAGTTCTTATAAAAATAAAAGAGAAATTAGTTCTCTAATAATAACAATGATGATGATTCAAGATCTTCAAAACAGAAATCTTGATGATTGTCAATGACTAAAATGACATTAACAGAGATTAATATCTCTGAAAACAAGAAGAACTTGGTGTCTCATATGAAACACACGTGAGTGCTTAAAACAAACAAAAGAAAAACTAAAATGCCTCATGTACTTCCCACGTGAGCGTCCAAAGAGTAAAGAAAAACTCCTTTGCGTTTATTAGGCAGCCACCAAATAAGGTAGTCCAACACCCCAAAATAAAGCAATTATGTGAAATACATATGAAACACTCTTGGAAACCTAAAACCTGGTGCCTCATGTGCTTCACATGTGAGCTCCAGCCATGTGCTTAGCACTTATGTCAAAAAAAGGGGGGTTGAGCAAACAAAACCTGAAATCAATGCTCAGCACTTACGTGCTTCCCACGTGAGTGCCATGCAAAGTGCTTAGCACTCTATGTTCAGTCAAAATATCCAAGTGCTTAGCACTGATTGGGCAGCGCCCATATTTGAGCGCTTCACATGTTTCACATGTGAGCGTCAGCGAAAATTAGTGCTTAGCACTATAGTAGCGCCTCATATGAAAAACACGTGAGCGTCAGAGAAAATTAGTGCTTAGCACTATAGTAGCACCTCACGTGAAAAACACGTGAGCGCCAGTGCTCAGCACTATTCCAGCGCCCCACGTGAAACACATGTGAGCACTATATATATTAGTGCTTAGAACTGATGGGTAGTATAGAGACCCAATCTCAGCCCAAATTGGCTATGTGTCTTGAGATTAAACCTCTTTGATTTTAAATCAACCGAGCCCATATTGCTCATGATTTCCAGACCGATCTTAGTCTCAAACATGACTAATGATCTTTCATTGATGATATCCAAAATGATATTCATCCCATATCTCCTAAGGTAATCTTAGTCTCAAATATGACTAACGATTCTTAGGTCTACCGCAGCCCATTTTCCCCTCAAATACGGGATTTGGTTCAAGGGTACATTTTTCCACACCTCTGATATATGTCGTTGTAATTTCTCAACGTTTTTAGAGAGGTGGCAGTACCGACAACTAACAACTCCTTTCATTACACATGGATGCACCACCAAATTGACGTGCACACCACAAATCGGACTGCATCCTAAATTGGGCGCATTCCATGTCACCATCGTTCACTCTGCTACATAAAAATACACGTGCGCGCAAGATGAATGATGGACCAAAATGTCCTTAAACTAATATTCGTCCCTAAAACGGGAATGTTGGCCCGAAATGTCCTTAAACTAATATTCATCCCCAAAACGGGAATGTTGGACCGAAATGTCCTTAAACTAATATTCGTCCCCAAAACGGGAATGTTGGACCGAAATGTCCCTAAACTAATATTCGCCTCAAATATGGGGATAATGGACCTTGATGTCCATAAACTACAATAATTGGGCCCAAATGCTTATTTTTTTAAGTCGATCTTAATCTCAAACCAGATTAATGGTCCTTAAATAAATCAAACCCAAATATAAAAATATACGGATTTTGACTAATCCGCACCCTACGGGCGACGACATAAACTAGTATCCGTATACAATCTACGGGCAACCAAAACAAACAGAAACACACAGAACACGAAGTGAACTTCCAGAGCAGGAGAAAGTGGTTACAGCAATGCGGTAACGTAATTAGCTGCAGGGGCTTGCACCTGTAAGGAAGAGCGTCCCCATAATCAAAAACCCCTCATAAAATGGGGGGGGTCTGATAAAGTCTGCTACAATAGCCGCGTCTGTCCAAACCTCCGATATATAGTGCCATAAATCAACTTGGTATCTTCGGAGAGGTGGACGGATAAATCCAAATAGCATTTGCCCCCAAATTCAAGCAAGACGATTCATCCCAGTTCGTCTCTATTTTCGGCGGTAAACAATGTCAAAGCGGCGATCTTCATGAAGAGTTACTCCCCATCGGTTAGCACTGTGCCCATCGGCGAAGGCAAACATGATGGTCCGCTGAGCCCGTATCTGGCTTAGCAGTTGAACAGAGCGATCCCACAGAGGCTTGGTAATCAAAATTGCCTCATGAAAGTACTCGATCTTGTCCTCCGCTGCGTCAAGCATCGCTGGAGTCATCTGCGCTGGATGAGGGGGAATGTCATCAAGCACGGACAGGAAGATCATCCGAAGCCAAATAGAGCCAATAGGGAGAGGAGATCCTCTACGAGTCAAGAGCTCGTGCAACACCGTATCACATTGGTCATCCGTGAGAGCAGGATTCACCAAGCATGCAACAAAACGAGGAACAATTTCCTCGATAGGCACCTCCCATGGCTGCCGATTAGCTTGCGGACGATTGCAAACCACGATTCTTCTCTGTTAAAATGATTCTCTGAAAGCGAGAGAGAAGAGGAGAAGTGCTTAGATTATAAAGGGGGGATTTAAGTATCGGCACAGAAAATGTTGTGCATGGTGGAACTATTTCCAAGCTCTGACAAAAGAAGGCATTGGAAAATAAAGTTTAACTTAGGAAAAGAAGAGAGAGAAGGTGAAAAGAAACCTTCATTAGTGGGGCAACGCCCCATGTGCTTCTGACGAGGGCGCCAGCGCCAATGTGCAAAGCACAAAAAAGCTTCTGGTTAAGAATTAAATTCTTATACGGCGCCGCATGTGCTCCTCACGCCAGTGCCAATGTGCAAAGCACATAAGCACTTTTTGAGTAAGAATTAAATTCTTATATGGAGCTGCACATGCTCATCACACGAGCGCCAATGTGCAAAGCACAAGAATACCCATCTTAAGAATTAAATTGGACCGAGGCATGCGAGCAGAGCTTTCAGCAGTTGAAGACTCGTTTGACTACTACGCCAGTATTATCTTTGCCTTCAGGTTCAGGCCGTTTTGTAGTTTATTGCAATGCTTCTCGGCAGTTGAAGAAGCACGAGCAGAATTATCCCACTCATGACTCAGAGATGGCTGCGGTGGTTTTTGCACTCAAGATCTGGATACACTGCTTATACGGTGAGTCGTGTCAGATATTCACGGACCACAAGAACTTAAAGTACATTTTTCAGCAGTGAGATCTGAATTTAAGACATCGCTGTTGGATGGAGCTACTGAAAGACTATGACTGCGAGATTCTTTATCATCCGGGCAAGGCGAATGTTGTGGCAGATGCTTTGAGTCGGAGGCCCGGAGGTAGCTTGTCTTATATGAGCACAGTTCAGAGATAGTTGATGGCAGATTGGCATATTCTATGTGTCAGCCGAGTACAGTTCGAGTTTACGTCGACCGGGGGACAACTTGCCCATGTCCGTGCATGTCCACAGTTACTTGACCGTATCCGTGAGGCACAGTCATATATATACCTCATTGCATCCTCATTCATACATGGTTTTCTAGTCATACATCGCATGGCATATTATTGATATCATAGACATTCATCATTATCGTCATGTTCATATATTGTGATTCTTCTTGGAGATTTCAGTGTTTATGAGATTTATGGATTTTGGGGAAAACCGCAAGAATTTTATAAACCTATTATCATTTTAAAAATGAAAGTTGCGGTTTTCTCGTGATATGATGTATGTGGAGTCCACCATGAGTTTTCCTGATTTGAGTTGGTTTTCAAGACCCGATTCGAGGAGTAGGATGAACCATTTCGGGTACATAGTGGATCCGGTGAGGTACCCCATGGCGAGAAGCTCGAGTTGTAGACGATGAGCCTGGTAGGGCAGCACGATCTACCGATTATGATTATTGGCTCGGCGGTTATCCGGAGGATACCGACCGGAGTCGTGGGATGTGACAGATTGAGAGCCGATCTGAGAGACGGCTATTGAGATATTGAGGTATTGAGATATTGAGATACTGACATACATATATTGTGTCGATACATGACACAGATTTTTTGTCGATTTCATTGATGATACTCCAGCTATATTATAAAAAAGTTTTACTGAGATATGGATATGGATTTTCTCATACTAGATATATCCGGATTTGGTGTTGATTATTCATTCATGTCGCATTCATACTAGCGCATCGCATCATAATTTTATATGTTGGTTATGACACGTTTACGTGCATGCTTACGATAGGCTTATTTAATATTACTTACTACTCACGAGTTGGCAACTCACCCCCGTTGTGCCACAGTATCTTGCAGGTCAGACCCGTCAGTATAGTAGCGACGGGCATATTTCTTCTTCTGCTTTCTTTGCATCGACTTGCTTGTAGGTGGATTCTGAGGATATTCTTTGATTCTACCGTGTATATTTATTTTGTATCTAGTATACTCCATCGACCCCTTGTATATTGGACTAGACAGTGAGACAGTGAGACTTGTATTTTTGGTATCTGGTGTCGAGCTCGTGTGAGCCGACTTATATTTTTGGTTTATGTTTTCTTGCTTTTAAATATTGGTTTCATTCTTGGATGATATGTCTTACATGTGGTTGTTATTCCGCCGTTCGACGAAGAGCTAGCTCCCGCTTGGGGATGCCTTTGGTCATTACTTGTATATATTCATGTTTGTACCCGTTTGGGGCAACTATTTACAAAGGAATCTCTGCCGAAATTTTTATAAAAACTTGAGATTATTATAAAGACATTCAAAGTGATCTTCTATGTTAACTTAACTTTTAAACAAGTTTTCCATCACTCTTTTTTCTTTAAATGGTTTAGATTTCTGGGCTTTGGCTTACTTAGATTGCGTTACGCCTCTAGACGTTGCGTAATTTAAGTGTCAGTCACGTTTTACATATTCGGGTCGTGGCAAAGTTGGTATCAGAGCGATAGGTTTTACCTTTCTGAGTGTAAGATGATCCTTGGTAGATGGGGTAGGTGACTTAAGCAGAGTGACGTAGTGTGTGTATGTTCCACGGCATACTTACGATACGGTACTCCGCCTAAGTGACCTTAGGATATATATAATTGCTTGTACTTCCTTCCTTGATTCCATATGTCATCTTGTTTCGATTGCAATGTTCTTATCAATCATGTTTCTTACTCCAGCCACTATGACGTCGATGACTATGAGGGCCCAGAGGGCTGCCGCCAGGGATGAGATTAGAGCGGGTTCGTCTGAGACGAGGACCAATCAGGACGGTACGCCTACCCCTTAGGGACAGAGTGATCTGCATTCTCCAGGCTGGATAGTTAGGTTGGATTCGAGTATTCAGGACTTACAACAGATGGTTGGATCGTTAGTTGAGGCTAGCCGAGCTCCGAGAGCCGATGATGTCCTTCCTACTGCGGGAACTGTAATTGTACCTGCTACTCCGGCAGCTGTTCCTGTTATTACCGAGATTATTTCCGTATCCTTACAGGATTTTATGAGGCTGAAGCCTCCAATTTTTACCGGCACAGATGCAGCGGAGGATCCGCAGACATTCCTTGACAAGATGGCTAGGATTTTTCGTTCAATGAGATGTTCTGATGAGAGATGGGTTGAGCTTGCAAGTTTTCGTCTAGAGGGTCTTGCTCAGACGTCGTGCGAATAAGTTGATACAGGCCAAGCTACAGGTCTACCTCCTATGACTTGGGATGAGTTCACCGCTGTATTTCTTGCTCGTTTCCTTCCAGAGAGCGTTTGAGATGATCGAGCTCGCAGTTTTGAGTCTTTATGCAAAACTCCAGGGATGACGGTGTCCGAGTACGACATTCAGTTTACTCAACTGTCCTGATATGCTCCTTACCTGGTGGAAACTGAAGAGAAACGCATAAAGAGGTTTGTGCGGAGACTTGACATGCAGTTATTTCTTTCCATCGGCACCCAGCATTTCGACACTTATACAGTTGATATGGACGTGGCCTTACTGTTGGAGGAGCGCATTTCTGAGCCTTAGGTCGTTTCTGGACCGAAGCGGATTCGTACCGGCATGCCAGCTCAGAGGAGGTTAGGTAGACGCTGTGACCGGTTCTTTCCAGAAGACGGTGGCGGCAGAGGCAGAGGGCATCTGGCTACTAGTGGGGGACATGCCCGAGTGTTCGCTTTGACTCCGCAGGAAGCGCATGCATCCAATGCTGTTGTGACAGGCACTCTTCCAGTATGTTCTTTCGATGCGCGGGTATTATTCGATCTAGGTTCCACACATTATTATGTATCTACACACTTTGCACCGAGGTTAGGCCGAGAGTCGTCCTTTCTAGATCAGCCACTCATTGTTATTACTCCGGTAGGCGAGTATTTTGTTGCTCGATATGTGTTTCGTTCGCGTTCCGTTCATATCGGGGAGTGGGATTCTTCGGTTGATTTGATTCTCCTTGATATGTTGGATTTCGATGTTCTTCTAGGCATGGATTGGCTAGCCACGTGTTATGCGTCCGTGGACTGCCGTGAGAAGGCAGTTAGATTTAGTTTTCCGGGTGAGCCAGTTCTTGTTATTCAGGGAGACCGTAGCGCCACACCTCCCAGTTTTATTTCTTCTCTTCGTGCTAGTCAGCTCTTAAGGAAAGGATGCTAGGGATTTTTGGCGTTTGTTCGTGATGCTGGAGCCGCAGAGGTCCCATTGGACCAGGTCCCGATTGTGAGAGAGTTTCCAGATGTCTTCCCTGACGAGCTGCCTGGTTTGCCGCCAGAGCGCGATATTGAGTTCTACATTGATTTGATCTCCAGCATGGGGCCTATTTCTAAACCGCCTTATCGGATGGCCCCAGCGGAGCTTAAAGAGCTGAAGGATCAGTTGCAAAATTTGTTGGATAAAGGAATTGTTCGTCCGAGTGTGTCACCTTGGGGAGCTCCTGTCATGTTCGTCAAGAAGGAAGACGGTAGTTTGTGTTTGTGCATTGATTATCGCCAATTGAATCGAGTGACTGTGTGCGACAGATATCCCCTACCTCGCATTGACGATTGGTTTGACCAGCTCCAGGGTGCGGGACATTTCTCGAAGATTGACATGTGATCAGTTTACCATCAATTTCGGGTTCGGAAGGATGATATTCCGAAGACTGCTTTTCGGACGCACTACGGGCATTATGAGTTCTTGGTGATGTCGTTCGGACTCACTAATGCCCCAGCAGCGTTTATGGATTTGATGAACCGCATATTCAGGCTGTTTCTTGATCAGTTTATCATCGTGTTCATTGATGACATCTTAGTATACTCCTGGAGTCGTGAGGAGCATGAGCAACATTTGAGGATCACATTGCAGATTTTGAGAGAGCATCAGCTGTTCGCTAAATTCTCCAAGTGCGCTTTTTGGCTAGATGGTGTTGATTTCTTGGGTCACGTGGTAATGAGAGATGGCATACGTGTAGACCCAAAAAAGATCGAGGCCGTTCTACACTGGCCCAGACCTGTATCAGTGATGGAGGTTCGCAGCTTTTTGGGTTTGGCCGGATACTATCGACATTTTGTATAGGATTTTTCTCATATAGCTGCACCGTTGACGGGTTGACTCGGAAGGGAGTTCCGTTTCTTTGGACCGAGGCATGCGAGCAGAGCTTTCAGCAGTTGAAAACTCGTCTGACTACTGCACCAGTATTATCTTTGCCTTCAGGTTCAGGCGGTTTTGTGGTTTATTGCGATACTTCTCGGCAGTTGAAGAAACACGAGCAGAATTATCCCACTCATGACTTAGAGATGGATGCAGTGGTTTTTGCACTCAAGATCTGGAGACTCTACTTATACGGCGAGTCGTGTCAGATATTCACGGACCACAAGAGCTTAAAGTACATTTTTCTGTAGCGAGATCTGAATTTGAGACAGTGCCGTTGGATGGTGCTAGTGAAAGACTGTGAGATTCTTTATCATCCGGGCAAGGCGAATGTTGTGGCAGAAGCTTAGGCCCGGAGGTAGCTTGTCTTGTTTGAGCGCAGTTCAGAGACAGTCGACGGAAGATTGGTAGATTCTGTGTGACAGACGAGTACAGTTTGAGTTTACGTCGACCGGGGACAACTTGCCCATGTCAGTGCACGTCCACAGTTACTTGATCGTATCCGTGAGGCACAGTCCGGCGATGCCCATTTATCAGAGATCATGGCGCAGGTTCGACAGGGCAGAGATTCAGAGTTCGTGATCGATGATCAGGGAGTACTACAATTTGGGACTCGACTATGTGTGCCAGAATCTGAGGGGCTGAGACGCGAGATTTTAGAGGAGGCACATCAGTTGGCATATAGTGTTCATATGGGTTCCACCAAGATGTACCATGACTTGAGATATGTCTACTGGTTGGAAGGGATGAAGAAAGATGTCGCAGATTTAGTTGTGAGATACCTGACTTGCCAGAATGTCAAGGCCGAATATCAGAGGCCAGCAGGAGAGTTACAGCCTTTGCCCATTTCGGAGTGGAAATGAGAGCAGATCTCTATGGATTTTATCGTGGGTCTATCTAGGACCAGTCGAGGGCATGACTTTATTTGGGTGATCGTAGACCGGCTGACGAAAGTGGCTCACTTTCTTCCAGTGAAGACCACTTTCGGATTCGCTCAGTACGCTGAAATATATATTGACGAGATTGTGCGACTACATGGCGTTCCGACTTGCATCATGTCCGACAGAGGCACTTAGTTCACCAGTCACTTTTGGCAGAGACTTCAGGAATCTTTGGGCAACCGATTGAGCTTCAGTACAGCTTTCCATCCGCAGACCAACGGTCAGTCCGAGCGGACCATACAGACTCTTGAGGATATGCTCCGAACTTGCGTTTTAGATTTCGGTGGCAGCTGGGATCGTCATTTGCCCTTGATAGAGTTCTCCTACAATAACAGCTTCCAGGAGATGATTCAAATGGCGCCCTTCGAGGCTTTATATGGGAGGAGATGTCGATCACCGGTTTGATGGACAGAGCTCAGTGAGGGCAGTGTTTTGGGGCCGCAGATTGTGCAGGAGACGACCGAGAAGATCCTGTTGATTCGGGATAGGATGAGAGCGGCCAAGAGCAGGCAGAAATCTTATGCGGATATATGTCGTCGCAGATTGGAATTAGCTGTAGGTGATCTTGTTTTCTTGCGAGTTTCTCTAATGAAGGGCGTAATGAGATTCGAAAAGAAAGTGAATGTAACACCTTAGAATGCGATTAGTGTTAATTAAGCGATAATGCGGGTTTTCAATAAAAAGTTTACCAAAATAGTTTTCAAATATTTTATAAAGATTAATCAATATTTTATTATTATTTGTTTTGGCTTGCACACACTTGTGCATGTTAACATGGGGGTTGTTTAGTATTAACCTTGTTTAGTGGCCATGACACCTTAAACTAATCCATACCATGATTAACCTTGCACTTAGATTTTTGTTGTGAGAGTTATCTACTTATTTTGGAATGAGGGGAGGTGGCTTGATGAGTCATGGGGGAGCATGCTTGCATTTATTAGGAGAGGGAGAGAGTAAGTGTAAGGCTACACTCACCCTACACTCACCCCTCTCATGCTTATCTCATTTCACCCATCATTCTCACCTCACTCTCTCATTCTCAATCATTTTTCATTGTTATCTTCCCTCAATTGAAACCCTCACCTTCTCATCACAAAAACCGAGCAAACCTTCATTAAACACCACTAAAACACTTCTCAAGTCATGTTTTAGCCACTAGGATCACTTGGAGCATGGAAAGCTAGGATCTTTCGAGCAAGTGTGGATAGGTATAACCTCTAAACTGTTAAATAGGTGTTTTTATTGTTGTGTTGCCTTGTAATTGTTGTTTAGAACACTAAACATATAGTCTTTGTGCACATATCGTATTTTTAGTGTCCTTTAGGATGTCTGTGATCTGCTGTGACTCCGAGTGTATACTGGAAAATCTAGCAATGTAGTAGTAATGTACTAGTGACCCTGAGTGTACACCTGAAGCACGAACCCTACCTGATCGGTTTTGGTCGACTACAATAGGGAAAAATCCGGCGACCTCAGGTTTTTGGGGGAGTTGGGGCTTGTGGTTTTATAGGGTAGTTGTCTGCAGTTGTTCTAGAGTGTTTGGTATTGCTTGATTTTTATGTTTTGACGGTATACAGAATCCGGGATCACTTTACTTGTTTCTAGTGTTTCGACTACGCGCGTTACGTTATCCGACACGGTTCGTGTACTTTGTGTAGCTACTGCACTTGGGTTGGTTTCGAGGTGTCGCTACGCACGTTAGCCACTAGACGAACACATGAGAGTTTGATTGGAGTTGGTGCGTCGGTCAAACGTAGTATGTACGTGTTATTGTTCGATTTCTAATGTGCACTTGTTATGTTGTTGTATGATTTTAGGATCGCAGGCAGGGACTTCGGACGCCGCGAAGAAAGGAAAGCAAGTGGTTGGCTTTACTTAGCTCAAGAGCATCTGTGAGTAGATTTAACATCTACGGGGGAATCGCCCGTATGGCGTTATGCGTTTGGGATAGATTCAATGATATGACTATTAGTTATAAGTATATGTACATTAATTGTGCATGTGTACCATTGTTGCATACCTCATTCTCCTGTTGCATACGGACATATTATTAATAAGGCACATCACTGTTACTGACGGTCCATATTGCACGAGCACTAATCGTATGCTATACACACACACCGTCGGTAATTGCCATGACACGCACAACATATATACATATGTGATATTGTATCGGTTATTGATATTGAGACATTGATTCTTATTCCATTGTGCATATGAAATATAGCATACATGTATATTTACATGCTTACACATATACCTTGCTATATCTACATGCTTACACATATACCTTGCTATAGCTACGTGTTCACCGTTGTATGATGTTGCGTTGGATTTTGGAGAAATTAGGAACCGCATGATATATTTAATAACTTGATGCATTTAAATAGCGGTTTTTCCTTGATATGTCATATTAATGTTTTATGTTGCATATATCATATTTCATGGATTTACGCATTGAGATACGTATTTCATGTGATTTATGGATTTAAGGACCGTGATAGTATTCAAGAAATGTGTATTGTTTTGAAAACCAGGTTTCTCTTGTTAGGATATTTCGATGCGTCCACCATGAGTTTTCTCGGTTCTGAGACTTGTGTTAGAAACCCGATGCGAGGAGTGGATGAGGCCGTTTGCGGGTTCATGATGGGCCCGGTATGGTACCACGGGGCAAGAAAGGTATGTCGATGGATTAGCCGATGAGCCTGGCAGAGGGACTACTACCTACCGGTGATAGTATTTGGACTCGGCGATATCTGGAGGATACCGACCGGAGTTATGAGATGGATATGCGCCGACCCGTTCTGCCGGAGCCTGCAGGCCGATCCCGCAGACGGAGCCCATGATATGTAGATTTACGTGTCGATGCTGGACACTAGTTTTCATGATGTTTTCGAGTGTCGATGTTGGACACTCAGGTTCCATGAGACTTATAGAATATGAGGGCCGATCAGAGTGACGGCGTTTGAGGTATTGTGATTTGGGGTGTCGTTGATGGACACTGGTTTTTCCACGATAATGATTCATTGATGATGATATGTTTTATCCCATACTCAGCATTCATTGATATGCATAGCTTCATGTAATTGTAGTACCTGATAGAGTACCTTTCATGACTGTTGCATATACATATTGCCATATTATACTATCAGTTTGCATGTGATAGATTATCACAGTACGTGCATACCTGCAATTACCTGCATGATGTTATTTACTATTCACGAGTTGGCAACTCACCCCCGTTGTGGCACAGTGTTTTGCAAGATGCCCCTCTGAGTAGTCGCGGCAGGGCTTCTTCTTATTGTATCATTTTGCAGCGAATATCGCTACGGCTGGCTGTGAGCCATTTTGCTATAGGTGGGTTTTGCGGTTATCCGTTGATGTTCTTTGTATATCTTATTGTATCTACTACTCTCCATCTACGACTTCATGTATTGACTTAGAGACAAGATGTGAGGACGATATTGTATATTATTTTATGACTCTGGGTATCGTGCTCGTGTGAGCCGGCTTTTATTATGTAGTTTTATCTTTTATGTTGTTCCCACCCTATAGTTTTTATTTCTTCGCTACGGCGTCGTATATCTGCTTGTGGTGGTTGTTTCCGCCTTTGGGCGTGGTTTGATCCCGTTTGGAGATGCTTTATTTATATCACATGTTGCTTTACTTATATCTTATGTTTATACCCATTTTGGGGCTAGTTTTTACAAAGGAGGTGCAGCCAAAATTTTTAAGAAAATAAACCTGAGCTTTAAAGATTTTTACTCGAGATTCCCAAAAGTTTTTAACAATATTCTTATCACTTACTACTTTTGATGGTTTAGATTTCTGGGTTTTCGTCTTACTTAAATTTCGTTACGCCTGTGGACTTTACGTGGTTTAAGTGCCGTCACGTGCCAAATTTTGGGTCGTGAAAAGTTGGTATCAGAGCGCTAGGTTTTACCTTTCAGAGTGTAGGATGACCTTGGTATGATGGAGTAGGTAGCTTAGGCAGAGTGACGTAGCATATGTATGATCCACGGCATACTTACGACACGATACTCCGCCTAAGTGACCTTAGGATATATTGCTTGAAATTCCTTCCGTGATTATATACATCCTTGTGATTCAATTTCTATGTCCTTATCGAATCCTGTTTCCATTTCCAGCTATTATGCCGTCGAAGACTACGAGGGCTCAGAGAGCAGTTGCGAGAGCCGAGGTCAGAGTTAGCTCGTCTGAAACGAGGACTGACCAGGACGGTACGCTCGCTGTGCAGGGGCAGATTGATCCACCTTCGATAGATCGTATCGCTAGGCTAGAGATAGATATACAGGATTTGCGCCAGATGATGGGATCGTTGGTTGAGGCCAGTCGAGCGCAGCGACAGGAGGTTGTTCCCCCGTTACCCAGTTATTCCTCGCTATCAGCACACAGCATTGTGTCACGTATACAGCAGCAGTGGACGCGGCCCTACTAGATGAGGAGCGTGTAGCGTCTTGAAAAGTCGTTTTGGTGTTTTCCTGAAATTCGGTGAAAATTCGGTATTTTTCCGAAAACCGTCTTTCTCGATATTTTGCATTTTAGGGCTAATTATACCTTAAATGGGTAGGTAATTACTTGTTTTTAGTAGCTAATGAGTTAATTATGAAATTTTGGTCATTTAAAAAAAAAATTTTCAATTTTTCAATTTTTTAATATTATTTTAAGCCGGTAAGAAAATACATTAAATAAGCGATAAATACAAATTTTTCCGGGCTGATTTTAATCTCTAAAATTATGATAATTATAATCTAGTGATAACATGAATTTTTAGTAATTTATTTTGATTTTTAACAAATTTTTATAAATTGAAACGAATTTATTGAATTTTGAGCTAAAACTTGCAATTTTTGAGTTGTAGGGGACCTTTTTGCATAAAATTTCTTTTGTAAAACCCCTCTCTCTTTTTCCTCAGCCCTAGGACAGCCCCACCTTGTGTGAGACCAGAAAATTCTGATCTCTTTTCTTTAGTTGCTTTCTTGAGTGATTTAAGGGGTTTTTTGGATTTATTTTAATTAAAATGAATAAAGTAAGGTGCATTTGACTTTGTGGACTTGACCCATGACCTTCCCCACTTGCCCACACCCTCCCCCATTCCTCCTCTGGCCGAAAATCCTGCACACCCTCTTCTTCCTCTCTTTTCTTTTCATTTTCTTCAATTTCTTCAAGAAAATACATCAAAATCCATGATTTAATTCAAAAATCCAAACAAAATCCTTAAGCTATCATTATCCTTAGCCATTCTTGCTTGGATCTTGGTGTTGAGGCCATCATTTGGAGCAAAATTTTCTTGCTTGATCCATAGATCAAGAGGTATAATTTCTATCATGTTAAATTCTTTTGGTTAAGTTCTTATGTTAGATGATTTAGTGTTAATTTAGTGTAGTTTAATCTAGTTTCTTAGGTTTTGCTTGAAAATTTTAGCTAGGGTTTTGAAGTCATAATACTTAATTAGATTGTTTTATAGTTAATCTAGTGGTTAATTAACTAATCCATATAGTTATCTTGTTGATGTAGTTTTCAATTATGCTAATTTGATTAAATTTAGAAGTGTGAAATTGCTTTTTAGGATTTTCAAGAGAGGGTTTTTGTATGGAATTGGTTTGTGAAGCTTGATTAGTGAGTGGATTAAGTTTTAGAAAGCATTATTTCATTGATTAAACCTAACTTGTTATCTAGTGTTTTGCTAACCTAACCTAAGAGGTTAATCTTTCTTAAGTGGGCTTTTGTTGTGTTAATTTAAAGTTTCAAGTATGGATTTTGATTTGCAATTGCTATTTATAAAAATCAAGAAAGGGTTTGGTTGTGGAAAATAGGATTGGAATCATTGTTGTTGTGTTATAATTAGTGTTTGTAGATTGCTTGTAGTGTGGTTGGGCGATTGTGCTAGATTGTAGTCGTTTTGTCGCAAATCGGCAATTGTTGCACCGATTTTTGGAATGTATATGCTTACTAGATTTTTATATAAATTATGTGATGAATTAATTTTGATATCTTGATGATTGTAATGGCTTGTCCTGCGACTTTTAGGATGCGTGAGTGCGGTTTTTGGGTAGTCGGGTTTTAGTTTTGCCGGGCGACCAAATCGGCGTTTTTCGGCAGTTTTTGCGATTTTCGGGTGTGTCCGCGCACCTTGTGCACGTTGTACCTAGCTAGCGAACTTTAGTAGTTTCGTTGGGGTTTTGCGTCGTTCTTGATATGTAACCTTATATTTGGTACTGATGTAAATTCCAGGTTCGGTCGCGGAAACGTCAGACGCGGCGCGAAAGGGAAAGGCGGTGATTGGACACAGCTAGCCAGGGATTCCGGTGAGTAGATTTAACATCTACGGGGGACGATCGTTTGGATGGCGCAAGTCGCCCGATAGATTTAGTAACTGGAAAATAGTAAATTGGATAATCACTTGTGACATTAGAATAATAATACTGGCATGATAATTGCTGCAATTAGATCAATATGTTATATCCATATACGCAAACTCAATTGTAGGACACATACACCATTACCAGGTTTTTATATGCAGCACGAGCACTATTCATGTTTACACACACACCCTGGTAATTGCCATGCCACCACACTAGATAACCTTTAATTTAAACCTTTTACTAATTGATACTTAAATTGTGCTATTTCCTTAAAATGAAACCGTAGGATTGCTATTCATGTGCATGTACTTCATCATATTCATTGTTCATGCTTAATACATTAATCACACATCGCAACTTGATTATTGATATCATACGCATTCATTATCATTGATATATGCACTTATGAGGATTTCTTGAGATTTTATGATATTGCTTGATTTCGGGGGGAAAACCACAAAATTTCTAAACTTATTATATTTTAAAATATGTAAAAATTGCGGTTTTCTAGTGATGTAAGTGTCGTCCACCATGAGTTTGCTGTGGATTTGGAAATCCGTGTCGAGGAGTGGAGGAACCGGCACGGGTATATGGTGGGCCCGGTAAGGTACCCCGGGGCAAGAGGAATGTGGTGATGACGTTGAGCCTGGCAGGGGACGGATTACCTACCGGTGACTTCATTGGGCACGGCGGATATCCAGAGGATACCGACCGGGGCCGCGAGAGGATGAGATATTGATATTGAGATGGGTCAGCCGGATGGCTGAGGCCAGAGACACTATGACATGGATTTATGAGATTTGAGACAGCTTTTGGGTGTCGTTGCTGGACACCGATTTTCGTCGATTCATTGACATTATGCTGGCATTCTAAAAGAGTTTCAAAAACAAAAAGAGAATAAATATTTCTTATATATACATATTGAGACCTCAGATATTCATGTTGCATACATATTAGCACACTGATATGATATACACACCTACTAGTGCATCCAGTCATACCTGTATTTTAGATGCTAGGATGCTTGTGTGCATGCATACGATAGCCTTTGCAGATGTTATTTATTACTCACGAGTTGGCAACTCACTCCCGTTGTGCCACAGTCTTTTGCAGGTCCGCTCCGTCAGTTCAGTAGCGGCGGGCGCACTTGTTCTTTTGCCTGTTTTGCTTGGGCTCGAGATTTGCTCATAGGTGGGTTATGTTATTATTTTGTACCACCTTGTATATTCTTGTATCTAGTGTACTCCATCTACTGTTTCTACCAGATTATTGTATATTGACCTAGAGATGAGACTGTGAGGTTTGTGGATTTTATGCTGTATTTTGGGGTCGAGCTCACTTGAGCCGACATGCTACTTTTTTTCATGCTTCCTTATGATTATTATGCTTGTTGTCATTTACATTGCGTGGGATTTGTGACCGCCTTATGGCGAAGAGCTAGCTCCCGCTTGGGGATGCCCTTTTTTGTTGGATTCATGTATATATTTTGTTGTACCCATTTTGGGGGCCAGTATTTACAAAGGAGACTCTGCCGAAATTTTCGGGAAAAATTGGTATTGTTTTTAAAAAGGGTTTTACATGACTTATTTGATAAACTTGCTTCAAATGATTGGGTTTTCTTCACTCTTTTGCTTAATTGGTTTTGTTTTCTGGGCTTTGGCTTACTTATTTTACGGACGTCTTTAGACGTTTCGTAAACTTAAGTGCCAGTCACGTTCCGTACCCTGCGGGTCGTGACAAAGTTGGTATCAGAGCGATAGGTTTTACCTTTTTGAGTGTAGGATGACCCTTGGTAGATGGAGTAAGTGACTTAAGCAGGGTGACGTAGCGTGCGTATGTCCGCGGCATACTTACGATACGGTACTCCGCCTAAGTGACTTTAGGATATACTTGCTTGAAAATTCCTTCTTCAATTCCGTGTATCCTATGATCCTATTGCACTGTCCTTACTATCCGTTTTCCTGTAACAGCCACTATGCCGCCGAAGGCTACGAGGGCACAGAGGGCTGCCGCCAGAGACGAGATTCGAGCTGGCTCGTCCGAGGATAGGACTGAGCAGGGTGGTATGCCTACGCCGCAGGGACAGACCGATCCACTTTCCCCAGGCCGTATGGATAGGCTCGAGACTGGTATGGAGGAGTTGCGACAGATGATGGGAGGCATGCAGGAGCTACGTCAGATGGTAGGATCCCTAGTTGCAGCCAGTCGTACACCGAGGCCGGATGACGTACCTACTACGTCACAAACGACCATGATACCTGCTCCTACTACTACCACCGTGGCCATTCCGGTTTCGCTACAGGATTTCATGAGGCTGAGACCTCCAGTATTCACCGGCACCGAGACAGCGGAGGACCCACAGACGTTCCTTGACAGTTTAGCCAGGATCTGCCGTTCGCTGAGATGTTCGGATGATCGATGGGTAGAGCTTGCGAGTTTCCGACTAGAGGGTCTCGCGCAGACATGGTGGGAGTCAGTCTTGAGAGGTCGAGCTGCAGATCTACCGCCTATGACTTGGGTCGAGTTTACAGCGGTCTTTCTAGCCCGTTTCCTTCCAGAGAGCGTTCGTGACGCCAGAGCTCGCAGCTTCGAGGCCTTAGTCAAGACACCTGGGATGACGATGTCTGAGTATGATATCCAGTTTACACAGTTATCCCGATATGCTCAGTATTTGGTGGATACCGAAGAGAAGATGGTGAAGAGGTTCGTACAGGGACTTGATGCCCAGCTATATCTTGCCATTGGCGCCCAGCACTATGACACTTATTCAGCTGCTATGGATACGGCATTGCGGATGGAGGCACGCATATCACGGACTTCGGCCGTTTCTGGGCCGAAGAGGATGCGCACCGATGTACCGCCTCAGAGGCAGCGCGCCAGATTCTTTCCGAGAGATAGGCCTGGCAGAGGATTTGGGCGGGGACAGTTATATGGTTCTTATCCCCAGGGGCAGCAGCCGTCGCCAGGATGTTTTGGGTGCGGGAGTCTGCACCATCTTGTCAGAGACTGTCCAGTGAGACGACAGGGAGCAGCGACAGTTCCGCATGTGACCCTACCACCATCACCACCCCCTCCTCAGAGAGCCCTACTTCCTACCCCAGGCGATGCTCCACGCCAGTTAGGTGCACTGAGAGGTCATGGACGCGGCGGTCCTGTTCAGAGAGGACGAGGAGGCAGAGGCCGAGGTCGAGGTCAGCCCGCTATCGGTGGAGGACAGGCCCGAGTATTTGCTTTGACACCGCAGGATGCGCAGGCATCCAATGCCGTTGTGACAGGTACCTTGCCAGTTTGTTCTTTCGACGCACGGGTATTATTCGACCCAGGTTCCACACATTCGTACGTCTCTACACACTTTGCACCGTTGTTGGGCCGTGAGTCGTCGTCGTTAGATCAGCCGCTTGTTGTTGTTACTCCGGTAGGTGAGTCGTTTGTCGCTCGGTTTGTATTTCGTTTGTGTTCCGTTCGTATCGGGGAGAGGGATTCATCAGTTGATTTGATACTCCTCGATATGTTGGACTTTGATGTGCTTCTGGGCATGGATTGGCTAGCCACTTGTTATGGTTCGGTGGACTGCCGTGAGAAGGCAGTCAGATTTAGCTTTCCGGGAGAGCCAGTCCTTGTTATTCAGGGAGACCGCAGTGTCACCCTTCCCAGCTTAATTTCTTCTCTTCGCGCTGGTCAGCTCTTGCGGAAGGGATGTCAGGGATTCTTAGCGTTTGTTTGTGATACTCGAGCTGTAGAGGTTCCGTTGGACCGGGTCCCGGTAGTTTGTGAGTTCCCTGATGTTTTCCCTGATGAGCTACCTGGGCTACCGCCTGAGCGCGATGTTGAGTTCTGCATTGATTTGATTCCCGGTTCGGGGCCTATTTCTATACCGCCTTATCGGATGGCCCCGGCAGAGCTTCGAGAGCTGAAGGATCGGTTGCAGGATTTGTTGGATAAGGGGCTTATTCGACCGAGTGTTTCTCCGTGGGGTGCTCCGGTCCTGTTTGTCAAGAAGAAGGATGGAAGTTTGCGCTTATGTATCGACTACCGCCAGCTGAACAAAGTTACCGTTCGGAACAGATATCCGTTGCCGCGCATTGATGATTTGTTCGACCAGCTTCAGGGTGCGGGGTATTTTTCGAGGATCGACTTGCGATCAGGATACCATCAGCTGCGAGTTCGACAGGAGGATATACCGAGGACAGCTTTCCGCACGCGCTACGGCCACTACGAGTTTTTGGTGATGTCGTTCGGACTCACCAACGCCCCAGCAGCATTTATGGATTTGATGAACCGTACATTCAGGCTGTATCTTGACTTGTTCATCATCGTGTTTATCGACGATATCTTGGTGTACTCCCGGAGCAGAGAGGAGCACGAGCAGCACTTACGGATTACGTTACAGACTCTGAGGGAGCACCAGCTGTTCGCGAAGTTCTCCAAGTGTGCATTCTGGCTGGACAGCGTCGGATTCTTGGGTCACGTGGTTACGAGAGACGGCATTTGTGTGGACCCGAAGAAGATTGAGGCTGTTCAGCAGTGGCCCCGACCTACATCGGTTACTGAGATCCGTAGTTTTCTAGGCTTGGCGGGCTACTACAGGCGTTTTGTTCAGGACTTCTCCCGTATAGCTGCACCGTTGACCAGTTTGACCCGGAAGGGAGTTCCTTTCGTCTGGACGGAGGAATGCGAGCGCAGTTTTCAGCAGCTGCGGACATGTTTGACTACGGCGCCGGTATTATCTTTGCCTTCGGGATCAGGCGGATTTGTTGTCTACTGTGATGCTTCGCGAGTGGGATTAGGATGCGTTTTGATGCAGCATGGCCGGGTGATCGCTTATGCTTCTCGGCAGTTGAAGAAGCATGAACAGAACTACCCCACTCATGATTTGGAGATGGCTGCAGTGGTCTTTGCACTGAAGATTTGGCGACATTACCTTTACGGCGAGTCGTGTCAGATATTCACCGATCACAAGAGCTTAAAGTACATATTTCAGCAGCGAGACCTGAACCTCAGACAGCGTCGTTGGATGGAGTTGGTGAAAGACTACGACTGCGAGATCTTATATCACCCCGGCAAGGCAAATGTGGTGGCAGATGCGTTGAGTAGGAGGCCCGGGGGTAGTCTATCCTTTTTGCGCGCAGTGCAGAGGCAGTCGTCAGCAGATTGGCAGATGTTATGCGACAGCCGAGTTGAGTTCGAGTTCACTCAGACAGGGGGACAGCTCACGCATGTTCGTGCACGCCCACAGTTGCTTGACCGTATATATGAGGCACAGCGCAGTGACGACCGTTGCTCAGAGATCATGGCACAGGTGGGACAGGGCAGATTTTCCGAGTTCGTGGTTGACGATCAGGGGATTTTACGATATGGATCTAGACTGTGCGTACCAGATGCTGATGGATTGCGGCGCGACATTCTTGAGGAGGCACACCGATCAGTGTATAGTGTCCACCCCGGTTCCACCAAGATGTACCATGATATGAGAGAGACCTACTGGTGGGACGGGATGAAGAGGGACATTGCGGAGTTCGTTTCGAGATGCCTGACTTGTCAGCAAGTCAAGGCCGAGCACCAGAGGCCCGCAGGAGAGCTACAGCCGTTACCCATTCCAGAGTGGAAATGGGAGCAGATTTCGATGGATTTCGTTGTGGGTCTACCCAGGACCAGTCGAGGGTACGACTCCATCTGGGTGATCGTGGATAGATTGACGAAAGCGGCTCACTTCCTGCCAGTGAAGACGACTTTCATCTTCGCTCAGTATGCTCAGCTCTATATTGACGAGATCGTGCGACTGCATGGCGTACCGACTTGTATCGTGTCAGATCGAGGCACTCAGTTCACCAGCCGACTTTGGCAGAGACTTCAGGAGGCTTTGGGCACTCGTTTGAGCTTCAGCACAGCGTTTCATCCGCAGACAGACGGACAGTCAAAGCGGACCATTCAGACTCTCGAGGACATGCTCAGAGCGTGCGTTTTAGACTTTGGTGGTAGCTGGGATCGCCATTTACCTCTAGTGGAGTTCTCCTACAACAACAGCTTCCAGGATACTATTCAGATGGCACCTTTCGAGGCATTGTATGGGAGGAGATGCAGATCGCCCGTTTGTTGGACAGAGCTCAGCGAGAGCAGTATTTTGGGGCCGCAGCTTGTTGAGGAGACGACAGCGAAGATACAGTTGATCCGAGACCGGATGAGAGCGGCTCAGAGCAGGCAGAAATCCTATGCAGACAGGCGCCGTCGCAGATTAGAGTTCGCAGTTGGCGACCATGTTTTTCTGAGGGTCTCTCCGATGAAGGGCGTGATGCGTTTTGGGCGAAAGGGGAAGCTTAGCCCTAGATTCGTAGGTCCCTTCGAGATCCTCGAGCGTGTCGGCGCAGTTGCATATCGTTTGGCTCTTCCTCCCAGCTTTCCCGATGTTCACCCCGTCTTCCATGTTTCGATGCTCCGCAAGTACCTTCACGACCCTTCGCATGCGATTCAGCACCCGACAGTCCAGCTAGAGCGCGACCTTTCTTTTGCAGAGCAGCCGGTAGCCATCCTGGATCGGCAGGTGAAGAAGTTGAGGTCGAAGATTATACCAACCGTCAAGGTCCTTTGGCGTAGCCCGAGAAGCGAGGAGGTTACCTGGGAGACCGAGGGCGAGATGAGGAAGAAGTATCCCCATCTCTTTGAAGGTACGCGTAGCTATATTTTTTTAAATTCGGGGACCGAATTTCTTTAAGGGGGGAAGATTGTAGCGTCTTGAAAAGTCGTTTTGGTGTTTTCCTGAAATTCGGTGAAAATTCGGTATTTTTCCGAAAACCGTCTTTCTCGATATTTTGCAGTTTAGGGCTAATTATACCTTAAATGGGTAGGTAATTACTTGTTTTTAGTAGCTAATGAGTTAATTATGAAATTTTGGTCATTTAAAAAAAAAATTCCCAATTTTTCAATTTTTTAATATTATTTTAAGCCGGTAAGAAAATACATTAAATAAGCGATAAATACAAATTTTTCCGGGCTGATTTTAATCTCTAAAATTATGATAATTATAATCTAGTGATAACATGAATTTTTTGTAATTTATTTTGATTTTTAACAAATTTTTATAAATTGAAACGAATTTATTGAATTTTGAGCTAAAACGTGCAATTTTTGAGTTGTAGGGGACCTTTTTGCATAAAATTTCTTTTGTAAAACCCCTCTCTCTTTTTCCTCAGCCCTAGGACAGCCCCACCTTGTGTGAGACCAGAAAATTCTGATCTCTTTTCTTTAGTTGCTTTCTTGAGTGATTTAAGGGGTTTTTTGGATTTATTTTAATTAAAATGAATAAAGTAAGGTGCATTTGACTTTGTGGACTTGACCCATGACCTTCCCCACTTGCCCACACCCTCCCCATTCCTCCTCTGGCCGAAAATCCTGCACACCCTCTTCTTCCTCTCTTTTCTTTTCATTTTCTTCAATTTCTTCAAGAAAATACATCAAAATCCATGATTTAATTCAAAAATCCAAACAAAATCCTTAAGCTATCATTATCCTTAGCCATTCTTGCTTGGATCTTGGTGTTGAGGCCATCATTTGGAGCAAAATTTTCTTGCTTGATCCATAGATCAAGAGGTATAATTTCTATCATGTTAAATTCTTTTGGTTAAGTTCTTATGTTAGATGATTTAGTGTTAATTTAGTGTAGTTTAATCTAGTTTCTTAGGTTTTGCTTGAAAATTTTAGCTAGGGTTTTGAAGCCATAATACTTAATTAGATTGTTTTATAGTTAATCTAGTGGTTAATTAACTAATCCATATAGTTATCTTGTTGATGTAGTTTTCAATTATGCTAATTTGATTAAATTTAGAAGTGTGAAATTGCTTTTTAGGATTTTCAAGAGAGGGTTTTTGTATGGAATTGGTTTGTGAAGCTTGATTAGTGAGTGGATTAAGTTTTAGAAAGCATTATTTCATTGATTAAACCTAACTTGTTATCTAGTGTTTTGCTAACCTAACCTAAGAGGTTAATCTTTCTTAAGTGGGCTTTTGTTGTGTTAATTTAAAGTTTCAAGTATGGATTTTGATTTGCAATTGCTATTTATAAAAATCAAGAAAGGGTTTAGTTGTGGAAAATAGGATTGGAATCATTGTTGTTGTGTTATAATTAGTGTTTGTAGATTGCTTGTAGTGTGGTTGGGCGATTGTGCTAGATTGTAGTCGTTTTGTCGCAAATCGGCAATTGTTGCACCGATTTTTGGAATGTATATGCTTACTAGATTTTTATATAAATTATGTGATGGATTAATTTTGATATCTTGATGATTGTAATGGTTTGTCCTGCGACTTTTAGGATGCGTGAGTGCGGTTTTTGGGTAGTCGGGTTTTAGTTTTGCCGGGCGACCAAATCGGCGTTTTTCGGCAGTTTTTGCGATTTTCGCGTGTGTCCGCGCACCTTGTGCACGTTGTACCTAGCTAGCGAACTTTAGTAGTTTCGTTGGGGTTTTGCGTCGTTCTTGATATGTAACCTTATATTTGGTACTGATGTAAATTCCAGGTTCGGTCGCGGAAACGTCAGACGCGGCGCGAAAGGGAAAGGCGGTGATTGGACACAGCTAGCCAGGGATTCCGGTGAGTAGATTTAACATCTACGGGGGACGATCGTTTGGATGGCGCAAGTCGCCCAATAGATTTAGTAACTGGAAAATAGTAAATTGGATAATCACTTGTGACATTAGAATAATAATACTGGCATGATAATTGCTGCAATTAGATCAATATGTTATATCCATATACGCAAACTCAATTGTAGGACACATACACCATTACCAGGTTTTTATATGCAGCACGAGCACTATTCATGTTTACACACACACCCTGGTAATTGCCATGCCACCACACTAGATAACCTTTAATTTAAACCTTTTACTAATTGATACTTAAATTGTGCTATTTCCTTAAAATGAAACCGTAGGATTGCTATTCATGTGCATGTACTTCATCATATTCATTGTTCATGCTTAATACATTAATCACACATCGCAACTTGATTATTGATATCATACGCATTCATTATCATTGATATATGCACTTATGAGGATTTCTTGAGATTTTATGATATTGCTGGATTTCGGGAGGAAAACCGCAAAATTTCTAAACTTATTATATTTTAAAATATGTAAAAATTGCGGTTTTCTAGTGATGTAAGTGTCGTCCACCATGAGTTTGCTGTGGATTTGGAAATCCGTGTCGAGGAGTGGAGGAACCGGCACGGGTACATGGTGGGCCCGGTAAGGTACCCCGGGGCAAGAGGAATGTGGTGATGACGTTGAGCCTGGCAGGGGACGGATTACCTACCGGTGACTTCATTGGGCACGGCGGATATCCAGAGGATACCGACCGGGGCCGCGAGAGGATGAGATATTGATATTGAGATGGGTCAGCCGGATGGCTGAGGCCAGAGACACTATGACATGGATTTATGAGATTTGAGACAGCTTTTGGGTGTCGTTGCTGGACACCGATTTTCGTCGATTCATTGACATTATGCTGGCATTCTAAAAGAGTTTCAAAAACAAAAAGAGAATAAATATTTCTTATATATACATATTGAGACCTCAGATATTCATGTTGCATACATATTAGCACACTGATATGATATACACACCTACTAGTGCATCCAGTCATACCTGTATTTTAGATGCTAGGATGCTTGTGTGCATGCATACGATAGCCTTTGCAGATGTTATTTATTACTCACGAGTTGGCAACTCACCCCCGTTGTGCCACAGTCTTTTGCAGGTCCGCTCCGTCAGTTCAGTAGCGGCGGGCGCACTTGTTCTTTTGCCTGTTTTGCTTGGGCTCGAGATTTGCTCATAGGTGGGTTATGTTATTATTTTGTACCACCTTGTATATTCTTGTATCTAGTGTAATCCATCTACTGTTTCTACCAGATTATTGTATATTGACCTAGAGATGAGACTGTGAGGTTTGTGGATTTTATGCTGTATTTTGGGGTCGAGCTCACTTGAGCCGACATGCTACTTTTTTCATGCTTCCTTATGATTATTATGCTTGTTGTCATTTACATTGCGTGGGATTTGTGACCGCCTTATGGCGAAGAGCTAGCTCCCGCTTGGGGATGCCCTTTTTTGTTGGATTCATGTATATATTTTGTTGTACCCATTTTGGGGGCCAGTATTTACAAAGGAGACTCTGCCGAAATTTTTGGGAAAAATTGGTATTGTTTTTAAAAAGGGTTTTACATGACTTATTTGATAAACTTGCTTCAAATGATTGGGTTTTCTTCACTCTTTTGCTTAATTGGTTTTGTTTTCTGGGCTTTGGCTTACTTATTTTACGGACGTCTTTAGACGTTTCGTAAACTTAAGTGCCAGTCACGTTCCGTACCCTGCGGGTCGTGACAGAGCGTCTTCCCGAGACGTCGGTCGTTCTATGACCAAGGAGGGCTCGTAATGGTGTATCATTCCAGAGGCAGATGTTTGGACGCCGCGGCAGATTTTGTTCAGGTCGTGTGAGTAGCAGAGGCTTGGGACGAGGTCAGTTGTTTAGTTCTTATTCTCAGGAGGGTCAGCAGTCGTCGTGCTGGATATGTATTCCCTAGAGGACATTATTGTATAGTACTAGTTTGTATATTACATTTTGGAAGCTTGGCATATATACATGGATTGACGACAGTCTTGCTCTATATTGTAGTATGCTACTTGGTTTGTATCTATCTTAATATGTGTATATGTTTCTTTTAATATATCGCTAATACATATTGATGGAGCCCTTAGGATCTTTGCTTGACTACCGGCGTTGTGATGTCGATCACACTAGTGGGGGCTGGGTAGTCTATAAGCACATCCTTATACAGGTCCCTAATCGTAGGATTATCGAGACAGGGCATCAATACTCCAGAGTAGATTGGTGCATACGCTTCTCATCCCAGCAGGGGAGATGGTCTGTCCCACATGTGAAGCATCCGGAGAGGAGGACGCCCTGTCACAAATACCGGACTGTGGAGTCCTTAAAATCCACGGACTATGACGTCCTTAACCTCGACCGTGATGTCTTAAAACTAACGATCAACCACCCCGATTCCCTACAGATTCTGCCTTGGTCTAAGGGTACATCTCTTCACTCCTTTGATGCCCGGCGTTGTAATTCCTCAACGTCTTCAAAGAGGTGACGGGTCCCTGCAACCAAACACCGGACTGTGGAGTCCCTAAATCCACGGACTATGAGGTCCTTAACCTTGACCGTGATGTCTTAAAACTAACAGCGGACTGTGGAGTCCTTAAATCCACGGACTATGAGGTCCTTAACCTTGACCGTGACGTCTTTAAACTACAATACCTGGAGGAACCCCTAACTCCGTAAAACACGGACAAGGGTGACCGCATCCAACACTTGCAGGTCCTCACGACCTGTGGGGAAGAAAAACTCTCTTGTGAGATCCTTACGACTCTCAAGGGAAAACCCGCTTAAGGATCCTCACGATCTTTAAAAAGAACTCACACCTATGGGATCCTCTAGACCTGTAGGGAGAAAAACTCTTTATGAGACCCTCGTGGCTCGTAAAATGCAAAAGTCTTAGGAGGCAGATCTTAACCCTGAATCCTAAGCCATCACTGTCCTGCAAGGAGATCGAGGTAGAATATCCGCAGAATACATTCAATAAAAAGGGGACACACCATTGAAGAGAAGAATATGTCTTCATTTATAAACCTCCCTTCAACAAACAATACTCGATCTAAAGCCAGCGCAAACCACCCGATACGGGAGATAACGTGGCAAGTTTCTGATCTGTATCCTATCAGGCACGCATTTGCAACTGTACGAATGTTTAAAAGGAAATGTTGCCTGAGGCACTGATGTGCATGCAACGTAACGATGGTGCTCGTAATTAAAGAAAAACAAACGGCTCATTTACGCAAGCAAGACACACGTGCGACTATCTGACAAGCATGAAAATTCAACAGAAAGCATACAAACCACCAATGATTAAAGGAGTACATTGATTCAAACACACTACATTGGTGGGAAAAGATCACCAAACAAGGGATCAGAAATACAAGGGTTAACAAAACAAAGAACAAGGTTCTCCATCTCTCTCTCTGCTCTCTCCAACACATCAAAGCGACGGTTCTCACGAGAAGTCGCTTCCCATCGATTGGCACCATGGCCATCTGCAAAAGCAGACATAACAGCCCGTCGGGCTCTTATCTTGCTCAGCAGATGAATTGAGCAGTCCTTCAAAGCCTGAGTAATCAGGCACGCCTCATGAAAACCCTCGAGCTTTTCTTCTACCGCGTCGAGCATCGCCAGAGTCATCTCCGCCGGGTGAGGAGGGATGTCGGAAAGCACGGCCTTGAGAATCATCCGGAGCCAGAGAGAACCCATCGGGAGGGGGGACCCCCTACGGATCGAGAGTTCATGCATGGCTGAGTCGCATTCATTGTCGGTAAGAAGGGGATCCACCAACCGAGTAGCAAAGCGGGGGACCATTTCCTCAATAGGAACTTCCCATGGCTGTCGACGAGCATGAGGGCGATTGCAGGCCATGGCGCTCGTTTGTTTCTCAAGACAAGTTACTCCAAGATAAAAAAAAATATAATAATAATAATATAAATTTCTTGGTGAGAAGAAAAGGGAAGCTATAGCCTCATATATAAGGAAATGCATTAAGTGCTGTGCGCGGAAAATCTTGCATGGTGAAACTATTTCCAAGGCCCAAAAAAGGAAAGGCATCGAAAATCGAGGAGATGAAACTATTTCCAAGGCCCTTTTTTCTGCGACCAATATTGTGCGCCGAAAATAGGGCATGAGAAGATTTTGTGAACAGCCACATCAAGGGACCCCACGTGCAGACTACGTGAGGACTAAACCTGATGTACACTAAAAAAATGGAGTAGCACCCTGCATATTGAAAGCATCAACAACAACAGTAGCAAAATGATAAAATCCCAGAGAAAAGACATGCAAACATAGAAAGACATAATAACAAATGTCACTCATACTTCAAGGGGTTCATACAAAATACAGAGGGCACATTTACAATGGTAAAACTTCAGATGCGGGACATGGGTTGAGAAACTCAAAATTAACTGTATTTAAGATTTTCCAAGCGTTTCGAACCTCCCGAGTATGCTTCCTCTCACGATCACAAGCATCGGGGTCCTCACGAATGTCCTCCACCCTCCGATAGGCGGCAAGTATGGCCGACTGCTGGAACATCTGATGCAGGAGATCAATAAGATTATCTCGCCTTCTCTTTGAGATCAAGTGCATCAGATACACCGATTGTACTTTATCCTCGGCGGCGTCCAATGCCCCAAGCGGCACACCAGCACAGAATAGAGGGAGAGCCTCCCTGATCGCCAGCACGATCAGCCTCAGAAGAGAAGAGCGACAGGGGAGTTGCCGATGGTTGTACTCATCAAAGCGGCTCATAATCTCGGCACATTGAGCATCGGTGAACTCCTTGTTCTGACTGCGGCCCAGTGCACGAATATTCCCATAGGAAATGATCTCGTCAAGACCATACAGATGGGCATCCATGATACCTGAAATAAAGGTCGTGACATCATTGCAAAACCCCCATCGCATTAATTGCAGAAGAACAACCTCGGGCCAAGAGACCCCAGGAAGCCTCTGTGTGAAGAAATCGAGTTCTTCGTTGGAATTAAATTCCTTATTAAGAAAAGGGAATTAAATTCCCAGAAACATGTTTTTTGATGGAATTAAATTCCATGGAGTTGAGACGCCATCATCATCTCCCCAAGGATCATCTAAACCCTAAAAGATCTACAGTTTGAAGATTAAGCAGTTTCATGTTCTTATGGAAAAATATGAAGAGAAAAGGGTAAAGAACCCTTGTTTTGGATTTAAAATCCAGAGAAATGTGAAGGTCCATCGTTGTCCAAGAACATTACCAGAGGAAAAAGGATTCCTTTCGAACAGAGTTAAACTCTGAAGATTGTTTCAAGACAGAGAACTAAGCTCTGAAAGCGAGAATTAAATTCTCAAAGAAGAAGTTCTCAGAAGAAGAAGATGAACAAAGTGAAGGCTCCTATGAAGAGACGGAGGTATTTATAGAAGACAATGGAAACGTTTCATCTCCCCAGATCCCTAGAGGAATCCAACGGTCACAAGGGGTGACAGCGTTGCACTCACGTGCAGACACGTGAGAACAACGCTGTGGGGGCATTTGTTTCCTGATTTAAAATCAGGAAAGCTTCTGGGAAAAGCTTCAGAAAAGGGTCACGTGCATACACGTGACTAGCGGTCACGTGTTGGCACGTGACACCTAAAAGCATCATCAAGTCAAGTTCAGTTTCCTGACTACGTTGAAGAAAATGGGCTTCAGAAAGAGTCACGTGCTCCCACGTGACCAGGGTCACGTGGCGACACATGACATTTAAATGCAAGCGTCAAAGGCACACCAGTTCCCTGATCAAGTCAAGGAAAAGGCTTCAGAAGAGGTCACGTGCTTCCACGTGACCAGGGTCACGTGTTGGCACGTGACGTTCAAGACAGCAGACTCGTTCTCCAGATGAACCAAGGAAAGAGAGTTCAAACAAGGGTCACGTGCCCACACGTGACCAGGAGTCACGTGGTGGCACGTGACGTTTAAGCAACGATCGGAAGACAAAGCGCAAAAGAAAGGAAAAGGCTCATTCCAAAGGGGGTCACGTGCTCACACGTGACCATGGGTCACGTGGTCACACGTGACCGGCTTTCAAAGCCTATTTTGTCAACAGAATTAAATTCTGAGAGAAATTCAAATCTTTCCAAAGGAAAGCAACTATCTGGAACCAATCAAATTAAAGATTCAGAGGTGATGAAATATCATCTATCTATGGGAAAATCTCGGGTCTGGAAAGATTTCCCCTTTAAATCTAATCGAAACAACAAAGGAAAAATCCTTGGATTTGAAATCCAATGGTGAATAAAATTCACCCAACAATCTAAAGGTCCAAAATGAATGATGGATGCAAATCAAATCTCTCATGAAGATTCGTCAAAAAAACTGATTGATTCGGCTGCTTCTCCTATAAATAGGAGCCAAGAGACACAGAGAAGATATATACAGAGACAGGGAGAGAAATAGAAAAAGAAGAGAGCTTCGATACTTGGAGAAACTTGGATCTTCTGCAAAAAACCCTAGGTAAGAAAGGGAAAAGCTCCTTGAAAGAAGAAGAGAATTTAATTCTCAACAGAGTTTAACTCTGATACATAAAAACAGAAGAATATATTTCTTCTCTCTTTGATAGAGGATCTGCAAAGTGCACATCTCCCCTTAAGGTTGAGAATTTAATTCTCAATGGGTCGAGATCCTGCCATGCAGATCCAAAACATAGAGAGGGAATGCAAGCATGAGAATTTAATTCTCACAGAACTATAGGAATTTAATTCCTTTAAAATAAAATTAGGGCTTGACCCTGTATCATGGGAATTTAATTCCTTCAGAACAAAAGAAACAGAGTTTAACCCTAATTAAGAACTTAGTTCTGTCGAAACAACGGGAATTTAAATCCCTTAATCATCATTTAACAGGGAATGGGAATTCAATTCCTTAAAAGCTTTTATTAGGGTTTAACCCTATTCAGTTCTTCACATATACGAGGAATTTAATTCCTACGGAAGATTTAGAGTTCAACTCTATTCAGAATATAAACCTTCAAAAGGAAGTAGGAATTTAATTCCTCTGAAATTTAAAGCTTGAGGAATTTAATTCCTGAAAAAAGATTAACAAAGCCTCTAAACAAAATACATAGAGGCAGGGTCACGTGTCATCACGTGACCCCCCAAGAGATCTACAGAAAGCCCCTTTGAGGCAGCACCCCACGTGATCCACGTGACCCTTGGCAGAAGCTCTAATACATAGGCATTTGAATGCCCATCACGTGATGGCACGTGATGCTCTGAAAGACGTGATAATCTCGGCAGAATAAATGAAGGAAGGGCGCTCTCACGTGCTGCCACGTGACCCCTCTTGCCTTAGTGTTTAACACTAAATTAAAACTCTCGAACCCAGTGTTAAAACACTGTTGGGCCTTAGTGTTCAACACTAATTAAAAAGCTTTATTTGCAGTGTTCAACACTGATCTGTTTAGTGTTTAGCACTAATTTGAAAAGCCTTGTTGCTGGTGTTTAACACCAATTATCTCTTAGTGTTAAACACTAACTTGTCAACCTCATTCCCAGTGTTCAACACTGATTGCTCTGTAGTGTTTAACACTAGGCTTTGGCCCAATTGGCCTAAATAGATAGAGGCAAAGCTTCTCCTGATTGGACTTAGCCCAAGATGGCCATAAGTCCTCAATTTGTGATTAACTGGGCCAATGGACTCATAACACAATTAATTCGTCTTGACCCCAAATTGGGCCAAGGACTATTTAATCCACTCCGGTCCTAGGGTACATCTCTTCACTCCTTTGATACTTGGCATTGTAATCCCTCAATGTCTTCAAAGAGGTGACGGATCCCGACGACCACACATTGATACGGACTGCGGGGTCCTTAAACCCGTGTTTAATGCAAATTCCTGGTTACGTGGAACGCGGATAATGTCACTCTTTGACCCCGTGGAAAACGTCCAGAGCGGAGCCTGGTCCTCGCAGAGCACGGCAGTGAACCCGCGTGAAGCATCCAGAGCACATAATGGAATGTGGGGTCCTTAAACCCATGGACTACGACGTCCTTAACCTTGACCGAGATGTTTTAAAACTAACAACGGACTGTAGGGTCCTTAAACCCATGGACTACGACGTCCTTAACCTTGACCGAGATGTCTTAAAACTAACAGTGGACCGCAATGTCCTTAAACTACCCATGGACCGCAATGTCCTTAAACTAGAACAATAGAGCCCCGCGTGCTCTTTTGTCGGATCTAAACGGTCCCGTTTAAGTTGATCTTAGCCTCAAAGATGGCTAACGTATCCTTAAACCTTCAAACAGAGTGGACTATAAATCCCCCCAATTAACTCTGGCTCAAGGGTACATCTCTGAACTCCTCTGACATCCGTCGTTGTAATTCTTCAACGTCGTCAGAGAGGTGACGGGTCCTGACAGCCATACATACGTTGGACCTCTAGGTCCCTAAACTGGAACAATGGAGTCCAAACACTCCTTTATCGGATCTAAACGATCCTGTTAAGTTGATCTTAGTCACAAAGTTAGACTAACGTATCCTTAACAAACGTTTGAGTTGATCTTAGCCTCAAGTATGGCTGACGTATCCTCAAACCAAAGCCCCAAACCCAAATCTAAGATAATACGGATTTGGACTAGTCCACGCCCTACGGGCGACGACATAACTCAGTCTCCGTAAACAATCCACGGGCAACAAAACACAAAACAAACACCCACGACACGAAGTGACCAGCTGGAGAAGGAGAAAGTTGTTACCGCAATGCGGTAGCGTAATTAACTGCAGGGGCTTGCGCCTGCAGGGAAGAGCGTCCCCACAATCATAAAACCCCTCAAGCGAGGGGGAATCTGACGAAGTCTGCTACATCGGACGCATCCGCTTAAACCTTCGATACATGGTGCCATAAATCAACTTGGCATCTTCGGAGAGGTGAACGGATAGCACCAATTAGCATCTGCCCCAAATCTCAGTGCCAAGACATCGCAGTCTTGTGCGCCGTCTTTCGGAGGGGAACAGATTCTGGCACGCCCGGTGGGACCTTTTCCTCTTTCCACTCCACACTTCGTGTGTCGTGACTCGCGAACCAATCGCGGTTCGCCAATGGTTGCCCTTGGGTTTCAAGATACTAAGAATTGGCGTCTTGCTTATTGCAGAAAGCAAAGGATCGATGGCTTCTATTTCCATGAAATTCTCCAACTGCTCAGACTGCAATTGCAACCAACGCTCTGCCTCGCCAAGAGGTATAGCCTACGGACCCCAAGCTGCTTCGCTATTCACAATGCCCGTGGAACAGGTCACTCGCGCCACCACAGGATTGTTCTTTGGGACCATGCTCCCACCGACAAACTTCACCGCTCCAGCGCTGACAACGGAAGCTCTCAAGAAGTCGGTCTTTGATCGTCTTACCCCTGCCGCGGCTCCTCTCAACGAGTCGCCCAACGTCAACACCTCGGTCTTCTCTAGATTGGGCCAGAAATCCTGCGAACCCATCATGGGACCTACAATCTCAGAGAAGGCTGCTTCTAAGAAGGTGCCTGCTCCTGCCCCCAAAGTCGTCAAGGCAGCTTCTCCGGCCAAAAGGTCGGTCTTTACAAGATTAACGGCTTCAGCTCCCGCTCCTACTGCCCAAAGGACATCGGTCTTTGACAGGCTAATACCAACTGCGACCCCCCACCCAGACAGGGGGCAAGACGAAACCATTCTTACCGCTGACCCTACACCGTCCGCTCGACACGCTCGACGTCGCCATTGGCGCCGAGTAAAGAAGGCTGGGGGCAACTCCCCCTCCGGGTTGACTCCATCGGCCCCGGTGGCAGAGGTTAATGCTGCTGTTCCAACTGGGAACAGCTTTGAAATGCTAAATAAGGTGCGAAGCAATTCTCCTACTGCAGTGCTGAAGAGGTCTCCTCCCCCGTTAAAAAAGGTCGTGGAAATAAAGCCAGAACAGCCCCGATCTCCTCAACGGCTGTCTTCCAAAATCTATAAGGTTTGGCGGCAGGCCCGAGACTCGATCATCGATCCAAACTTCTCCCGCCAGCACAAGAAGCTGAAAATCCAACCGGAAGCTGGTCACCAGGCTAAACCCCAAAAGGTTGTCTGGACGCCCACTTCAACGGCCCCCTCAACCTCCATGGCTCATAAAAGGAGGAGGCCAGAGAAAACCCCACAGCATGCAACGACGGCTAAAAGCACTGAGCCCAGACGCCCTAAGTCTGGGGCATGGTGGTGCACACTGTTTACATGGCCTCTGGAAAAGAGGAAAGCCGCACTTCTACGGGCCACCGACCGCTAACCCGATCCGTGACGAAGGCTCAAGAGCAGCAACAAAAGCTTCAAGAAATGATGAATGCTATGGCCGTGCTCACCGGGCCAAAAGAAAATCCAGAAACTTCCTCAGACGCACGCCGAGAGGAAGAAACCGACGCTGAATTCCTTCGCCGGACACTGGAGAAAAGGGACAAAGAGGCTGCTGAACAAGCGGCCAACATACAACGGATGGGCCTTCTCTTCCAAGATGTGATAGGAATGATGATCCAGCAGGACTTACCCGCCGAGGATCCCCCAATCGTTCTTGAAGACGACCGAGGAGAAACGTCAAATCCACCACCAGCCCTCTCAACGGCCAAGGAGGAGGCAATCTCTAAGGCTGACTTGGCTGACTACATAGCCCAGCAAATCCGGGTTCATCACGCGACTGAGGCAGCTGGTCAAGTCGTGAAAACGGGGCGGCCGTATCCGAGCTGGTACGACCAAATCAAATACCCGCAAGGCTATACGATACCAAAATTCCACGTGTATAAGGGGACCGGCAACCCCCATCAACATGTCGCCCAGTTCCGGGCCCTCTGCGGTAACACCGGCGGTGATGATAAACTGTTGCTCTGCCAGTTCGTGGGCAGCTTATCAGAAACTGCGTTCGAATGGTATTCGGAACTCCCGAACGATTCTATCAAAACGTTCGCTGAAATGGAGTTGTTGTTCACTCAGCGATTCGCAAGTGCCAGCGAACGCACTCCAATAACTGCACTTATTAACGCCAAGGTAAAACCGGGCAAAACCTGGGTCCAGTACGCTATACGCTGGTGGAACTTGTGGTCGAGATGTGAGCAACGAATTGAGGAAGCACCTGCGGTGGGCATGTTCGTGGGAACTCTAGACCCTCACACAACTATCTCCCAGTTTATGATGTTCTTTAAGCCAACCACATTCCAGGCTTTAATCGACAAGTTGGCTCAGATGGACCAGATGGGTCATAGACCGCCTCCCCCGAAGTCGGAACCTCGGAATGACAAGGGTAAAGGGAGAGCAACCTTTGTTGCGAATGCCCAGCAGCAACCTAACGCCCCGAAACCGGCAGATCAACTCGAGGAAAGGTGTCGGTATTATAATGAGAAGATGAAGCGTCCCTACTCGTTCCCACGGGACAAGACGAAACGGCTATTCGAGCTGGCAATACGCAACAGACTTATAAACCTGCCAAATCCAAGGCGACCGCCGCAACCCACCGAAGTGAATAACCCTAACTATTGCCCTTACCATCAAACGGTAGGCCATCCGATTGAAGATTGCTTCGTCTTCAAAGGATGGATTGAAGACCAGTACCTCCAGGGGAAGTTTGTACTGTCCGAAAAGTGGAAGGTGAACCCCCCACAGCCGCATGCTCCTAGGAAAGCGGATACACCGGGGGCAACATGTTCTTTTATTGAAGAAGCTCCATGGGAGGTCGTGCTATCAACTAAAACCAGAAGAATGCTGAGAGACCTTCATGCGTGCCCTGCGATCGAATGGAAGGACCCTCTTGAACCTCAAATTATCAAAGGGATGTTGAAGCCCCGCCCAGCTACGAAGACTCGCGATAATGGCCCAAATACCCACGCCCAACCGTCGAAATCCTCGAAGAAAAAGAAGAGGAAATCCAAGAAGCCCGTGAAGCTTGAAAACGAACACACGAACTTGCAGAAGCAAATCGACGCGCTGGAAGAATACAATCAAAAGGCGCGAACTCCTGTCACACTGCAAGAGTTCCTCAACCACATCTTTCAAGAAGAAGATGATGGAGAAAGCTCGTCGGATGAATCCGAAGGATATGTGGCGAGTTGTAACGTAATCTCCCACTTGTTTACCGATGATGGGAAAACTCCTGGCATTGAAAAGCTGGAGACAGAGCCTGTACCAGAGCGTGCATGGCCAACAGATGAAATGATCGACGCTTTTCTAGACGAGATTCGTCTAAAATGTAAAGCGGACTGGGAGCGTGAAATGGCCACATCGGAAGGAGCCAAATGCGGGCAACTGAACGAAAGAGTTGACCTACCACTGCCAGAGCAAAAGGCATCCAAAGTAGACAAGAAGATATTCAAGACGAGAAAAAGGTTTGCCAAACCTATGTCAATGGGGATGAAGCTACCGCCCTCGGAAGGAAACACACATGATGGGGTGGAGAGGCACCCTGATTATTGCGCATATCACCGGAAAATCTCACACCCCACGGAGGAGTGCGACGCCTTTAAGATATGGTGGCAAGGATATGTCGCTCGTCGGCAACATGTTAAGCGCATGAAACGCAAGATCCGTCGGGAGCGAAGAAGTACTGTCGATGGGCACAACAGAACGACTGGCAACTGTTACATGGTTAACGCCAGGGGGTCACAAGTTCTCACCTTTGGGAGCGACTCTGATGAAGAAATGGCTCTGGGCCCTCTCTTTAAAGAATCCGTTTTGGGGAAAGAAGAAGAATCGGGGGCCTGCGAGAACATTCAGCTGCGCAATCGCACACTTCCAGAAAAGAATCTCGGGCCCGGGAATAGAAGGGATAAGGGAAAGGAAAAGGTCACTGAAGATATCACTTTAGATGACCAAGTCATGAGAGAGCTGGCTGCCAAAGACCCTCCTAGGAAGAGTAAAGTGGACTATAACATCCTCGCGCACCTAAGGAAGCTACCTTCTCAGCTTAGCATTCTCGATGCCCTCCTATTATCAAAAGAAGCGCGAGACTCACTAATTAAGGCGTTACAAGAACCTGAGCAATTCCAAGCCTTCCTCGCCACTGAAAAGATGAAGGATGAACTGGAGGAAGTGCATACAGCCGATATCACTTTCGGTGATGAAGACCTCCTTCTCGGGACGTGCGACCACAACCGTCCCCTATACGTCTCCGGATACTGCCATGATATCAAGATAGGCAAGATCCTGGTGGATAATGGATCCTCCGTCAACCTCCTTAATGTTCGGGTGTTGAAGGAAATCTGCATGAGCGTGCAACACCTCGCTCGTGACAAAATTACTATCTCCGGTTTTGATTCACAATCGTCACGGACTCTCGGATCTGTGATATTAACATTACGCTTTGGACTTCTCGTCACAGACATCAAATTCCATGTCATTGACGCCAAGACCTGCTACAACGCCTTACTCGGCCGTCCTTGGCTACACGAGTACAATATTATCCCTTCTACACAACATCAGTGTATGAAGTACTTTAAGGATGGTTTCGAGTATACCGTAACAGGCGAGTTAAACCCATTTTCCGTGAACGAAGTCCGCAAATACGAAGATGCGAAGTACTTTTTGCCAGATTTCGAGGATACAGAAAGGAGTCGCAATCTGGGGAACAAAACCGCCGCCACCATCCCGATTTTCGGGAGTGATACCGAAGAAGAGGAAGAGATAGTTTATGCAGGGCCATCTCAACGCAACAACCTGGGGACGCCCGCCCCCGTGTTGGTCTTCGGAAGTGATTCAGAAGATGAAGTTAATGTTGTGTTCTCCAATCGGTTGTCAATACAAGCACCCCCTGGCGATGACCATAGTTTGCAAATCACCATGGTACCGCGAGAACACTACAAGGATCTCGACGCGCTTCAGGCTCACAATGTACAGGACCTGCAAACATTTTACGTCCCTCCCAGGCGAAGGGGCGAGAAGGTGATCCTATTTTACCGATCCTCAGAGTCGAAAATAGAGAAAGAGATCTGGCATGGCACGGATGCTACACTTGACAGGGTTCAACCCATCCGTCTGCCCAGATACTATACAAATGGATTAAAGAAGCTATTGAAGCGCCAAGGAGTACCTTTAGAACAGACCGTTCGGCAGGCGCGGTTCTACAACAGGATTTGGGATGTCCCCGGGACTCAACGCAAATTGCCCAACGGGAAGATGGAAACACTCGGGCTTGGATACGCAAGAGCCGGAAAACGGGAACGGGCTCACAATAGCTACGCTATATATACCTTTGACGAAGAGGAGGATGCCCTGTTAGGAGATGCCAACCCCCCATCAAAACTAGACCCCGCGATTAAAGCGCCGAGTCCGTCGTTTGAAGAACGAATGGGCAAGCCTATCAGGAAAATGGGTCAGGAAGCTCGGGAAGACCACAACCGCGAAATGGCCATCTACGAGAAGGCCAGGACGCGACGTCTATCTCAACGTGCTGCAAAAGACAAAGACGCTTATCCTCGTCAATCCGTTGTACGAAAGACCCGACGCAGAGACGGAAATAAATCAGGAAGCGGCTCGGGTTTGTCCCTCATGAAGAAGATGAGTCGAGCGTACTCCTTTCCCCGAGACAAAACGGGGAGGTTACTTAACCTCGCCATAAAACATCAAATGATCACGCTTCCAGAGTCTAGACATCCTGAGCAAGCTAGCAAGGCTTCTCATCCGAGTTATTGCTCTTATCACCGAGCCATAGGACATCCTACCGAAGACTGCTTCACCTTCAAGAACTGGGTCGAGGACCAGTACCGACGGGGCAGACTCGCTTTATCCGACGGCTGGAATGTAACGCCACCGCAAAAGCATGAGCCCAAGGCCGCAAGAGCAGAACCGGGTCCACCTCAGTCCAGGGAGCGGGTTCGCACTTGTTATACGATTACGATATTAGGAGAAGAGCCCGAGAACGTAGATGCCTTTACCGGTGCTTTGAGAACAGCGATGATGAGGTGATCTCGGAATTTCCGCCCGCTCCGAAAGAACTGGAAGATGGTATACATACTACTGCAGATAACCTCAAGAAGATTGAGTTGGGATCGGCAGACGACCCGCGACCGACATTTGTCAGCGAGCTGTTATCCGAAGAAAAGGTGGCTGCGTTAAAGAACGTGCTTCTACGGCATAAAGATTGCTTCGCGTGGAACTACTCCGAGATGCCAGGATTGGATCCGGAGATTGCTGTGCATAGATTAGCAATATCCCCAGATATCAAGCCAGTCAAGCAGGCGCCAAGGAGGATGCGACTCGAGCTTGAAATGAGCATCAACGCCGAAGTCAAGAAGTTGATCGATTCTGAATTTATCCAAGAAGTCCAATACCCCGACTGGATCGCCAATATCGTCCCGGTAATGAAGAAGAATGGGACGGTACGCATATGCGTGGATTTCAGGGATCTCAATAAAGCCTGTCCAAAGGACGATTTCCCGGTGCCGGTAACCGAGCTAATGATAGATAACACGTCCACTCACGAGGTTTTCTCCTTTATGGACGGTTCATCAGGATACAATCAGATAAAAATGCATCCCGAAGACCAGAAGCACACCGCTTTCCGGACCCCTTTGGGTATATTTTACTACAGGGTTATGCCCTTTGGTCTTAAGAACGCTGGCGCTACCTATCAAAGGGCCATGACAAAGATCTTTGATGACCTCATACACGACGTCGTCGAGTGCTATATCGACGACCTCGTAGTAAAGAGCATGTCATACGAAGATCATTTAAAGCATCTGGAGACTGTATTTCGACGCCTTCGGCAATATAATTTGAAAATGAATCCCCTAAAATGCGCGTTTGGAGTCTCCTCGGGCAAATTTCTGGGATTCATCGTTCGACACCGAGGTATTGAAATAGATCCGTCAAAGATTAAGGCGATCATGGAAATGCCTCCGCCAAGAACCCTCAAGCAGTTGCGGTCTCTCCAAGGGAAGCTCGCATACATCCGGCGGTTTATCGCTAATCTTTCGGGCAAATGCCGTCCTTACAGCCACCTGATGAAAAAGGGAACTCCATTCGTTTGGGATCACAAATGTCAAGGTGCACTAGACGAGATCAAGCAGTACCTGCAGAACCCTCCAGTGTTGGCTGCTCCAGTGAGGGGAAAGCCTCTCATTCTTTACACGGCCGCCCTCGAAGGTTCTTTGGGCGCATTATGGGCATAAGAGAACGATCAGGGGAAAGAAAGAGCACTTTACTACTTAAGTCGAGTGCTGCTGGGGGCAGAAAGCAACTATTCCCCCATTGAAAAGCACTGCCTGGCGTTGATCTTCGCAATAACAAAGCTTAGACATTACGCATTAGCACATGAAGTCCGTCTTATTTCGAAGGTGGACCCTCTCAAATATCTGATGTCGAAAGCCATATTGACGGGACGACTCGCTAAGTGGGCCCTGCTCTTGATGGAGTTCTCGATAACGTATCAACCTCTCAAGGCAGTGAAAGGCCAGGCCATTGCCGACTTCCTCGCCGAGCACCCGATACCGGCCGATTCTCCTCTGAACTGTGATTTGCCGGACGAGCATGCATTTGATGCGATTAGCAGCGGAAGCGCCCGATGGGAACTCTATTTCGATGGAGCATCCTCCATAAAGAAACAGAAACAAGGTGTCCCAATGATCAAATCAGGGATAGGCCTCATCTTTGCAACTCCACAAGGAGGGATAATGCGCTTCGCCTTCTCCTTAACAGAACCGAGGACAAACAATGAAGCCGAATACGAAGCTCTGATAGCAGGCCTCGAGATCGCCATCGACATGGGAATTGAAGACCTCCTCATATACGGGGATTCTCAGCTGGTCGTTAGTCAAGTAAATGGTGACTACCAAACGTGCAAGCCGGAGTTGGTGAAGTACGGCGAAAGGGTGCAACAACTATTGACACAAATTCCCTCCTATACTTTGGAGAACATACCGCGCGCGGAAAACAGCAAAGCAGACGCGTTGGCTAAACTTGCTAAAGAACTGGCTGACGAGAACCTCGATGACGTCAGAATCGTGGTACAAAGCCGTCGAGTGCTCGCCCCGGCAGAAATATCTCCGGAATCATACGAAGAAAAGGGAGCGACTGAGCAGACGACCCTACAAATAAAAGACCATGAGAAGGCCGAAGACTGGAGGGAAGTCTTCATAGACTACTTTAAGTCCCACCGAATGCCCAAAGAAGCGTCCTCAAGACATCAGCTCATGAAACAAGCTCTATCTTTCGCTTTCGTCAACGATATTCTATACAAAAGATCGTTTGATTCTCTATGGCTGAGATGCTTAGGACCTGACGAAGCAGAAAGAGTCATTCAGGAAGTTCATAACGGAATTTGCGGTTCTCACCAAGCAGGCCCAAAGATGAAGTTAAAAATTAAACGGATGGGTTACTACTGGCCCACGATGATCCAGGACTGCCTCGAGTACGCGAAGCAATGCCACTCATGCCAGATTCATGGAGACTTCATCCACCAACATCCAAATCCACTGCACCCAACGGTGGCTAGTTGGCCATTCGAAATGTGGGGGACTGACATAGTCGGCCCTATTGAGCCAGCATTATCCCGGGGACACCGTTTTATCCTGGCGACAACTGATTACTTCTCCAAATGGGCAGAAGCAGTACCACTGAGGGAAGTGAAGACGGAGAATATCCTCCATTTCTTCAAGACGCACGTCATCTATCGGTTCGGAACTCCATGGCGGATTATCTCCGATAATGGGCCGGCCTACCGAAGCCATAAGATTAGCCGCTTCACACAGCAGCACAATATAGACTGGAGATATTCTTCGGTTTACAATCCACGAGCTAACGGTCTGGCCGAGGCCTTCAATAAGACCTTGACGAAGATCATAAAAAAGACCGTTTCCAGGAATAAGAGAGACTGGCACGAAAGGCTGCAAGAAGACCTTTGGGCTTATCGAACTACATTCAAGACGGCTACGAACACAACGCCGTACGCGTTGGTATTTGGGACGGAAGCAGTGCTCCCCCTCGAGATAGAGTTACCCTCTCTACGAGTAGCAGTCCACCACGAGCTGATGAACGAAGAAAATGCTCACCTTCGGCTTGAGGAGCTTGATGCCCTCGACGAAACCCGGCTCATAGCGCAACAACATCTAGAGGCCTACAAAGCAAAGATGACGCGCTCGTACGAAAGATTGACCAGGCCGAGGACATTCCGCCAAGGCGAACTCGTACTAGTGGTCAAAAGACCTATGATCCCCAATCGCGCCAAGCGAGGAAAATTTGAGCCAAACTATGAAGGCCCGTATATCATAGACAAGGTCTACCAGGGTGGAGCCTACCTACTCATGGACATGCACGGTGAAAGGCCTTTCAGGCCAATAAACGGCCGCTTCTTAAAGAAATACTACGCTTAATAAGCCACAGCCTGGGTCAATGATAGATGACGACGACTATGTCCGCTCACTATCTTCCTAGGCTCAAACTTTTCAAGCAGCAGCTGGCCTTCCCATAGCGACGGACCGAAACGTCCTTAAACTAACGACGGACCGAAACGTCCTTAAACTAACGGCGGACCGAAACGTCCTTAAACTAACGGCGGACCGAAACGTCCTTAAACTATCGACGGACCGAAATTTCCTTAAACTAATAACAGACCGAAACGTCCTTAAACTAACAACGGACCGAAACGTCCCTAAAACTACTACCGCAGCATCTTTAGGCTAACGAGATAAAAAATATATATATATATATATATATATATGAAAAAGAATATAAAAAAAAACGGTACGTCCATAAGCAAAATGGGCACGGATGAAAACCCGAAAGGGCTCCGTGAGTAAAAACAGCAGGGCTGCCGGCAAGCGTTCGTGAAAACCCGAAAGGGCGCGACCTTGTAAAAAAAAAGTGAAAAAGAAAAAAAAAAGGGTATGTCCGTAAGCAAAATGGGCACGGATGAAAACCCGAAAGGGCTCCGTGAGTAAAAACAGCAGGACTACCGGCGAGTGTTTGTGAAAACCCGAAAGGGCGCAACCTCGTTAAAAGACACTTGTAGGGTCCTCTCGACCTTGTAAGGAGAAACCACCTGCGTGAGATCCTTACGACTCACAAAGGAGCAACACACTTAGGGATCCTCACGATTCCTAAGGAGAAAATACACTTACGAGATCCTCACGACTCGTAAGGAGAATTCTCTTATGGGACCCTCACGGCTCATGAGATTTGAAAGTCTTAAGTTACAGAAACCTAAACCTGTTCTTAAGCAAATCCTCCACAACCTTCGATATTGCCCTACAAGAAGCTCAATACTGACCCTTGTATACAATCCACGGGCGCGAATAAACATTTCCCCAGCAAAGTCCAACCCTTGTAGGTCCTCTCGACCCATAAGGAGAAAACCCTCTTGTAGGATCCTTACGACTTACAGAGGGACATACACTTAGGAATCCTCACGATCCCTAAGGAGAAAATACACCTGCAAGATCCTCACGACTTGTAGGGAGAAATACCTTTGTGAGACCCTTACGGCTCATGAAGTCAAAAGCCTTAGCCGACAGGATCCTAACCCTGTTCGCTAAGCCACCTTTGTTCAACATCGACAGAGGCAAATGATGATTCGCTCCTGGCAACATACCAGTTGGAGCGGTGCTGACGCTGAAATCGGTGTCCAAAATCCGAGCTTGCGGCGAAAAGCTAGCAAGCCACACATGCCTACAAAATAGCCGAAATGATGGGGCAACTTGCAATAAAAAGCAGCAAGTGAGAATGAAGGCATAAAAAACAGCCGAAATGATTGGGCAGCTCGCAATAAAAAGCAGCGAGTAAAAATAAATAAAAAAAACAGCCGAAATGATTGGGCACCGCGAAAAATAGCCGAAATGATTGGGCAATCGCGATTTTCGCGATATAAAAAGCTGAAATGATAGAGCATCACGGAAAGAATAAAAAAAATGATGAAAGAATGAAATCTTCGCCCTACAGGTAATGTTACATCTATCCCTGTATACAATCCAGGGGCGCAAACAAAGAAGGGAACGTACCTCCCTCCCCCAGGTTTCACCAAAGAACGAAGCTAAATCTCGACGGGCCACAAGCGACCTAGAGATCATCCCAACACTCGTTTCGTAACAGCAGACACAACATCAAGCGAAATGGAACAGCGGCAACCCCCATTTCCATGGCTCGGCGATATACATATCACCAAGAGTCAAACCTCTATTCCGTGAAATGCGGATATGTTCAGCAAAATTCCTGGTTACGTGGAACGCGGATAATGTCACTCTTTGACCCCGTGGAAAACGTCCAGAGCGGATCCTGGTCCTCGCAGAGCATGGCAGTGAACCCGTGTGAAGCATCCAGAGCGGAGCCTAGTCCTCGCCTAACGCGGCAGTGAACCCGTGTGAAGCATCTAGTGCAAAATTCCTAGTTACGTGGAACGCGGATAATGTCACTCTTTGACCCCGTGGAAAACGTCCAGAGCGGATCCTGGTCCTCGCAGAGCATGGCAGTGAACCCGTGCAAAGCATCCAGAGCGGAGCCTAGTCCTCGCCTAATGCGGCAGTGAACCCGTGTGAAGCATCTAGTGCAAAATTCCTGGTCACGTGGAACGCGGATAACGTCACTCTTTGACCCCGTGGAAAACGTCCAGAGCGGATCCTGGTCCTCGCAGAGCATGGCAGTGAACCCGTGCGAAGCATCCAGAGCGGAGCCTAGTCCTCGCCTAACGCGGCAGTGAACCCGTGTGAAGCATCTAGTGCAAAATTCCTGGTCACGTGAAACGCGGATAACGTCACTCTTTGACCCCGTGGAAAACGTCCAGAGCGGATCCTGGTCCTCGCAGAGCATGGCAGTGAACCCGTGCGAAGCATCTAGAGCGGAGCCTAGTCCTCGCCTAACACGGCAGTGAACCCGTGTGAAGCATCTAGTGCAAAATTCCTGGTCATGTGGAACGCGGATAATGTCACTCTTTAACCCCGTGGAAAACGTCCAGAGCGGATCCTGGTCCTCGCAGAGCATGGCAGTGAACCCGTGCGAAGCATCCAGAGCGGAGCCTAGTCCTCGCCTAACACGGCAGTGAACCCGTGTGAAGCATCTAGTGCAAAATTCCTGGTTACGTGGAACGCGGATAATGTCACTCTTTGACCCCGTGGGAAACGTCCAGAGCGGATCCTGGTCCTCGCAGAGCATGGCAGTGAACCCGTGCGAAGCATCCAGAGCGGAGCCTAGTCCTCGCCTAACGCGGCAGTGAACCCGTGTGAAGCATCTAGTGCAAAATTCCTGGTTACGTGGAACGCGGATAATGTCACTCTTTGACCCCGTGAAAAACGTCCAGAGCGGAGCCTGGTCCTCGCCAAGCACGGCAGTGAACCCGTGTGAAGCATCCGGAGCAAATACCGGACTGTGGAGTCCTTAAAATCCACGGACTATGACGTCCTTAACCTCGACCGTGATGTCTTAAAACTAACGATCAACCACCCCGATTCCCTACGGATTCTGCCTTGGTCTAAGGGTACATCTCTTCACTCCTTTGATGCCCGGCGTTGTAATTCCTCAACGTCTTCAAAGAGGTGACGGGTCCCTGCAACCAAACACCGGACTGTGGAGTCCCTAAATCCACGGACTATGAGGTCCTTAACCTTGACCGTGATGTCTTAAAACTAACAGCGGACTGTGGAGTCCTTAAATCCACGGACTATGAGGTCCTTAACCTTGACCGTGACGTCTTTAAACGACAATACCTGGAGGAACCCCTAACTCCGTAAAACACGGACAAGGGTGACCGCATCCAACACTTGCAGGTCCTCACGACCTGCGGGGAAGAAAAACTCTCTTATGAGATCCTTACGACTCTCAAGGGAAAACCCGCTTAAGGATCCTCACGATCTTTAAAAAGAACTCACACCTATGGGATCCTCTAGACCTGTAGGGAGAAAAACTCTTTATGAGACCCTCGTGGCTCGTAAAATGCAAAAGTCTTAGGAGGCAGATCTTAACCCTGAATCCTAAGCCATCAATGTCCTGCAAGGAGATCGAGGTAGAATATCCGCAGAATACATTCAATAAAAAGGGGACACACCATTGAAGAGAAGAATATGTCTTCATTTATAAACCTCCCTTCAACAAACAATACTCGATCTAAAGCCAGCACAAACCACCCGATACGGGAGATAACGTGGCAAGTTTCTGATCTGTATCCTATCAGGCACGCATTTGCAACTGTACGAATGTTTAAAAGGAAATGTTGCCTGAGGCACTGATGTGCATGCAACGTAACGATGGTGCTCGTAATTAAAGAAAAACAAACGGCTCATTTACGCAAGCAAGACACACGTGCGACTATCTGACAAGCATGAAAATTCAACAGAAAGCATACAAACCACCAATGATTAAAGGAGTACATTGATTCAAACACACTACATTGGTGGGAAAAGATCACCAAACAAGGGATCAGAAATACAAGGGTTAACAAAACAAAGAACAAGGTTCTCCATCTCTCTCTCTGCTCTCTCCAACACATCAAAGCGACGGTTCTCACGAGAAGTCGCTTCCCATCGATTGGCACCATGGCCATCTGCAAAAGCAGACATAACAGCCCGTCGGGCTCTTATCTCGCTCAGCAGATGAATTGAGCAGTCCTTCAAAGCCTGAGTAATCAGGCACGCCTCATGAAAACCCTCGAGCTTTTCTTCTGCCGCGTCGAGCATCGCCAGAGTCATCTCCGCCGGGTGAGGAGGGATGTCGGAAAGCACGGCCTTGAGAATCATCCGGAGCCAGAGAGAACCCATCGGGAGGGGGGACCCCCTACGGATCGAGAGTTCATGCATGGCTGAGTCGTATTCATTGTCAGTAAGGAGGGGATCCACCAACCGAGCAGAAAAGCGGGGGACCATTTCCTCAATAGGAACTTCCCATGGCTGTCGACGAGCATGAGGGCGATTGCAGGCCATGGCGCTCGTTTGTTTCTCAAGACAAGTTACTCCAAGATAAAAAAAAAATATAATAATAATAATATAAATCTCTTGGTGAGAGGAAAAGGGAAGCTATAGCCTCATATATAAGGAAATGCATTAAGTGCTGTGCGCGGAAAATCTTGCATGGTGAAACTATTTCCAAGGCCCAAAAAAGGAAAGGCATCGAAAATCGAGGAGATGAAACTATTTCCAAGGCCCTTTTTTCTGCGACCAATATTGTGCGCCGAAAATAGGGCATGAGAAGATTTTGTGAACAGCCACATCAAGGGACCCCACGTGCAGACTACGTGAGGACTAAACCTGATGTACACTAAAAAAATGGAGTAGCACCCTGCATATTGAAAGCACCAACAACAACAGTAGCAAAATGATAAAATCCCAGAGAAAAGACATGCAAACATAGAAAGACATAATAACAATTGTCACTCATACTTCAAGGGGTTCATACAAAATACAGAGGGCACATTTACAATGGTAAAACTTCAGATGCGGGACATGGGTTGAGAAACTCAAAATTAACTGTATTTAAGATTTTCCAAGCGTTTCGAACCTCCCGAGTATGCTTCCTCTCACGATCACAAGCATCGGGGTCCTCACGAATGTCCTCCACCCTCCGATAGGCGGCAAGTATGGCCGACTGCTGGAACATCTGATGCAGGAGATCAATAAGATTATCTCGCCTTCTCTTTGAGATCAAGTGCATCAGATACACCGATTGTACTTTATCCTCGGCGGCGTCCAATGCCCCAAGCGGCACACCAGCACAGAATAGAGGGAGAGCCTCCCTGATCGCCAGCACGATCAGCCTCAGAAGAGAAAAGCGACGGGGGAGTAGCCGATGGTTGTACTCATCAAAGCGGCTCATAATCTCGGCACATTGAGCATCGGTGAACTCCTTGTTCTGACTGCGGCCCAGTGCACGAATATTCCCATAGGAAATGATCTCGTCAAGACCATACAGATGGGCATCCATGATACCTGAAATAAAGGTCGTGACATCATTGCAAAACCCCCATCGCATTAATTGCAGAAGAACAACCTCGGGCCAAGAGACCCCAGGAAGCCTCTGTGTGAAGAAATCGAGTTCTTCGTTGGAATTAAATTCCTTATTGAGAAAAGGGAATTAAATTCCCAGAAACATGTTTTTTGATGGAATTAAATTCCATGGAGTTGAGACGCCATCATCATCTCCCCAAGGATCATCTAAACCCTAAAAGATCTACAGTTTGAAGATTAAGCAGTTTCATGTTCTTATGGAAAAATATGAAGAGAAAAGGGTAAAGAACCCTTGTTTTGGATTTAAAATCCAGAGAAATGTGAAGGTCCATCGTTGTCCAAGAACATTACCAGAGGAAAAAGGATTCCTTTCGAACAGAGTTAAACTCTGAAGATTGTTTCAAGACAGAGAACTAAGCTCTGAAAGCGAGAATTAAATTCTCAAAGAAGAAGTTCTCAGAAGAAGAAGATGAACAAAGTGAAGGCTCCTATTGTCACGACCCGAAAGAGCACGTGACTGGCCCTTGAAACATATGAAGCCTATAAGACTCCATCTGATCCAAGTAAGCCAAAAGCCCAGAAATCTAAAACCATTTTTAAGAATAAGTAAAGAAACTGGTTTAAAGAAGTGATGAAAAACATGTTTGAAATCAAGTTTTTTTAAATAACTAAGCCGAATGTGCATTTTAAAAACAATAAGGTCTTTTCTAAAAATTTCGGCAGAGTTTCTTTTGTAAAACTGGCCCCGAATGGGGTACAACAAAGATAACAATATATATATGCAATGATAAAGGCATCCCCAAGCGGGAGCTAGCTCTTCGTCAATCGACGGTCACAACCACACAAGATATAATATACAACGCCAAGCGGCGAGGATCAAATTCAAAGAAAAACTCAAAAACAATAAGAAACCGCAATACCACTAAGCGCAACTCTAAGGTCGAATAATATAACACTAAAGTCTATGTCTGAAACAATACACAGGTTTTGGTTGATGGACAATTTCTAGATACAATGAAATAAATACATGCAATGGTGATTCTTGATACGAAAGAATCCACCTACCAAAGCAAATCACCCGCAAGAAGGTAGTGTGCCAGAAATGCCGCAATAGAACCTGTACGGCAGAACCTGCAAGAACTGTGGCACAACGGGGGTGAGTTGCCAACTCGTGAATAGAAACATCTACAAGCAGAAACCGAAAGCAAGACATCCCTAGGTCCATACGATCAGTATATAAAATCCTCAATATACAAATATGCAGCCTATAGCAAGGCTAGGGTAAATATCTAACCCGAGTGCAATCTCATGTGTCTGTGTCAGTGCCTCAGATAACAATATAGCATATGAATGATATATGAATGCGTGAAAACAGAATACATTTACATGAAGCAACTGTTTTCATACTTTTAGTGAGATTTCCCTTGTATTTTTAAAATGAGGTACCATAATGAAATCAGCATAAAACTGTGCCTAGCATCGGCACAAACGAAATCCCAATATCCCGATATCTCAAAGTCTCAACCACGATATCTAGGGCGCCGTCAGTCCAGACCGGCCCCTACCATAAATCTCAAGACCACGACGGTATCCTCCGGATATCCGACGCGTCGGGTAAAATCACCGGTAGGTAGTACTCCCCTGCCAGGCTCAACGTCATCACCACATTCCTCTTGCCCCGGGGTACCGTACCGGGTCCACCATGTACCCGAAACGGTTCATCCGTCTCCTCGAATCGGGTTTCCAAATCCATCAGCAAACTCATGGTGGACGACTCATACATCATGGGAAAACCGCACTTTTTATTTTAAAAGAGAGAATATGTTTAATTGTGTTTTTGCGGTTTTCCTCCAAATCCAGAAAATCTCATAGAAGTCCAAATCCAAACTTCAATAGCATGCAAAATAGTGAATATATTCATGAGAATCCATGAATGCGGCATAACAATGAATAACAGTATGCAGGAAGTAGCAGGTAATAACTACAATGTCTAAACTACTAGCAAAAAGGCTATGTCAAGCAATACTATACTTTCTAAGGTGTACGTGACATGGCAATTACCGATGAAGATGTGTGTGAGCCGGCAAGTAAGTGTACGTGGTACATACGCATCATCGGTAATAGTGCTGGTGTCCTATCAGCATGATATTAATACTGGAGTATGAACATAGTAATAAAATGCGATGCAAAGCGAACCACAAAAGGGGAGTGGGAGCTGAAACTGGACGTAACTAAAACTAATCTGCATTAATCCAACATAAGTCCTACAATTGGTGCCTTTTGAAATAACACGAATCATGGGGTTTTGAAAATAGGGGCTACGGTGTTTTTGTGAAAAGATACGTCGTTTTTGAAATATCCGTAGATTCCCTTGAGCTGTCTTTAAAAATGCCCACGATTCGTTAGTTTTTGAAATAGGTAAGAAGTCTAATCTACTCTAACAACTACACTAACTATACGGCTGAACTAACAAGCTGAACTACAGGTAAGGAAACCGCCTAACATCTGAGTCGATATATATATATATATATAGATATAGTCGGTGATCTCGCCTCAATGTCATATCGTAAGATATCCTCGAGTTATGAGTGCGGATCTATCATCAATATCGGCTCGTACGGTAAATCATCGCACGACATCCCCAATAGCTGGGTAGGGTTCAACATCTCACTGTCTCATCACATAATAGGTATCACTATCATCAGATCAAATAGTCTGGGGTACTACTCTATGTCTAGTACAATCGATACCATCAAAGAAGTATGCATGCGGGGGTAAACACATATCCCAAGCCCGCAAGAATCACAAGTCATATCCCACATATGAATCGTATCAAATCACCGATCTCACGGCACAAGCCCACACCATCGACTCATCTCCAAAGTCATCCCATATCATCAAACACGGTGCAAGTACAAGAAACACACAAGTGTATACGTGTGGGTGCAAATCTATCCTATGGTTCGCAACTAGGAGCTATGCTGGTTATTTCTACCCCTAACTAACCAAGACACACTAAAGCTATCACACACATAAAAATACTACATAATACTAATTACGGACTGCGGGGGTGCTATACGCCATCCACCCGACTTCCCCCTGTAGATATAATCTACTCACCTGTATCCTGCGTGTCGGTGTCGATGTCTCCGTCATCTTCCGCATCGCCTCGGATCGTCGCGGTGTACCTACACGAATCACACGTATCGCATCGCATCAAAACCAATTCAATACTTGAAACGACACACTAAATCCAATACGATACGCTAAAACCGACACGATACGCAAAAAGGCTTATAGGTTAGAAACTACGGTTAGCCTTCGCAAAACAACTCGAAATCACTCGATATAGATGTACAAACGTCACACGATCGAGATAACACACTAACATCAAAATCTGGAAATCAAAACACGCAAAACCAAATCAAATTTCAAAGCTGCAACTTGAGAAAATGCTCCCAGATTTTATCTCAGGCCAAACCAAGGCAAATAAACAACTCCAGGGTGCTATGCAGGGTGTATATGAGGTATGGAAGCAAAATGGGGAGGTTTCATCACAGAGGGGCCGGCCACATACACTGTTTGGCCGGCCTGGCCGGCCCCCCTATTCCCAAAGGGGTTCGTACTCCTAGGGTGGCCTCCTGTGGTCTAATGTGGGTCTCTGGTATTGCTTATTTTACCTAGAAATGTCCCAGTGCATCCCAGATTTCCCTGCACACACAAACACTCACAAACCGACATGAAAGTCCCGAAATTCCGTATTTTTGGTTTCCAGTGGGATTGGGCTGGGTTTCTAGCTCTAGGGTGCTCATATGATCTCTTCTAAACTCAAATTCCCCCTCACAACTCACCATTTTCTCAAACCCTAACTAGTTTTCACCAAGTCCACAAATTCACCCGATATCGATTCTAAACTTGCATAGGGGTATAGGAAATGCTAAAATTAAGATCATGGTTCAGAAATTACCTCAATTGGCAACTCAAGAATTTTCTTGAGTTGCCCCTAGTGGCCACAATCCAAGCTTTCTTAGTCCATCTTGAAGATCTCGGGCTTGTGCACATTTTTAATGAAACCGACATGGGGTTTTGGTGTAGTTTTTGAGATGTTTTTGGGCTTTGAAGAGGGGAGGGAGATGAGGAAGGGGCAGCAGCAGTAGGAGGAGGAAGAAGAGGGAGAGAAATGAGGAATGAAGGGGTATGGCTAAGGGTATAAGTCAAAGTCCACCTCTCTCTCTCACCTACCCTCATTTTCTTTTCTTTTCTCTTTTCTTTTCCTTTCTCTTCCTTAAACCAAACCTTCTCACCTCAATAGTGAACACAAAAAGAAATCCATGGCTAGAAAAATGCACAAGTGTAGAAAATGTGATATGTGCATGTTTTGCACAAAATTGCCGAAAAACCCGATTAGCGATTTTAATCGCGATTAGCGCTAAATTAGTGTCAAAATGATCACAACAACTTAAAAATGTCATAATCCCAATAAATAACCCATTTTAGAATTTTCCATAATTTTTCTCAATTTTTTCCTATTTATTTGCATTTAAATATTAATTTAATATTAAAATAATCAATAAAATAATATTAAATCATAAAAATTCCCAAAATTAATATTTTATATTTTTGAAAATGTTACAATCTACCCCCCTTAAAGAAATTCGGTCCCCGAATTTAAATTTAAACCCCCAGATACAAAAACATTTCAGTAATAAACCAAAGTCGTCGGGGCTCCGAAACCATCAACACATAGAACGTCACAGCGCAATGCATGCGCAAGGGTACTGAGCAGATTACTCAAAAACAGAACTCCGTCAGGCATCCGCAATCATCGGAGTCAATGTAAAAACACAATGTCAAATCCAATACAAAACCGATATGATAGGGATCGGAACTACACATGTAGACATCCAATCTATACATAACACAATCCTGTGCGTCTGGTGCGCACTGAAATCAAAAATCCATATATGTGCTAAACAGGTGCACAAAACAACATCTAAGTGCAACGGGTGTGCACGAAGCATCCGTCATGGGCAACGTATGTGCCTGACAGCCAAGGTCCGGTGCATCTAACATGCACGAAGAAATCTCGATTTAGTGCATCGGGTGCGCACCAAAATCGTATCTAAAAACATGCGCCCAACATGCGCGAAAATCCAAATCGGTGCATCCATCGTGCACGAATGAAAATCTAAACCTTGCGCACTCAACATGCACGGAATCACGAAATCCAATAGCAAACACCGAACAGGCGTAAAGCACATCACCAGCACGGAGGCAAAAATCAATTATCAAAAATCCGGTCAAAATCAACGATATAATGCGGCTCAAACCAAAATCAGGTGTACCGCAAAGGAAAATCTCACAACCGTGTGCATCAGCGTGCACGAATCAAAGCATAACACTAAAATGCATGAAAACTCTGCGCAAAATATATAAATATCCAGTGGGTGCATGAAACCAATATCATAAAACTCAGTCACCAAAACTAAATCATGCAAACAGAACGCCCAAAATACCGAAATCCAAAATGACGGATACATGATAATTGAATCACAAAATCACAAATCATAAATACCGTCTTCGGTAGTTCCTCCTTCAAGGTCGAGAAGGAGTCGGTGCATCCACTGCTAGCAGCGCAGGATATCTACCTGCCTCTTGCTCACGGTCTGGCGTCTTCTGACTCTCTGGGTCCTTATCTTCCCTGTGGATTACCTATCACGCGGTCAATCGGCTCATCGGCCCTGTCAGGTGTGCTAACGGGGACGATTCCGTTCTGGCACTTCTCTGGTCACCTCTCGGTCAAACCTCACGACCACTCGTAAGGCAGCATATCACTGTCATCAGCCTCGGGCTCTCTGAAAGCACGTCACACATCTGATCCTGGGTGCAAACATCATTGCCGCAATGTCCTGGAAGGAATCCTGCTGAAGGTCTCTTCCGATTTCGCCTATGCCGATCTGCACAGAGGCTGGCTTTATTGCATAACCTCTTCTCACTCAAAAGACACCTGTGTCCTCAACACAATATTTTCTCAGAAACTGGTCACATCCCAACGTCTCTGTAAGCATATCAGGTCTCTAGTCTCGACGGGAAGCAATGACAGCTCGTCAGTGTCTCGCACGAACCTCTTGTTCCAACTGTCTCCATCGTTGTCCACTATGACGTCACGCCAAGCTACTATGCACTGCACTGTTCTCGGCCACGGTCAATCTGAAGTCTCTCACACGGACTCGAAATCGCGTATTCTGTAGCTTCATCATTCTGTAGCAGATGTCAGGCCGAACAGGTCCTCGGGAACACGTCCCAACCATCGGAGGAAAACTCATCACTCGTCCGTACTTGATCAATTCGCAACGCATCTGGGTAAGTTCCTTTATCCGATCCTGGTCAACTACCTCGTCGACAATGCCGAACTCTGGCCTGCTGGGTGTGCGCAACACGACCACTCCTGGTCTAGGTCTTCTCGTATCGTACTCCAGAAAGGTCCTGTCGAGGTCCCTTTCACAAATCTCAATCCTGCCGAAATGCCCGGAAGTCATCATCCAATGCTGAAGCTAAAGCTTATTCCGGAACGGCTGCATACTTATCGCGCTTCTTCCTGGAAGATATATCCATATACAACGCCTCGGGGTGCGTATCACATCTCTAATGTCAGCGGAGTGGGACGTCATCTCGTCGAAATCTCGTACGAACTCTTATCTTCATTCTGCTCAAATGTCGACTGATTCGGACTCGTCTCATCGTGGCTACACGAACTGCGCCCCGACGGCTATGCTCGTATCTGGAGTGTCCCAAGCAGTGTCCCATCACGATATCCGAAAGATGTCGAACCATCCGATCGACTCGTCAGATCCTCATAATCCCCCAAGAGCTCACATCTCGGGTACAGTTTAATAGTATCGAGTACATGCCACAGCGTCGGTGGTCCAGCCGTAGAAGGCAAACCCAAGCCTCACTAATGGCGCCGCGGAACCGCCGTAAACCCTAAGGTTCAAAGGCTGTCACACGGTCATTAAGTCGAGTTAGGGTTTCATTCTTCTAGAGGGTCTATAGAATCACCTGCATGTCTTTCCGTATACTTTAAACTTGGAAAATAGGCTCCTGACATTCGATCGTCTCTATCGACTCTCAATGAACCTGCGTGAAGTCGTCTCTAGCTGAAATCAATCCACCTGATGACCTCGCATCGGGGTAAGCGAATTCACCACACGTCCTAGTCATTCATCCTCAGGTGACTACCGACTCGCTATCATCTCTCTAAGAACATGCTCATGCTGCAGTAGCTCCAATCATCTGGGCGATATCTCATCATTTGCAGCAACAACTGGCTCATATGCCTGTATGCCGAATAGCGCCTCAATCCTCCAGGAAAGGCAATACATAAGCGGTCATCACTGAATCAGCCTGCTCTAGATCTGAGTAAGACTCTCCACACTGGAAATCTTCAACTCGACTGGGCCCGCTCTGGCGCAAAATCGGACGAATCACCTTCGTCTCTCAAATCGGGTAGACTAGCTATCATCTGCCGCATATCTGCCTGGAAGCTCCGGTAATCTCAGCTCGTAAGCTCCGAAAGCGACATCCTGTCAATCTCAGCAACAGCTGGTCCATCTGTCTGCACGGTAGGCGACATCACAATCTCTGAGGTATGCTGTACATCAACAGTCCTCTCTCAACTGGCAGCTCTAACAATGGCCCGATCATCCGGTGCAAGACCAAGCACTCGCCTCCACTAGAGGTCACAATCACCAACACTAACTCGAGACGTTCCCATGTCACCAGAAAACACAATGGTCGGCTCTCGTACTAAACGAGCTCACACCGGCCGTAAACCTAGCAGCAGCCCAAACTGCGCTCAAACATGGTGATAGGAACCTCAATCGAGTATCAAAGAGAGCACATCAGTGGCAAGAAGGGAAACAACAGATCCAAAGTGGATACATGATCATAGGGAGGAACAACATCAATGAAGGTATGATCATGAAACTAATAGAATCGGGGATCTCAAATGGATGTATAATCCTGGATATAAAGAGAATCACTGATCTCAAAAGTATGCACATCCTAAGGTTCCTTAAGCGGAGTGGCGTGTCGTAAGTATGCCGCGGAACATACCAACGGTACGTCACTCTACTTTAGTCACCTAATCCATCAACCAAGGGTCATCCTAAAACGACGAAAGTTCGGGTTTACACCCCCTCGACCAAGTCTAAGTTCCGTAAGGTCAAGCCTAAGCTCCGTATATAAATAACTCCCTAGGCTCCACATAGTCAAACTTAGACTCGAACCAAGGTCAACCTAGCGCTCTGATACCAACTTTGTCACGACCCGAAAGAGCACGTGACTGGCCCTTGAAACATATGAAGCCTATAGGACTCCATCTGATCCAAGTAAGCCAAAAGCCCAGAAATCTAAAACCATTTTTAAGAATAAGTAAAGAAACTGGTTTAAAGAAGTGATGAAAAACATGTTTGAAATCAAGTTTTTTTAAATAACTAAGCCGAATGTGCATTTTAAAAACAATAAGGTCTTTTCTAAAAATTTCGGCAGAGTTTCTTTTGTAAAACTGGCCCCGAATGGGGTACAACAAGGATAACAATATATATATGCAATGATAAAGGCATCCCCAAGCGGGAGCTAGCTCTTCGTCAATCAACGGTCACAACCACACAAGATATAATATACAACGCCAAGTGGCGAGGATCAAATTCAAAGAAAAAATCAAAAACAATAAGAAACCGCAATACCACTAAGCGCAACTCTAAGGTCGAATAATATAACACTAAAGTCTATGTCTGAAACAATACACAGGTTTTGGTTGATGGACAATTTCTAGATACAATGAAATAAATACATGCAATGGTGATTCTTGATACGAAAGAATCCACCTACCAAAGCAAATCACCCGCAAGAAGGTAGTGTGCCAGAAATGCCGCAATAGAACCTGTACGGCAGAACCTGCAAGAACTGTGGCACAACGGGGGTGAGTTGCCAACTCGTGAATAGAAACATCTACAAGCAGAAACCGAAAGCAAGACATCCCTAGGTCCATACGATCAGTATATAAAATCCTCAATATACAAATATGCAGCCTATAGCAAGGCTAGGGTAAATATCTAACCCGAGTGCAATCTCATGTGTCTGTGTCAGTGCCTCAGATAACAATATAGCATATGAATGATATATGAATGCGTGAAAACAGAATACATTTACATGAAGCAACTGTTTTCATACTTTTAGTGAGATTTCCCTTGTATTTTTAAAATGAGGTACCATAATGAAATCAGCATAAAACTGTGCCTAGCATCGGCACAAACGAAATCCCAATATCCCGATATCTCAAAGTCTCAACCACGATATCTAGGGCGCCGTCAGTCCAGACCGGCCCCTACCATAAATCTCAAGACCACGACGGTATCCTCCGGATATCCGACGCGTCGGGTAAAATCACCGGTAGGTAGTACTCCCCTGCCAGGCTCAACGTCATCACCACATTCCTCTTGCCCCGGGGTACCGTACCGGGTCCACCATGTACCCGAAACGGTTCATCCGTCTCCTCGAATCGGGTTTCCAAATCCATCAGCAAACTCATGGTGGACGACTCATACATCATGGGAAAACCGCACTTTTTATTTTAAAAGAGAGAATATGTTTAATTGTGTTTTTGCGGTTTTCCTCCAAATCCAGAAAATCTCATAGAAGTCCAAATCCAAACTTCAATAGCATGCAAAATAGTGAATATATTCATGAGAATCCATGAATGCGGCATAACAATGAATAACAGTATGCAGGAAGTAGCAGGTAATAACTACAATGTCTAAACTACTAGCAAAAAGGCTATGTCAAGCAATACTATACTTTCTAAGGTGTACGTGACATGGCAATTACCGATGAAGATGTGTGTGAGCCGGCAAGTAAGTGTACGTGGTACATACGCATCATCGGTAATAGTGCTGGTGTCCTATCAGCATGATATTAATACTGGAGTATGAACATAGTAATAAAATGCGATGCAAAGCGAACCACAAAAGGGGAGTGGGAGCTGAAACTGGACGTAACTAAAACTAATCTGCATTAATCCAACATAAGTCCTACAATTGGTGCCTTTTGAAATAACACGAATCATGGGGTTTTGAAAATAGGGGCTACGGTGTTTTTGTGAAAAGATACGTCGTTTTTGAAATATCCGTAGATTCCCTTGAGCTGTCTTTAAAAATGCCCACGATTCGTTAGTTTTTGAAATAGGTAAGAAGTCTAATCTACTCTAACAACTACACTAACTATACGGCTGAACTAACAAGCTGAACTACAGGTAAGGAAACCGCCTAACATCTGAGTCGATATATATATATATATATATAGATATAGTCGGTGATCTCGCCTCAATGTCATATCGTAAGATATCCTCGAGTTATGAGTGCGGATCTATCATCAATATCGGCTCGTACGGTAAATCATCGCACGGCATCCCCAATAGCTGGGTAGGGTTCAACATCTCACTGTCTCATCACATAATAGGTATCACTATCATCAGATCAAATAGTCTGGGGTACTACTCTATGTCTAGTACAATCGATACCATCAAAGAAGTATGCATGCGGGGGTAAACACATATCCCAAGCCCGCAAGAATCACAAGTCATATCCCACATATGAATCGTATCAAATCACCGATCTCACGGCACAAGCCCACACCATCGACTCATCTCCAAAGTCATCCCATATCATCAAACACGGTGCAAGTACAAGAAACACACAAGTGTATACGTGTGGGTGCAAATCTATCCTATGGTTCGCAACTAGGAGCTATGCTGGTTATTTCTACCCCTAACTAACCAAGACACACTAAAGCTATCACACACATAAAAATACTACATAATACTAATTACGGACTGCGGGGGTGCTATACGCCATCCACCCGACTTCCCCCTGTAGATATAATCTACTCACCTGTATCCTGCGTGTCGGTGTCGATGTCTCCGTCATCTTCCGCATCGCCTCGGATCGTCGCGGTGTACCTACACGAATCACACGTATCGCATCGCATCAAAACCAATTCAATACTTGAAATGACACACTAAATCCAATACGATACGCTAAAACCGACACGATACGCAAAAAGGCTTATAGGTTAGAAACTACGGTTAGCCTTCGCAAAACAACTCGAAATCACTCGATATAGATGTACAAACGTCACACGATCGAGATAACACACTAACATCAAAATCTGGAAATCAAAACACGCAAAACCAAATCAAATTTCAAAGCTGCAACTTGAGAAAATGCTCCCAGATTTTATCTCAGGCCAAACCAAGGCAAATAAACAACTCCAGGGTGCTATGCAGGGTGTATATGAGGTATGGAAGCAAAATGGGGAGGTTTCATCACAGAGGGGCCGGCCACATACACTGTTTGGCCGGCCTGGCCGGCCCCCCTATTCCCAAAGGGGTTCGTACTCCTAGGGTGGCCTCCTGTGGTCTAATGTGGGTCTCTGGTATTGCTTATTTTACCTAGAAATGTCCCAGTGCATCCCAGATTTCCCTGCACACACAAACACTCACAAACCGACATGAAAGTCCCGAAATTCCGTATTTTTGGTTTCCAGTGGGATTGGGCTGGGTTTCTAGCTCTAGGGTGCTCATATGATCTCTTCTAAACTCAAATTCCCCCTCACAACTCACCATTTTCTCAAACCCTAACTAGTTTTCACCAAGTCCACAAATTCACCCGATATCGATTCTAAACTTGCATAGGGGTATAGGAAATGCTAAAATTAAGATCATGGTTCAGAAATTACCTCAATTGGCAACTCAAGAATTTTCTTGAGTTGCCCCTAGTGGCCACAATCCAAGCTTTCTTAGTCCATCTTGAAGATCTCGGGCTTGTGCACATTTTTAATGAAACCGACATGGGGTTTTGGTGTAGTTTTTGAGATGTTTTTGGGCTTTGAAGAGGGGAGGGAGATGAGGAAGGGGCAGCAGCAGTAGGAGGAGGAAGAAGAGGGAGAGCAATGAGGAATGAAGGGGTATGGCTAAGGGTATAAGTCAAAGTCCACCTCTCTCTCTCACCTACCCTCATTTTCTTTTCTTTTCTCTTTTCTTTTCCTTTCTCTTCCTTAAACCAAACCTTCTCACCTCAATAGTGAACACAAAAAGAAATCCATGGCTAGAAAAATGCACAAGTGTAGAAAATGTGATATGTGCAAGTTTTGCACAAAATTGCCGAAAAACCCGATTAGCGATTTTAATCGCGATTAGCGCTAAATTAGTGTCAAAATGATCACAACAACTTAAAAATGTCATAATCCCAATAAATAACCCATTTTAGAATTTTCCATAATTTTTCTCAATTTTTTCCTATTTATTTGCATTTAAATATTAATTTAATATTAAAATAATCAATAAAATAATATTAAATCATAAAAATTCCCAAAATTAATATTTTATATTTTTGAAAATGTTACACCTATGAAGAGACAGAGGTATTTATAGAAGACAATGGAAACGTTTCATCTCCCCAGATCCCTAGAGGAATCCAACGGTCACAAGGGGTGACAGCGTTGCACTCACGTGCAGACACGTGAGAACAACGCTGTGGGGGCATTTGTTTCCTGATTTAAAATCAGGAAAGCTTCTGGGAAAAGCTTCAGAAAAGGGTCACGTGCTTACACGTGACTAGCGGTCACGTGTTGGCACGTGACACTTAAAAGCATCATCAAGTCAAGTTCAGTTTCCTGACTACGTTGAAGAAAATGGGCTTCAGAAAGAGTCACGTGCTCCCACGTGACCAGGGTCACGTGGCGACACGTGACATTTAAATGCAAGCGTCAAAGGCACACCAGTTCCCTGATCAAGTCAAGGAAAAGGCTTCAGAAGAGGTCACGTGCTTCCACGTGACCAGGGTCACGTGTTGGCACGTGACGTTCAAGACAGCAGACTCGTTCTCCAGATGAACCAAGGAAAGAGAGTTCAAACAAGGGTCACGTGCTCACACGTGACCAGGAGTCACGTGGTGGCACGTGACGTTTAAGCAACGATCGGAAGACAAAGCGCAAAAGAAAGGAAAAGGCTCATTCCAAAGGGGGTCACGTGCTCACACGTGACCATGGGTCACGTGGTCACACGTGACCGGCTTTCAAAGCCCATTTTGTCAACAGAATTAAATTCTGAGAGAAATTCAAATCTTTCCAAAGAAAGCAACTATCTGGAACCAATCAAATTAAAGATTCAGAGGTGATGAAATATCATCTATCTATGGGAAAATCTCGGGTCTGGAAAGATTTCCCCTTTAAATCTAATCGAAACAACAAAGGAAAAATCCTTGGATTTGAAATCCAATGGTGAATAAAATTCACCCAACAATCTAAAGGTCCAAAATGAATGATGGATGCAAATCAAATCTCTCATGAAGATTCGTCAAAAAACTGATTGATTCGGCTGCTTCTCCTATAAATAGGAGCCAAGAGACACAGAGAAGATATATACAGAGACAGGGAGAGAAAAAGAAAAAGAAGAGAGCTTCGATACTTGGAGAAACTTGGATCTTCTGCAAAAAACCCTAGGTAAGAAAGGGAAAAGCTCCTTGAAAGAAGAAGAGAATTTAATTCTCAACAGAGTTTAACTCTGATACATAAAAACAGAAGAATATATTTCTTCTCTCTTTGATAGAGGATCTGCAAAGTGCACATCTCCCCTTAAGGTTGAGAATTTAATTCTCAATGGGTCGAGATCCTGCCATGCAGATCCAAAACATAGAGAGGGAATGCAAGCATGAGAATTTAATTCTCACAGAACTATAGGAATTTAATTCCTTTAAAATAAAATTAGGGCTTGACCCTGTATCATGGGAATTTAATTCCTTCAGAACAAAAGAAACAGAGTTTAACCCTAATTAAGAACTTAGTTCTGTCGAAACAACGGGAATTTAAATCCCTTAATCATCATTTAACAGGGAATGGGAATTCAATTCCTTAAAAGCTTTTATTAGGGTTTAACCCTATTCAGTTCTTCACATATACGAGGAATTTAATTCCTACGGAATATTTAGAGTTCAACTCTATTCAGAATATAAACCTTCAAAAGGAAGTAGGAATTTAATTCCTCTGAAATTTAAAGCTTGAGGAATTTAATTCCTGAAAAAAGATTAACAAAGCCTCTAAACAAAATACATAGAGGCAGGGTCACGTGTCATCACGTGACCCCCCAAGAGATCTACAGAAAGCCCCTTTGAGGCAGCACCCCACGTGATCCACGTGACCCTTGGCAGAAGCTCTAATACATAGGCATTTGAATGCCCATCACGTGATGGCACGTGATGCTCTGAAAGACGTGATAATCTCAGCAGAATAAATGAAGGAAGGGCGCTCTCACGTGCTGCCACGTGACCCCTCTTGCCTTAGTGTTTAACACTAAATTAAAACTCTCGAACCCAGTGTTAAAACACTGTTGGGCCTTAGTGTTCAACACTAATTAAAAAGCTTTATTTGCAGTGTTCAACACTGATCTGTTTAGTGTTTAACACTAATTTGAAAAGCCTTGTTGCTGGTGTTTAATACCAATTATCTCTTAGTGTTAAACACTAACTTGTCAACCTCATTCCCAGTGTTCAACACTGATTGCTCTGTAGTGTTTAACACTAGGCTTTGGCCCAATTGGCCTAAATAGATAGAGGCAAAGCTTCTCCTGATTGGACTTAGCCCAAGATGGCCATAAGTCCTCAATTTGTGATTAACTGGGCCAATGGACTCATAACACAATTAATTCGTCTTGACCCCAAATTGGGCCAAGGACTATTTAATCCACTCCGGTCCTAGGGTACATCTCTTCACTCCTTTGATACTTGGCATTGTAATCCCTCAATGTCTTCAAAGAGGTGACGGGTCCCGACGACCACACATTGATACGGACTGCGGGGTCCTTAAACCCGTGTTTAATGCAAATTCCTGGTTACGTGGAACGCGGATAATGTCACTCTTTGACCCCGTGGAAAACGTCCAGAGCGGAGCCTGGTCCTCGCAGAGCACGGCAGTGAACCCGCGTGAAGCATCCGGAGCACATAATGGACTGTGGGGTCCTTAAACCCATGGACTACGACGTCCTTAACCTTGACCGAGATGTCTTAAAACTAACAACGGACTGTGGGGTCCTTAAACCCATGGACTACGACGTCCTTAACCTTGACCGAGATGTCTTAAAACTAACAGTGGACCGCAATGTCCTTAAACTACCCATGTACCGCAATGTCCTTAAACTAGAACAATAGAGCCCCGCGTGCTCTTTTGTCGGATCTAAACGGTCCCGTTTAAGTTAATCTTAGCCTCAAAGATGGCTAACGTATCCTTAAACCTTCAAACAGAGTGGACTATAAATCCCCCCAATTAACTCTGGCTCAAGGGTACATCTCTGAACTCCTCTGACATTCGTCGTTGTAATTCTTCAACGTCGTCAGAGAGGTGACGGGTCCTGACAGCCATACATACGTTGGACCTCTAGGTCCCTAAACTGGAACAATGGAGTCCAAACACTCCTTTATCGGATCTAAACGATCCTGTTATGTTGATCTTAGTCACAAAGTTAGACTAACGTATCCTTAACAAACGTTTGAGTTGATCTTAGCCTCAAGTATGGCTGACGTATCCTCAAACCAAACCTCCAAACCCAAATCTAAGATAATACGGATTTGGACTAGTCCACGCCCTACGGGCGACGACATAACTCAGTCTCCGTAAACAATCCACGGGCAACAAAACACAAAACAAACACCCACGACACGAAGTGACCAGCTGGAGAAGGAGAAAGTTGTTACCGTAATGCGGTAGCGTAATTAACTGCAGGGGCTTGCGCCTGCAGGGAAGAGCGTCCCCACAATCAAAAAACCCCTCAAGCGAGGGGGAATCTGACGAAGTCTGCTACATCGGACGCATCCGCTTAAACCTTCGATACATGGTGCCATAAATCAACTTGGCATCTTCGGAGAGGTGAACGGATAGCACCAATTAGCATCTGCCCCGAATCTCAGTGCCAAGACATCGCAGTCTTGTGCGCCGTCTTTCGGAGGGGAACATGCCTCACTTCTGGGATTGACAGGTAACTTGCTGCGCTCGTAGGGGTCCAGGTTTTCATTGCACAGGCTATCCACACGACCGGGAACGTCGAGTTTTATTTGCGGCTCAAATGAAACCCGAGGCTCCAAGATTATCCACCATTCTGTATTGTTGGCTGAGATTCTATGATGTTGATTATTATCATGCCTGGGACGAATGTTGTATATACTTATATATATATATACTAGTAGATGTTGTATATATTTTGCACCCGCACTAGTCCAGCCCCCGCTCTGTCGTTAGTTAAGTAACCTAACGGGTGATGACGAGGCCCAGTGGCAAATGCAGATAGCATATACGTATATTTTATTTTCGTTCTTTTCTGGTGTGATAGGTTAATTGATGGGACCGCATTAATTTTGATTAATGCAAGAAAATAAACCTAAAAGATGTTGTTGGAACAATTTTCAAAAAGCTGTTATTGCAAGGACGTTCTTTTTTGTTTTGCACAGAGGTATTCGGTTATGAATATCCAGCACCTCATTCGACGAGGTAAGGGCCGAGATCCCTTCATCGGGAATGACCCCTTGGACAGAGGTTTGCGTCAGGGTAATAACTTCACTATAGTCGATTATTTTTGCTTTGCATCGTGGTATTCAGTTTGGAATATCCTGCACCTTATTCGACGAGGAAAGAGCCGAGATACCTTCACAGGGAGTGACCTCTTTAGCAAAAGTTTTCGCCACTATATATTTACAAAGCTATCAGGTTCCTTCAGCGAAATCAAGTTCATTACGTTAACGGGTTTTTCGCCAAAATCCCAGCCATAGCCCTCCGTCGTTTCAGATAATTAATACTTAGTATTCGTGCTGCGTTTGTTGATTATTCGTCAAGGCACAGTGAACGGTAGCTAAGTAATAATTCTCTGTTGCACTGATAGATGCGATTGGTTAGGTCGGTCGCATGATTTTGTTGATTATTCGTCAAGGATCATGCGGGTGGGTCTAATGCAATCCTGGATAATGACGGGTTGAACTTGACAAGGACCTTTTGATTTGTTGATTATTCGTCAAGGTCACTTGGGTCCTAGGGGTAAAAACCACATCGGGAGTTTCAAATATACAGGAAACTTGCAGATTTAGCGTACCTTCTGGAGTGTAGTGACTAGAGTGGATTCCATCTAGGTCATTACACAATGATAGTTGGATCCCGATCCCACTGATGAGTAGGATTACTTTTGGGAGATTATTTCAATTAACAATCAATGCTATAAACCAAGTAGGTGTCTAGAACGGTGTTAGCAGGGCTACGCCTCCAGGGAAAAGAAGTTATATAATTAAAGAACTTCGCGAAAGTGTTGGAAAACCTCCCTCGAAGTACCAACACTAGCCTGGCTGAAAAGTTAAGCAAGTATTGTGACGTGTGATTAAATCCTGACTAGTTCTTCTTTTAGGGTTTGAAGAAGAATTTGAGGAAACAGTGGGAGCCATCCTGGTTAGACAAATTAATAACCAATCTAATCTTGCAAGAGCGCACGCTGAGTGTTTCTTTTTCTCTCTCTCTAGGTAGCAACCATTTCACGCCCTAATCAAGATAATAAAATGTATCGCTTGACCGATCCGAATTCTTATTCGAGGCTGGGGAACGTCGGTTCGGCTCTAACTTACGACAACAGTCATAAGTGTGAGCAAGGGAAAGAGGATTGTATGGATTCCAAGGAGACCCAAGTGAAGAAGAAGCATACTATTGCATCTACTTCAGGTGTTCTTGTAGTTGAGAACTGCTTTTCGGTCAGTCCTACTTTCTGGGTACTAGATAACGGATTAGGATCTCATATCTGTAATTTATTGCAGGGACTGAGAAAAAGTAGGATCGTTGGACATGGTGATATGTCCCTCTGGGTAGGGAACGGAGTACAAGTTAATGCTGCAGCCGTCGGTGAATATCACCTAGTGTTGCCAAATGGCAATACTATGATTTTGAACAATTGCTACTATGTACCTTCCATGGTTTGCAACATCATATCAGTTTCTTTACTTGATAAAGATGGATATAATTTTGTTCTTAATAGAAATATCATGAACATTTACCTTGATAAGGTACTGGTTGCAGAAGGTACACTGTGTAATGGTATCTATGTTCTAATTCAGAATACAGTTCTCAATGTACAAAACACACGCAAGAGGAAGAGTTCAGATACGAATGAATCCTACTTGTGGCATTGTAGACTTGGTCATATCGGAGAGAAATGACTAAGTAAGTTATATAAAGATGGACTCTTGAATACATTCGAATTTTCATCTTATGAAACTTGTCAGTCTTGTCTCAAAGGAAAGATAACCAAATCTCCGTTCACCGGACATGGAGAAAGAGCAGCAGAGCTCTTGGAACTCATACACAGTGATGTGTGTGGTCCAATGTCTATACATGCAAGGGGTTGATTCTCGTATTTCATCACATTCACTGACGATCTCTCTAGATTCGGATATGTGTATCTTATGAAACACAAATCCGAAGCTTTTGAGAAATTCAAAGAATTCCGAAACGAAGTAGAGAACCAGATTGGAAAAAGTATCAAGATCCTCCGATCAGATAGAGGAGGGGAGTAGTTAAGCACGGAATTCCTAGATTACTTAAAAGAGAATGGAATTCTCTCTCAGCTTACTCCTCCGTATACACCACAACACAACGGTGTATCGGAGCGGAGGAATCGTACCCTATTGGATATGGTTCGCTCTATGATGAGTAGTGCTGAGTTGCCTCTTTCATTCTGGGGATATGCGCTTCAGACAGCGGCATACCTTTTGAATCAAGTTCCGTCCAAATCTATGCCTAAAACTCCGTATGAAATATGGAGTAGTAAGAAACCATGTCTTAAATTTATTAAGTTATGGGGTTGTCCGGCCTATGTGAAAACACAGAAACTGGACAATCTTTAGGCACGTTCAGTTCTATGTAAATTTGTGGGATATCCTAAGGATTCACTAGGATATCTGTTCTACTACACTGAGGAACAGAAGGTGTTTGTATCTCGCCATGCTACCTTTTTAGAAAGGGAGTTTCTTGCAAAAGAAACTAGTTGGGGTACGGTAGAACTGGGAGAAATCCATAAACTACAAAATGTAACTGAAGATTTGGAGGAACCACTAGATTCAGTAATCCCAGACGAACCTCAGCCACTCCGCAGATCAGGTAGGATTTCTCATCCGCCCGAGAGATACTACGGTTTTCTCATAGACGGGGATCGAGAGGATTGCATCTTGGAAGAAGATGATCCTACCAGTTTCAGGCAGGCCATTATCAGTAGAGACTCTGATAAATGGCTGGATGCTATGCGATCCGAAATGGAGTCCATGTACACCAATAAAGTATGGACCTTGGATATTGCTCCACCTGGGGTAAAACCCGTTGGATGCAAATGGATCTACAAAAGAAAACTTGGTGTAGATGGGCAGGAGGAAACCTATAAGGCTAGACTCGTTGCAAAAGGTTTTCGTCAAAGACCTGGTGTTGTCTATGATGAAACTTTTTCTCCAGTGGCTATGCTCAAATCCATCCAGATCCTACTTGCCATTGCTGCCATCCATGACTATGAAATCTGGCAGATGGACGTAAAAACGGCTTTTCTAAATGGCAGTTTGGAAGAATGCGTTTATATGGATTAGCCAGATGGTTTTATAGACAGTGGGAGCAGCGGGAAGGTGTGCAAGTTGCTTAAATCCATTTATGGATTAAATCAAGTATCGCTGAGCTGGAACATCTGTTTTGATGAAGCAATCAAAGAATTTGACTTCATCAAGAACGAGGATGAGCCTTGTATTTATAAGAAGATTGTAGGACGAACTGTCGTATTCCTAGTCTTATACGTGGACGACATTCTTTTGATAGGAAATGACATTCCTATGCTATAATCGGTCAAGCTATTCTTGTCACAACGGTTTTCCATAAAGGACCTGGGTGATGCCTCGTGCATTCTGGGGATCAAGATCTACAGAGATAGATCCAAGAGATTACTGGGACTTTCGCAATCCAGGTACATAGAGACCGTACTAAAGAGATTTAGTATGGAAGATTCCAAGCGTGGTAATATACCCGCATTGCACGGAATCACCCTCTCCAAGAAGATGTCTCCCAAGACTGACGAGAAGAGGGTTCGCATGAGCACTATACCCTACGCTTCGGCAGTAGGATCTATAATGTATGTGATGCTATGTATAAGACCAGATGTAGCTTACGCACTAAGTGTGGTGAGCCGGTATCAGTCAGACCCAGATGAGAACCACTGGACAGCAGTGAAGAACATTCTCAAGTACCTATGAAGGACTAAGGAGATGTTCCTGGTTTACGGTAATGGAGACCTCAGGGTCGAGTCCTTTACTGATTCAAGCTTCCAGAGTGACAAGGACGACAGAAAGTCTGTCTCAGGTTTTGTGTTTACCCTCAACGGAGGGGCGGTGTGTTGGAGAAGTTCTAAATAGGATACCGTCGCAGACTCAACGATGGAGGCTGAATACATTGCTGCAAGCGATGCCGCAAAAGAAGCGGTCTGGATGAAGAAGTTCATTAGTGAACTTCAGGTGGTTCCGTCCATTGTTGACCCAATACCTTTGTATTGCGATAAAAATGGGGCTATAGCTTTAGCGAAGGAACCACGGTCCCATCAGAACTCCAGAAACATCTTAAGGCTGTATCACCTGATCAGGGAGATCATTGATCGCCAGGAGATCGAGGTATGGAGAGGGGACACTAAAGACAACACGGAGGATCCATTCACAAAGGCCCTCCCCCAAACACAGTTCGAGCGACTTTTTGAGCTATTGGGTATGCGGTACGCCAGCAGCTGGCCTTAGTGCAGACGTTGGGTATGCGGTACACCAATTACTGGCCTTTAGTGCAAGTGGGAGATTGCTGGATATGTATGCCCTAGAGGCCATTATTGTATAGTACTAATTTGTATATTACATTTTGGAAGCTTGGGATATATACATGGATTGACGACAGTCTTGCTTGATATTGTAGTATGCTACTTGGTTTGTATCTATCTTAATATGTGTTTATGTTTCTTTTAACATATCGCTAATACATATTGATGGAGCCCTTAGGATCTTTGCTTGACTACCGGCGTTGTGATGGCGATCACACTAGTGGGGGCTGGATAGTCTATAAGCACATCCTTATACAGGTCCCTAGTCGTAGGATTATCGAGACATGGCATCGATACTCCAGAGTAGACTGGTGCATACGCTTCTCATCCCAGCAGGGGAGATGGTCTGTCCCACAGCCATCAGTACGTCGTACTGGAGATAGTATGCAGGTGCTCATTAGGTTACGAGTACACTGGATAGGACTCGTCGGGAACTGTTGGTTGGTATTATACCTATCGTCAGTTAACAGTTCCCAGGTGACATGAGTACAGCTTAGTCCGTTGACTTGACACTGTCACTTCGCCTCAAGTGTGTTACCATTGTTCTTAGATTACTACCCTACCACGGCTCTATTGAGTCATTCAAACAGGTAGTAGTTAGGTGCAGTCCCGAAGCACTTGGAGGCAGTGACGGTTAGATAGGATTCGTCTCTCCCGGTATTGGGAGTTGATATCGCGCTGTGTCTAGGAGAGCCATTACACAAAGTCCTTGGCCAGGGCAAGCGAGATTTACTGGTAGTGTTTCCAGTAGTTTCTCAGGTGTTCTGGGCTACACTCCGACACAACTTGTACCGCTATTAGGGGTCTGAAGTTTGCCGCCCCCGTAGGCCCGACATGCGATACTCTTAGACGAACAGACCAGACTGTACGGAGATTGTCACATTCAGGCTCAGTAGGAGTTCAGATGGGTTCATCTCATCGGTCTTCTTATCGTCATCTACCTAGGAACTGTTACATACAGCTAGTACCGCTTGCGGCCTGTGGTTAAATCCACTGCCAGCGTAGTGTCGAGTCTTTAGAGTCCCACACAGAGGGTTGTTCATCTTTGGGAGAAAAGAGTAGAGGTCATATGGTTTTACGACAGGGTTCGTTCACATATGTGTACTTATGCGTGTTCGGTGTTTGGGAAGTTGATACTAGTGGGCTTTGGTTTAAGCCAGATCCTAGTATTTGGTTTCGGGTTGGTTCGGTCTCATTGTATTCGTGTTCCTCGGAACACGGATGCGGGTGTGTATACACAGTTGACAGAGGCAGAGGAACCTCATTAGGGTTTTGACCATTGACTTGATTAAAACCATAATGAGATGGAGAAAATTGATTAATGAGTTTTAATTAAAGATAATTGTATCATGGTTAATTGGTTTGACCATTTGAGTTTGTTGACCCATGTTGACTTAGATATTTTTGTGAGCATGCTTAGCATTTATTGTGACATGATAATGGTCAAATCAACATCAACCATGACAATTTATCCTAATTAAAATTATCATTATTCTTTTTCATCATATGAGAGCTATCTCCTCATTTCAACATGATACATTCTCTCTCTTGCAAGCTCTCTCCTCTTCCTCTCTCAAGGCTCTCTTGTTTCATGAGTTGAAAATCAAGAGCTTTGTGAGATCTAACCACTAAAACAACTCTCTACTCACTCTAGGGTTCTTAGTCTAGCACACCAAGCACCTTAGTTACTTCAAGATAGAGGTTGGAGCTCAAGGTAGAGGCCTTCGGGTGGATCTTTCTTTGGCAAAGAGAAGACGGTGAGGAGGAGCCATCTAGACCACTCCAAGGAGCTCACAACAAGGAGAAGCAACACAAGAAGAGAAGGATTTCAAGACTTAGGTATAACTTTCTATCATAGTAGATAGAACTCTTCTTTTGCTAGTTAGGTTTATGGTAAAGATCCGAGTTTAGTGTTATTCTAGCACCAAGTTTATGTTCGCTATAAAAAAATTTTGTTCCGCATTTGGCCACGGATGTTGGCTGGGGCGCTAGTGTAACCCTTCACGTTGTCTGGATGTTTCTGGTGTGGGAGTTTCCATCACCTCGTTAGGAATTGTATCATGGTACGCCATAGAAAGGCAGCCGTACCATATGTTACCTTACCACCTTCACTTCAGGGAGTGTGTCCTCTTGCGCCTGTTGTTGCTCCGCGTCAGAATTATGTTCAGAGAGGTTGTGGTCACGGAGGGCTTGTTCAGAGTGGATAGGGTGGCAGAGGAGGAGGACATCCAGTTGCAGATAGAGGACAGGTACGGGCATTTGCTTCGACTCATCAGGACGTGCAGGCGTCCCAGGCAGTGGTTTCAGGTGCTTTTTTCGTATGTTCTTTTGATGCACACGTTTTGTTTAATCCGGGATCTATGCACTCGTATGTTTCTACACACTTCGTGCCGAGGTTGGGCCGAGAGTCGTGTATGCTAGATCGGCCGCTTGTCTTGATTACTCTTCTTGGCGATTCTTTTGTTGCGCGACACATGTTTCGGTCATGTGCCAATCGGATAGGAGATAGAGATTTGTCCGTCGATTTGATCCTTCTAGATATGTTGGACTTTGACGTTCTCCTGGGCACGGACTGGTTAGCTACGTGCTATGCATCTGTGGACTGCCGCGAGAAGACAGTCAGGTTTTGTTTTCCCGGCGAGTCAGTTCTTGTTGTGCAGGGGGACCTTGGTGCCGCACCTTACAGTTTGATTTCAGCCTTTTTTGGTAGTCGGCTTTTAAGGAGAGGATGTCGGGTATTCTTGGCTTTCATTCATGATACTGGAGCCATAGTAGATTCGTTGGACCGGGTTTCTATTGTGTGAAAGTTTCCCGACGTTGTTCCCGATGAGCCGGCGGAGCTTAGGGAGCTTAAGGATCAGCTGCAAGAGTTGCTTGATAGGGGGACTTGTAAGTCCAAGTGTTTTGCCTTGGGGAGCTCCTATTCTGTTCGTCAAGAATAAGGACCGCAGTTTGAGGTTGTGTATTGATTTTCGTCAATTGAACCGAGTTACGGTGCGGAATAGGTATCCTTTACCTCGCATTGACGATTTGTTTGATTAGCTCCAGGGTGCGGGACATTTTTCCAAGTTTGATTTAAGATCAAGTCATCATTAGTTGCGAGTTTGGAATGATGACATTCCGAAGACTGCTTTTAGTACGCGCTATGGGCATTATGAATTTTTGGTAGTGTCGTTTGGACTCACCAATGCCCGAGCAGCGTTCATGGATGTGATGAACTAGATTTTTCAGGCCGTTCCTCAACCAGTTTATTATTGTGTTATTGATGACATACTGGTTTATTCTAAGAGTCGAGAGGAACATGAGCAACACTTGAGAATTGCTTGCAGACATCGAGAGAGCGCCAGTTGTTTTCTAAATTCTCGAAGTGTTCCTTCTGGCTTGATAGTGTTGACTTCTTAGGTCGTGTGGTTGCGGGTGACGGTATTCGTATGGATCCGAGGAAGATTGAGGCCGTACAGCTTTGGCCCAGACCTGTATCAGTGACAGAGGTCCGCAGCCTTTTGGGCTTAGCCGGTTATTACCCGCCATTTTTTGAAGGAGTTCTCAAGTATCGCTGCACCGCTGACCGGACTGACCAGGAAGGGGGTTCCTTCTCTTTAGACTGAGGCATGCGAGATAAGTTTTCAGCAGTTGAAGACTCGGTTGACGACTGCACCTGTTCTATCTTTGCTTTCTGGATCGGGTGACTTTGTCGTTTACTGTTTCACGAGTGGGGCTCGATTGTGTATTGATGCAGCATGATAGAGTTATCGCTTTCTTCCCTACAGTTTAAGGAGCACGAGCAGAATTTGTTAGTTATATGTATGCCCTAGAGGCCATTACTGTACATGAGATGTGTATTGTAGTGGATGATGGGACATATATAGGTAGGACTTTCTTGCTCGACATGATAGTACGCTATCTGGTTGCTCTTTATCTTAACATGTATACTTATTGTCTCTCTGTTACATGTTGATAAAGCCCTTAGGATGTGTACTCGACTTCCAGGACTATGATGCAGATCATACTAGTAGGGCCTGGATAGTCCATGAGTACATCTTTCAATGTTCCTAGTCGTGGGAATATCGAGACGGGGCATCGATATTCCAGAGTAGACTAGCGTATATCTTCTCGACCCATGTGATGGGCGATGGATGATCCCATATCCATTGGTGTTTGACATCAGAGATGGTATGCGGGTGCTCAGTGGAGACTGGGTATACTGAACGGACTCGCCGAGAACTCCCAGATGGTATAATACCTCATGTCAGATGGCAGTTCTCTGGTGACACTGGTACAGCTTAGTCTGTTGACCCGAGATCGTCATAGAGTCTTGTATGTCTCCCACTGTGCTTTTATTTCCACCCTACCACGGCTCTACTGAGTCGTGCAAACAGGTGGTTTTTGGGTACAGTCCCGATTCACATGGAGGCAATGAGCGATAGGAGGGGATTCGTCTCTCCCGGTATTGGGGGTTGATGTTGCGCTATGCTCGACTGGCCATAACTGGAAATCCCTGGCCAGGGTTGCACTGATTTACTGGTAAGTGTTATTAGTAGTTTCATGCTTGTTATGGACCTTACATCGGCATGACTTATCAAGCTACTGGGGTCTGACGTTTATCACCCCTAGGCGAGATATGCGACATATCAGACGAACAGACCGGACTGTACGGTAGTGTTACTGAATGGATTCGCAGGAGTACTAGCAGGCTTGCTTGTTGATATTCTGATTGCTCAATACCCGGGTGGCCGTTACGTTTGGCAGACCGCTTGCGGCTTGTGGGTGTTTGATACGATAATCACCTACTGCCGGCGTATTGACGAGTCTTTAGAGTCCTACACAGGGGTTTTCTGGCTCAAGTGAAATGGAGTAGGAGCATATATGTGATATGTGCGGAACCGAGATTAATACGATATGAGATACCGTATTCTATTCTCGCGATTCGTGACATTGATCGGTTGTATGCGATATAGCCGGGTTATCGGATCAAGTGTTGATTCGATAAGTTGTTACACATGATATTAGTCGGTTATAGCCGGGTTATTAAATCAAGAGTTGATTTAATAATTTAATTTATAATTATATATTTGATATATTACATTACATTAACTAGTATTAGCTCACTTAAGATTTATTTTCTCACTAGTTTGTGCATAAGTGTATATGTGATATATATTTGTGTACATATGTTTGTGTCATACTTGATGATGCACACAAGAAGGGTGTATGAGACTTGTACCAAGATTAGGTTTAAGATTAGGGTTATTGTTTTATCTTAAGATTTAACAAAAGAGTTGAACTTAATCAAAGTTATCAAGCTTGAAGAAGCTTGGAGAAACTTTGACAAAGTCCACTCTTTTGTCATTTCTCTTGATATTCTTTAACCTAACCCTTAACCTAATACCTTGGTCAATTCTCTACATGAGTTAAGCATGATAGCTTAACTCACCCATAGTTACATTATTGAGGGATTAATTTGTAGGGTTCCTAGGCACACTAATGAGATCTCACAACAGATCAAACATGCCCAATTCAAATTTTTTCATGTGCCTACAAACCCTAATACGGATCGTTAACTAGAGGATAAGGCGATAAAGATGCAAGTAAACAACTTTATTGCTAAAGGAAAGGGATTACAACCTTTGTAGATCCGGTCCTCCACTTCCTTAGCTCCGCGTTGACGTCCCTCCGCTGCGATCATCCGATCCCGGACTCTAGCGATGGTTTCGTCGAAGAAATGATCGGGCTAGGTCGTCGACTTCGATGCCGAAGATGATCTACGTCGAGGCAACTCAAGATCAAGCTCCAACTTCACCAAGTCATGAAACTTGTGAAGAAAACACCCTATACTACATGGAAAGTGGTAGAGGATGAAGAAATAGAAAGTGGGTTCACTTTAGAATTGGATTTCTCACTCTTTTTCTCATTTCACCATTGATGGTAGCAAAGGTTTTCTTCATCTTGAAGAAGAAGAAGAAGAAGAAAAGAATATGATAAGAATATCTTCAAAATAGAAAATAATGTGATTCTTATTATATAGCAACCATGGTTAAGTATATAGAATAAACTAGGGTTAGGTTAAGGCTAAGAAACAAAATGGTCAAAGCTTCAAAGCTTCATGAAGTTTCAAGAAAGAAACAAAGTTAGCCACCATTTTATTCTTGAGAAAATAAATGAATAAAAGAATATATAAATAAGTAAAGATTACAAAACCCTAACCATTAACCTAAACAAGGTTTAAAGCATACACATACCCAAGTTTGCATGTATCATCAAATATGATACAAACTAGTGCACAAAACTATATCATATATACAATGTGCACTTCAAGTGAGAAAATCCATCTAAAGTGAAAAAATACTAGTTAATGCAAAGTAATATATCAAATATATAATTATACATTAAATCATTAAATCAACACTTGATTTAACGATCCGGTCATATCGCATATGACCGACTAATATCCGATGTATCGACTTATCGAATCAATCCTCGATTCGATAACTAGGTTATATCGCATACAACCAATCGATACATTCATCGCGAGAATAGAATACGGTATCACATACACGCATTATTCTCGGTCCCGCACATATCTCATATGCGCTCCTATTTCGTTTCGCTTGAGCCAGGAAACCTCTGTGTAGGACTCTAAAGACTCGTCAATACGCCGGCAGCAGATGATGATCATATCAAACACCCACAAGCCGCAAGCGGTCTGCTAAACGTAACGGCCACCCGGGTATTGAACGATCAGAAGATCGACGAGCAAGTCCGCTCACACTCTTGTGAATCCAACCAGTAACACTTACCGTACAGTCCGGTCTGTTCGTCTGATATGTCGCATATCTCGCCTAGGGGTGGTAAACGTCAGACCCAGTAGCTTGATAAGTCATGCCGACGTGAGGTCCATAACAATCGTGAAACTACTGATAACTCTTACCAGTATATCACTGCAACCCTGGCCAGGGATTTCCGGTTATGGCCAGTCGTGCATAGCGCAACATCAACCCCTAATACCGGGAGAGACGAATCCCCTCCAATAGCTCATTGCCTCCATGTGAATCGGGACTGTACCTAAAAACCACCTGTTTGCACGACTCAGTAGAGCCGTGGTAGGGTGGAAATCAAAGCACAGTGGGAGACACACAAGACTCTATGACGATCTCGGGTCAACAGACTAAGCTGTACCAGTATCACCAGAGAACTGCCATCTGATGTGAGTTATAATACCATCTGGGAGTTCTCGGCGAGTCCGTTCAGTGTACCCAGTCTCCACTGAGCACCTGCATACCATCTCTGATGTCAAACACCAATGGATATGGGATCATCCATCGCCCATCACATGGGTCGAGAAGATATACGCTAGTCTGCTCTGGAATATCGATGCCCCGTCTCGATATTCCCACGACTAGGAACATTGAAGGATGTACTCATGGACTACCCAGGCCCCACTAGTATGATCTACATCATAGTCCTGGAAGTCGAGTACACATCCTAAGGGCTTTATCAACATGTAACAGAGAGACAGAAAGTATACGTGTTAAGATAAAGAGCAACCAGATAGCGTACTATCATGTCGAGCAAGAAAGTCCTACCTATATATGTCCCAGCATCCACTACAATATACATCCAATGTACAGTAATGGCCTCTAGGGCATACATATAACTAACCATCTTCCACTTGCACTAGGGCCATCTGTAGCAGTGGTTGCAGTATCACATACTCAACCATCCCATATAAGTCTCCCTCTGGGAAAAAGCCTTTATGAGTGGATCCGCCGTGTTGTCCTCTGAGTCTACTCTCCTAATCTCGATCACCCTGGAGATCATCTATCTCCATGATCAGGTGATGCTGCCTCAGAATATGTCTGGGTCACTGATAGGACCAGGGTTCCTAGGCCGAAGCCACACTTCCATTGTCATACAATGGTAGGAACCGAGTTCATCTCATGAAGTAATATACACCCAGACAGCTTCTTTGGTGGTATCTTAAGTAGCGATGTATCCAGCCTTAATCGTCTAGTATGCCACGGTATCTAGTTTGGAACTCTTCCAACATTCCGTCCCTTCACTGAGGGTAAAGACAATGCCTGTGACTGACATTCAGTCGTCCTTATCACCCTGGAACCTTTCCAGTGATTCACCTTTATCCTATTTGGAGAATCCTTGTGATAAGAGGAGATTGACCGTTCATAGCATAGGAAACCCCTTTCCTATCAAGAGTATGTCATCCACGTACTCTACGAGGATCATCACCATACTCCATACTACCTTTTTTTACATACAAGGTTCATCTACCATTTTGATGAAGTCAAACTTTTTGACTACCACATCAAAACAGACGTTCCAACTCCGCGATACCTGCTTTATTCTGTAAAGCAACTTGCACACGTTTCTGCTGCTCCCATTGTCTACGAGGCCCTCTGGCTGTGTACTTATAGACGTTCTCTTCTAAATTAGTATTTAGAAAAACAGTCATGACACCCAACCACCAGATATCGTAGTCATGGTATGTAGCAATGGCAAGTAGGATCTCGATGGACTTAAGCTTAGTCCCTGGAAAAGGTTTCATCATTATCCATGCCTGGTTGATGACGAAAACCTTTAACAAGTCCAGCTTTGAAAGTCTCAACTTTTCCATCTACACCAAGTAATCTTCTCAAGATATACTTGCTCCTGATGGGGATTTAACCCTTCAGATATAGCAACCAAAGTCCATACTTTGTTGGTGTACATGGATTCCATCTCAGATCGCTAAGCATCCAGCCATTCTTACAGAGTCCCCACTCTAGATGGCCTGCTCGAAAATAGTTGGGTCATCATCTCATGATGCATTCCTCGCTCCCACTGTCATCGAGAAACCGAAGTATTTCTCAGGCAGGTGAGGAACCCTGCTAGATCGGCGGAGAGGCTGAGGTTCGTCGGGAACTATTGAATCTTTTGGTTCTGTCAAATCATCAGCTGCAGTTTTGTATAACTGGAACCTTTCCAGTTCTACAGAACTGACCTTGACTCGATCTTGTCCGGATTTTGCTTTTGACATAGGCCGGACAATCCCAAATCTTAACTGACTTAAGAGATGTGCTATTCCCTTTCCATATCACATATGAAGTGGTAGGCAACTGATTTGATTTGGACCCTATTCAATAGGTATGCAGCTTCTCAAGTGCACAACCCCTAAAAGGAAAAAGGTAACTCAGTAGTACTCATCATAGAGCACACCATATTTAATATGGTGCGATTGCTCCGCCCTGATACACCGTTGTGCTGTGGTGTATTCAGAGGAGTAATACTGAGAGAGAATCTCATTCTCCTTTAGAATAGTCCAGGAATGCCATGCACAAGTTGTTGGAGATAGTGCCTTCAGAGTCAAATATTGGATCACAGGCTCGTGATTGCAATGATTGAAGGAGGACCTATCCCGGTAGGACAGTCTTACTCAAGATGATAGTATGCTATCTAGTTTATCTTTATCATCGTGTACTGCTTTAGGTGACCTGACATGTCGCTATTACACGTTGATAGAGCCCCTAGGATTCTTGCTTGACCACCAGCAGTATGAGAGCGATCATATAAGTGGGAGCTGGGGTCTATAAGCACATCCTTAAAAGTTCCCTAGTCGTGGGAGTTTCGAGACAGGGCATCGATACTCCAGAGTAGACTAGTGTATACAGTCGAGACCCCGACGAGGGGCGGTGGCCGGTCTCACAAGCCATTGGTGTCAGTTGGATCACCTAAGATGTATACAGGTGCTCATTGGGTTATGAGTACACCGGACAGGACTCACCGGGAATATGCTAGTTGGTCTTATACCTGACGTCAGATGGCAGTTCCCTGGTGACATGTGTACAGGTTAGTTCATCGACCTGAGGATCGTCATTTGTCTCGTGTGAGTTCCCACTGTACTTTGATTACTACCCTACCATGCTTAAATGAGACGTGCAAACAGGTTTTAGTTGGGTACAGTCCCGAGCCACATGGAGGCAGTGAGCGGATCTTCAGGGGTTCGTCTCTCCCGGTATTGGGGGTGAGGTCGCGCTGTGTCTAGGAGAGCCATTACACAAAGCCCTCGGCCGAGGCAGGAGATTTACTGGTAGGTATTCCAGTAGTATCTCAGGGTGTTCTGGGCTACACTCCGACACGACTTGTACCGGTTTTGGGGGTCTGACTTTTACCAACCCCCTAGGCCCGCCATGCGATGCTCATAGACGAACGGACCGGACTGTACGGATATTGTCACCGACAGGCTCAGTAGGGTATCAGGATGAGTTCGCTCATCGACGTCCCTTTTGGTCAATACCTGGTAGCCCATTACGTATTGGCTTATACCTCTGACGTGCTAGTGGTTAAATCCACAACCAAGGTGTTGACGAGTCTTTAGAGTCCCCCACATTCAGTTGCTCAAGTTTTCGGGCGAAACGCTGTAGAGGCCGTATGGAGATATGGCAGGGTTCGATCAGATACGTGCGGCATTGCACGGATCAGGATCGGACGGATAATACTAGCCGGCTTTGGTTTAAGTTGGATCCTAGTATAGTACAGTGTAGATTTTGTCTCATTGCATTTGTATTTCGGTCGGAATACAAATGCGGGTGTGTATACACAGTATTGGGGTTTTCCTGTAATTTATTACGGGACCAGTTTTCTGGAGTTGCCAGTTTGTTTTTCGTTTCGGCCATATTTCTTTGTATCTTTCATTGGCCGAAGATTGGTGGAGGAGGGCTTATTTGCATTTGTGCAAATAAGCATTTATGGAGGGTGTTCTTTGCATTATTATTGTATCATGATGGTGCACCATCCATTGACCTTGCTTGACTTCTTGACTTCATGATGGTTCATGATGGTTGGACTTTGTTTTGTGATGAGTGTTTGTTGAGTGAGGATCTTGGTTTATGATCATTGCTTTTTTCTCTTGCATTATGAGTGTGGCTCCATGATTTCATTCACCTAACACTCATTCTCACTCTCCCCTCACTTTGCATGGCCGGCCACTTCCTCAAGGGGGCTGTCCCAATTTTTGGGCAAGGGAATTACACTCATTTGGCTTCACAAAATCCCATTTGTTCCATCTCCAAAGTATAGTTCATTCTCCTCCACAAAAGGGCAACCTCCATGAACCCCAAAATGAGATATGAGCACTACACATTCTACAGCAAACCTTGGGCACGTCGGCTCGCCAACTTCGTGCCCGAGTTGCCTCGGTATAGAGGTGGGAGCCTGTAAAAGAGGCAGGCGACGTGGTGCCCTTCCGGCGACTTGGTGGAGACCGGACATTCCGCGGGAGATCGGGACGACGGCGAGAAGACCGGAGGACACGGATCGCTCGGTATATCTCTCTTCCCCATCTTGTAGTTAGCTTGAACTAGTTAATGGCCCGATCCGGGTTTTAGTGCGCGGTGGTGCCTGTTTGAAAAATTAAAGTTAACCATCGCTTCCGCATTTGGCCTCGGGATGGAGGCCGGGGCGTCGCCGTGCACTTACACTGGTATCAGAGCCTCGCCATTAACATAGTCTAGCTTGGTCTAATGTATTTTACATTTCCGATCGAACAAAATTCCAAAAACCCGCGTTTTCTTCACATCAATTTCTGTCGAAATTTTTTGAAGTCCAAAAATTTTTCAGGTTGTTTCAGAATGATGTGCAGGGAATTATAAGAATTCTGTAGAAATTTGATCACGTGATCGCTCTATACGACCGTGGAACCGTGGCCAAACCCATGCTTGGGCCGCGGTTCCGCTGCAGTATTTGCAGATCAGTGTGCCAAATTTTTACAGAGAGCTCCTGTGATGAAAATAGGGGTTTTGGAATATTATTTTTGGGCCCAGAATTTCTTGATGTGCTACAGTAGTACTTGGGGGCCCACTTGGTTAATTTTGATCGATCGGATATTTTAATCACATTAGTTCACAGTATTTACATTATATCTGGGACCGTGAATGTCACTTGATCGGTAAATCCTGTCTAACTGCTATAGCCCGGTTAGACGGATTTACGAACGTGACTTTCACGTTGATGTTCTGTGATTTTGCTGTGATGTTGCGGATCGGTCGTGGGGGATAGCCTGGATGCAATGCTAGTACAGTTTTTGTTGTATTATGTGCATTTGACATTGCGGGGCGAGCGTCCGACATGTGGACTGCCGTCACTGCCTGTTTGTATTATTCTTTTGGGGCACGACCAGGTTGCGGTCGATGTACCCGTTGTATGTATATTTTACTTTCTGTACTAGGATTGCCCCGCGGAGGGGTGCACGGATAGCCGGGTTCTAGAGGACAACGAGCCCGCATCTCATGGCATTGAGACGAAGGGGGCTTCACTCTAGAATTGGCGGGCTATTCGCCGCACTCGTAGGGGGTACAGGTTGACCCTGGAGGGGTGCCCAAGTTACCGGATTCCGTGAAGTGCTGGGTGGTCCATTCACGTTGCTGAAGGGGGCTGCCTCGCTTCAGGTTTTGGCGGGTAACTTGCCGCGCCCGTAGGGGTCTAGGATTTTCATTGCACAGGATATCCACATGACCAGGGGAACGTCGAGTTTCAGCGGCTCTGTGAAACCCGGGGATCCCAGATATCTGTATTGTTCTGTGATGTTGAATTTTATCACGCCTTGAGCGAAAATTATATATTATATATATATTAGTAGATGTTGTATATGTTTTGCATCCGCGCTAGTCCAGTCCCCGCTCCGTCGTTAGTTAGCTAACCTAACGGGTAATGACGGGACCCAGTGGCGAATGCGAATGGCATATACGTACATCAGTATATTTTCGTTCTTTGTGATGTGATCAATTGATGGGACTGCGTTGATTCGGATCAATGCAAGTTAAACAAACCTGATCTGATGTTGTTGGAACACTTTTCAAAAGGCTGTTATTGCAAGGACGTTTACTTTTGTTTTGCATCGTGGTATTCAGTTGGAATATCCTGCTCCTCAGTCGACGAGGCAAGGGCCGAGATCCCTTCACCGGGAGTGACCCCTTGGACAAAAAGTTTGCGTCAGGGTAATAACTTCACTATAGCCGATTACTTTTGCTTTGCACCATGGTATTCAGTTGGAATATCCTGCACCTCATTCTACGGGGAAAGAGCCGAGATCCCTTCACCGGGGTGACCTCTTTAGCAAAGGTTTTCGTTACTATATTTTTCTAAAAAGCTATCCGTTCCTTCAACGATATCAAGTTCATTACGTTAAAGGTTTTCGCCAGAAACCATTCGTAGCCCTCCGTCGTTTCATATGGGTGGTCAATAGTATTCAAGCTGTGTATGTTGGCCAAAGTCAAGGCACAGTGATTGGTAGCTATTGGGTATTCATATGCAGCATAGATAGATGCGTTGGTTTGGGGCAGTCGTACTACTATTTTGGCCAAAGTCAAGGGTATGTACGGGTGTGCTCAAATTAACCTGGAGAATGACGGGTAGAACTTGACATGTGACTTATGATATGTTGGCCAAAGTCAAGGTCATAAGAGCATAGGGCAAAAATCACATCGGGAGTTTCAAAAGAACTGAAACTTGCCAGATATGCGCATACCTTCTGGAGTGTGATAGCGTGAGCGGATTCCGTCACGTTATCATGCGATGATAGTTGGATCCCGATTCCCACTGATGAGTTGGTTTACTCCTCGGGTGATCCCGACTAATTCTTCTTTTGGGTTTGGAGAAGAATTTGACGGTACAGTGGGAGGTTTTCAGATTAGATAAATTGGTAACCATTCTGATCTAGGATAGAGTGCACGCTGAGTGTTTCTTTTCTCTCTCTCTTTGGCAGCGACCATTGACCCGACCCTAAGACTATGACTCCGTGACCAAGTTGACCGAACCTTCTTAAACACTGGCTTTTGGATTGTCAGAGTCGCTAACCTCATTGCCACTCCTACTTTTACTCTTTTCTCTAGGACACCCCGTATTACTACGAACGTCCACTTCCATTGGACAAAACCATCGTATGGTTAGATACGAACTCGAAAGAATTTATTCGAGGATGGTTTCAGGTTCTGGAGAAAACGAATAGGACTATTCAGTTTTCTTTTCCTTTTTACCTTCTCTCAAGTTTCGAGTACTCCTTGGTTTAGGAGATAGTACACCTATTACGCAAATTGGATAGTCTTCTTCCAAACCATAGGCAGGTGCCGACCGGTAGGGAATGAAGAAAACCAATTAGCCTAACGATGGTGTACAGAAGGTATTATGTAAAGACAAAGAAAGGGATTAGAAGGAGGGCAAAGTAAATTGCGACTGATATTCACGACCAAACCAAGTATTTCTTCGCCAATCCTAAAATCACCTTTGTATTTCTCCAGGACACTCCGTATCACTACGAAGATCCACAGTTTATTGGATACTCCATCGTATGGTTATATACGAACTCGAAAGGAACTTGTTCCAGTTCGAGGATGGATTCTGGTTCAGGAGAAATAGGAATAAGGTTTATTCAGGTGTCTTTTATCTTCACCTTCTCTCGCATTGCGAGTGTTCCTAGGATTGGGACAGTACACCCATTATGCTTATTGGATAGTCTTCTTCCAAACCATAGGCTGGTGCCGAATGGTAGGGAAGGAAGAAAACCCTTTGGCCTAAAGGGGTGTGCAGAAGGTAATGACTAAAGACATATAAAGGGATTTGGAGAGGTGGCAAAGAATTATACGGTTACAGTCGTTAATCTGGATAATGGAAGAGGCATTACTAGGAATACCAGGATACCCCATCGAAACATTTCAATGTTTCAGTTTCACTGTGTACTGTTAAAGGAAAACTGATTTCCCAATTAGACACTTGCTCCAGGGTATGTATTTACCAGGTATGATTCTCACATCTGTATGGTTTTACAGATGATGAGTGGGAGTAAGTTAGTGGAAATTATGTGATTATCCTCATAATATCAGGATTCATTGTAATCGGTGATATTTGAGGAAATCACCTGGGTTGTTTGCCGGTCGGCAAATATTTGGTTTTGAATATCCGCTGTTATGCACCAATTTCAAATCGATATATCTGTACGTCTATTTTCATAGAGTGAGATATACCTTTTTGAAATTATGTCTATGACATTTACCTATATCAGTGGATGGTTAGGTAAGGAGCATTAAACAGCGGTGTAATTCTTCATAACCAAAGGTACAGTTTTCAACCTACGACACACAGGGATTGAGTTATCAGACTCAGGGACTTATACAGAGTATTGTATGTTGTCCAGGGTCCATCAGGACAGAGGGGATGGTCCTCGTACTATATTCAGTTTACTTATGACTTCTCTAGTTTTTAGACAGGTGTTTCGTGGAAACACAGGGTCCGAATTTTGAGAAGTTATAGGTATTTGAATAAAGTAGAGAACCAGGTGTTGCAAGTATCGGGATTCTTCAAGGTGATCGAAGATGTAGATACTTGTCATTCGTATTCAGTTGATAGTAGTGATTAAGAGAACTTGCTTCTCTTTCAGGTTACTCATAATTGGAAGCATTCCTAAGTTGAGTAACGCTGATCGGCCTCCTTCCATTTAGTTAACATGCACTGGAGATAGCTGCATGATTTGAATCTGGTTCAATTAAATCAGTGCCTCTAGTTCTATATTGGATATAGAACAGTTCATATCTTAACGATGTTAAGGTACGGGGAGTTGTCCGGGTTATGCTTAAAACCAGACTCTGGATAACTCAAGGCACGTTTCTGTAATGGCTGTTTGTGGGTTGACCCAGGCTATGACGAGGGTTGACTTTCTACCATCTGGAAGATCAATAGCGATATTGTTCTAGACTCGCCACAGTTTTATTAAAAATGGATTTTTTCAGAAAACAGTAGTGGGAGTATAGTAGAACTGGAAGTGATTCCAGAACCGCAAACGATTACTGAAGATTTGATAAGAACCTAAAGATTCAATCTGGTTTGACATTCCATTGGCCACTCCACAGATAAAGTGGGTAACCTCAGGCACCCGAGAGGTACTTCGGTATGCTCAAGGACGGTGACAGGGAGGTTCTTGTTTACCCACACTTGCCATTGCTGTTGTTCCAAACTGTGAGACCCAGCAGGAGGATGAGTATAGCGTCGTTCTAAACTTGCTTTAGAAGTGTACGTTTATATGACTCTGCCAAAGGATTGTCGTAGTCTGTGGGAGCAGCGGAAGCATTGGTGGACAGGTGGCTTATGTCTATTTATAGACTAAAGCAGATATAGCGGAGATAAATCATCAATTTCTGATGTGACAGTCATAAGTTTGACTTCATCAGAATAAGGGATGGATCTGTTGAGAAGGTAGTAGGGTGTGATGTCCTGGTATTTGGATGACATACACATAGTAGGAAGTGATATTCATATACTACAATCGGTTACACTTTGGTCGTCACACAGTGGTTTCTCCACATGGGACTTGGACATTATATCAGGCATACTGGTTACTGGATCTATGGTTTTAAATCTAGATTTGGGTAGTTTCCCAATCTAGGTACTTAGACAGCATTCTAAGAGTATTTAGAATGGACGACTCCTGGCACGGTAGTGTACCTGCAGGTGATAGAGTCACCCTCTCTAAAGGTGTCTTACAGACTAAAGGGGAGAGGGATGTGCATGATTGGCAGATCACTTGCTCAGGCAATTGAGTCAATCATGAGATGTCAAGTACCACACCAGATGTTGCTCTTGCACTAGATGCAATAAGTTGACATTGATCCAATCCTGGAGAAACAGTCGGAAGCAGTTTTAGAACATAAGTGGATGTTCTAGGGATATGATAACGACAGCCTCTTTCGGGAGACAGTTATCATTCCAGGCTTCCAAGGTGACCTGGACGACAAGGAGGTTGTCAGAGTTATAGTTTTCCTTCTGACGAGGGGAAGTATTTTGGGCAGGTGATCCAAGCAGATACTGAGGGAGGCATGGCGCTGGATACTGATACTGAGGGAGGCATGGCGCTGGATACGGATTAAGTTCAGTTGATGATACAGTCTAAGAAGTTTGGATTTGGAGTTCATTTATGAGCTAGGTCCCATCAGACATCCAGACATATTCTAAGACAGGTGTTGCTCATTTCGGGAGATGGTTTTCTCCGCGAACTTGAGATTTTAGAGAGACATAGAAAGAAACTTCAAGACGGATCCACTCATTGAGGCTATTCCTCGAACGCAATAGTTTCTCAAACGGGCTTTGTGAGACTGACTAGTAGAGGAGTTGGGTGATCGGTATCACACGGGCTGTGAGTATGCGACATCGTAATAATTAGCCTTGAGTGCAAGTGGGAGATTGTTGGAGATAGTGCCCTCAGAGTCAATTATTGGATCATATGCACGTGATTGCAATGATTGAGGGAGGACCTGTTAGTTATATGTATGCCCTAGAGGCCATTACTGTACATACGATGTATATTGTAGTGGATGCTAGGACATATATAGGGAGGACTTTCTTGCTCGACATGATAGTATGCTATCTGGTTGTACTTTATCTTAACATGTACTCTGATTGTCTCTATGTTACATGTTGATAAAGCCCTTAGGATATGTACTCGACTACTGGGACTATGATGAGATCATACTAGTGGGGCCACGGTAGTCGGTGAGTACATCCTATAACTGTTCCTAGTCGAGGGTGTATCGAGACAGGGCATCGATGCACCAGAGTAGACTAGCGTATACGCATCTTGACCCATAAGATGGGCGATGGATGATCCCATATCCATCGATGTTTGACATCAAGGATGGTGTACGGGTGCTCAGTAGAGACTGGATACACTGGACGGACTCGCCGACAACTCCCAGATGGTATTATACCATACGTCAGATGGCAGTTCTCCGGTGACACTGGTACAGAGTAGTCTGTTGACCCGAGATCGTCATAGAGTCTTGTGTGATTCCCACTGTGCTTTGATTTCCATCATACCACGTCCAAGAGGGCGTGCAAAAAGGTGGCTTTTGGGTACAGTCCCGAATCACATGGAGGCAATGAGCGATAGGAGGGGATTCGTCTCTCCCGGTATAGGGAGTTGATGTTGTGCTGTGTTCGATTGGCTATAACCGGAAATCCTTGGCCAGGGTTGCTGAGATTTACTGGTAAGTGTTATCAGTAGTTTCTCGAACAGTTATAGACCTCATATCGACACGACTTATCGAGCTACTAGGGTCTGACGTTTACCACCCCTAGGCGAGATATGCAACATATCAGACGACGAGACCGGACTGTACGGGAGTGTTACTGTTTGGATTCGCAGGAGAAGTTACAGGCTTGCTTGTTGATCTTCTGAGCGCTCAATACCTGGGTAGCTGTTACGTTTAGCTGACCGCTTGCAGCTAGTGGGTGTTTGATATGATCATCACCTACTGCCGGCGTATTGACGATTCTTTAGAGTCCTACACAGAGGTTTCTTGACTCAGGCAAAACGGAGTAGGAGCACATATGTGATATGTGCGGGACCGAGAATAATGCGATATGTGATACCGTATTATATTCTCACGATATTTGATATCAGCCGGGTCGTCGGATCAAGTGTTGATTCGGCAAATCGGTACGGATAAATATTAGTCGGTTATATGTGATATAGCCGGATTGTCGGATCAAGTGTTGATTCGATAATTTAATGTATAATAATATATATGGTATATTAAATTACATTAGCTAATATTTGCTCACTAAAAGATTCTTTTTCTCACTCGGGTAATACATTGATATATATGCGATATATGTTAAATGTATTATTTTATTTTGTTGCAATATATATTGTATATGTGATATATAATATTGTAACATGATATGATAAATAATGCAACTTGTTTAGTAGAGATTAAACATGGTTAGGGTTTGATTAGGGTTAAGGCTTTCTAGAAGATTCTAGAAGTTTTCTTTCTTTGTCTTTGTTAAGATATTATGCTAGATATTTCCAAAACCCTAACCAAACCTTTAACCCTAGCTAATTCTCTACATGAGTTAGCTTGACCATGGTTGCATTATCTATCATATTATTTGATTTCCTATTCATCACAAAAAGGATAACTAATATTGTTCATCTTCTTCCTTCAATTCTTTCATGAAAAAGCTTACTTGTTTTTCAAAAGGTGATGAATAATTGTGAGAAAAAGATAAATAAATAGAGCAAAAATCCTACTTCATCATCCTCATCTTCCCTTGCCATTTAGATGAGGGTGTTCACATCATTTCATGAGTGTTAGCTTGTGTTAAAGAAACTTCAAGGTAGATCATCTTAGTATCGAAGATCGGAAGCAAAGGTTGCGTCTTTCTCTTCGTGGAACCTCTCGAGAGTCCGGATCCCGATGATCGCAGCGAAGGGACCACAACACGGAGCATATGAAGTGAAGGACCGGATCTACAAAGGTTGCAATCCCTCTCACTTAGTGTTAAAATGTTTAGCATATTTGTTTTCGCCTAATCTCTAGTTTAAAGTTCCGTATTCGGGTTGTTCGGCACGGCTAAATTTTTAATCGGGCATGGTTGATGCCTCGTAGACCCTTGTGCGCGTGCCTAGCAACCCTACAGTGGTATCAGAGCCAACCTAGAGCTTTAGGCGAAGTCTAGACGAAGTTTGAAGTCCGATCGAACGCCGAAACCCCGACACGGAACCCTCTCTGTACTTTTTTCAAAAATGTGGTTTTTTCTGAATTAAAAATTCTCATAAAATTAAGAAGGAAAAACTAAGAATTACTGTGAAGTACGGACTTCTAATTCCAAAATTGGAGCGCGGAACCGCGGCCAAACCATGTGTTTTGCGGCTCGTCCGCGGCCAAAATTTGGACTTAGTCCCTGAAATTTCATGTAATTATTTTTAGGCCCTTTCTTGTTAATTTTTTCTGGGAATATTTTAATTCCACTCAAGTGTTGATTTTTCAAAGGTTGTATTGGGGAATCGTTGATTCGATCGGATAATTTAACTTTGTTTAGTTTGTCCGGATAATTTTAGAAACTGTTAAAAAGTTCGGCCGGATATCAATAACTCACTTTTTCCCCTGTCGGAAAATTTTTCAAAAGTTGGATTTTTTCTCGTGTTTAAGAACGTTCTAAGTCGTGCAAGTAACGCGGTGGACCCTCTAGAAGACAACAAACCTTAACTCGATTATGTGACCGTCTTGAACTGCCTTTTGAACCTTAGGGTTTGGGGCAGTACGGCGTGCCACATGTGAGGCGTTGGCTTGACCCTTCTACGGCTGGACCATTGCTACTGTGGCATGTAATAGATGTTTTAAAACTGTTTTCAAGTGTTGGGATATATTGGGGAAATCTTGGGTGTTTGATGATTCGATCGGAAAGTTTAACTTTATCTATTTATCTGGAATGTGATACAATATTTGGAATCCACAGGTAGTTATGAGATAACTGATTTGAATATTATAAACATAGCAGTTTAGTCTCATATGATCGGTTGCCACGGAATTTTGATGTGATCAAAAGTCCGTCGCAATCACGTAATGTACGCGGATACTCGCCGGGTAAACTTAATAGACGGCTACACCTCTTAGCCCCGACCAAGTGACTGTAGGAGAACCCCGTCGCCGAAAGCATCCGTTCGGGTGCTCGCGGCAGCGGTGTTCCGCCTTAGTGCACTTCGTCGACGGCATCTGGGGGTGCGGCCGTCTACTAAAGTTTGCGACGAGTATTCGATCAGGACGTCGGGAATCTTGTTGAATTCCCGTCTTGACATTGAAAAGAGTTTTCGATAATGAGACTAAAATGCGGGGTTTAAAATTGTTAGGCATGCGATGTCTAAGGAATTCATTTGGTCAGGCATACGATGTCTGAGGTGGTTGCGGATTCCAACTGTTGTAGTTTTACACTTTCTTTTCTGTGACCGTAAGTGTAGTATGTGGTGTATCGCCGGCTTCGTTGCTATACATCAACGACAATCGGGATACGCATACTTGCTTACGTTGATGATATGAGATATTATGTGTTGCTGTGATATGTTTTATTGGATCGTCGCGTTTTGAATAGCCGGGGGTTTTATCTGAGATGAGAGTTTTTCTTTTTCATTCATGTAAAATTCTTTTGTATGTAATATTCTTTTATTGGGGCACTTCCAGGTAGCGGAAGATGTCACCGTTGTATATTATTTACTTTTCCGCATTAGGTAGACCCAAGGCAGGGAGCACAAGTAACCGGGTTCTAGGGTCCAGTGGGAGACCATCTCGAGGAGTCGAGACCGGGTCTCCTAACCCTAGAATTGGCAGTGTTACTTGCCGCTCTCGTAGGGGTCTAGGGATGTGGGTTTTGCTATTCATCGCGACCGTGGAATCCGTGTTTTATACAGGCTCGTATTGAAAACACGGACGTCCTAGTATATCCAATATTTCATATATGTTCTTCTGCTGCATTGTTCTGTGATGAGATCATATTACTGCCTGTGACGAATGTTTATATTATATATATGAGATATATGTATATATTGCAGATTTCGTTTTCAAAAAGAGATGCTTGTGAAGCATAATAAAATGGGACTTCATTAATGAGATTAATGAAATAAAAGAAACCTAAGATGTTGTAGAAACTTGTTTATAAAAACTGGTAGCTCTAGTTGTTGCTTTGCATAGCGGTGTTCCTTGTAGAACATCCAGCACCTTATTCGATAAGGAAAGGACCGAGATCCCTTCACCGGGAGTGACTCCTTTAGCAATAACTGGCAGATGCTACACACTCGGTTTGTCTTTTGATTGCTTTTAAGAGTTCTGCTTTGCACAGTGATATATATGATATATCCCGCACCTCATTCGACAAGGAAAGGACCGACGATCCCTTCACCGGGAGTGACTCCTTTAGCAAAACTAGAAAAGCCTCAAAAGCACTCCATTTTAAAATCACTCGATTCTACGACGATATCAAGTTCATTACGCTCAGGGTTTTCTGAAAAACCTGCGTAGCCCTCCGTCATTTCAGATAGATATTATTTAGTATTCGTGCTATGTTTGTTGACTTAGTTAAGGCATAGTGTACGGTAGTTAAGTAATGTTTATCTGCTAAAACATGAGATGTGATTGGATTAGGGTATTCGTACGGCTTTGTTGACTCAGTTAAGGGTCGTACGGGTGGGTTTAATTCAATCGGGAAATGTACGGGTTGAACTTGACTTGCGATTTATGGTTTGTTGACTTAGTTAAGGTCATAGATCGCTAGGGGCAAAATATTATCGGGAATTTCAAGTGTTGGAATTTGCAATGAGATTGCATACCTTCTATGAGATAGTTGGATCCCGATACCCGCTGTGAGTAAGAGTTACTCCTGGGAGAGTTTTACACATTACAATTAGCCGATCAAGTAGGTGTCTAGAAAGGTGTTAACGGGGTTACGCCTCTGGGAAAACGAGGTTTACATTAATTAGGTTCGTGCGAGAGCACGGGGGACCTCCCTCAAAGTACCGACACTGGCCTGGCTGAAAGATTGGCGAACTTGTACCGTGTAATTAATCCCGGCTAGTCTTTCTTTTTAGGGTTTGAAGGAAGATTTGACTAAAACAGTGGGAGACATCCTGATTAGATATATTAAATAACCAATCTAATCTTGCAAGAGCATACGCTGAGTGTTTTCTTCTCTCTCTCTCCAGATAGCGACCATATCACGCCTTAATCAAGATAATAAAACGGATATATTGACCGAACCCGCTTGTTATACTAAGCTGGGGAACGTTGGTCCCGCTCCAACTTATAATTGTTATAAGACAGAGCAGGAAATAGGGGAATACCAGATTTCCCGTGCCGCCCAAACGAAGAAAGTGCATGTTGATGCATCATCTTCGGGTGTGTTCATTACACAGAACTGTTTCTCAGTATCCTTTACGTCCTGGGTATGTGATACCGGATCAGGATCCCGTATATGTAATCTATTACATGGGCTACAGATAGGTAGAGAACTGAGAACGGGTGATAAGTTTCATGAGACAGAAAACGATGCAAGTGTTGCAGCCAAGTCTGTTGGTCACTATCACTCTGTATTACCAGAATACATTGATTCTGAACGAATGTTATTAGATACCGAACCTGATATACAACATCATATCAGTCTCTTTATTAGTAAAGAAAGGATATAATTTTGTATTGATTGGATAATGTTTTGAACATTTCCTATATCAAGAGTTGATCGGTTCAGGCACGTTATCTAAAAGCATTGACGTTCTAAATCAAACTACAGTTCTGACTATACAGAACACACACGAGAGGAAGAGTTCAGATATGAACGAATTCTTCTTGAGGCATTGTAGACTAGGTCATATCAATGCGACCCGACTGGCTGAAGTTACATTTAGATGCATATTTAAATTAGTTTGAATTTACATCTTATGAAACTTGCCAGTCATGTCACAAAGATTAGATGACCATAGCTCTGTTTATTGGAAACAGAGAAAGAGTTAGTGAACTCTTGGGATTGATACATGCTGATGTATGAAAGTCCCCTGTCTACATATGCCAAGACCGGTTCTTTGTACTTCATTGTATTCACTGATGATCTCTCAAGATTCAGACATATGTTCCAGTTGAAACACAAGTCCGAAACTTTTGAGATATTCACAGAATATAAGTTAGAAGTAGAGAACCAAAATACGGGTATAAGTATTATGTCCTTTGATGAGATCAAGGAGGAGAATACTTAAGCACGGAATTCCTGGACTATTCTTAAGGAGAATGAGATTCTCTCTCAGCATTACTCCTCCGTATACACCATAGCACGATTGTATATCGGGGCGGAGCAAAAACACCCTATGTGATATGGTGTGCTCTATGATGAGTACTACTGAGTTTCCTATTTCCTTTTGGGAGTTATGCACTTGTGAAGCTGCATACCTATTGAATAAGGGTTCAAATCAAATCAGTTGCCTACCACTTCATATGTGATATGGAAAGGGAAGAGCCCATATCTTAAGTTTGTTAAGATTTGGGGTTGTCCGGCCTATGTTTAAAAGCAAAATCCGGACAAGCTCGAGGTAAGGTCTGTTATGTAGAACTGGAAATGTTCCAGCTATACAAAATGCAGCTGATGATTTAGTAGAATCAAAGGATTCAATAGTTTCCAACGAACCTCAGCCTCTCCGCCGATCTAGCAGGGTTCCTCACCCACCTGAGAGATACTTCGGTTTCTCTATGACAGTGGGAGCGAGGATTGCATCATGAAATGATGACCCAACTAGTTTCGAGCTGGCCATCAGGAGTGGGACTCTGTAAGAATGGCTGGATGCTTATCGATCTGAGATGGAATCTTTATACACCGACAAAGTATGGACTTTGGTTGCTTTATCTGAAGGGTTAAATCCCCATCAGGAGCGAGTATATCTTGAGAAGATTACTTGGTGTACATGGAAAAGTTGAGACTTTCAAAGCTATGCTTAAGTCTATCCAGATCCTACTTGCCACGGCTAAATACCATGACTACGATATCTGGCGGTTGGGTGTCATGACTGCTTTTCTAAATGATGATTTGGAAGAGAGCGTCTATAAGTACACAGCCTGAGAGCTTCGTAGACAGTGGGAGCAGCGGAAACGTGTGCAAGATGTTTTATATGATAAAACAGGCATCGCGGAGTTGGAACATCTGTTTTGATGCGGTAGTCAAAGAGTTTGACTTCATCAAAATGGTAGATGAACCTTGTATACACGAAAAGGTAGTAGAGAGTATGGTGGTGATCCTCGTAGAGTACGTGGATGACATACTCTTGATAGGGAAGAAGTTTCCTATGCTATGCTCGGTCAATCTCCGCTTATCACAAGGATTCTCCATATAGGATCAAAGTGATACCTCCTAAATCCTGGGTTTTTGGATCTATGAGATAAATCTAATTGGATGTTAGGATTGTCACTAGTTGTAGTGACATGGTATCAATTGATCCTGGGGAGAATCACTGGAAATGTTCCAGGGTGATAAGGACGACTGAATGTCAGTCGCAGGGATTGTCTTTACCCTCAGTGGAGGGATGGTATGTTGGAAGAGTTCCAAGCAAGATACCGTGACATACTAGACGATTAAAGGCAAGATACATCGTTACCATAGATACTACCAAAGAGGCAGTCTGGATATATATAAGTTCATAAGATGAACTTCGTTCCTACCATTGTGTGACAATGGAGTTGTGGCTTATGCCAAGGAACTACCGTCCCATCAGAAATCCAGATATAATTCTTAGGCTGTATCACCTGATCATGGAGATGGTTGATCTCCAGGGAGATCGAGGTTAGGAGAGTAGACACAGAGGACAACAGCGCGGATCCACTCACGAAGGCCTTTTTCCCAGTAGAGACTTTTATGGGATGGTTGAGTATGAGATACTTCAACCGCAGCTAATTGTTGGGTATGCGATACCATAACAGATGGCCCTAGTGCAAGTGGGAGATTGTTAGTTATATGTATGCCCTAGAGGCCATTACTGTACATACGATGTATATTGTAGTGGATGCTAGGACATATATAAGGAGGACTTTCTTGCTCGACATGATAGTATGCTATCTGGTTGTACTTTATCTTAACATGTACTCTGATTGTCTCTATGTTACATGTTGATAAAGCCCTTAGGATATGTACTCGACTACTGGGACTATGATGAGATCATACTAGTGGGGCCACGGTAGTCGGTGAGTACATCCTATAACTGTTCCTAGTCGAGGGTGTATCGAGACAGGGCATCGATGCACCAGAGTAGACTAGCGTATACGCATCTTGACCCATAAGATGGGCGATGGATGATCCCATATCCATCGGTGTTTGACATCAAGGATAGTGTACGGGTGCTCAGTGGAGACTGGGTACACTGGACGGACTCGCCGAGAACTCCCAGATGGTATTATACCATACGTCAGATGGCAGTTCTCCGGTGACACTGGTACAGAGTAGTCTGTTGACCCGAGATCGTCATAGAGTCTTGTGTGATTCCCACTGTGCTTTGATTTCCATCATACCACGTCCAAGAGGGCGTGCAAAAAGGTGGCTTTTGGGTACAGTCCCGAATCACATGGAGGCAATGAGCGATAGGAGGGGATTCGTCTCTCCCGGTATAGGGAGTTGATGTTGTGCTGTGTTCGATTGGCTATAACCGGAAATCCCTGGCCAGGGTTGCTGAGATTTACTGGTAAGTGTTATCAGTAGTTTCTCGAACAGTTATAGACCTCATATCGACACGACTTATCGAGCTACTGGGGTCTGACGTTTACCACCCCTAGGCGAGATATGCAACATATCAGACGACGAGACCGGACTGTACGGGAGTGTTACTGTTTGGATTCGCAGGAGAAGTTACAGTCTTGCTTGTTGATCTTCTGAGCGCTCAATACCTGGGTAGCTGTTACGTTTAGCTGACCGCTTGCAACTAGTGGGTGTTTGATATGATCATCACCTACTGCCGGCGTATTGACGATTCTTTAGAGTCCTACACAGAGGTTTCTTGACTCAGGAAAAACGGAGTAGGAGCACATATGTGATATGTACGGGACCGAGAATAATGCGATATGTGATACCGTATTATATTCTCACGATATTTGATATCAGCCGGGTCGTCGGATCAAGTGTTGATTCGGCAAATCGGTACGGATAAATATTAGTCGGTTATATGCGATATAGCCGGATTGTCGGATCAAGTGTTGATTCGATAATTTAATGTATAATAATATATATGATATATTAAATTACATTAGCTAATATTTGCTCACTAAAAGATTCTTTTTCTCACTCGGGTAATACATTGATATATATGCGATATATGTTAAATGTATTATTTTATTTTGTTGCAATATATATTGTATATGTGATATATAATATTGTAACATGATATGATAAATAATGCAACTTGTTTAGTAGAGATTAAACATGGTTAGGGTTTGATTAGGGTTAAGGCTTTCTAGAAGATTCTAGAAGTTTTCTTTCTTTGTCTTTGTTAAGATATTATGCTAGATATTTCCAAAACCTTAACCAAACCTTTAACCCTAGTTAATTCTCTACATGAGATAGCTTGACCATGGTTGCATTATCTATCATATTATTTGATTTCCTATTCATCACAAAAAGGATAACTAATATTGTTCATCTTCTTCCTTCAATTCTTTCATGAAAAAGCTTACTTGTTTTTCAAAAGATGATGAATAATTGTGAGAAAAAGATAAATAAATAGAGCAAAAATCCTACTTCATCATCCTCATCTTCCCTTGCCATTTAGATGAGGGTGTTCACATCATTTCATGAGTGTTAGCTTGTGTTAAAGAAACTTCAAGGTAGATCATCTTAGTATCGAAGATCGAAAGCAAAGGTTGCGTCTTTCTCTTCGTGGAACCTCTCGAGAGTCTGGATCCCGATGATCGCAGCGAAGGGACCACAACACGGAGCATATGAAGTGAAGGACCGGATCTACAAAGGTTGCAATCCCTCTCACTTAGTGTTAAAATGTTTAGCATATTTGTTTTCGCCTAATCTCTAGTTTAAAGTTCCGTATTCGGGTTGTTCGGCACGGCTAAATTTTTAATCGGGCATGGTTGATGCCTCGTAGACCCTTGTGCGCGTGCCTAGCAACCCTACAGGACCTATCCCGGTAGGACAGTCTTACTCAAGATGATAGTATGATATCTGGTTTATCTTTATCATCGTGTACTACTTTAGGTGATCTGACATTTCGCTATTACACGTTGATAGAGCCCCTAGGATTCTTGCTTGACCACCAGCAGTATGAGGGCGATCATATAAGTGGGAGCTGGGGTCTATAAGCACATCCTTAAAAGGTCCCTAGTCGTGGGAGTTTCGAGATAGGGCATCGATACTCCAGAGTAGACTAGTGTATACAGTCGAGACCCCGACGAGGGGCGGTGGCCGGTCTCACAAGCCATTGGTGTCAGTTGGATCACCTAAGATGTATACAGGTGCTCATTGGGTTATGAGTACACCGGACAGGACTCGCCGGGAACATACTAGTTGGTCTTATACCTGACGTCAGATGGCAGTTCCCTGGTGACATGTGTACAGGTTAGTTCATCGACCTGAGGATCGTCATTTGTCTCATGTGAGTTCCCACTGTACTTTGATTACTACCCTACCACGCTCAAAGGAGGCGTGCAAACAGGTTTTAGTTGGGTACAGTCTCGAGCCACATGGAGGCAGTGAGCGGATCTTCAGGGGTTCGTCTCTCCTGGTATTGGGGGTGAGGTCGTGCTGTGTCTAGGAGAGCCATTACACAAAGCCCTCGGCCGAGGCAGGAGATTTACTGGTAGGTATTCCAGTAGTATCTCAGGGTGTTCTGGGCTACACTTCGACACGACTTGTACCGCTTTTGGGGGTCTGACTTTTACCAACCCCCTAGGCCCGCCATGCGATGCTCATAGACGAACGGACCGGACTGTACGGATATTGTCACTGACAGGCTCAGTAGGGTATCAGGATGAGTTCGCTCATCGACGTCCCTTTTGGTCAATACCTGGTAGCCCGTTACGTATTGGCTTATACCTCTGACGTGCTAGTGGTTAAATCCACAACCAAGGTGTTGACGAGTCTTTAGAGTCCCCCACATTCAGTTGCTCAAGTTTTCGGGCGAAACGCTGTAGAGACCGTATGGAGATATGGCAGGGTTCGATCAGATACGTGCGGCATTGCACGGATCACGATCGGACGGATAATACTAGCCGGCTTTGGTTTAAGCCGGATCCTAGTATAGTACAGTGTAGATTTTGTCTCATTGCATTTGTATTACGGTCGGAATACAAATACGGGTGTGTATACACAGTATCGGGGTTTTCCTGTAATTTATTACGGGACCAGTTTTCTGGAGTTGCCAGTTTGCTTTTCGTTTCGGCCATATTTCTTTGTATCTTTCATTGGCCGAAGATTGGTGGAGGAGGGCTTATTTGCATTTGTGCAAATAAGCATTTATGGAGGGTGTTCTTTGCATTATTATTGTATCATGATGGTGCACCATCCATTGACCTTGCTTGACTTCTTGACTTCATGATGGTTCATGATGGTTGGACTTTGTTTTGTGATGAGTGTTTGTTGAGTGAGGATCTTGGTTTATGATCATTGCTTTTTTCTCTTGCATTATGAGTGTGGCTCCATGATTTCATTCACCTAACACTCATTCTCACTCTCCCCTCACTTTGCATGGCCGGCCACTTCCTCAAGGGGGCTGTCCCAATTTTTGGGCAAGGGAATTACACTCATTTGGCTTCACAAAATCCCATTTGTTCCACCTCCAAAGTATAGTTCATTCTCCTCCACAAAAGGGCAACCTCCATGAACCCCAAAATGAGACATGAGCACTACACATTCTACAGCAAACCTTGGGCACGTCGGCTCGCCAACTTCGTGCCCGAGTTGCCTCGGTATAGAGGTGGGAGCCCGTAAAAGAAGCAGGCGACGTGGTGCCCTTCCGGCGACTTGGTGGAGACCGGACATTCCGCGGGAGATCGGGACGACGGCGAGAAGACCGGAGGACACGGATCGCTCGGTATATCTCTCTTCCCCATCTTGTAGTTAGCTTGAACTAGTTAATGGCCCGATCCGGGTTTTAGTGCGCGGTGGTGTCGGTTTGAAAAATTAAAGTTAACCATCGCTTCCGCATTTGGTCTCGGGATGGAGGCCGGGGCGCCACCGTGCACTTACGCAAGTATTCTCCTCCCTGATCTTATCAAAGGACATAATAGTTATACCCGTATTTTGGTTCTTTACTTCTAACTTATATTCTGTGAATATCTCAAAAGGTTCGGACTTATGTTTCAAAAGGAACATATGAATGAATTTTTGAGAGATCATCAGAGAACTTAATGAGGTATAAAGAACCAGTCCTGGCATGTGTAGACAGGAGACCTTACATACATCATTATGTATCAGTCCCAAGAGTATACCAACTCTTTCTCTGTTTCCAATAAACAGAGCTATGGTCATCTTATCTTTGTGACATGACTGGCAAGTTTCACAAGATGTAAATTCAAACTGATTTAAATATGCATCTAAAATGTAACTTCAGCCAGTCGGGTCGCATTGATATGACCTAGTCTACAATGCCTCAAGAAGGATTCGTTCATTTCTGAACTCTTCCTCTTGTGTGTGTTCTGTATACTAGGAACTGTAATTTGATTTAGAATGTCAATGCTTTTAGATAACGTGCTTGAACCAATCAACTTTTGATATAGGAAATGTTCAAAACATTATCCAACAATACAAAATTATATCCTTTCTTTACAGATAAAGAGACTGATATGATTTTGTATATCAGGTTCGGTATCTAATAGCATTTGTTCAGAATCAATGTATTGGTAACACAGGGTGACAGTGACCAATAGACTTGGCTGCAACACTTGCCCCGTTTTCTGTCTCATTAAACTTATCACCCGTTCTCAGTTTTCTACCTTTCTGTAGCCCTATGTAACAGATTACATATCTGGGATCCTGATCCGATATCAAATACCCAGGATGCAGAGGATACTGAGAAACAGTTCTTTGTAATGAACACACCTGAAGGAGATGCATCATATGCACTTTCTTTGTTTGGGCGACATAGGAATTCTGGTATTCCCCTATTTCCTGCACTGTCTTATAACAATTATAAGTTGGAGCGGGACCAACGTTCCCCAGCTCAGTATAACAAGCAGGTTCGGTCAATACATCCATATTATTATCTTGATTAAGGCGTGATATGGTCGCTACCTGGAGAGAGAGAGAAGAAAACACTCTGCGTGCGCTCTTGCAAGATCAGATTGGTTATATATTTTATCTAATCAGGATGGCTCCTACTGTTTTTATCAAATCTTCCTTCAAACCCTAAAAGGAAAGACTAGCCGGGATTAATCACACTCTACAAGTTCGCCAATCTTTCAGCCAGGCCAGTGTCGGTACTTTGAGGGAGGTTCCCCGTGCTTTCGCACGGACCTAATTACAGTAAACCTCGTTTTCCCAGAGGCGTAACCCCGTTGACACCTTTCTAGACACCTACTTGATCGGCTAATTGTAAAGTGCAAAACTCTCCCAGGAGTAACAATTACTCGCAGTGGGTATCGGGATCCAACTATCATATAGAAGGTATGCAATCTCATTGCAAATTTTAACACTTGAAACTCCCGATAATGGTTTTTACCCCTAGTACCTATGACCTTAACTATGGTCAACAAATCATAAGTACTAGTCAAGTTCTACCCGTCATTTCGTGATTAATTAGACCCACCTACATGACCCTTAACTAAGGTCAACAAAGTCATGCGACTGTCCTAACTAATCGCATCATATGCGGTGTAGGAAGACATCACTTAGCTACCGTATACTGTGCCTTAACTAAGGTCAACAAACACAGCACGAATACTAAGTACTCTACTTCCTAAAATGATGGAGGGTTGCGGATGGTTTTTAATAAAACCTTTAACGCTTTAAACTTGATCTCGTTGCGAATCAAATAGTTTTTAAATGGAGAGTTTTTGAAGCTCTTCTAGTTTTGTTAAAGGGGTCACTCCCGGTGAAGGGATCGTCGGCCCTTTCCTCGTCGAATGAGGTGCGGGATATATCATATATATCACTGTGCAAAGCAGAAACTATAGAAGCAATCAAAAAACAAACCGAGTGTGTATCATCTGCCAGTTATTGCTAAAGGAGTCACTCCCGGTGAAGGGATCTCGGTCCTTTCCTCATCGAATAAGGTGCAGGATGTTCTTCAAGAAACACCACAATGCAAAGCAAGAACTGTAGCTACCTGTTTTTATTTTGAAATTTGATTCCACAACATCTTTTAGGTTTATTTTCTTTCATTAATCTCATTAATGAATGTCCCATCATTTAAGTCCACCTAAACATCACAGATAAATATAACGTACGCTTATGCCATCCGCATTCGCCTCGATGTCCTGTCTGCACCGTTAGGTTAGGTAACTAACGCCAGAGCGAGGCAGGGCTGGTGCGGGTGCAAAATATAAGCAACATCTATATAATATATCATATATACTATATACTATATCTATCTGAACAAATCACATGATCACATCACAGATAACGCAGCAGAAAATATCATATGAAATATTGGATATACTAGGACGTCCGTGTTTTCAATACGAGCCAGTATAAAACATGGATTCCACAATCGTGATGAATAGCCAATCCCACACCCCTAGACCTCTACGAGAGTGGCAAGCAACCCTACCAATTCTAGGGTTAGGAGACCCTGACTCGACTCCTCGAGGTGGTCTCCCACTGGACCCCAGAACCCGGTTACTTATGCTCCCCTCCTTGGGTTTATCCTAATGCGGAAAAGTAAATAATATACAAATGGTGACATCATCCGCAACCTGGAAGTGCCCCAATAAAAGAATATTATATACAAGTTTTTACATGAATGAAAATGAAAAACACTCATCTCACATAAAAAAAACCCGGCTATTCAAACACGACGATCCAATATAACATATCCAGCAACACATAACATCACATGTCATCAACGTAAGTAAACATGCGCATCCCAATTGTCGTTGACATATAGCAACGAAACCGGCGATATCACATATTACACTTACGGTCGCAGAAAAGAAAGTGTAAAACTACAACAGTTGGAATCCGCAACTTGCATAGACATCGCATGCCTAATCAAATGAACTCCTTAGACATCACATGCATAACAATTATAAACCCCGCATTTTAGTCTCATTATCGAAAACTCTTTTCAATATCAAGTCGAGCAATTCAACAAGATTCCCGATATCCTGATCGAATGGTCGTCGCAAACTTTAGTAGGCGGCCGCACCCCCGACGCCGTCGACGAAGTGCTCCAAGGCGGAACACCGCTGCCGCGAGCACCCGAACGGATGCTTTCGGCGACGGGGTTCTCCTACAGTCACTTGGTCGGGGCTATGGGGTGAGGCTGTCTATTAAGTTTACCCGGTGAGTATCCGCGTACGCTACGTGATTGCGACGGACTTTTGATCACATCAAAATTCCGTGGCAATCGATCAAGTGAGACTAAACCGCTAGATTTATAACATTCATTCAGTTATCTCATAACTACTTGTGAATTCCAATTATTGTATCACATTCCGGATAAATAGAAAATGTTAAACTTTTCGATCGAACAATCGAACACCCAAGTTTTCCCGAAACAGCTCAACTCATGAAACAAGTTTAAAAACATTCACTTCATGCCTCAGTACCAACGGTCCAGCCGTAGAAGGGTCAAGCCAACGCCTCACATGTGGCACGCCGTACTGCCCCAAACCCTAAGGTTCAAAGGGCAGTTCAAGACGGTCACATAATCGAGTTAAGGTTTGTTGTCTTCTAGAGGGACCATCGCGATACTTGCACTACTTAGAACGTCGTTAAACTATGGAAAAATCCAACAATTTGAAATTTCCCGGTAGGGAAAAAAGTGGGTATTTATATCCGGTCGAACTTTTTAACATATTCTAAAATTTCCCGGAAAAACACATAGATAAAATTAGGCAATCCGATCGAATCTACGAAGTCCCAATACAACCCAGAAAACTCAACTCTTGAGTGCAGATTAAAAATTCCCAGAAAACTCAGCACAACAATATAGGAATTACTGTGCAAAAATAATGACAAGATGCCCCTTTATTGCCGCGGAACCGCCGCACATGCCATGATCCTGCCGCGGTTCCGTGGCCACTTGGTCGATTCTTGCTCACGTGCTTCACAGTAATTCTTACAAAAGCCTGCTTATTTTTCTGCATATTTTTAATTCATAAAAATCCAAAATTTTCAAAAATGTACAGAGAGTGGATTTTGCATTAGGGTTTCGGTTCGATCGGACTTCTAATTCCGTCTACACATCGCCTAAGGCTCTAGCTAGGCTCTGATACCACTGTAGGGTTCCTAGGCATACTAATGAGGTTTCACAATGGATCAAACATGCCCAATTCAAATTTTTTCATGTGCCTACAAACCCTAATACGGATCGTTAACTAGAGGATAAGGCGATAAAGATGCAAGTAAACAACTTTATTGCTAAAGGAAAGTGATTACAACCTCTGTAGATCCGGTCCTCCACTTCCTTAGCTCCGCGTTGACGTCCCTCCGCTGTAATCATCGGATCCCGGACTCTAGCGATGGTTTCGTCGAAGAAATGATCGGGCTAGGTCGTCGACTTCGATGCCGAAGATGATCTACGTCGAGGCAACTCAAGATCAAGCTCCAACTTCACCAAGTCATGAAACTAGTGAAGAAAACACCCTATACTACATGGCAAGTGGTAGAGGATGAATAAATAAGAAGTGGGTTCACTTTAGAATTGGATTTCTCACTCTTTTTCTCATTTCACCATTGAAGGTAGCAAAGGTTTTCTTCATCTTGAAGAAGAAGAAGAAGAAAAGAATATGATAAGAATATTTTCAAAATAGAAAATAACTTATCATATAGCAACCATGGTTAAGTTTAGAGAATAAACTAGGGTTAGGTTTAATGGTTAGGTTATGGCTAAGAAACAAAATGGTCAAAGCTTCAAAGCTTCATGAAGTTTCAAGAAAGAAACAAAGTTAGCCACCATTTTATTCTTGAGAAAATAAATGAATAAAAGAATGTATAAATAAGTAAAGATTACAAAACCCTAACCATTTGTTAGTTATGTATATGCCCTAGAGGCCATTGTTCATATGTATATTATAATGGATGCTTGGTTATATATAAAGAAGACTTTCTTGCTCGACATGATAGTATGCTATTTGGTTTCACTTTATCTTAACATGTTGACTTGTATTGGTTTACTGTTTTACTCTCACATGTTGATAAAGCCCTTAGGATCTGTACTCGACTACTGGGACTATGATGAGATCATACTAGTGGGGCCGCGGTAGTCGATGAGTACATCCTATAACTGTTCCTAGTCGAGGGTATATCGAGACAGGGCATCGATACACCAGAGTAGACTAGCGTATACGCATCTTGACCCATATGATGGGCGATGGATGATCCCATATCCATTGGTGTTAGACATCAGAGATGGTATACGGGTGCTCAGTGGAGACTGGGTACACTGGACGGACACGCCGAGAACTCCCAGATGGTGTTATACCACACGTCAGATGGCAGTTCTCCGGTGACACAGGTACAGGGTAGTCTGTAGACCCGAGATCGTCATGGAGTCTTGTGTGATTCCCACTGTGCTTTGATTTCCACCTTACCACGTCCAAGAGGGCGTGCAAAACGGTGGCTTTTGGGTACAGTCCCGAATCACATGGAGGCAATGAGCGATAGGAGGGGATTCGTCTCTCCCGGTATAGGGAGTTGATGTTGTGCTGTGTTCGATTGGCTATAACTGGAAGTCCCTGGCCAGGGCTGATATAGAGATTTACTGGTAAGTGTTACTAGTAGTTTCTCGACCCGTTATGAGCCACACATCGACACGACTTATCGGTTACTGGGGTCTGACGTATACCACCCCTAGACTTGATATGCGACATATCAGACAAACAGACCGGACTGTACAGGAGTGTTACTGGTTGGATTCACAGGAGAACGCACAGGCTAGCTTGTTGATCTTCTGATCGCTCAATACCTGGGTGGCTGTTACGTTTAGCTGACCGCTTGCAGCTTGTGGGTGTTTGATATGATCATCACCTGCTACCGGCATATTGACGATTCTTTAGAGTCCTACACAGAGATTTCTTGGCTCAGGCGAAACGGAGTAGTGGCGCATATGTGATATGCGCAGGAGCGAGAATAATGCGATATGGGATACCGTATTATATTCTCGCGATATTTAGAAATGAACCGGGTCATCGGATCAAGTGTTGATTCGATGAATCGGTACATGATATATTAGTCGGTAATATTCGATATAGCCGGATCGTCGAATCAAGTGTTGATTCGATGATTTAATGTATAATAATATATATGATATATTGTATTACATTATCTAATAATGGCTCGCTTTATTATTTCATTTTCTCAGTGGATGATACATTGATATATATGCGATATATGTTAATTGTATTATTTTCTTTTGTTGCAAATATATAATATATATGTGATATATATTATTGTGACATGATATGATTAATTGTTAAACATGTTTAAGGATGATTAATTGAGATTAGGGTTTGATTAGGGTTAGTAGCTTCATGCATCTTCTAGAAGCTTTTCCTTTTGTCATTCTTAAGATATTTTGGATGACACTTTCTTTAACTCAACCAAACCCTAACTCTAGTTATTTCTCTACAAAATCCTAGCCACTCATCCTTGACCATGGTTAATAATCAATCATATAGGTTTTATTCTATTCATCACAAAAGAAAGATATATGATTGTCTTTTCATTATCATCTTCTTCCTTCTTCAAGAAATCTTGCTAGTTTTTCTTTAAGTGATGAAATAAAATGAGAAAATGATTTAAAAAGAAAGCAAAATTACTACTCTCTCATCCTCATCTCATCTAGCCCATGGGATTAGTGTGTTCTTCTCTTTTGAGTGAGAAAGCTTGAGTCGTAGCAACTTCAAGGTAGATCATCGGAGATTTGGAATACTTCGAGCTAGCATGGATCGTTCGAGTCGTGGAGCCTCTCATGAGTCCGGGAGATCGTGGATCGCGGCAAAGGGACTTCTACTCGGAGCTTGTGAAGTGAAGGAGCGGACTACAAAGGTTGTAATCCCTCACACTTAGATAAAAGTTATCATCTTGCATGTTAAACCCTAATAATCTAGCAAAGATCCCGGCTTTGGGTTGTTCGGCACGTCTAAATTTTTATCCGGGCATGTTTGATGCCTTTTGAACCTTCACAAGAGTGCCTAGGAACCCTACAGTGGTATCAGAGCCTAGCTAGAGCATTAGGCGATGTGTTTGCAAAGTTAAAACTCCGATCGAACCCGAAACGACGCAAAAAGACCCCTCTGTGGAAATTTTTTAAATTTTAGGATTTTTCTGAATTAAAAATATGTAAAAAAATCAGCAGGTAATTATAAGAATTACCATGAAACCCGAGCCCCCAACTCGACCAAACGTCGGCGGAACCGCGGCGCAAGTAGGCCTTGCGCGGCGGTTCCGCGGCGGATTAGTCGATTGGCGACACGTGGCTTCCTGGTAATAACCGTAGGTACTTGTTGAGTTTTCTGGGTATTTTTAATCTGTTTCAGGTGTTGGAAATTCTGGGGTTTGTTTTGTAATAGTAGACTCGATCGGAAATTTTAAATTCGTATTTCTTTCCGGATATATAGAAATTGTTAAACTATTTGAACGGATATCATTAAATCAATGTTTCCCGGTACGGCAAACTTTCAAGTGTTGAAATTTCTTCGGGTTTAAATCTTTCGGAAAAATTGTACAAGTTAAGCGGTGGACCCTCTAGAAGACAACAAACCTTAACTCGATTATGTGACCGTCTTGAACTGCCTTTTGAACCTTCGGGTTTGGGGCAGTACGGCGTGCCACATGTGAGGCGTTGGCTTGACCCTTCTACGGCTGGATCACCGGTACTGTGACATATTCTGGGATTATTTGAACTCCGCTCAAGTGTTGAGCAGTTTAGGAAATTTTGGGTGTTTGATTATCTGTTCGGAAAGTTTAATACTATCTATTTATCTGGAATGTGATACAATATGTGGAATTCATAGAGTTAGGCATGAAATGCGAAGTATATGATATTTCGGATTTACGATGTCTAAAGTGATTGTGGATTCCAAATGTTGTAGTTTTACACTTTCTTTTCTGTGACCGTAAGTTTAATATGTGATATCGCCGGTTTCGTTGCTATATGTCAACGACAATTGGGATGCGCATATTTACTTACGTTGATGATATGTGATATTATGTGTTGCTATGATATGTTATATTGGATCGTCGCGTTCAGAATAGCCGGGGGTTTTATGTGAGATGAGGGTTTTTATTTTCATTCATGTAAAATTCATTTGTAATGTAATATTCTTTTATTTGGGGCACTTCCAGGTTGCGGTTGCTGTCACCAGTGTATATTATTTACTTTTCCGCATTAGGTAGACCCAAGGAGGGGAGCACAAGTAACCGGGTTCTAGGGTCCGGTGGGAGGCCATCTCGAGGAGTCGAGACCGGGTCTCCTAACCCTAGAATTGGCAGTGTTACTTGACGCTCTCGTAGGGGTCTTGGGATGTGGGTTTGGCTATTCATCGCGACCGTGGAATCCGTGTTTTATACAGGCTCGTATTGAAAACATGGACGTCCTAGTATATCCAATATTTCATATATGTTCTTCTGCTGCAATGTTCTGTGATGAGATCATATTACTGCCTGAGACGAATGCCTATAGTATATATATATGCTGATATATAAATATTACTGCTTTCGTTTCTTCTGTGATGCTTAGGAAGCATAAGCTGATGGGATTTTTATTAATATGATTAATAAAAGGAAAAGAAACCTAATGATGTTGTAGAATCAAAACTTTATAAAAAGGGTAGCTACAGTTTTGCTTTGCACAGTGATATATACGATATATCCTGCACCTTATTCGATGAGGAAAGGACCGAGATCCCTTCACCGGGAGTGACTCCTTTAGCAAAACTGGCAGATGCTACAAAACGCGGTTTGTCTTTTGATTGCTTTTAGTGTTTTGCTTTGCACAGCGGTATATATTGTTAGTTATATGTATGCCCTAGAGGCCATTACTATACATAGGATGTATATTGTAGTGGATGCCGGGACATATATAGGGAGGACTTTCTTGCTCGACATGATAGTATGCTATCTGGTTGCTCTTTAGCTTAACGTGTATACTAATTGTCTCTCTGTTACATGTTGGTAAAGCCATTAGGATCTATACTTGACTACCTGGACTATGATGCGGATCATACTAGTGGGGACATGGTAGTCCGTAAGTACATCCTTCAAAGTCCCTAGTCGTGGGTGTATCGAGACGGGGCATCGATATACCAGTGTAGACTAGCGTGTACCTTCTCGACCCATACAGATGGGCGATGGATGATCCCATATCCATTGGTGTTTGACATCAGAGATGATATACGGGTGCTCAGTAGAGACTGGATACACTGGACGGACTCGCCGAGAACTCCCAGATGGTATTATACCTCACGTCAGATGGCAGTTCTCTGGTGACACTGGTACAGAGTAGTCTGTTGACCCGAGATCGTCATAGAGTCTTGTGTGGTTCCCACTGTGCTTTGATTTCCATCTTACCACGTCCAAGAGGGCGTGCAAAACGGTGGTTTTTGGGTACAGTCCCGAGTCACATGGAGGCAATGAGCGATAGGAGGGGATTCGTCTCTCCCGGTATAGGGAGTTGATGTTGCGCTGTGTTCGATTGACTATAACAGGAAATCCCTGGCCAGGATTGCTGAGATTTACTGGTAAGTGTTACCAGTAGTTTCTCGAACAGTTATAGACCTCATATCGACACGACTTATTGAGCTATTGGGGTCTGACGTTTACCACCCCTAGGCGAGATATGCGACATATCAGACGATCAGACCGGACTGTACGGTAGTGTTACTGGTCGGATTCGCAGGAGTGTGAGCGGGCTTGCTCGTCGATCTTCTGATCGCTCAATACCCGGGTGGCCGTTACGTTTAGCAGACCGCTTGCGGCTTGTGGGTGTTTGATATGATCATCGCCTGCTGCCGGCGTATTGACGAGTCTTTAGAGTCCTACACAGAGGTTTCCTGGCTCAAGCGAAACGAAATAGGAGCACATATGAGATATGTGCGGGACCGAGAATAATGCTTGTATGTGATACCGTATTCCATTCTCGCGATGAATGTATCGAATGGTTGTATGCGATATAACCTAGTTATCGATTCAAGCGTTGATTCGATAAGCCGATACATTGTATACTAGTCGGTTGTGTGCGACATGACCGGATCATTGAATCAAGTGTTGATTTAATGATTTAATGTATAATTATATATTTGATATATTCCTTTGCATTAACTAGTAATGGTTCACTTTAAATGGATTTTCTCACTTGGATTGTGCAAGTTGTATATGTGATATACTTTTATGCACATGTTTGTATCATGTTTGATGATGCATATTAACTTGGTTAAGTGTAAAGATTAAACCATGGTTTACTTAATGATTAGGGTTTTGATTATCTTATTCATTTATTTATATATTCATTTTGGAAATTATTTAAGGATGGTGGCTTATTTTGTTTTATGTTGAAGTTTCTTGAAACTTTGATCAAGTCAACCATTCTTATCTCTTCCTTAACCCTAACCATCATATCTAACCATGGTCCATTCTCTACACTAAACTAAGGTTAATATTATGATAAGAATGGATTTTATTTTCTATTTTTGATATTATTATTATCATAACAACATTCATCTTCTTCATCTTCTTCTTCATTGAAGAAGCTTGCTTCATCAATGGTGATTGATGAAAACAAGTGAGAAATCCAATTCTAAAGTCTACCCACTTCCTATTTCTTCATCCTCTACCTCTTGTCAAGTAGTAGAGTGTGTTTTCTTCACAAGTTTCTTGACTTGGTGAAGTCGGAGCTTGATTTAGCGATGCCTCGACGTAGATCATCTTCGGCATGGACATCGACGACCTAGCTCGCTTATTCTCCGATGAAGTCGACGCTAGAGCCCGGATTCTTTTTGGACAGCGGAGAGGACTTCGTTGCGGAGCTATGGAGATGGAGCACCGGATCTACAAAGGTTGTATTTCCGTATTCCCTTAGTTAAGTGTTAACTAGTTAGCTTTTTCGCCTAGATTTCTAGCCAACGATCCGTAGTCGGGTCTCTCGGCACCCATAAATTTTTATATTGGCATGTTCAATGCCTTGTGAGACCTCACTAGGGTGCCTAGGAACCCTACAGTGGTATCAGAGACTAGCTAGAGCCTTAGGCGAAGTCTAGACGGATTTTGAAACCCGAACGAACCCGAAAACCCAAACCCAAAATGCTCTCTGTCCTTTTTCCAAAAATTGGGATTTTTCCAAATTAAAAATATGCAGAAAAATAAGCAGGGTTTTCTAAGAATTACGGTGAAAAATTTTGGTCGTAATTCCATCAAACAGCCGCGGAACCGCGGCATTAGCCCACGTGGCGCGGCGGTTCCGCGGCAACACTGTTGCATCGTTGACCAAAATTTGCACAGTAATTATTAGTTTGCTGTGCTGAGTTCTCTGGGTATTTTTAAAAATTATTCAAGAGTTGAATTTTCTGTAGTTGTTTTGGGGATTCGGTGTTTCGATCGGGGTATCAAATTTTGTCTATTTGGCTTTCCGGATCAATTTTAGAATATGTTAAAAGGTTCGACCGGATATAAATACCCACTTTTTCCCCTGCCGGGAAATTTCCAAGTGTTGGATTTTTCCGTAGTTTGACGACGTTCTAAGTAGTGCAAGTAACGCGATGGACCCTCTAGAAGACAACAAACCTTAAATCGATTATGTGACCGTCTTGAACTGCCCTTTGAACCTTAGGGTTTGGGGCAGTACGGCGTGCCACATGTGAGGCGTTGGCTTGACCCTTCTACGGCTGGACCGTCGGTACTGAGGCACGAACTGAATGTTGTTAGACTTATTTCATGTGTTGATCTGTATCGGGAAAACTTGGGTGTTCGAATGTTCAATCGGAAAGTTTAACATTTTCTAATTATCTGGAATGGGATACAATAATTGGAATTCACAATGAGTTATGAGATAACTGAATGAATGTTATAAACGTAGCACTTTAGTCTCACTTGATCGGTTGCCACGGAATTTTGATGTGATCAAAACTCCGTCGCAATCACGTAGCGTACGCGGATACTCGCCGGGTAAACTTAATAGACAGCCTCACTCCATAGCCCCGACCAAGTGACTGTAGGAGAACCCCGTCGCCGAAAGCATCCGTTCGGGTGCTCGCGGTGGCGGTGTTCCGCCTTGGTGCACTTCGTCGACGGTATCGGGAGTGCGGCCGCCTACTGAAGTTTGCGACGAGCATTCGATCAGGATGTCGGGAATCTTGTTGAATTGCCCGACTTGATATTGAAAAGTGTTTTCGATTTTGAGACTAAAATGCGGGGTTTATAATTGTTAGGCATGCGATGTCTAAAGAATTCATTTGGTCAGGCATGCGATGTCTGAAGAGATTGCGGATTCCAACTGTTGTAGTTTTACATTTTTTTTTTCTGTGACCGTAAGTGTAATATGTGATATCGCCGGTTTCGTTGCTATATGTCAACGACAATTGGGATGGACATATTTACTTACGTTGATGACATGTGATGTTATGTGTTGCTGGATATGTTATATTGGATCGTTGTGTTTGAATAGCCGGGGGTTTTTATGTGAGATGAGTGTTTTTTCATTTTCATTCATGTAAAAACTTGTATGTAATATTCTTTTATTGGGGCACTTCCAGGTTGCGGAAGTTGTCACCTTTGTATATTATTTACTTTTCCGCACTAGGATAGACCCAAGGAGGAGGGCACAAGTAACCGGGTTCTGGAGTCCAGTGGGAGACCAACTCGAGGAGTCGGGTCCGGGTCTCCTAAATCTAGAATTGGTAGGGTTGCTTGCCGCTCTCGTAGGGGTCTAGGGGTGTGGGTTTGGCTATTCATCACGACCGTGGAATCCGTGTTTTATACTGGCTCGTATTGAAAACACGGACATCCTAGTATATCCAATATTTCATATGTTTCTTCTGCTGCGATATCTGTGATGTGATCATGTGATGTTCTGTGATAGATACAGTATATAGTATATATGATATATTATATAGGCGTTACTTATGTTTTACACCCGTGCTAGCCCTGCCCCGCTCTGTCGTTAGTTACCTAACCTAACGGTGCACGAGGGGACATCGAGGCGAATGCGGATGGCATAAGTGTACGTCGTATTTATCTGTGATGTTTAGGTACTTAAATGATGGGACTTCATTAATATGATTAATGAAATAAAAGAAACCTAAAGATGTTGTAGAATCGAATTTCAAAATAAAAACAGGTAGCTACAGTTCTTTCTTTGCACAGCGGTATATGTGATATATCCTGCACCTTATTCGATGAGGAAAGGACCGAGATCCCTTCACCAGGAGTGACTCCTTTAGTAATAACTGGCAGATGCTACACACTCGGTTTGTCTTTTGAATGCTTTTAAGAGTTTTTGCTTTGCACAGTGATATATATGATATATCCCGCACCTCATTCGACGAGGAAAGGACCGACGATCCCTTCATCGGGAGTGACTCCTTTAGCAAAACTAGAAAAGCCTCAAAAGCACTCCATTTCAAAATCATTTGATTCTACAACGATATCAAGTTCATTACGCAATAGGTTTTCAGAAAAACCTATCGTAGCCCTCCGTCATTTCAGATAAATCCTGTTTAGTATTCGTGCTGCGTTTGTTGACCTTGTCAAGGCGCAGTGTGCGGTAGCTAACCAGTATTTATCTGCTTATGCATATGATGCAGATTGGGTTAGGGTAGTCGTGCGGCCTTGTTGACCTTGTCAAGGGTCATGCGGGTGGGTTTGATTCAATCAAGAAATGACGGGTTGAACTTGACTTGCGGTATATGGTTTGTTGACCTTGTCAAGGTCATAGATCGTTCGGGGCAAAATATTATCGGGAATTTCAAGTGTTGAAATTTGCAATGAGATTGCATACCTTCTATGAGATAGTTGGATCCCGATACCCGCTGCGAGTAAGAGTTACTCCTGGGAGAGTTTTATACATTACAATTAGCCGATCAAGTAGGTGTCTAGAAAGGTGTTAACGAGGTTACGCCTCTGGGAAAACGAGGTTTACATTAATTAGGTTCGTGCGAAAGCACGGGGGACCTCCCTCAAAGTACCGACACTAGCCTGGCTGAAAGATTAGCGAACTTGTAGTGTGTAATTAATCCCGGCTAGTCTTTCCTTTTAGGGTTTGAAGGAAGATTTGATAAAAAGCAGTGGGAGCCATCCTGATTAGATAAAATAATAACCAATCTATTCTTGACAGAGCGCACGCTGAGTGTTTTCTTCTCTCTCTCTCCTGGTAGCGACCATATCACGCCTTAATCAAGATAATAATACGGAATATTGACCGAACCCGCTTGTTATACTGAGATGGGGAACGTTGGTCCCGCTCCAACTTATAATTGTTATAAGACCGAGCAGGAAATTGGGGATTACCAGAATTCCCGTGCCGCCCAAACGAAGAGAGTGCATGCTGATGCATCATCTTCGGGTGTGTTCATTATACAGAACTGTTTCTCAGTATCCTTTACGTCCTGGGTATATGATACCGGATCAGGATCCCAGATATGTAATCTGTTACATAGGGCTACAGATAGGTAGAGAACTGAGAACGGGTGATAAGTTTCATGAGGCAGAAAACGGGGCAAGAGTTGCAGCCAAGTCTGTTGGTCACTGTCACCCTGTATTACAATACATTGATTCTGAACGAATGTTATTAGATACCGAACCTGATATACAAAATCATATCAGTCTCTTTATTAGTAAAGAAATGATAAAATTTTGTATAGTTGGATAATTTTTTGAACATTTCCTATATCAAAAGTTGATCGGTTCAGGCACGTTATCTAAAAGCATTAATGTTCTAAATCAAACTACAGTTCTTAGTATACGGATCACACACAAGAGGAAGAGTTCAGAAATGAACGGATCCTTCTTGAGGCATTGTAGACTAGGTCATATCAATGCGACCCGACTAGCTGGAGTTACATATAGATGCATATTTAAATTAGTTTGAATTTACATCTTGTGAAACTCGCCAGTCATGTCACAAAGATAAGATGACCATAGCTCCGTTTACTGGAAACAGAGAAAGAGTTAATGAACTCTTGGGACTGATACATGTTGATGTATGTAGGTCCCCTGTCTACACATGCCAGGACCGGTTCTTTGTACTTCATTACATTCTCTGATGATCTTTCGAGATTCAGACCTATGTTCCTGTTGAAACACAAGTCCGAACCTTTTGAGATATTCACAGAATATAAGTGAGAAGTAGAGAACCAAAATACGGGTATAAGTATTATGTCCTTTGATGAGATCATGGAGGAGAATACTTGAGCACGGAATTCCTGGACTATTCTAAAGGAGAATGAGATTCTCCCTCAGCATTACTCCTCTGTATACACCATAGCACGATGGTATATCAGGGCGGAGCAATCACACCCTATATGATAAGGTGTGCTCTATGATGAGTACTACTGAGTTTCCTATTTTCCTTTTGAGAGTTATGCGCTTGTGAAGCTGCATACCTATTGAATAGGGTTCAAATCAAATCAATGCCTACCACTTCATATGTGATATGGAAAAGGAAGAGCCCATTTCTTAAGTTAGTTAAGATTTGGGGTTGTCCGGCCTATGTTTAAAAATAAAATCCGGACAAGCTCGAGGCAAGGTCTGTTATGTAGAACTGGAAATGTTCCAGCTATACAAACTACAGCAGATGATTTGATAGAACCAAAGGATTCAGTAGATACCAACGAACCTCAGCCTCTCCGCCGATCTAGTAGGGTTCCTCACCCACCTGAGAGATACTTCGGTTTCTCTATGACAGTGGGAGCGAGGATTGCATCATGAGATGATGACCCAACTAGTTTCGAGCTGGCCATCAGGAGTAAGACTCTGTAAGAATGGCTGGATGCTTAGTGATCTGAGATGGAATCCATATACACCAACAAAGTATGGACTTTGGTTGCTATATCTGAAGGGTTAAATCCCCATCAGGAGCAAGTATATCTTGAGAAGATTACTTGGTGTACATGGAAGAGTTGAGACTTTCAAAGCTAGACTTGTTAAAGGTCTACATCATTGACCAGGTATGGATGATGATGAAACCTTTTCTAAGTAGCTATGCTTAAGTCCATCCAGATCTTACTTGCCACGGCTATATACCATGACTGCGATATCTGGTGGTTGGGTGTCTTGACTGCTTTTCTAAATGATGATTTAGAAGAGAGCGTCTATAAGTACACAGCCAGAGGGCTTCGTAGACAGTGGGAGCAGCGGAAACGTGTGCAAGATGCTTTATAGGATTAAAGCAGGCATCGCGGAGATGGAACATCTGTTTTGATGGATTAGTCAAAGAGTTTGACATCATCAAAATGGTAGATGAACCTTGTATAAACAAAAAGGTAGTAGGGAGTATGGTGGTGATCCTCGTAGAGTGCGTGGATGACATACTCTTGATGGGGAAGGAGTTTCCTATGCTACGCTCGGTCAATCTCCGCTTATCACAATGATTCTCCACACAGGATCAAAACGATACCTCCTAAATCCTGAGTTTTGGATCTATGAGATAGATCTAATTGGATGTTAGGACTCTCACTAGTTGTAGTGAGACGGTATCAACCGATCCTGGGGAGAATCACTGGAAGGGTTCCAGGGTGATAAAGACGACTGAATGTCAGTCGCAGGCATTGTCTTTACCCTCAGTAAAGGGACGGTATGTTGGAAGAGTTCCAAGCTAGATACCGTGGCATACTAGACGATAAAGGCTTGATACATCGCTATTTAAGATGCTACCAAAGAGGCTGTCTGGGTGTATATTAGTTCATGAGATGAACTTAGTTCCGCCCATTGTGTGACAATGGAGTTGTGGCTTATGCCAAGGAACGCTCGTCCCATCAGTGATCCAGACATATTCTAAGGCAGTATTACCTGATCATGGAGATGCTTGATCTCCAAGGAGATCGAGGTATAGGAGAGTAGACTAAGAGGACAACACAGCGGATCCACTCACAAAGGCCTGTTCCCAGAGAGAGACTTTTATGGGATGGTTGAGTATGAGATACTACAACTACTGCTACAGATGGCCCTAGTGCAAGTGGGAGATTGTTAGTTATATGTATGCCCTAGAGGCCATTACTATACATAGGATGTATATTGTAGTGGATGCAGGGACATATATAGGGAGGACTTTCTTGCTCGACATGATAGTATGCTATCTGGTTGCTCTTTACCTTAACGTGTATACTAATTGTCTCTCTGTTACATGTTGGTAAAGCCCTTAGGATCTGTACTTGACTACCTGGACTATGATGCGGATCATACTAGTGGGGACATGGTAGTCCGTAAGTACATCCTTCAAAGTCCCTAGTCATGGGTGTATCGAGACGGGGCATCGATATACCAGTGTAGACTAGCGTGTACCTTCTCGACCCATACAGATGGGCGATGGATGATCCCATATCCATTGGTGTTTGACATCAGAGATGATATACGGGTGCTCAGTAGAGACTGGGTACACTGGACGGACTCGCCGAGAACTCCCAGATGGTATTATACCTCACGTCAGATGGCAGTTCTCTGGTGACACTGGTACAGAGTAGTCTGTTGACCCGAGATCGTCATAGAGTCTTGTGTGGTTCCCACTGTGCTTTGATTTCCATCTTACCACGTCCAAGAGGGCGTGCAAAACGGTGGTTTTTGGGTACATTCCCGAGTCACATGGAGGCAATGAGCGATAGGAGGGGATTCGTCTCTCCCGGTATAGGGAGTTGATGTTGCGCTGTGTTCGATTGGCTATAACAGGAAATCCCTTGCCAGGGTTGCTGAGATTTACTGGTAAGTGTTACCAGTAGTTTCTCGAACAGTTATAGACCTCATACCGACACGACTTATTGAGCTATTGGGGTCTGACGTTTACCACCCCTAGGCGAGATATGCGACATATCAGACGATCAGACCGGACTGTACGGTAGTGTTACTGGTCGGATTCGCAGGAGTGTGAGCGGGCTTGTTCGTCGATCTTCTGATTGCTCAATACCCGGGTGGCCGTTACGTTTAGCAGACCGCTTGCGGCTTGTGGGTGTTTGATATGATCATCGCCTGCTGCCGGCGTATTGACGAGTCTTTAGAGTCCTACACAGAGGTTTCCTGGCTTAAGCGAAACGAAATAGGAGCGCATATGAGATATGTGCGGGACCGAGAATAATGCGTGTATGTGATACCGTATTCCATTCTCGCGATGAATGTATCGAATGGTTGTATGCGATATAACCTAGTTATCGATTCAAGCGTTGATTCGATAAGCCGATACATTGTATACTAGTCGGTTGTGTGCGACATGACCGGATCATTGAATCAAGTGTTGATTTAATGATTTAATGTATAATTATATATTTGATATATTACTTTGCATTAACTAGTAATGGTTCACTTTAAATGGATTTTCTCACTTGGATTGTGCAAGTTGTATATGTGATATACTTTTATGCACATGTTTGTATCATGTTTGATGATGCATATTAACTTGGTTAAGTGTAAAGATTAAACCATGGTTTACTTAATGATTAGGGTTTTGATTATCTTATGTAAGTGCACGGCGGCGCCCCGGCCGTCAATCCGACGGCCAAATGCGGAAGCGGTGATAAACTTTAATTTTCTAGAACTGGCAAACCGCCGCGCACTAATACCCGGATCGAACCACTAACTAGTCCTAGCTAACTACAAGATGGGGAAGAGAAGTATACCGACAGATCCGAGTCCTCCGGTCTTCTCGTCGTCGTCCCGATCTCCTGCGGAATGTCCCGTCTCCTCCTCGTCGCCGGAAGTGCGCCACATCGCCTACTTCTTTTACGGGCTCCCACCTCAATGCCGAGGCAACTCGGGCACGAAACCGGCTACTCGACGTGCCCAAGATATGCTGTAGAATATCTAGAGAAGAAGTCTCATTTGGGGTTGTAGGAGTTGCCCTTTGCTGGAGGGATTGAACTTGGAGCTTTATGGATTGATCAAGTGGGATTTTTGCAACATGAAATGAGCCAAAACATCCCCACAAAAATTTGGGACAGCCCCTACAAACTTGGGCCGGCCATGAGAGGTGAGGGAGAGGAAAGAATGAGAGAGCCATCCATAATGGAGAGAGTGGGAAGGCTATATTGCAAAAGGAAAATCATGAAAAGAATATGGTCACAATCACACCCACTCTCAACTACTCACCAACAACCATGATAGCACCAAAACCAACACTCCAACAAGCTAATGATCACTTCCAAAAGTCATGCCATCATGAAGATAGAAGTCAAGGTCAAAAGAATGGTGCACCATCATGATATAAGGAAACATGCAAAGACCCCCTCCACAAATACTTATTTGCAGCAATGCAAATAAGCCCTCCTCCACCAATCTTCGGCCAATGAACGGAACAATGAAAATTGGCCGAAACGGAAAGCAAACTGGCAACTCTAAAAAATCTGGTCCCGTAATAAATTACAGGAAAACCCCGATACTGTGCATACACACCCGCATCTGTATTTCGACCGAAATACAAATGCAATGAGACAAAATCTACACTGTACTATACCAGGATCCGGCTTATACCAAAACCGGCCAGTAATGTCTGTTCGATCCTGATCCGTGCAATACCGCACGTATCTGATCGAACCCTGCCATATAACCATACGGCCTATAGTACAAACTGTCCGATCCTGATCCGTGCAATACCGCACGTATCTGATCGGACCTTACCATATCTCCATACGGCCTCTACAACCTTTCGCCCGAAAGCTGAGTAACAGAATGTGGGGGACTCTAAAGACTCATCAACACCTTGGTTGTGGATTTAACCACTAGCACGTCAGAGGTATAAGCCAATACGTAACGGGCTACCAGGTATTGACTAAAAGGGATGTCTGTGAGTGAACTCAGCCTGACAACCTTACTGAGCCTGTCAGTGACAATATCCGTACAGTCCGGTCCGTTCGTCTATGAGTATCGCATGGCGGGCCTAGGGGGTTGGTAAAAGTCAGACCCCCAAAAGCGGTACAAGTCGTGTCGGAGTGTAGCCCAGAACACCCTGAGATACTACTGGAATACCTACCAGTAAATCTCCTTGCCTTGGCCAAGGACTTCGTGTAATGGCTCTCCTAGACACAGCACGACCTCACCCCCAATACCGGGAGAGACGAACCCTTGAAGATACGCTCACTGCCTCCATGTGGCTCGGGACTGTACCCAACTAAAACCTGTTTGCACGACTCCTTTGAGCCGTGGTAGGGTAGTAATCAAAGTACAGTGGGAACTCACACGAGACAAATGACGATCCCCAGGTCGATGAACTAACCTGCACACATGTCACCAGGGAACTGCCATCTGACGTCTGGTATATGTTCAACTAGCATGTTCCCGGCGAGTCCTGTCCGGTGTACTCATAACCCAATGAGCACCTGTACACATCTTAGGTGATCCAACTGACACCAGTGGCTTGTGAGACCGGCCACCGCCCCTCGTCGGGGTCTCGACTGTATACACTATTCTACTAATGGAGTATCGATGCCCAATCTCGAAACTCCCACGACTAGGGACCTTTTAAGGATAAGCTTATAGACCCCCAGCTCCCACTTATATGATCGCCCTCATACTGCTGGTGGTCAAGCAAGAATCCTAGGGGCTCTATCAACGTGTAATAGCGACGTGTCAGGTCACCTAAAGCAGTACACGATGATAAAGGTAAACCAGATAGCATACTATCATCTCGAGTAAGACTGTCCTACCGGGATAGGTCCTCCCTCAATCATTACAATCACGTACCTGTGACCTAATAATTGACTCTGAGGGCACTATCTCCAACAATCTCCCACTTGCACTCAAGGCTAATTATTGCGATGTCGCATACTCACAGCCCGTGTGATACCGAACACCCAACTCCTCTACTAGTCAGTCTCACAAATCCCGTTTATGAAACTATTGCGGTCGAGGAATAGCCTCAGTGAGTGGATCCGCCTAGATGTTTCTTTCTATGTCTCTCTATATTTCAAGTTCGCGGAGAAAGCCATCTCCCGAAATGAGCAATACTTGTCTTAGAACGTGTCTGGATGTCTGATGGGACATAGCTCATAAATGAACTCCAAATCCAAACTTCTTAGACTGTATCGTCAACTGAACTTAATCAGTATCCTGCGCCATGCCACCCTCAGTATTGCCTTGGACCACCTGTCCAAAATACTGCCCCTCGTCAGAAGGAAAACTATAACTCTGACAACCTCCTTGTCGTCCAAGTCACCTTGGAAGCCTGGAATGATAACTGTCTCCTGAATGAGGCTGTCGTTATCATCTCCCTAGAACATCCACTTATGTTCTAAAACTGTTTCCGACTGTTTCTCCAGGATTGGATTAATGTCAACTTATTGCATCTAGTGCAAGAACAACATCTGGTGTGGTACTTGACATCTCACGATTGACTCAATTGCCTGAGCAAGTGATCTGCCAATCATGCCCGTCCCTCTCCTCTTTAGTCTGTAAGACACCTTTGGAGAGGGTGACTCCATTACCTGCAGGTACACTACCGTGCCAGGAGTCGTCCATCCTAAATACTCTTAGAATGCTGTCAAGTACCCTGATTGGGAAACCACCCAAATTTAGATCTAAAACCATAGATCTAGTAACCAGTATGTCTGATATAAAATCCATTTCCTTTGTGGAGAAACAACTGTGTGACGACCAAAGTATATCCGATCGTAGTGTAGGAGTTTCTTTTCCTACTCTGTGTATATCATCCAAATACCAGGATATCACACCCTACTACCTTCTCAACAGATCCATCCCCTATTCTGACGAAGTCAAACCCATGACTGTCACGTCAGAAATAGATGATCTATCTCCGCTACATCTGCTCTAGTCTATAAATAGACATAAGCAACCTGTCCACCAATGCTTCCGCTGCTCCCACTGACTACGACAACCCTCTGGCAGAGTCATATAGACGTACACTTCTAAAACTGGTTTAGAACGACGCTATACTCATCCTCCCGCCGGGTCTCGTAACCTGGAACAACAGCAATGGCAATTTTGGGTAAACAAGAACTTCCCTGTCACCGTCCTTGAGGCTACCGTAGTGCCTCTCGGGTGCCTGAAGTTACCCACCTTATCTGCGGAGTGGCCAATGGAATGTCAATCCAGATTGAATCTTTAGGTTCCTTATCAAATCTTCAGTAATCGTTTGTGGTTCTGGAATCACTTCCAGTTCTACCATACTCCCACTACTGTTTTCTGAAAAAATCCATTTTTAATAAAACTGTGGAGAGTCTAGAACAATATCGCTATTGTTCATCCAGATGGTAGAAAGTCAACCCTCGTCATAGCCTGGGTCAACCCACAAACAGCCATTACAGAAACGTGCCTTGAGTTGTCCAGTGTCTGGTTTTAATCATAAACCGGACAACTCCTCGTACCTTAACATCGTTAAGATATGAACTGTTCTATATCCAATATAGAAACAGAGGCACTGATTTAATTGAACCAGATTCAAATCATGCAGCTGTCCCCAGCGCATGTCAACTAAATGGAAGGAGGCCGATCAGCATTACTCAACTTAGGAATACTTCCAATTATGAGTAACCTGAAAGAGAAGCAAGATCTCTTTATCATTACTATCAACTGAATACCATACACAAGTACCTACATCTTCGATCTCTTTGAAGAATCCCGATACTTGCTATACCTGGTTCTCTACTCTATTCAAATACCTATAACTTCTCAAAATTTGGACCCTGTGTTTCCGCGAAACACCTGTCTAAAAACTAGAGAAGTCATAAGTAAACCGAATATAGTACGAGGACCAACCCCTCTGTCCTGATGGACCCTGGACAACATACAATCCTTTGTATAAGTCCCTTGAGTCTGATAACTCATTCACTGTGTGTCGTAGGTTGAAAACTGTACTTATGGTTAAGAAGAATTACACCGCTGTTTAATGCTCCTTACCTAACCATCCACTGATATAGGTAAATGTCGTAGACATAATTTCAGAAAGGTATATCTCACTCTATGAAAATAGACATACAGATATATCAATTTGAAATTGGTGCATAATTGCGGATATTCAAAACCAAATATTTGCCGACCGGCAAACAGCCCAGGTGATTTCCTCAAATATCACTGATTACAACGAATCCCGATATAATGAGGATAATCACCCAATTCCCAATAACTTACTCCCACTCATCATCTGTAAAACCATACAGATGTGAGAATCGTACCTGGTAAATACATACCCTGGAGTAAGTATCTAATCGGGAAATCAGTTTTCCTTTAACATTACACAGTGAAACTGAAACATTGAAATGTTCCGATGGGGTATTCTGGTATTCCTAGTAATGCCTCTTCCATATTCACGACTGTAACCGTATAGTTCTTTGCCACCTCTCCAAATCCCTTCATATGTCTTTAGTCTTTACCTTCTGCACACCCTTTTAGGCCAAATGGTTTTCTTCCTTCCCTACCGTTCGGCACCAGCCTATGGTTTGGAAGAAGACTATCCAATAAGCATAATGGGTGTACTGTCCCAATCCTAGGGACACTCGCAATGAGAGAGGGTGAAGATAAAAGACAACCGAATAAACCTTATTCCTATTTCTCCTGAACCAGAATCCATCCCCGAACTGGAACAAGTTCCATTCGAGTTCGTATATAACCATACGATGGAGTATCCAAATAAACTGTGGATCTTCGTAGTGATACGGAGTGTCCTGGAGAAATACAAAGGTGATGTGGGAGTGGTAACGAAATATTTGGTTTGGTCGTGAATATCTGTTGCAATTTACTTTGCCCTCTTACTAATCCCTTGCTTTGTCTGAACTTAATACCTTCTGCACACCATCGTTATGCTAATTGGTTTTCTTCATTCCCTACCGGTCGGCACCAGCCTAAGGTTTGGAAGAAGACAATCCAATTTGCGTAATAGGTGTACTACCCCTAAACCAAGGAGTACTCGTAACCTGAGAGAGGGTAAAAGGAAAAGACAACTGAATAATCCTATCCGTTTTCTCCAGAACCGGAAACCATCCTCGAATAAATTCTTTCGAGTTCGTATCTAACCATACGATGGTTTTGTCCAATGGAAGTGGACGTTCGTAGTAAAACAGGGTGTCCTGGAGAAAAGGGTAAAAGTAGGAGTGGCAATGAGGTTTGCAACTCTGACAATCCAAAAGCCGGTGTTTAAGAAGGTTCGGTCAACTTGGTCACTGAGTCAAAGTCTTAGGGTCGGGTCAATGGTCGCTGCCAAAGAGAGAAAGAAAAGAAACACTCAGCGTGCACTCTAACCTAGATCAGAATGGTTACCAATTTATCTAATCTGGAAACCTCCCACTGTACCTCAAATTCTCCTCCAAACCTGAAAGAAGAATTAGTCGGGGTCACCCGAGGAGTAAACTAACTCATCAGTGGGAATCGGGATCCAACTCTCATCGCATGACAACGTGACGGAATCCGCTCACGTCATCACACTCCAGAAGGTATGCGCATATCTGGCAAGTTTCAGTTCTTTTGAAACTCCCGATGTGATTTCTGCCCCATGCTCTTATGACCTTGACGAAGGCCAACAAATCATAAGTCACATGTCAAGTTCTACCCGTCATTCTCCAGGTTGATTTGAACCCACCCGCACAAGCCCTTGACGAAGGCCAACAAGGCTATACGACTGTCCCAAACCAACGCATCTATCTATGCTGCAGAAAGGCAACAAGCAGCTACCATACACAATGCCTTGACGAAGGCCAACAAACATAGCATGAATACTACGTGCTACCCGTCTGAAATGACGGAGGGCTACGAATGGTTTCTGGCGAAAACCTTTAACGTAATGAACTTGATATCGTTGAAGGAACGGATAGCTTTTAAAAATATAGTGACGAAAACCTTCGCTAAAGAGGTCACTCCCGGTGAAGGGATCTCGGCTCTTTCCCCGTAGAATGGGGTGCAGGATATTCTAACTGAATACCACGGTGCAAAGCAAAAGTAGTCGGCTATAGTGAAGTTAATGCCCTGACGCAAACTTCTGTCCAAGGGGTCACTCCCGGTGAAGGGATCTCGGCCCTTGCCTCGTCGACTGAGGAGCAGGATATTCCAACTGAATACCACGATGCAAAACAAAAGTGAACGTCCTTGCAATAACAGCTTTTTGAAAAGTGTTCCAATAACATCATATTAGGTTTGTTTTAACTTGCATTGATCCGAATCAACGCAGTCCCATCAATTGATCACACCAAAAAGAACGAAAATATACTGATGTACGTATATGCCATCCGCATTCGCCACTGGGTCCCGTCATTACCCGTTAGGTTAGCTTACTAACGACAGAGCGGGGACTGGACTAGCGCGGATGCAAAACATATACGACATCTACTAATATATATACCAATATATAGTATTTCGCTCAAGGCGTGAATAAAATGCAACATCACAGAAATGTACAGCATCACAGAAACAATACAGATATCTGGGATCCCCGGGTTTCACAGAGCCGCTGAAACCCGACGTTCCCCTGGTCGTGTGGATAGCCTGTGCAATGAAAACCTAGACCCCTACGGGCACGGCAAGTCACCCGCCAAAACCTGAAGCGAGGCAGCCCCCTTCAGCGCCGTGAATGGACCACCCAGCACTTCACGGAATCCGGCAACTTGGGCACCCCTCCTGGGTCAACCTATACCCCCTACGAGTGCGGCGAATAGCCCGCCAATCCTAGAGTGAAGCCCCCTCCGTCTCAATGCCATGAGATGCGGGCTTGTTGCCCTCTAGAACCCGGCTATCCGTGCACCCCACCGTGGGGTAAACCTAGTACAGAAGTAAAATATACATACAACGGGTACATCGACCGCAACCTGGCCGTGCCCCAAAATAATAATACAAACAGGCAGTGACGGCAGTCCACATGTCGGACGCTCGCCCCGCAATATCAAATGTACATAATACAACCACAACTGTACTAGCATTGCATCCAGGCTATCCCCACGACCGATCCGCAACATCACAGCAATACAAAGAACATCAACGTGAAAGTCACGTTCGCAAATCCGTCTAACCGGGCTATAGCAGTTAGACAGGATTTACCGATCGAGTGACATTCACGGTCGCAGATATAATGTAAATACTGTGAAATAATGTGTTTAAAATATCCGATCGATCAAATTTTAACAAGTGGGCCCCAAAGCATTACTGTAGCAGATCAAGAAATTCTGGGCCCAATGTTATTATTCCAAAAACCCAATTTTCACCCCAGAAAGATACTGTAGAAATTTGGTGCAGGGAACCCAACAGTGTGCGGCGGAACCGCGGCCCAAAAGGGTGTTTGGCCGCGGTTCCGCGCTCCTACAGTGGAGTTGCTGCATCGAATTTTCACAGAATTCTTATTTTTTCTAGTAGATCACTTTTCTGTAACCTGAAAAAATTTTCGACACCAAAAAATTTCAACAGAAAACTGATGTGAACAAAAATGTAGATTTTGGAATTTTGGTCGATCGGAAATGCAAAACACATTAAACAAAGCTAGACTAAGTTAATGGCGAGTCTCTGATAGCACTGTAAGTGCACGGCGGCGCCCCGGCCGTCAATCCGACGGCCAAATGCGGAAGCGGTGATAAACTTTAATTTTCTAGAACTGGCAAACCGCCGCACACTAATACCCGGATCGAACCACTAACTAGTCCTAGCTAACTACAAGATGGGGAAGAGAAGTATACCGACAGATCCGAGTCCTCCGGACTTCTCGTCGTCGTCCCGATCTCCTGCGGAATGTCCCTTCTCCTCCTCGTCGCCGGAAGTGCGCCACATCGCCTACTTCTTTTACGGGCTCCCACCTCAATGCCGAGGCAACTCGGGCACGAAGCCGGCTACTCGACGTGCCCAAGATATGCTATAGAATATCTAGAGAAGAAGTCTCATTTGGGGTTGTAGGAGTTGCCCTTTGCTGGAGGGATTGAACTTGGAGCTTTATGGATTGATCAAGTGGGATTTTTGCAACATGAAATGAGCCAAAACATCCCCACAAAAATTTGGGACAGCCCCTACAAACTTGGGCCGGCCATGAGAGGTGAGGGAGAGGAAAGAATGAGAGAGCCATCCATAATGGAGAGAGTGGGAAGGCTATATTGCAAAAGGAAAATCATGAAAAGAATATGGTCACAATCACACCCACTCTCAACTACTCACCAACAACCATGATAGCACCAAAACCAACACTCCAACAAGCTAATGATCACTTCCAAAAGTCATGCCATCATGAAGATAGAAGTCAAGGTCAAAAGAATGGTGCACCATCATGATATAAGGAAACATGCAAAGACCCCCTCCACAAATACTTATTTGCAGCAATGCAAATAAGCCCTCCTCCACCAATCTTCGGCCAATGAACGGAACAATGGAAATTGGCCGAAACGGAAAGCAAACTGGCAACTCCAAAAAAACTGGTCCCGTAATAAATTACAGGAAAACCCCGATACTGTGCATACACACCCGCATCTGTATTTCGACCGAAATACAAATGCAATGAGACAAAATCTACACTGTACTATACCAGGATCCGGCTTATACCAAAACCGGCCAGTAATGTCTGTTCGATCCTGATCCGTGCAATACCGCACGTATCTGATCGAACCCTGCCATATAACCATACGGCCTATAGTACAAACTGTCCGATCCTGATCCGTGCAATACCGCACGTATCTGATCGGACCTTGCCATATCTCCATACGGCCTCTACAACCTTTCGCCCGAAAGTTGAGTAACAGAATGTGGGGGACTCTAAAGACTCATCAACACCTTGGTTGTGGATTTAACCACTAGCACGTCAGAGGTATAAGCCAATACGTAACGGGCTACCAGGTATTGACTAAAAGGGATGTCTGTGAGTGAACTCAGCCTGACAACCCTACTGAGCCTGTCAGTGACAATATCCGTACAGTCCGGTCCGTTCGTCTATGAGTATCGCATGGCGGGCCTAGGGGGTTGGTAAAAGTCAGACCCCCAAAAGCGGTACAAGTCGTGTCGGAGTGTAGCCCAGAACACCCTGAGATACTACTGGAATACCTACCAGTAAATCTCCTTGCCTTGGCCAAGGACTTCGTGTAATGGCTCTCCTAGACACAGCACGACCTCACCCCCAATACCGGGAGAGACGAACCCCTGAAGATATGCTCACTGCCTCCATGTGGCTCGGGACTGTACCCAACTAAAACCTGTTTGCACGACTCCTTTGAGCCGTGGTAGGGTAGTAATCAAAGTACAGTGGGAACTCACACGAGACAAATGACGATCCCCAGGTCGATGAACTAACCTGCACACATGTCACCAGGGAACTGCCATCTGATGTCTGGTATATGACCAACTAGCATGTTCCCGGCGAGTCCTGTCCGGTGTACTCATAACCCAATGAGCACCTGTACACATCTTAGGTGATCCAACTGACACCAGTGGCTTGTGAGACCGGCCACCGCCCCTCGTCGGGGTCTCGACTGTATACACTAGTCTACTAATGGAGTATCGATGCCCAATCTCGAAACTCCCACGACTAGGGACCTTTTAAGGATAAGCTTATAGACCCCCAGCTCCCACTTATATGATCGCCCTCATACTGCTGGTGGTCAAGCAAGAATCCTAGGGGCTCTATCAACGTGTAATAGCGACGTGTCAGGTCACCTAAAGCAGTACACGATGATAAAGGTAAACCAGATAGCATACTATCATCTCGAGTAAGACTGTCCTACCGGGATAGGTCCTCCCTCAATCATTACAATCACGTACCTGTGACCTAATAATTGACTCTGAGGGCACTATCTCCAACATCTTATTCATTTATTTATATATTCATTTTGGAAATTATTTAAGGATGGTGGCTTATTTTGTTTTATGTTGAAGTTTCTTGAAACTTTGATCAAGTCAACCATTCTTATCTCTTCCTTAACCCTAACCATCATATCTAACCATGGTCCATTCTCTACACTAAACTAAGGTTAATATTATGATAAGAATGGATTTTATTTTCTATTTTTGATATTATTATTATCATAACAACATTCATCTTCTTCATCTTCTTCTTCATTGAAGAAGCTTGCTTCATCAATGGTGATTGATGAAAACAAGTGAGAAATCCAATTCTAAAGTCTACCCACTTCCTATTTCTTCATCCTCTACCTCTTGCCAAGTAGTAGAGTGTGTTTTCTTCACAAGTTTCTTGACTTGGTGAAGTCGGAGCTTGATTTAGCGATGCCTCGACGTAGATCATCTTCGGCATGGACATCGACGACCTAGCTCGCTTATTCTCCGATGAAGTCGATGCTAGAGCCCGGATTCTTTTTGGACAGCGGAGAGGACTTCGTTGTGGAGCTATGGAGGTGGAGCACCGGATCTACAAAGGTTGTATTTCCGTATTCCCTTAGTTAAGTGTTAACTAGTTAGCTTTTTCGCTTAGATTTCTAGCCAACGATCCGTAGTCGGGTCTCTCGGCACCCATAAATTTTTATATTGGCATGTTCGATGCCTTGTGAGACCTCACTAGGGTGCCTAGGAACCCTACATATATGATATATCCTGCACCTTATTCGATGAGGAAAGGGCCGACGATCCCTTCACCGGGAGTGACCCCTTTAGCGAAACTAAGAAAAGCCTCAAAAACACTCCTTTTCAAAACTTCACTCGATTCTACGACGATATCAAGTTCATTACGCTCAGGGTTTTCTGAAAAACCTGCGTAGCCCTCCGTCATTTCAGATAGAGACTAGTTAGTATTCGTGCTGCGTTTGTTGACCTTAGCCAAGGCGTGGTGTACGGTAGCTAATTAGTATTTATCTGCTAAAACATGAGATGTGATTGAGTTAGGGTAGTCGTGCGACTTTGTTGACCTTAGCCAAGGGTCGTACGGGTGGGTTTAATTCAATCAAGAAATGACGGGTTAAACTTGACTAGCGCTTATGATTTGTTGACCTTAGCCAAGGTCATAAGTTGCTAGGGGTAAAAGCATTATCGGGAATTTCAAGTGTTGAAATTTGCAATGAGATTGCATACCTCCTATGAGATAGTTGGATCCCGATACCCACTGCGAGTAAGTGTTACTCCTGGGAGAGTTTTACACAAGACAATTAGCCGATCAAGTAGGTGTCTAGAAAAGTGTTAACGGGGTTACATCTCTGGGAAAACGAGGTTTACTTTAATTAGGTCCGTGCGACAGCACGGGGAACCTCCCTCAAAGTACCGACACTGATCTGGCTGAAAGATTGACGAAATTGTAGGGTGTAATTAATCCCGGCTAATCTTACCTTTTAGGGTTTTAAGGTAGATTTGATAAAAACAGTGGGAGACATCCTGATTAGATAAGATAATAACCAATCTAATCTTGCAAGAGCATACGCTAAAAGTGTTTTCTTCTCCCTCTCTCCAGGTAGCGACCATGTCATGCCATAATCAAGATAATAATATGGATGTATTGACTGAACCCAATTATTGTACTGAGCAAGGGAATGTTGGACCCGTTCTTTCTTATAAGAGTTATAAGACTGAACAGGAAATAGAAGAATATCTGGATTCTCACGCTGCCCAAAAGAACATGCATGCTGATGCATCTTCTTCGCGTGTGTTAGTTATTGAGAACTGTTTCTCAGTTCACCCTACGTCCTGGGTATTAGATACCGGATCAGGATCCCACATATGTAAACAGTTACATGGGCTACGCAAAGGTAGAGAACTGGGAAAAGGTGATCATTCCGTTCAAGTAGGGAACGGTGCAAGTATTGTAGCCAAAGCAGTTGGCGAATATCACTTTGTATTACCAAGTCGTAATACACTGATTCTAAATGAATGCTATTATATACCGAACATGATGTGCAACATTATATCAGTCTCTTTATTAAGTAAAGAGGGATATAATTTTGTAGTACAGGATAATGTTATGAACATATTCCTAGATCAAAAGTTGATTGCATCAGGCTCGTTACATAATGGCATATTCATTCTAAATCAGAATACAGTCCTGAATATACAAAACACACACAAGAGGAAAAGTTCAGATATGAACGAATCCTACTTGTGGCATTGTAGACTTGGTCATATCAATGCGACACGACTAGCTAAGTTGCATAAAGATGGTTATTTGAATCCATTCGAATTATCATCTTATGATACTTGCCATTCATGTCTCAAAGGAAAAATGACCAAAGCTCCGTTTAGTGGACACGGAGAAAGAGTTACCGAACTCTTAGGACTAGTACATAGTGATGTATGCGGTCCCATGTCTACGCATGCCAGGAACGGTTCTTCCTACTTCATTACATTCACTGACGATCTCTCCAGATACGGACATGTGTTCCTGTTGAAACACAAGTCTGAAGCTTTTGAGAAATTCAGAGAATATAAGCACGAAGTAGAGAAACAAACGGGCAAAGTATTAAGATCCTTCGATCTGATCGAGGAGGAGAATACTTAAGCAATGAGTTCGTAGATTATCTAAAAGAGAATGGGATTCTCTCTCAGCTTACTCCTCCTTATACACCACAGCACAACGGTGTATCTGAGCGGAGAAATCGCACCCTATTAGATATGGTGCGCTCTATGATGAGTACAGCTGAGTTACCTATTTCCTTTTGGGGGTATGCGCTGGAGACAACCATATATCTATTGAATAGAGTTCCAACTAAATCAGTGCCTACCACTCCATATGAGATATGGAATGGGAAGAGACCGTCTCTTAAAAGAGTTAAGATATGGGGTTGTCCGGCCTATGTTAAAAAGAAAAATCCGGACAAACTCGAGGCACGATCAGTTCTTTGTAAGTTTGTAGGATATCCAAGCAATTCGTATGGATATCTATTTTACCACAGTGAACAACAAAAGGTGTTTGGTGCTCAACATGCCACCTTTTTAGAAAAGGAATTTCTTGAAAAAGAAATTAGTGGTTCTGAGGTAGAACTGGAAGAAGTTCCAGCAGAACAAACTACAACAGATTATTTAGTGGAACCAGAGGATTCAGTAGTACCCGACGAACCCCAGCCTCTCCGCCGATCTAGTAGGGTTTCTCGTCCACCTGAGAGATACTACGGTTTTCTCATTGATGGTGGAAGCGAAGATTGCATCATGGATGATGATGACCCCACTAGTTTCGAGCAGGCCATCACGAGTGGTGACTCTGTGAAATGGCTGGATGCAATGCGATCTGAGATGGAATCCATGTACACCAATAAAGTATGGATTTTGGAAAATGCTCCTAAAGGGGTAAAACCCATTGGAAGCAAGTGGATTTTTAAAAGGAAATTTGGTGTAGATGGAAAAGTTGAGACTTTCAAAGCTAGACTTGTAGCAAAGGGTTTTCGTCAACGACCAGGTGTGGACTATGACGAAACCTTTTCTCCAGTGGCTATGCTTAAGTCCATCCGGATCTTACTTGCCATTGCTGCATACCATGACTACGAAATCTGGCAAATGGATATTAAGACCTCCTTTCTAAACGGTGATTTAGAAGAGTGCGTGTACATGACTCAGCCAGAGGGCTTCGTAGATAGTGGGAGCAGCGGAAAGGTGTGCAAGCTGCTTAAATCCATTTATGGGTTAAAGCAAGCATCGCGGAGTTGGAACATCTGTTTTGATGTTGTAGTCAAAGAGTTTGACTTCATCAAAAATATAGATGAACCTTGTATCTATAAGAAGGTAGCAGAGGGTAAGGTTGTCTTCCTCGTATTGTACGTGGATGACATACTCTTGATAGGAAATGATATTCCTATGCTGCAATCAGTCAAGCTCTTCTTATCACAGAGATTCTCGATGAAAGATCTAGGTGATGCCTCCTGCATATTATGAATCATGATCTATAGAGATAGATCTAAACGGATATTGGGATTGTCCCAATCCAGGTACATTGACACCATACTAAAGAGGTTTAGTATGGAAGAATCCAAACATGGGAACCAACCCACGATCTCTGGACTCACTCTCTCCAAAGAGATGTCTCCCAAGACTGATTTGGAGAGAGCTCGCATGCAAGGGATACCCTATGCTTCGGCAGTAGGCTCTATCATGTATGCGATGCTATGTACCAGACCCGATGTTGCATACTCACTAAGTGTAGTGAGTCGGTATCAAGCAGATCCTGGAGAGAGTCATTGGACAGCTGTGAAGAACATTCTCAAGTACTTACGAAGGACTAAGGAGATGTTCTTGGTGTATGGTAACGGAGAACTCCAGGTGGAGTCCTTTACCGATTCCAGCTTCCAAAGTGATAAGGACGACTCTAAGTCGCATTCGGGTTTTGTCTTTACCCTCAATGGAGGGGCGGTATGTTGGAAGAGTTCCAAACAGGATACCGTTGCAGACTCGACGATGGAGGCTGAATACATCGCTGCCAACGATGCTGCCAAAGAAGCTGTCCGGATCAAGAAGTTCATTACTGAACTTGGAGTGGTTCCATCCATTGAGCATCCAATACCTCTGTATTGCGATAACAATGGAGCTGTGGCTTTAGCCAAGGAACCCAGGTCCCATCAAAAGTCCAGACATATTCTGAGGCGGTATCACCTGATCAGGGAGATAGTTGATCGCCGGGAGATCGAGGTCAGGAGAGTAGATACGAAGGACAACACTGCGGATCCATTCACGAAGGCTATTCCCCAGATACAGTTTGAGAGATTATTCGGGATGCTAGGTATGAAATACTACAGCAGCTGGCCTTAGTGCAAGTGGGAGATTGTTAGTTATGTATATGCCCTAGAGGCCATTGTTGTACATATGATGTATATTATAATGGATGCTTGGTTATATATAAAGAAGAATTTCTTGCTCGACATGATAGTATGCTATTTGGTTTCACTTTATCTTAACATGTTGACTTGTATTGGTTTACTGTTTTACTCTCACATGTTGATAAAGCCCTTAGGATCTGTACTCGACTACTGGGACTATGATGAGATCATACTAGTGGGGCCGCGGTAGTCGATGAGTACATCCTATAACTGTTCCTAGTCGAGGGTATATCGAGACAGGGCATCGATACACCAGAGTAGACTAGCGTATACGCATCTTGACCCATATGATGGGCGATGGATGATCCCATATCCATCGGTGTTAGACATCAGAGATGGTATACGGGTGCTCAGTGGAGACTGGGTACACTGGACGGACTCGCCGAGAACTCCCAGATGGTGTTATACCACACGTCAGATGGCAGTTCTCCGGTGACACAGGTACAGGGTAGTCTGTAAACCCGAGATCGTCATGGAGTCTTGTGTGATTCCCACTGTGCTTTGATTTCCACCTTACCACATCCAAGAGGGCGTGCAAAACGGTGGCTTTTGGGTACAGTCCCGAATCACATGGAGGCAATGAGCGATAGGAGGGGATTCGTCTCTCCCGGTATAGGGAGTTGATGTTGTGCTGTGTTCGATTGGCTATAACTGGAAGTCCCTGGCCAGGGCTGATATAGAGATTTACTGGTAAGTGTTACTAGTAGTTTCTCGACCCGTTATGAGCCACACATCGACACGACTTATCGGTTACTGGGGTCTGACGTATACCACCCCTAGACTTGATATGCGACATATCAGACGAACAGACCGGACTGTACGGGAGTGTTACTGGTTGGATTCACAGGAGAACGCACAGGCTAGCTTGTTGATCTTCTGATCGCTCAATACCTGGGTGGCTGTTACGTTTAGCTGACCGCTTGCAGCTTGTGGGTGTTTGATATGATCATCACCTACTACCGGCGTATTGACAATTCTTTAGAGTCCTACACAGAGGTTTCTTGGCTCAGGCGAAATGGAGTAGTGGCGCATATGTGATATGCGCAAGAGCGAGAATAATGCGATATGGGATACCGTATTATATTCTCGCGATATTTAGAAATGAACCGGGTCATCGGATCAAGTGTTGATTCGATGAATCGGTACATGATATATTAGTCGGTAATATTCGATATAGCCGGATCGTCGAATCAAGTGTTGATTCGATGATTTAATGTATAATAATATATATGATATATTGTATTACATTATCTAATAATGGCTCGCTTTATTATTTCATTTTCTCAGTGGATGATACATTGATATATATGCGATATATGTTAATTGTATTATTTTCTTTTGTTGCAAATATATAATATATATGTGATATATATTATTGTGACATGATATGATTAATTGTTAAACATGTTTAAGGATGATTAATTGAGATTAGGGTTTGATTAGGGTTAGTAGCTTCATGCATCTTCTAGAAGCTTTTCCTTTTGTCATTCTTAAGATATTTTGGATGACACTTTCTTTAACTCAACCAAACCTTAACTCTAGTTATTTCTCTACAAAATCCTAGCCACTCATCCTTGACCATGGTTAATAATCAATCATATAGGTTTTATTCTATTCATCACAAAAGAAAGATATATGATTGTCTTTTCATTATCATCTTCTTCCTTCTTCAAGAAAGCTTGCTAGTTTTTCTTTAAGTGATGAAATAAAATGAGAAAATGATTTAAAAAGAAAGCAAAATTACTACTCTCTCATCCTCATCTCATCTAGCCCATGGGATTAGTGTGTTCTTCTCTTTTGAGTGAGAAAGCTTGAGTCGTAGCAACTTCAAGGTAGATCATCGGAGATTTGGAATACATCGAGCTAGCATGAATCGTTCGAGTCGTGGAGCCTCTCATGAGTCCGGGAGATCGTGGATCGCGGCAAAGGGACTTCTACTCGGAGCTTGTGAAGTGAAGGAGCGGACTACAAAGGTTGTAATCCCTCACACTTAGATAAAAGCTATCATCTTGCATGTTAAACCCTAATAATCTAGCAAAGATCCCGGCTTTGGGTTGTTCGGCACGTCTAAATTTTTATCCGGGCATGTTTGATGCCTTTTGAACCTTCACAAGAGTGCCTAGGAACCCTACACCATTAACCTAAACAAGGTTTAAAGCATACACATACCCAAGTTTGCATGTATCATCAAACATGATACAAACTAGTGCACAAAACTATATCATATATACAATGTGCACTTCAAGTGAGAAAATCCATCTAAAGTGAAAAAATACTAGTTAATGCAAAGTAATATATCAAATACATAATTATATATTAAATCATTAAATCAACACTTGATTTAACGATCCGGTCATATCGCATATGACCGACTAATATCCGATGTATCGACTTATCGAATCAATCCTCGATTCGATAACAAGGTTATATCGCATACAACCAATCGATACATTCATCGCGAGAATAGAATACGGTATCACATACACGCATTATTCTCGGTCCCGCACATATCTCATATGCGCTCCTATTTCGTTTCGCTTGAGCCAGGAAACCTCTGTGTAGGACTCTAAAGACTCGTCAATACGCCGGCAGCAGATGATGATCATATCAAACACCCACAAGTCGCAAGCGGTCTGCTAAACGTAACGGCCACCCGGGTATTGAGCGATCAGAAGATCGATGAGCAAGCCCGCTCACACTCCTGTGAATCCAACCAGTAACACTTACCGTACAGTCCGGTCTGTTCGTCTAATATGTCGCATATCTCGCCTAGGGGTGGTAAACGTCAGACCCCAGTAGCTTGATAAGTCATGCCGACGTGAGGTCCATAACAATCGTGAAACTACTGATAACTCTTACCAGTATATCACTGCAACCCTGGCCAGGGATTTCTGGTTATGGCCAGTCGTGCATAGCGCAACATCAACCCCCACTACCGGGAGAGACGAATCCCCTCCAATCACTCATTGCCTCCATGTGAATCGGGACTGTACCCAAAAACCACCTGTTTGCATGACTCAGTAGAGCCGTGGTAGGGTGGAAATCAAAGCACAGTAGGAGACACACAAGACTCTATGACGATCTCGGGTCAACAGACTAAGCTGTACCAGTATCACCAGAGAACTGCCATCTGACGTGAGGTATAATACCATCTGGGAGTTCTCGGCGAGTTCGTTCAGTGTACCCAGTCTCCACTGAGCACCCGCATACCATCTCTGATGTCAAACACCAATGGATATGGGATCATCCATCGCCCATCACATGGGTCGAGAAGATATACGCTAGTCTGCTCTGGAATATCGATGCCCCGTCTCGATATTCCCACGACTAGGAACATTGAAGGATATACTCATGGACTACCCAGGCCCCACTAGTATGATCTATATCATAGTCCTGGAAGTCGAGTACACATCCTAAGGGCTTTATCAACATGTAACAGAGAGACAGAAAGTATACATGTTAAGATAAAGAGCAACCAGATAGCGTACTATCATGTCGAGCAAGAAAGTCCTACCTATATATGTCCCAGCATCCACTACAATATACATCCAATATACAGTAATGGCCTCTAGGGCATACATATAACTAACATAATTCATATGAGAATTATTCTTTCTTCTTCTTCTTCATCAAGCTCCATTGAAAAGCTTGCTAGCTCTAATGGTGCCATGAGAAAAAGTGTAAGAAAAACAATTCTAAAGTGAGCCCACTTCCTACTTCTTCATTCTCTACTACTTGCCATGTAGTATAGGGTGTTCTTTTCACAAAGTTCATGACCAAGTGAAGGAATAGCTTGAGTTAGTGTCTCCCCGACGTAGATCATCTTCGGCCTCGAAGTCAACGACTTAGCCCGCTCATTTCTCCGACGAAACCATCGCTAGTGTCCGGAGTTCACGATCGCAGCGATGGGGACATCTATACGGAGCTAATGAATTGAAGGCCCGGATCTACAAAGGTTGTAATCCCTTTTCACTTAGTGTTAAAATGTTTAACTTGCTAGTTTTCGCATAATCTCTAGTATACGATCTTGGTTAGGGTTGTTCGGCACGGCTATTTTTTTGAATCGGGCATGGTTGATGCCTTGTAGAACCTTGTTAGAGTGCCTAGGAACCCTACAGTGGTATCAGAGACAAGCTAGAGCTTTAGACGAAGTCTAGATGAAGTTAGAAGTCCGATCGAACCCGGATAACCCCGATAATACCCTTCCCTGTACATTTTTTGAAATCGTGATTTTTTATGAATTAAAAATGCTCAGAAAATAGAGCAGGGAATTCTAAGAATAAACGCAGAAAATGATAGCCTAACTCTACAGTAGAGCCGCGGAACCGCGACCTTACCCTACTTATTGTGGCGGTTCCGCGGCCGTATGTGATGATTAGGCGCTTCATTTTCTACAGTTACCTCCGTAAGTGTTTCCTGATTCTTTTGGGAATTTTTAATTCTTACTCAAGAGTTGAGTTTTCTGGGTTGTATTGGGGACTCATTGATTCGATCGAATTATTTAACTTCGTTTAAGTTTTTCCGGATAATTTTAGAAAGTGTTAAAAAGTTCGACCGGATATCAATAACTCACTTTTTCCCCTGCCAGAAAGTTTCCAAGTGTTGGATTTTTCCGTAGTTTAAGAACGTTCTAAGTCGTGCAAGTAACGCGATGGACCCTCTAGAAGACAACAAACCTTAACTCGATTATGTGACCGTCTTGAACTGCCTTTTGAACCTTAGGGTTTGGGGTAGTACGGCGTGCCACATGTGAGGCGTTGGCTTGACCCTTCTACGGCTGGACCGTTGGTACTGTGGCATGAAATGGATGTTTTTAAATGTTAGTTATATGTATGCCCTAGAGGCAATTACTATACATAGGATGTATATTGTAGTGGATGCTCCGACATATATAGGGAGGACTTTCTCGCTCGATATGATAGTATGCTATCTGGTTGCTCTTTACCTTAACGTGTACACTGACTGTCTCTCTGTTACATGTTGGTAAAGCCCTTAGGATGTGTACTTGACTACCTGGACTATGATGCGGATCATACTAGTGGGGACATGGTAGTCCATAAGTACATCCTTCAAGGTCCCTAGTTGTGGGTGTATCGAGACGGGGCATCGATATACCAGAGTAGACTAGCGTATACCTTCTCGACCCATACAGATGGGCGATGGATGATCCCATATCCATTGGTGTTTGACATCAGAGATGATATACGGGTGCTCAGTGGAGACTGGGTACACTGGACGGACTCGCCGAGAACTCCCAGATGGTATTATACCTTACGTCAGATGGCAGTTCTCTGGTGACACTGGTACAGGTTAGTCTGTAGACCCGAGATCGTCATAGAGTCTTGTATGATTCCAACTGTGCTTTGATTTCCACCTTACCACGTCCAAGAGGGCGTGCAAAACGGTGGTTTTTGGGTACAGTCCCGAATCACATGGAGGCAATGAGCGATAGGAGGGGATTCGTCTCTCCCGGTATAGGGAGTTGATGTTGCGCTGTGTTCGATTAGCTATAACCGGAAATCCCTGGCCAGGGTTGCTGAAATTTACTGGTAAGTGTTACCAGTAGTTTCTCGAACTGTTATAGATCTCATATCGACACGATTTATCGAGCTATTGGGGTCTGACGTTTACCACCCCTAGGCGAGATATGCGACATATCAGACGACGAGACCGGACTGTACGGTAAGTGTTACTGATTGGATTCACAGGAGTGTGAGCGGGCTTGCTCGTTGATCTTCTGATCGCTCAATATCCGGGTGGCCGTTACGTTAAGCAGACCGCTTGCGGCTTGTGGGTGTTTGATATGATCATCACCTGCTGCCGGTGTATTGACGAGTCTTTAGAGTCCTACACAGAGGTTCCCTGGCTCAAGCGAAACGAAATAGGAGCGCATATGAGATATGTGCGGGACCGAGAATAATACCAGTATGTGATACTGTATTTTATTCTCGCGATTTGTATCATTGGACGTTTATATGAGATATAGCCGGGTTACCGAATCAAGTGTTGATTCGATACATTGATACACTTGATATTAGTCGGTTATATGCGATATGACCGGATCATTAAATAAAGTATTGATTTAATGATTTAATATATAATTATATATTTGATATATTACTTTACATTAACTAGTATTTGTTCACTTATGATGGATTTTCTCACTTGATGTGCACAAGTTATATATATGATATATGTTTGTGCACTTGTTTGTATCATGTTTGATGATACATGCAAACTTGGGTGTGTGTTTGCTTTATACCATGTTTAGGTTAATGGTTAGGGTTTTAACTTATTTATTTATTTTATTTATGGAAAAAAAGAAATGGTGGCTTTCTTTTCTTTCTTTGCTTGAAGCTTCTTGAAGCTTCAAAGCATCTTTGAAAAAGTCTACCATTTTGTTTTATCCTTAACCTAACCATTACCTAAACCCTAGCTTACTCTCTACATGAGTTTACTTCACCCATGGTTGCATTATGATATGAATCACTTGAATTTTCTTTTTGTAATAATTCTTTTTCTTTCTTTCTTCTTCTTCTTCTTCATGAAGAAAAGAAAAGCATTCTTGAAAATTTCCAAGTGATGAAATCTAGTGAGAAATCCAAATCCAAAGTGAACCCACTTCCTATTTCTTCATCCTCTACCACTTGCCATGTTGTATAGGGTGTTTTCTTCACAAGGTTCATGACCAAGTGAAGATGGAGCTTGAGTTTGAGTCGTCTCGACGTAGATCATCTTCGGCATCGAAGTCAACGACCTAACCCGATCATTTCTCCAACGAAACCATCGCTAGAGTCTGGGATCCGATGATCACAGCGGAGGGACGTCAACACGGAGCTTTAGAAGTGGAGGATCGGATCTACAAAGGTTGTATTTCCATTCACGTAGTAGCAAAGTTGTTTGCTTGAATTTAGTTTCGCCTATCCTCTAGTTAACGATCTTCATTAGGGTTTCTCGGCACATAAATTTTTGAATTTGGCATGGTCGATGCCTTGTGGAACCTCTTGAGTGTGCCTAGGAACTCTACAGTGGTATCAGAGCCTAGCTAGAGCTTTAGGTGATGAGTAGACGAAGTTAGAAGTCCGATCGAACCCGAAACCCTAATCGCAAACCCCTCTCTGTACATTTTCTGAAAATGTTGTTTTTTCCAAATTAAAAATAGCCAAAAAATTCAGCAGGGATTTTGAGGGGTTACTGTGAAGCACGTGCGCTTAAATCGATAAAAACGCCGCGGAACCGCGGCATGAGCATGGCTAGTGCGGTGGTTCCGCGGCCGTATAGACACTTTATCCTATGTTTTTTGCATAGTAACTCCTTATTTGATTCCTGTGTTTTCTGGGTATTTTTTAATTTATACTCAAGAGTTGAGTTTTCTGGGGTGTTTTGGGGATTCGATGATTCGATCGGAAACTTTAACTGCGTCTATGTGTTTTTCCGGGTAATTTAGAATATGTTAAAAAGTTCGACCGGATATAAATACCCAATTTTTCCCCTGCCGGGAAATTTCCAATTGCTGGATTTTTCCGTAGTTTAATAACGTTCTAAGTAGTGCAAGTAACGCGATGGACCCTCTAGAAGACAACAAACCTTAACTCGATTATGTGACCGTCTTGAACTGCCCTTTGAACCTTAGGGTTTGGGGCAGTACGGCGTGCCACATGTGAGGCGTTGGCTTGACCCTTCTACGGCTGGACCGTTGGTATTGTGGCATGAAATGGATGTTTTTTAAACTTATTTCAAGTGTTGAGCAGTTTCGGGAAAACTTGGGTGTTTGATTGTTCGATCGGAAAGTATAACATTTTCTGTTTATCTGGAATGTGATACAATATTTGGAATCCTCAAGTAGTTATGAGATAACTGAATGAATGTTATAAATCTAGTAGTTTAGTCTCACTTGATCGGTTACCACGGGATTTTGATGTGATCAAAAGTCCGTCGCAATCACGTAGCGTACGCGGATACTCGCCGGGTAAACTTAATAGACAGCTACACCCCATAGCCCCGACCAAGTGACTGTAGGAGAACCCCGTCGCCGAAAGCATCCGTGAGGGTGCTCGCGGCAGCGGTGTTCCGCCTCGGTGCACTTCATCGACGGCATCGGGGGTGCGGCCGTATACTAAAGTTTGCGACGAGCATTCAATCAGGTTGTCGGGAATCTTGTTGAATTGCCGACTTGATATTGAAAAGGGTTTTCGATAAATGAGACTAAAATGCGGGGTTTATAATTGTTAGGCATGCGATGTCTACGAAATTCATTTGATTAGGCATGCGATGTTTAAGCAGGTTGCGGATTCCAACTGTTGTAGTTTTACACTTTCTTTTCTGCGACCGTAAGTGTAAAATGTGATATCGCCGGTTTCATTGCTATATGTCAACGACAATTGGGATGGGCATATTTACTTACGTTGATGACATGTGATGTTATGTGTTGCTGGATATGTTATATTGGATCATCGCGTTTTGAATAGCCGGGTTTTTTTTATGTGAGATGAGTGTTTTTCATTTTCATTCATGTAAAAACTTGTATGTAATATTCTTTTATTGGGGCACTTCCAGGTTGCGGAAGATTTCACCGTTGATGTATATTATTTACTTTTCCGCACTAGGATAGACCCAACGAGGAGAGCACAAGTAACCGGGTTCTAGAGTCCAGTGGGAGACCAACTCGAGGAGTCGAGTCCGGGTCTCCTAACTCTAGAATTGGTGGGGTTGCTTGCCGCTCTCGTAGGGGTCTAGAGGTGTGGGTTTGGCTATTCATCGCGACCGTGGAATCCGTGTTTTATACAGGCTCGTATTGAAAACACGGACGTCCTAGTATATCCAATATTTCATATATGTTTCTTCTGCTGCGATATCTGTGATGTGATCATTTGATGTTCTGTGATAGATACTGTATATAGTATATATGATATATTATATAGACGTTACTTATGTTTTACACCCGCGCTAGCCCTGCCCCGCTCTGCCGTTAGTTACCTAACCTAACGGTGCACGAGGGGACATCGAGGCGAATGCGGATGGCATAAGTGTACGTCGTATTTATCTGTGATGTTTAGGTAACTTAAATGATGGGACTTCATTAATGTGATTAATGAAAGGAAAAGAAGAAACCTAAAAGATGTTGTGGAATCGAATTTTCAAAAACAGGTAGCTACAGTTCTTGCTTTGCATTGCGGTGTTCCTTGTAGAACATCCTGCACCTTATTCGATGAGGAAAGGGCCGAGATCCTTTCACCGGGAGTGACCCCTTTAGCAATAACTGGCAGATGCTACACACTCGGTTTGTCTTTTGATTGCTTCTATAGTTTTTTCTTTGCACAGTGATATATATGATATATCCTGCACCTCATTCGACGAGGAAAGGGCCGACGATACCTTCACCGGGAGTGACCCCTTTAGCAAAACTAGAAAAGCCTAAAAAACACTCCATTTTAAAATCATTTGATTCTACAACGATATCAAGTTCATTACGCAAAGGGTTGTCTTAAAAACCTGTCGTAGCCCTCCGTCATTTCAGATAAGTACTACTTAGTATTCGTGCTGCGATAGTTTGGCATTCGTCAAGGCGTAGTGTACGGTAGTTAACTAGTATTTATCTGCTTATGCATATGATGCAGATTGGATTAGGGTATTCGTACGGCGTTGTTTGGCATTCGTCAAGAGTCGTGCGGGTGGGTTTAATTCAATCAAGAAATGTACGGGTTGAACTTGACTAGTGGACTATGGGTTGTTTGGCATTCGTCAAGGTCATAGAACGCTAGGGGTAAAATATTATTGGGAATTTCAAGTGTTGAAATTTGCAATAAGATTGCATAGCTTTATGAGATAGTTAGATCCCGATACCCACTGCGAGTAAGAGTTACTCCTGGGAGAGTTTTACACATTACAATTAACCGATAAAGTAGGTGTCTAGAAAGGTGTTAACGGGGTTACGCCTCTGGGAAAACGAGGTTTATTTTAATTAGGTCCGTGCGAAAGCACGGGGAATCTCCCTCAAAGTACCGACACTGGCCTGGCTGAAAGATTGGCGAACTTGTAGCGTGTAATTAATCCCGGCTAGTCTTTCCTTTTAGGGTTTGAAGGAAGATTTGATAAAAACAGTGGGAGCCATCCTGATTAGATAAAATATATAACCAATCTAATCTTGCAAGAGCATACGCTGAGTGTTTTCTTCTCTCTCTCTCCAGGTAGCGACGATATCATGCCTTAATCAAGATAATAATACAGATGTATTGACCGAACCCGCTTGTTATACTGAGCTGGAGAACGTTGGTCCCGCTCCAACTTATAATTGTTATAAGACAGAGCAGGAAATTGGGGATTACCAGAATTCCCGTGCCGTCCAAACGAAGAGAGTGCATGCTGATGCATCATCTTCGGGTGTGTTCGTTACAAAGAACTGTTTCTCTGTATCCTCTACGTCCTGGGTATGTGATACCAGATCAGGATCCCAGATATGTAACCTGTTACATAGGGCTACAGAAAGGTAGAAAAGCTGAGAACGGATGATAATCATGAGACAGAAAACGGTGCAAGTGTTGCAGCCAAGTCTGTTGGTCACTGTCACCCTGTATTACCAGAATACATTGATTCTGAACAAATGTTATTAGATACCGAACCTGATATACAACATCATATCAATCTCTTTATTAATAAAGAAAGGATATAATTTTGTATTGTTGGATAATGTTTTGAACATTTCCTATATCAAGAGTTGATCGGTTCAGGCACGTTATCTAAAAGCATTGACATTCTAAATCAAACTACAGTTCTTAGTATACAGAACACACACAAGAGGAAGAGTTCAGAAATGAACGATTCCTTCTTGAGGTATTGTAGACTAGGTCATATCAATGTGACCCGACTAGCCTAAGTTACATTTTAGATGCATATTTAAATCAGTTTGAATTTACATCTTGTGAAACTTGCCAGTCATGTCACAAAGATTAGATGACCATAGCTCTGTTTATTGGAAACAGAGAAAGATTTAATGAACTCTTGGGACTGATACATGCTGATGTATGAAGGTCCCCTGTCTACACATGCCAAGACCGGTCCTTTGTACTTCATTACATTCTCTGATGATCTCTCAAGATTCAGACATATGTTCCTGTTGAAACACAAGTCCGAACCTTTTGAGATATTTACAGAATATAAGTTAGAAGTAGAGAACAAAAATATGGTATAAGTATTATGTCCTTTGATGTGATCAGGGAGGAGAATACTTGAGCATGGAAATCCTGGACTATTCTAAAGGAGAATGAGATTCTCTCTCAGCATTACTCCTCCGTATACACCATAGCACCATGGTGTATCGGGGCGGAGCAATAGCACCCTATATGATATGGTGTGCTCTATGATGAGTACTACTGAGTTTCCAATTTTCTTTTGGGAATTATGCACTTGAGAAGTTGCATACCTATTGAATAGGGTTCAAATCAAATCAGATGCCTACCACTTCATATGTGATATGGAATGGGAAGAGCACATATCTTAAGTATGTTAAGATTTGGGGTTGTCCAGCCTATGTCTAAAAGCATAATCCGGACAAGCTCGAGGCAAAGTAAGGTCTGTGGAAGTTTGTAGGGTATCCCAAGCATATGCAAGGGAATATCTTCTACCAAACCGAGGAACAAAAATGTTTTGCTTCTCAACATACCACCTTTATGAAAGGGAATTTCTTGAGAAGAAATTGATGGTCATGAGGTAGAACTGGAAAGAGTTCCAGCTATACAAACTACAGCAGATGATTTGGTAGAACCAAAGGATTCAGTAGATTCCAACGAACTTCAGCCTCTCCGCCGATCTAGTAGGGTTCCTCACCCACCTGAGAGATACTTCGGTTTCTCTATGACAGTGGGAGCGAGGATTGCATCATGAGATGATGACCAAACTAGTTTCGAGCTGGCCATCAAGAGTAAGACTCTGTAAGAATGGCTGGATGCTTAGCAATCTGAGATGGAATCCTTATACACCAACAAAGTATGGACTTTGGTTGCTTAATCTAAAGGGTTAAAATCCCCATCAGGAGCAAGTATATCTTGAGAAGATTACTTGGTGTACATGGAAAAGTTGAGACTTTCAAAGCTAGACTTGTTAAAGGTTTGCATCATTGACTAGGTATGTATTTTGTTGAAACCTTTTCTTAGTAGCTATGCTTAAGTCCATCCAGATCCTACTTGCCACGGCTACATACCATGACTACGATATCTGGCGGTTGGGTGTCATGACTGCTCTTCTAAATGATATTTTAGAAGAGAGCGTCTATAAGCACACAGTCAGAGGGCTTTGTAGACGTGGGAGCAGCGGAAACGTGTGCAAGATATTTTATGTGATAAAGCAGGCATCGCGGAGTTGGAACGTCTGTATTGATGTGGTAGTCAAAGAGTTTGACTTCATCAAAATGGTAGATGAACCTTGTATATACAAAAAAGGAAGTAGAGAGTATGGTACTGATCCTCGTAGAGTACGTGGATGACATACTCTAGATGGGGAAGGAGTTTCCTATGCTACGCTCGGTCAATCTCCGCTTATCACAATGATTCTCCTTATAGGATCAAAGTGATACCTACTAAATCCTAGGTTTTGGATCTATAAGATAGATCTAATTGGATGTTAGGATACTCACTAGTTGAAGTGAGATGGTATCAATTGATCCTGGGGAGAATCACTGGAAAGGTTCCAGGGTGATAAGGACGACTGAAAGTCAGTCACAGGCATTGTCTTTACCCTCAGTGAAGGGACGGTATGTTGGAAGAGTTCCAAGCTACATACCGTGGCATACTAGACGATAAAGGCTGGATACATCGCTACCAAAGAGGAAGTTTGGGTGTATATTAGTTCATGAGATGAACTTCGTTCCTACCATTGTGAGACAATGGAGTTATGGCTTATGCCAAGGAACGCCCGTCCCATCAGTGATCCAGACATATTCTAAGGCAGTGTCACCTGATCGTGGAGATGGTTGATCTCCAGGGGATCGAGGTTAGGAGAGCAGACTCAGAGGACAACACGGCGGATCCACTCATAAAGGCCTTTTCCCAGAGAGAGACTTTTATGGGATGGTTGAGTATGAGATACTACAACAACTGCTATCAGATGACCCTAGTGCAAGTGGGAGATTGTTAGTTATATGTATGCCCTAGAGGCCATTACTATACATAGGATGTATATTGTAGTGGATGATCGGACATATATAGGGAGGACTTTCTCGCTCGACATGATAGTATGCTATCTGGTTGCTCTTTACCTTAACGTGTACACTGATTGTCTCTCTGTTACATGTGGGTAAAGCCCTTAGGATGTGTACTTGACTACCTGGACTATGATGCGGATCATACTAGTGGGGACATGGTAGTCCATAAGTACATCTTTCAAGGTCCCTAGTCGTGGGTGTATCGAGACGGGGTATCGATATACCAGAGTAGACTAGCGTATACCTTCTCGACCCATACAGATGGGCGATGGATGATCCCATATCCATTGGTGTTTGACATTAGAGATGATATACGGGTGCTCAGTGGAGACTGGGTACACTGGACGGACTCGCCGAGAACTCCCAGATGGTATTATACCTTACGTCAGATGGTAGTTCTCTAGTGACACTGGTACAAGTTAGTCTGTAGACCCGAGATCTTCATAGAGTTTTGTGTGATTCCCACTGTGCTTTGATTTTCACCTTACCACGTCCAAGAGGGCGTGCAAAACGGTGGTTTTTGGGTACAGTCCCGAATCACATGGAGGCAATGAGCGATAGGAGGGGATTCGTCTCTCCCGGTATAGGGAGTTGATGTTGTGCTGTGTTCGATTGGCTATAACCGGAAATCCCTAGCCAGGGTTGCTGAGATTTACTGGTAAGTGTTATCAGTAGTTTATCGAACTGTTATAGACCTCATATCGACACGACTTATCGAGCTATTGGGGTCTTACGTTTACCACCCCTAGGCGAGATATGCGACATATCAGACGACGAGACCGGACTGTACGGTAAGTGTTACTGATTCGATTCACAGGAGTGTGAGTGGGCTTGCTCGTTGATCTTCTGATCGCTCAATACCCGGGTGGCCGTTACGTTAAGCAGACCGCTTGCGGCTTGTGGGTGTTTGATATGATCATCACCTGCTGCCGGCGTATTGACGAGTCTTTAGAGTCCTACACAGAGGTTCCCTGGCTCAAGCGAAATGAAATAGGAGCGCATATGAGATATGTGCGGGACCGAGAATAATACCGGTATGTGATACTGTATTCTATTCTCGTGATTTATATCATTGGACGGTTATATGAGATATAACCGGGTTATCGAATCAAGTGTTGATTCGATACATTGATACACTTGATATTAGTCGGTTATATGCGATATGACCGGATCATTAATTCAAGTATTGATTTAATGATTTAATATATAATTATATATTTGATATATTACTTTACATTAACTAGTATTTGTTCACTTATGATGGATTTTCTCACTTGATGTGCACAAGTTATATATATGATATATGTTTGTGCACTTGTTTGTATCTTGTTTGATGATACATGCAAACTTGGGTGTGTGTTTGCTTTATACCATGTTTAGATTAATGGTTAGGGTTTTAACTTATTTATTTTATTTTATTTATTTATTTATGGAAAAAAAGAAATGGTGGCTTTCTTTTCTTTCTTTGCTTGAAGTTTCTTGAAGCTTCAAAGCATCTTTGAAAAGTCTACCATTTTGTTTTATCCTTAACCTAACCATTACCTAAACCCTAGTTTACTCTCTACATGAGTTTACTTCACCCATGGTTGCATTATGATATGAATCACTTGAATTTTCTTTTTGTAATAATTCTTTTTCTTTCTTCTTCTTCTTCTTCTTCATGAAGAAAAGAAAAGAATTCTTGAAAATTTCCAAGTGATGAAATCAAGTGAGAAATCCAAATCCAAAGTGAACCCACTTCCTATTTCTTCATCCTCTACCACTTGCCATGTTGTATAAGGTGTTTTCTTCACAAGGTTCATGACCAAGTGAAGATGGAGCTTGAGTTTGAGTCGCCTCGACGTAGATCATCTTCGGCATCGAAGTCAACGACCTAGCCCGATCATTTCTCCGACGAAACCATCGCTAGAGTCCGGGATCCGATGATCGCAGCGGAGGGACGTCAACACGGAGCTTTAGAAGTGGAGGACCGGATCTATAAAGGTTGTATTTCCATTCACTTAGTAGCAAAGTTGTTTGCTTGCATTTAGTTTCGCCTATCCTCTAGTTAACGATCTTCATTAGGGTTTCTCGGCACATAAATTTTTGAATTTGGCATGGTCGATGCCTTGTGGAACCTTTTGAGTGTGCCTAGGAACCCTACATTAAACTTATCTCAAGTGTTGAGACCTATTTGGGAAATCTTGGGTGTTTGTTTATTCGATCGGAAAGTTTAGCGTTGTCTATTTATCTGGAATGTGATACAATATTTGGAATCCACAAGTAGTTATGAGATAACTAATTTGAATGTTATAAATCTAGCACTTTAGTCTCATTTGATCGGTTGCCACGGGATTTTGATGTGATCAAAAGTCCGTTGCAATCACGTTGCATACGCAGATACTCGCCGGGTAAACTTAATAAATGGCCACGCCCCATAGCCCCGACCAAGTGACTGTAGGAGAACCCTGTAGCCAAAAGCATCCGTTCGGGTGCTCGTGGCAGCGGTGTTCCGCCTTAGTGCACTTCGTCGACGGCATCCGGTGGTGCGGCCGTCTACTAAAGTTTACGACAATCATTCGATCAGGATGTCGGGAATCTTGTTGAATTGCCCGACTTGATATTGAAAAGAGTTTTCGATGATGAGACTAAAATGCGGGGTTTATAACAGTTAGGCATTTGATGTCTAAGGAATTCATTTGATTGGTCATGCGATGTCTAAAAAGGTTGGGGATTCCAACTGTTGTAGTTTTACACTTTCTTTTCTACGACCGTAAGTGTAATATGTGATATCGCCGGTTTCGTTGGTATATGTCAACGACAATTGGGATACGCATATTTACTTACGTTGATGACATATGATGTTATGTGTTGCTGGATATGTTATATTGGATCGTCGTGTTTGAATAGCTGGGTTTTTTTTATGTGAGATGAGTGTTTTTTCTTTTTCATTCATGTAAAATTCATTGTATGTAATATTCTTTTATTGGGGCACTTCCGGGCTGAGGATGATATCACCATTGTATATTATTTACTTTTCCGCATTAGGATAGACCCAAGGCGGGGAGCACAAGTAACCGGGTTCTAGGGTCCAGTGGGAGACCATCTCGAGGAGTCGAGTCCGGGTCTCCTAACTCTAGAATTGGTAGGGTTGCTTGCCGCTCTCGTAGGGGTCTACGGGTATGGGATTGGCTATTCATCACGACAGTGGAATCCGTGTTTTATACAGGCTCAAAATAAAACACAGACGTCCTAGTATATCCAATATTTCATATGATGTTTTCTGCTGCGTTATCTGTGATGTGATCATGTGATATGTTCAGATAGATATTGTATATAGTATGTATGATATATTATATAAACGTTTCTTATGTTTTACACCCGCGCTAGCCCTGCCCGCTCTGCCGTTAGTTACCTAACCTAACGGTGCAGACGGGACATCGAGGCGAATGCGGATGGCATAAGCGTACGTTGTATTTATCTGTGATGTTTAGGTGGACTTAAATGATGGTACATTCATTAATGAGATTAATGAAAGAAAATAAACCTAAATGATGTTGTGGAATCGAATTTCAAAAATCAGGTAGCTCTAGTTGTTGCTTTGCATAGCGGTGTTCCTTGTAGAACATCCAGCACCTTATTCGATAAGGAAAGAGCCGAGATCCCTTCACCGGGAGTGACCTCTTTAGTAATAACTAGCAGATGCTACAACCTTCGGTTTGTCTTTTGATTACTTTTCTAGTTCTTGCTTTGCATAGTGGTATTGTGAATATCCTGTACCTCATTCGACGAGGAAAGAGCCGAGATCCTTTCACCGGGAGTGACCTCTTTAGCGAAACTAGCAAAAGCCTCAAAAACACTCCATTTAAACCATTTCATTCCGCAACGAGATCAAGTTCAAAGCGTTAAAGGTTTTCTTAAAAACTATCCGCAACCCTCCGTCATTTTAGGAAGTAGATTACTTAGTATCCGTGCTGTGTTTGTTGACCATAGTCAAAGCACAGTGTACGGTAGCTAAGTGATGCCTTCCTACACCGCATATGATGCGATTAGTTAGGACAGTCGTGTGACTTTATTGACCTTAGTTAAGGGTCATGTGGGTGGGTCTAATTAATCAAGAAATGACGGGTAGAGCTTGACTAGTGCTTATGATTTGTTGACCATAGTTAAGGTCATAAGTGCTAGGGGTAAAAATCTTTATCGGGAGTTTCAAGTGTTGAAATTTGCAATGAGATTGCATACCTTCTATATGATAGTTGGATCCCGATACCCACTGCGAGTAACTGTTACTCCTGGGAGAGTTTTGCACTTTACAATTAGCCGATCAAGTAGGTGTCTAGAAAGGTGTCAACGGGGTTACGCCCCTGGGAAAACGAGGTTTATTTTAATTAGGTCCGTGCGAAAGCACGGGGAACCTCTCTCAAAGTACCGGCACTGGCCTGGCTGAAAGATTGGCGAACTTGTAGAGTATAATTAATCCCGGCTAGTCTTTCCTTTTAGGGTTTGAAAGAAAATTTGATAGAAACAGTGGGAGCCATCCTGATTAGATAAAATATATAACCAATCTAAATCTTGCAAGAGCGCACGCATAGTGTTTTCTTCTCTCTCTCTCTCCAGGTAGCAACCATGTTACGCCTTAATCAAGATAATAATATGGATGTATTGACCGAACCCGCTTGTTATACTGAGCTGGGGAACGTTGGCCCTGCTCCAACTTATAATTATTACAAGTCCGAGCAGGAAATAGGGGAATACCAGGATTCCTATACCGCCCAAACGAAGAAATTGCATGCTGATGCATCTCCTTCGGGTGTGTTCATTACAAAGAACTGTTTCTCTGTATCCTCTACGTCCTGGGTATTAGATACCGGATCAGGATCCTAAATATGTAATCTATTACATGGGCTATAGGTAGGTAGAGAACTGAGAACGGGTGATAAATTTCAAGAGTTAGAAACGGTGCAAGTGTTGTGTAACGCCTAGAAAAGTCGTTTTGGTATTTTTCCGTAAATCGTCTTTTTTGTTATTTTGCAGTTTAGGCCTAATTATACCTAATTTGGATAGGTAATTGTTAGTTTTTAATATCTAATGAGTTACTTATGAAATTTTGGTCGTTTAAAAATTTTCCCTAATTTTTCCATTTTTAATATTATTTTAAGCCGGTAAAAAAAAATACATTAAATTAGCGATAAATACAAATTTAAATGGGCTAATTTTAATCTTTAAAATAATGTTAATTAAAAACTAGTTGTAATATAATTTGTTTGTATTCTATTTCAAGTTTTAATGGGTTTTTATTATGGAAAACAAAAATATAATTATTTTGAACTAAAACTTGCAAATATGGCATTGTGGGGGGTATTTTTGCATAGAATTTCTTTGTAAAATCTCTCTCACTCACTCCTCACTCCCTTGGCCGGCCCAAATGCAGAAATTTCTCCCCCTCTCAAATTTTTTTCTTTAACTCATTTGTCAGGTGAGGAATTGAGTTAAAAGTGTAGGTTTTAATATATATTATTTTGGGGTATGGTGTACTTGACTTGGGGGGGGTTGACTTGGTGAAAATTCCCACAACACCACACCACTTCCCCCTTCCTCCTTCAGGTCGAAATTCTGCAGCCCCCTCCCCCTCATTTTTTCCTTCTCTTTTGGTTCAAAAATCCCTCTCAAAATCCATATAAATCCACAAATTTCTTCACAAAACCAAAACAAATCCTTGTGCTACCTGTTCTCAAGTCTAATTTAGTTGAAAACATGTGTGAAGGAGGCAATTTTAGAGGCAAATCATCATGCTAGATCCATAGATCTTGAGGTATATTTCTACCCATTTAAATTCCTATGGTTAGATTTCTTTAATCGAGTTGTTTTAGTGTTAATATTGGTGCTATTTTCATCTAGGATTTTCAAGAGAATGGTTTGAGTTAAACTAGGGTTTTTAGCACACCATTTTTTAAAGTTAATTATTCTATTTTGCTATCTAGTGTTTTATACAAACCAAATCTAAGAGGTTACTTTGCTTAGTGGGCTCAAATTAGTGTTAATTTAGTGTTTTCATGTATAGTTTGGATTGGAATTGCTCATTTTGAAAAAAAATCAAGAAAGGGTGTGTATGGAAAATAGGGTTTGAAGCATGGTAATTGGGCTAATTTAATTGTAGTGGCTTTCTAATGGTTAACTTGGGTGTTTGCGCGATATTGTGTGCACTTTATCTCAAATCCGCAATGTTTGCACAAATTTGAATTTTTTTTTTGTGCTTACTATGTTTTAAAAATATTTATAAATTGATAAGTTTAATATATGAAAGTGATTTGTATGACCTAATTATGTTATTTAGTGAGCATGTTGGCCACAAAAATTGTTGAAATGTTTTTATTGGTTAAAACTTCATGTTTTGAACAAAAAGGGTATTTGTGCTAACTAGGTTTTGGTTTAAGGGAATTTTGGCAAGATTAAAAATATAATAAATGTTTATGTGGCCTATTTAATCTAATTAGTGAATATTGTAACCACTAGTTTTGCTAAAATATTAAGATTTGTATTAAAAACGGTTAACGACCGCTAACTAGGTTTTCGGGAAATAAAACGATTTGTTTAATTTGATGGTTTTGATGAATTAAAACCTATTTCTTATATAATTAATGAGTTTTGAAACCACGATTGGTGCGTTTGAGTTTTTCGTGACCACTCGGCGTTTGTACGCCGATGTCGAGGGTTTTTGGGTTGATTTGAGAAAGCAAACCATAGGTTTTGACCTATGTGGAATTCACGTGTCGTTTTGGGTCATGAGTCGGATTTTAATACAACACGGTACGTTATGATATGTAGGTAACCCATGTGGATTTCGAGACGACAAGCAAGCGCGTGGCAACGTCGGCACCGGCTAGCGAGGACCAGGTGAGTAGATCTATATCTACGGGGAGAAGTCGGGTGGATGGCGTATAGCACCCCCGCAGTCCGTAGTGTAGCTTATATATATATGTTTATATAAGTGTTTTATGATACGAGAATGTTTATTCATGTTATGATTATGTGTTCATGGATTAGCTTTGGGTTAGTTGCGAAACCCTAGAGTAGTTGTTATACCCACATACGCACACACAGACTTGCATACATTACTTTCTTGTGCGCCGATTGGGATGTGTATATATGTATATATGCATGAGTATGGGACTATGCATATGTACATTCATGTACACATGCATGGATAATGAAGATATTACTTGGGATTTAAGATGAGTCGATGAGATTTGATTTGAGGCCGTGAGATCGGTGATATAGCAGGGTTCGTATTTGAGATACGACATGACGTTGTAACGGGTCTTGACATAGTGTTTCACACACGTGCATGCATACTTAGGCGGTATCGGTATTGTACTAGACGTAGATCAGTACCCCGATCATGATATTTGATAAAGAGGATACCAGGCGAATAGTATGATGAATGTGATATTGACCCGTACCCAGATTTGGGATGCCGTACGACGGATTTACGTACGAGCTATATTGATGATTGATCCGCACTCTTGACTTGGGATGCCTGCTTATAGATATGGTATCGGATATGATATTATTGAGGCGGGATCACCGACTGTATATATACAGGTATGTATATGTATCGACTCAGATGATAGGCGGTTTCCTTACCTGTAGTTCAGCTTGCTAGTTCAACCGTATAGTTTAGTGTAGTTGTTAGATTAGATTAGACTCCTACCTATTTCAAAACTAGCGGATCGTGGGTATTTTAAAAGACAGGTCAAGGGTTCTACGGATATTTCAAAAGACGTATTCTTTCTTAAAAACCACCGTAACCCCTATTTTCAAAACCCCGCGATTCGTGTTATTTCAAATGGCACCATTGTTTAATATTTAGCTCCCGCTCATATTGGTTGCTCGCTCCGCATCGCATATTTACATTGTTATTTCATATTGCATTGTTGACATTATGCTGTTAGGACACCAGCACCATTACCGATGATGCGTATGTACCACATACACTTACTTGCCGGCTCACACACATCTTCATCGGTAATTGCCATGTCACGTACACCTTAGAAAATATTATTGCTTAACTTAGCTTGATAGCCAGTAGTTTGACATAATATTAGTGTACATACCTTATATGCCAGCTTAGATATTGTAGTTATTACTTGTCGCTTCATGCATATTGTTATTCATTCTCATGCTTATATTCATGGTTTTACATGCTATTGATGATTCGGATTTCTATGATATTTTCTGGATTTGGAGGAAAACCGCAAAACATATATAAACTGCTTTCTCTCTTTTTAAATAAAAATGCGGTTTTCCCATGATGTCTGAGTCGTCCACCATGAGTTTGCTGATGGATTTCGAGACCCGATTCGAGGAGTTGGATGAACCGTTTCGGGTACATGGTGGGCCCGGTGCGGTACCCCGGGACGAGAAGGCCGTGTTGTTGACGTTGAGCCTGGCAGGGGAGTACTACCGACCGGTGATATTACCCAATGCGTCGGATATCCGGAGGATACCGTCGTGGTCTTGAGATGGATGGTAGGGGCCGGTCTGGACTGACGGAGCCCTAGATATTGAGATTGAGACATTGAGATTTCGAGATATTGAGGTACTGAGATTTGATGATACAGGCCAGTCCGGATAGCCGGAGCCTGAGGTTTCGAAACTTTGAGGTTTATGTTTTGTGTCGATGCTAGACACTGTTGATGCTGATTTCATTTATGATATCTCATTTTAAAAATACAAAGGAAATCTCACTAAATTATGAAAACAGTTTCTTCATTTACATGTAATCTGTTTTCATGCATTCATACCTCATTCATGATATATTGCTACCTGAGGCACTGACACGGGCACATGAGATTATACTCGGGTTAGATATTTACCCTAGTCATTGTTATAGACTGCTGGTTTTATTTGAGGATTATATATATTGATCGTATGACCTAGGATTGCGTCATACATGCGATTTCTATTCGTAGATGTTTTTCTATTCACGAGTTGGCAACTCACCCCCGTTGTGCCCCAGTTTCTTGCAGGTTTCACCGTACAGGTTTCTTTACGGCTTTGCGGGTACAGTTTCGTTCGAGTGACTTGCTAGTAGGTGGGTTTATTTGTATCGTACCCATCATTATACATTGTATATTATTATTCAGTTGTATCTAGAAGTTCCATCAACCAAAACTTGTATTTATCTCAGATAGAGACCAGTGATGTTTATTCTTTCGACCTTAGAGTCGCGCGTTGTATTTCTGTGGATTTCTTGCTGTTTTGAGTTTCCTTTTGAGTTTTGATCTTCGCCCTTGGCGTTGTATATTATTTTGCTTGTGTGGTTGTGACCGTCGATTGACGAAGAGCTAGCTCCCGCTTGGGGATGCCTTTTTATTGATTTCGTATACTATTCATGTTGTGTCCCGTTTGGGAGCCAGTTTTTACAAAGGAGACTCTGCCGAAATTTTCAGGAAATACTTGATGGTTTTAAAACCGCATAACTCGGCTTATGCTATTAAAACTACTTGATTTTAAATTGGTTTTCCTTCACTCTACTACTTTTCTTGGTTTGGATTTCTGGGTTTTCGGCTTACTTAGATTACGTACGCCTCGAGTAGTTTCGTAGTTTAAGTGCCGGTCATGTTCCGTACTTTTGGGGCGTGACATCTTGAAACCAAGTCTGTTGATAGTTATCACCCTGTATTACTAGAATACATTGATTCTGAACAAATGTTATTAGATACCGAACCTGATATACAACATCATATCAATCTCTTTTTATTAAAGAATGATATAATTTTGTATTGTTGGATAATGTTTTGAACATTTCCTATATCAAAAGTTGATCGGTTCAGGCACGTTATCTAAAAGCATAAATGTTCTAAATCAAACCACGGTTCTTAACGTACAGAACACGCACAAGAGGAAGAGTTCAGAAATGAACGATTCCTTCTTGAGGTTTTGTAGACTAGGTCATATCAATGCGACCCGACTAGCTAAGTTACATTTAGATACATATTTAAATCAGTTTAAATTTACATCTTATGAAACTTGCCAGTCATGTCACAAAGATAAGATGACCATAGCTCCGTTTACTGGAAACAGAGAAAGAGTTAGTGAACTCTTGGGACTGATACATAGCGATGTATGAAGGTCCCCAGTCTACATATGCCAGGACTGGTTCTTTATACTTCATTACATTCACTGATGATCTCTCTAGATTAAGACATATGTTCCTGTTGAAACACAAGTTCGAAACTTTTGAGATAATCACCGAATATAAGTTAGAAGTAGAGAACCAAAAAAGGGTAAAAGTATTATGTCCTTTGATGTGATTAGGGAGGAGAATACTTGGGCACGGGATTCCTGGACTATTCTAAAGGAGAATGAGATTCTCTCTCAGCATTACTCCTCCGTATACACCATAGCACGTCGGTGTATCGGGGCGGAGCAATCACACCCTATGTGATATGGTGCGCTTTATGATGAGTACTACTGAGTTTCCTATTTCCTTTTGGAGTTATGCACTTGAGAAGCTGCATACCTATTGAATGGGGTTCCAATCAAATCCACTGCCTACCACTTCATACGTGATATGGAATGGGAAGAGCCCATATCTTAAGTTTGTTAAGATTTAAGGTTGTCCGGCCTATGTCTAAAAGCAAAATCCGGACAAGCTCGAGGCAAAGTTAGTTCTGTAGAAGTTTGTTGGATATCCCAAGCATTCGCAAGGGAATATCTTCTACCTAATAGAGGAACAAATGTGTTTTGTTTCTCAACATACCATATTTATGAAAGGGAATTTCTAATGAAGAAATTAGTGGTCATGAGGTAGAACTGGAAGGAGTTCCATCTATACAAACTACAGCAGATGATTTGGTAGAACCAAAGGATTCAATATATTCCGACAAACCTCAGCCTCTCCGCCGATCTAGTAGGGTTCCTCATCCGCCTGAGAGATACTTCGGTTTCTCGATGACAGTGGGAGCGAGGATTGCATCATGAGATGATGACCCAACTAGTTTCGAGCAGGCCATCAAGAGTGGGGACTCTGTAAGAATGGCTGGATGCTTAGCGATCTGAGATGGAATCCATGTACACCAACAAAGTATGGACTTTGGATGCTATATCTGAAGGGTTAAATCCCCATCAGGAGCAAGTATATCTTGAGAAGATTACTTGGTGTAGATGGAAAAGTTGAGACTTTCAAAGCTAGACTTGTTAAAGGTTTTCGTCATCGACCAGGCGTGGATAATGATGAAACCTTTTTCCAGTGGCTGTGCTTAAGTCCATCCGGATCCTACGTGCCATTGCTACATACCATGATTACGATATCTGGTGGTTGGGTGTCATGACTGCTTTTCTAAATATTGAATTAGAAGAGAGCGTCTATAAGTACACAGACAGAGGGCTTCGTAGACAGTGGGAGCAGCGAAAACGTGTGCAAGTTGCTTTACAGGATAAAGCAGGCATCGCGGAGTTGGAACGTCTGTTTTGATGTAGTAGTCAAAGAGTTTGACTTCATCAAAATAGTAGATGAACCTTGTATATACAAAAAGGTAGTAGAGAGTAAGGTGAACATCCTCGTATTGTACGTGGACGACACACTCTTGATAGGAAAAGAGTTTCCTATACTACGCACGGTCAATCTCCTATTATCACATGGATTCTCTAAATAGGATCAACGTGATACCTCCTAAATCCTGGGTTTTGGATCTATGAGATAGATCTAAATAGATATTAGGATTCTCACTAGATGTAGTGAGATGGTATCAATCGATCCTGGGGAGAATCACTGGAAAGGTTCCAGGGTGATAAGGACGACTGAATGTCAGTCGCAGGCATTGTCTTTACCCTCAGTGGAGGGACGGTATGTTGGAAGAGTTCCAAGCTAGATACCGTGGCAAACTAGACGATAAAGGCTGGTGACATCGCTATCAAAGATACTACCAAAGAAGAAGTTTGGGTGTATATTAGTTCATGAGATGAACTAGGTTCCTACCATTGTAAGACAATGGAGGTGAGGCTTTGGCCCAGGAACCCCGGTCCCATCAGTGACCCGACATATTCCAAGGCAGTATCACCTGATCATGGAGAAAGTTGATCTCCAGGGAGATCAAGGTTAGGAGAGTAGACTCAGAGGACAACACGGCGGATCCACTCACAAAGGCCTTTTCCCAGAGAGAGACTTTTATGGGATGGTTGAGTATGAGATACTGCAACCACTTCTACAGATGGCCCTAGTGCAAGTGGGAGATTGTTAGTTATATGTATGCCCTAGAGGCCATTACTATACATGAGATGTGTATTGTAGTGGATGCTCGGACATATATAGGTAGGACTTTCTTGCTCGACATGATAGTATGTTATCTGGTTGCTCTTTATCTTAACATGTATACTTATTGTCTCTCTGTTACATGTTGATAAAGCCCTTAGGATGTGTACTCGACTTCCAGGACTATGATGCAGATCATACTAGTGGGGCCTGGATAGTCCATGAGTACATCCTTCAATTTTCCTAGTCGTGGGAATATCGAGACGGGGCATCGATATTCCAGAGTAGACTAGCGTAGATCTTCTCGACCCATGTGATGGGCGATGGATGATACCATATCCATTGGTGTTTGACATCAGAGATAGTATACGGGTGCTCAGTGGAGACTGGGTACACTGAACGGACTCGTCGAGAACTCCCAGATGGTATAATACCTCACGTCAGATGGTAGTTCTCTGGTGACACTGGTACAGCTTAGTCTGTTGACCCGAGATCGTCATAGAGTCTTGTGTGTCTCCCACTGTGCTTTGATTTCCACCCTACCACGGCTCTACTGAGTCGTGCAAAAAGGTGGTTTTTGGGTACAGTCCCGATTCACATGGAGGCAATGAGCGATAGGAGGAGATTCGTCTCTCCCGGTATTGGGGGTTGATGTTGCGCTATGCTCGACTGGCCATAACTGGAAATCCCTGGCCAGGGTTGCACTGATTTACCGGTAAGTGTTATCAGTAGTTTGATGCTTGTTATGGACCTTACATCGGCATGACTTATTAAGCTATTGGGGTCTGACGTTTACACTCCTAGGCGAGATATGCGACATATCAGACGAACAGACCGGACTGTACAGTAGTGTTACTGAATGGATTCGCAGGAGTACTAGCAGGCTTGCTTGTTGATATTCTGATCGCTCAATACCCGGGTGGCCGTTTCGTTTGGCAGACCGCTTGCGGCTTGTGGGTGTTTGATATGATCATTACCTACTGCCGGCGTATTGACGAGTCTTTAGAGTCCTACACAGGGGTTTCCTGGCTCAAGCGAAACGGAGTAGGAGCACATATGTGATATGTGCGGGGCCGAGATTAATACGATATGAGATACCGTATTCTATTCTCGCGATTCGTGACATTGATCGATTGTATGCGATATAGCCGGGTTATCGGACCAAGTGTTGATTCGATAAGTTGTTATACATGATATTAGTCGGTTATAGCCGGGTTATTAAATCAAGAGTTGATTTAATAATTTAATGTATAATTATATATTTGATATATTACATTACATTAACTAGTATTAGCTCACTTAAGATTTATTTTCTAACTAGTTTGTGCATAAGTGTATATGTGATATATATTTGTGTACATATGTTTGTGTCATACTTGATGATACACACAAGAAGGGTGTATGAGACTTGTACCAAGATTAGGTTTAAGATTAGGGTTATTGTTTTAAGATTTAACAAAAGAATTGAACTTAGTCAAAGTTATCAAGCTTGAAGAAGCTTGGAGAAACTTTGACAAAGTCCACTCTTTTGTCATTTCTCTTGATATTCTTTAACCTAACCCTTAACCTAATACCTTGGTCGATTCTCTACATGAGTTAAGCATGATAGCTTAACTCACCCATGGTTACATTATTGAGGGATTAAGTCATATGAGAATTATTCTTTCTTCTTCTTCTTCTTCATCAAGCTCCATTGAAAAGCTTGCTAGCTCTAATGGTGCCATGAGAAAAAGTGTGAGAAAAACAATTCTAAAGTGAGCCCACTTCCTACTTCTTCATCCTCTACTACTTGCCATGTAGTATAGGGTGTTCTCTTCACAAAGTTCATGACCAAGTGAAGGAATAGCTTGAGTTAGTGTCTCCCCGACGTAGATCATCTTCGGCCTCGAAGTCAACGACCTAGCCCGCTCATTTCTCCGAGGAAACCATCGCTAGAGTCCGGAGTTCACGATCGCAGTGATGAGGACATCTACACGGAGCTAATGAAGTGAAGGACCGGATCTACAAAGGTTGTAATCCCTTTTCACTTAGTGTTAAAATGTTTAACTTGCTAGTTTTCGCATAATCTCTAGTATACGATCTTGGTTAAGGTTGTTCGGCACGGCTATTTTTTTGAATCGGGCATAGTTGATGCCTTGTAGAACCTTGTTAGAGTGCCTAGAAACCCTACAGAATTATCCCACTCATGATCTTGAGATGGCCGCGGTGGTCTTGCGCTTAAGATTTGGAGACACTGCTTATACGGGAAGTCCTGTCAGATTTTCACAGACAACCAGAGCTTAAAGGACATCTTTCTGTAGCGGGATATGATTTTGAGATAGCGCCGTTGGATGGAGCTTGTGAAGGATTATGATTGTGAGATCCTTATCACCCAGGTAAGGCGAATGTGATAGCCGATGCTTTGAGTCGTAGGCCTGAGGGTAGCTTGTTCCAGTTGAGCGCGGTTCAGAGACAATCTTTTGCAGATTGGCAGTTCTTGTGCGACATCAGAGTATAATTTAAGTTCACCTCCATTGGGGGAAAACTTGCTCATGTCCGCGCCTGTCCACTTCTACTTAATCGTATTCATGAGGCACAGCACGCCGATGCCCGTTTGTCTGAGATTCTTGAGCATGTTCGGCATGGTAGAGATTCGGAGTTCTTGATTGATGACTAGGGTATGCTATGTTTCAGGACTCATTTGTGTGTACCTGATACCGATGGGTAGAGACGCGAGATCCTAGAGCAGGCATATCAGTCAGCTTTCAGTGTTCACCCAAGTTCCACCAAGATGTAACGTGACTTGAGAGATAGTTACGGGTTGGCAGGGATGAAAAGTGATATTTCGGGCCTCGTTTCGAAGTGCCTGACTTGTCAGCAAGTCAAGGCTGAGCATCAGAGACCGGCTGGAGAGTTTCAACCATTAACCGTCCTGGAGTGGGAATGGGAGAAAATCTCCATGAATTTCATTGTGGGTCTACCCAGGTCTAGTCAAGGGTATGACTCCATTTGGGTAATTGTTGGCCGGTTAACGAAAGCGGCTCACTTCTTTCTAGTGAAGACCACTTTCGGTTATACTCAGTATGCTCAGTTGTATATTGATGAGTTTGTGCGTTTGCACGGAGTTCGTTCATGCATTGTATCCGATAGAGGCACCCAGTTCACTAGCCGTCTTTGGCAGAAGCTTCATGAAGCCTTGGGTACCTGTTTGAGCTTTAGCACCGCTTTCCATCCATAGATTGATGGTCAGTTAGAGCGGACTATACAGATTCTGGAGGATATGCTTCGTGCGTGCGTGATTAATTTTGTTGGCAGTTGGGATCGTCACTTTCCATTGATGGAGTTCTCCTATAATAACAGTTATCAGGAGACAATTCAGATGGCACCTTTTTAGGCTTTGTATGGTAGATAGTGTCGATCGCCAGTCTGTTAGACCGAACTCAGCGAGAGCAGGATTTTTGGACCTCAGCTAGTTCAAGAGACTACGGAGAAGATCCAGTTGATTCAGGACAGGATGAGAGCAACCCAGTGTAGACAGAAGTCTTATGCCGACCGTCGTCGTCGCAGGCTTGAGTTCGCAGTGGGGGATCACTTATTTCTATGGATTTCTTCGATGAAGGGTGTGATGAGATTTGGGAAGAAGGGAAACTTAGTTCCAGAATTGTAGGTCCTTTTGAGATCCTTGAGCGAGTCGGTACTGTTGCCTATCGTTTGGCACTTCCGCCCAGATTTCCGGATGTTCACCCCGTATTCCTTGTGTCGATACTTCGCAAATACCTTCATGACCCTTTTCACATGATTCAGCACCAGACCATTCAATTAGAACGCGATCTTTCGTTCACCAAGCAGCCGATAGTTATATTGGATCGGCAGGTGGAGAAACTTCAGTCAAAGGTCTTGCCATCTGTCAAGGCTCTTTGGCGTAGCCCGTCTAGTTAGGAAATCACTTGGGAGGCTGCGAGCGAGATGCGGAAGAAATTCCCTCATCTCTTTGAAGGTACGCATAGTAAGAATTTTTAATTCGGGGACGAATTACTTTAAGGGGGAGATTATAACACCTTAAAATGCGATTAGTGTTAATTAAGCGATAATGCGGGTTTTCAATAAAAAGTTTACCAAAATAGTCTTCAAATATTTTATAAAGATTAATCAATATTTTATTATTATTTGTTTTGGCTTGCACACACTTATGCATGTTAACATGGGGGTTGTTTAGTGCTAACCTTGTTTATTGGCCATGACACCTTAAACTAATCCATGCCATGATTAACCTTGCACTTAGATTTTTGTTGTGAGAGTTATCCACTTGTTTTGGAATGAAAGGAAGTGGCTTGATGAGTCATGGGGGAGCATGCTTGCATTTATGAGGAGAGGGAGAGAGTAAGTGTAAGGCTACACTCACCCTCCACTCACCCCTCTCAAGCTTATCTCATTTCACCCCTCATTCTCACCTCACTCTCTCATTCTTAACATTTTTCATTGTTCTCTTCTCTCAACTGAAACCCTCACCTTTTCATCAAAAAAACCAACCAAACCTTCATTAAACACCACTAAAACACTTCTCAAGTCATGTTTTAGCCACTAGGATCACTTGGAGCATGAAAAGCTAGGATCTTTTGAGCAAGTGTGGATAGGTATAAGCTCTAAACTGTTAAATAGGTGTTTTTATTGTTGTGTTGCCTTGTAGTTGTTGTTTAGAACACTAAAGGTATAGTCTTTGTGCACATATCGTATTTTTAGTGTTCTTTCGGATGTCTGTGATCTGCTGTGACCCCGAGTGTATACTGGAAAATCTAGCAATGTAGTAGTAATGTACTAGTGACCCTGAGTGTACACCTGAAGCACGAACCCCACCTGATCGGTTTTGGCCGGCGACAATAGGGAAAAATCCGGCGACCTCGGGTTTTTGGGGGAGTTAGGGATTGTGGTTTGTAGGGTAGCTGTCTGCAGTTGTTCTAGAGTGTTTGGTACTACTTGATTTTTATGTTTTGACTGTATACAGAATCTGGGATCATTTTGCTTGTTTCTAATATTTCGACTACGCTCGTTACGTTATCCGACACGGTTCGTGTACTTTGTGTAGCTACTGCACTTGGGTTGGTTTCGAGGTGTCGCTACGCACGTTAGCCACTAGACGAACACTTGAGAGTTTGATTGGAGTTGGTGCGTCGGTCAAACGTAGTATGTACGTGTTATTGGTCGATTTCTAATGTGCACTTGTTTTGTTGTTGTATGATTTTAGGATCGCAGGCGGGGACTTCGGACGCCGCGAAGAAGGGAAAGCAAGTGGTTGGCTTTACTTAGCTTAAGAATATCTGTGAGTAGATTTAACGTCTACGGGAGAATCGCCCGTATGGCGTTATGCGTCTGGGCTAGATTCAATGATATGACTATTAGTTATAAGTATATGTACATTGATTGTGCATGTGTACCATTGTTGTATAACTCATTCTCCTGTTGCATACGGACATAGTATTAATAAGACACAACACTGTTACTGACGGTCCATGTTGCACGAGCACTAATCGTATGCTATACACACACACCGTCGGTAATTGCCATGACACGCACAACATATATACATTTGTGATATTGTATCGGTTATTGATATTGAGGCATTGATTCTTATTCCATTGTGCATATGAAATATAGCATACATGTATATTTACATGCTTACACATATACCTTGCTATATCTACATGCTTACACATATACCTTGCTATAGCTACATGTTCACTTTTGTATGATGTTGCGTTGGATTTTGGAGAAATTAGGAACCGCATGATATATTTAACAACTTGATGCATTTAAATAACGGTTTTTCCTTGATATATCATATTACTGTTTTATGTTGCATATATCATATTTCATGGATTTACGCATTGAGATACGGATTTCATGTGATTTATGGATTTGAGGACCGTGGTAGTATTTCAAGAAATGTGTATTGTTTTGAAGACCCGGTTTCTCTTGTTATGATATTTCGATGCGTCCACCATGAGTTTTCTCGGATCTGAGACTTTTGTTAGAAACCCAATGCGAGGAGTGGATGAGGCCGTTTGCGGGTTCATGATGGGCCCGGTATGGTACCCCGAGGCAAGAAAGGTATGTCGATGGATTAGCCGATGAGCCTGGCAGAGGGACTACTACCTATCGGTGATAGTATTTGGACTCGGCGATATCTGGAGGATACCGACCGGTGTTATGAGATAGATATGGGCCGACCCATTCTGCCGGAGCCCACGGGCCGATCCCGCAGACGGAGCCTATGATATGTGGATTTACGTGTCGATGCTGGACACTAGTTTTCATGATGTTTTCGAGTGTCGATGTTGGACACTCAGGTTTAATGAGACCTACAGAATATGAGGGCCGATCAGAGTGACGGCGCCTGAGGTATTTAGATTTGGAGTGTCGTTGACGGACACTGGTTTTTCCACGATAATGATTCATTGATGATGATATGTTTTATCCCATTCTCAGCATTCATTGATATGCATAGCTTCATGTAATTGTAGTACCTGATAGAGTGCCTTTCATGACTGTTGCATATACATATTGCCATATTACAGGGTTACCCAAGACGGCAGCAAGGTTTCGGAAGGCATCGTCCATGCCAAATTAAAATTTTGCCGATTTAGATAACCCTAACATAAACCGTCTACTAGAAATATACGGAAAGATATATGCAAACACTTTGCAACATTTAGTGAGCAAGGAATACAACCTTTGTAGACCGGTCCTTCACTTCAAATAGCTCCGTGTAGTAGTCCCCTCCACTGCGATCTCAAGCTCCGGACTCTAGAAAGGCTCCGTTGAAGAAACAAACACGCTTGCTTCAAAGACTTCGAGGCCGAAGATGATCTACGTCGGGGAGACACTAACTCAAGCTATTCCTTCACTAGGTCATGAACTTTGTGAAGAGAACACCCTATACTATATGGCAAGTAGTAGTAGAGGATGTTCTCACATTAGAATTGGTTTTCTCACACTTTTTCTCATTCCACCATTAGAGCTAGTAAGCTTTTGAGGAGGATGAAGATGAGGAAGAAGAACTCTTGTGAATAATTCATCCAAATGAAAACTTATCCAAATGAATTATTCACCCATGGTTGAGTTAAGCCATCATGCTTAACTCATGTAGAGAATTAACCAAGGTCTAAGGTTAAGGGTTGGGTTAAGCAATATCTAAGGAAATGACAAAAGAGTGGACTTTGTCAATGTTTCTCAAAGCTTCTTCCAAGCTTGAGAACTTTGACTAAGTCTTGCTCTTTTGTTAAATCTTAAGATAAAATAAAAACCCTAATCTTAACCCTAATCATGGTATAAGTCTCATACACCCATCTAACCTGTATCATCAACCATGACACAAAGCATGTACACAAACATACATATCACATATGTACAATGTGCACACAAAGTGAGAAAATAAATCTTAAGTGAGAAAATACTAGTTAATGTATTGCAATATATCAAATATATAATTATACATTAAATTATTAAATCAACTCTTGATTTAATAATCCGGCTATAACCGACTAATATCATGTGTAACAATTTAAAGAATCAACACTTGATCCGATAACCCGGCTATATCGCATACAGCCGATCAATGTCACGAATCACGAGAATAGAATACGGTATCTCATATCGTATCAATCTCCGTCCCGCACATATCACATATGTGCTCCTACTCCGTTTCGCTTGAGCCAGGAAACCCCTGTGTAGGACTCTAAAGACTCGTCAATACGCCGGCAGTAGGTGATGATCATATCAAACAACCACAAGCCGCAAACGGTCTGCTAAACGTAACGGCCACCCGGGTATTGAGCGATCAGAAGATCAACAAGCAAGCCTGCTCACACTCCTGCGATTCCAATCAGTAACACTACCGTACAGTCCGGTCTCTTCATCTAATATGTCGCATATCTCGTCTAGGGGTGGTAAACGTCAGACCCCAGTAACTCAATAAGTCGTGTCGATATGAGGCTCATAACTGGTCGAGAAACTACTGATAACACTTACCAGTATATATCTGAAGCTGCCTTGGCCAAGGACTTCCTGTTATAGCCAATCGAACACGGCGCAACATCAACTCCCTATACCGGGAGAGACGAAATCCCTCCTATCGCTCATTGCCTCCATGTGATTCGGGACTGTACCCAAAAGCCACCGTTTTGCACGCCCTCTTGGACGTGGTATGATGGAAATCAAAGCACAGTGGGAATCACACAAGACTCTATGACGATCTCGGGTCTACAGACTAACCTATACCAGTGTCACCAGAGAACTGCCATCTGACGTGATGTATAATACCATCTGGGAGTTCTCGGCGAGTCCGTCCAGTGTACCCAGTCTCTACTGAGCACCCATATACTGTCTCTGATGTCAAATACCAATGGATATGGGATCATCCATCGCCCATTTACAAGGGTCGAGAAGCTATACGCTAGTCTACTCTGGTATATCGATGCCCTGTCTCGATACACCTACGACTAGGGACATTTGAAGGATGTACTTAGCGACTACACTGTCCCCACTAGTATGATATGCATCATAGTCTTGGTAGTCAAGTACTCATCCTATGGGCTTTATCAACATGTAATATAGAGACAATCAGAGTACATGTTAAGATAAAGAGAAACCAGATAGCATACTATCATGTCGAGCAAGAAAGTCCTCCCTATATATGTCCAAGCATCCACTACAATATACATCGTATGTACAGTAATGGCCTCTAGGGCATACATATCACTAACAATATCCCACTTGCACTAGGGCCATCTGTTGTAGTATCTCATACCCAACAATTAGCAGTGGTTGAAGTATCTCATACTCAACTATCCCATAATAGTCTCTACTGGGAATAGGCCTTTGTGAGTGGATCCGCCATGTTCTCCTCTTTGTCTACTCTCCTAAGCTCGATCTCCCTGGAGATCAACCATCTCCATGATCAGGTGGTACTGCCTAAGAATATGTCTGGATCACTGATGGGACGGGGGTTCCTAGGCATAAGCCACAACTCCATTGTCACATAATGGTAGGAACGAAGTTCATCTCATGAACTTATATACATCCAGACTACCTCTTTGGTAGCATCTTAGGTAGCAATGTATTAGCCTTTAATCGTCTAGATTTGTCACGGTATCTAGCTTGGAACTCTTCCAACATACCGCCCCTCCACTGAGGGTAAAGACAATGCCTGTGACTGACATTCAGTCGTCCTTACCACTTTGGATCCTATCTAGTGATTCTCCCCAGGATCGATTGATACCATCTCACTGCATCTAGTGTGAATCCTAACATCCAATTAGATCTATCTCATAGATCCAAAACCCAGGATTTAGGAGGTATCAGCTTAATCCTATATGGAGAATCCTTGTGATAAGAGGAGGTTGACCGAGCGTAGCATAGGAAACACCTTTCCTATCAAAAGTATGTCATCCACGTACAATACGAGGATCACTACCATACTCCTTACTACCTTTTTGTATATACAAGGTTCATCTACCATTTTGATGAAGTCAAACTCTTTGACAACCACATCAAAACAGATGTTCCAACTCCGCGATGCCTGCTTTAACTCATAAAGCAACTTGCACACGTTTCCGCTGCTCCCACTGTCTACGAAGCCCTCTGGCTGTGTACTTATAGATGCTTTCTTCTAAATCATCATTTAGAAAAGCAGTCATGACACCCAACCGCCAGATATCGTACTCATGGTATGTAGCAATAGCAAGTAGGATCTGGATGGACTTAAGCATTGCTTTGAAAGTCTCAACTTTTCCATGTACACCAAGTAATCTTCTCAAGATATACTTGCTCCTGATGGGGATTTAACCCTTCAGATAAAGCAACCAAAGTCCATACTTTGTTGGTGTATATGGATTCCATCTCAGATAACTTAGCATCTAGCCATTCTTACAGAGTCCCCACTCCTGATGGCCTGCTCGAAACTAGTTGGGTCATCATCTCATGATACAATTCTCTCTCCCACTGTCATAAAGAAACCCGAAGTATCTCTCAGGTGGATAAGGAACCCTACCAGATCGGCGGAGAGGCTGAGGTTCGTTGGGAACTATTGAATCCTCCGGGTTTACCAAATCATCAGCTGCAGTTTGTATAGCTGGAACTCCTTCCAATTCTACCTCATGACCACTAATTTCTTCACAAGAAATTCCCTTTCTATAAAAGTGGCATGCTAAGAAACAAAACACCTTTTGCTCCTCATTGTGGTAGAAGATACTCCCTTGCAAATGCTTGGGATATCCAACAAACATCCACAGAATTGACCTTGCTTTGAGCTTGTCCGGATTTTTCTTTTAGACATAGGCCGGACAACCCCAAATCTTAACATCCTTAAAAGATGGGCTCTTCCCATACCAAATCGTATATGGAGTGGTAGGCACTGATTTGATTGGAACCCTATTCAATAAGTATGCAGCTTCACATGTGCATAAACCCCAAAAGGAAATAGGCAACTCAGTAGTACTCATCATAGAGCACACCATATCACATAGGGTGCGATTGCTCCGCCCCGATATACCATCGTGCTGTGGTGTATACGGAGGAGTAATGCTGAGAGAGAATCTCATTCTCCTTTAGAATAGTCCGGAATTCCATGCTCAAGTATTCTCCTCTCTGATCTCATCAAAGGACATAATACTTATACCCTTTGTGGTTCTCTACTTCTGACTTATATTCTTTGAATATCTCAAAAGGTTCAGACTCGTGTTTCAACAGGAACACATGTGCAAATCTTGAGAGATTATTAGTGAATGTAATGAAGTACAAAGAACCGGTCCTGGCATGTGTAGACAGGGGACCTACATACATCATCATATATCAATCCCAAGAGTTCACTAACTCTTTCTCTGTTTCCAATAAACGGAACAATGGTCATCTTATCTTTGTGACATGATTGGCAAGTTTCACAAGATGTAAATTCAAACAGATTTAAATATGCATCTTTATGTAACTTCAGCAAGTCGGGTCGCATTGATATGACCAAGTTTACAATGCCTCAAGAAGGATGCGTTCATTTCTGAACCCTTCCTCTTGTGTGTGTTCTGTACGTTAAGAACTGTAGTTTGATTTAGAACGTATTTTCTTTTAGATAACGTGCCTGAACCGATCAAATCTTGATATAGGAAATGTTCAAAACATTATCCAACAATACAAAATTATATCCTTCTTTACTAAATAAAGAGACTGATATGATGTTGTATATCAGGTTCGGTATCTAATAACATTCGTTCAGAATCAATGTATTTGCTAATACAGGGTGATAACTGCCAACATACTTGGCTGCAATACTTGCATCATTTCCAACTCTTGAAACTTATCACCCGTTCCCAGTTTCTCTACCTATCTTTAGCCCATGTAACAGTTTACATATGCGGGATCCTGATCTGGTATATCATACCCAGGACGTAAAGGATACTGAAAACAGTTCTCGGTAATAAACACATCCGAAGAAGATGTATCAACATACACTTTCTTCATTTGGGCGGCACGAGAATCCTAGCAATCCCCAATTTCTTGCTCGGTCTTATAACAATTATAAGTTGGAGCAGGACCAACGTTCCCTAGCGCAGTATAACAAGCGGGTTCGGTCAATACATCCGTATTATTATCTTGATTAAGGTGTGACATGGTCGCTACCTGGAGAGAGAGAGAAGAAAACACTCAGCGTATGCTCTTGCAAGATTAGATTGGTTATTAATTTATCTAATCAGGATGGCTCCCACTGTTTTAGTCAAATCTTCCTTCAAACCCTAAAAGGAAAGACTAGCCGGGATTAATTACACCCTACAAGTTCGTCGACCTTTCGGCCAGGCCAGTGCCGGTACTTTGAGGGGAGATTCCCCATACTTTCGCACGGACCTAATTAAAATAAACCTCGTTTTCCCATAGGCATAACCCCGTTGACACCTTTCTAGACACCTACTTGATCGGCTAATTGTAATATTTAAAACTCTCCCAGGAGTAACTCTTACTCGCAGTGGGTATCGGGATCCAACTACCTCATAGAAGGTATGCAATCTCATTGCAAATTTCAACACTTGAAATTCCCAATAATATTTTGCCCCTAGCGTCCTATGACCTTGACGCAGGCCAACAAACCATAGGCTGCTAGTCAAGTTCAACCCGTCATTTCCCAATTGAATTAAACCCGCCCGCACGATCCTTGACGCAGGCCAACAAAGTCGCACGACTACCCTAACTCAATCACATCATATGCTTTAGTAGATAAGCATAAATAGCTACTGTACACTACGCCTTGACGCAGGCCAACAAACGTAGCACGAATACTATGAAGTACTTATCTGAAATGACGGAGGGCTACGACAGGTTTTTAAGAAAACCTTTTGCGTAATGAACTTGATATCGTTGTAGAATCGAATGATTTTGAAAAGGAGTGCTTTTGAGGCTTTTACTAGTTTTGCTAAAGAGGTCACTCCCGGTGAAGGGATCTCGGCTCTTTCCTTATCGAATAAGGTGCAGGATATTTCACAAATACTGCTATGCAAAGAAAAAACCATAAAAGCAATCAAAAGTCAAACCGAGTTTGTAGCATCTGCTAGTTTCGCTAAGAGGCCACTCCCGGTGAAGGGATCTCGGCTCTTTCCTTATCGAATAAGGTGCTGGATATTCTACAAGGAATACCGCTATGTAAAGCAAGAACTAGAGCTACCAGTTTTCGAGACAAGTTTCTACAACATCTTTAGGTTTCTTTTATTTCATTAATCTCATTAATGAAGTCCTATCACATTAAGTTACCTAAACATCATAGATAAATACAACGTACGCTTATGCCATCCGCATTCGGCTCGATGTCCCCTCGTGCACCGTTAGGTTAGGTAACTAACGGCAGAGCGGGGCAGTGCTAGCGTGGGTGTAAAACATAAGCAACGTCTATATAATATATCACATATACTATATCCTATATCCATCTCATCATATCAAATGATCACATCATAGATAACGCAACAGAAGAACAACATATGAAATATTGGATATACTAGGATTTCCGTGTTTTATTTTAAGCCTGTATAAAACACGGATTCCACGGTCGTGATGAATAGCCAATCCCATACCCCCAGTGTAGGGTTCCTAGGCACACTAATGAGGTCTCACAAGGCATCAACCATGCCAAATTCAAATTTTTTCATGTGCCTACAAACCCTAATACGGATCGTTAACTAGAGGATAAGCGATAAAGATTGCAAGTTAACAACTTAACTAAGAGTGAACGGGACTACAACCTTTGTAGATCCGGTCCTCCACTTCTTTAGCTCCGTGATGATGTCCCTCCGCTGCGATCATCGGATCCCGGACTCTAGCGATGGTTTCGTCGAAGAAATGATCGGGCTAGGTCGTCGACTTCGTTGCCGAAGATGATCTACGTCGAGGCAACACATGATCAAGCTCCAACTTCACCAAGTCATGAAACTTGTGAAGATAACACCCTATACTACTTGGCAAGTGGTAGAGGATGAAGAAATAGGAAGTGGGTTCAGTTTGGATTTGGATTTCTCACTCTTTTTCTCATAGCACCATTAAAGCTAGTAAGGTTTCTCCTTCTTGAAGAAGAAGAAGAAGAAGAAAAAGAATATGATATGAATAATAATTGAATAAATGGAAATAAATTCATTCTTATCATATTTTCAACCATGGTTTAGTGTAGAGAATAAACTAGGGTTTAGTTAAATGGTTCGGGTTAAGACAAATGACAAAATGGCTAGACTTTTCAAAACTTCAAGAAGCTTCAAGTATGAAACAAAGAAAGCCACCATGTTATATTTTGCCAAAAATAAATAAAAAGAATAAATAAACAAGTAAAAACCCTAAACCATCAACTAAATATGGTTTAAGTCTTACACAAACCCAAGTTTGCATGTATCATCAAACATGATACAAACTAGTGCACAAAACTATATCATATATACAATGTGCACATCAAGTGAGAAAATCCATCTTGAGAAAATCCATCTTAAGTGAACCAATACTAGTTAATGCAAAGTAATATATCAAATATATAATTATGCATTAAATCATTAAATCAACACTTGATTTAACGATCCGGTCATATCGCATATGACCGATTAATATCTAATGTATCGGCTTATCGAATCAATCCTTGATTCAATAACTAGGTTATATCGCATACAACCAATTGATACATTCATCGCGAGAATAGAATACGGTATCACATACACGCATTATTCTCGATCCCACACATATCTCATATGCCCTCCTATTTCGTTTCGCTTGAGCCAGGAAACCTCCGTGTAGGACTCTAAAGACTCGTCAATACGCCGGCAGCAGGTGATGATCATATCAAACACCCACAAGCCGCAAGCGGTCTGCTAAACGTAACGGCCACCCGGGTATTGAGCGATCAGAAGATCGACGAGCAAGCCCGCTCACACTCCTGTGAATCCAACCAGTAACACTTACCGTACAGTCCGGTCTGTTCGTCTGATATGTCGCATATCTCGCCTAGGGGTGGTAAACGTCAGACCCCAGCAGCTTGATAAGTCGTGTCGATATGAGGTCTATAACAGTTCGAGAAACTACTGGTAACACTTACCATTAAATCTCAGCAACCCTGGCCAGGGATTTCCGGTTATAGCCAATCGAATACAGCGCAACATCAACTCCCTATACCGGGAGAGACGAATCCCCTCCTATCGCTCATTGCCTCCATGTGATTCGGGACTGTACCCAAAAACCACCGTTTTGCATGCCCTCTTAGACGTACTAAGGTGGAAATCAAAGCACAGTGGGAATCACACAAGACTCTATGACGATCTTGGGTCTACAGACTAACCTATACCACTGTCACCAGAGAACTGTCATCTGACGTAAGGTATAATACCATCTGGGAGTTCTCGGCGAGTCCGTCCAGTGTACCCAATCTCCACTGAGCACCTGTATATCATCTCTGATGTCAAACACCAATGGATATGGGATCATCTATCGCCCATCTGTATGGGTCGAGAAGGTATACCTAGTCTACTCTGGTATATCGATGCCCCGTCTCGATACACCTACGACTAGGGACCTTGAAGGATGTACTTATGGACTACCATGTCCCCACTAGTATGATCCGCATCATAGTCCAGGTAATCAAGTACACATCCTAAGGGCTTTACCAACATGTAACAGAGAGACAATCAGAGTACACGTTAAGGTAAAGAGCAACCAGATAGCATACTATCATGTCGAGCAAGAAAGTCCTCCCTATATATGTCCAAGCATCCACTACAATATACATCTTATGTATAGTAATGGCCTCTAGGGCATACATATAACTAACAATCTTCCACTTGCACTTGGGCCATCTGATAGCAGTGGTTGTAGTATCTCATACTCAACCATCCCATAAAAGTCTCTCTCTGGGAAAAGGCCTTTGTGAGTGGATCTGCCGTGTTGTCCTCCGAGTCTGCTCTCCTAACCTCGATCTCCTTGGAGATCAACCATCTCCATGATCAGGTGATTCTGCCTTAGATTATGTCTGGGTCACTGATGCGACCGGGGTTCCCGGGCCAAAGCCACACTTCCATTGTCACACAATGGTAGGAACCTAGTTCATCTCATGAACCAATATACACCAAACAGCCTCTTTGGTAGCATCTTAAGTAGCTATGTATCCAGCCTTTATCGTCTAGTTTGCCACGGTATCTAGCTTGGAACTCTTCCAACATACCGTCCCTTTACTGAGGGTAAAGACAATGCCTGTGACTGACTTTCAGTCGTCCTTATCACTCTGGAACCCTTCCAGCGATTCTCCCCAGGATCGATTGATACCTTCTCACTACAACTAGTGAGTATCCTAACATCTAATTAGATCTATCTCATAGATCCAAAACCCAGGATTTAGTAGGTATCACTTTGATCCTATATGGAGAATCCTTGTGATAAGCGGAGATTAACCGAGCGTAGTATAGGAAACTCCTTCCCTATCAAGAGTATGTCATCCACGTACTCTACGAGGATCACCACCATACTCCCTACTGCCTTTTTGTTTATACAAGGTTCATCTACCATTTTGATGATGTCAAACTCTTTGACTAATACATCAAAACAGATGTTCCAACTCCGCGATGCCTGCTTTATCACATAAAACATCTTGCACACGTTTCCGCTGCTCCCACTGTCTACGAAGCCCTCCAACTGTGTACTTATAGACTCTCTCTTCTAAAATATCATTTAGAGGAGCAGTCATGACACCCAACCGCCAGTATCGTAGTCATGGTATATAGCCGTGGCAAGTAGGATCCGGATGGACTTAAGCATAGCTACTGGAAAAGGTTTCATCATTTTCCACGCCTGGTCGATGACAAAAACCTTTAACAAGTCTAGCTTCGAAAGTCTCAACTTTTCCATGTACACCAAGTAATCTTCTCAAGATATACTTGCTCCTGATGGGGATTTAACCCTTCAGATAATGCAACCAAAGTCCATACTTTGTTGGTGTATAAGGATTCCATCTCAGATCACTAAGCATCTAACCATTCTTACAGAGTCTCACTCCTGATGGCCAGCTCGAAACTAGTTGGGTCATCATCTCATGATGCAATCCTCGCTCCCACTGTCATAGAGAAACAGAAGTATCTCTCAGGTGGGTGAGAAACCCTACTAGATCGGCGGAGAGGCTGAGGTTCGTTGGTAACTATTGAATCCTTTGGTTTTATCAAATCACTTGCTGTAGTTTGTATAGCTGGAACCTTTCCAGTTCTACAGAACAGACATTGCCTTGATCTTGTCTGGATTTTGCTTTTAGACATAGGCCGGACAACCCCGAATCTTAACTAACTTAAAAAATGGGCTCTTCCCTTTCCATATCACATATGAAGTGGTAGGCAACTGATTTGATTTGAACCTTATTCAATAGGTATGCAACTTCTCAAGTGCATAACTCCCAAAAGGAAATAGGAAACTCAGTAGTACTCATCATAGAGCACACCATATCAAATAAGGTGTAATTGCTCCGCCCCGATACACCATCGTGCTATGGTGTATGCGGAGGAATAATGCTGAGAGAGAATCTCATTCTCCTTTAGAATAGTCCAGGAATTCCGTGCTCAAGTATTCTCCTCCTTGATCTCATCAAAGGACATAATACTTATACCCGTATTTTTGGTTCTCTACTTCTAACTTATATTCATATGAATATCTCAAAAGTTTCGAACTTGTGTTTCAACAGGAACATATGTCTAAATCTTGAGAGATTATCAGAGAATGTAATGAAGTACAAAGAACCGGTCTTGGCATGTGTAGACAGGGGACCTACACACATCAACATGTATCATCCCAAGAGTTCACTAACTCTTTCTCTGTTTCCAATAAACAGAGCTATGGTCATCTTATCTCTGCGACATGACTGACAAGTTTCACAAGATGTAAATTCAAACTAATTTAAATATGCATCTAAATGTAACTTCAGCTAGTCGGGTCGCATTGATATGACCTAGTCTACAATGCCTCAAGAAGGATTCGTTCATTTTTGAACTCTTCCTCTTGTGTGTGTTCCGTATACTAAGAACTGTAGTTTGATTTAGAACATCAATACTTTTAGATAACGTGCCTGAATCGATCAACTTTTGATATAGGAAATGTTCAAAACATTATCCAACAATACAAATTTATATCCTTTCTTTACTAATAAAGAGACTGATATGATTTTGTATATCAGGTTCGGTATCTAATAACATTCGTTCAGAATCAATGTATTGGTAATACAGGGTGACAGTGACCAACAGACTTGGCTGCAACACTTGCCCCGTTTTCTGTATCATGAAACTTATCACCCGTTCTCAGTTCTTTACCTATCTATAGCCCATGTAACAAATTACATATGCAGGATCCTGATCCGGTATCTCATATCCAGGACGTAAAGAGTACTGAGAAACAGTTCTGTATAATGAACACACTCGAAGATGATGCATCAGTATGCACTTTCTTCGTTTGGGCGGCACGGGAATTCTGGTAATCCCCAATTTCCTGCTCTGTCTTATAACAATTATAAGTTGGAGCGGGACCAACGTTCCCCAGCTCAATATAACAAGCGGGTTCGGTCAATATTCCGTATTATTATCTTGATTAAGGCGTGATATGGTCGCTCCCTGGAGAGAGAGAGAAGAAAACACTCAGCGTGCGCTCTTGCAAGAATAGATTGGTTATTATTTTATCTAATCAGGATGGCTCCCACTTTTTTTATCAAATCTTCCTTCAAACCCTAAAAGGAAAGACTACCCGGGATTAATTATACACTACAAGTTCGCCAATCTTTCAGCCAGGCCAGTGTCGGTACTTTGAGGGAGGTCCCCTGTACTTTCGCACGAACCTAATTAATGTAAACCTCGTTTTCCCAGAGGCATAACCCCGTTGACACCTTTCTAGACACCTACTAGATCGGCTAATTGTAAAGTGTAAAACTCTCCCAGGAGTATCTCTTACTCGCAGCGGGTATCGGGATCCAACTATCTCATAGAAGGTATGCAATCTCATTGCAAATTTCAACACTTGAAATTCCCGATAATTTTGCCCCTAGCGTCCTATGACCTTGACGCAGGCCAACAAACCATAGTGCGCTAGTCAAGTTCAACCCGTCATTTCCTGATTGAATTAAACCCACCCGCACGACCCTTGACACAGGCCAACAAAGTCGCACGACTACCCTAATCCAATCTGCATCATATGCATAAACAGATAAATACTAGTTAGCTACCGCACACTACGCCTTGACGCAGACCAACAAACGTAGCACGAATACTAAGTAGGACTTATCTGAAATGACGGAGGGCTACGATAGGTTTTTCTGAAAACCTATTGTGTAATGAACTTGATATCGTTGTAGAATCAAATGATTTTAAAATGGAATGTTTCTGAGGCTTTTCTAGTTTTGCTAAAGGGGTCACTCCTGGTGAAGGGATCGTCGACCCTTTCCTCGTCGAATGAGGTGCGGGATATATCATATATATCACTGTGCAAAGCAGAAACTATAGAAGCAATTAAAAGACAAACCGAGTGTGTAGTATCTGCCAGTTATTGCTAAAGGGGTCACTCCCGGTGAAGGGATCGTCGGCCCTTTCCTCATCGAATAAGGTGCAGGATATATCATATATACCGCTGTGCAAAGCAAGAACTGTAGCTACCTGTTTTAATTTTTGAAATTCGATTCCACAACATCTTTAGGTTTCTTTTATTTCATTAATCTCATTAATGAAGTTCCATCATTTAAGTACCTAAACATCACAGATAAATACGACGTACACTTATGCCATCCGCATTCGCCTCGATATCCCCTCGTGCACCGTTAGGTTAGGTAACTAACGGCAGAGCGGGGCAGGGCTAGCGCGGGTGTAAAATATAAGTAACATCTATATAATATAGCATATATACTATATACAGTATTTATCACGGAACATCACATGATCACATTACAGATATCGCAGCAGAAGAATCATATGAAACATTGGATATACTAGGACGTCCGTGTTTTCAATACGAGCCAGTATAAAACACGGATTTCTCGGTCGCGATGAATAGCCAATCCCACAGCCCTAGACCCCTACGAGAGCGGCAAGCAACCCTACCAATTCTAGAGTTAGGAGACCCGGACTCGACTCCTCGAGTTGGTCTCCCACTGGATTCCATAACCCGGTTACTTGTGCCCTCCTCCTTGGGTCTATCCTAGTGCGGAAAAGTAAATAATATACAAAGGGTGACATCTTCCGCAACCTGAAAGTGCCCCAATAAAAGAATATTACATACAAGTTTTTACATGAATGAAAATGAAAAACACTCATCTCACATAAAAAAAAACCCGGCTATTCAAACACTATGATCCAATATAACATATCCAGCAACACATAACATCACATGTCATCAACGTAAGTAAATATACGCATCCCAATTGTCGTTGACATATAGCAACGAAACCGGCGATATCACATATTACATTTACGGTCACAGAAAAAGAAAGTGTAAAACTACAACAGTTGGAATCCGCAACCTCCTTAGACATCGCATGCCCGACTGAATGAATGTTATAAACATAGCACTTTAGTCTCACTTAATCGGTTGCCACGGAATTTTGATGTGATCAAAAGTCCGTCGCAATCGCGTAGCGTACGCGGATACTCGCTGGTAAAACTTAATAGATAGCCACGCCCCATAGCCCCGACCAAGTGACTGTAGGAGAACCCCATCACCGAAAGCATCCGTTCGGGTGCTCGCGGCAGCGGTGTTCCGCCTTAGTGCACTTCGTCGACGGTATCGGGGGTGCAACCGCCTACTAAAGTTTGCGACGAGCATTCGATCAGTTTTTCGGGAATCTTGTTGAATTGCCCGACTAGATATTGAAAAGTGTTTTCGATATAGAGACTAAAATGTGGGGTTTATAATTGTTAGGAATGTGATGTCTAAGGAATGATATGTCGCATATCTCGCCTAGGGGTGGTAAACGTCAGACCCCAGCAGCTCGATAAGTCGTGTCGATATGAGGTCTATAACAGCTCGAGAAACTACTGGTAACACTTACCAGTAAATCTCAGCAACCCTGGCCAGGGATTTCCGGTTATAGCCAATCGAACACAGCGCAACATCAACTCCCTCTACCGGGAGAGACGAATCCCCTCCTATCGCTCATTGCCTCCATGTGATTCGGGACTGTACCTAAAAACCACCATTTTGCACGCCCTCTTGGACGTGGTAAGGTGGAAATCAAAGCACAGTGGGAATCACACAAGACTCTATGACGATCTCGGGTCTACAGACTAACCTGTACCAGTGTCACCAGAGAACTGCCATCTGACGTAAGGTATAATACCATCTGGGAGTTCTCGGCGAGTCCGTCCAGTGTACCCAGTCTCCACTGAGCACCCGTATATCATCTCTGATGTCAAACACCAATGGATATGGGATCATCCATCGCCCATCTGTATGGGTCGAGAAGGTATACGCTAGTCTACTCTGGTATATCGATGCCCCGTCTCGATACACCTACGACTAGGGACCTTGAAGGATGTACTTATGGACTACCATATCCCCACTAGTATGATCCGCATCATAGTTCAGGTAATCAAGTACACATCCTAAGGGCTTTACCAACATGTAACAGAGAGACAATCAGTGTACACGTTAAGGTAAAGAGCAACCAGATAGCATACTATCATGTCGAGCAAGAAAGTCCTCCCTATATATGTCCAAGCATCCACTACAATATACATCCTATGTATAGTAATGGCCTCTAGGGCATACATATAACTAACACCCAGAACCCTACGAGAGCGGCAAGCAACCCTGCCAATTCTAGAGTTAGGAGACCCGATCTCGACTCCTCGATATAGTCTCCCACTGGACTCCAGAACCCGGTTACTTATGCTCCCCGTCTTGGGTCTATCCTAATGCGGAAAAGTAAATAATATACAATGGTGACATCATCCTCAACCCGGAAGTGCCCCAATAAAAGAATATTACATACAATGAATTTTACATGAATGAAAATGAAAAACACTCATCTCACATAAAACACCCAGCCATTCAAACACGACGATCCAATATAACATATCCAAGCAACACATAACATCACATGTCATCAACGTAAGTAAATATACGTATCGCAATTGTCGTTGACATATAGCACCGAAACCGGTGATACACCACATATTACACTTACGGTCGCAGAAAAGAGAGTAAAAAACTACAACAGTTAGAATCCGCAACCACCTTAGACATCATAAACCCAACGTATCACATACTTTGGATTTCATGCCTAACCAAATGAATTCCTTAGACATCGCATGCCTAACAATTATAAACCCCGCATTTTAGTCTCGATCTCGAAAACTCTTTTCAATATCTAGTCGGGCAATTCAACAAGATTCCAGACATCCTGATCGAATGCTCGTCGGAAGCTTTGGTAGACGGCCGCACCCCCCGGTGCCGTCGACGAAGTGCAATAAGGTGGAACACCGCTGCTGCAAGCACCTGAACGGATGCTTTTGGCGACGGGGTTCTCCTACAGTCACTTGGTCGGGGCTATGGGGCGTGGGTATCTATTAAGTTAAACCGGCGAGTATCCACGTACACTACGTGATTGCGACGGACTTTTGATCACATCAAAATTCTGTGGCAACCGATCAAATGAGACTAAAATGCTAGATTTATAACATTCAAAATTAGTTATCTCATAACTACTTTTGGATTCCAAATATTGAATCCAATCACATAATATCCGGACAACGATAAACTCTTCGATCGATTCATCAAAGTCCCACAATTTCCCGCCAGCTCAACACTTGAGCACAGTTTTAGTAATACCCAGAAGATACCACAGTACCTATGAACCAGCCGTAGAAGGGTCAAACCAACGCCTCACATGTGAAACGCTAAACTACCACAAACCATAGGGTTCAAGTGATGGTTTTGACGGCCACATAATCGAGTTAAGGTTTACGTTCTTCTAGAGGGTCTAAAGAATCACTTGCATGTTTTTCCGAATACGTTAAACTTGGAAAAATAGGTTTTTGACATTCGATCGAACTTTTTAACATCGTTTAGACAATATGTGAAAACCCAAAACAATTTTAAAACTACAAATACGAAACACTCCGAATTGCTTATAGTGTAAAATTACATCGCATGCAAAATTAGAAAAAATAAACAACACCTGAAAGACCAAAACCAAGTCACTGGAACACATGCAAAAAATCAGGGGGGTGCTCGGTTTTGGCCCGATATGGGACCTGTAAGTCCACGTTACCTCTCCCGGTACTTACGGGCTTGCGGAAATGATGAAAAACAATTTTTTCTAGAGGTGGTAACATGGACTCAAAATACGGATCTTTGTTAAACAACTATCTAACAATCCTAACAAGAGTTTTACCTCCTCGGTTAGATGGTTATACCTTAACTTGAACTCCTTCGTCTTCAACTCTTTGCGGTGGTCGGATCGGCCTCACCTCGTCGTCTCCTTGCGCCGAAGATGGATCCACCTGAAAGCTTCTACCTTTGGCTTCACTGCAAACTAGAAGAAAACTAGAACACTTGGTTTGCTAAACCTTGTGAACTAGGATGAGTAGAGGAGTGTATTGGATTTTATCTCTATGGTTCTTGCTTCTCAACACATGAGACAAGTGAACCATAGACTAGAGAGAGAGCAAGAGGAAGAGGGAGAGCTCAAGCAAGAGAGAGAAAGCAAATGAGAGAATGAGCAAGCATTTTGCCATCCATGCTCTCATAATCCAAAATCATGATAACTCATAATAGTAATTGAGTATTATGTGATGGTTCAAGTCAAAATGGCCATATCACTTCATGCACTCATTTTGCAAAAAGAAACAAGCAAGCAATAGTCTTTGCCATGAAATGATAGCCATTGTAATGATGATGGTCAACTAGTCCAACCTAGTCAACCGGTCAACAAAGTCAACAAGTCAACAAACTCAACCCCTCAACAACCATGTCACTATAATACTTAATTAATATTATTGTTAATCATATTTCATATTCTCATTAGGGTTTTAGCAAAAGTCAACAGTCAACAGTCAACAACCCCAATGAGAATCCTCTGCCTCTGTCTCTCTGTCAACTGTGCATACACACCCGCATCCGCGTTCCGAGGAACACGAATACAAACGAGATAAAACCAATCCCAAAACGTACACTAGGATCTGGCTTAAACCAAAGCCCGCTAGTGTTAACTGTCCGGACACTAAACGTGCACAAGTGCACGGATGTGACCGAACCCTGTCGCAAAACCATGCGACCTCTACTCTTTTGCCTAAAGGCGAATAGCTTTCTGTGTGGGACTCTAAAGACTCAACACTACGCTGGCAGTGGGTTTAACTACAGACCGCAAGCAGCACTAGCTGTGCATAACGGCCCCCCAGGTAGATGCCGATAAGAAGACAGACGAGGTGAAACCCATCTGAACTCCTACTGAGCCTGAATGTGACAATCTCCGTACAGTCCGGTCTGTTCGTCTAAGTACATCGCATGGCTGGCCTAAGGGGGCGGTAAACGTCAGTCCCCTAATAGCAGTACAAGTCGTGTCGGAGTATAGCCCAGAACATCCTGAGATAACACTGGAAACCTACCAGTATATCTCGCTTGCCCTGGCCAGGGACTACTTGTGTAATGGCTCTCCTAGACACAGCGCGATGTCAACCCCTAATACCGGGAGAGACGAATCCTGTCTAACCGTCACTGCCACCAAGTGCTTCGGGACTGCACCCAACTACTACCTGTTTGCACGACTCCTTTGTGCCATGGTAGGGTAGTAATCAAAGTACAGAGGGAACACACTCGAGGCGAAGTGACAGTGTCAAGTCAGCAGACTAAGCTGTACTCATGTCACCTGGGAACTGATAACTGACGATAGGTATAGTACCAACAATCAGTTCCCGACGAGTCCTGTCCTGTGTACTCGTAACCTAACGAGCACCCGCATACTATCTCAAGTATGACGTACTGACGGCTGTGGGACAGACCGTCTCCCCTGCTGGGATGAGAAGCGCATACGCTAGTCTACTCCGGAGTATCGATGCCATGTCTCGATAGTCCTACGACTAGGGACCTGCATAAGGATGTGCTTGTGGATTATCCAGCCCCCACGAGTGTGACTGCCATCACAACGCTGGTAATCAAGCAAAGATCCTAAGGGCTCCACTAATGTGTATAGGTGATATACTAAAAGAAACACATGTACACATTAAAGAAGAAACAAACCAAGTAGCATACTACCATTTTGAGCAAGATTGTCTATACAACTGTGAATATCCCAAGCTTCCATTAAGTAATATACAAACTAGTATGATACAGTAATGGCCTCTAGGGCATATACACTAACAATCTCCCACTTGCACTAAGGCCATGTACTGGCGTATCGAAGACCTATCATCTCAATCAGCCGCTCGAACTGAGTCTGGGGTAAGGCCTTCATGAGTGGATCAGCAGTGTTATCTTCCGTAGCAACCCTCCGAACCTCGATCTCCTGGCGATCCACGATCTCCCTGATCAGGTGATACCGCCTTAAGATGTGTCTGGACTTCTGATGGGACCTGGGTTCCTTTGCTAAAGCTATAGCCCCATTGTTGTCGCAATACAGAGGTATTGGATCAACAATGGACGGAACCACCTGAAGTTCTGTTAAGAACTTCCTCATCCAGACAGCTTCTTTTGCGGCATCAGCAGCAACGATGTATTCCGCTTCCATCGTCGAGTCTGCAACGGTTTCCTGTTTGGAACTCTTCCAACACACCGCCCCTCCATTGAGGGTAAAGACAAAGCCCAACATGGACTTGGAATCATCCTTGTCACTCTGGAAGCTGGAGTCAGCAAAGGCCTCGATCTGGAGGTCTTTTCCACCGTACACCAAGCATATCTCCTTAGTCCTTCTCAGGTACTTGAGAATGTTCTTTACCGCTATCCAGTGTTTCTCCCCAGGGTTTGACTGATACCGACTTACCACACTCAGTGCATAAGCTACATCGGGTCTGGTACACAACATCACATACATTATAGAGCCTACCGCAGAAGCGTAGGGTATAATAGACATGCGATCCCTTTCCAAATCAGTCTTGGGAGATATCTCTTTGGAGAGGGTGATCCCGTGACAAGTCGGTAGGTTACCGCGCATGGAATCTTCCATACTGAACCTTTTCAGTATGGTGTCGATGTACCTGGACTGCGAAAGTCCTAACATCCTCTTGGATCTATCACGATGGATCCGGATCCCCAGAATGTAAGTGGCATCACCCAGGTCTTTCATGGAGAACCTGTGTGACAAGAACCCCTTGACAGATTATAGCATAGGAATGTCATTTCCTATCAAAAGAATGTCATCCACGTATAAAACGAGGAATACGACAGTTCTTGCTACAAATCTACTATAGATGCATGGTTCATCTGGATTTTTGATAAAGCCAAATTCTTTGACTGTCTCATCAAAGCAGATGTTCCAACTCCGCGAGGCCTGCTTTAGTCCATAGATGGACTTAAGCAAGTTGCACACCTTTCCGCTGCTCCCACTCTGAATGAAACCCTCTGGCTGGTCCATAAAGACACACTCCTCTAAATTTCCATTTCGAAAAGCGGTCTTTACGTCCATCTGCCAAATCTCATAATCGTAGAAGGCAGCAATGGCAAGAAGGATCCGAATGGATTTCAGCATAGCCACTGGAGAAAAGGTTTCATCATAGTCCAAACCAGGTCTTTGACGAAAACCCTTTGCAATAAGTCTAGCCTTATAGGTCTCAACCTGTCCACTACACCAATCTTCCTTTTGAAGATCCACTTGCATCCTACGGGTTTTACCCCATCTGGAGCAACGTCCAACGTCCATACTTTGTTGGTGTACATGGACTCCATTTCGGTCCGCATTGCATCCAGCCATTTTACCGAGTCAACGCTCTGAATGGCCTGCTGGAAGCTAGTAGGCTCATCATAATCAATGATGCAATCCTCTCTATCCCCGTCTATGAGAAAACCGTAGTATCTCTCGGGTGGATGAGACTGCCTACTACTCCTGCGGAGCGGCGTAGGAATGTCCTGTTCTTTTGAACCCTCTGGTTCTACTAAGCTTTCAGTAATAGCTCGTGGTTCTGGAATTTCTTCCAGTTCTACTGCGCTCCCACTTATCTGATTTTCCAAAAATTCAGTTTCCAAGAAGCAGGCATGACGAGAAACAAAAACTTTTTGTTCATCTTCGCAATAGAAGAAATATCCCTTGGAGTTCTTTGGATATCCCACAAACTTGCACTGTACTGAGCGTGCCTCGAGTTTGTCCGCATGCTGCTTTTTAACAAAAGCTGGACATCCCCATGTCTTAATGTGCTTAAGATAGGGTTTTTTCCCACTCCACATCTCATATGGTGTGGTAGGCACAGTCTTAGTTGGAACTCGGTTCAAAAGGTATGCAGCTGATTCTAGTGCATATCCCTAGAATGATCGCGGTAACTCAGCGTTACTCATCATGGACCATACCATATCCAATAGGGTTCGGTTCCGTCTCTCCGATACACCATTATGTTGCAGAGTGTACGGAGGAGTAAGCTGAGAGAGAATTCTATTCTCTTTTAGGTAATCCAGGAACTCGGCACTCAAGTATTCACCATCTCGATCAGATCTCAGTGTCTTGATACTTTTGCCGGTTTGTTTTTCTACTTCATTCTTATATTCCTGGAATTTTCCAAAGGCTTCGGATTTATGTTTCATTAAGAAGACATATCCGTACCTTGAAAAGTCATCCGTAAAAGTAATGAAGTAAGAATAACCGTTTCGCGCATGTGTAGACATTGGACCGCTGTAACACTTTGAAATTTCTGTTTGATTGTTTTGGTGATAATTGGTAGTCGTGCAAGTTTATATTTATGTGTTCATAGGCTTAATAGTTATTTTTCTTGGTAGTGCTAGCATGTTGGAAATTTCCTTTGTGGTGTGCACCTTGCACACTTAGCCATTTTGGGACATAGGTTAAAGTAGCCACTTCCTCCTTGTATGGTTCATAGTTAATTTTCCCCATCCTTTTATCAACTAAACCATTCTTTTTATAAGTCAAATCCTAATAAAACAAAGGAGTATGGTGGTTAGGTGAGGGGGTGGACTTTTTGACCATTTTCATCCCTTCTCTCTTTCTCTTGTCCCCACTTCATTTTCTGCAGAATTCCTGCAGCAAACCCCAGCCTTCCCTCATCTCTTCTCTCTCTTTTCATTCCTCTTTGATCCCTACACCAAAAACCCTACAAAAATCAACATGTTTCCTTCACAAAACCTTAGTAAAAAGTGAGTTCTTGTGGTGTTTGAGGTAAATCTGCACACTTGAGGGGGGAGGCTGAAACCCTTGGTGTCTCTAAGGTCATTTGAAGGTATAAATCCCAATCCTAGCACCCAATTTTCATAACTTGCATGTTTAGTTTAGAAATATCATATTTTTATGCCTTTTTAGTGCTATTGAAGGAGGTTTAGTGTAATATGTTAAAACTTATGTTGTTCTGGCTTGATTTGCTTGTTAATGAGTTATTAGGGTGTGATTAGACCTAGATTTGTTTCAGATTTCATCAAAATACCATAAAGTTCCATTTTGTGCAAAATGTGTGATTTGAACTGAAATAAGGCACTGTAGGAAATCTGCTACTACCCGAGACTTTTCAGAACAAAACTAGGCATCACTGCAACATGTATGGGGAGTGTAGAGTGCACAAACCAAACCTGGGAACCCAATTCCCAAGTCTGGCCGCCGAAATGTGCATTCTGGCGGCAAATTGCGGCCAGATAGGGGAGATTTGTGTTGGGGTTTGGGGTGTGGGTCTCTGCTTGTATGTGAGTTATTTTGGTATATATAGTTTTTCTATATTTTCCCTGTATAAAAATCTGGAGCTGAATACCTATTTTCCCGTATTTTCAACCTTTCGCGACACGCGTGATACGTGCGTGTGGGTTTTGGATTTCTGCGTATCGCGACGCGTCGGGGTGAATTCAGGCGCGTAACCACACGTTTTAGCGTATCGCGCACACGCGCGCTTGGTTCGCGACACGAGTTACTAGTTCGGCTTAAATGTCGCGTTTGTGTGACTTCAAGCTTATGTATGGTGTATTGTGTAATTCCAGGTTCGCAGGCTAGTACAGCGGACGCCGCGCAGAAGGGGAAACAAGTTGTTGGCTATACCTAGCGGGAGGCTACGGTGAGTAGATTTCACATCTACGGGGATATCGCCCGCATGGCGTTCTACGTCATGGCTGATAGGACCTTATAGTGTTCCTTATATATATATTGCATGTTCATGGTTACTATTTCGTACGCATTGCATTCCCTACTACACAGATATAAATTAGAATTGATAGAACATCGCACCATTACTAACAGTCCATGTGCACGAGCACTATCCTGTATGTTACACACACACCGTTAGTAATTGCCTTGACACGCACACTGTAGGAATCCTATATCACATGGATCATTGTACTTTAGCTCATCTATATGTGACATGACTTGATATTCATATTTGATGCCTATATCACATCGGATCATTGTACTTTAGCTCATCTATATGTGACATGACTTGATATTCATATTTGATGCCTATATCACATCGGATCATTGTACTTTAGCTCATCTATATGTGACATGACTTGATATTCATATTTGATGCCTATATCACATCAGATCATTGTACTTTAGCTCATCTATATGTGACATGACTTGATATTCATATTTGATGCCTATATCACATCGGATCATTGTACTTTAGCTCATCTATATATGACATGACTTGATATTCATATTTGATGCCTATATCACATCGGATCATTGTACTTTAGCTCATCTATATGTGACATGACTTGATACTCATAACTGATACCTATATCACATCGGATCATTGCATTGTGCCTCATTCTTATGTGACATGACTTGATATACATACTTGGTGCATATATCACATCACCTTTACTTGCATTATTGGTTGAGATTTCATGTGATTTCTGGATTTGGAAACCGCGGCCTTTTCAAATAAGTAATCATTTAAAAAAAAAACCCGGTTCCCTTGATATGATATTTGGGGCGTCACCCCGTGTTTTCTCGGTGCTAGAGGCATGTTGTGAGAAAGGGCTGACCCGGACTGACGGATGCCCGATACTTTGAGAGAGGGCTGACCCGGACTGACGTATGCCCGATGTATTGCGAGAGGGCTGACCCGGACTGACGGATGCCCGATATATTGAGAGAGGGATGACCCGGACTGACGGATTCCCGATATGCATTTTGAGAGAGGGCTGACCCGGATTGACGGATGCCCGATAAAGGATGTTTTGCGTGTCGATGCTAGACACGAGTATTTATGTTATTTGTGTGCCGATGATGGGCACTCGGGATTTTTATAGATATACAGGGTTTGAGGGCCGGTGAAAGTACCGGTGCCTGAGCTATTTGGGAGATCTGGGTGCATTAAGGGACACCGATTGTATTTTCCACGTTGACATTCCGTGTAGATATTATATTACCCCTGCTCAGCATTTACTAATGTACCTCATCCTGTAGATGCATTACCTGATAGAGCATTTGTACCCCATCCGGTAGTACAGTACCTGATAGAGCACTTGCACGATTATTGCACATACTGCTTATCACATATTGATATCATCTGTTGGCATATGATAGAGTAGCGTACTACGTGCATGCTCGCGATTACCTTTATATGTTATCTCTATTCACGAGTTGGCAACTCACCCCCGTTGTGCCACAGTGTTGCAGGTTGCCCTTCGGAGTAGTCGCGGCAGGCTGCGGTTGCATCTTTTGTCACAGATACCCCCATAGTTGGTATACTAGCTCTTTTGCTGATAGGTGGGTTTTGTGCGGTATCTGTTTATCTTGCTGTATGTACATTGTTGTATCTAGTATTCTCCATCTACCATGTATGTATTTGACTTAGAGACAGTGTGAGGACGATGTTGTACTTTATTTGTATTCTGGCGTCGTGCTCGTTGCGAGCCGACTTTTCTTATGCAGTTTTATTCTATCTGTGATGTTCCCACTTGCGGATCTTGAGCTTCGCTACGGCGTCATATATTGTTATCTTGGAGGTTGTTTTCTTAGATTTCTTATCATGTTAGTTGGTGCTTTCATTTAATTCTTATAACACTCTATACTTTCACTGGTTTGATTTCTGGGTTTCCGGTTCCCTTAGTCACGTTACGCCTGTAGACGTTACGTGGTTAAGTGCCGGTCACGGGCCAAACTTTGGGTCGTGACAAAGTTGGTATCAGAGCGTAGGTTTTATCTTTCGGAGTGTAGGATGACTTTGGTATGATGGAGTAGGTAGCTGCAGCAGGGTAGCGTAGCGTGTGTATGTTCCGCGGCATACTCATGACACGGTACTCCGCCTACGCGACCTTAGGACTTGTTGATTTAAATTCCTTCTTGAGTATATACTTTCTTGCGATTCGATTTCCGTATCCTTATCGAATCCTATTGTTCTTTTCAGCCATTATGCCACCAAAGACTACGAGGGCACAGAGAGCGGCCGCGAGGGCCGAGATTCGAGTTGACTCATCCGAGACGAGGACTGATCCGGGCAGTGCACCCGTTGTACCTGAGCAGACTGTTCCTCCTATGACAGATCAGATCGCCACGCTAGGGGCTGGTATGCAGGAGATGCGCCAGACGGTGGGATCTAGCATGCAGGAGATGCGCCAGATGATCGGATCTCTAGTTGAGACGCTTCGAGCACAGCGACCAGAGGTAGCTCCACCTGTTCCAGCGACCGCGATGGTACCGACCGCACAGCCAGTTGGCCCTGCAGCCACGGAGGTGATTACGGTATCGCTATCAGAATTCATGAGGCTAAAACCTCCGGTTTTCACAGGCACCGATACAGCCGAGGACCCCCGGTCCTTCATTGATAAGATGGCCCGTATATGTCGTTCACTCAGATGCGCGGATACGAGGTGGGTTGAGTTCGCGAGCTTTCGCCTAGAAGGTCTTGCGCAGAAGTGGTGTGATTCAGTTGAGAAGGGCAGAGCAGCAGGTCTTCCTCCTATGACCTGGACCGAGTTTGTAGCGCTATTCCTTGCCCGTTTTCTTCCCCAGAGTGTTAGGGATGCCCGAGCACGCAGATTTGAGTCCTTGCGCCAGACGCCAGAGATGTCAGTGGCAGAGTACGACGTGCTGTTCACAGAGCTAGCTATCTATGCCCCGTACTTAGTGGCTACCGAGGAGTTTCGAGTCAAGAGATTTGTTCGAGGCTTGCTTACCCCGCTATTCCTTGCTATCAGCGCGCAGCATTATGAGACGTACGCAGCTGCAGTAGATGCAGCATTATTAGTTGAGGAGCGTCTGGCTGAGACTTCGGCGGTTCCAGGGCCGAAGAGAGTTCGTGCAGATGCATTAGCACAGAGACAGCCTTTTCGGCGCCGTGATAGACGTATTGCAGGCAGCAGAGATTCAGGGCGGGGCCGGTTATTCAGTTCCTATTCCCAGGAGGGTCAACGGTCGTCGTCGGTGTGTTTTCGCTGTGGGAGTTCTTATCATCGTGTGCGAGATTGCCCTGAGTTACCCCGGAGGGAGGCGGCAGCACCGCATGTTACATTACCACCTTCATCACCCCAGACGGCATTGCCGATAGTACCTACTGTTACTCCACGTCAGACGCATACACAGAGAGGTCGTGGTCGCGGAGGATTTGTTCATAGAGGACGAGGTGGCCGAGGTAGAGGGCAGCCAGCGGCCGGCAGAGGACAGTTAGTTGCAGGTGGAGGACAGGCGCGAGTCTTTGCTTTGACGCATCAGGACGCGCAGGCGTCCAATGCGGTGGTCTCAGGTATCCTTCCTGTATGTTCGGTTGATGCACATGTATTATTCGATCCCGGATCCACACACTCGTATGTATCCACACACTTTGTGCCGAGTTTGGGTAGAGAGTCCGGTTTGCTTGGCCAGCCGCTTGTGGTGACTACTCCTGTGGGAGAGTCGTATGTTGCTAGGCACGTGTTCCGATCCTGCACCGTCCGTATTGGCGAGAAAGAGTTGCCGGTCGATTTGATCCTTCTTGAGATGCTGGACTTCGACGTCCTTTTGGGCATGGATTGGTTAGCTACGTGCTATGCTTCTGTTGACTGCCGTGAGAAGACAGTTCGATTTTGTTTTCCCGGCGAGTCGGTTGTTGTTGTGTTGGGGGACCGTGGTGCCACCCCTCACAGTGTGATTTCTTCTGTTCACGCTGGACAGCTTTTGCGGAAGGGATGTCAGGGATTTCTCGCATATGTTTGCGACACTAGAGCTATAGAGGTTCCTTTGGATCAGGTTCCGGTTGTTAGCGAGTTCCCTGATGTGTTCCCTGACGAGCTTCCTGGGCTACCGCCCGAGCGTGATATTTCTTTCTGCATTGATTTGGTTCCTGGCACGGGGCCTATTTCGGTACCCGCCTTATCGGATGGCCCCGGCGGAACTTAGAGAGTTGAAGGGTCAGTTGCAGGACTTGCTGGATAAGAGACTTATTCGACCCAGTGTTTCTCCTTGGGGTGCTCCAGTCCTGTTCGTCAAGAAGAAGGACGGCAGTTTGCGTTTGTGTATTGACTACCGCCAGCTGAACAGGGTGACAGTGCGGAACATATATCCTTTGCCACGCATCGACGATTTGTTCGACCAGCTTCAGGGGGCAGGATACTTTTCGAGGATCGATTTGCGATCGGGCTACCATCAGCTGCGGGTTCGACGGGAGGACATTCCTAGGACAGCCTTCCGCACACGTTACGGCCATTATGAGTTTTTGGTGATGTCGTTCGGACTCACCAACGCGCCAGCAGCATTTATGGACATGATGAACCGTATTTTCCGGCCGTATCTTGATCTGTTCATTATAGTGTTTATTGACGACATCTTGGTGTATTCTCGGAGTAGAGAGGAGCACGAGCAGCACCTGCGGATTACACTGCAGACCTTAAGGGAGCATCAGCTTTTCGCCAAATTCTCCAAGTATGCCTTCTGGCTAGACAGCGTAGACTTCTTGGGGCACGTGATTACACGAGATGGTATATGTGTCGACCCGAGGAAGATAGAGGCAGTTCGGAGTTGGCCTAGACCCACGTCAGTGATGGAGGTTCGCAGCTTTCTAGGGCTGGCAGGTTATTACAGGCGATTTGTGCAGGACTTCTCTCGCATTGCTACACCTTTGACCGGGTTGACCCGGAAGGGAGTTCGCTTCGATTGGACAGAGGAGTGTGAGCACAGTTTCCAGCAGCTACGGGCTCTACTGACTACGACCCCAGTGCTATCGTTGCCTTCAGGATCAGGCGGATTTGTGGTCTACTGCGATGCTTCACGAGTGGGGCTGGGATGCGTTTTGATGCAGCATGATAGGGTGATTGCGTATGCTTCGCGGCAATTAAAGAAACATGAACAGAATTACCCCACTCATGATCTGAAGATGGCTGCAGTGGTCTTTGCACTCAAGATCTGGCGACATTATCTGTATGGGGAGTCGTGCCAGATATTCACCGACCACAAGAGCTTAAAGTACATATTTCAGCAGCGAGACCTGAACCTTAGACAGCGCCGATGGATGGAGTTAGTGAAGGACTACGATTGTGAGATCTTGTATCACCCGGGCAGGGCGAATGTAGTGGCAGATGCTTTGAGCAGGAGGCCCGAGGGTAGTCTATCTTGTTTAAGCGCAGTGCAGAGGCAGTCGTCGGCAGATTGGCAGATCTTATGCGACAGCCGGGTACAGTTCGAGTTTACGCCGACCGGAGGACAGATTGCGCATGTTCGTGCACGCCCACAGTTACTCGACCATATACATAAGGCACAGCACAGTGATGACCGCTGTTCAGAGATCAGGACACAGATGGCACATGGCAGATTTTCCGAGTTCATGATCGATGATCAGGGGATACTACGATTTGGAGCTAGACTGTGCGTACCAGATGCTAAGGGATTGCGGCGCGAGATTCTTGAGGAGGCACATTGGTCGGTATATAGTGTTCATCCCGGTTCCACCAAGATGTACCATGATATGAGAGATGTCTACTGGTGGGACGGTATGAAGAGAGACATTGCAAATTTTGTGTCGAGATGCCTGACTTGTCAGCAAGTCAAGGCTGAGCACCAGAGGCCCGCGGGAGAGCTACAGCCGCTACCCATTCCAGAGTGGAAATGGGAACAGATATCTATGGATTTCATTGTGGGTCTACCCAGGACTAGTCGAGGGTATGACTCCATCTGGATGATCGTGGATCGTTTGACGAAAGCGGCTCACTTCTTACCGGTGAAGACGACTTTCGGATTTACTCAGTATGCCCAGGTTTACGTTGATCAGATTGTACGACTGCACGGAGTTCCGACATGCATCGTGTCCGATAGAGGCACCCAGTTTACCAGCCGGTTATGGCAGAGGCTTCAGGAGGCTTTGGGCACTCGTCTGAGTTACAGCACAGCATTCCATCCGCAGACCGACGGACAGTCAGAGCGGACTATTCAGACTCTTGAGGACATGCTCAGAGCATGCGTCTTAGACTTCGGAGGTAGCTGGGATCATCATCTGCCCTTAGTAGAGTTCTCCTACAACAACAGCTACCAGGAGACCATTCAGATGGCACCGTTTGAGGCTTTTTATGGGAGGAGATGCAGATCGCCCACCTGTTGGACGGAGCTCAGTGAGAGCAGTATCTTAGGGCCGCAAATTGTAGAGGAGACGACAGCGAAGATCCAGTTGATTCGCGATAGGATGAGAGCAGCCCAGAGTAGGCAGAGATCTTATGCGGACCGTCGTCGGCGCAAACTTGAGTTTTCTGTTGGTGATCATGTTTTCTTGAGGGTCTCCCCAATGAAAGGCGTAATGAGATTTGGGAGGAAGGGGAAGCTTAGTCCCAGATACGTAGGCCCCTTCGAAATCCTTGAGCGTATTGGTGCAGTTGCGTATCGATTAGCCCTTCCGCCCAATTTTCCAGACGTGCACCCCGTATTTCACGTTTCGATGCTCCGCCGATATCTTCATGATCCTTCGCATGCGATTCAGCACCCGACGATCCAGCTTGAGCGCGACCTTTCCTATGCAGAGCAGCCGGTGATGATCTTGGATCGACAAGTGAAGAAACTGAGGTCGAAAGAGATACCGTCCGTCAAGGTACTTTGGCATGGCCAGAGCAGAGAGGAGGTCACTTGGGAGACCGAGAGCGAGATGCGGAAGAGGTATCCCCATCTTTTTGAAGGTGCGTATGGTTAGATTTTTAAATTCGGGGACCGAATTTCTTTAAGGGGGATAGATTGTAACACTTTGAAATTTCTGTTTGATTGTTTTGGTGATAATTGGTAGTCGTGCAAGTTTATATTTATGTGTTCATAGGCTTAATAGTTATTTTTCTTGGTAGTGCTAGCATGTTGGAAATTTTCCTTTGTGGTGTGCACCTTGCACACTTAGCCATTTTGGGACATAGGTTAAAGTAGCCACTTCCTCCTTGTATGGTTCATAGTTAATTTTCCCCATCCTTTTATCAACTAAACCATTCTTTTTATAAGTCAAATCGTAATAAAACAAAGGAGTATGGTGGTTAGGTGAGGGGGTGGACTTTTTGACCATTTTCATCCCTTCTCTCTTTCTCTTGTCCCCACTTCATTTTCTGCAGAATTCATGCAGCAAACCCCAGCCTTCCCTCATCTCTTCTCTCTCTTTTCATTCCTCTTTGATCCCTACACCAAAAACCCTACACAAATCAACATGTTTCCTTCACAAAACCTTAGTAAAAAGTGAGTTCTTGTGGTGTTTGAGGTAAATCTGCACACTTGAGGGGGGAGGCTGAAACCCTTGGTGTCTCTAAGGTCATTTGAAGGTATAAATCCCAATCCTAGCACCCAATTTTCATAACTTGCATGTTTAGTTTAGAAATATCATATTTTTATGCCTTTTTAGTGCTATTGAAGGAGTTTTAGTGTAATATGTTAAAACTTATGTTGTTGTGGGTTGATTTGCTTGTTAATGAGTTATTAGTGTGTGATTAGACCAAGATTTGTTTCAGATTTCATCAAAATACCATAAAGTTCCATTTTGTGCAAAATGTGTGATTTGAACTGAAATAAGGCACTGTAGGAAATCTGCTACTACCCGAGACTTTTCAGAACAAAAGTAGGCATCACTGCAGCATGTATGGGGAGTGTAGAATGCACAAACCAAACCTGGGAACCCAATTCCCAAGTCTGGCCGCCGAAATGTGCATTCTGGCCGCAAATTGCGGCCAGATAGGGGAGATTTGGGTTGGGGTTTGGGGTGTGGGTCTCTGCTTGTATGTGAGTTATTTTGGTATATATAGTTTTTCTATATTTTCCCTGTATAAAAATCTGGAGCTGAATACCTATTTTCCCGTATTTTTAACCTTTCGCGACACGCGTGATACGTGCGTGTGGGTTTTGGATTTCTGCGTATCGCGACGTGTCGGGGTGAGTTCAGGCGCGTAACCACACATTTTAGCGTATCGCGCACACGCGCGCTCGGTTCGCGACACGAGTTACTAGTTCGGCTTAAATGTCGCGTTTGTATGACTTCAAGCTTATGTATGGTGTATTGTGTAATTCCAGGTTCGCAGGCGAGTACAGCGGACGCCGCGCAGAAGGGGAAACAAGTTGTTGGCTATACCTAGCGGGAGGCTACGGTGAGTAGATTTCACATCTACGGGGATATCGCCCGCATGGCGTTCTACGTCAGGGCTGATAGGACCTTATAGTGTTCCTTATATATATATTGCATGTTCATGGTTACTATTTCGTACGCATTGCATTCCCTACTACACAGATATAAATTAGAATTGATAGAACATCGCACCATTACTAATGGTCCATGTGCACGAGCACTATCCTGTATGTTATACACACACCGTTAGTAATTGCCTTGACACGCACACTGTAGGAATCCTATATCACATCGGATCATTGTACTTTAGCTCATCTATATGTGACACGACTTGATATTCATATTTGATGCCTATATCACATCGGATCATTGTACTTTAGCTCATCTATATGTGACATGACTTGATATTCATATTTGATGCCTATATCACATCGGATCATTGTACTTTAGCTCATCTATATGTGACATGACTTGATATTCATATTTGATGCCTATATCACATCGGATCATTGTACTTTAGCTCATCCATATGTGACATGACTTGATATTCATATTTGATGCCTATATCACATCGATCATTGTACTTTAGCTCATCTATATGTGACATGACTTGATATTCATATTTGATGCCTATATCACATCGGATCATTGTACTTTAGCTCATCTATATATGACATGACTTGATATTCATATTTGATGCCTATATCACATCGGATCATTGTACTTTAGCTCATCTATATGTGACATGACTTGATACTCATAACTGATACCTATATCACATCGGATCATTGCATTGTAGCTCATTCTTATGTGACATGACTTGATATACATACTTGGTGCACATATCACATCACCTTTACTTGCATTATTGGTTGAGATTTCATGTGATTTCTGGATTTGAAAACCGCGGCCTTTTCAAATAAGTAATCATTTAAAAAAAAAACCCGGTTCCCTTGATATGATATTTGGGGCGTCACCCCGTGTTTTCTCGGTGCTAGAGGCATATTGTGAGAAAGGGCTGACCCGGACTGACGGATGCCCGATACTTTGAGAGAGGGCTGACCCGGACTGACGGATGCCCGATGTATTGCGAGAGGGCTAACCCGGACTGACGGATGCCCGATATATTGAGAGAGGGATGACCCGGACTGACGGATTCCCGATATGCATTTTAAGAGAGGGCTGACCCGGATTGACGGATGCCCGATAAAAGATGTTTTGCGTGTCGATGCTAGACACGAGTATTTATGTTATTTGGGTGCCGATGATAGGCACTCGGGATTTTCAGAGATATACAGGGTTTGAGGGCCGGTGAAAGTACCGGTGCCTGAGCTATTTGGGAGATCTGGGTGCATTAAGGGACACCGATTGTATTTTCCACGTTGACATTCCGTGTAGATATTATATTACCCCTGCTCAGCATTTACTAATGTACCTCATCCTGTAGATGCATTACCTGATAGAGCATTTGTACCCCATCCGGTAGTACAGTACCTGATAGAGCACTTGCACGATTATTGCACATACTGCTTATCACATATTGATATCATCTGTTGGCATATGATAGAGTAGCGTAGTACGTGCATGCTCGCGATTACCTTTATATGTTATCTCTATTCACGAGTTGGCAACTCACCCCCGTTGTGCCACAGTGTTGCAGGTTGCCCTTCGGAGTAGTCGCGGCAGGCTGCGGTTGCATCTTTTGTCACAGATACCCCCATAGTTGGTATACTAGCTCTTTTGCTGATAGGTGGGTTTTGTGCGGTATCTGTTTATCTTGCTGTATGTACATTGTTGTATCTAGTATTCTCCATCTACCATGTATGTATTTGACTTAGAGACAGTGTGAGGACGATGTTGTACTTTATTTGTATTCTGGCGTCGTGCTCGTTGCGAGCCGACTTTTCTTATGCAGTTTTATTCTATCTGTGATGTTCCCACTTGCGGATCTTGAGCTTCGCTACGGCGTCATATATTGTTATCTTGGAGGTTGTTTTCTTAGATTTCTTATCATGTTAGTTGGTGCTTTCATTTAATTCTTATAACATTCTATACTTTCACTGGTTTGATTTCTGGGTTTCCGGTTCCCTTAGTCACGTTACGCCTGTAGACGTTACGTGGTTAAGTGCCGGTCACGGGCCAAACTTTGGGTCGTGACAACCGCACACGTCGCTGTGTATGAGTCCCAAGAGCTCGCTCGCTCTTACTCCGTGTCCAGTGAACGGAGTTTTTGTCATCTTTCCTTGGAGACAGGATTGACAAGTTGCATATGATTGATATTGGAATGTATCCAAATATCCTTCTGTATGTAACTTCGTCAACCTTCTCTCATTGATGTGACCCAGTCTACAATGCCATAAGAAAGCCTGATTAGTTTCCAGAGACTTTCTTTTGTGTGTATTCTGGACATTGAAAATCTGTGGTTGGTTTAATACGTATATACCATTGCTTAATGTACCTGACCCAATCAGAACTTGATTAAGGTGAATATTCACAACATTACTTACAAATGCAAATTCATAACTTTCTTTAGATAATAAAGATACAGAAATGATATTACAAGTTGCATTGGGTACAAAATAGCAATTACGCAAAACCAAAACGTGTCCATCTGACAACCCCAGGTGATAGTCCCCCACGGACTCAGCATCCATGCCAGCTCCGTTTGCAACTCTGAGGGTCATATCACCTGCCTTCAAAAACCTACGCTTTCTCAATGCCTGCAAAGAATTACAGATATGAGATCCTGATCCGGTATCCAATACCCAGGAAGTAGAGTTTATTGATAGACAGTTTTCAATAACATACACACCTGAAGCTGAAGCTGTAACTTGCTTCAGATCCTGTGTTCTGGCCTTCCAAGCCCTGCAATCTTTCTTCCAGTGTCCACTCTTGTGACAGTAAAAGCACTCTTCCTTCCCCACAAGCTTCCCGCTACCTTTGTTGCTTTTTCCTTTTCCTTCGTATCCACTTTACTAACACCGCCCCTTGGTTTGGCGGGGGCTTTCTTCTTCTTTCTCTTGGCTTTCATCTTGGACCTAGAAGAGGAAGATCCTCTTACAAACAAAGTGGATGTTTCCCTACCTTTCTGTAGGGTGCCCTCTGCACTCCTCAGCATGTTGAGGAGTTCTGAAAGTTCGACTTCTTTTTCTTGCAGGTTGAAGTTCAGGATAAACTGGGCGTAAGTGGAAGGAAGGGACTAGAGAATCAAGTCCGTGTAGAGCTCGTTCTCTAACGTGGTCCCTAGGTCCGCGAGCTCCTCAATGAAGCCAATCATCTTAAGCACGTGTTCCGCTACCGATGATCCGACGGCCAATCTCGCCGAAAACAGCTTTTCCGACACTTCGTATCTGGCGATACGTGATTGCTCTCCATACAGTTCTTTTGTATGGAGAAATATGGATTCAAGGTCCATATTCTCGTGCCTCCTCTGATGTTCATTGTCCATAGAGGCAAGCACGAGGCACTTGGCCTTCGCGCAATCGATTTCCCAGGACTTACGGATTTCCCTATCCGCGACGCTGGTTTTGGGACCTGGTGTTAGTTATATGTATGCCCTAGAGGCCATTACTGTACATTGGATGTATATTGTAGTGATGCTTGGATATATATAGGGAGGACTTTCTTGCTCGACATGATAGTATGCTATCTGGTTGCTCTTTACCTTAACGTGTATACTGATTGTCTCTCCGTTACATGTTGGTAAAGCCCTTAGGATGTGTACTTGACTACCTGGACTATGATGCGGATCATACTAGTGGGGACAGATAGTCTATAAGTACATCCTTCAAAGTCCCTAGTCGTGGGTGTATCGAGACGGGGCATCGATATACCAGAGTAGACTAGCGTATACCTTCTCGACCCATACAGATGGGCGATGGATGATCCCATATCTATTGGTGTTTGACATCGGAGATGATATACGGGTGCTCAGTGGAGACTGGGTATACTGGACGGACTCGCCGAGAAATCCCAGATAGTATTATACCTCACGTCCGATGGCAGTTCTCTGGTGACACTGGTACAGAGTAGTCTGTTGACCCGAGATCGTCATAGAGTCTTGTGTGGTTCCCACTGTGCTTTGATTTCCATCTTACCACGTCCAAGAGGGCGTGCAAAATGGTGGTTTTTGGGTACAGTCCCGAGTCACATGGAGGCAATGAGCGATAGGAGGGGATTCGTCTCTCCCGGTATAGGGAGTTGATGTTGCGCTGTGTTCGATTGGCTATAACAGGAAATCCCTGGCCAGGGTTGCTGAGATTTACTGGTATGTGTTACCAGTAGTTTCTCGAATTGTTATAGACCTCATATCGACACGACTTATCGAGCTATTGGGGTCTGACGTTTACCACCCCTAGGCAAGATATGCGACATATCAAACGACGAGACCGGACTGTACGGTAAGTGTTACTGGTTGGATTCACTGGAGTGTGAGCGGGCTTGCTCGTCGATCTTCTGATCGCTCAATACCCGGGTGGCCGTTACGTTTAGCAGACCGCTTGCGGCTTGTGGGTGTTTGATATGATCATCACCTGCTACCGGCGTATTGACGAGTCTTTAGAGTCCTACACAGAGGTTTCCTGGCTCAAGCGAAACGAAATAGGAGCGCATATGAGATATGTGCGGGACCAAGAATAATTCGTGTATATGATACCGTATTTTATTCTTGGGATGAATGTATCGATTGGTTGTATACGATATAACCTAGTTATCGATTCAAGCGTTGATTCGATAAGCCGATACATTGATATTAGTCGGTTATATGCGATATGACCGGATCGTTAAATCAAGTGTTAATTTAATGATTTAATGCATAATTATATATTTGATATATTACTTTACATTAACTAGTAATGGTTCACTTTAAATGGATTTTCTCACTTGATTTGTGCACATTGTATATGTGATATATTTTTGTGCACTTGATTGTATCATGTTTGATGATACATGATTGCTAGGGTTTGTGTAAAGAGTTAAACCTTAGTTAAGTAAATGGTTAGGGTTATTATATATTTATTCATTCATTTAATGAATTGTTTATTTCATTTTGGCAAACGGAAAATGGTGGCTAATTTTGTTCTTTGTTGAAGCTTCATGAAGCTTTGAATAAAGTCCACCATTTTTGTTTTATGCCTAACCTAACCATTCACCTAACTATAGTTTGCTCTCTACACATAACCATGGTTGGATTATGATAAGTTTGGATTTTCTTTTCTATTTTAAAATTAACTTATCATAACATTATTCTTCTTCTTCTTCATTTCTTCAAGTGAAGAAAGCTTGCCTCCATCAATGGCAAGTGATGGAAAAGAGTGAGAAATCCAAATCTAAAGTGAACCCACCTCCTATTTCTTCATCCTCTACCTCTTGCCAAGTAGTAGAGTGTGTTTCCTTCACAAGTTTTCATGGCTTGGTGAAGGTGGAGCTTGATCTAGCGATGCCTCGACGTAGATCATCTTCGGCATGGACATCGACGACCTAGCTCGTCATTTCTCCGACGAAGCCGACGCTAGAGCCCGGGAATTCACTAGGACAGCGAGGGGACTTCGTTGCGGAGCTATGGAGGTGGAGCACCGGATCTACAAAGGTTGTATTTCCGTTTCCTTTTTGTTAAGTTGTTAACTAGTTTTCATTTTCGCCTAGATTTCTAGCCAACGATCCGTAGTTGGGTTTCTCGGCACCTAGATTTTTTGAAATTGGCATGGTTGATGCCTTGTGAGACCTCTTGAGAGTGCCTAGGAACCCTACAGTGGTATCAGAGCCTAGCTAGAGCCTTAGGCTAAGTCTAGACGGAATTTGAAACCCGAACGAACCCGAAACCCAACTCAAAAAATGCTCTCTGTCCATTTTTTAAAAATCTGGATTTTTCAATATTAAAAATATGCAGAAAATTAAGCAGGGTTTTTTATGAATTACTGTGAAAAACGGAGACCTAACTCCATCATAACGCCGCGGAACCGCGGCCTGAGCCCACGTGGCGCGGCGGATCCGCGGCAATATTGTTGACTCTTTGACTCCTTTTTGCACAGTAATGTTTATAATTAATACCTGTGTTTTCTGGGTAATTTTAATATAAGCTATGCAGTTGAGTTTTCTAGGGTTGTTTTGGGGATTCGGCGTTTCGATCGGAGTATCAGATTTTGTCTATGTGGCTTTCCGGATAAATTTTAGAATATGTTAAAAAGTTCGACCGGATATAAATACCCAATTTTTCACCTGTCGGGAAATTTCCAAGTGTTGGATTTTTCCGTAGTTTAACGACGTTCTAAGTAGTGCAAGTAACTCGATGGACCCTCTAGAAGACAACAAACCTTAACTCGATTATGTGACCGTCTTGAACTGCCCTTTGAACCTTCGGGTTTGGGGCAGTACGGCGTGCCACATGTGAGGCGTTGGCTTGACCCTTCTACGGCTGGACCGTTGGTACTGAGGCACGAACTGAATGTTCTTAAACTTGTTTCATGTGTTGATCTGTATCGGGAAAACTTGGGTGTTCGAATGTTCAATCGGAAAGTTTAACATTTTCTAATTATCTGGAATGGGATACAATAATTGGAATTCACAAGAAGTTATGAGATAACTGAATGAATGTTATAAACATAGCAGTTTAGTCTCACTTGATCGGTTGCCACGGAATTTTGATGTGATCAAAAGTCCGTCGCAATCACGTAGCGTACGCGGATACTCGCCGGGTAAACTTAATAGACAGCCTCACCCCATAGCCCCGACCAAGTGACTGTAGGAGAACCCCGTCGCCGAAAGCATCCGTCCGGGTGCTCGCGGTAGCGGTGTTCCGCCTTGGTGCACTTCGTCGACGGTATCGGGGGTGCGGCCGTCTACTGAAGTTTGCGACGAGCATTCGATCAGGATGTCGGGAGTCTTGTTGAATTGCCCGACTTGAATATTGAAAAGTGTTTTCGATTTTGAGACTAAAATGCGGGGTTTATAATTGTTAGGCATGCGATGTCTAAGTAATTCATTTGGTCAGGCATGCGATGTCTTAGGTGGTTGCGGATTCCAACTGTTGTAGTTTTACACTTTCTTTTCTGTGACCGTAAGTATAATATGTGATATCGCCGGTTTCGTTGCTATATGTCAACGACAATTGGGATGCACATATTTACTTACGTTGATGACATGTGATGTTATGTGTTGCTGGATATGTTATATTGGATCGCCGTGTTTGAATAGCCGGGGGTTTTTATGTGAGATGAGTGTTTTTCATTTTCATTCATGTAAAAACTTGTATGTAATATTCTTTTATTGGGGCACTTCCAGGTTGCGGAAGTTGTCACCCTTTGTATATTATTTACTTTTCCGCACTAGGATAGACCCAAGGAGGAGGGCACAAGTAACCGGGTTCTGGAGTCCAGTGGGAGACCAACTCGAGGAGTCGAGTCCGGGTCTCCTAACTCCAGAATTGGTAGGGCTGCTTGCCGCTCTCGTAGGGGTCTAGGGGTGTGGGTTTGGCTATTCATCACGACCGTGGAATCCGTGTTTTATACTGGCTCGTATTGAAAACACGGACGTCCTAGTATATCCAATATTTCATATGATTCTTCTGCTGCGATATCTGTGATGTGATCATGTGATGTTCTGTGATGGATACTGTATATAGTATATATGATATATTATATAGGCGTTACTTATGTTGTACACCCGCGCTAGCCCTGCCCCGCTCTGCCGTTAGTTACCTAACCTAACGGTGCATGAGGGGACATCGAGGCGAATACGGATGGCATAAGTGTACGTCGTATTTATCTGTGATGTTTAGGTACTTAAATGATGGGACTTCATTAATGAGATTAATGAAATAAAAGAAACCTAAGATGTTGTAGAATCGAATTTCAAAATAAAACAGGTAGCTACAGTTCTTGCTTTGCACAGAGGTATATGTGATATATCCTGCACCTTATTCGATGAGGAAAGGACCGAGATCCCTTCACCGGGAGTGACTCCTTTAGCAATAACTGGCAGAAACTACACACTAGGTTTGTCTTTTGATTGCTTTAAGAGTTTTTGCTTTGCAAAGTGATATATGTGATATATCCCGCACCTCATTCGACGAGGAAAGGACCGACGATCCCTTCACCGGGAGTGACTCCTTTAGCAAATCTAGAAAAGCCTCAGAAACACTCCATTTCAAAATTCATTCGATCCTACAACGATATCAAGTTCATTACGCAATAGGTTTTCAGAAAAACCTGTCGTAGCCCTCCGTCATTTCAGATAAATCCTATTTAGTATTCGTGCTACGTTTGTTGACCTCCGTCAAGGCGTAGTGTGCGGTAGCTAACTAGAATTTATCTGCTTATGCATATGATGCAGATTGGATTAGGGTAGTCGTGCGGCCTTGTTGACCTCCGTCAAGGGTCGTGCGGGTGGGTTTAATTCGATCAAGAAATGACGGGTTGAACTTGACTAGTAGCCTATGGTTTGTTGACCTCCGTCAGGTCATAGGGTGCTTGGGGCAAAATATTATCGGGAATTTCAAGTGTTGAAATTTGCAATGAGATTGCATACATTCTATGAGATAGTTGGATCCCGATACCCGCTGCGAGTAAGAGTTACTCCTAGGAGAGTTTTGCACATTACAATTAGCCGATCAAGTAGGTGTCTAGAAAGGTGTCAACGGGGTTACGCCTCTGGGAAAACGAGGTTTACATTAATTAGGTTCGTGCGAAAGCACGGGGGACCTCCCTCAAAGTACCGACACTGGCCTGGCTGAAAAATTGGCGAACTTGTAGTGTGTAATTAATCCCGGCTAGTCTTTCCTTTTAGGGTTTGAAGGAAGATTTGATGAAAAGCAGTGGGAGCCATCCTGATTAGATAAAATAATAACCAATCTATTCTTGCAAAAGCGCACGCTGAGTGTTTTCTTCTCTCTCTCTCCAGGTAGCGACCATATCACGCCTTAATCAAGATAATAATACGGAATTTTGACCGAACCCGCTTGTTATACTGAGCTGGGGAACATTGGTCCTGCTCCAACTTATAATTGTTATAAGACAGAGCAGGAAATTGGGGATTACCAGAATTCCCATGCCGCCCAAACGAAGAGAGTGCATGCTGATGCATCATCTTCGGGTGTGTTCATTACAAAGAACTGTTTCTCTGTATCCTCTACGTCCTGGGTATGTGATACCAGATCAGGATCCCAAATATGTAATCTGTTACATAGGGCTACAGAAAGGTAGAGAACTGAGAACGGGTGATAAGTTTTATGAGGCAGAAAACGGGGCAAGTGTTGCAGCCAAATCTGTTGGTCACTGTCACCCTGTATTACCAATACATTGATTCTGAACGAATGTTATTAGATACCGAACCTGATATACAAAATCATATCTGTCTCTTTATTAGTAAAGAAACGATAAAATTTTGTATTGTTGGATAATGTTTTGAACATTTCCTATATCAAAAGTTGATCGGTTCAGGCACGTTATCTAAAAGCATTGATGTTCTAAATCAAACTACAGTTCTTAGTATATGGAACACACACAAGAGGAAGAGTTCAGAAATGAACGGATCCTTCTTGAGGCATTGTAGACTAGGTCATATCAATGCGACCCGACTAGCTGAAGTTACATGTAGATGCATATTTAAATCAGTTTGAATTTACATCTTGTGAAACTTGCCAGTCATGTCACAGAGATAAGATGACCACAGCTCTGTTTATTGGAAACAGAGAAAGAGTTAGTAAACTCTTGGGATGATACATGTTGATGTATAAAGGTCCCCTGTCTACACATGCCAAGACCGGTTCTTCGTACTTCATTACATTCTCTGATGATCTCTTTAGATTCAGACATATGTTCCTGTTGAAACACAAGTCCGAACCTTTTGAGATATTCACAGAATATAAGTTAGAAGTAGAGAACCAAAACACGGGTAAAAGTATTATGTCCTTTGATGAGATCAAGGAGGAGAATACTTGAGCACGGAATTCCTGGACCATTCTAAAGGAGAATGAGATTCTCTCTCAGCATTACTCCTCCGTATACACCATAGTACGATGGTATATCGGGGCAGAGCAATCACACCCTATTTGATATGGTGTGCTCTATGATGAGTACTACTGAGTTACCTATTTCCTTTTGGGAGATATGCGCTTGAAAAGCAGCATACCTATTGAATAGGGTTCCAATCAAATCAGTTGCCTACCACTTCATATGTGATATGGAAAGGGAAGAGCCCATGTCTTAAGTTAGTTAAGATTTGGGGTTGTCCGGCCTATGTCTGAAAGCAAAATCCGGACAAGCTCAAGGCAAGGTCTGTAATGTAGAACTGGAAAAGTTCCAGCGATACAAATTACAGTAGATGATTTGGTACAACCAAAGGATTCAATAGTTACCAACGAACCTCAGCCTCTCCGCCGATCTAGTAGAGTTCCTCACCCACCTGAGAGATACTTCAGTTTCTCTATGACAGTGGGAGCGAGGATTGCATCATGAGATGATGACCCAACTAGCTTCGAGCTGGCCATCGAGAGTAAGACTCTATAAGAATGGCTGGATGTTTATCAATCTGAGATGGAATCCTTATACACCAACAAAGTATGGACTTTAGTTGCTATATCTGAAGGGTTAAATCCCCATCAGGAGCAAGTATATCTTGAGAAGATTACTTGGTGTAAATGGAAAAGTTGAGACTTTCAAAGCTAGACTTGTTAAAGCTTTTCGTCATCGACCAGGCGTGGATGATGATGAAACCTTTTCAAGTGGCTATGCTTAAGTCCATCCAGATCCTACTTGCCACGGCTACATACCATGACTGCGATATCTGGTCGTTGGGTGTCTTGACTGCTTTTCTAAATGATGATTTAGAAGAGAGCGTCTATAAGTACATAGCCAGAAGGCTTCGTAGACAGTGGGAGCAGTGGAAACGTGTGCAAGATGCTTTATAGGATTAAAGCAGGCATCTCGGAGTTGGAACATCTGTTTTGATGGATTAGTCAAAGAGTTTGACATCATCAAAATGGTAGATGAACCTTGTATAAACAAAAAGGTAATAGGGAGTATGGTGGTGATCCTCGTAGAGTACGTGGATGACATACTCTTGATAAGAAAGGAGTTTCTTATGCTACGCTCGATCAATCTCCGTTTATCACAATGATTCTCCGTGTAGGATCAAAATCATACCTCCTAAATCCTGGGTTTTGGATCTATGAGATAGATCCAAATGGATGTTAGGATACTCACTAGTTGTAGTGAGATGGTATCAGTTGATCCTAGGGAAAAACACTGGAAGTGTTCCAGGGTGATAAAGACGACTGAATGTCAGTCGCAGGCATTGTCTTTACCCTCAGTAAAGGGACGGTATGTTGGAAGAGTTCCAAGCTAGATACCATGACATACTAGACGATAAAGGCAGGATACATCGCTACTTAAGATGCTACCAAGGAGGATGTTTGGGTGTATATTGGTTCATGAGATGAACTATGTTCCTCCCATTGTGTGACAATGGAGTTGTGGCTTATGCCAAGGAACGCCGGTCCCATCAGTGATCCAGACATATTCTAAGGCAGTATCACTTGATCATGGAGATGGTTGATCTCCAGGGAGATCGAGATTAGGAGAGTAGACTCAGAGGACAACACAGCGGATCCACTCACAAAGGCCTGTTCCTAGAGAGAGACTTTTATGGGATGGTTGAGTATGAGATACTACAACCACTGCTACAGATGGCCCTAGTGCAAGTGGGAGATTGTTAGTTATATGTATGCCCTAGAGGCCATTACTGTACATTGGATGTATATTGTAGTGGATGCTTGGACATATATAGGGAGGACTTTCTTGCTCGACATGATAGTATGCTATCTGGTTGCTCTTTACCTTAACGTGTATACTGATTGTCTCTCCGTTACATGTTGGTAAAGCCCTTAGGATGTGTACTTGACTATCTGGACTATGATGCGGATCATACTAGTGGGGACAGATAGTCTATAAGTACATCCTTCAAAGTCCCTAGTCGTGGGTGTATCGAGACAGGGCATCGATATACCAGAGTAGACTAGCGTATACCTTCTCGACCCATACAGATGGGCGATGGATGATCCCATATCCATTGGTGTTTGACATCGGAGATGATATACGGGTGCTCAGTGGAGACTGGGTACACTGGACGGACTCGCCGAGAACTCCCAGATGGTATTATACCTCACGTCAGATGGCAGTTCTCTGGTGACACTGGTACAGAGTAGTCTGTTGACCCGAGATCGTCATAGAGTCTTGTGTGGTTCCCACTGTGCTTTGATTTCCATCTTACCACGTCTAAGAGGGCGTGCAAAACGGTGGTTTTTGGGTACAGTCCCGAGTCACATGGAGGCAATGAGCGATAGGAGGGGATTCGTCTCTCCCGGTATAGGGAGTTGATGTTGCGCTGTGTTCGATTGGCTATAACAGGAAATCCCTGGCCAGGGTTGCTGAGATTTACTGGTAAGTGTTACCAGTAGTTTCTCGAATTGTTATAGACCTCATATCGACACGATTTATCGAGCTATTGGGGTCTGACGTTTACCACCCCTAGGCAAGATATGCGACATATCAGACGACGAGACCGGACTGTACGGTAAGTGTTACTGGTTGGATTCACTGGAGTGTGAGCGGGCTTGCTCGTCGATCTTCTGATCGCTCAATACCCGGGTGGCCGTTACGTTTAGCAGACCGCTTGCGGCTTATGGGTGTTTGATATGATCATCACCTGCTACCGGCATATTGACGAGTCTTTAGAGTCCTACACAGAGGTTTCCTGGCTCAAGCGAAACGAAATAGGAGCGCATATGAGATATGTGCGGGACCGAGAATAATTCGTGTATATGATACCGTATTTTATTCTCGGGATGAATGTATCGATTGGTTGTATGCGATATAACCTAGTTATCGATTCAAGCGTTGATTCGATAAGCCGATACATTGATAATAGCCGGTTATATGCGATATGACCGGATCGTTAAATCAAGTGTTTATTTAATGATTTAATGCATAATTATATATTTGATATATTACTTTGCATTAACTAGTAATGGTTCACTTTAAATGGATTTTCTCACTTGATTTGTGCACATTGTATATGTGATATATTTTTGTGCACTTGATTATATCATGTTTGATGATACATGATTGCTAGGGTTTGTGTAAAGAGTTAAACCTTAGTTAAGTAAATGGTTAGGGTTATTATATATTTATTCATTCATTTAATGAATTGTTTATTTCATTTTGGCAAAAGGAAAATGGTGGCTAATTTTGTTCTTTGTTGAAGCTTCATGAAGCTTTGAATAAAGTCCACCATTTTTGTTTTATGCCTAACCTAACCATTCACCTAACTATAGTTTGCTCTCTACACATAACCATGGTTGGATTATGATAAGTTTGGATTTTCTTTTCTATTTTAAAATTAACTTATCATAACATTATTCTTCTTCTTCTTCATTTCTTCAAGTGAAAAAAGCTTGCCTCCATCAATGGCAAGTGATGGAAAAGAGTGAGAAATCCAAATCTAAAGTGAACCCACCACCTATTTCTTCATCCTCTACCTCTTGCCAAGTAGTAGAGTGTGTTTCCTTCACAAGTTTTCATGGCTTGGTGAAGGTGGAGCTTGATCTAGCGATGCCTCGACGTAGATCATCTTCGGCATGGATATCGACGACCTAGCTCGCCATTTCTCCGACGAAGCCGACGCTAGAGCCCGGGAATTCACTAGGACAGCGAGGGGACTTCGTTGCGGAGCTATGGAGATGGAGCACCGGATCTACAAAGGTTGTATTTCCGTTTCCTTTTTGTTAAGTTGTTAACTAGTTTTCATTTTCGCCTAGATTTCTAGCCAACGATCCGTAGTCGGGTTTCTCGGCACCTAGATTTTTTAAAATTGGCATGGTTGATGCCTTGTGAGACCTCTTGAGAGTGCCTAGGAACCGTACACCTGGGACAGGGGGAGCTTTGGTAGTAAGGAGATACCCCAACTTGTCATAAGTGATTGCCATTTTGACATTCCTGAGCCAATCTTTGTAGTTTGGCCCTTTCAGTATGTTTTTATCTAGTAGTAACTTAAGTCTAGTCATGATGTTTGGTCGCTGCAATTAGGAGAGAGAGAAGAAACACTTTAGCATGATGCTCTTACAAGTTTAGAGTGGTTTTTAATTTTTCTAAACAGGATGGCTCCCACTGTCTCTCGAATCCCTCCTCAAATCAAAAAGAAGGAATTAGTCAGGATCAATCTCACCGTACAATACTTGCTTAACCGTTCAGCCAGGCTAGTGTCGGTACTTCGAGGGAGGTTTTTCAACGCTTTCGCGAAGCTCCTTAATTAAATAACCTCTTTTCCCTTGGGGCGTAGCCCCGCTAACACCTTTCTAGACACCTACTTGGTTTATAGCATTAATCGTTAAGTGTGAAATTTCCCGAGGAGTAGCATATACTCACAGTAGGATCGGGATCCAAATATCATCGTGTGATAAAACTGAAGGAATCCTACCAGAATCATCACACTCCAAATGGTATGCAGCGCTAGCAAGTTTCAGGTTCTTTTGAAACTCCCGATATGGATTTTTGCCCCATGCTCTTATGACCTTGACTTTGGCTAACAAATCATAAGTCACATGTCAAGTTCTATCCGTCATTCTCCAGGTTAATTTGAACCCACCCGTACCTACCCTTGACTTTATCCAACAAGGCGGTACGAATGTCACAAACCAACGCATCTGTCTATGCTGCACATGAATACCCAATAGCTACCAATCACTATGCCTTGACTTTGGCCAACAAACATAGCTTGAATACTATTGACTATTCATGTGAAACGACGGAGGGCTACGAATGGTTTTGGCGAAACCGTGAACGTAGTGAACTTGATATAATCGATGGAACGAGATAGCTTTTAAAAGAAGTGGCTCAAGCTCCGCATTTAAAAGTTGGTTTTTGAAAAGAACCGAGTGGTTTTGAAAGTGTTCCAACGACTTTACTTTGGTTTATTTTCTTGCATTAATTCTTTTTAATGCGTCCCTTCATTTAATCCTACCATTGCAGAAAACAACCAAAATATGACGTACGCTTATGCCATCCGCATTCGCCACGGGGCCCCGTCATTACCCGTTAGGTTACTTAACTAACGACAGAGCGGGGGCTGGACTAGCGCGGATGCAAAACATAAGCAACGCCTAAATAGATATCATATATAGATATATTGCAATGATAGCCAATCTAGATCACAGATGAACATATTGGATATACTAGGAACCCGCATTCCGTACGAGCCTGTAACGGAAAGTGGATTACACGGTCGCGATGAATAGCCAATACCCCACCCTAGACCCCTACGGGTGCGGCAAACTACCCGCCAAATATCCGAAGCGGAGCAACCTCCCTCAACGACGTGAGTAGGCCACTCGGCATTTCGAGATACCCGGTAGTTTGTGCACCCCTCCTTGGGTCTATCTTAGGAGCAAAAACAGTAAAAGAAATTATACAATGAGGGCTACAACCTTATCCCGGTTGTGCGGCCAAATAAATAATATTACATCAATTACAAATTTACATGAATTGAAAGAAAAAGAAAAACTCTCATCTCACAACCCCCCGGCTATTCATCCGCGACAATCCAATGAATTCATATACACATACCATCAACATTACAGATCACAGATATGTATAACCCCCACTAATCGACGTATAGCGATTAGCAGATGTTCAATACATATAACATATCACAGATAGAAACCCGTTAGCTTAAGTCTTAAGAAGTTCGATCAAAATATGGATTTTTAAGCCCCAGAAACAAATTTTGCTTTCTAGAAAATCTGGGCTGAAAACACATACTGTAAAAATCCCAAAACACCCAACTGAATAAACTGCATGAAAAATCGCCCACGACCGAGTCAGCTCGGCTGCGGATCCGCGGCGAGAGCACGCTCCCGCCGCGGTTCCGCGGTGCGTTGATCGGTTCAGCGGACCATTTTTCTACAGTTTCTTATAAAAACCCTGAGCCGAATTTTAAGATAAGATTTATTATTTTTGGAACAGAAAACAAATTCGGCAGAAAGTTGATTTTTCGGGCGTGTTTCATGACTTTTTCTTCGATCGAACTTCTAGTTACTTTGCTAACATGTTAGATAGTGTTTAACTAGGCTCTGATACCACTGTAAGTCCACGTTGCCTCTCCCGGTACTTACGGGCTTGCGGAAATGATGAAAAACAATTTTTCTAGAGGTGGTAACATGGACTCAAAATACGGATCTTTGTTAAACAACTATCTAACAATCCTAAAAAGAGTTTTACCTACTCGGTTAGGTGGTTATACCTTAACTTGAACTCCTTCGTCTTCAACTCCTTGCGGTGGTCGGATCGGCCTCACCTCGTCGTCTCCTTGCGCCGAAGATGGATCCACCTGAAAGCTTCTACCTTTGGCTTCACTTCAAACTAGAAGAAAACTAGAACACTTGGTTTGCTAAACCTTGTGAACTAGGATGAGTAGAGGAGTGTATTGGGTTTTATCTCTATGGTTCTTGCCTCTCAACACATGAGACAAGTGAACCATAGACTAGAGAGAGAGCAAGAGGAAGAGGGAGAGCTCAAGCAAGAGAGAGAAAGCAAATGAGAGAATGAGCAAGCCTTTTGCCATCCATGCTCTCATAATCCAAAATCATGATAACTCATAATAGTAATTGAGTATTATGTGATGGTTCAAGTCAAAATGGCCATATCACTTCATGCACTCATTTTGCAAAAAGAAACAAACAAGCAATAGTCTTTGCCATGAAATGATAGCCATTGTAATGATGATGGTCAACTAGTCCAACCTGGTTAACCGGTCAACAAAGTCAACAAGTCAACAAACTCAACCCCTCAACAACCATGTCACTATAATACTTAATTAATATTATTGTTAATCATATTTCATATTCTCATTAGGGTTTTAGCAAAAGTCAACAGTCAACAGTCAACAACCCCAATGAGAATCCTCTGCCTCTGTCTCTCTGTCAACTGTGCATACACACCCGCATCCGCATTCCGAGGAACACGAATACAAACGAGATAAAACCAATCCCAAAACGTACACTAGGATCTGGCTTAAACCAAAGCCCGCTAGTGTTAACTGTCCGGACACTAAACGTGCACAAGTGCACGGATGTGACCGAACCCTGTCGCAAAACCATGCGACCTCTACTCTTTTGCCTAAAGGCGAATAGCTTTCTGTGTGGGACTCTAAAGACTCGACACTATGCTGGCAGTGGGTTTAACCATAGACCGCAAGCGGCACTAGCTGTGCGTAACGGCCCCCCAGGTATATGCCGATAAGAAGATGGACGAGGTGAAACCCATCTGAACTCCTACTGAGCCTGAATGTGACAATCTCCGTACAGTCCGGTCTGTTCGTCTAAGTACATCGCATGGCGGGCCTAGAGGGGCGGTAAACGTCAGTCCCCTAATAGCAGTACAAGTCGTGTCGGAGTGTAGCCCAGAACACCCTGAGATAACACTAGAAACCTACCAGTATATCTCGCTTGCCCTGGCCAGGGACTACTTGTGTAATGGCTCTCCTAGACACAGCGCGATGTCAACCCCCAATACCGGGAGAGATGAATCCTGTCTAACCGTCACTGCCTCCAAGTGATTCGGGACTGCACCCAACTACTACCTGTTTGCATGACTCCTTTGAGCCATGGTAGGGTAGTAATCAAAGTACAGTGGGAACACATTCGAGGCGAAGTGACAATGTCAAGTCAGCGGACTAAGCTGTACTCATGTCACCTGGGAACTGATAACTGATGATAGGTATAGTACCAACCATCAGTTCCCGACGAGTCCTGTCCACTGTACTCGTAACCTAATGAGCACCCGCATACTATCTCAAGTACGACGTACTGACGGCTGTGGGACAGACCGTCTCACCTGCTGGGATGAGAAGCGCATACGCTAGTCTACTCCGGAGTATCGATGCCCTGTCTCGATAGTCCTACGACTGCCATCACAACGCTGGTAATCAAGCAAAGATCCTAAGGGCTCCACTAATGTGTATAGGTGATATACTAAAAGAAACACATGTACACATTAAAGCAGAAACAAACCAAGTAGCATACTACCATTTTGACCAAGATTGTCTATACAACTGTGAATATCCCAAGCTTCCATTAAGTAATATACAAACTAGTATGATACAATAATGGCCTCTAGAGCATATACACTAACAGGACCTATGATGGCCGGCCCAATTTTCATCAAATGCCCTAAAATTTTGTGTGTGTTCATGATATATCCCATACATCAATCTGTACTTATTTAAAAAAAAATTTACAACTTTTTGAAATCGACAGTAAGCAGGTTTTGGCGATGCAGGTTTCGGAGTTGTTTCGGTTTCGTAATTCTAACAAAATCCGTATTTATTTCTAGCATGGCTCTGATACCACTGCAGGGTTACCCAAGACGACAACAAGGTTTCGGGAGGCATCGTCCATGCCAAATTAAAATTTTGCCGATTTATATAACCCTAGCATAGATCGTCTACTAGAAATATACGGAAAGATATATGCAAACACTTTGCAACATTTAGTGAGCAAGGAATACAACCTTTGTAGACCGGACCTTCACTTCAAATAGCTCCGTGTAGTAGTCCCCTCCACTGCGATCTCAAGCTCCAGACTCTAGAGAGGCTCCATTGAAAAAACGAACGTGCTTGCTTTAAAGACTTCGAGGCCGAAGATGATCTACGTCGGGGAGACACTAACTCAAGCTATTTCTTCACTAGGTCATGAACATTGTGAAGAGAACACCCTATACTACATGGCAAGTAGTAGAGGATGAAGAAGTAGGATGTGGGCTCACTTTAGAATTGGTTTTCTCACACTTTTTCTCATTCCACCATTAGAGCTAGTAAGCTTTTGAGGAGGAAGAAGATGAGGAATAAGAACTCTTGTGAATAATTCATCCAAATGAAAAATTATCCAAATGAATTATTCACCCATGGTTGAGTTAAGCCCTCATGCTTAACTCATATAGAGAATTAACCAAGGTCTAAGGTTAAGGGTTGGGTTAAGCAATATCTAAGGAAATGACAAAAGAGTGGACTTTGTTAATGTTTCTCAAAGCTTCTTCCAAGCTTGAGAACTTTGACTAAGTCTTGCTCTTTTGTTAAATCTTAAGATAAAATAAAAACCCTAATCTTAACCCTAATCATGGTATAAGTCTCATACACCCATCTAACATGTATCATCAACCATGACACAAAGCATGTACACAAACATACATATCACATATGTACAATGTGCACACAAAGTGAGAAAATAAATCTTAAGTGAGCAAATACTAGTTAAGGTAATGTAATATATCAAATATATAATTATACATTAAATTATTAAATCTACTCTTGATTTAATAATCCGTCTATAACCGACTTATATCATGTGTAACAACTTATAGAATTAACACTTGATCCAATAACCCGGCTATATCGCATACAACCGATCAATGTCATGAATCGCGAGAATAGAATACGGTATCTCATACTGTATCAATCTCGGTCCCGCACATATCACATAGGTGCTCCTACTCCATTTCGCTTGAGCCAGGAAACCCCTGTGTAGGACTCTAAAGACTCGTCAATACGCCGGCAGTAGGTGATGATCATATCAAACAACCACAAGCCGCAAGCGGTCTGCTAAACGTAACGGCCACCCGGGTATTGAGCGATCAGAAGATCAACAAGCAAGCCTGCTCACACTCCTGCGAATCCAATCAGTAACACTACCGTACAGTCCGGTCTCTTCGTCTGATATGTCGTATATCTCGTCTAGGGGTGGTAAACGTCAGACCCCAGTAACTCGATAAGTCATGTCGATATGAGGCTCATAACTGGTCGAGAAACTATTGATAACACTTACTAGTATATCTCTGAAGCTGCCTTGGCCAAGGACTTCCTGTTATAGCCAATCGAACACAGCGCAACATCAACTCCCTATACTGGGAGAGACGAAACCCCTCCTATCGCTCATTGACTCCATGTGATTCGGGACTGTACCCAAAGGACACCGTTTTGCACGCCCTCTTGGACGTGGTATGATAGAAATCAAAGCACAGTGGGAATCACACAAGACTCTATGACGATCTCGGGTCTACAGACTAACCTGTACCAGTGTCACCAGAGAACTGCCATCTGACGTGAGGTATAATACCATCTGGGAGTTCTCGGCGAGTCCGTCCAGTGTACCCAGTCTCCACTGAGCACCCGTATACTGTCTCTGATGTCAAACACCAATGGATATGGGATCTGTAAGTCCATGCTACCTCTCCCGGTACTTTCGGGCATGCGGAATTTGGTGAAAAACGATTTTCATAGAGGTGGTAACATGGACTCAAAACCGGATCTTTGTTAAACATCTAACTAACAACCTAACTACGAGTTGCTAACTACTCGGTTAGGGGGTTATACCTTTCTTTTTCTCGAACTCCTTCGTCTTCAAGCTTCGATGGTCGTCCGAATCGGCTTCTCCCCGTCGTCTCCTTGCGCCGAAGATAGATCCACCTGAAAGCTTCAACCTTTGGCTCCTTCTTCGAACTTTGAAGAAACTAGTTCACTCGGTTTGCCAAACCTTGTGAACTAGAGTGAGTAGAGAAGAGTTTTATGGTTCTTGGTTCTCAACTCATGAGACAAGTGAACCATAGAGTCAAGAGAGGGAGAGCAAGAGGAGGAAGATGAGAGCTCAAGAACAAGAGAGAGAATGAGCATGAAAGAATGAGAGAAGACTTTTCTCATTTGGCTCTCATAATCCAAAACCATCATCACAAAAATAATAATCAAGTATTGTGTAAAATGGTTCAAGTCAAAATGGCTAAATCATTTCATGCACTCATTTCTCACAAAAGAAACAAGCAAGTAAAAAGTCTTTGCCATGAAATGATATCCATTGTCATCATGATGGTCAACTAGTCCAACCTAGTCAACCGGTCAACAAAGTCAACAAGTCAACAAAGTCAACCCCTCAACAACCATGTCACCACAATACTTAATTAATATTATTGTTAATCATATATCATATTCTCATTAGGGTTGACATAAAAGTCAATAGTCAACAGTCAACGGTCAACAACCCTAATGAGAATCCTCTGCCTCTGTCTCTCCGTCAACTGTGCATACACACCCGCATCCGCGTTCCAAGGAACACGAATACATACTGGATAAATCCAATCCCAAAAGGTACACTAAGATCTGGCTTAAACCAAAGCCTGCTAGTGTAAACTGTCTGGACACTGTACGTGCACAAGTGCACGGATGTGACCGAACCCTGTCGCAAAACCATGCGATCTCTACTCTTTTGCCTAAAGGCGAATAGCTTTCTGTGTGGGACTCTAAAGACTCGACACTACGCTGGCAGTGGGTTTAACCATAGACCGCAAGCGGCACTAGCTGTGCGTAACGGTCCCCAGGTAGATGCCGACAAGAAGACTGACGAGGCGAAACCCATCTGAACTCCTACTGAGCCTGAATGTGACATTCTCCATACAGTCCGGTTTGTTCGTCTGATACATCGCATGGCGGGCCTAGGGGGCTGTAAACGTCAGTCCCCCAATAGCGGTACAAGTCATGTCGGAGTGAAGCCCAAAACACCCTGAGATAACACTGGAAGCCTACCAGTATATCTCGTTTGCCCTGGTTAGGGACTACTCGTGTAATGGCTCTCCTAGACATAGCGCGATGTCAACCCCCAATACCGGGAGAGACGAATCCTGTCTAACCGTCACTGCCTCCAAGTGCTTCGGGACTGCACCCAACTACCACCTGTTTGCACGACTCCTTTGAGCCGTGGTAGGGTAGTAATCAAAGTACAGTGGGAACACACTCGAGGCGAAGTGACAGTGTCAAGTCAGCGGACTAAGCTGTACTCATGTCACCTGGGAACTGATAACTGACGATAGGCATAATACCAACTAGTCAGTTCCCGATGAGTCCTGTCCAGTGTACTCGTAACCCAACGAGCACCCGCATACTATCTCAAGTACGACGTACCGACGGTTGTGGGACAGACCGTCTCCCACACTGGGATAAGAAGCGCATGCGCTAGTCTACTCCGGAGTATCGATGCCCTGTCTTGATAGTCCTGTGACCAGGGACCTGCATAAGGATGTGCTTATAGATTACCCAGCCCCACTAGTGTGACTTCCATCACAACGCTGGTAATGAAGCAAAGATCCTAAGGGCTCCACTAATGTGTATAGGTGATATACTAAAATAAACACATGTACACATTGAAGTAGAAACAAACCAAGTAGCATACTACTATTTTGAGCAAGATTGTATATACAAGGTGAATATCCCAAGCTTCCATTAAGTAATATACAAACTAGTATGATACAGTAATGGCCTCTAGGGCATATACACTAACAATCTCCCACTTGCACTAAGGCCATGTACTGGCGTATCGAAGACCTATCATCTCGATCAGCCGCTCGAACTGAGTCTGGGGCAAGGCCTTAGTGAATGGATCTGCAGTGTTATCTTCTAAAGCGACTCTCCGAACCTCGATCTCCTGGCGATCCACGATCTCCCTGATCAGGTGATACCGCCTCAAGATGTGTCTGGATCACTGATGGGACCTGGGTTCCTTCGCTAAAGCTATAGCCTCGTTGTTGTCGCAATACAGAGGTATTGGATCAACAATGGACGGAACCACCTGAAGTTCTTTCAAGAACTTCCTCATCCAGACAGCTTCTTTTGCGGCATCAGATGCAGCGATGTATTCCGCTTCCATCGTCGAGTCTGCAACGGTTTCCTGTTTGGAACTCTTCCAACACATCGCCCCTCCATTGAGGGTAAAGACAAAACCCGACATGGACTTGGAATCATCCTTGTCACTCTGGAAGCTGGAGTCAGCAAAGGCCTCGATCTGGAGGTCTTTTCCGCCATACACCAAGAACATCTCCTTAGTCCTTCTCAGGTACTTGAGAATGTTCTTTACCGCTATCCAGTGTTTCTCCCCAAGGTTTGACTGATACCGGCTTACCACACTCAGTGCATAAGCTACATCCGGTCTGGTACACAATATCGTATACATTATAGAGCCTACCGCAGAAGCGTAGGGTATAATAGACATGCGATCCCTCTCCAAATCAGTCTTGGGAGACATCTCTTTAGTGAGGGTGATCCCGTGACAAGCCGGTAGGTTACCGCGCTTGGAATCTTCCATACTGAATCTCTTCAGTATGGTGTCGATGTACCTGGACTGTGAAAGTCCTAATATCCTCTTGGATCTATCACGATGGATCCGGATCCCCAGGATGTATGAGGCATCACCCAGGTCTTTCATGGAGAACCTGTGTGACAAGAACCCCTTGACAGATTGTAGCATAGGAATGCCATTTCCGATTAAGAGAATGTCATCCACGTATAAAACGAGGAATACTACAGTTCTCGCTACAAATCTACTGTAGATGCATGGTTCATCTGGATTTTTGATAAAGCCAAATTCCTTGACCGTCTCATCAAAACAGATGTTCCAACTCCGCGATGCCTGCTTTAGTCCATAGATGGACTTAAGCAACTTGCACACCTTTCCGCTGCTCCCACTCTGAATGAAACCCTCTGGTTGGTCCATATAGACACACTCCTCTAAATTTCCATTTAGAAAAGCGGTCTTTACGTCCATTTGCCAGATCTCATAATCGTGGAAGGCAGCAATGGCAAGAAGGATCCGAATGGATTTCAGCATAGCCACTGGAGAAAAGGTTTCGTCATAGTCTAAGCCAGGTCTTTGACGGAAACCCTTTGCAACAAGTCTAGCTTTATAGGTCTCAACCTGTCCATCTACACCAATCTTCCTTTTGAAGATCCACTTGCATCCTACGGGTTTTACCCCGTCTGGAGCAATGTCCAACGTCCATACCTTGTTGGTGTACACAGACTCCATTTCGGTCCGCATTGCATCCAGCCATTTTACCGAGTCAATGCTCTGAACGGCCTGCTGGAAGCTAGTAGGCTCATCATAATCTATGATGCAATCCTCTCTATCCCCGTCTATGAGAAAACCGTAGTATCTCTCGGGCGGATGAGACTGCCTACTACTCCTGTGGAGCGGCATAGGAATGTCATGTTCTTTTGAACCCTCTGGTTCCACTAAGCTTTCAGTAATAGCTCGTGGTTCTGGAATTTCTTCCAGTTCTACTGTGCTCCCACTTATCTGGGTTTCCAAAAACTCAGTTTCCAAGAAGTAGGTGTTGGGGTAAAAATTTACACCCCGGTTGACCGAGTCAAAGTCAAGGTCAACCCCAAGCCAGGTGGGCCCAAGCCCGGGTCAAGTGGGCCCATGCCCAGGTCGAGTCCGAAACATGAAGCGACCGACCCTCCCCATGCTAAAATATAAATCATGTCATAAATAATTTTTATGTAATTTTTTATGCATGAATGTAAACAAAATGGGCATAAAGCCAATATTTTGTAAGCCCATGGCTTATGTGCAAAAATGAAATGGCACATGTGCCATGGGATGGCAAAATGCCATTTTGTGAATCCCAAGGGGCTATGTGTAAAATGTATGGCCTATAAAGGCAAAGATAATGAAATATCTCAACAACTTTTTTCTCTCTCCAAAAAAAAAGTTTCAGATCTGAGATCTTTCTTCCTTCTTCAAGGTTCCAAAACCTTCTTTTTTTCTTGAATTAAATCAAGAGTTTTACTCTTCCTTTTTCAAAACTAAATAGTTTCCCACCATAAAACCCATTAAGGGGAACTCAGATCTGCCATCAGATCTCAAAAAAGAGAGATTTTGACATTTCACATCCCTTGATCTTCAAGATCCAGCAAACAACAGGAGGAAGAAGAAGAACCCCTTCCATTAACCCCAAAACACATTCAGGAGTCCAACTCCTCTCTGATTTCTCTTTTGAGAAATCTTTTTTTTGAGGCTAAAAGCCTCTTATCCTCTCCAGCGCGCAGCGCAAGTGCGCAAAGCGCCCGCGTGCCGACACGTGGCGCGCGCGCTTGCGCAAGTGCGCAAAGCGCCCGCGTGCCGACACGTGGCGCGCGCGCGCTTGCGCACCTGCGCGCAGCGCTCTTGCGCAAAGCGCCCGCGTGCCGACATGTGGCGCGCGCGCGCTTGCGCACCTGCGCGCAGCGCTTATGCGCAAAGCGCCCACGTGCCGACACGTGGCGCGCTTGCGTCTGAGCGCACAGCACCTAAGCGCACAGCGCTCAAGGCGCTGGCCCCACGCATCCCTTGGATGCCTTTTCCCCCTCTTTTTATGTACATACATATACATATACATATGTATACAAATTCACACATATACATACTCCGCAACATTCTCCCCATCCAAAAAAATTTTCGGGCCGGGGCGCTGCCCCGAACCCCGCAAGGGGGCTGCTAGCCCCCTTGACCCCCAGCCCGCTATCCGGGTAGCGGGACCCCCGTAAAAACTCTGCGTGGCTCCCGATATATCCAAAACCCCCCTTTCAAAACAAAACACACGTACACTGCACATTGAGTTCGCATGACCAGTTTAACCCGTTAATCGGAGGTTCCCCCGCCCCAAAGGCGAGGGGTAATTAACGGCAGCTTAGTCCGCGGCTGCCTGAGATTCGGATCCCCACAATCATTAAACCCCGGCCTACCCTAGGCAGGGGGAATCTGTAGTACGCCTGACAAGCGCGCGCGTATTCCCATCTCACTGGGGTGACGAAAAACACCCTACAGGCTCTGGCACGCCCGGTGGGACTAATCTCTCCTCCCATATTTCGGGTTAAGCGTTCATGCGAACTCAATCAATATACATGTCTATATTTAAACTAAAATAATGCCTTTTCATGCAGGTTTTCAAACTCTCCAACAATGTCTCCAAGGACGATCTCAGCTCTCAGCACGACTCCTGTCTCCTACACGATGAGGATAGACTCTAGGACGGTCCTTCCGGCCAGTCTCGGGCGACAATGGGAGGAGCCGCTGCTACTATTCGGCTCTATTATGTTCATTCCAGTTGGCGCCATCCCAGCTCCTCAAGCCCCGGTAGCAGACAAACCGGTCTCGAAAGGCAGGAGACCAAATGTAGTGATCTCAAGGGTGCCCCAACCCAAACGCAAGTCGGTTTCTGAGCGACTTTTCTTGGCCCCAGCTGGGGGCAAGGCCATCAACACCAACAAAGCTACAACGCGTCCCGAGAAAGCTCCAGCAGTGACCTTGACCACTGCTCGATCGGGTGTCTTCTCTAAGCTCCACTCTGATCAACTCACAATGGCTTCCCGGGTAGCGGATGCCCGCCAAGCCTTCAAAATCGAGAAGCTGAGGGAGAAAAGGCTCAGATATAGAGCCAACAAAAGGGCTAGGGCTACTGCCAGGCTAAACCTCATGAGGTTCGAAGAACAGGGTTACCCTGCTAAAGATGAGGGGATGGCTGAATGTGTTATCCACACTGTCTACGTGGTGGGCACACGCAGCAAGAGCAAGGACGGGGCCACCACATCTCAAATCCAATCTGGCTTGAATGTGGTTGCCACTTCCCAAGAACAGCCGCCTCCGCTGGATGATGAAAACCCTCTCGATGAGGCTGATAGGCAGAGAGAGCCCTCAATTCATGAGGAGTCAGGCTCGGAAAGCGAAGATGAGCCAACTTTCCGTCCTAAGACCGCAGAGCAGCAACTTCTCCAAGAGCTCCGAAAACAGCTCAGAAGCAAAGATAAGGAGATGGCCAAGCTCTACTCAAAGATCGACGACTTGACAAATGTCGTCTTACGGCTTACGGCCCAACTTGCCTCTCAGCCGCCCAATCAAGCACAGGGCTCAGCTCATGAACCGGGAAACGGTGTCCCGAGACAGCCGACGCCCGTTCCCTCAAATCCAAAAGTGGGCGGACCGCATAAAAATCAGTCGCATCCTATCTCAGCAAATGTCTTGGCTACCGATGACAGTAGCCCGCTAACTCAAGATCAAATCATGAATTTGGTCAACAAAGTCAAAACCTTGGTAGCCAAAGCGCAAAAAGATATCAGCAGTAGTGGGAGACCATATCCTGCTCAATATGATCTGGTAGAATTTCCTAGCGGCTATGTCATCCCTAAATTCGGTAGATTTGATGGGACAGGAAATGCGAATCAGCACATCGCCCACTTCAAAGCCTCATGCGGGAATACTGGGGGCAATGATGCGCTTCTCCTTCACCAGTTCGTTAATAGCTTGACCGATGTTGCTTTCGACTGGTACGCGAGCATACCGGATGGCTCCCTTACTACTTTCGTCCACATGGAGTCTTTGTTTCGACAAAGATTCATGAGCGTCAGCGATAAGATCACTATTGCCGAGCTCGTAAGGACCAAGCCCAAGAACAACGAAAGCAGTACGGATTTTATAACCCGATGGCGCAATCTCTCCGTCAAATGTGAACCGCCGATAGAGTAGGACCAATCTGTCAGTCTCCTCGTCGGAAATCTCAACAACTGGATGGCCCCGTTTCTATGTACCGTGGGTCTCAAAACATTCCAAGAGCTGACCAGAAAAGTCCAGATGTTGGAACGCTCAAAGCAGGAGTCCTCCTCTGACTCCCAAAATAACAATAGGTCCTGGAGAAACCGAAAGGAAGAAAATCGCAAAGGCGGAGGTTCTGACGATACTGAATCTTTTAACACTTCGGCTAACCGAAATAAGCAAGGGATAAGCGGGCCTAGCGCCAACCAGCCTCGGAAGCCAATGTTCGGAAAGGGAGGAGAATCTCTACTGAAAGAGAAGCTGGATAAGGTCTATTCCTTCAGAAGGGACAAAATCCGTAAAATATTCAAAGACGCCCTGAAGAACGGTCTACAACTGCCAGAGTCAAAAAGACCGCAGGAAGCGAATAGGACCGACGACCCCAAATACTGCCCCTATCACAGAGTGATAGGCCATGCCATCGAGGACTGCTTCGTCTTCAAAGATTGGGTCGAAAAGCAATACAAGGCAGGAGAGATAGAACTGTCCAAAGGCGTGTTAACAAACAGTCAAGCTGCAACCGCCAATTTCATACAAACGGAGACCGAAGTTCTTCGTGAAACCGATTCTCTCAGGCATCTGCCTTTCTCTGAAAACAATCGACCACCACGTCATTAAACTGGGAACAATCGACCTCTAAGTCGTTAAACTGGGAATGTAAAAAAAAAATGTGTGTATATAAAAAAAAAAGTGTAAATAAAAGAAAAATAAAGAAAAGCCGAAATGATAGGGCAACTCGCAATTAAAATCAGCGAGTAAAAATAAAATTGAAAATAAAGCCGAAATGATGGGGCAACCGCGAATAAAAGCCGAAATGATGGGGCAATCGCGACCTTCGCGATAAGAAAAGCTGAAATGATAGAGCAATCGCGGTAAAATAAAAACAAAAACAAAACAAAAAAAACGGCGAATGATGAGTCGCTCCTGGTACCATATTCCAGTGCAGCGATGCAGACGCCAAACAAAAATCCAATTTCCCAAAATTCTTTCAGCCCTACGGCCAGTCCCCAAATTGACTACCGTATACAATCCACGGGCTCAAATAATTCTCAGCATACCCATGCCCCACCGCAACCACCAGTTACGCGGCTGTTCTCCGCCTTTGGAATTATGCTTCATTGGAAAGACCCACTCATGTGTCCTCACGATGCATGAGGAGAACAAGCCTTCGTGAGATCCTTACGACTCACCAAGGAAAAACACACTTAGGAGTCCTCACGACTCTTAAGGAGAAAATACACCTGCGGGATCCTTACGACTCGTAGGGAGAAAACGCTTTTATGGGACCCTCACGGCCCATAAAATTGAAAAGTCTTAGGTGATAGGGATCCAAACCTGTCTCCTAAGCCATCGCTCTCCAATCCCCAAGTGGCGAATGATGAGTCGCTCCTGGTACCATATTCCAGTGCAGCGATGCAGACGCCAACCAAATTCCAAATCCCAATCCCTAACGGCGAATGATGAGTCGCTCCTGGTACCATATTCTAATATAGCGATGCAGACGCCAACCAAATTCCAAATCTCATACCAACGGCGAATGATGAGTCGCTCCTGGTACCATATTCCAGTATAGCGATGCAGACGCCAACCAAATTCCAAATCTCATACCAACGGCGAATGATGAGTCGCTCCTGGTACCATATTCCAGTGCAGCGATGCAGACGCCAACAAAGTCCTGAAATGTTTCTGGCCCTACGGTCTGGATCATGCATCCTGCAAAACCGTATACAATCCATGGGCGTAAAACAATCCCAATCTCTCCCAAGTCCTCCCGGGGCAAATGATGAGTTGCTCCTGGCATCATTCCAGTGCAGCAATACTGATGCCAAACAAAAACCAATTCCCAAATCCTCTCAGGCAAATGATGAGTTGCTCCTGGCATTATTCCAGTGCAGCAATGCAGATGCCAAAACAAAAAAAATCCCCAAACCCTCTCATGACAAATGATGATTCGCTCCTGGTACCGTATTCCAGTGTAGCGATGCTGATGTCAACCCAAATCAAATAAAACCAACAACCTCTACGGCTGAATCATGCTCCGTCCCAGAATGCACCCCGTGTCGAAATCATGCTTCGCCTCGGAATATCTACCTTCCCTGCCGGAATTATGCTCCGCCTCGGAATCAAGTCAACCAACAAGCTCTGCGCCGGAATCATGCTCCGTCTCAGAATATACCCCGTGTCGAAATCATGCTTCGCCTCGGGATATTTGCCTCCCTTGTCGGAATTATACTTCGCCTAGGAATCTACCTCTGCATCAAAATCATGCTTCGGTCAGAATGTCTGCCGATCCTCGGAATGATGCTCCGATCTCTGGAATTATGCTCCGCAAATTGGAATGATGCTCCGATCCTTGGAATTATGCTCCGCAAATCGGAATGATACTCCGATCCCTGGAATCATGCTCCGCTCTTCGGAATGATGCTCCGAATCCTGGAATCATGCTCCGCTCATCGGAATGATGCTCCGCTCATCGGAATGATACTCCGATCCTTGGAATTATGCTCCACTCTTCGGAATGATGCTCCGATCCCTAGAATCATGCTCTGCTCATCGGAATGATGCTCCGATCCTTGGAATTATGCTCCGCAAATTGGAATGATGCTCCGCACATCGGAATGATGCTCCGATCCTTGGAATTATGCTCCGCAAATCGGAATGATACTCCAATCCTTGGAATCATGCTCCGCTCTTCGGAATGATGCTCCGAATCCTGGAATCATGCTCCGCTCATCGGAATGATGCTCCGATCCTTGGAATTATGCTCCGCAAATCGGAATGATACTCCGATCCCTGGAATCATGCTCCGCTCTTCGGAATGATGCTCCGAATCCTGGAATCATGCTCCGCTCGTCGGAATGATGCTCCGATCCTTGGAATTATGCTCTGCCTTTCGGAATGATGCTCCGAACCCTGGAATCATGCTCCGCTCGTCGAAATGATGCTCCGATCCCCGGGAATCATGCTCCCCGGGATGATGCTTCGCCTCTGGAATGATGTTCCACCTCGAAGTTCAGCTTCAAGATCCATCAATTTCATGCACACAACTCAAATGTGCGGTGTGCATTTATTGATGGGGGGCACTTTGTTGGGGTAAAAATTTACACCCCGGTTGACCGAGTCAAAGTCAAGGTCAACCCCAAGCCAGGTGGGCCCAAGCCCGGGTCAAGTGGGCCCATGCCCAGGTCGAGTCCGAAACATGAAGCGGCCGACCCTCCCCATGCTAAAATATAAATCATGTCATAAATAATTTTTATGTAATTTTTTATGCATGAATGTAAACAAAATGGGCATAAAGCCAATATTTTGTAAGCCCATGGCTTATGTACAAAAATGAAATGGCACATGAGCCATGGGATGACAAAATGCCATTTTGTGAAGCCCAAGGAGCTATGTGTAAAATGTATGGCCTATAAAGGCAAAGATAATGAAATATCTCAACAACTTTTTTCTCTCTCCAAAAAAAAAGTTTCAGATCTGAGATCTTTCTTCCTTCTTCAAGGTTCCAAAACCTTCTTTTTTTCTTGAATTAAATCAAGAGTTTTACTCTTCCTTTTTCAAAACTAAATAGTTTCCTACCACAAAACCCATTAAGGGGAACTCAGATCTGCCATCAGATCTCAAAAAAGAGAGATTTTGACATTTCACATCCCTTGATCTTCAAGATCCAGCAAACAACAGGAGGAAGAAGAAGAACCCCTTCCATTAACCCCAAAACACATTCAGGAGTCCAACTCCTCTCTGATTTCTCTTTTGAGAAATCTTTTTTTCGAGGCTAAAAGCCTCTTATCTTCTCCAGCGCGCAGCGCGCGCGCGCGCTTGCGCAAGGGCGCAAAGCGCCCGCGTGCCGACACGTGGCGCGCGAGCTTGCGCAAGTGCGCAAAGCGCCCGCGTGCCGACACGTGGCGCGCGCGCGCTTGCGCACCTGCGCGCAGCGCTCTTGCGCAAAGCGCCCGCGTGCCGACACGTGGCGCGCGCGCTTGCGCACCTGCGCGCAGCGCTTATGCGCAAAGCGCCCACGTGCCGACACGTGGCGCGCTTGCGTCTGAGCGCACAGCACCTAAGCGCACAGCGCTCAAGGCGCTGGCCCCACGCATCCCTTGGATGCCTTTTCCCTCTCTTTTTATGTACATACATATATATATACATATGTATACAAATTCACACATATACATACTCCGCAACATTCTCCCCCTCCAAAAAAATTTTCGGGCCGGGGCGCTGCCCCGAACCCCGCAAGGGGGCTGCTAGCCCCCTTGACCCCTAGCCCGCTATCCGGGTAGCGGGACCCCCGTAAAAACTCTGCGTGGCTCCCGATATATCCAAAACCCCCCTTTCAAAACAAAACACACGTACACTGCACATTGAGTTCGCATGACCAGTTTAACCCGTTAATCGGAGGTTCCCCTGCCCCAAAGGCGAGGGGTAATTAACGGCAGCTTAGTCCGCGGCTGCCGGAGATTCGGATCCCCACAATCAATAAACCCCGGCCTACCCTAGGCAGGGGGAATCTGTAGTACGCCTGACAAGCGCGCGCGTATTCCCATCTCACTGGGGTGACGAAAAACACCCTACAGTAGGCATGACGAGAAACAAGAACTTTTTGTTCCTCTTCGCAGTAGAAGAAATATCCCTTGGAGTTCTTTGGATATCCCACGAACTTACACTGTACTGAGCGTGCCTCGAGCTTGTCCACATGCTGCTTTTTAACAAAAGCTGGACATCCCCATGTCTTAATGTGCTTAAGATAGGGTCTCTTCCCACACCACATCTCATATGGTGTAGTAGGCACGGTCTTAGTTGGAACTCGGTTCAAAAGGTATGCAGCTGATTCTAGCGCATACCCCCAGAATGATCGCGGTAACTCAGCGTTACTCATCATGGACCATACCATATCCAATAGGGTGCGGTTCCGTCTCTCCGATACACCGTTATGTTGCGGAGTGTATGGAGGAGTAAGCTGAGAGAGAATTCCATTCTCTTTTAAATAGTCCAGGAACTCGGCACTTAAGTATTCACCACCTCGATCCGATCTTAGAATCTTGATACTTTTGCCGGTTTGTTTTTCTACTTCATTCTTATATTCCTAGAATTTTCCAAAGGCTTCGGACTTATGTTTCATTAAGAAGACATAACCGTACCTTAAAAAGTCATCCGTAAAAGTAATGAAGTAAGAAAAACCGCTTCGCGCATGTGTAGACATTGGACCGCACACGTCGCTGTGTACGAGTCCCAAGAGCTCGCTCGCTCTAACTCCGTGTCCAGTGAACGGAGACTTTGTCATCTTTCCTTTGATACAGGATTGACAAGTGGCATACGATTGATATTCGAATGGATTCAAATATCCTTCTGTATGTAACTTTGTCAACCTTCTCTCATTGATGTGACCCAGTCTACAATGCCATAAGAAAGTCTGATTTATTTCCGGAGACTTTCTTTTGTGTGTATTCTGGACATTGAAAATCTGTGGTTGGTTTAATACGTATATACCATTGCTCAATGTACCTGACCCAATCAGAACTTGATTAAGGTGAATGTTTACAACATTGCTTACAAATGCAAATTCATAACCTTCTTTAGAAACCAAAGATACAGAAATGATATTACAAGTTGCGTTGGGTACAAAAAAGCAATTACGCAAAACCAAAACATGTCCATCTGACATTCCCAGGTGATAGTCCCCCACGGCTTTAGGATCCATGCTAGCTCCGTTCGCAACTCTGAGGGTCATGTCACCTGCTTTCAAAACACTACGGTTTCTCAACGCCTGCAAAGAATTACAGATATGAGATCCTGATCCGGTATCCAATACCCAGGAAGTAGAGTTTATTGAAAGACAGTTTTCAATAACATACACACCTGAAGCTGAAGCTGCAACCTGCTTCAATTCCTGTGTTCTGGCCTTCCAGGCCCTGCAATCATTCTTCCAGTGTCCTTTCTTATGACAATAGAAGCATTCTTCCTTATCCACAAGCTTCCCCGCTTTCTTTGTTGCTTTAGCTTTTCCCTTCGTATCCACTTTAATAACACCGCCCCTTGGTTTGGCGGGGGCTTTCTTCTTCTTTCCCTTGGCTTTCGCCTTGGACCTAGAAGAAGATGATCCTCCTACAAACAAAGTGGATGTTTCCCTACCTTTCTGTAGGGTGCCCTCTGCGCTCCTCAGCATGTTGAGGAGCTCTGAAAGTTCAACTTCTTTTTCTTGTAAGTTGAAGTTCAGTATAAATTGGGCGTAAGTGGAAGGAAGGGACTGGAGAACTAAGTCCGTATAGAGCTCACTCTCCAATGTGGTCCCTAGGTCCGCGAGCTCCTCAATGTAGCCGATCATCTTAAGCACGTGTTCTGCTACTGATGATCCGACGGCCATCCTTGCCGAAAATAACTTTTTCGACGCTTCGTATCTTGCGATACGAGATTGCTCTCCATACAGTTCTTTTGTATGAAGAAATATGGATTCCAAGTCCATATTCTCGTGCCTCCTCTGATGTTCATTGTCCATAGAGGCAAATACGAGGCAATTGGCCTTCGCGCTATCAATCTCCCAAGTCTTACGGATTTCCTTATCCGCGACGCTGGAAGTGGGACCAGGGACAGGGGGAGCTTTGGTGGTAAGAAGATACCCCAGCTTGTCGTAAGTGATTGCCATTTTGACATTCCTGAGCCAATCTTTGTAGTTTGGCCCTGTCAGTATGTTTTTATCTAGAAGTAACTTAAGTGCAGTCATGTCGATTGGTTGCTGCAATTAGGAGAGAGAAGAAACACTCAGCTTGATGCTCTTGCAACTTTAGAATGTTTTTTAGTTTGTCAAAACAGGATGGCTCCCACTGTTTCTCGAATCCCTCCTCAAACCATAAAGGAAGAATTAGTCGGGATCAATCCCACCGCACAATACTTGCTTAACCGTTCAGCCAGGCCAGTGTCGGTACTTCGAGGGAGGTTTTCCAACGCTTTCGAGAAGTTCCTTAATTAAATAACCTCTTTTCCCTGGGGGCGTAGCCCCGCTAACACCTTTCTAGACACCTACTAGGTTTATAGCATTGATCGTTTAGTGAGAAATTTCCCGAGGAGTAGCATATACTCACAGTAGGATCGGGATCCAAATATCATCGCGTGACGAAACTGAAGGAATCCTACCAGAATCATCACACTCCAAATGGTATGCAACACTAGCAAGTTTCAGTTCTTTTGAAACTCCCGATGTGGATTTTTGCCCCATGCTCTTATGACCTTGACTTTGGCCAACAAATCATAAGTCACATGTCAAGTTCTACCCGTCGTTCTCCAGGTTAATTTGAATCCACCCGTACCTACCCTTGACTTTGGCCAACAAGGCAGTACGACTGTTCCAAACCAACGCATCTATCTATGCTGCACATGAATACCCAGTAGCTACCAATCACTATGCCTTGACTTTGGCCAACAAACATAGCTTGAATAGTATTGACTATTCATATGAAACGACGGAGGGCTACGAATGGTTTTGGCTAAACCGTGAACGTAGTGAACTTGATATAGTCGATGGAACGAGATAGCTTTTAAAAGGAGTGGCTCAAGCTCCGCATTTAAAAGTTGGTTTTGAAAAGAACCGAGTGGTTTTTCGAAAGTGTTCCAACGACTTTTGCTTGGTTTATTATCTTGCATTAGTTCTTTTAATGCGTGATATTCTTGCATTAGTTCTTTTAATGCGTCCCATCATTTAATCCTACCATTGCAGAAAACAACCAAAATATGACGTACGCTTATACCATTCGCATTCGCCACGGGGCCCCGTCATTACCCGTTAGGTTACTTAACTAACGACAGAGCGGGGGCTGGGCTAGCGCGGCTGTAAAACATAAGCAACGCCTAAATAATATCATATATAGATATACTGCAATGATAGCCATTTCAGATCACAGATGAACACATTGGATATACTAGGAATCCGCAATTCGTACGAGCCTGTAACGAAAAGCAGATTACACGGTCGCGGTGAATAGCCAATACCCCACCCAAGACCCCTACGGGTGCGGCAAACTACCCGCCAAGTACCCGAAGCGAAGCAACCTCTCTCAACTCCGTGAGTAGGCCACTCGGCACTTCGGCATACCCGGTAGTTTGTGCACCCCCTCCATGGGTCTATCCTAGGAGCAAAAACAGTAAAAAGAAATTATACAATGACGGCTACAACCCCGACCCGGTTGTGCGGCCATACAAATAATTATTACATCAATTTACAAATTTACATGAATTGAAAGAAAAGAAAACTCTCGTCTCACAACCCCCGGCTATTCACCCGCGACAATCCAACATATTCATATACACATTCCAATAATATTACAGATCACAGATTTGTATAACCCCAACTAATCGACATATAGCGATTAGCAGACGTTTAATACAAATATCACATCACAGAAAAACCCGTCAGCTTAAGTCTTTTAGAAGTTCGATCAAAAATACGGATTTTCAGGACCCCAAAAATAAAATTTTCGTTCTGGAAAATCTGGGCAGAAAATATAGATTCCAAAAATCCCAAAATACCCCTATGAGCAAACTGCAAAGAAGAAACCCCATGACCGAGTCAACTCGGCCGCGGAACCGCGGCGCTTTGATCGAGTTAGGGGGTCAAATTTTTGCAGTTTCTTCAGAAAACCCTAAGTCGATTTTTGGTGTATCTCAAAAAAATTTTCCAGCACTTTTAAAATCGACAGAAAGTTTAAAAAACGGGGTTCGTTTTGCGACTTTTTCTTTGATCGATCTTCTAGCTACTTTGCTAACATGTTAGATAGAGTTTAACTAGGCTCTGATACCACTGTAAGTCCATGCTACCTCTCCCGGTACTTTCGGGCATGCAGAATTTGGTAAAAAACGATTTTCATAGAGGTGGTAACATGGACTCAAAACCGGATCTTTGTTAAACATCTAACTAACAACCTAACTACAAGTTGCTAACTACTCGGTTAGGGGGTTATACCTTTCTTTTTCTCGAACTCCTTCGTCTTCAAGCTTCGATGGTCGTCCGAATCGGCTTCTCCCCGTCGTCTCCTTGCGCCGAAGATAGATCCACCTGAAAGCTTCAACCTTTGGCTCCTTCTTCGAACTTTGAAGAAACTAGTTCACTCGGTTTGCCAAACCTTGTGAACTAGAGTGAGTAGAGAAGAGTTTATATGGGATTTTATCTATGGTTCTTGGTTCTCAACTCATGAGACAAGTGAACCATAGAGTCAAGAGAGGGAGAGCAAGAAGAGGAAGATGAGAGCTCAAGAACAAGAGAGAGAATGAGCATGAAAGAATGAGAGAAGACTTTTCTCATTTGGCTCTCATAATCCAAAACCATCATCACAAAAATAATAATCAAGTATTGTGTAAAATGGTTCAAGTTAAAATGGCTAAATCATTTCATGCACTCATTTCTCACAAAAGAAACAAGCAAGTAAAAAGTCTTTGCCATGAAATGATATCCATTGTCATCATGATGGTCAACTAGTCCAACCTAGTCAACCGGTCAACAAAGTCAACAAGTCAACAAAGTCAACCCCTCAACAACCATGTCACCACAATACTTAATTAATATTATTGTTAATCATATATCATATTCTCAATAGGGTTGACATAAAAGTCAATAGTCAACAGTCAACGGTCAACAACCCTAATGACAATCCTCTGCCTCTGTCTCTCCGTCAACTGTGCATACACACCCGCATCCGCGTTCCAAGGAACACGAATACATACTGGATAAATCCAATCCCAAAAGGTACACTAGGATCTGGCTTAAACCAAAGCCCGCTAGTGTAAACTGTCCGGACATTGTACGGGCACAAGTGCACGGATGTGACCGAACCCTGTCGCAAAACCATGCGACCTGTCGCAAAACCATGCGACCTGTCGGAAAACCATGCGACCTCTACTCTTTTGCCTAAAGGCGAATAGCTTTCTGTGTGGGACTCTAAAGACTCGACACTACGCTGGCAGTGGATTTAACCACAGACCGCAAGCGGCACTAGCTGTGCGTAACGGTCCCCAGGTAGATGCCGACAAGAAGACTGACGAGGCGAAACCCATCTGAACTCCTACTGAGCCTGAATGTGACATTCTCCGTACAGTCCGGTCTGTTCGTCTGATACATCGCATGGCGGGCCTAGGGGGCGGTAAACGTCAGTCCCCCAATAGCGGTACAAGTCGTGTCGGAGTGAAGCCCAAAACACCCTGAGATAACACTGGAAGCCTACCAGTATATCTCGTTTGCCCTGGCCAGGGACTACTCATGTAATGGCTCTCCTAGACACAGCGCGATGTCAACCCCCAATACCGGGAGAGACGAATCCTGTCTAACCGTCACTGCCTCCAAATGCTTCAGGACTGCACCCAACTACCACCTGTTTGCACGACTCCTTTGAGCCGTGGTAGGGTAGTAATCAAAGTACAGTGGGAACACACTCGAGGAGAAGTGACAGTGTCAAGTCAGCGGACTAAGCTGTACTCATGTCACCTGGGAACTGATAACTGACGATAGGAATAATACTAACTAGTCAGTTCCCGACGAGTCCTGTCCAGTGTACTCGTAACCCAACGAGCACCCGCATACTATCTCAAGTACGACGTACCGACGGCTGTGGGACAGACCGTCTCCCACACTGGGATGAGAAGCGCATGCGCTAGTCTACTCCGGAGTATCGATGCCCTGTCTCGATAGTCCTGCGACCAGGGACCTGCATAAGGATGTGCTTATAGATTACCCAGCCCCACTAGTGTGACTGCCATCACAACGCTGGTAATCAAGTAAAGATCCTAAGGGCTCCACTAATGTGTATAGGCGATATACTAAAATAAACACATGTACACATTGAAGTAGAAACAAACCAAGTAGCATACTACTATTTTGAGCAAGATTGTATATACAAGTTGAATATCCCAAGCTTCCATTAAGTAATATACAAACTAGTATGATACAGTAATGGCCTCTAGGGCATATACACTAACAGGATCATCCATCGCCCATCTACATTGGTCGAGAAGCTATACGCTAGTCTACTCTGGTATATCGATGCCCTATCTCGATACAGCTACGACTAGGGACATTTGAAGGTTGTACTTAGCGACTACACTGTCCCCACTAGTATGATATGCATCATAGTCTTGGTAGTCAAGTGCTCATCTATGGGCTTTATCAACAAGTAACACAGAGACAATCAGAGTACATGTTAAGATAAAGAGCAACCAGATAGCATACTATCATGTAGAGCAAGAAAGTCCTCCCTATATATGTCCAAGCATCCACTACAATATACATCGTATGTATAGTAATGGCCTCTAGGGCATACATATCACTAACACATATTATATTATCAGTTTGCATTTGATAGATTATCGCAGTACGTGCATACCTGCGATTACCTGCATGATGTTATTTACTATTCACGAGTTGGAAACTCACCCCCATTGTGCCACAGTGATTTTAAGGTTGCCCCTCAGAGTAGTCGCGGCAGGGCTTCTTCTTATTATATCTTTTTGCAGCGGATACCGCTAGGCTGGCTGTGAGCCATTTTGCTATAGGTGGGTTTTGCGGTTATCCGATGATGTTCTTTGTATATCTTATTGTATCTAGTACTCTCCATCTACTACTTCATGTATTGACTTAGAGACGAGATGTGAGGACGATATTGTATCTTATTGTATCTAGTACTCGTGTGAGCCGGCTTTTATTATGTAGTTTTATCTTTTATGTTGTTCCCACCCTATAGTGTCTATTTCTTCGCTACGGCGTCGTATATCTGCTTGTGGTGGTTGTTTCCGTCTTTGGGCGTGGTTTGCTCCCGTTTGGGGATGCTTTATTTATATCACATGTTGCTTTACTATTATATTAAGTTTGTACCCGTTTCGGGGCTAGTTTTTACAAAGAAGGTGCTGCCAAAATTTTTAAGAAAATAAACCTGAGCTTTAAAGATTTTTACTCGAGATTCCCAAAGTTTTTAACAATGTTCTTATCACTTACTACTTTCGATGGTTTAGATTTCTGGGTTTTCGGCTTACTTAAATTGCGTTACACCTGTAGACGTTACATGGTTTAAGTACCATCACGTACCAAATTTCGGGTCGTGATAGGGAAGCTTAGTCCCAGATTTGTGGGTCCCTTCGAGATTCTCGAATGTATCGGCACAGTTGCTTATCGTTTGGCTCTTCCACCAAGTTTCTTAGATGTTCATCCCGTGTTCTACGTATTGATACTCCGCAAGTACCTTCATGACCCCCTCTCATGCAATTCAGCACCAGACGATCCAGCTGGAGCGCGACTTTCCTTCACCGAGCAGCCGATAGTCATTCTGGATCGGCAGGTGAAGAAACTGAGGTCTAAGGTCATACCGTCTGTAAAGGTTCTTTGGCGTGGCCCGAACAGTGAAGATGTCACGTGGGAAGCCGAGGACGAGATGAGGAAGAAATATCCTCATCTTTTCGATGGTTCGTGCAGTTAGATTTTAAATTCGGGGACTGAATTTCTTTAAGAGGGAAGATTGTAACGTTTTAAAAATCGTTTAGATTAATTGTTCGATAATTAGTAATACAACACATGATTTCCGTAAAACCTATTTATAATTATTTTTTCACATAAACACAATTATACCTACTTTAATTATGTAATGTTTTATGTATGGGTGTTTTGTTAGTTACTTATTTAATTGCTAGTTTATTTAATTATTTTCCTCAAGTATTTATTTTAAATATTATTTTAATCATGCTCTTACACATTTAATTAGTGTTAATTACAAATTAGTAAGTGTTAGTTACATATTAGTGCATCATGTCAACTTAACACTTATTTGATAACATGTTCTTTCTTTCTAAACTTTTCTAAATAGTTCTAGATGATTCTAAGATAAAGAGGAAAATAATTAAAGGAAACTAATTAAAGATAAAGAGGTATGGTGTGTGTGGGGGGTATGGTCACCTCTCTCTCACATACCCTCACTCTCTCCCCCACCTCACCAAAAGAAACGCAGCCCCTCCCATTCTTATGGCTAGCCGAAACTGCAGCCCCTTCCTCTATTTTCTTCTTCTTCTCATTTCAAAAAAAACCTCATTTTCCCATTTAAAAAATCCACTAAATTAACTCTAATTTCTAGTTAAATCTTTACAAAATTTTCTTGTTCAAATCTAAACTTGGATCTTGAAGCAAGATAGCATTTTGGGAGGCCAAGTTAGCAAGTTAGATCGTCAAATTTCTTGAGGTATAAACCATAACCCAATGGTTACTTTGTTGATTAATTGCTTTAATCTAATTTTAATTAGGTGTTAATATGGTTTTATTTGTAAGATTTGAGTTTTAAAGGGAAGGGTTTGGGTTCAAGTTAATGTTTTTACCACTTAATTAAGTTAGCTAAGTGTAGTTTGTTCTTTGCTAAAGTGGCTTTTAATTACTTTAATTAGGACTTCATGTAATTAAATTAATTATTAGTGTGTGTTTAAGTGAGATTATATTTAATTAAGTGTTGCCTGGCTTGAGTAGAATATTCATGTGCGATTAGTGGCTACTAGACTTGCTAATCCATCTAGTTTGCACTAAAATAACTTAAGGTTGCTTACTCGGTTTTTTAAAAGAAAAGGGTTTTAATTAAGTTTGAGGTTGTGGTGATCTACGACCTATTTCACTAAATATTAGTGCAATTTGAATGCGCAATTAGTGTGATTAAATTCTAGTTGGGGTGTTTGCTACGCATAGCAACCCCTAATTGTGGTTTGTGGCGATGTCACGCGCGTGTTTGTGCACCAGGTGCATGCTCGTCTTGCTAGTACGCGTTGGTTGTCTTGTATCGTTATGTGTCCGCGTCTATTTAAATATTTAACCTCATATATACTATTTGTGCGATTCTTGGATCGGTTGCGGAGACGTCGGGTGCGGCAAAGAAAGGAAAAGCTGTGATTGGATCAGATTAGCTTAGGCGTCCCGGTGAGTGGATGTACACATCCATACGGGGGTCGTCTAGATGGCGTAAGGGCTCGATAGTTAGAATTTTTAGTAGTTCTTGCATCTATATGCTTTGCCTCAAAGCATTCATAGCATGGCATTGCATCTTCTTACACATGATGTTATTACTTAGGACACTTGCACCATTATCATTGGTTCATACCGCACGTGCACTATTTATGCGAACACATACGCCATTGGTAATTGCTATGTCACGAACACTATAGACTTACATAAATCAGTATGTGAGTATTTGCATCATATATGATATGTAAACTTGTAGTTGTATATTCATTTCATCAGGATGGATATGTAGGATTTCAAGTCATGTATATACCTCATTGCATCATCATTCATACATGGTTTTCTAGTCATACATCGCATGGCATATTATTGATATCATAGACATTCATCATTACTGACATGTTCATATATTGTGATTCTTCTTAGAGATTTCAATGTTTATGAGATTTATGGATTTTGGGGATAACCGCAAGAATTTTATAAACCTATTATCATTTTAAAAATGCTAGTTGCGGTTTTATCATGATATGATGTATGTAGAGACCGCCATGAGTTTTCCTGATTTCAGTTGGTTTTCGACACATGATTCGAGGAGTAGGATGAACCGTCTCGGGTACATGGTGGACCCGGTGAGGTACCCCGGGGCGAGAAGCTCTAGTTGTAGACGATGAGCCTGGCAGGGGAGCATGACCTACCTGTTATGATAATTGGCTTAGCGGTTATCCGGAGGATACCGACCGGAGTTGTGGGATGTGACAGAGTGAGAGCCGATCTGAGAGACGGCTATTGAGATATTGAGATATTAAGGTATTGAGATATTGAGATACATATATTGTGTCGATGCTTGACATAGATTTTCTGTCGATTTCATTGATGATACTCCAGCTATATTATACAAAGGTTTTACTGAGATATGGATATGGATTTTCTCATACCAGATATATCCGGATTTCGTGTTGATTATTCATTCATGTCGCATTCATACTAGCGCATCGCATTATAATTTTATATGTAGGTTGTGACGCATTTGCGTGCATGTTTTCGATAGCCTTATTTGATGTTACTTACTACTCACGAGTTGGCAACTCACCCCCGTTGTGCCACAGTTTCTTGCAGGACCGACCCGTCAGTATAGTAGCGATGGGCATATTTCTTCTTCTACTTTCTTTGCATCGACTTGCTTGTAGGTGGGTTGTGAAGATATTATTTGATTCTACCATGTATATTTATTTTGTATCTAGTATACTCCATCGACCCCTTGTATATTGGACTAGACAGTGAGATAGTGAGACTTGTATTTTTGGTATCTGGTGTCGAGCTCGTGTGAGCCGACTTATATTTTTGGTTTCTGTTTTCTTGCTTTAAAATGTTGGTTTCATTCTTGGATGATATGTCTTACATGTGGTTGTGATTCCGCCGTTCAGCGAAGAGCTAGCTCCCATTTGGGGATGCCTTTGTTCATTACTTGTATATATTCATGTTTGTACCCGTTTGGGGACACTATTTACAAAGGAAACTCTGCCGAAATTTTTATAAAAACTTAAGCTTATTATAAAGACTTTCAAAGTTGTCTTCTATGTTAACTTAACTTTTAAACAAGTTTTCCTTCACTCTATTTTCTTTAAATGGTTAAGATTTCTGGGTTTTAGCTTACTTAGATTGCGTTACGCCTCTAGACGTTGCGTACTTTAAGTGCCAGTCATGTTCTACATATTCGGGTCGTGACAAAGTTTGTATCAGAGCGATAGGTTTTACCTTTCTGAGTGTAGGATGGCCCTTGGTAGATGGAGTAGGTAACTTAAGCAGAGTGACGTAGCGTGTGTATGTTCCGCGGCACACTTACGATACGGTACTCCTCCTAAGTGACCTTAGGATATATATAATTGCTTGTACTTCCTTCCTTTATTCCGTATGTCATCATGTTTCGATCACAATGTTCTTATCAATCCTGTTTCTTACTCCATCCACTATATCGCCGATGACTATGAGGTCCCAGAGGGCTGCCGCCGGGGATGAGATTAGAGCGGGCTCTTCTGAGACGAGGACCGATTAGGGCAGTACGTCTATCCCTCAAGGACAGAGTGATCCGCCTTCTCCAGGCTGGATAGTTAGGTTGGAGTCGAGTATTCAGGACTTACGACAGATGGTTGGATCGTTAGTTGAGGCTAACCGAGCTCCGAAAGCCAATGATATCCCTCCTACTGAGGGGACTGTGATTGTACCTGCTGCTCAGACAGTTGTTCCTATTGTTACCGAGATTATTTCCATATCCTTACAGGAGTTTATGAGGATGAAGCCTCCAGTTTTTACCGGCACAGATGCAGCGGAGGATCCGCAGACATTCCTCAACATGATGGTTAGGATTTGTCGCTCACTGAGATATTCTGACGAGAGATGGGTTGATCTTGCGAGTTTTCGTCTAGAGGGTCTTGCTCAGATGTGGTGCAAGTCAGTTGAAAGCGTCCGAGCTACAGGTCTACATCCTATGACTTGGGATGAGTTCACCGCTGTATTTCTTGCTCGTTTCCTTCCAGAGAGCGTTCGAGATGCTCGAGCTCGTAGTTTTGAGTCTTTGCACAAGACTCCAGGGATGACGGTTTCCGAGTAAGACATTCAGTTTATTCAGCTGTCCCGATATGCTCCTTACCTGGTGGACACGGAAGAGAAATGCATAAAGAGGTTTGTGCGAGAACTTGACATGCAGTTATTTCTTTCCATCGGCGCCCAGCATTTCGACACTTATGCAGCAGCTATGGACGCGGTCTTACTGTTGGAGGAGCGCATTTCTGATACTTCGGTCGTTTCTGGACTGAAGTGGATTCGTACCGGCATGCCAGCTCAGAGGCGGTTAGGACAGGTTCTTTCCGGGAGATGGTGGTGGCAGAGGCATAGGACAGCCGGCTACTAGTGGGGGACAGGCCTGAGTGTTCGCTTTGACTCCGCAGGAAGCGCAGGCATCCAATGTCGTTGTGATAGGTACTCTTCCAGTATGTTCTTTCGACGCGTGTGTATTATTCGATTCAGGTTCCACACATTCTTATGTATCTACACACTTTGCACCGAGGTTGGGCCGAGAGTCGTCCTTGCTAGATCAGCCACTCGTTATTATTACTCCGGTAGGCGAGTCTTTTATTGCTTGATATGTGTTTCGTTCGTGTTCTGTTCATATCGGGGAGTGGGATTCTTCGGTTGATTTGATTCTCCTCGATATGTTGGATTTCGATGTTCTTCTGGACATGGATTGGCTAGCCACGTGTTATGCATCCGTGGACTGCCACGAGAAGGCAGTCAGATTTAGTTTTCTGGGTGAGCCAGTTCTTGTTATTCAGGGAGACCGTAGCGCCACCCTTCCCAGTTTTATTTCTTCTATTCGCGATAGTCAGCTTTTGAGGAAAGGATGCCAGGGATTTTTGGCGTTTGTTCATGATGCTGGAGCTGCAGAGATCCCGTTGGACCAGGTCCCGATTGTGAGAGAGTTTCCAGATGTCTTCCCTGACGAGATGCCTGGTTTGCCACCAGAGCGCGATATTGAGTTCTGCATTGACTTGATCTCCGGCACGGGGCCTATTTCTATACCGCCTTATCGGATGGCCCCGGCGGAGCTTAAAGAGCTGAATGATCAGTTGCAAGATTTGTTGGATAAAGGACTTGTTCGTCGAAGTGTGTCACCTTGGTGAGCTCAAGTCCTGTTCGTCAAGAACGAAGATGGCATTTTGCGTTTGTGCATTGATTATCGTTAGTTGAATCGAGTGACTGTGCGCGACAGATATCCCCTACCTCGCATTGACGATTAGTTTGACCAGCTCAAGGGTGCGGGACATTTCTCGAAGATTGACTTGCGATCAGGTTACCATCAGTTGCGGGTTCGGAAGGATGATATTCCGAAGACTGCTTTTCACACGCACTTTCTGCCAATGAAGACCACTTTCGGATTCGCTCAGTACGCTCAGATATATATCGACGAGATTGTGCGACTACATGGCGTTCCGACTTGCATCGTGTCCGACAGAAGCACTCAGTTCACCAGTCGCTTTTGGCAGAGACTTCAGGAGTCTTTGGGCACCCAATTGAGTTTCAGTACAGCTTTCCATCCACAGACCGACAGTCAGTCCGAGCGGACCATACAGGCACTTGAGGACATGCTCCGAGCTTGCGTTTTAGATTTCGGTGGCAGCTGGGATCGTTATTTGCCCTTGATAGAGTTCTCCTACAATAACAACTTCCAGGAGACGATTCAAATGGCGCCCTTCGAGGCTTTATATGGGAGGAGATGTCGATCACCGGTTTGTTAGACAGAGCTCAGTGAGGGCAGTGTTTTGGGGCCGCAAATTATGCAGGAGACGACCGAGAAGATCCAGTTGATTCGGGATATGATGAGAGCGGCCCAGAGCAGGCAGAAATCTTATGCGGATAGACGTCGTCGCAAACTGGAATTTGCTGTAGGTGATCTTGTTTTCTTGTAAGTTTCTCCAATGAAGGGCGTAATGAGATTTGGAAATAAAGGGAAGCTTAGTCCCAGATTTGTGGGTCCCTTCGAGATTCTCGAGCATGTCGGCACAGTTGCTTATCGTCTGGCTCTTCTACCCAGCTTCCCAGATGTTCACCCCGTGTTCCACATATCGATACTCCGCAAGTACCTTCATGACCCCTCTCATGCAATTCAGCACCAGACGATCCAGCTGAAGCACGATCTTTCCTTCACTAAGCAGCCGATAGTCATTCTGGATCGGCAGGTGAAGAAACTGAGGTCTAAAGTCATACCGTCCGTAAAGGTTCTTTGGCATGGCCCAAACAGCGAAGAGGTCACGTGTGAAGCCGAGGACGAGATGAGGAAGAAATATCCCTATCTCTTCGAAGGTACGCGTAGTTAGATTTTAAATTCGGGGACCGAATTTCTTTAAGGGGGGAAGATTGTAACGTTTTAAAATTTGTTTAGATTAATTGTCCGTTGTCCGATAATTAGTAATACAACACGTGTTTTCCGTAAAACCCAGTTATAATTATTTTTCCACATAAACACAATCATACCTACTTTTATTATGTAATGGTTTATGTATGGGTGTTTTGTTAGTTACTTATTTAATTACTAGTTTATTTAATTATTTTCCTTAAGTATTTATTTTAAATATTATTTTAATCATGCACTTACACATTTAATTAGTGTTAATTACAAATTAGTAAGGGTTAATTACATATTAGTGCACAATGTCAACTTAACACTTATTTGGGAACATGTTCTTTCTTTCTAAACTTTTCTAAATGGTTCTATATGATTCTAAGATAAAGAGGAAAATAAAATTAAAGGAAACTAATTAAAGATAAAGAGGTATGGTGTGTGGGGGGGGTATGGTCACCTCTCTCTCACATACCCTCACTCTCTCCCTCTCCTCACCAAAAGAAACGCAGCCCCTCCCATTCTTATGGCTAGACGAAACCGCAGCCCCCTCCTCCATTTTCTTCTTCTTCTCATTTCAAAAAAATACTCATTTTCCCTTTAAAAAAATCCACTAAATTAACTCTAATTTCTAGTTAAATCTTTACAAAATTTCCTTGTTCAAATCTAAACTTGGATCTTGAAGCAAGATAGTATTTTGGGAGACCAAGTTAGCAAGTTAGATCTTCAAATTTCTTGATGTATAAACCTTAACACAATGGTTACTTTGTTGATTAATTGCTTTAATCTAATTTTAATTAGGTGTTAATATGGTTTTATTTGTAAGATTTGAGTTTTAAAGAGAAGGGTTTGGATTCAAGTTAGGATTTTTACTACTTAATTAAGTTAGCTAAGTGTAGTTTATTAACTAGTGGCTTTACAAATCTAATCTAGTTGATTTCTTTGCTAAAGTGGCTTTTAATTAATTTAATTATAAGTTCATGTAATTAAATTAATTATTAGTGTGTGTTTAAGTGAGATTATATTTAATTAAGTGTTGTATGGCTTGAGTAGAATATTCATGTGCGATTAGTGGCTACTAGACTTGCTAATCCATCTAGTTTGCACTAAAATTGCTTAAGGTTGCATACTAGGTTTTTTAAAAGAAAAGGGTTTTAATTAAGTTTGAGGTTGTAATGATCGACGACCTATCCCTAAATATTAGTGTGATGTGAATGCGCGATTAGTGTGATTAAATTCTAGTTGGGGTGATTCCTATGCATAACAACCACTAGTTATGGTTTGTGGCGATGTCGCGCGTGCATTTGTGCACCAGGTGCATGTTCGTCTTGCTTGTATGCATTTGTTGTCTTGTATCATTGTGTGTCCATGTCTATTTAAATGTTTAACCTCATATATACTATTTGTGTGATTATAGGATCGTTGGCGGAGACGTCGCACGCGGCAAGGAAAGGAAAGACTATAATTGGATCAGATTAGCCAAGGTGTCCCGGTGAGTGGATGTACATATCCATGGGGGGATCATCTGGATGGCGAAAGGCGCCCGATAGTTAGGATTTTTAGTAGTTCTTGCATCTATATGCGTAGCCTCAAAGCATTCATGGCATTGTAAGTCTATGTTACTCACCCCGGTAGTTTGCGGGGAGGCGGAATAGGTAAAAATCAAATTTTTCTTTACAATGTAACATAGACTAACCATGATGATCTTTGCTAAACATTAACTAACTAACTAGGAGTGCTAACTACAATGTTAGACGATTATACCTCAAGCTTCTAGTCCTTCTTCTCCTTGTTGTGCTTCTCCTTGTTGTAAGCTTCTTGGAGTGGTGGTGGATGGTGCCTCCTCACCGGTTTCTCCACGTCAAAGAAGATCCACCCGAAGGTCTCTACCTTGAGCTCCAACCTCTATAATGAAGTAACTAGGGTGCTTAGTGTGCTAAACTAAGAACCCTAGAGTGAGTAGAGAAGGATTTTGGTGGCTAAGACTCAACAACCCATGTTTCTCAACTCATGAGACATTAGGGCTTGAGAGAGGAAAAAGGAGAGAGAGCTATGAGAGAGAATGTGTATGTGAATTATCAAGAGAGCTCTCATATGAGGAAAAAGAATAATAAGTTTTATTAGGATAATTGTGATGGTTCATTTGATTTGACCATTATCATGTCACAATTAATGCTAAGCAAAATATCATATGCTCAACAAAAATATCTAAGTCAACAATGGTCAACAAGTCAAATGGTCAAACCAATTAGCCATGACATGATTATCTCTAATAAAAATTAGTAAACAATTTCCTCCATCTCATTATGGTTTTAATCAAGTCAATGGTCAAAACCCTAATGAGGTGTCTCCTTCTCTGCCCCTATCAACCGTATATACATACCCGTATCCGTGTTCCGAGAAATACGAATACAATGAGACTAAACCTATCCAAAATCAAATACTAGGATCCGGCTTAAACCAAAGCCCACTAGTATCAACTGCCCGAACACCAAACACGCACAAGTGCGCGTATGCGAGCGAACCCTGTCATAAAACCATACGACCTTTACATCGTTTCGCCCAAAAGCGGAAAACCCTCTGTGTGGGACTCTAAAGACTCGACATTACGCTGGCAGTGGGTTTAACCATAGGCCGCAAGCGGTACTAGCTGTACGTAACGGTCCCCAGGTAGATGTTGATAAGAAGGCCGATGAGGAAAACCCATCCGAGCTCCTACTGAGCCTGAATATGACAATCTCCATACAGTCCGGTCTGTTCGTCTAAGAGTATCGCATATCGGGCCTAGGGGGCGGTAAATGTCAGTCCCCTAATAGCGGTATAAATCGTGTTGGAGTGTACTCCAAAACACCCTGAGAAACTAGTGGAGTACCTACCGGTAAATCTCGCTTGCCCTGGCCAGGGACTTTGTGTAATGGCTCTCCAAACACAGCGCGATATCAACCCCCAATACCGGGAGAGACGAATCCTATCTAACTGCCACTGCCTCCAAGTGCTTCGGGACTGCACCCAACTACTACCTGTTTGCACGACTCAATAAAGCCGTGGTAGGGTAGTAATCTAATAACAGTGGAAACACACTTGAGGCGAAGTAGTAGTGTCAAGTCAACGGACTAAGCTGTACTCATGTCACCTGGAAACTGCTAACTGACGATAGGTATAGTACCAACCAACAGTTCTCGACGAGTCCTGTCCAGTGTACTCATAACCTAATGAGCACCTGCATACTATCTCCAGTACGACGTACTGATGGTTGTGGGTCAGACCATCTCCCCAGCTGGGATGAGAAGCATACACACCAGTCTACTCTGGAGTATCGATGCCCTGTCTCGATAATCCTACGACTAGGGACCTGTATAAGGATGTGCTTGTAGACTACCCAACCCCCACAAGTGTGACTGCCATCACAACGCTGGTATTCAAGCAAAGATCATAAGGGCTCTATTAATATGTATTAGCGATACGGTAAAAGAAACATATACACATATTATGATAGATACAAACCAAGTAGCATACTACCATATTGAGCAATACTGTTATAAATCCGTGTATATATCCCAAGCTTCCAAAATGTAATATACAAACTAGTATTATACAATAATGGCCTCTAGGGCATATCACACTAACAATCTCCCACTTGCACTAAGGCCATATGCTGGAATATTACAGACCTATCATCTCGAATAGCCTCTCGAACTGCATCTGAGGAATGGCCTTTGTGAATGGATCTGCAATGTTATCCTCAGTAGCAACCCTCCGAACCTCGATCTCTCGGCGATCCACGATCTCCCTGATCAGGTGATACCGCCTCAAGATGTGTCTGGACTTCTGATGGGACCTGGGTTCCTTCGCTAAAGCTATAGCCCCGTTGTTGTCACAATACAGAGGTATTGGATCAACAATGGACGGAACCACCTGAAGTTCTGTTAAGAACTTCATCATCCAGACTGCTTCTTTTGCGACATCAGAAGCTGCGATATACTCCGCTTCCATCGTCGAGTCAGCAACGGTTTCCTGCTTTGAACTCTTCCAACAGACCGCCCCTCCATTGAGGGTAAAGACATAACCCGACATGGATTTGGAGTCATCCTTATCACTCTGGAAGCTGGAGTCAGCAATGGTCTCGATCTGAAGGTCTTTTCCACCGTAAACCAAGAACATTTTCTTAGTCATTCTCAAGTACTTGAGAATGTTCTTTTCCGCTATCCAGTGCTTCTCCCCAGGGTTTGATTGATACCGGCTTACCACACTCAGTGCATAAGCTACATCTGGTCTAGTACAACATCGCATACATTATAGAGCCTACCGCAGAAGCGTAGGATATAATATACATGCGGTCCCTTTCCAAATCAGTCTTGGGAGACATCTCTTTGGAGAGGGTGATTCCGTGACAAGCCGGTAAATTACCGCGCTTTGAATCTTCCATACTCAATCTTTTCAGTATGGTGTCGATGTACCTGGATTGCAAAAGTCCTAACATCCTTTTAGATCTATCATGATAGATCTGGATCCCCAGAATATAAGAGGCATCACCCAGGTCTTTCATGGAGAACCTGTGTGACAAGAACCCTTTGACAGATTGTAGTATAGGAATGTCATTTCCTATCAAGAGAATGTCATCCACGTACAAAACGAGGAATACAACAGTTCATGCTACAATCTTACTATAAATGCATGGTTCATCTGGATTTTTGATAAAGTTAAATTCTTTGACCGTCTCATCAAAACAGATGTTCCAACTCCGCAATACTTGCTTCAGTCCATAAATGGACTTAAGCAACTTGCACACTTTCCTGCTGCTCCCACTCTGAATGAAACCCTCTGGCTGGTCCATATAGACACACTCCTCTAAATTTCCATTTAGAAAAGCGGTTTTTACGTCCATCTGCTAAATCTCATAATCGTGGAAGGCAGCAATGGCAAGAAGGATCCGAATGGATTTGAGCATAGCCATTGGAGAAAAGGTTTCGTCATAGTCCAAACCAGGTCTTTGATGAAATCCTTTTGCAACAAGTCCAGCCTTATAGGTTTCTACCTGTCCATCTACACCAATCTTCTTTCTGAAGATCCATTTGCAGCCTATGGGTTTTACCCCTTCCGAAGCAATGTCCAAAGTCCATACTTTGTTGGTGTACATGGACTCCATCTCGGTCCACATTGCATCCAGCCATTTTACCGAGTCAGTGCTCTGAATGGCCTGCTGGAAGTTAGTCGGCTCATCATTATCAATGATGCAATCCTTTCTATCCCCATCTATGAGAAAACCGTAGTATCTCCCAGGTGGATGAGAAAGCCTACTACTCCTGCAGAGCGGTGAGGGAATGTCCTGTTCTTTTAAAACTTCTGGTTCCACCAAGCTTTCAGTAATAGCTTGTGGTTCTGGAATTTCTTCCATTTCTATTGCACTCCCACTTGTTTCTTATTCTAAAAACTGATGTTCTAGAAAGTGGGCATGACGAGAAAACAAAACCTTTGGTTCCTCTGCGTAATAGAAAAGATACCCCCTGGAGTTCTTTGGGTATCCCACAAACTTACATAGTACTGAGCGTGCTTCGTGTTTGTCTGCATGCTGTTTTTTGATAAAAGATGGACATCCCCATATCTTCAGATATTGAAGATAGGGTTTCTTCCCACTCCACATCTGATATGGTGTGGTAGGCACAGTCATGGTAGGAATCTTGTTCAAAAGATATGCACCTGATTCTAGTGCAAAGCCCCAGAATGATCGCGGTAACTCAGCGTTACTCATCATGGAACGTATTATATCCAATAGGGTTCGGTTCCATCTCTCCGATACACCATTGTGCTGTGGTGTGTATGGAGGAGTAAGCTGAGAGAGAATTCCATTCTCTTTTAGGTAATCCAGGAACTCGGCACTTAAATATTCACCACCTCGATCAGATCTCAGAGTCTTGATACTTTTGCCGGTTTGTTTTTCCACTTCATTCTTATATTTCTGGAATTTCTCAAAGGCCTCAGATTTATGCTTCATCAAGAAGACATGTCCATACCTGTAGAAATCATCCGTAAAAGTAATGAAATAGGAAAAACTACTTCTTGCATGTGTAGACATTGGACCACACACGTCGCTGTGTATGAGTCCCAAGAGCTCGCTCGCTCTTACTCCGTGTCCAGTGAACGGAGTCTTTGTCATCTTTCCTTTGAGACATGATTGACAAGTTGCATAAGATTGATATTCGAACGGGTCCAAATATCCTTCTTTATGTAACTTGGTTAACCTTGTCTCATTGATGTGACCTAGTCTACAATGCCATAAGAAAGCATGATTTAATTCTGGAGACTTTCTTTTATGTGTATTCTGGATATTGAAAATCTGCGGTTGGTTTAATACGTATATACCGTTGCTTAATGTACCCGACCCAATCAAACTATGATTAAGGTGGATATTTATGACATCGCTTACAAATGCAAAATCATAACCTTCTTTAGACATTAAAGATACAGATATGATATTACAAGTCAAACTGGGTACATAATAACAGTTGCGCAAAACAAAAACATGTCCATTAGTCAATCCTAAGTGATATTCCTCTACGGACACTGCATCCATGCTTGCTCCGTTTGCAACTATGAGGGTCATATCACCCGCCTTCAAAACTCTACGGTTTCTCAGTGCCTACAAAGAATTAAAGATATGAGATCCTGATCCGGTATCCAATATCCAGGAAGTAGAGTTGATTGACAGACAGTTTTCAATTACATACACACCTGAAGCTGAAGCCACAACTTGCTTCGGGTCCTGGCTCTTGGCCTTCCCTGCAATCTTTTTTCCAGTGTCCCTTCTTATGAAAATAAAAGCATTCTTCCTTTCCCACTATTTGTCCCGCCACTTTTGCCTTTCCCTTGGTTTCCACCTTGCTAACACCGCCCATCGGTTTGGTGGGGGCCTTCTTCTTCTTTCCTTTGGCTTTCGCCTTGGACCTAGAAGAGGAAGATCTACCAATAAATAGAGCAGGTGTTTCCCTGACTTTCTGCAGGATGCCCTCTGCACTCCTCAACATGTTGAGGAGTTCCGGAAGTTCAACTTATTTACCTTGCATATTAAAATTCAAGATAAACGGGGCGTAAGTGGAAGGAAGGGACTGGAGAATCAAGTCAGTATACAGCTCGTTCTCTAATGTGGTCCCGAGGTCCACGAGCTCCTCAATGTAGCCAATCATCTTAAGGACGTGTTCCCTACAGATGATCCGACGACCAACCTTGCTTGAAATAGCATCTTCGAGGTCTCGTATCTTGTGATACGGGATTGCTTCCCATATAATTCCTTGGTATGAGGAATATGGATTCAAGATCCATATTCTCGTGCCTCCTTTGATGTTCATTGTCCATAGAGGTAAGTACGAGGCACTTAGCCTTCGCGCAGTCAATCTCCTAGGTCTTACGGATTTCCTTATCCGCGACGCTGGATTCTGGACCTGGGACAGCGGGGGCCTTAGTGGTAAGGAGATACCCCAACTTGTCATAAGTGTTTGCCATCTTGACATTCCTTAACCAATCTTTATAGTTTGGTCATGTCAATATATTTTTATCTAATAATAACTTAAGGCCCGTCATGTTGTTGGTTGCTGCAATTAGGAGAGAGAGAAGAAATACTTTAGCATGATACTCTTGCAAGTTTAGAGTGGTTTTTAGTTTATCTAAACAGGATGGCTCCCACTGTTTCTCGAATCCTTCCTCAAACCATAAAAGAAGAATTAGTCAGGATTGATTTCACTGTACAATACTTGCTTAACCGTTCAGCCAGGCCAGTGTCGGTACTTCGAGGGAGGTTTTACGACGCTTTCACGAAATTCCTTAATTAAATAATCTCTTTTCCCTGTGGGTGTATCCCCGCTAACACTTTTCTAGACACCTACTTGGTTTATAGTATTGATCGTTAAGTGAAAAAAATCTCCCGAGGAGTAGAATATACTCACAGTAGGATCGGGATCCAAATATCATTGTGTGATAAAGTTGAAGGAATCCTACCAAAATTATCACACTCCAAATGGTATGCAACACTAGCAAGTTTCAGTTTCTTTATAAACACCCGATGTGGATTTTTGCCTCATGCTCTTATGACCTTGACGAAGGCCAACATATCATAAGTCACATGTCAAGTTCTATCCTTCATTGTCCAGGTTAGTTTGACCCCACCCGTACATACTCTTGACGAAGGCCAAAATAGCAGCACGACTTTCCCAAACCAACGCATCTATCTATGCTACAGATAAATATTCTGTAACTACTAATCACTATGCCTTGGCGAATGTCAAAATACACAGCTTGAATACTACTGAACATTTTACTGAAATGACGGAAGGCTATGAATGGTTTTGGCGAAACTGTGAACGTAGTGAACTTGATATAATTGAAGGAACCTGTAGCTTTTAAAAGGAGTGGTTTAAGCTCCGCATTTAAAAGTTTTGCTGTTTTGGAAAAACCAAGTGGTTTTGAAATTGTTCCAACGATTCAACTTTGGTTTGTTTGCTTGGCATTAATATAATGCAGTCCCATCAATTATTCCTACCATTGCAGAAAACAATGAAAGTATAACGTATGCTTATGCCATCTGCATTCGCCACGGGGCCCCGTCATCACCCGTTAGGTTACTTAACTAACGACAGAGCGGGGGTTAGACTAGCGCGGATGCAAAACATAAGCAACGTCTACTAGATATCATATATAGATATATGCATTCGTCAGACGCAATGATAGACATTTCAGATCACAGATGAACACATTGGATATACTAGGAATCCGCGCTTCGTTCGAGCCTGTAACGAAAGACGGATTACACAGTCGTGATGAATAGCCAAACCCCACCCTAGACCCCTGCGGGTGCGGCAAACTACCCGCCAAATACCCGAAGTGAAGCAACCTCTCTCAACAAAGTGAGTAGGCCACTCGGCACTTTAAAGTACCCGGTAGTTTGTGCACCCCACCTTGGGTCTATCCTAGGAGCGGAAAACAGTAAAATAAATAATATACAATGGTGGCTACAACCTCAACCCGGATGTGCGACCATAAAATAATATTACATAAATTTACAATTTACATCAAATGAAAGATAATAAACACTCATCTCACAACCCCGGCTATTCATCCACGACAATCCAACAAGTTCATATATACAAACCATTATCATAGATCACAGATACGTGCAACCCCCGCTAATCGACGTATAGCGATTAGAAGATGTTCAGTACATCTAACACATCAAAGATATAATCCGATTAACTAAAGTCCATAGAATCTCGATCAATAACCATGCTTGAATCTTCTCCAAGTACAACACTGTACCCAAAAATTCCTAAGCAGAAACAAAATATCCCAGAAAACACAAAACAACAACAAAGACCACCAGAAAAATTTTGGACCGACTCGGAGTTGACTCGGCCGCGGATCCGCGGCGGAACGCATGGTTCGGCAGCGGTTCCGCGGTGGTCTAACCGAGTTAGGCACCCAAATTTCTTCAGGGTTCTATAAAAAGCCTGCACGTATTTTTCAGGTCTCTGAAAATATTTTTAGACATGTTTTAAAAATTGACAGAAAATGCATGTTTTATCGTGTTTTCGGGATTTTTCCGTGATCGAAGTTCTAAAGGCTTTGCTAACATATTAGTTATTGTTTAGTTAGGCTCTGATACCACTGTAAGTCTATGTTACTCACCCCGGTAGTTTGCGGGGAGGCGGAATAGGTAAAAATCAAATTTTTCTTTACAATGCAACATAGACTAACCATGAGGATCTTTGCTAAACATTAACTAACAAACTAACTAGGGGTGCTAACTACTATGTTAGATGATTATACCACAAGCTTCTAGTCCTTCCCCTTGTTGTGGTTCTCCTTGTTGTAAGCTCCTTAGAGTGGTAGTGGATGGTGCCTCCTCACCGGCTTCTCCACGTCAAAGAAGATCCACCCGAAGGTCTCTACCCTGAGCTCCAACCTCTATAATGAAGTAACTAGGGTGCTTGGTGTGCTAAACTAAGAACCCTAGAGTGAGTAGAGAAGGATTTTGGTGGCTAAGTCTCAACAACCCATGTTTCTCAACTCATGAGACATTTGGGCTTGAGAGAAGAAGAAGGAGAGAGAGCTATGAGAGAGAATGTGTATGTGAATTATCAAGAGAGCTCTCATATGAGGAAAAAGAATAATAAGTTTTATTAGGATAATTGTGATGGTTCATTTTTTTGGAGATAGTGCCCTCATAGTCAATTATTGGATCGCAGGTACGTGATTGCAATGATTGCGGAGGACCTATACCGGTAGGACAGTCTTACTCAAGATGATAGTATGCTATCTGGTTTGCCTTTATATGTCGTGTACATGTTCAGGTGACTGATTACATCTTACACTTTGATAGAGCCCTTAGGATCTTGCTTTACTACCAACGGTATGATGGCGGTCATATACGTGAGAGTTGGGTAGTTTATATGCATATCCTTAATTGTGGTCCCTAGTCGTGGGAGTTTCGAGACAGGGCATCGATACTCCGGAGTAGACTAGTGTATACAGTCGAGCCCCCGATGAGGGGCGGTGGCCGGTCTCACAAGCCACTGGTATCAGTTGGATCACCTAAGATGTATACAGGTGCTCATTGGGTTTTGAGTACACCGGACAGGACTCGCCGGGAATCTGCTAGTTGGTATTATACATATCGTCAGATAGCAGTTCCCTGGTGACATGTGTACAGGTTAGTTCATCGACCTGAGGTCGTCATTTGTCTCGTGTGAGTTCCCACTGTGCTTTGATTTCTACCCTACCATGGCTCAAAGGAGTCGTGCAAACAGGTAGCTTTTGGGTACAGTCCCGAGCCATATGGAGGTACGTGAGCGGATCGGCAGGGGATTCGTCTCTCCCGGTATTGGGGGCGAGATCGTGCTGTGTCTAAGAGAGCCATTACACAAAGCCCACGGCCGTGGCAGGAGATTTACTGGTAGGTACTCTGTAGTATCTCAGGGTGTTATTGGGCTACACTCCGACACGACTTATACTGCTATTGGGGGTCTGACGTTACTAGCCCCCTAGGCAGATTTGCGATACTCATAGACGAACGGACCGGACTGTATATACATTGTCACTGTTGTCTCAATAGGGTTTCCGGATGAGTTCGCTCATCAGCATCCCTTCAGGTCAGTCCATGGGCAGCCGTTATGCATAGCTAGTGTCGCTGACGGTTTGTGGTTAAACCCACTGCCAGGGTACTGACGAGTCATTAGAGTCCCCCACAGATAGTTTCCCAAGTTCGGGCGAAACGTTGTAGAGGTCGTATGGTTTTATGGCAGGGTTCGGAAAATGCACGTGCGTTTACGTACATGTCAGATTTCGGGCAGATGATACTGGTCGGCTTTGGTTTAAGCCGGATCCGAGTATTATATTGAGTAGATATAATATCTTTGTCTCAGTTGCATTTGTATTCGGTCGTAATACAAATGTGGGTATATTTATACAGTTACGGGGTTATCCTGAAATTCGTTTCGGGATCACTTTTGGAAGTTGCCAGTTTCCAGTTTTCTATCAGCCGTCTTTTAACATTCGGTTAAAGACGGATTTATCTTTTCTTTGGAAGAGTGTGGATGCTTCTAGAAGGTTCTAGAAGCGGTGAGGTGTTATTGTTTCATTGGTTGCTTTTGGTGTGTTCACACTTTGTGTTCACACTAGAGATATTTGTTTGTGTTCACACATGATATTTTCTTATGGTCACCCCCTCTCCTACACTCACCCTCCTCCTCCCTATATATGGCCGGCCCCTTCCTCCTCTCTCACTCTCTCACTTGTTGTTTCATTTTGAAAAAAAAGATTATGATAGCTTTGGGCTGTATGGAAATATCATTGCTCATTTCTTTCCATCACCCGGACCAATCGGCAACTTCATTAACCGTTCGTCCATAGCTTTGGACGGAACGAGACAAAGTATTCTACTCATTCTCTACATCATTCTTGGTCATCTCTTTTAGCAAACTTGACGACCGAGTTGCCTCGAGTCAGAGGCGGGAGCCCGTTTAAAGAATCGTTGACGTGGTGCCACCTGGACGAGAAGATCGGAGATCGACGAGATCGGAGCAGCCGCAACGGAGCGTGGGATGATGGTTGAAGAACGAAGGACTCGGATCGTTCGGTATAACCTTTCTACACTCTTTACAGTTTGTTAGTTTAGAAATAATGGCAGATCCGGGTTAAAGTATACGATAGCGCCAGTTAAAAAGTTTTTGTTCCGCATTTGGCGTCTGTAGACGGCCGGGGCGCTACCGTAGACTTACAGTGGTATCAGAGCCTCACCATTTTGCTTTACTAACTTGTGCTAACGCGTTTAAAACATCGATCGAACCGGATATCAAAAACCGCATTTTTCAAGTTCACAGTTTCTGTAGATTTTAAATGATGTCCTAAAATTATTCTACATATCACAGAAAGTTGTGCAGGGTTTTAGAAGCACACCGACCAAATTTGAGCACGTGATTCCACCAAACTGCCGCGGAATCGCGGCCAAACCCATGGTTTGGCCGCGCATCCACGGCCGTTCTATTGAATCAATGCACCAAATTTGCACAGTGTCTTCTCTGTTGGAATTTGGGGTTTTTGGTATATATCTTTTGGGCCCAGATTTTGTTACTATTCAACAGATGTTCGTGGGGCCCATTTCGTGATATTTAGTCGATCGAAATTTAAACATGTTAGTTTACAGTGCTTACATTATATCTCCGACCGGGAATGTCATTTGATCGGTAAACCACGTCTGATTGCTATAGTTCTTTTAGACGGGTTTGCGAACGTGACATTCGCGTTGATGTTCTGTGTTGTGCTGTGATGTTGCGGATTTGTCTTGGTGGATAGCAGTGTGCAATGATAGTGCAGTTTGGATTGATTTGTACATTTGATATTACGGGGCGAGCGTCCAACATGTGGACTGCCATCACTGCCTGTTGTATAATATTCTTTTGGGGCACGACCAGGTTGCGGTCGATGTACCTGTTGTACTATTTTTCATTACTATACTAGGTTTTGCCCCGCGACGGAGTGCACGGATAGCCGGGTTCTGAGGGACAACGGGTCCGCATCTCATGGCTTTGAGAGGCAGAGGGGCCTCACTCTAGAATTGGCAGACTATTCTCCGCACTCGTAGGGGGTACAGGTTGACCCAAGAAGGGGTGCTCAAGCTACCGGATTTCGTGAAGTGCAGGGTGGTCCATTCACTTTGCTGTAGGGGGCTGCCTCGCTTCAGGTTTTGGCGGGTAACTTGCCGCACCCGTAGGGGTCTAGGTTTCATTGCACAGGCTATCCACACGACAGGGGAACGTCGGGTTTCAGCAGCGGCTCTGTGAAACCCAGGGATCCCAGATTATCTGTATTGTTCTGTGATACTTATTACTTTTCTGTAATGTTGCATATTATCACGCCTTGAGCAATTATTGTATATTGGTTTATATACTATTAGATGTTGTATATGTTTTACACCCGCGCTAGTCCAGTCCCCGCTCTGTCGTTAGTTAAGTAACCTAACGGGAGATGACGGGACCCAGTGACGAATGCGGATGGCATATACGTACATTTTATTTTCGTTCTTTTCTGGTGTGATTGATTGATGGGACTGCGTTGATTCTGATCAATGCAAAGTAAAACAAACCTATTTGGCAGTTGTTGGAACAATTTAAAAAGTGTTATTACAAAGATGTTTCCTTTTGTTTTGCATAGCGGTATTCAGTGGAATATCCTGCACCTCATTCGACGGGGCAAGGGCCGATATCCCTTCACCGGGACTGACCCCTTGGGCAGAAGTTTGCGTCAGGGTAATAACTTCACTATAGTCGATTACAAGTTGCTTTGCATCGCGGTATTCAGTGGAATATCCTGCACCTCATTCCACGAGGAAAGAGCCGAGATCCCTTCACCGGGAATGACCTCTTTAGCAAAAGGTTTTCGCCACTATATTTTAAAAAAAGCTATCAGGTTCCTTCAGCGATATCAAGTTCACTACGTTAAAGGTTTTTTTCGCCAAAAACCAGCCGTAGCCCTCCGTCGTTTCTTATAGATGGTCAGTAGTATTCAAGCTATGTTTGTTGGCTTTCGTCAAGGCATAGTGTTTGGTAGCTGCTGGGTATTCATTTGTTACATAGATAGATGAGTTGGTTTGGGACAATCGTATTACCTTGTTGGGTTTCGTCAAGGGTATGTACGGGTGGGTTCAAATTAACAAGATAATGACGGGCAGAACTTGACATGTGACTTATGATTTGTTGACTTTCGCCAAGGTCATAAGAGCATGGGGCAAAAATGATATCGAGAGTTTCTAAAGAAACTGAAACTTGCCAAGTATGCGCATACCTTCTGGAGTATGAGTAACATGGATGCATTCCATCACGTTATCATACGATGAGAGTTGGATCCCGATTCCCACTGATGAGTTGGTTTACTCTTCGGGTGATCCCGATTGATTCTTCTTTCAGGTTTGGAGGAGAATTTGACAGGACAGTGGGAGGTTTCCGGATTAGATAAAGTGATAACCATTCTGATCTAGGTTAGAGTGCACGCAGAGTGTTTCTTTTCTCTCTCTCTTTGGCAGCGACCTTTGACCGACCCTAGACTATGACTCAGTGACCAAGTTGACCGAACCTTCTTAAAATACTGGCTTTTGGATTGTCCGAGTTGCATAAGTCATTGCCACTCCTTCTTCTACCCTTTGCATTTCTCAGAACACCCGTATTACTACGGACATCCACTTCCATTAGATAGATCCATCGTATGGTCATATACGAACTCGAAGGGACTTCTTCGAGGATGGATCCAGGTTCAGGAGAAATAGAATTGGTTTATTCAGTTGTTTTTTATTATCACCTTCTCTCAGGTTGCGAGGGCTCCTTGGTTTAGAAGAGTACACCTATTACGCTTATTTGGATAGTCTTATTCCAAACCATAGGCAGGTGCCGAAAGGTAGGGAATGAAGAAAACCAATTAGCCTAAGTAGGGTGTGCAGAAGGTAATATGTAAAGACAAAATAAAGGGATTAGAAAGAGGGCAAAGTAAATTGCAACTGTTATCATTCACGACCAAAACCGCGTACTTCATCGCCACTCCTATTTCACCTTTAAAAGAATAAGGTATTATTCAGTTGTCTTTTATCATCACCTTCTCTCAAGATGCGAGTACTCCTTGGTTTAGGAGGGTACACCTATTATGCTTACTGGATAGTCTTCTTCCAAACCATAGGCTGGTGCCGAACGGTAGGGAAGGAAGAAAACCATTTAGCCTAACGAAGGTGTACAGAAGGTAACGACTAAAGATAAATAAAGGGATTTGGAGAGATGGCAATAAAATATACGGTTAAAGTCATGGATTGGATTATGGAAGAGGCATTACTAGGAATACCAGGATACCCCTACGAAACATTTTCATGTTTCAGTGCATTGTTAAACGAAAACTGTTTTCCCGATTAGATACTTACTCCAAGGGTATGTATTTACCAGGTTTCATTCTCATATCTGTATGGTTTTACGGATGATGAGTGGGAGTAAGTTATTGGGAATTAGGTGATTATCCTCATTATATCGGAATTCGTTGTAATTGGTGATATTTGAGGAAATCGCCAGGGTACAGTTTTCAACCTTCGAAGCACAGGTTTTGAGTTATTCAACTCAGCGGACTTATACAGAGTATTGTATGTTGTCCAGTGTCCATCAGGACAAAGGGGTAGGTCCTCGTACTATGTTCTGTTTACTTATAACTTCTCTAGTTTTTAGACAAGTGTTTCGTAGAAATACAAGGTCTAAGTTTTGAGAAGTTGTGGGTATAAGAATAAATTAGAGAACCAGGTGTCACAAGTATCGGGATTCTTCAAAGAGATCGAAGATGTAGATTCTTGTGTTTGGTATTCATATGACAGTAATGATTTTGAGAAACTTGTTTCTCTTTCAGGTTACTCATAATTGGAAGGATTCCTAAGTTGAGTAATGCTGATCAGCCTCTCTCCATTAAGTTGATATGCACTGGAGACAGCTGCATGATTGAATATGGTTCCAATTAAATAAGTGCCAAAGTTTCTATATTGATATAGAATAGTTCGTACCTTAAAAGATGTTAAGGTATGGGGAGTTGTCCAGCTTATGCTTAAAACCAGACACTGGATAACTCAGGGCACATTTCTGTAATGGCTGTTTGTGGGTTGACCCTGGCTATGACGAGGGTTGATATTCTACCATTTAGAAGATCAATAGTGATATTGTTCTTGACTCGCCACAGTTTTAGTAAAATGGATTTTTTCAGAAAACAGTAGTGGGAGTATGGTAGAACTGGAAGTGATTCCAGAACCGCGAACGATTACGAAAAATTTAATAGGACCTATATATTCAATCAGGTTTGACATTCCATTAGCCACTCCGCAGATATGGTGGGTAACCTCAGACACCCGAGAGGTACTTCGGTAGCCTCAAGGACGGTGACAGGGAGGTTCTTATCTACCCAGACTTGACACTACTGTTGTTCCAGACTATGAGACCAGGCAGGAGGATAAGTATAGCGTCGTTCTAAACTAGCTTTAGAAGTGCACGTGTATATTATTCTGCCAGAGGGTTGTCGTAGTCAGTGGGAGCAGCGGAAGTATAGTGGGCAAGTAGCTTATGTCTATTTATAGACTAGAGCAGTTATAGCGGAGATAGATCATCTAATTTTGATGTGACAGTCATGGGTTTGACTTCATCAGAATAAGGGATGGATCTGTTAAGAAGGTAGTAGGGTGTGATGTCATGGTATCTGGATGACATACACAGAGTAGGATATAAAATTCCTATACTACGATCGGTTGTACTGTGGTCGTCACACAGTTGTTTCTACAGACAGGATATGGATATAATATTTGACATTCTGGTTTCTGGATCTATGGTTTTAGATCTAGATTTGGGTAGTTTCCCAATGTGGGTACTTTGACAGATATTCTAATGGCTTTTAGAATAGTTGACTCCTAGCATGGTGGTGTACCTGTAGGTGATGGAGTCACCCTCTCTAAAGGTGTCGTATAGACTAAAGGGGAGAGGGCTGTGCATGATTGGCAGATCACTTGCTTAGGCAATTGAGTCAATCGTGAGGTGTCAAGTACCACACCAGATGTTGTTTTTGCACTAGATGCGATAAGTTTGTATTAATCCAATCCTAAAGAGACATAAGGAAGCAGTTATAGAACATAAGTGGATGTTCTACGGATTTGATGACGGCAGCCTCCTTCGGGAGATGATTATCATTCCAGGCTTCAAAGGTGACGTGTATGACAGAGTGATTGTCAGAGTTTTATTTTTCCCTCCGACGAGGGACAGTATTATGGACAGGTGGTCCAAGAGGATACTGTGGGTGGCATGGTGCCGGATACTGATTAGGTTCAGTGATCGATACAGTCTAAGAAGTTTGGATTTGGAGTTCATTTATAAACTAGGTCCCATCAGATATCCAGACATATTCTAAAGACAGGTATTACTCGATTCGGGAGATGGCTTTCTCCGCGAACTTGAGATTTAGAGAGAGATATAAAGAAACATCTATGCGGATCCACTCACTGAGGCTATTTCTCGAACACAATAGTTTTACAAACAGGCTTTGTGAAACTGATTAGTAGAGGAGTTGGATGTTTGGTTTCACACGGGCTGTGAGTAATCGACATCACAATAATTAGCCTTGAGTGCAAGTGCGAGATTGTTGGAAATAGTGCCCTCATAGTCAATTATTGGATCGCAGGTACGTGATTGCAATGATTGCGGAGGACCTATACCGGTAGGACAGTCTTACTCGAGATGATAGTATGCTATCTGGTTTGCCTTTATCAGTCGTGTATATGTTCAGGTGACTGATTACATCTTACACTTTGATAGAGCCCTTAGGATCTTGCTTTACTACCAACAGTATGATGGCGATCATATACGTGAGAGTTGGGTAGTTTATATGCATATCCTTAATTGTGGTCCCTAGTCGTGGGAGTTTCGAGACAGGGCATCGATACTCCGGAGTAGACTAGTTTATACAGTCGAGACCCCGACGAGGGACGGTGGCCGATCTCACAAGCCACTGGTATCAGTTGGATCACCTAAGATGTATACAGGTGCTCATTGGGTTTTGAGTACACCGGACAGGACTCGCCGGGAATCTGCTAGTTGGTATTATACATATCGTCAGATAGCAGTTCCCAGGTGACATGTGTACAGGTTAGTTCATCGACCTGAGGTCGTCATTTGTCTCATGTGAGTTCCCACTGTGCTTTGATTTCTACCCTACCACGGCTCAAAGGAGTCGTGCAAACAGTAGCTTTTGGGTACAGTCCCGAGCCATATGGAGGCACGTGAGCGGATCGGCAGGGGATTCGTCTCTCCCGGTATTGGGGGCGAGATCGTGCTGTGTCTAGGAGAGCAGTTACACAAAGCCCACGGCTGTGGCAGGAGATTTACTGGTAGGTACTCCAGTTGTATCTCAGGGTGTTATTGGGCTACACTCCGACACGACTTATACTGCTATTGGGGGTCTGACGTTACAAGCCCCCTCGGCAGATATGCGATACTCATAGACGAACGGACCGGACTGTATATACATTGTCACTGTTAGGCTCAGTAGGGTTTCCGGATAAGTTCGCTCATCAGCATCCCTTCAGGTCAGTCCATGGGCAGCCGTTATGCATAGCTAGTGCCGCTGACGGTTTGTGGTTAAACCCACTGCCAGGGTACTGACGAGTCATTAGAGTCCCCCACAGACAGTTTCTTAAGTTCGGGCGAAATGTTGTAGAGGCCGTATGGTTTTATGGCAGGGTTCGGAAAATGCACGTGCGTTTACGCACGTGTCATATTTCGGGCAGATAAAACTGGTCGGCTTTGGTTTAAGCCGGATCCGAGTATTATATTGAGTAGATATAATATCTTTGTCTCAATTGCATTTGTATTCGGTCGTAATACAAATGCGGGTATATTTATACAGTTACGGGGTTATCCTGAAATTCGTTTCGGGATCACTTTTGGAAGTTGCCAGTTTCCAGTTTTCTATCAGCCGTCTTTTAACATTCTGTTAAAGACGGATTTATCTTTTCTTTGGAAGAGTGTGGATACTTCTAGAAGGTTCTAGAAGCGGTGAGGTGTTATTGTTTCATTGGTTGCTTTTGGTGTGTTCACACTTTGTGTTCACACTAGAGATATTTGTTTGTGTTCACACATGATATTTTCTTGTGGTCACCCCCCTCTCCTACACTCACCCTCCTCCTCCCTATATATGGCCGGCCCCTTCCCCCTCTCTCACTCTCTCACTTGTTGTTTCCTTTTGAAAAAAAAGATTATGATAGCTTTGGGGTGTATGGAAATATCATTGCTCATTTCTTTCCATCACCCGGACCAATCGGCAACTTCATTAACCGTTCGTCCATAGCTTTGGACAGAACGAGACAAAGTCTTCTACTCATTCTCTACATCATTCTTGGTCATCTCTTTTAGCAAACTTGACGACCGAGTTGCCTCGAGTCAGAGGCGGGAGCCCGTTTAAAGAATCGTTGACGTGGTGCCACCTGGACGAGAAGATCGGAGATCGACGAGATCGAAGCAGCCGCAACGGAGCATGGGATGATGGTTGAAGAACGAAGGACTCGGATCGTTCGGTATAACTTTTCTACACTCTTTACAGTTTGTTAGTTTAGCAATAATGGCAGATCCGGGTTAAAGTATATGATAGCGCAAGTTAAAAAGTTTTTGTTCCGCATTTGGCGTCTGTAGACAGCCGGGGTGCTACCGTAGACTTACACATTTGATTTGACCATTATCATGTCACAATTAGTGCTAAGCAAAATATCTTATGCTCAGCAAAAATATCTAAGTCAACAATGGTCAACAAGTCAAATGTTCAAACCAATTAGCCATGACATAATTATCTCTAATAAAAATTAGTAAACAATTTCCTCCATCTCATTATGATTTTAATCAAGTCAATGGTCAAAACCCTAATGAGGTGTCTCCTTCTCTGCCCCTATCAACCGTATATACATACCCGTATCCGTGTTCCGAGAAACACGAATACAATGAGATTAAACCTATCCAAAATCAAATACTAGGATCCGGTTTAAACCAAATCCTACTAGTATCAACTGCCCGAACACCAAACACGCACAAGTGCGCGTATGCGAACGAAACCTATCGTAAAACCATACGACCTCTACATTGTTTCGCCCAAAAGAGGAAAACCCTCTGTGTGGAACTCTAAAGACTCGACATTACGCTGGCAGTGGATTTAACTACAGGCCGCAAGCGGTACTAGCTGTATGTAACGGTCTCCAGGTAGATGTCGATAAGAAGGCCGATGAGAAAAACCTATCCGAACTCCTATTGAGCCTGAATGTGACAATCTCCATACAGTCCGGTCGGTTCGTCTTGGAGTATCGCATATCGGGCCTAAAGGGCGGTAAACGTCAGTCCTCTAATAGCAGTATAAGTCATGTCGTAGTGTACTCCAAAACACCCTGAGAAATTAGTGGAATACCTACCAGTAAATCTCGCTTGCCCTTGCTAGGGACTTTGTGTAATGGCTCTCCAAACACAGCGCGATATCAACCCTCAATACCAGGAGAGACGAATGCTATCTAACCGCCACTGCCTCCAAGTGCTTTGGGACTGCATCCAACTACTACCTATTTGCATGACTGTAAGTCTACGTTAGCGCCCCGGCAGTCTACAGACGCCAATTGCGGAATAAAACTTTTTAACTTGGCGCTATCGTATACTTTAACCCGGATCTGCCATTATTGCTAAACTAACAAACAGTAAAGAGTGTGGAAATGTTGTACCGACTGATCCGAGTCCTCCGGTCTTCATCTCCACTCCGATCTCCTCGCGGGATCTCCGTCCGTCTCCTCCTCGTCGGAAAGGGCACCACGAAGCCGGGTACTTTTACGGGCTCCCACCTCGATACTGAGGCAACTCGAGCATGAAGCCGGCAACTCGACATGCTCAAGATTTGCTGTAGGAATATAGTGTAGAATCATAGTCTCTCTTTTGGGGTTTGGTTGCCATTTGTGGATGATGGAGGAATGGTGTATAGAAAATTGGTGCTTTCAATTTTCTAGCAATGGAATGAGAAGAAGAATGATATGCACAAAAATGAATCACTCTCATTTTTCTTCCTCTCTTTTCTTTTCTTCTTCTCTCTTTTCTTTTCTTCTTCTCTCTTTTCTTTTTCTTCAACCATTTCATCAAGTGAGAGCAAGAGGGTGGAGGAATGAATATGATAGCATAAACATAGAAGGAAGGTGAGTGTAGGAAAAGTAGAAAGGTGACTATATCCTAAACATCATCATAACAATCTTTCTTATCAACCTCACTTCATTTCTAATCCTTTCTAATCACAATGAATGAAAGAAAAGCAAAGATGCTTTCATAATAAATCTTTTTGCAATAAAACCCCTCCACTAAAGTTATTTGCACAATTGCAAATAACCCCCTCCATCGGAAAAGTCCGGCCGGGAAAGAACAAAGGAAAACCGGCCGGAACGGAAAGCAAACTGGCAACTCCAGAAAACTGGTCCCGTAATAAATTACAGGAAAACCCCATACTGTGCATACACACCCGCATCTGTATTCCGTCCGGATACAAATGCAAAGAGACAGAATCTACACTGTACTAAACTAGGACCGGCTTAAGCCAAAGCCGGCTAGTAATATCCGTCCGATCCTGATCCGTTCAATACCGCACGTATCTGATCGAACGCTGCCATATAACTATACGGCCACTAGTACAAAACCATCCGATCCTGATCCGTGCAATACCGCACGTATCTGATCGGACCCTGCCATATCTCCATACGGCCTCTACAGCGTTTCGCCCGAAAGCTTGAGTAACTGAAAGTGTGGTGGACTCTAAAGACTCGTCAATACTATGGCTGTGGATTTAACCACTAGCACGTCAGAGGTATAAGCCAATACGTAACGGGCCACCAGCTATTGACTAAAAGGACGTCGATGAGGAAGCTCACCCCGACACCCAACTGAGCCTGTCAGTGACAATATCCGTGCAGTCCGGTCCGTTCGTCTATGAGTATCGCATGGCGGGCCTAGGGGGTTGGTAAAAGTCAGACCCCCAAAAGCGGTACAAGTCGTGTCGGAGTGTAGCCCAGAACACCATGAGATACTACTGGAATACCTACCAGTAAATCTCCTTGCCTTGGCCAAGGTCTTTGTGTAATGGCTCTCCTAGACACAGCGCGACCTCACCCCCAATACCGGGAGAGACGAACCCCTGAAGATACGCTCACTGCCTCCATGTGGCTCGGGACTGTACCCAACTAAAACCTGTTTGCACGACTCCTTTGAGCCGTGGTAGGGTAGTAATCAAAGTACAGTGGGAACTCACACGAGACAAATGACGATCCCCAGGTCGATGAACTAACCTGCACACATGTCACCAGGGAACTGCCATCTGACGTCTGGTATATGACCAACTAGCATGTTCCCGGCGAGTCCTGTCCGGTGTACTCATAACCCAATGAGCACCTGTATACATCTTAGGTGATCCAACTGACACCAGTGGCTTGTGAGACCGGCCACCGCCCCTCGTCGGGGTCTCGACTGTATACACTAGTCTACTCTGGAGTATCGATGCCCTGTCTCGAAACTCCCACGACTAGGGACCTTTTAAGGATAAGCTTATAGACCCCAGCTCCCACTTATATGATCGCCCTCATACTGCTGGTGGTCAAGCAAGAATCCTAGGGGCTCTATCAACGTGTAATAGCGACGTGTCATGTCACCTAAAGCAGTACACGATGATAAAGGTAAACCAGATAGCATGCTATCATTTCGAGTAAGACTGTCCTACCGGGATAGGTCCTCCCTCAATCATTACAATCACGTACCTGTGACCTAATAATTGACTCTGAGGGCACTATCTCCAACAATCTCCCACTTGCACTCAAGGCTAATTATTGCGATGTCGCATACTCACAGCCCGTATGATACCGAACACCCAACTCCCCTACTAGTCAGTTTCACAAAATCCGTTTGCGAAACTATTGCGTTCGAGGAATAGCCTCAGTGAGTGGATCCGCTTAGTTGTTTCTTTCTATGTCTCTCTAAATCTCAAGTTCGCGGAGAAAACCATCTCCCGAAATGAGCAATACCTGTCTTAGAATGTCTGGATGTCTGATGGGACCTAGCTCATAAATGAACACCAAATCCAAACTTCTTAGACTGTATCGTCAACTGAACTTAATCAGTATCCTGCGCCATGCCTCCCTCAGTATTGCCTTGGACCACCTGTCCAAAATACTGCCCCTCGTCAGAAGGAAAAAATATAGCTCTGACAACCTCCTTGTTGTCCATGTCACCTTGGAAGCCTGGAATGATAACTGTCTCCCGAATAAGGCTGTCGTTATCATATCCCTAGAACATCCACTTATGTTCTAAAACTGCTTCCGACTGTTTCTCCAGGATTGGATTAATGTCAACTTATTGCATCTAGTGCAAGAACAACATCTGGTGTGGTACTTGACATCTCACGATTGACTCAATTGCCTGAGCAAGTGATCTGCCAATCATGCACGTCCCTCTCCCCTTTAGTCTGTAAGACACCTTTGGAGAGGGTGACTCCATTACCTGCAGGTACACTACCGTGCCAGGAGTCGTCCATCCTAAATACTCTTAGAATGCTGTCAAGTACCCTGATTGGGAAACCACCCAAATCTAGATCTAAAACCATAGATCCAGTAACCAGTATGTCAGATATAAAATCCATGTCCTTTGTGAAGAAAACACTGTGTGACGACCAAAGTATAACCGATTGTAGTATAGGAGTTTCTTTTCCTATTCTGTGTATGTCATCCAGATACCAGGACATCACACCCTACTACCTTCTCAACAGATCCATCCCCTATTCTGATGAAGTCAAACCCATGACTGTCACGTCAGAAATAGATGATCTATCTCCGCTACATCTGCTCTAGTCTATAAATAGACATAAGCAACCTGTCCACCAATGCTTCCGCTGCTCCCACTGACTACGACAACCCTCTGGCAGAGTCATATACACGTACACTTCTGAAGCGAGTTCAGAACGACGCTATACTCATCCTCCCGCCGGGTCTCGCAGCCTGGAACAACAGCATTGGTAATTGTGGGTAAACAAGAACTTCCCCGTCACCGTCCTTGAGGCTACCGTAGTACCTCTCGGGTGCCTGAAGTTACCCACCATATCTGCGGAGTGGCCAATGGAATGTCAATCCAGATTGAATCTTTAGGTTCCTTATCAAATCTTCAGTAATCGTTTGTGGTTCTGGAATCACTTCCAGTTCTACCATACTCCCACTACTGTTTTCTGAAAAAATCCATTTTTAATAAAACTGTGGCGAGTCTAGAACAATATCGCTATTGTTCATCCAGATGGTAAAAAATCAACCCTCGTCATAGCCTGGGTCAACCCACAAACAGCCATTACAGAAACGTGCCTTGAGTTGTCCAGTGTCTGGTTTTAATCATAAACCGGACAACTCCCCGTACCTTAACAATGTTAAGATATGAACTGTACTATATCCAATATAGAAACAGAGGCACAGATTTAATTGAACCAGATTCAAATCATGCAGCTGTCCCCAGCGCATGTCAACTAAATGGAAGGAGGCCGATCAGCGTTACTCAACTTAGGAATGCTTCCAATTATGAGTAACCTGAAAAAGAAGCAATTTCTCTTTATCATTACTATCAACTGAATACCATACACAAGTATCTACATCTTCGATCTCTTTGAAGAATCCCGATACTTGCTACACCTGGTTCTCTACTCTATTCAAATACCTATAACTCCTCAAAACTTAGACCCTGTGTTTCCACGAAACACCTGTCTAAAAACTAGAGAAGTCATAAGTAAACTGAATGTAGTACGAGGACCAACCCCTCTGTCCTGATGGACCCTGGACAACATACAATACTCTGTATAAGTCCACTGAGTCTAATAACTCTTTCACTGTGTGTCGTAGATTGAAAACTGTACTTATGGTTAAGAAGAATTACACCGCTGTTCAATGCTCCTTACCTAACCATCCACTGATATAGGTAAATGTCATCGACATAATATCAAAAGGTATATCTCACTCTATGAAAATAGACGTACAGATATATCAATTTGAAATTGGTGCACAACAGCGGATATTCAAAACCAAATATTTGCCGACCGGCAAACAGCCCAGGTGATCTCCTCAAATATCACCGATTACAACGAATCCCGATATAATGAGGATAATCACCCAATTCCCAATAACTTACTCCCACTCATCATCTGTAAAACCATACAGATGTGAGAATCGTACTTGGTAAATACATACCCTGGAGCAAGTGTCTAATCGGGAAATCAGTTTTCCATTAACAGTACACAGTTGAACTGAAACATTGAAATGTTTCGATGGGGTGTCCTGGTATTCCTAGTAATGCCTCTACCATTATCCAGATTCACAACTATAACCGTATAATTCTTTGCCACCTCTCCAAATCCCTTCATATGTCTTTAGTCATTACCTTCTGTACACCCCCTTTAGGCCATTTGGTTTCCTTCCTTCCCTACCGTTCGGCACCAGCCTATGGTTTGGAAGAAGACTATCCAATAAGCATAAAGGGTGTACTGTCCTAATCCTAGGAGCACTCGCAACGCGAGAGAAGGTGAAGATAAAAGACACCTGAATGTACTTTATTCATATTTCTCCTGAACCAGGATCCATCCCCGAACTGGAACAAGTTCCTTTCGAGTTCGTATATAACCATACGATGGATTATCCAATAAAATGGGATCTTCGTAGTGATACGGAGTGTCCAGGAGAAATACAAAGGTGATTTAGGATTGGCGAAGAAATACTTGGTTTGGTCGTGAATAGCAGTCGCAATTTACCTTGCCCTCTTACTAATCCCTTGCTTTGTCTGAACTTAATACCTTCTGTACACCGTTTAGGCTAACTGGTTTTCTTCATTCCCTACCGGTCGGCACCAGCCTATGGTTTGGAAGAAGACTATCCAATTTGCATAATAGGTGTACTACTCCTAAACGAAGGAGTACTCGCAGCTTGAGAGAAGGTGAAAAGAAAAGACAACTGAATAGTCCTATCCGTTTTCTCCAGAACCGGAAACCATCCTCGAATTCCTTCGAGTTCGTATCTAACCATACGATGGTTTTGTCCAATGGAAGTGGACGTTCGTAGTAAAACGGGGTGTCCTGGAGAAAAGGGTAAAAGTAGGAGTGGCAATGAGGTCTGCAACTCTGACAATCCAAAAGCCAGTGTTAAGTAGGTTCGGTCAACTTGGTCACTGAGTCAAAGTCTAGGGTCGGGTCAATGGTCGCTGCCAGAGAGAGAGAGAAAAGAAACACTCAGCGTGCACTCTATCCTAGATCAGAATGGTTATCACTTTATCTAATCTGGAAACCTCCCACTGTACCTCAAATTCTCCTCCAAACCTGAAAGAAGAATTAGTCGGGGTCACCCGAGGAGTAAACCAACTCATCAGTGGGAATCGGGATCCAACTATCATCGCATGACAACGTGACGGAATCCGCTCACGGTATCACACTCCAGAAGGTAAGCGCATATCTGGCAAGTTTCAGTTCTTTTGAAACTTCCGATGTGGATTTTTACCCCATGCTCTTATGACCTTGACTTTGGCCAACAAATCATAAGTCACATGTCAAGTTCTGCCCGTCATTCTCCAGGTTAATTTGAATCCACCCGTACATACCCTTGACTTTGGCCAACAAGGCAGTACGACTGTTCCAAACTAACGCATCTATCTATGCTGCATATGAATACCCAACAGCTACCAAACACTGTGCCTTGACTTTGGCCAACAAACACAGCTTGAATACTATTGACTACCCATATGAAACGACGGAGGGCTACGAATGGTTTCTGGCGAAAACCTTTAACGTAATGAACTTGATATCGTTGAAGGAACGGATAGCTTTTTAGAAAATATAGTGACGAAAACCTTTACTAAAGAGGTCACTCCCGGTGAAGGGATCTCGGCTCTTTCCCCGTAGAATGAGGTGCAGGATATTCCAACTGAATACCACGGTGCAAAGCAAAAGTAATCGGCTATAGTGAAGTTAATGCCCTGACGCTAACTTCTGTCCAAGGGGTCACTCCCGGTGAAGGGATCTCGGCCCTTGCCTCGTCGACTGAGGAGCAGGATATTCCAAATGAATACCACGATGCAAAACAAAAGTGAACGTCCTTGCAATAACAGCTTTTTGAAAAGTGTTCCAACAACATCAGATTAGGTTTGTTTAATCTTGCATTGATCCGAATCAATGCAGTCCCATCAATTGATCACACCAAAAAGAACGAAAATATACTGATGTACGTATATGCCATCCGCATTCGCCACTGGGTCCCGTCATTACCCGTTAGGTTAGTTAACTAACGGCAGAGCGGGGACTGGACTAGCGCGGATGTAAAACATATACAACATCTACTAATATATATACCAATATATTATATTTCGCTCAAGGCGTGAAAAGAAATGCAACATCACAGAAATGTACAGCATCATAGAACAATACAGATATCTGGGATCCCCGGGTTTCACAGATCCACTACTGAAACCCGACGTTCCCCTGGTCGTGTGGATAGCCTGTGCAATGAAATCCTATACCCCCTACGAGTGCGGCGAATAGCCAGCCAATCCTGGAGTGAAGCCCCCTCCGTCCCAATGCCATGAGATGCGGGCTTGTTGCCTTCTAGAACCCGGCTATTCGTGCACCCCTCCGCGGGGTAACCCTAGTACAGAAAGTAAAATATACATACACCGGGTACATCGACCGCAACCAGGTCGTGCCCCAAAAGAATAATACAATCAGGCAGTGACGGCAGTCCACATGTCGGACGCTCGCCCCGCAATATCAAATGTACATAATACAACAACACTGTACTAGCATTGCATCCAGGCTATCCCCCACGACCGATCCGCAACATCACAGAAATGTACATAGAACATCAACGTGAAAATCACATTCGCAAATCCGTCTAACCGGGCTATAGCAGTTAGACCGGATTTACCGATCGAGTGACATTCACGGTCGCAGATATAATGTAAATACTGTGAAAACTAACGTGTTTAAATTTCGATCGACAAAATATCAAGAAGTGGGCCCCACGACTTACTGGTGAACAGTAACAAAATCTGGGCAAAAACGATATATATCAAAAACCCCAAAAACCCACAGAGAACCATCTGACAAAATTTGGGAGCACGTGCTCCCCACGTGACCGCGGTTGCGCGGCCAAACCATGGGTTTGGCCGCGCTTCCGCGGCAGCTTGGGGGGATCACGACCCCAAATTTTGTCGGGACTCTTAAATGTTCCTGCTATGATTTTTAAGATATCCAGAAATAATTTTTGAGACCGTTTAAAAACAACAGAAACTGTCGGCTTGGATTTTTGTAGTTTTCGATTTCCGGTCGGATCGAAGTTTTAAACGCGTTAGCACAAGTTAGCATAGCAAAATGGTGAGGCTCTGATACCACTGTAAGTCTACGTTAGCGCCCCGGCAGTCTACAGACGCCAATTGCGGAATAAAACTTTTTAACTTGGCGCTATCGTATACTTTAACCCGGATCTGCCATTATTGCTAAACTAACAAACAGTAAAGAGTGTGGAAATGTTGTACCGACTGATCCGAGTCCTCCGGTCTTCATCTCCACTCCGATCTCCTCGCGGGATCTCCGTCCGTCTCCTCTTCGTCGGAAAGGGCACCACGAAGCCGGGTACTTTTACGGGCTCCCACCTCGATACTGAGGCAACTCGAGCATGAAGCCGGCAACTCGACATGCTCAAGATTTGCTGTAGGAATATAGTGTAGAATCATAGTCTCTCTTTTGGGGTTTGGTTGCCATTTGTGGATGATGGAGGAATGGTGTATAGAAAATTGGTGCTTTCAATTTTCTAGCAATGGAATGAGAAGAAGAATGATATGCACAAAAATGAATCACTCTCATTTTTCTTCCTCTCTTTTCTTTTCTTCTTCTCTCTTTTCTTTTCTTCTTCTCTCTTTTCTTTTTCTTCAACCATTTCATCAAGTGAGAGCAAGAGGGTGGAGGAATGAATATGATAGCATAAACATAGAAGGAAGGTGAGTGTAGGAAAAGTAGAAAGGTGACTATATCCTAAACATCATCATAACAATCTTTCTTATCAACCTCACTTCATTTCTAATCCTTTCTAATCACAATGAATGAAAGAAAAGCAAAGATGCTTTCATAATAAATCTTTTTGCAATAAAACCCCTCCACTAAAGTTATTTGCACAATTGCAAATAACCCCCTCCATCGGAAAAGTCCGGCCGGGAAAGAACAAAGGAAAACCGGCCGGAACGGAAAGCAAACTGGCAACTCCAGAAAACTGGTCCCGTAATAAATTACAGGAAAACCCCATACTGTGCATACACACCCGCATCTGTATTCCGTCCGGATACAAATGCAAAGAGACAGAATCTACACTGTACTAAACTAGGACCGGCTTAAGCCAAAGCCGGCTAGTAATATCCGTCCGATCCTGATCCGTTCAATACCGCACGTATCTGATCGAACGCTGCCATATAACTATACGGCCACTAGTACAAAACCATCCGATCCTGATCCGTGCAATACCGCACGTATCTGATCGGACCCTGCCATATCTCCATACGGCCTCTACAGCGTTTCGCCCGAAAGCTTGAGTAACTGAAAGTGTGGTGGACTCTAAAGACTCGTCAATACTATGGCTGTGGATTTAACCACTAGCACGTCAGAGGTATAAGCCAATACGTAACGGGCCACCAGCTATTGACTAAAAGGACGTCGATGAGGAAGCTCACCCCGACACCCAACTGAGCCTGTCAGTGACAATATCCGTGCAGTCCGGTCCGTTCGTCTATGAGTATCGCATGGCGGGCCTAGGGGGTTGGTAAAAGTCAGACCCCCAAAAGCGGTACAAGTCGTGTCGGAGTGTAGCCCAGAACACCCTGAGATACTACTGGAATACCTACCAGTAAATCTCCTTGCCTTGGCCAAGGTCTTTGTGTAATGGCTCTCCTAGACACAGCGCGACCTCACCCCCAATACCGGGAGAGACGAACCCCTGAAGATACGCTCACTGCCTCCATGTGGCTCGGGACTGTACCCAACTAAAACCTGTTTGCACGACTCCTTTGAGCCGTGGTAGGGTAGTAATCAAAGTACAGTGGGAACTCACACGAGACAAATGACGATCCCCAGGTCGATGAACTAACCTGCACACATGTCACCAGGGAACTGCCATCTGACGTCTGGTATATGACCAACTAGCATGTTCCCGGCGAGTCCTGTCCAGTGTACTCATAACCCAATGAGCACCTGTATACATCTTAGGTGATCCAACTGACACCAGTGGCTTGTGAGACCGGCCACCGCCCCTCGTCGGGGTCTCGACTGTATACACTAGTCTACTCTGGAGTATCGATGCCCTGTCTCGAAACTCCCACGACTAGGGACCTTTTAAGGATAAGCTTATAGACCCCAGCTCCCACTTATATGATCGCCCTCATACTGCTGGTGGTCAAGCAAGAATCCTAGGGGCTCTATCAACGTGTAATAGCGACGTGTCATGTCACCTAAAGCAGTACACGATGATAAAGGTAAACCAGATAGCATGCTATCATTTCGAGTAAGACTGTCCTACCGGGATAGGTCCTCCCTCAATCATTACAATCACGTACCTGTGACCTAATAATTGACTCTGAGGGCACTATCTCCAACAATGACTCAATAGAGCCGTGGTAGGGTAGTAATCTAAGAACAGTAGGAACACACTTGAGGTGAAATAGCAGTGTCAAGTCAACGGACTAAGCTGTACTCATGTCACCTGGGAACTACTAACTGACGATAGGTATAGTACCAACCAACAGTTCCCGACGATTCCTGTCCAGTGTACTCATAACCTAATGAGCACCTGCATACTATCTCTAGTACGACGTACTGATGGCTGTGGGACAGACCATATCCCCAGCTGGGACGAGAAGCGTACACACTAGTCTACTCTGGAGTATCGATGCCCTGTCTTGATAATCCTACGACTTGGGACCTGTATAAGGATATGTTTGTAGACTACCCAACCCCCACAAGTGTGACTGCCATCACAACGCTGGTAGTCAAGCAAAGATCCTAAGGGCTCTATCAATATGTATTAGCGATACGTTAAAAGAAACATATACACATATTAAGATAGATACAAACCAAGTAGCATACTACCATATTCAGCAAGACTGATATAAATCCGTGTATATATCCCAAACTTCCAAAATGTAATATACAAACTAGTACTATATAATAATAGCCTCTAGGGCATATCACACTAACAGGCATTGCATCTTCTTACACATGATGTTATTACTTAGGACACTTGCACCATTACCATTGGTTCATGCCGCACATGCACTATTTATGCGAATACACACACCATTGGTAATTGCTATATCACGAGCTCTATAGAACTTGCTCAGTATGTGAGTATTTGCATCATATATGATATGTAAACTTGTAATTGTATATTCATTTCGTCAGAATGGATACATACGATTTCAAGTCATATATATACCTCATTGCATCATCATTCATACATGGTTTTCTAGTCATACATCGCATGACATATTATTGATATCATAGACATTCATCATTACCGAAATGTTCATATATTGTGATTCTTCTTGGAGATTTCAGTGTTTATGAGATTTATGGATTTTGGGGATAACCGCAAGAATTTTATAAACCTATTATCATTTAAAAATTTCTAGTTGCGATTTTATCGTGATATGATGTATGTGGAGACAGCCATGAGTTTTCCTGATTTGAGTTGGTTTTCGAGACCTGATTCGAGGAGTAGAATGAACCATCTTGGGTACATGGTGGACCCGGTGAGGTACCCCGGGGGGAGAAGCTCGAGTTGTATACGATGAGCCTGGCAGGGGAGCATGAGCTACCGGTTATGATTGTTGGCTCGGCGGTTATCCGGAGGATACCGACCGGAGTTGTGGGATGTGACAGATTGAGAGCCAATCTGAGAGACGGCTATTGAGATATTGAGATATTGAGGTATTGAGATATTGAGATATTGAGGTATTGAGATATTAAGATACTGAGATACATATATTGTGTCGATACTTGACACGGATTTTCTGTCGATTTCATTGATCATACTCCAGCTATATTTAACAAAGGTTTTACTGAGATATGGATATGGATTTTCTCATTCCAGATATATCCGGATTTCTTGTTGATTATTCATTCATGTCGTATTCATACTGTAGGGTTGCTTGGCACAGTGACAAGGTTCTACAAGGCATCAACCATGCCAAAATCAAATTTTTATGTGCCGAACAACCCTAAGCAAGATCTTAGACTAGAGATTAGGGTAACAAAACATGTAATCTACATTACATATAAGAAGTGAACGAAAATACAACCTTTGTAGATCCGGTCCTTCACTTCTAAAGCTCCGTGTTGATGTTCCTTCGCTGCGATCATCGAGATCCCGGACTCTAGTGATGGTTTCCTCGGAGAAATGAACGGGCTAGCTCGTTGACTTCGAGGCCGAAGATGATCTACGTTGAGGAGACTCAAACTCAAGCTCCATCTTCACTAGGTTAAGAACTTTGTGAAGAGAACACCCTAAACTAAATGGCAAGTAGTAGAGGATGATGAAATAGAAAGTGGGTTCACTTTGGATTTTGATTTCTCACTTTATTTCTTCACTTGAAAATTTCTAGCAAGCTTTTCTTCTTGAATGAAGAAGAAGAAGAAGAAGAAAGAATGAATAAAATGAATTATATAAAAAGAATAATCAAGTGAAGTCTATCATAATGCAACCATGGGTGAGTTAACCATTGTAGAGACTAAACTATAGTTTGAGTTAATGGTTTGGTTAATAAAAATCTCATGAAAAACAAAATGAGTGGACTTTGTCAAATGTGCTTATAAGCTTCATGAAGCTTCAAGCCAAGACAAAGAAAGCCACCATTTTGTTTTACCAAAATAAATAAGACCCAAACCATTATCTTAAATATGGTGTAAGTCATACACACACCCAAGTTTGCATGTATCATCATTCATGATACAAACTAGTGCACAAACATATATCACATATACAACTTGTGCACATTAAGTGAGAAAATCAATCTTAAGCGAACCAATATTAGTTAATATAAAATAATATATCAAATATATAATTATACATTAAATCATTAAATCAACACTTGATTTAATGATCCGGTCATATCACATATAACCGACTAATATCTAGTGTATCAATATATCGAATCAACACTTGATTCGGTAATCCGGCTATATCACATATAACCGACCAATGATACAAATCGCGAGAATAGAATACAGTATCTCATACTGTTATTATTCTCGGTCCCGCACATATCTCATATGCGCTCCTATTTCGTTTCGCTTGAGCCAGGAAACCTCTGTGTAGGACTCTAAAGACTCGTCAATACGCCGGCAGTAGGTGGTGATCATATCAGTCACCCACAAGCCGCAATTGGTCTGCTAAACGTAACGGCCACCCGGGTATTGAGCGATCAAAAGATCAACGAGCAAGCCTGCTCACACTCCTGCGAATCCAATCAGTAACACTTACCGCACAGTCCGGTCTGTTCGTCTGATATGTCGCATATCTCTCCTAGGGGTGGTAAACGTCAGACCCCAGTAGCTTGATAAGTCATGCCGATTTAAGGTCCATAACAAGTATGAAACTACTGATAACACTTACCAGTAAATCACTGCAACCCTGGCCAGGGATTTCCAGTTATGGCCAGTCGAGCATAGCGCAACATCAACCCCCAATACCGGGAGAGATGAATACCCACCAATCGCTCATTGCCTCCATGCGAATCGGGACTGTACCCAAAAACCACCTGTTTGCATGACTCAGTGGAGCTGTGGTAGGGTGGAAATCAAAGCACAGTGGGAGACACATAAGACTCTATGACGATCTCGGGTCAACAGACTAAGCTGTACCAGTGTCACCAGAGAACTGCCATCTGACGTGAGGTATAATACCATCTGGGAGTTCTCGGCGAGTCTGTTCAGTGTACCCAGTCTCCACTGAGCAGCCGCATACCGTCTCTGATGTCAAACACCAATGGATATGGGATCATCCATCGCCCATCACATGGGTCGAGAAGATATACGCTAGTCTACTCTAGAATATCGATGCCCCGTCTCGATATTCCCACGACTAGGAACATTGAAGGATGTACTCTTGGACTACCCAGGCCCCACAAGTATGATCTTCATCATAGTCCTGGAAGTCGAGTACACATCTTAAGGGCTTTATCAACATGTAACAGAGAGACAATAAGTATACATGTTAAGATAAAGAGCAACCAGATAGCGTACTATCATGTCGAGCAAGAAAGTCCTCCCTATATATGTCCCAGCATCCACTACATTATACTTCTCATGTACAGTAATGGCCTCTAGGGCATACATACTGCTAACAATCTCCCACTTGCACTAGGGCCATCTGTAGCAGTGGTTGTAGTATCTCATACTCAACCATCCCATAAAAGTCTCTCTCTGGGAAAAGGCCTTTGTGAGTGGATCCGCCGTGTTTTCCTCTGAGTCTCCTCTCCTAATCTCGATCTCCCTGGAGATCAGCTATCTCCATGATCAGGTGATGCTGCCTCAGAATATGTCTGGGTCACTGATGGGACCGGGGTTCCTTCGCCAAAGCCATACTTCCATTGTCGCACAATGGTAGGAACCTAGTTCATCTCATGAACTATTATACACCCAAACTGCCTCTTTGGTAGTATCTTTGATAGCGATGTCACCAGCCTTTATCGTCTAGTTTGCCACGATATCTAGCTTGGAACACTTCCAACATACCGTCCCTGCTCTGAGGGTAAAGACAATGCCTGTGACCGACATTCAGTCAAACTTACCACCCTGGAACCATTCCAGTGATTCTCCCTAGGATCAATTGATACTTTTTCACTACTACTAGTGAGAATCCTAACATCCAATTAGATCTATCTCATAGATATAAAACCTAGGAGGTATCACTTTGATCCTATATGGAGAATCCATATGATAAGAAGAGATTGACCGAGCGTAGCATAGGAAATTCCTTCCCTATCAAGAGTATGTCATCCACGCACAATACGAGGATCACCACCATACTCCCTACTACCCTTTATATATACAAGGTTCATCTACCATTTTGATGAAGTCAAACTCTTTGACTACAACATCAGAACAGACGTTCCAACTTCGCGATGCCTGCTTTAATCTGTAAAGCAACTTGCACACGTTTCTGCTGCTCCCACTGTCAACGAAGCCCTCTGGCTGTGTACTTAAAGACGTTCTCTTCTAAATCAATATTTAGAAAAGCAGTCATTACATCCAACCACCAGATATCGCAGTTATGGTATGCAGCAATGGCAAGTAAGATCCGGATGGACTTAAGCATAGCCACTGGAAAAGGTTTCATCATTATCCACGCCTGGTCGATGACGAAAACCTTTAACAAGTCTAACTTTGAAAGTCTCAACCTTTCCATCTACACCAAGTAATCTTCTCAAGATATACTTTCCCCTGATGGGGATTTATCCCTTCAGATATAGCAACCAAAGTCCATACTTTGTTGGTGTACATGGATTCCATCTCAGATCGCTAAGCATCCAGCCATTCTTGCAGAGTCCCTACTCTTGATGGCCTGCTCGAAACTAGTTGGGTCATCATCTCATGATGCAATCCTCGCTCCTACTGTCATCGAGAAACCAAAGTATCTCTTGGGCGGATGAGGAACCCTACTAGATCGGCGGAGAGGCTGAGGTTCGTCGGAGACTATTGAATCCTTTGGTACTATCAAATCATCAGTTGTAGTTTGTATAGCTGGAACTCCTTCCAGTTCTACATAACTGACTTTGCCTCGAGCTTGTCCAGATTTTGCTTTTAGACATAGGCCGGACAACCCCAAATCTTAACTTACTTAAGATATGGGCTCTTCCCATTCCATATCTCATATGGAGTGGTAGGCACTGATTTGATTGGAACCCTATTCAATAGGTATGCAGCTTCTCAAGTGCATAACTCCAAAAAGGAAATAGGAAACTCAATAGTACTCATCATAGAGCGCACCATATCTAATAGGGTGTGATTGCTCCACCCCGATACACCGTTGTGCTATGGTGTATACGGAGGAGAAATGCTGAGAGAGAATCTCATTCTCCTTTAGAATAGTCCAGGATCTCCATGCCTAAGTATTCTCCTCCCTGATCTCATCAAAGGATATAATACTTATACCTGTATTGGTTCTCTACTTCTTTCTTATATTCTTTGAAGTTCCCAAAAGCTTCAGACATGTGTTTCAACAAGAACATGCGTCCGATTCTTGAGAGATCATCAGTGAATATAAGGAAGTATAAAGAACCAGTCCTGGCATTTGTAGACTGGGGACCTACCTACATCACTATGTATCAGTCCCAAGGGTTCACTGACCCTTTCTCTGTTTCCTGTAAACGGAGCTATGGTCATCTTATCTTTGTGACATGACTGGCAAGTTTCACAAGATGTAAATTCAAACTGATTTAAATATGCATCTAGATGTAACTTAGCTAGTCGGGTTGTATTGATATGACCTAGTTTACAATGCTTCAAGAAGGATTTGTTCATTTCTAAACTCTTCCTCTTGTGTGTGTTCAGTACGTTAAGAACTGTGGTTTGATTCAGAATGTATATGCTTTTAGATAACGTGCCTGAACCAATCAACACTTGATATAGGAAATGTGCAAAACATTATCCAACAATACAAAATTATATCCTTCTTTAATAAATAAAGAGACTGATATGATGTTGTATGTCAGGTTCGGTATCTAACAACATTCGTTCAGAATCAATGTATTTAGTAATACAGGATGACAATTGCCAACACCTTGGCTGCAACAATTGCACTGTTTCCAACTCTTGAAATTTATCACCCGTTCTCAGTTCTCTACCTTTCTTTAGCCCATGTAACATATCTGGGATCCTGATCCATTATCAAATACCCAGGAAGTAGAGGATACTGAGAAACAGTTCTATATAATGAATACACCCGAAGAAGATGCATCAGCATGCACTTTCTTCGTTTGGGCGGCATGGGAATCCTGGTATTCCCCTATTTCCTGCTCGGTCTTATAACAATTATAAGTTGGAGCGGGACCAACATTCCCCAGCTCAGTATAACAAGCGGGTTCGGTCGATACATCCTTATTATTATCTTGATTAAGGCGTGACATGGTCGCTACCTGGAGAGAGAGAGAAGAAAACACTCTGCGTGCGCTCTTGCAAGATTAGATTGGTTATATATTTTATCTAATCAGGATGGCTCCCACTATTTTTATCAAATCTTCCTTCAAACCTTAAAAGGAAAGACTAGCCGGGATTAATTACACTCTACAAGTTCGCCAATCTTTCAGCCAAGCCAGTGCCGGTACTTTGATAGAGGTTCCCCGTGCTTTCGCACGGACCTAATTAAAATAAACCCCATTTTTCCAGGGGCGTAACCCCGTTGACACCTTTCTAGACACCTACTTGATCGGCTAATTGTAAAGTGCAAAACTCTCCCATGAGTAACAATTACTCACAGTGGGTATCAGGATCCAACTATCATATAGAAAGTATGCAATCTCATTGCAAATTTCAACACTTGAAACTCCCGATAAATGGTTTTTACCCCTAGCACTTATGACCTTAACTATGGTCAACAAATCATAAGCACTAGTCAAGCTCTACCCGTCATTCCGTGATTAATTAGACCCACCCTCATGACCCTTAACTAAGGTCAACAAAGTCACATGACTGTCCTAACTAATCGCATCATATGCTATATAGGCAGACATCACTTAGCTACCGTACACTGTGCCTTAACTAAGGTCAACAAACACAGCACGAATACTAAGTACTCTACTTCCTAAAACGACGGAGGGTTGTGGATGGTTTTTAAGAAAACCTTTAACGCTTTGAACTTGATCTCGTTGCGGAATCAAATAGTTTAAAATGGAGTGTTTTTGAGGCTTTTGCTAGTTTCGCTAAAGAGGCCACTCCCGGTGAAGGGATCTCGTCTCTTTCCTCGTCGAATGAGGTGCTGGATTTTCACAATACCACTATGCAAAGCAAGAACTAGAAAAGCAATCAAAAGACAAACCGAAGGTTGTAGCATCTGCTAATTATCGCTAAAGAGGTCACTCTCAGTGAAGGGATCTTGGCTCTTTCCTTATCGAATAAGGTGCAGGATATTCTTCAAGGAATACCGCTATGCAAAGCAACAACTAGAGCTACCTAATTTTTGAAATTCGATTTCACAATATCTTTTAGGTTTGTTTTCTTTCATTAATCTCATTAATGAATGTCCCATCATTTAAGTCCACCTAAACATTACAGATAAATACAACGTACACTTATGCCATCCGCATTCGCCTCGATGTCCCGTCTGCACCGTTAGGTTAGGTAACTAACGGCAGAGCGGGGCAGGGCTAGCGCGGGTGTAAAACATAAGCAACGCCTATATAATATATCATATATACTATATACAATATTTATCTGAATATATCACATGATCACATCACAGATAACGCAGCAGAAAACAATATATGAAATATTGGATATACTAGGATGTCCGTGTTTTATTTTGAGCCTATATAAAACACGGATTCTATGGTCGTTATGAATAGCCAATCCCACACCCCTAGACCCCTACGAGAGCGGCAAGCAACACTGCCAATTCTAGAGTTAGGAGACCCGGTCTCGACTCCTTGAGATGGTCTCCCACTGGACTCTAGAACCCGGTTACTTGTGCTCTCCTCCTGGGTCTATCCTAATGCGGAAAAGTAAATAATATACATCAGCGGTGACATCTTCCTCAACCCGGAAGTGCCCCAAATAAAAGAATATTACATACAAGTTTTTACATGAATGAAAATGAAAAACTCTCATCTCACATAAAAAAACCTCGGCTATTCAAAACACGACGATACAATATAACATATCACAGCAGCACATAATATCTCATATCATCAACGTAAGAAAGTATGCGTATCCCGATTGTCGTTGATGTATAGCAACGAAGCCGGCGATACACCACATACTACGCTTACGGTCACAGAAAAGAAAGTGTAAAACTACAACAGTTGGAATCCGCAACCTCCTTAGACATCTCATGCCTAACCAAATGAATTCCTTAGACATCTCATGACTAACAATTATAAACCCCGTATTTTATTCTCAATATAGAAAACAGTTTTCAATATCAAGTCGGGTAATTCAACAAGATTCCCGACATCCTGATCAAATGCTCGTCGCAAACTTTAGTAGACGGCCGCACCCCCGGATGCCGTCGACGAAGTGCACTAAGGCGGAACACCGCTGCCGCGAGCACCCGAACGGATGCTTTTGGCGACGGGGTCCTCCTACAGTCACTTGGTCGGGGCTATGGGGCGTGGCTGTCTGTTAAGTTTACCCGGCAAGTATCCGCGTACGATACGTGACTGCGACGGACTTTTGATCGCATCAAAATCCCGTGGCAAGTGATCATCTAAGACTAAACTGCTAGACTTATAAAATTCAAATGTTGCTGATTCCAATTATTGTATCACATTCCAGATAAATAGACAATGTTAAACTTTCCGATCGAATAAACAAACACCCAAGATTTCCTAAATAGTTCTCAACACTTGAAATTAGTTTTAAAACATCCATGACATGCCACAGTACTAATGGTCCAGCCGTAGAAGGGTCAAGCCAACGCCTCACATGTGGCAGCGCCGCACTGCCTCAAACCCTAATGTTCAAAAGGCAGTTCAGACAGTCACATAATCGAGTTAAGATTTGTGTTCTTCTAGAGGGTCCACCGCGTTACTTGCACGACTTAAAACGTTCTTAAACTACGGAAAAATCCAACGCTTGGAAATTTTCCGGCAGGGAAAAAAGTGAGTTATTGATATCCGTTCGAACTTTTTAACACGTTCTAAAATTATCCGGACAAAACTAAACGAAGTTATACTTTCCGATCGAATCAACGAGTCTCCAATACAACCCAGAAAACTCAACACTTGAGTAACAATTAAAAATTCCCAGAAGAATCAGGAAACACCTACGGACGTTACTGTAGAAAACGGAATCCCTAATCTTTACATACGGCCGCGGAACCGCCGCTAAAAGCAGGGTACTGCCGCGGTTCCGCGCCGCTACAGTAGTATTAGGTTGTCGTTTTCTGCAGTTATCCTTAGATTTCCCTGCTTAATTTTCTGAGCATTTTTAATTAGAAAAAATCAACATTTTAAAAAAATATCCAGAGAAGGGTATTCGTCGGGGTTTCCGGGTTCGATCGGACATTAAACATCGCCTAGACATCGCCTAAAGCTCTAGCTTGGCTCTGATACTAGTGTAGGGTTGCTTGACACAGTGAAAAGGTTCTACAAGGCATCAATCATGCCAAAATCAAATTTTTATATGCCGAACAACCCTGAGCAAGATCTTAGACTAGAGATTAGGGTAACAAAACATGTAATCTACATTACATATAAGAAGTGAATGAAAATACAATCTTTGTAGATCTGGTCCTTCACTTCTAAAGCTCCGTGTTGACGTCCCTTCGCTGCGATCATCGAGATCCCGGACTCTAGTGATGGTTTCCTCGGAGAAATGAATGGGCTAGCTCATTGACTTCAAGGCCGAAGATGATCTACGTCGAGGAGACTCAAACTCAAGCTCCATCTTCACTAGATCAAGAACTTTGTGAAGATAACACCCTAAACTAAATGGCAAGTAGTAGAGGATGATGAAATAGGAAGTGGGTTCACTTTAGATTTTGATTTCTCACTTTATTTCTTCACTTGAAAATTTCTAGCAAGCTTTTCATCATGAATGAAGAAGAAGAAGAAAGAATGAATAAAATGAATTATATAAAAAGAATAATCATGTGAAGTCTATCATAATGCAACCATGGGTGAGTTAACCTTTGTAGAGACTAAACCATAGTTTGAGTTAATGGTTTGGTTAATAAAAATCTCATGCAAAACAAAATGAGTGGACTTTGTCAAATGTGCTTATAAGCTTCATGAAGCTTCAAGCCAAGACAAAGAAAGCCACCATTTTGTTCTACCAAAATAAATAAAACCCAAACCATTATCTTAAATATGGTGTAAGTCATACACACACCCAAGTTTGCATGTATCATCATTCATGATACAAACTAGTGCACAAACATATATCACGTATACAACTTGTGCACATTAAGTGAGAAAATCAATCTTAAGTGAACCAATACTAGTTAATGTAAAGTAATATATCAAATATATAATTATACATTAAATCATTAAATCAACACTTGATTTAATGATCCGGTCATATCATATATAACCGACTAATATCTAGTGTATCAATATATCGAATCAACACTTGATTCGGTAATCCGGCTATATCACATATAACCGACCGATGATACAAAACGCGAGAATAGAATACAGTATCTCATACTGTTATTATTCTCGGTCCCGCACATATCTCATATGCGCTCCTATTTCGTTTCGCTTGAGCCAGGAAACCTCTGTGTAAGACTCTAAAGACTCGTCAATACGCCGGCAGTTGGTGGTGATCATATCAGTCACCCACACGCCGCAAGTGGGTTGCTAAACCTAACGGCCACCCGGGTATTGAGCGATCAGAAGATCAACGAGCAAGCCTTCTCACAGTCCTGCGAATCCAATCAGTAACACTTACCGCACAGTCCGGTCTGTTCGTCTGATATGTCGCATATCTCTCCTAGGGGTGGTAAACGTCAGACCCTAGTAGCTTGATAAGTCATGCCGATTTAAGGTCCATAACAAGTATGAAACTACTGATAACACTTACCAGTAAATCACTGCAACCCTGGCCAGGGATTTCCAGTTATGGCCAGTCGAGCATAGCGCAACATCAACCCCCAATACCGGGAGAGACGAATCCCCACCTATCGCTCATTGCCTCCATGTGAATCGGGAATGTACCCAAAAACCATCTGTTTGCACGACTCAGTGGAGCCGTGGTAGGGTGGAAATCAAAGCACAGTGGGAGACACATATGACTCTATGACGATCTCGGGTCAACAGACTAAGCTGTACCAGTGTCACCAGAGAACTGCCATCTGACGTGAGGTATAATACCATCTGGGAGTTCTCGGTGAGTCCGTTCAGTGTACCCAGTCTCCACTGAGCAGCCGCATACCGTCTCTGATGTCAAACACAAATGGATATGGGATCATCCATCGCCCATCACATGGGTCGAGAAGATATACGGTTGTCTACTCTGGAATATCGATGCCCCGTCTCGATATTCCCACGACTAGGAACATTAAAGGATGTACTCTTGGACTACCCAGGCCCCACTAGTATGATCTTCATCATAGTCCTGGAAGTCGAGTACACATCCTAAGGGCTTTATCAACATGTAACAGAGAGACAATAAGTATACATGTTAAGATAAAGAGCAACCAGATAGCGTACTATCATGTCGAGCAAGAAAGTCCTCCCTATATATGTCCCAGCATCCACTACAATATACATCTCATGTACAGTAATGGCCTCTAGGGCAGACATACTGCTAACAATCTCCCACTTGCACTAGGGCCATCTGTAGCAGTGGTTGTAGTATCTCATACTCAACCATCCCATAAAAGTCTCTCTCTGGGAAAAGGCCTTTGTGAGTGGATCCGCCGTGTTTTCCTCTGAGTCTCCTCTCCTAACCTCGATCTCCCTGGAGATCAGCTATCTCCATGATCAGGTGATGCTGCCTCAGAATATGTCTGGGACACTGATGGGACCGGGGTTCCTTGGCAAAAGCCATACTTCCATTGTCACACAATGGTAGGAACCTAGTTCATCTCATGAACTATTATACACCCAAACGGCCTCTTTGGTAGTATCTTTGATAGCGATGTCACCAGCCTTTATCGTCTAGTTTGCCACGATATCTAGCTTAGAACTCTTCCAACATACCGTCCCTGCTCTGAGGGTAAAGACAATGCCTGTGACCGACATTCAGTCAACCTTACCACCCTGGAACCATTCCAATGATTCTTCCTAGGATCAATTGATACCTTCTCACTACTACTAGTGAGAATCCTAACATCCAATTAGATCTATCTCATAGATATAAAACCTAGGATTTAGGAGGTATCACTTTGATCCTATATGGAGAATCCATGTGATAAGAGGTGATTGACCGAGCGTAGCATAGGAAATTCCTTACCAATCAAGAGTATGTCATCCACGCACAATACGAGGATCACCACCATACTCCCTACTACCCTTTTGTATATACAAGGTTCATCTACCATTTTGATGAAGTCAAACTCTTTGACTACCACATCAGAACAGACGTTCCAACTTCGCGATGCCTACTTTAATTTGTAAAGCAACTTGCACACGTTTCTGCTGCTCCCACTGTCAACCAAGCCCTCTGGCTGTGTACTTAAAGACGTTCTCTTCTAAATCAATATTTAGAAAAGCAGTCATGACATCCAACCACCAGATATCGCAGTTATGGTATGCAGCAATGGCAAGTAGGATCCGGATGGACTTAAGCATAGCCACTGGAAAAGGTTTCATCATTATCCACGCCTGGTCGATGACGAAAACTTTTAACAAGTCTAGCTTTGAAAGTCTCAACCTTTCCATCTACACCAAGTAATCTACTTAAGATATACTTGCCCCTGATAGGGATTTAACCCTTCAGATATAGCAACCAAAGTCCATACTTTGTTGTTGTACATGGATTCTATCTCAGATCGCTAAGCATCCATCCATTCTTGCAGAGTCCCTACTCTTGATGGCCTGCTCGAAACTAGTTGAGTCATCATCTCATGATGAAATCCTCGCTCCTACTGTCATCGAGAAACTAAAGTATCTCTTGGGCGGATGAGGAACCCTACTAGATCGGCGGAGAGGCTGAGGTTCGTCGGATACTATTGAATCCTTTGGTACTATCAAATCATCAGCTGTAGTTTGTATACCTGGAACTCCTTCCAGTTCTAAATAACTGACTTTGCCTCGAGCTTGTCCGGATTTTGCTTTTAGACATAGGCCGGACAACCCCAAATCTTAACTTACTTAAGATATGGGCTCTTCCCATTCCATATCTCATATGGAGTGGAAGGCGCTGATTTGATTGGAACCCTATTCAATAGGTATGCAGCTTCTCAAGTGCATAACTCCCAAAAGGAAGTAGAAAACTCAGTAGTACTCATCATTGAGCGCACCATATCTAATAGGGTATGATTGCTCCACCCCGATACACCGTTGTGCTATGGTGTATACGGAGGAGAAATACTGAGAGAGAATCTCATTCTCGTTTAGAACAGTCCAGGATCTCCATGCCTAAGCATTCTCCTCCCTGATCTCATCAAAGGATATAATACTTATACCTGTATTGGTTCTCTACTTCTTTCTTATATTCTTTGAAGTTCCTAAAAGCTTCAGATATGTGTTTCAACAGGAACATGCGTCCGATTCTTGAGAGATCATCAGTGAATGTAAAGAAGTATAAAGAACCAGTCCTGGCATTTATAGACCGGGGACCTACCTACATCACTATGTATCAGTCCCAAGGGTTCACTGACCCTTTCTCTGTTTCCAGTAAACAGAACTATGGTCATCTTATCTTTGTGACATGACTGGCAAGTTTCACAAGATGTAAATTCAAACTGCTTTAAATATGCATCTAGATGTAACTTAGCTAGTCGGGTCGTATTGATATGACCTAGTTTACAATGCCTCAAGAAGGATTTGTTCATTTCTAAACTCTTCCTCTTGTGTGTGTTCTGTACGTTAAGAACTGTGGTTTGATTCAGAATGTATATGCTTTTAGATAGCGTGCCTGAACTAATCAACACTTGATATAGGAAATGTGCAAAACATTAACCAACAATACAAAATTATATCCTTCTTTAATAAATAAAGAGACTGATATGATGTTGTATGTCAGGTTCGGTATCTAACAACATTCGTTCAGAATCAATGTATTTAGTAATACAGGGTGACAATTGCCAACACCTTGGCTGCAACAATTACACTGTTTCCAACTCTTGAAATTTATCACCCGTTCTCAGTTCTCTACCTTTCTTTAGCCCATGTAACATATCTGGGATCCTGATCCGGTATCAAATACCCAGGACGTAGAGGATACTGAGAAACAGTTCTATGTAATGAACACACCCGAAGAAGATGCATCAGCATGCACTTTCTTCGTTTGGGCGGCATGGGAATCCTGGTATTCCCCTATTTCCTGCTCGGTCTTATAACAATTATAAGTTGGAGCGGGACCAACGTTCCCCAGCTCAGTATAACAAGCGGGTTCGGTCAATACATCCATATTATTATCTTGATTAAGGCGTGACATCGTCGCTACTTGGAGAGAGAGAGAAGAAAACACTCTGCGTGCGCTCTTGCAAGATTAGATGGGTTATATATTTTATCTAATCAGGATGGCTCCCACTGTTTTTATCAAATCTTCCTTCAAACCTTAAAAGGAAAGACTAGCCGGGATTAATTACACTCTACAAGTTCGCTAATCTTTCAGCCAGGCCAGTGCCGGTACTTTGATGGAGGTTCCCCGTGCTTTCGTACGGACCTAATTAAAATAAACCTCGTTTTCCCAAGGGCGTAACCCCGTTGACACATTTCTAGACACCTACTTGATCGGCTAATTGTAAAGTGCAAAACTCTCCCATGAGTAACAATTACTCACAGTGGGTATCAGGATCCAACTATCATATAGAAGGTATGCAATCTCATTGCAAATTTCAACACTTGAAACTCCCGATAAATGGTTTTTACCCCTAGCACTTATGACCTTAACTATGATCAACAAATCATAAGTACTAGTCAAGCTCTACCCGTCATTTCGTGATTAATTAGACCCACCCACATGACCCTTAACTAAGGTCAACAAAGTCACATGACTGTCCTAACTAATCGCATCATATGCTATATAGGAAGACATCACTTAGCTACCGTACACTGTGCCTTAACTAAGGTCAACAAACACAGCACGAATACAAAGTACTCTACTTCCAAAAATGATGGAGGGTTGCAGATGGTTTTTAAGAAAACCTTTAATGCTTTGAACTAGATCTCGTTGCGGAATCAAATGGTTTAAAATGGAGTGTTTTTGAGGCTTTTGCTAGTTTCGCTAAAGAGGTCACTCCCGGTGAAGGGATCTCGGCTCTTTCCTCGTCGAATGAGGTGCTGGATATTCACAATACCACTATACAAAGAAAGAACTAGAAAAACAATCAAAAGACAAACCGATGGTTGTAGCATCTGCTAATTATTGCTAAAGAGGTCACTCCCAGTGAAGGGATCTCGGCTCTTTCCTTATCGAATAAGGTGCTGGATATTCTTCAAAGAATACCGCTATGCAAAGCAACAACTAGAGCTACCTAATTTTTGAAATTCGATTCCACAATATCTTTTGGGTTTGTTTTCTTTCATTAATCTCATTAATGAATGTCCCATCATTTAAGTCCACCTAAATATCACAGATAAATACAACGTACGCTTATGCCATCCGCATTCGCCTCGATGTCCCGTCAGCACCGTTAGGTTAGGCAACTAACGGCAGAGCGGGGCAGGGCTAGCGCGGGTGTAATACATAAGCAACGTCTATATAATATATCATATATACTATATAAAATATCTATCTGAATATATCACATGATCACATCACAGATAACGCAGCAGAAAACAATATATGAAATATTGGATATACTAGGATGTCCGTGTTTTATTTTCAGCCTATATAAAACACGGATTCCACGTTCGTGATGAATAGCCAATCCCACACCCTTAGACCTCTACAAGAGCGGCAAGTAACACTGCCAATTCTAGGGTTAGGAGACCCGGTCTCGACTCCTCGAGATGGTCTCCCACTGGACTCTAGAACCCATTTACTTGTGCTCTCCTCCTGGGTCTATCCTAATGCGGAAAAGTAAATAATATACATCAACGGTGACATCTTCCTCAACCCGGAAGTGCCCCAAATAAAAGAATATTACATACAAGTTTTTATATGAATGAAAATGAAAAACTCTCATCTCACATAAAAAAAACCGGCTATTCAAAACACGACGATCCAATATAACATATCACAGCAACACATAATATCTCATATCATCAACGTAAGCAAGTATGCGTATCCCGATTATCGTTAATGTATAGCAACGAAGCCGGCGATACACCACATACTACGCTTACGGTCACAGAAAAGAAAGTGTAAAACTACAACAGTTGGAATCCGCAACCTCCTTAGACATCTCATGCCTAACCAAATGAATTCCTTAGACATCTAATGCCTAACAATTATAAACCCCGCATTTTAGTCTCAATATAGAAAACACTTTTCAATATCAAGTCGGGTAATTCAACAAGATTCCCGACATCCTTATCAAATGCTCGTCGCAAACTTTAGTAGACGGCCGCACCCCCGGATGCCGTCGACGAAGTGCACTAAGGCGGAACACCGCTGACGTGAGCACCCGAACGGATGTTTTTGGCTACGGGGTCCTCCTACAGTCACTTGGTCGGGGCTATGGGGCGTGGCTGTCTGTTAAGTTTACCCGGCGAGTATCCGCGTACGATACGTGACTGCGACGGACTTTTGATCGCATCAAAATCCCGTGGCAACCGATCATCTGAGACTAAACAGCTAGACTTATAAAATTCAAATGTTGCTGATTCCAATTATTGTATCACATTCCAGATAAATAGACAATGTTAAACTTTCCGATCGAATAAACAAACACCCAAGATTTCCTAAATAGTTCTCAACACTTGAAATTTGTTTTAAAACATCCATGGCATGCCACGGTACCAATGGTCCAGCCGTAGAACGGTCAAGCCAACGCCTCACATGTGGCAGCGCCGCACTGCCTCAAACCCTAAGGTTCAAAAGGCAGTTCAGACGGTCACATAATCGAGTTAAGATTTGTGTTCTTCTAGAGGGTCCACCGCGTTACTTGCACGACTTAGAACGTTCTTAAACTACGGAAAAATCCAACGCTTGGAAATTTTCCGGCAGGGGAAAAAGTGAGTTATTGATATCCGTTCGAACTTTTTAACACGTTCTAAAATTATTCGGACAAAACTAAACGAAGTTATACATTCCGATCGAATCAACGAGTCCCCAATACAACACAGAAAACTCAACACTTGAGTAACAATTAAAAATTCCCAGAAGAATCAGGAAACACCTACGGACGTTACTGTAGAAAACGGAATCCCTAATCTTTACATACGGCCGCGGAACCGCCGCTAAAAGCAGGGTACTGCCGCGGTTCCGCGACGCTACAGTAGTATTAAGTTGTCGTTTTCTGCAGTTATCCTTAGATTTCCCTGCTTAATTTTCTGAGCATTTTTAATTAGAAAAAATCAACATTTTAAAAAAATATCCAGAGAAGGGTATTCGTCGGGGTTTCCGGGTTTGATCGGACTTTAAATTTCGTCTAGACATCGCCTAAACCTCTAGCTTGGCTCTGATACCAGTGTTGGGTTGCTTGGCACAGTGACAAGGTTCTACAAGGCATCAACCATGCCAAAATCAAATTTTTATGTGCCGAACAACCCTAAGCAAGATCTTAGACTAGAGATTAGGGTAACAAAACATGTAATCTACATTACATATAAGAAGTGAATGAAAATACAACCTTTGTAGATCCGTTCCTTCACTTCTAAAGCTCTGTGTTGACGTCCCTTCGCTGCGATCATCGAGATCCCGGACTCTAGTGATGGTTTCCTCGGAGAAATGAACGGGCTAGCTCGTTGACTTCGAGGCCGAAGATGATCTACGTCGAGGAGACTCAAACTCAAGCTCCATCTTCACTAGGTCAAGAACTTTGTGAAGAGAACACCCTAAACTAAATGGAAAGTAGTAGAGGATGATGAAATAGGAAGTGGGTTCACTTTGGATTTTGATTTCTCACTTTATTTCTTCACTTGAAAATTTCTAGCAAGCTTTTCTTCTTGAATGAAGAAGAAGAAGAAGAAAGAATGAATAAAATGAATTATATAAAAAGAATAATCAAGTGAAGTCTATCATAATGCACCCATGGGTGAGTAAACCTTTATAGAGACTAAACTATAGTTTGAGTTAATGGTTTGGTTAATAAAAATCTCATGCAAAACAAAATGAGTGGACTTTGTCAAATGTGCTTAAAAGCTTCATGAAGCTTCAAGCCAAGACAAAGAATGCCACCATTTTGTTTTACCAAAATAAATAAAGTCCAAACCATTATCTTAAATATGGTGTAAATCATACACACACCCAAGTTTGCATGTATCATCATTCATGATACAAACTAGTGCACAAACATATATCGCATATACAACTTGTGCACATTAAGTGAGAAAATCAATCTTAAGTGAACCAATACTAGTTAATGTAAAGTAATATATCAAATATATAATTATACATTAAATCATTAAATCAACACTTGATTTAATAATCCGGTCATATCACATATAACCGACTAATATCTAGTGTATCAATATATCGAATCAACACTTGATTAGGTAATCCGGCTATATCACATATAACCGACCGATGATACAAATCGCGAGAATAGAATACAGTATCTCATACTGTTATTATTCTCGGTCCCGCACATATCTCATATGCGCTCCCATTTCGTTTCACTTGAGCCAGGAAACCTCTGTGTAGGACTCTAAAGACTCGTCAATACGCCGGCAGTAGGTGGTGATCATATCAGTCACCCACAAGAAGCAAGCGGTCTGCTAAACGTAACGGCCACCAGGGTATTGAGCGATCAGAAGATCAACGAGCAAGCCTGCTCACACTCCTGCGAATCCAATCAGTAACACTTACCACACAGTCCGGTTTGTTCTTCTGATATGTTGCATATCTCGCCTAGGGGTGGTAAACGTCAGACCCCAGTAGCTTGATAAGTCATGCCGATGTAAGGTCCATAACAAGCATGAAACTACTGATAACACTTACAAGTAAATCACTGCAACCCTGGCCAGGGATTACCGGTTATGGCCAGTCGAGCATAGCGCAACATCAACCCCCAATACCGGGAGAGACGAATCCCCTCCTATCGCTCATTGCCTCCATGTGAATCGGGACTGTACCCAAAAACCACCTGTTTGCACGACTCAGTGGAGCCGTGGTAGGGTGGAAATCAAAGCACAGTGGGAGACACACAAGACTCGATGGCGATCTCGGGTCAACAGACTAAGCTGTACCAGTGTCACCAGAGAACTGCCATCTGACGTGAGGTATAATACCATCTGGGAGTTCTCGGCGAGTCCGTTCAGTGTACCCAGTCTCCACTAAGCAGCCGCATACCGTCTCTGATGTCAAACACCAATGGATGTGGGATCATCCATCGCCCATCACATGGGTCGAGAAGATATACGCTAGTCTACTCTGGAATATCGATGCCCCGTCTCGATATTCCCACCACTAGGAACATTGAAGGATGTACTCTTGAACTACCCAGGCCCCACTAGTATGATCTTCATCATAGTCCTGGAAGTCGAGTAAACATCCTAAGGGCTTTATCAACATGTAACAGAGAGACAATAAGTATACATGTTAAGATAAAGAGCAACTAGATAGCGTACTATCATGTCAAGCAAGAAAGTCCTCCCTATATATGTCCCAGCATCCACTACAATATACATCTCATATACAGTAATGGCCTCTAGGGCATACATACTACTAACACATACTAGCACATCGCATCATAATTTTATATGTAGGTTGTGATGCATTTGCGTGCATGCTTACGATAGCCTTATTTAATGTTACTTACTACTCACGAGTAGGCAAATCATCCCCGTTGTTCCACAGTATCTTGCAGGTCCGACCCGTCAGTATAGTAGCGACGGGCATATTTCTTCTTCTGCTTTCTTTACATCGACTTGCTTGTAGGTGGGTTGTGAGGATAATCTTTGATTCTACTATATATATTTATTTTGCATCTAGTATACTCCATCGACCCCTTGTATATTGGACTAGACAGTAAGACTGTGAGACTTGTATTTTTGGTATCTGGTGTCGAGCTCGTGTGAGCCGACTTATATTTTTGGTTTCTGTTTTCTTGCTTTTAAATGTTAGTTTCATTCTTGGATGATATGTCTTACATGTGGTTGTGATTCCGTCGTTCGGCGAAGAGCTAGCTCCCGCTTGGGGATGCCTTTGTTCATTACTTGTATATATTCATGTTTGTACCCGTTTGGGGCCAGTATTTACAAAAGAAACTCTGCCGAAATTTTTGAAAAAACTTGAGCTTAATATAAAGACTTTCAAAGTGATCTTCTATGTTAACTTAACTTTTAAACAAGTTTTCCTTCACTCTATTTTCTTTAAATGGTTTAGATTTCTGGGCTTTAGCATACTTAGATTGCATTACGCCTCTAGACGTTGCGTAATTTAAGTGCCATTCACGTTCCATATATTCGGGTCGTGATAATCTGAATAGAGTGATCCCTAAGAGGCTTGGTAATCAAAAGTGCCTCATGAAAGCTCTCGATCTTGTCCTCCGCTGCGTCGAGCATCGTCGGAGTCATCTCCGCTGGATGAGGGGAAATGTCATCTAGCATGGACAGAAAGATCATCCAAACCCGATGGGGAGAGGAGTCCTCTACGACTCAAGAGCTCGTGCAGCACCGTATCACATAGGTCATCCGTGAGAGCAGGATTCACCAAGCATGCAACAAAACGAGGAACAATTTCCTCGATAGGCACTTCCCATGGCTGCCGATTAGCATGCAGAAGATTACAAACCATGATTCTTCTCTGTTAAAATGATTCTCTGAAAGCGAGAGAGAAGAGGAGCATTGCTTAGATTATAAAGGGAGGCATTTAAGTATCGGCACAGAAAATGTTATGCATGGTGGAGCTATTTCCAAGCTCTGACAAAAGAAGGCATTGGAAAATAAGTTTAACTCAGGAAAAGAAGAGAGAGAGAAGGTGAAAAGAAACCTTCATTAGTGGGGCAACGCCCCACGTGCTTCACACAAGGGCGCCAGCGCCAATATGCAAAGCACAGAAAAGCTTCTGGATAAGAATTAAATTCTTATACGGCGCCGCATGTGCTCCTCACGCCGGTGCCAATGTGCAAAGCACAAAAGCACTTTTTGAGTAAGAATTAAATTCTTATATGACGCTGCACGTGCTCATCACGCGGGAGCCAATGTGCAAAGCATAAGAATACCCATCTTAAGAATTAAATTCTTAAGTGGTGCCCACGTGCACAACACGTGAGTGCCGGCGCCCAAGTAGAATTAAATTCTATGATACTCTCTGTTAAATAAAGTCGTTGGATCAAAAATCCAACGGAGATGATAAATCATAAAAATATAGAATCAAATTTTATTAGGAGAAAATATCTCCCATATCTTTCTGAATAAGAAAGATACTCTCGGTTGGATCAATGATCCAATTTTTGGAATATATTCCCTCAATCTTTCTAAACAAAAAAGATTGATCTTTATAACACAGAGAACTCTTGGATTAAAAATTCAATTGTGATTAAAAATCACCATTTTACAGAATAAATTCTGTATATAGGAGAATATTTTCCCGATCTTGTTAAAAACAAGAACAACATATTCTGTAAAACAGAAGTCCTTGGATCAAAAATCCAACGGTGGATAAAATTCCCCGAATCAATTTTGAGACCAATTAAATCAATTGGAATCTCTCAATAAAAGATTTTTCTCAAAACTAATTAACAATCTGCCTCCATTATATAAAGGACCCGAGACTTCAAGTCTCAAAAAAACGACTACCAAGGAAAGACCACAGATAGAAAGAACAGAGAATTCAATTCTCAAAGAAGAAGAGCTTCCTTCTCAAAACCCTAGGTGAAGAAAAGAGATTAAAATATCTCTATTGCCTATAATATCACGTCTAAGGGTTTAACCCTTGTAAAAAGAACTTAGTTCTTTCACTGGATCTGAGATCCACAAGACAAGTCTCTCACAAGTTGAGAATTTAATTCTCATCGGGAAGATTTTGTTCTTGAGAATCAAAGATTTAGGGAAGAACAAATTTAAATGGAAAGAAGAGGGAGTCCAGAATACTCCAAGAACTCAGTTCCTTCAAATCGAAAACATAGTTCTTTAAAAACTCAACCTAAAATCCTCAAATATAGTGATTTTAGCGAGCGTTAATGGTCAAGGCACCATTGATAGAGGTTTAACCTCTCTGAAAACATCAACAGAGATTAAATCTCCATAAAAGAAACTAGCACCTCACATGCTTCCCACGTGGACGCCCCTCTTTAACAGCGCCTAGCGCCTCACGTGAAACACACGTGGGCGCCATATAAAAAGTGCTTAGCACTTCACATACAGCCAAAACGGCTGAGTGCTTAGCACTGATTAGGCAGTGCCCGGTGCCTTACGTGCTCCTTACGTAGGCGCCATAAAAATAATAAGAGTGCTTAGCACTCCATAAATAGCCAAAATGGCTTAGTGCTTAGCACTGATTGGGCAGCGCCCGGTGCCTCACGTATTCTTCACGTGGACGCCACCAAAAAAGAGAGAGCAAAGTTCTTAACACTCCATAAATAGCCAAAATGGCTGAGTGCTCAGCGTTCATTGGACGGCGCCCATAATTAAATGCTTCACATGACACCCATGTGAGTGTCAGAGCGTAAAAAAAGTGCTTAGCACTTTTGCATAAAAAAAAGGGACTGAACCAACAGAGTCCAAATAAGTGCTGAGCACTTCTGAACAAAAAAAACTGAGCATATTAAGCCCAAATTGGCTAAGTCTATAAAACATTCTTATAGCTGAGCCCAAAATGCTCTATTGTTTGGATCTTGAATAAAAATGATCCTTGAAATTTTGCTAAGTTGATCATAGTCTCAAATTAGACTAGCATATCCTTAGTTAAAAATAAATTGAGCCCAAATGCTCACACATTTAAGTTGATCTTAATCTCAAACCGGTTCAACAGTCCTTAAATAAATCAAACCCAATTCTAAAATATACGGATTTGAACTGATCCGCGCCCTACGGGCAACGACATTAACTAGTCTCCGTAAACAATCCACGGGCAACCAAAAAAAAAACAAAACACGACACGAAGTGAACTGCTGGAGAAGGAAAAAGTGGTTATTGCAATGCGGTAATGTAATTAACTGCAGGGGCTTGCGCCTGCAGGGAAGAGCGTCCCCATAATCAAAAACCCCTCATAAAATGAAGGGGCATCTGATAAAGTCTGTTACAATGGCCGCATCTATCCAAACCTCCGATATATGGTGCCATAAATCAACTTGGTATCTTCGAGGTGGATGGATAAATCCAAATAGCATCTTCCCATAAACTCAGGCAAGACGATCTATCCCAGTTCGTCTCTGTTTTTTGCGGTGAACAATCTTCTTGAAGTGTTTTTGACTGGCAACGTATCCTTGCCACCACTTCTTGAAGGAACTACATTCCTTCATGGGGTGGGTGACCCTCCGATGATATAGGCAGTAGTTTAGATATGTGTTTTCTCCATCGAGGCATATGACCCCGGGAGTGTTCTTTATGAGAGGTGGTAGCTTCATTCCAATTGACAGGGTTTTGGCGAGCCGCTTCTCTGTTTTGATCCTGTTGTTATTTGTAGAAGGTATGCTTTGGTTTAGTTGGAGTACTTTATGACTCATCCTTGCCAAAAATTCTTTTTCTTGACGCTGACACTTAGCCTTTTCGTATATGGTTGTTTCGCGTTCTCGGTCAATCTTGCTTTTTTGAAAGGCTTCATTTAACAACCTATCGATCGGGTCTTCTGGAAGTTCCGGGGATTTTAGCGCCGATTCTGCCCCGAATTCCTCTACATTTTTTTCTGACGCTGAGGGAGATTCTTCACCATATAATGATGAATGGGAGACCATGTGGCAACTTGCTACACGGTCTTCGGCCTCTTTTGACGAATCATTTCCCTCATCGTAGTCACTATCTTCGTCCTCAAGAATATGCTTGAGGAACTCTTCGAGAGTGACGCCTTCTAGTTGTACTCCTCCAGCACGTCAATATATTTTTGCAGGTCTACGTGCTTGTCTTCATACTCGGCAGGCTGCACATGCTTCTTAGTCTTCTTCTTTTTCTTCGAAGACTTTGAAGGCTTGATTTGGGGGTTTTTTCCCTCATCAACAATTTTCGGTGCGGGACGTGGTTTCCGTTAGTTATATGTATGCCCTAGAGGCCATTACTGTACATACGATGTATATTGTAGTGGATGCTTGGACATATATAGGGAGGACTTTCTTGCTCGACATGATAGTATGCTATCTGGTTGCACTTTATCTTAACATGTACACTTATTGTTTCTCTATTACATGTTGATAAAGCCCTTAGGATGAGTACTTGACTACCAGGATTATGATGTAGATCATACTAGTGGGGCAAGGGTAGTCAGTAAGTACATCCTTCAAATATTCCTAGTCATGGGAGTATCGAGACGGGGCATCGATATTCCAGTGTAGACTAGCGTATACACTTCTCAACCCATGTGATGGGCGATGGATGATCCAATATTCATTGGTGTTTGACATCAAAGATGGTATACGGGTGCTCAGTGAAGACTGGGTACACTGAACGGACTCGCCGAGAACTCCTAGATGGTATTATACCTATCGTCATATAGCAGTTCTCTGGTGATACTGGTACAGGTTAGTCTGTCGCCCCGAGATCGTCATAGAGTCTTGTGTGATTCCCACTGTGGTTTGATTTCCACCTTATCACATTCAAGAAATCATGCAAAACGGTGGTTTTTGGGTACAGTCCTGAGTCACATGGAGTCAATGAGCGATAGGAGGGGATTTCGTCACTCCCGGTATTGGGGGTTAATGTTGCGCTATGCTTGATTGGCCATAACAGGAATTCCCTGGTCAGGGTTACTGAGATCTACTGGTAAGTGTTATCAGTAGTTTCTCAAACTATTATGAGCCTCACATCGGCATGACTTATCAGGCTATTGGGGTCTGACTTATGCCACCCCCAGGCTGTGATATATGACATATCAGACGAAGAGACCGGACTGTACGGTAGTGTTACTGATTGGATTCGTAGGAGTATGAGTAGGCTTGCTTGTTGATCTTCTGATCACTCAATACCCGAGTGGCCGTTACATTTAGAAGACCGCTTGCGGCTTGTGGGTGTTTGATATAATCATCACCTACTATCGGCGTATTGACGAGTCTTTAGAGTCATACACAGAGGTTTCCTGGTTCATGCGAAACAAAGTAGGAGCACATATGTGATATGTGCGGGACCGAGATTAATATGAGTATGTGATACCGTATTCTATTCTCGCGATATGTGATATCGGTCGGTTATATGTGATACAGCCGGGTTATCGGATCAAGTGTTGATTCGATAAGTTGTTACATTTGATATTAGCCGGTTGTATGTGATATAGCCAGATTATTAAATCAAGTGTTGATTTAATAATTTAATTTATATTTATATATTTGATATATTGAATTACGTTAACTAATATTAGCTCATTTAAACATTTCTTTTTCTCACTTGTGTGCATATAATATATATATGATATATATTAATGTACAATTTTTTTTTTTTGTCATGCTTGATGCCATATGCTTCATTGGTGTATGAGACTCACACCATACTCTTGATAATTAAAGGTTTTTATTTATTTTAGTAATTCATAAATTGGTGGAAATTGGTTTAATGGTTGAAGCTTGGAGAAGCTTGTGGAACCATTGATTAAGTCCACTAATTTGTTTTACTTAAGATATTTATTAACCTAACCATTATCCTTAGCCATAGTTTAGTCTCTACATGAGTTAGTGTATGACACAAACTCACCCATGGTTGCTATTCTCACCTCATGAGTTTCATTCTCATCTCCACTTCATCTTCTTCTTCCTCATGAGAAAGATTTCTAGCTTTTCTCAAGGTGATGAAATATTGTGAGAAAAATAAATCTAGAGTGAGCAAAATTCCTACTTCATCATCCTCTATTATACTAGCCATTTAGTTTAGGGTGTTTGCTTCACTAATTCCATATTAGTGAAGAGGTAGCTTCAGTTGGTGTCTCCTCGACGTAGATCATCTTCGGCCTCGAAGACTTCCGGCAAGCTTGTTCCGTTCATCTTGTGGAGCCTTTCTAGAGTCCGGGAGTTCACTACTTGGAGTGAAGGGACTGCTACACGGAGCTATTAAAGTGAAGGACCGGTTTACAAAGGTTGTATTACTTGTTCACTTAGATATAAAGATGTTTACATGCCAGTATTGTTTAATTCTCTAGTTAAGATTCTAGGGTTAGGGTTTTTTAGCATGGTAATTTTTTGTAAATGGCATGGACGATGCCTCCCGAAACCTTACTGTCGTGCTAGGTAACAGTACAGTGGTATCAGAGCCATGCTAGAGAATTAGACGATATTTGTAGAATTACGAAACCGAAATAACTCCGAAACACACGAAATAAAGACCTAGTTTCTGTCGAATATTTTAGAGTGTCTAAAATTTTTTTAAGCAATTGCAGAATGTTTTATGAGATGCAACATGAACACAGTAGAAAGTTGAACCCCTCTCGCTGGATTTTGGCCGGCCACATTGCTATTAAAACCGGCCTGCTCTGTTTTGTAATGGAGTTCTGGGTTGAATTTTTTAAGGTGTTCCAGTCTCTGGGCTTTGGTATTTCAGGTGTTGCTTGTTTTTACTAAAATTGCATGTTATGTTTTCTTTGTGCAAAGGCAATTCGGAGTGTTTCGTAGTCGTAATTCTAACATCATTTCGGGTTATGTAGACGATGTTAAAAAGTTCGAACGGATATCAATAACCCAATTTTTCTCTCGCTGGAAATTTTCCAAGAGTTGGATTTTTCCAAGTTTAAAATAATCAGAAAATCATGCAGGTGATTCTGTGGACCCTTTAGAAGAACGAAACCCTAACTCGATTCTGTGACCGTCGGAACCGTCACCAAACCTTAGGGTTTGTGGTAGTTCCACGGCGCCATAGGTGAGGCAAGGGTTGACCCTTCTACGGTTGGTCCATAGGTGCTGTGGCATGTTCTGGGTACTTTTTAAACTCCGCTCAAGTGTTGAGCTCTTTGGAAAATTTTGGGTGTTTTTTGATTCGATCGAAAAGTTTAACATCGTCTAGCTATCTGTGATTGTGATACAATACTTGGAATCCGCAATATTTAGTTTTATGAAAACTAATTTAAATTTTATAAATCTAGCAATTTAGTCTCATTTGATCAGTTGCCACGGAATTTTGATGAGGATTAAAAGTCCATCTCAATCACGTAGTGTACGCGGATATTCGCCGGGTAACCTTACTAGATAGCCACGTCCCATAGCCCCTACCAAGTGACTGTAGGAGAACCCTTCCTCCAAAAGCATCCGTTCGGGTGCTCAAGGCCGCGGTGTTCTGTAGGGTTACTTAGGGCGGCAGCAAGGTTTCGGGAGGCATCGTCCATGCCGTTTTCAAATTTTTGCCGTTCTAAAGAACCCTAACCTAGAATCTTAACTTGAGATTTAAACAAATAAGCATGCAAAAATCTTTACATACTAAGTGAATGAGGAATAAAACCTTTGTAGACGGGTCCTTCACTTCTAAAGCTCCGTGTAGTAGTCCCTTCGCTCCAAGTAGTGAACACCCGAACTCTAGTAAGGGTTTACATGAAAAAATGAACAACCTTGCTCGAAGTCTTCGAGGCAGAAGATGATCTACGTCGAGGAGACTTAAGCTCATGCTATCTCTTCACTAATTGTAGATTAGTGAAGCAAACACCCTAAACTAAATGGCTAATATAGTAGAGGATGATGAAATTGGAAATGGGCTCACTTTAGATTTAATTTTCTCACAATATTTTCTCACTTAGAAAAAAGCTAGCAAGCATTTTCTCAATGAAGAAGAAGATGAAGAATGAAGATGAGAGAATGAACTCATGAGGTGAGAATAGCAACCATGGGTGAGTTGGTGTCATACACTAATCCATGTAGAGAATAAACCATGGCTAAGTAATAATGGTTAGGTTAATAAATATCTACAAGTAAAACAAAATTAGTGGACTTGGTCAATGGTTCCACAAGCTTCTACATGCTTCAACCATATGACTATTTTCCATTAATTTGGTTTACTTTAAATAAATAAAAACCTTACATTATATTAAGTATGGTGTGAGTCTCATACACCCATGTCACTGTTTCCCCCAATCAGAGCAAAACTCTGTTTAAAAATTCAAATTTTGAAATGAAGTAACGCTTCAGAAGCAGCGCCAAGGGCGCTGCGCCCTAAGCAGCGCACCACGTGCAAAGCACGTGTGCGCTAGATCTAGGTGCGCTGCAAGCAGCGCACCACGTGCAAAGCACGGGTGCGCTAGCGCTGGAACTAAAAGCTCCCTTCCGATAGATCTAAGATCCAATAATAATGATAAATCATTAATTAATCAGAATTAAATTCTGTTAAGGAAAGATTCCTCAAAATCTTTCAAAACAACAAGATTGTGCTCTGTAAATCAGAGCACCGTTGGATCATTGATCCAATGGTGATTAAAAATCACCAAAATACTGTAAGTCTATGGTAGCGCCCCGGCCGTCTTTCTGAGGCCAAAATGCGGAAACGAAAATTTTTCTAAACTAGAAACCGGTGCTATCGTATGCTTAAATCCCGGATCGAACCATTAACCTACAACTAGCAACTAGAGAAAGGGTTGGAAAGCTATACCGATCGATCCGTGTCCTTCGGTCTTTTGCCACCATCCCAAGCTCCTCGCGGCATCTCCGGTCTCGGTCTCCTCGTCGGAAAGGGCACCACATCTTCGAGTCGTTTTACGGGCTCCCGCTTCATCCGAAGCAACTCGTGCATGAAGTGTGCTAGCCGACGTGTCCAAGGTGTTGTAGAGAATGTTTGTGATCACTTTGTCTCTTGCATCCATGAGATGGATGGAGGTTGAAGGTGTTGCCATTGATGGAGATTATGAGCTAGAGATGAAAGAGGAAGAAGAATTTTTTCTCTCTTTCTTTTCTTTTTTTTTGGATTTCATATGATAAAAAGAGAGCAAGAAGAGAATAATACAAGCGCCAACCTTGCCCTTGGCTGCCCCTCTCTCTCCTCTCATCAAATCAACTCATAAATCCATCATATAATGTGGCACATGCATAAGAAAAGAGACCATGAGTCATCACTTGTGCATGTGTCACAATTAATGATCTTAATCATGATTTGTGCTCATAATTTCCATTAACAAACATTAATCCAAATGTTTGCAACAATAAAAAGATACGGCAACATCTAAAGTAAACTCGTGACAGATCACAAGGAAACCCCTCACCTGTATATACATACCTGCATCCGCATTCTGACTGAATGCGAATGCGACGAGACTAAAGTAATCCAACAAATCTAATACTAGGATCCGGCTTTAACCAAAGCCCACTAGTATGATCCGCCCGATCATGATCCGTGCACTACTGCACGTATATGATCGGACCCTGCCATATATCATACGGTCTCTACAACGTTTCGCTCGAAACTTGAGAAACTGTCTGTGGGGGACTCTAAAGACTCGTCAATACATTGGCTGTGGATTTAACCACTAGCACGTCAGAGGTACTAGCCGTACGTAACGGGCTACCAGGTATTGACCAAAAGGGAGGTCAATGAGCAAACTCATCCTGACACCCTACTGAGCCTGTCAGTGACAATATCCGTACAGTCCGGTCCGTTCATCTATGAGCATCGCATGGCGGGCCTAGGGGGTTGGTAAACGTCATACCCCCAAAAGCGGTACAAGTCGTATCGGAGTGTAGTCCAGAACACCCTGAGATACTATTGGAATACCTACCAGTAAATCTCCTACCTTGGCCAAGGACTTCGTGTAATGGCTCTCCTAGACACAGCGCGATCTCACCCCCAATACCGGGAGAGAAGAAACCCCTGCCGATCCGCTCACTACCTCCATGTGGCTCGGGACTGTACCCAGCTAAAACCTATTTGCACGACTCCTTTGAGCCATGGTAGGGTAGTAATCAAAGCACAGTGGGAACTCACACGAGACAAATGATGATCTCAGGTCGATGAACTAACCTGTACATATGTCACCAGGGAACTGCTATCCGACGTCAGGTAAAATACCAACTACCATGTTCCCAGCGAGTCCTGTCTGGTGTACTCATAACCCAATGAGCACCTGTATACATCTTAGGTGAACCAACTGACACCAATGGCTTGTGAGACCAGCCACCACCCCTCGTCGGGGTCTCGACTGTATACACTAGTCTACTAATGGAGTATCAATGCCTAGTCTTGAAACTCCTACAATTAAGGACCACTTTAAGGATGTGCTTATAGACTACCCAACTCTCACGTATATGATCGCCAGCATACTGCTGGTAGTCAAGCAAGAATCCTAAGGGCTCTATCAACGTGTAATAGCGACATGTAAGGTCACCTAAAGCAATACACGATGATAAAGACAAACCATGGTAGCATTATTCTCTATCAACGTGTAATAGTGAACTACAATGTCACCTAAAGCATGTACACGATGATAAAGACAAACCAGATAGTATACAAACCTCTCGAGTAAGACTGTCCTACCGGTATAGGTCCTCCCTCAATCATTGCAATCACGTGCCTGCGATCCAATAATTGACTCTGAGGGCACTATATCCAACAATCTCCCACTTGTACTCAAGGCTAATTATTGCGATGTCGCATACTCACAGCCCGTATGATACCGAACACCCAACTTCTCTACTAATCAGTCTCACAAAACCCATTTGCGAAACTATTGTGTTCGAGAAATAGCCTCAGTGAGTAGATCCGCCCTGATGTTTCTTTCTATGTCTCTCTTAATCTCAAGTTCGCGGAGGAAGCCATCTCCTGAAATGAGCAATACCTGTCTTAGAATATGTTTGGATATCTGATGGGACCTAGCTCATAAATGAACTCCAAATCCAAACTTCTTAGACTGTATCGTCAACTGAACTTAATCAGTATCCTGCACCACGCCTCCCTCAGTACCCGCTTGGACCACCTGTCCAAACAACTGCCCCTCGTCAGAGGGAAAACTATAACTCTGACAGTCACTCATCCAGGTCACCTTGGAAGCCTAGAATGATAACCGTCTCCCGAAGGAAGCTGTCGTTATCAGATCCCTAGAACATCTACTTATGTTCTAAAACTGCTTCCGATCGTTTCTCCAGGATTGGATCAATATCAACATATTGCATTTCGTGCAAAAACAACATCTGGTGTGGTACTTGACATCTCATGATCAACTCAATTGCCTAAGCAAGTGATCTGCCAATCACGCACGTCCCTCTCCCCTTTAGTCTGCAAGACACCTTTAGAGAGGGTGACTCCATTACCTGCAGGTATACTACCGTGCCAGGAGTCCTCCATTCTAAAACACCTTTAGAATGCTGTCTAAGTACCCAGATTGGGAAACTACCCAAATCTAGATCTAAAACCATAGACCTAGTAACCAGAATGTCAGATATAATATCCAAGCCCTATGTGGAGAAACCACTGTGTGACAACCAAAGTATAACCGATCGTAGTATAGGAATTTCACTTCCTACTCTGTGTATGTCATCCAAATACCAGGACATCACACCCTACTACCTTCTTAACAGATCCATCCCCTATTCTGATGAAGTCAAACCTATGACTGTCACATCAGAAATAGATGATCTATCTCCGCTATATCTGCTTTAGTCCATAAATAGACACAAGCTACATGTCCACTATGCTTCCGCTGCTCCCACTGACTACGACAACCCTCTGGCAGAGTCATATACAGTGCACTTCTAAAGCCAGTTCAGAACGACGCTATACTCATCCTCCTGCCGGGTCTCATAGCCTAGAACAACAGTAGTGTCAAGTTTGGGTAAACAAGAACCTCCCTGTCACCGTCTTTGAGCATACCGAAGTACCTCTCGAGTGCCTGAGGTTACCCACCATATCTGCGGAGTGGCTAATGGAATGTCAAACCAGATTGAATTTTTAGGTTTTTATTAAATTTTCAGTAATCATTTGTGGTTCTGGAATCACTTCCAGTTCTACCATACTCCCACTATTGTTTTCTGAAAAAGTCCATTTTACTAAAACTGTGGAGAGTCAAGAACAATATCACTATTGATCTTCCAGATGGTAGAAAGTTAACCCTCGTCATAGCCCGGGTCAACCCACAAACAGCCATTACAGAAACGTGCCTTGAGTTATCCAGAGTCTAGTTTTAAACATAAGCCGGAAAACTCCCCGTACCTTAACAATGTTAAGATATGAACTGTTCTATATCCAATACAGAAACAGAGGCACTAATTTAATTGGAACTAGATTCAAATCATGCAGCTGTTTCCAGTGCATTTCAACTAAATAGAAGGAGTCCGATCAGCATTACTCAACTTAGGAGTGCTTCCAATTATGAGTAAGCTGAAAGAGAATCAAGTTCTCAAAACCATTACTATCAACTGAATACTATACATAAGTATCTACATCTTCGATCACCTTGAAGAATCCCGATACTTGCAACATCCGGTTCACTACTTTACTCTTATACCTATAACTTCTCAAAACTTGGACCTTGTGTTTCTACGAAATACATGTCTGAGAACTAGAGAAGTCACAAGTAAACAGAATGCATTACGAGGACCAACCCCTCTGTCCTAATGGATACTGGACAACATACAATACTCTGTATAAGTCCCCTGAGTCAAATAGCTCAAACCCTGTGCGTCGTAGGTTGAAAACTGTACTATGGTTATAAAGAATTACACCGCTGTTTAATGCTCCTTACCTAACCATCAACTGATATAGGTAAATGTCACCGACATAATTTCAAAAGGTTATATCTCACTTTATAAAAATAAACGTACAGATATATCAATTTGAAATTGGTGCATAACAACGGATATTCAAAACCAAATATTTGCCGTCCGGCAAATAGCCCAGGCGATTTTCTCAAATATCACCAATTACAACGAATCCCGATATAATGAGGATGATCACCCAATTCCCAATAACTTACTCCCACTCATCATCTGTAAAACCATACAGATGTGAGAATCAAACCTGGTAAATACATACCCTGGAGCAAGGACTAATTGGGAAATCAGTTTTCTTTTAACAATACACAGTGAAACTGAAACATGTAAATGTTTCAAAGGAGTATCCGGGTATTCTTAATAATGCCTCTTCCATTATCAGATTCACAACTGTAACCGTATATTTTTTTGCCATATCTCCAAATCCATTTATATGTCTTTAGTCATTACCTTCTGTACACCCCTTTAGGCCAAATGGTTTTCTTCCTTCCCTACCGTTCGGCACCAGCCTATGGTTTGGAAGAAGACTATCCAATAAGCGTAATAGGTGTACTGTCCAAATCCTAGGAGTACTCATAACCTGAGAGAAGGTGAAGATAAAGACAACTGAATAAAACCTTATTCCTATTTCTCCTGAACCAGAATCCATCCCCGAACTGGAACAAGTTCCTTCGAGTTCGTATATAACCATACGATGGAGTATCCAATAAACTGTGGATCTTCGTAGTGATACGGAGTGTTCTGGAGAAATACAAAGGTAATGTAGGAGTGGTGATGAAATACTTGGTTTGGTCGTGAATAGCAGTCGCAGTTTACTTTGCCCTCTTTCTAATCCCTTTATTTGTCTTAACTTATTACCTTCTGTACACCATCGTTAGGCTAATTGGTTTTCTTCATTCCCCACCGTTCGGTACCTGCCTATGGTTTGGAAGAAGACTATCCAATAAGCGTAATAGGTGTACTGTCCTAATCCAAGGAGCACTCGCAACCTGAGAGAAGGTAAAAAGGAAAAGACAACTGAATAATCCTATTCATTTTCTCCAGAACCGGAAACCATCCTCGAATCTGGAACAAGTTCCTTCGAGTTCGTATATAACCATACGATGGTTTTATCCAATGGAAGTGGATGTTCGTAGTAATACGGTGTGTTCTGGAGAAATGGGTAAAAGTAGGAGTGGCAATGAGGTATGCAACTCTGACAATCCAAAAGCCAGTGTTATAAGAAGGTTCGGTTAACTTGGTCACTTGGTCATAGTCAAGGGTCGGGTCATGGTCGCTGCCAAAGAGAGAGAGAAAAGAAACACTCAGCGTGCATTCTAACCTAGATCAGAATGGTTATCAATTTATCTAATCAGGAAACCTCCCACTGTAACCTCAAATTCTCCTCCAAACCTGAAAGAAAAATTAGTCGGGATCACCCGAGGAGTAAACCAACTCATCAGTGGGAATTGGGATCCAACTATCATCGCATGATAACGTGATAGAATCCACTCACGTTATCACACTCCAGAAGGTATGCACATATCTGGCAAGTTTCAGTTTCTTTAGAAACTCCCGATGTATGTTTTTACCCCTAGGACCCAAGTGACCTTGACAATGCGAACATATCAAAGAGTCCTAGTCAAGTTCAACCCGTCATTATCTTGATTGCGTTAAACCCACCCGTACGAGTCCTTGACAATGCCAACATAACCGTACGACTGTCCTAACCAATCCACTTATCCATGCGACAGAAAACCATTACAGAGCTACCGAACACTACGCCTCGGCAATGCACGACATACGTAGCATGAATACTAAGCAATACTAATCTGAAATGACGGAGGGCTACGGCAGGTTTTTGGCGAAAAACCTGTAACGTAATGAACTTGATATCGTTGAAGGAACCGGATAGCTTTTTATAAAAATATAGTGGCGAAAACCTTTGCTAAAGAGGTCACTCCCGGTGAAGGGATCTCGGCTCTTTCCCCGTAGAATGAGGTGCAGGATATTCCAACTGAATACCACGATGCAAAGCAAAAAGTAATCGACTATAGTGAAGTTATTACCCCGACGCAAAGTTCTGTCCAAGGGGTCACTCCCGGTGAAGGGATCTCGGCCCTTGCCTCATCGACTGAGGTGCTGGATATTCATAACCGAATACCACCGTGCAAAACAAAAGAGAACGTTCTTGCAATAACAGCATTTTGAAAAATGTTCCAACAACATCGAACAGGTTTGTTTAGCTTGCATTGATCCGAATCAACGCAGTCCCATCAATTGATCACACCATAAAAGAACGAAAATATGATGTACGTATATGCCATCCGCATTCGCCACTAGGTCCCGTCATCACCCGTTAGGTTACTTAACTAACGACAGAGCGGGGACTGGACTAGCGCGGGTGTAAAACATATACAACATCTACTAGTATATATATCAATATATAATATTCGCTCAAGGCGTGATAAAATGCAACATCACAGAAATGTAATAAGCATCACAGAACAATACAGATAATCTGGGATCCCCGGGTTTCATAGAGCCGCTACTGAAACCCGACGTTCCCATGGTCATGTGGATAGCCTGTGCAATGAAATCCTAGACCCCTACGGGCGTGGCAAGTTACCCGCCAAAACCTGAAGCGAGGCAGCCCCCTTCAACAAAGTGAATGGACCACCCAGCACTTCACGGAATCCGGTAACTTGAGCACCCCTCCTTGGGTCAACCTATACCCCCTACGAGTGCGGCGAATAGCCCGCCAATTCTAGAGTAAAGCCCCCTCCGTCTCAAAGCCATGAGATGCGGGCCCGTTGCCTTCTAGAACCCGGCTATCCGTGCACCCCACCGCGGGGTAATCCTGGTACAGAAAGTAAAATATATACAACGGGTACATCGACCTCAGCCCGGTCGTGCCCCAAAAGAATAATATACAAACAGGCAGTGACGGCAGTCCACATGTCGGACACTCGCCCCACAATATCAAATGTACAAATACAACCAAACTGTACTACCATTGCATCCAGGCTATCCACCACGACAAATCCGCAACATCACAGCACAATACAGAACATCAACGTGAATGTCACGTTCGCAAATCTTTCTAAAAGGGCTATAGCAATTAGACAAGATTTACCGATCAAATGACATTCACGGTCGCAGATATAATGGAAGTACTGTAAACTAACATATTTAAAAAAATTCGATCGACAAAATTTCCCGAAGTGGGCCCCAAGTACAATACCCAGTACTCAAAATAATCTAGGCCAAAAATAAAATTACCAGAAACCCCATTTCCAAGTCAGAGACCACCTCAGAAAATTTGGTGAAGTTTTGCTACAGGACTGCGGTGGAACAGCGGCCAACACGTGGGTACGGCCGCGGTTCCGCGGCATTACAGTGGGTTCAGCTCACCAAATTTTCTCAGTTCTCTTAAAAAACCCTGCCTGTTTTTCTTTAGCACACTAAATAATTTTTTGACCACAGGAAAAATTCGACAGAAACTGTTACTTTGAAAATGCAGTTTTTGGAAATTACGTCCGATCGAAGTTCTAAACACGTTAGAGCAAGCTAGTGAAGGTTAATGGCGTGGCTCTGATACCATGTAAGTCTACGGTAGCGCCCCGGCCGTCTTTCCGAGGCCAAAATGCGGAAACGAAAATTTTTCTAAACTAGAAACCGGGGCTATCGTATGCTTAAATCCCGGATCGAACTATTAACCTACAACTAGTAACTAGAGAAAGGGTTGGAAAGCTATACCGATCGATCCGTGTCCTTCGGTCTTTGGCCACCATCCCAAGCTCCTCGCGGCATCTCCGGTCTCGGTCCCCTCGTCGGAAAGGGAACCACATCTTCGAGTCTTTTTACGGGCTCGCGCTTCATCCGAAGCAACTGGGGCATGAAGTGTGCTAGCCGACGTGTCCAAGATGTTGTAGAGAATGTTTGTGATCACTTTGTCTTTTGCATCCATGAGATGGATAGAGGTTGAAGGTGTTGCCATTGATGGAGATTATGAGCTAGAGAAGAAAGAGGAAGAAGAAGAAGTTTTTCTCTCTTTCTTTTCTTTTTTCTTTTTTGATTTCATATGATAAAAAGAGAGCAAGAAGAGAATAATACAAGAGCTAACCTTGCCCTTGGCTGCCCCTCTCTCTCCTCTCATCAAATCAACTCACAAATCCATCATATAATGTGACACATGCACAAGAAAAGAGACCATGAGTCATCACTTGTGCATGTGTCACAATTAATGATCTTAATCATGATTTGTGCTCATAATTTCCATTAACGAACATTAATCCAAATGTTTGCAACAATAAAAAGATACGGCAACATCTAAAGTAAACTCGGGACAGATCACAAGGATATCCCTCACCTGTATATACATACCTGCATCCGCATTCTGACTGAATGCGAATGCGACGAGACTAAATTAATCCAACAAATCTAATACTAGGATCTGGCTTAAACAAAAGCCCACTAGTATGATCCGCCCGATCATGATCCGTGCACTACTGCACGTATATGATCGGACCCTGCCATATATCATACGGCCTCTATAACGTTTTGCCCGAAACTTGAGAAACTGTCTGTGGTGGACTCTAAAGACTCGTCAATACATTGGCTATGGATTTAACCACTAGCACGTCAGAGGTACTAGCCGTACGTAACGGGCTACCAGGTGTTGACCAAAAGGGAGGTCGATGAGCGAACTCATCCTGACACCCTACTGAGCCTGTCAGTGACAATATCCGTACAGTCCGGTCCGTTCGTCTATGAGCATCGCATGGCGGGCCTAGGGGGTTGGTAAAAGTCAGACCCCCAAAAGATGTACAAGTCGTGTCGGAGTGCAGCCCAGAACTCCCTGAGATACTACTGGAATACCTACCAGTAAATCTCCTGCCTTGGCCAAGGACTTCGTGTAATGGCTCTCCTAGACTCAGCGCGATCTCACCCCCAATACCGGGAGAGACGAAACCCCTGCCGATCCACTCACTGCCTCCATGTGACTCGGGACTGTACCCAACTAAAACCTATTTGCATGACTCCTTTGAGCCGTGGTAAGGTAGTAATCAAAGCACAGTGGGAACTCACACGAGACAAATGACGATCTCAGGTCGATGAACTAACCTGTACACATGTCACCAGGGAACTGCTATCTGACGTCAGGTAAAATACCAACTAGCATGTTCCCAGCGAGTCATGTCCGGTGTACTCATAACCCAATGAGCACTTGTATACATCTTAGGTGAACCAACTGACACCAATGGCTTATGAGACCAGCCACCGCCCCTCGTCACAGTCTCGACTGTATACACTAGTCTACTAATGGAGTATCGATGCCCAGTCTCAAAACTCCCACGACTAGGGACCACTTTAAGGATGTGCTTATAGACTACCCAACTCTCACGTATATGATCGCCATCATACTGCTGGTAGTCAAGCAAGAATCCTAAGGGCTCTATCAACGTGTAATAGCGACCTGTAAGGTCACCTAAAGCAGTACACGATGATAAAGACAAACCATGGTAGCATACTATTCTCTATCAACGTGTAATAGTGAACTACAATGTCACCTAAAGCATGTACATGATGATAAAGACAAACCAGATAGAATACAAACCTCTCGAGTAAGACTGTCCTACCGGTATAGGTCCTCCCTTAATCATTGCAATCACGTGCCTGCGATCCAATAATTGACTCTGAGGGCACTATATCCAACAAATACAGATTAAATTCTGTATGGGATAGATTTCCCAATCTTGTTAATAACAAGAAGATTACCTTCTGTAAATCAGAAGCCCTTGAATCGAAGATCCAACAATGGGAAATTCCCCAAATCAATTGGAGAAAAGTTCTCCTTAACTGATTGAACAAATCAGCTTGCCTATATAAAGGCCCCAAGACTTCAAGTCTCAAGATATACAGAAACAAAGAGAGGAACCCCCCCATAAGTTTTGAGAGATCTCAGAAAGAAGAGCCAAGCTCTCAGAAAAAGAAGAGTTTCTTCAAGGTAAAAAAATGAACAGAGGGATGAAATCATCTCATAATTAAAAGAAGAATTTACTTCTTTAAAGAGCATAGATCTACAACACAAAGGTCTTTTATACAAAAAGATCATGAACATCTCATTATAAAGAAAGGGGTGAATAATTTAATTCTCTTAAGGATCACAGATCCATAAAGGCAAAGCCTTTCATCAATATAAGAGATTGAAATATCTCCTACAAAATAAGAATTTTGTTCTTGGAACCATGAGACAAAGTCTCTGATAAACAAGAATTTATTTCTCAGATCATAAAGTTGATCAAATAGCGCTTTACGCTCATAAATTAGCGTTCTGCGCTCTTAGACCAGCGCTTTGCGCTCATGGAATGGCGCTCAGTGCTGAGCGCCCACGTGCTCTTCACGTGTGCGCCACTTAACAGGTAGCGCTCTGCGCTCTTGGTATAGCGCTTTGCGCTCATGGAATGGCGCTCAGCGCCAAGCGCACCACGTGCTCCTCACGTGTGTCCCACTGAACTAATAGCGCTTTGCGCTCATAAATTAGCGCAATGGGCTCACAGACTGGCGCAATGCACCATGTGCTCCTCACGTGTGCGCTACCCAGCAGAAGCGCACTGCGCTCTTTGACTGGCGCCAAGCGCGCCACGTGTTTCTCACGTGTGCGCTGATAGAACATAAATTGTTCTTTAATAAAGCACCAGAGCTATGATAAATGCTCAGCATTCAATAAAAGACAAAAACATTGTCAGAATTCAAATCAATGCTCAGCATTGTCAAATGTTTAACAGTCTAACTGAATGGGCGGAGCCCAAAGTGGCCATAAACCCCTCGTTCAGATTAATTGAGCCCACATGCTCATAAATCTTTGATCTTAGTCCCAAATTGGACTATAGATCTCCCAACCAATATCGGTTCAAGGGTACATCTCTTTACTCCTCTGATATTTGTCGTTGTAATCCTTCAACGTCTTCAGAGAGGTGACAGGTCCCGACAACCATACATTTCGTAGACTATGACGTCTTTAAACTGGACTGTGGGGTCCTTAAGCCCATGGACTATGATGTCCTTAACCTCGGACTGTGGGGTCCTTAAACCCATGGACTATGATGTCATTAACCTCGGACTGTGGGGTCCTTAAACCCATGGACTATGATGTCCTTAACCTTGGACTGTGGGGTCTTTAAACCCATGGACTATGATGTCCTTAACCTCGGACTGTGGGGTCCTTAAACCCATGTACAATGATGTCCTTAACCTCGGACTGTGTGGTCCTTAAACCCATGGACTATGATGTCCTTAACCTTGGACCACCATGTCCTTAAACTGGTAATCGACCGCAATGTCCCTAAACTAACAACAGAGGCCAAATGCTCTCTTGTTGGATCTAAATGATCCCGTTGAGTGGATCTTAGTTTAAAAATTAGACTAACGTATCCTCAACGAACGTTTAAGTTGATCTTAGTCTTAAATAAGACTAACGTATCCTTAAACCCAACCCCAAACCCAAATCTAAGAAAATACGGATTTGGACTAATCCACGCCCTATGGGTGATAACATAAATTAGTCTCCGTATACAATCCACGGGCAACCGAAAAACAAAACAAACACACACGACACGAAGTGACCATTTGGAGAAGGAGAAAGTGGTTACCGCGATACGGTAGCATAATTAACTGCGGGGGCTTGCGTCTGCAGGGAAGAGCGTCCCCACAATCAAAAACCCCTCAAATGAGGGGGAATCTGACGAAGTCTGCTACATCGGCCGCATCCGTTTAAACCTTCGATATACGGTGTCATAAATCAACTTGGCATCTTCGGAGAGGTGGACTGATAGCACCAATTAGCATCTGCCCTCGAAATTTAGGCAAGACGGACCTACGCGGTCGCGTCTCCGTCTTTCAGCGGGGAACAGATTCTGGCACGCCCTGTGGGACCTTTTCCTATTTCCACTCCACACTTCGTGTGTCGTGTTTCGCAAACGAATCGCGGTTTGACATGGTTGCCCCTGAATTCAAGGTACTGAGATTTGGCGTCTTGCTCTGTGCAGAAAAACAGAAGATCAAATGGCTTTTAACTGCACAAGCTGCAACAATGGCAATAACTCTTACTCCGTCCCCACAGGAGGAGTGACCTACGGGCCTCAGGTGGCCTCCGTTTTTACGATGCCGGTGGACCAGGTGACTCAGGCCACCACTGGGCTATTCTTCGGTACCATGCTCCCACCCATGAACTTCAATGCCCCAATGCCGTTGCAGGAGGCTTCAAAGAAGTCGGTCTTTGATCGGTTTGCAACTACGGCGGCCCCTCTCAACGGGTCGCCCAAACCCGACGCCTCAGTCTTTGACAGATTAGGCCAAAGCTCATGTGTGCCCATGAAGAAGCCTGCGATACCAGAAAGGGTTATCCTAAAAAGGATCGCCATTCCTGCTCTCGAAGTCGTCAAAGCGGCTTCTCCTGCCAAAGGGTCGGTATTCACAAGACTGACTGTTTCAGCGCCCATTTCAGGCGAAATTGTCAAGGCTGCTTCACCTGCTCGGAAGTCTGCTTTCGATAGGCTGGTTATCCCCACTCAGCGGACATCAGTCTTCAATAGGCTGACAACGACAACTTCTGACCAACACAGGGGGCATGAGGAAGTCACCCCTATAGCTGAGACAATCCCAGCGGCTCGACATGCTCGACGTCGCCACTGGCGCCGAGTAAGGAAGGCTGGGGGCAACTCTCCTTCTGGACTGACTCCGCCGGCTCCAACGGTGGAAATCGATGTTGCTGTTCCAACTGGGAACAGCTTTGAACCGCAAAAGAGGGTGCGCAAAAACTCTCTGACTGCCGTGCTGAAGAGATCTCCTCCACCAATGGAGAACGCTACAAAGGCGAAGCTGGAGCAGCCCCCTCAGCGGCAGTCCTTTAAAATTTATAAAGTTTGGCGACAAGTCCAGAACTCCGTAATAGATCAAGACTATCTCCGCCGACAGGAAAAGATGAAGGTTCAGCGAGAAGAGGACCATCCTCTCAAGCCACAGAAGGCGGCGGCTATTTGAGTGCCCACTGTAACGGCCCCCTCAATTTCGACCGCCCACAAGAGGAGAAAGCTGGAGAAAATCCCGGTGTCTGCGACGAATTGCAAGACCAATAAACCCAAATGCCTTAAGTCTGGGGGCATGGTGGTACATACCGTCTATATGGCATCCAGAAAATAGGATAGCCGTATCCCCACAGGTCATCGACTGCTTACACGATCTGTAACGAAGGCTCGGGAGCAAAAACAACAAAGGATCCAAGAGATGTTAACAGCTATGGCCGCACTCATGGGACCGAAAGCAAGCCTGGAGACATCCTCGGAGAAGCGCCATGAGCAGGAAACTGATGCTGAATTCCTTCGAAGAATGCTTGAGAAGAAGGACAAAAAGGCCGCGGAACAAGCGGCCAACATAAAACGAATGGTTCTTTTGTTCCAAGACATGGCCGGGATGATGTTACAGCCGGAACCTCCAGCTGAAGACCCACCGATTATCATTGAAGACAACAGAGGGGAGACATCGAACCCTCCTCCGGCTCTTTCAGCAGCCAAGAAGGAGACCATCTCCAAGGCCGCTCTGGATGATTACATCGCTCAGCAGATACGAGTTCACCAGGCGAATGAATCGGCTGGGCAAATTGTTAAAACTGGACGACCCTATCCGGGTTGGTATGACCAAATAAAGTACCCACCGGGATACACGATCCCCAAATTCCATGAATATAAGGGGATTGGAAATCCGCATCAGCATGTCGCTCAATTTAGGGCTCTGTGCGGCAACACTGGAGGTGACGATAAGCTACTGCTTCGCCAGTTCGTTGGCAGCTTGTCGGAGACGGCCTTCGAATGGTATTCAGAGCTTCCCAACGATTTCATCAAAACTTTTACGGAGATGGAGTCGCTATTCACCCAACGTTTTGCGAGCGCCAGCGAACGTACCCCAATCACGACATTGATCAATGCCAGGGTGAAGCCGGGAGAAACTTGGGTCCAGTACGTGATACGGTGGCAGAATCTATGGTCGAAGTGCGAGCAGCGCATAGAAGAAGCGCCTGCGGTAGGCATGTTCATGGGTACTCTCGACCCTCAGGCGACCATTTCCCAATTCATGATGTTTTTCAAGCCGACCACTTTCCAGGCCTTGATTGACAAGCTGGCCTAAATGGACCAGATGGGCCACAGGCCTTCCTCTTCGAAGTCGGAGCCTCGAAACGAAAAAAGGAAGGGGAAAGCGACCTTTGTCGCCAATACTCAACAAAAGCCGAGCAACTTAAAGCCAGTTGTTTGCCAAAACAACGCGCGCCCATGCCTATCCCTCGAGGAGAGACTGGGACGTCCTTACTCGTTTCCCCGGGATAAAACGAGGAGACTGTTCGAGCTGGCAGTGCGCAACAGACTCATCAATCTGCCGGATCCAAAACGTCCGTTGCAGCCAGGCGATGTCAACAATCCTAATTATTGCCCTTACCACCAAGCAGTAAGCCATCCAATCGAAGATTGCTTCGTCTTCAAAGGATGGGTTGAGGACCAATACCAACTGGGCAAATTCGCACTGTCTGAAAACTAGAAGATGAACCCGCCACAACCACATGATCCGAAAAAGATGGACATGCTGGGGGCATCGTGCTCATTCATAGAGCAATCCCCATGGACCGAAAAGTCCATAAACTAGAAATTCGCCTCAAATACGGCAATGACGGACCGAAATGTCCGGAAACTAACAACAGAACGAAACGTTTTTAAACTAACAATGGACCACTATGTCCTAAAACTGGCTGATGACCGAAACGTATTTAAACTACTACAAACCCGCGGCATCCCCAGGTTGACGTGGTAAAAAAATGGTACATCCATAAGCGAAACGGGCACAGATGAAAACCTGAAAGGGCTCCGTGGTTAAAAATAGCAGGACTACCGATGAGCTTTGTGAAAACCCGAAAGGGTGCAATCTCGTTAAAGGACACTCGCGAGGTCCTCTCAACCCTGTAAAGAGAAATTACTGTAAGTGCACGGCGGCGCCCCGGCCTTCAATCCGACGGCTAAATGCGGAAGCGGTGATAAACTTTAATTTTGCAAACTAGCAAACCGGCACCACCGTGCACTAAAACCCGGATCGAACCATTAACTACTCCTGTCTCCACCTCGTCGCCGGAAGTGCACCACATCGCCTACGTCTTTTACGGGCTCCCACCTCAATGCCGAGGCAACTCGGGCACGAAGCTGGCTAGTCGACGTGCCCAAGATTAACTGTAGAATGTAGTGTAGAGACTTGTGTCCCATTTGGGGTTATGGAGTTTGCCATTTTGGTGGAGGGATTGAAGTGGTGGAATTTTGTGATGAACTTGGGATTTTAGCAAGCATGAAGAGAGAAAATCCCCACTACAAAATTTGGGACAGCCCCTCCTCTCAAAGTGGCCGGCCTTGGCTCATGGTGGGAGTGAGAATGAGAGAGGGAGAGAGAATGAGGGAGTGATTGGCTTGATCAATAATGCAAGAGAGAAAACAAAGTTATCATGAAAAAGCAATGATCACAAAATCAAACCCATACTCCAAAACAACCATCATCACAAGCATGATGACTCCAAAAAAGGTCAAGCCATCATGAATAAAGAAAGTCAAGTGATGGTGCACCATCATGATCCAACAAAATGCAAAGACCCCCTCCACAAATACTTATTTGCACAAATGCAAATAAGCCCTCCTCCACCAATCTTCGGCCAATGAATGATACAAAGGAAATTGGCCGAAACGGAAAGCAAACTGGCAACTCCAGAAAACTGGTCCCGTAATAAATTACAGGAAAACCCCGATACTGTGTATACACACCCGCATTTGTATTCCGACCGAAATACAAATGCAATAAGACAAAGTCTACACTGTACTATACTAGGATCCGGCTTAAACCAAAGCCGGCCAGTAAAATCCGTCCGATCCTGATCCGTGCAATACCGCACGTATCTGATCGATCTCTTCCATATATCCATACGGCCTCTAGTACAAACTGTCCGATCCTGATCCGTACAATACCGCACGTATCTGATCGGACCTTGCCATATCTCCATACGGCCTCTACAGCTTTTCGCCCGAAAGCTTGAGTAACTGAATGTGGGGGACTCTAAAGACTCGTCAACACCTTGGTTGTGGATTTAACCACTAGTACGTCAGAGGTATAAGCCAATACGTAACGGGCTACCAGGTATTGACAAAAAGGGACGTCTGTGAGCGAACTCAGCCTGACACCCTACTGAGCCTGTCAGTGACAATATCCGTACAGTCCGGTCCGTTCGTCTATGAGCATCGCATGGCGGGCCTAGGGGGTTGGTAAAAGTCAGACCCCCAAAAACGGTACAAGTCGTGTCGGAGCGTAGCCCAGAACACCCTGAGATACTACTGGAATACCTACCAGAAAATCTCCTTGCCTCGGCCGAGGGCTTCGTGTAATGGCTCTCCTAGACACAGCGCGACCTCACCCCCAATACCGGGAGAGACGAACCCCTGAAGATACGCTCACTGCCTCCATGTGGTTCGGGATTGTACCCAACTAAAACCTGTTTGCACGACTCCTTTGAGCCGTGGTAGGGTAGTAATCAAAGTACAGTGGGAACTCACACGAGACAAATGACGATCCCCTGGTCGATGAACTAACCTGTACACATGTCACCAGGGAACTGCCATCTGACGTCTGGTATATGACCAACTAGCATGTTCCCGGCGAGTCCTGTCCGGTGTACTCATAACCCAATGAGCACCTGTATACATCTTAGGTGATCCAACTGACACCAATGGCTTGTGAGACCGGCCACCGCCCCTCGTCGGGGTCTCGACTGTATACACTAGTCTACTCTGGAGAATCGATGCCCTGTCTCGAAACTCTCACGACTTGGGACCTTTTAAGGATATGCTTATAGACTACCAGCTCCCACGTATATGATCGCCCTCATACTGCTGGTGGTCAAGCAAGAATCCTAGGGGCTCTATCAACGTGTAATAGTGACCTGTCAGGTCACCTAAAGCAGTACACGATGATAAAGATAAACCAGATAGCATACTATCATCTCGAGTAAGACTGTCCTATCGGGATAGGTCCTCCCTCAATCATTGCAATCACGTGCTTGTGATCTAATAATTGACTCTGAGGGCACTATCTCCAACAATCTCCCACTTGCACTCAAGGCTAATTATTGCGATGTCGCATACTCACAGCCCGTGTGATACCGAACACCCAACTCCTCTACTAGTCAGTCTCACAAATCTCGTTTGCGAAACTATTGCGTTCGAGGAATAGCCTCAGTGAGTGGACCCGCCTGGATGTTCCTTTCTATGTCTCTCTATATCTCATGTTCGCGAAGAAAGCCATCTCCTGAAATGAGCAATACCTGTCTTAGAATATGTCTGGATATCTGATGGGACTTAGCTCATAAATGAACTCCAAATCCAAACTTCTTAGACTGTATCGTCAACTGAACTTAATCAGTATCCTGCGCCATGCCTCCCTCAGTATTGCCTTGGACCACCTGTCCAAAATACTGCCCCTCGTCAGAAAGAAAAACTATAACTCTGACAACCTCCCTGTCGTCCAGGTCACCTTGGAAGCCTGGAATGATAACTGTCTCTTGAATGAGGCCGTCGTTATCATATCCCTAGAACATCCACTTATGTTCTAAAACTGCTTCCGACTGTTTCTCCAGGATTGGATCAATATCAACTTATTGCATCTAGTGCAAGAACAACATCTGGTGTGGTACTTGACATCTCATGATTGACTCAATTGCCTAAGCAAGTGATCTGCCAATCATGCACATCCCTCTCCCCTTTAGTCTGTAAGACAGCTTTAGAGAGGGTCACTCCATCACCTGCAGGTACACTACCGTGCCAGGAGTCGTCCAATCTAAATACTCTTAGAATGTTGTCAAAGTAACCTGATTGGGAAACCACCCAATTCTAGATCTAAAACCATAGATCTAGTAACCAGTATGTCTGATATAATTTCCAAGTCCTGTGTGGAGAAACCACTGTGTGACGACCAAAGTATAACCGATCGTAGTATAGGAGTATCCCTTCCTACTCTGTGTATGTCATCCAAATACCATGACATCACACCCTACTACCTTCTTAACAAATCCATCCCATACTCTGATGAAGTCAAATCTATGACTGTCACATCAGAAATGGATGATCTATCTCCGCTATATCTGCTTTAGTCTATAAATAGACATAAGCCACCTGTCCACCAATACTTCCGCTGCTCCCACTGACTACGACAACCCTCTGGCAGAGTCATATAGACGTACACTTCTAAAGCTAGTTCAGAACGATGCTATACTCATCCTCCTGCCGGGTCTCACAGCCTGGAACAACAGCAATGGCAAGTGTGGGTAAACAAGAACTTCCCTGTCACCGTCCTTGAGGCTACCGGAGTACCTCTCGGGTGCCTGAAGTTACCCACTTTATCTGCGGAGTGGCCAATGGAATGTCAAACCAGATTGAATCTTTAGGTTCTTAAGAAATCTTCAGTAATCGTTTGTGGTTCTGGAATCACTTCCAGTTCTACCATATTCCCACTACTGTTTTCTGAAAAAATCCATTTTTAATAAAACTGTGGCGAGTCTAGAACAATATCGCTATTGTTCATCCAGATGGTAGAAAGTCAACCCTCGTCATAGCCTGGGTCAACCCACAAACAGCCATTACAGAAACGTGCCTTGAGTTATCCAGAGTCTGGTTTTAATCATAAGCCGGACAGCTCCCTGTACCTTAACATCGTTAAGATATGAACTTTCTATATCCAATATAGAAACAGAGGCACTGATTTAGTTGAACCAGATTCAAATCATGCAGCTGTCCCCAGTGCATGTCAACTAAATGGAAGGAGGACAATCAGCGTTACTCAACTTAGGAATGCTTCCAATTATGAGTAACCTGAAAGAGAAGCAAGTTCTCTTAATCACTACTATCAACTGAATACCATTGACAAGTATCTACATCTTCGATCACTTTGAAGAATCCCGATACTCGCTACACCTGGTTCTCTACTCTATTCAAATACCTATAATTTCTCAAAATTCGGACCGTGTGTTTCCTACGAAACACCTGTCTAAAAACTAGAGAAGTCATAAGTAAACCGAATATAGTACGAGGACCAACGCCTCTGTCCTGATAGACCCTGGACAACATACAATACTCTGTATAAGTCCCTTGAGTCTGATAACTCATTCACTGTGTGTCGTAGGTTGAAAACTGTACTTATGGTTAAGAAGAATTACACCGCTGTTTAATGCTCCTTACCTAACCATCCACTGATATAGGTAAATGTCGTAGACATAATTTCAAAAAGTATATCTCACTCTATGAAAATAGACGTACAGATATATCAATTTGAAATTGGTGCATAACAGCGGATATTCAAAACCAAATATTTACCGACAGGCAAACAGCCCAGGTGATTTCCTCAAATATCACCGATTACAACGAATCCCGATATAATGAGGATGATCACCCAATTCCCAATAACTTACTCCCACTCATCATCTGTAAAACCATACAGATGTGAGAATCATACCTGGTAAATACATACCCTGGAGCAAGTGTCTTAATTGGGAAATCAGTTTTCCTTTAACAGTACACAGTGAAACAGAAACATTGAAATGTTTCGATGGGGTATCTGGGTATTCCTAGTAATGCCTCTTCCATTATCCAGATTCACAACTGTAACCGTGTATTTCTTTGCCACCTCTTCAAATCCCTTTTTATGTCTTTAGTCATTACCTTCTGCACACCCCTTTAGGCCAAATGGTTTTCTTCCTTCCCTACCGTTCGGCACCAGCCTATGGTTTGGAAGAAGACTATCCAATAAGCATAATGGGTGTACTTTCCCAATCCTAGGAGCACTCGCAATGCGAGAGAAGGTGAAGATAAAAGATAACCTGAATAAATCTTATCCGTATTTCTCCTGAACCAGAATCCATCCCCGAACTGGAACAAGTTCCTTTCGAGTTCGTATATAACCATACGATAGAATATCCAATAAACTGTGTATCTTTGTAGTGATACGGAGTGTCCTGGAGAAATACAAAGGTGAAGTGGAAGTGGTAATGAAATACTTGGTTTGGTCGTGAATATCAGTCGCAATTTACTTTGCCCTCCTTCTAATCCCTTTCTTTGTCTTTACATAATACCTTCTGTACACCGTTTAGGCTAATTGGTTTTCCTCATTCCCTACCGTTCGGCACCAGCCTAAGGTTCGGAAGAAGACTATCCAATTTGCGTAATAGGTGTACTATCCCCTAATCTAAGGGGTACTCACAATCTGAGAGAAGGTAAAAGGAAAAGACAACTGAATAGTCCTATCCGTTTCCTCCAGAACCTGAAACCATCCTCGAATTCCATCGAGTTCGTATATAACCATACGATGGTTTTGTCCAAAGGAAATGGACGTTCGTAGTAATACGGGGTGTCCTGGAGAAAAGGGTAAAAGTAGGAGTGGCAATGAGGTCTGCAACTCTGACAATCCAAAAGCCAGTGTTTAAGAAAGTTCGGTCAACTTGGTCACTGAGTCATAGTCTTAGGGTCGGGTCAATGATCGCTGCCAAAAAGAGAGAGAAAAGAAACACTCAGCGAGCACTCTAACCTAGATCAGAATGGTTACCAATTTATCTAATCAGGAAACCTCCCACTGTACCGTCAAATTCTCCTCCAAACCTAAAAGAAGAATTAGTCGGGATCACCCGAGGAGTAAACCAACTCATCAGTGGGAATCGGGATCCAACTATCATCGCATGATAACGTGACGGAATCCGCTCACGTCATCACACTCCAGAAGGTATGCGCATATCTGGCAAGTTTCAGTTCTTTTGAAACTCCCGAAGTGATTTTTTTTACCCCATGCTCTTATGACCTTGGCGTGAGGTCAAAATATCATAAGTCACATGTCAAGTTCTACCCATCATTATCCAAGTTAATTTGAATCCACCCGTACATACCCTTGACGTAGGCCAAAATAGTAGTACGACTGTCCCAAACCAACGCATCTATCTATGCAACAGATAAATACCCGGCAGCTACCAAACACTATGCCTTGGCGTGAGGTCAAAATACATAGCTTGAATACTACCGAATATTTAACTGAAATGATGGAGGGCTACGAATGGTTTCTGGCGAAAACCTTTAACGTAATGAACTTGATATCGTTGAAGGAACCGGATAGCTTTTTAAAATTATAGTAACGAAAACCTTCGCTAAAGAGGTCACTCCCGGTGAAGGGATCTCGGCTCTTTCCCCGTAGAATGAGGTGCAGGATATTCCAACTGAATACCACGATGCAAAGCAAAAGTAATCGGCTATAGTGAAGTTATTGCCCTGACGCAAACTTTTGTCCAAGGGGTCACTCCCGGTTAAGGGATCTCGGCCCTTGCCTCGTTGATTGAGGAGCAGGATATTCCAACTGAATACCACGGTGCAAAACAAAAGTGAACGTCCTTGCAATAACAGCTTTTTGAAAAGTGTTCCAACAACATCAGATTAGGTTTGTTTTACTTGCATTGATCCGAATCAATGCAGTCCCATCAATTGATCACACCACAAAGAACGAAAATAATATGACGTACGTATATGCCATCCGCATTCGCCACTGGGTCCCGTCATTACCCGTTAGGTTAGCTAACTAACGACAGAGCGGGGACTGGACTAGCGTGGATGCAAAACATATACAACATCTACTAATATATATATATTCCAATATATTATATTCGCTTAAGGCGTGATAAAATGCAACATCACAGAAATGTACAGCATCACAGAATAAAACAGATATCTGGGATCCCCGGGTTTCACAGAGCCGCTGAAACCCGACGTTCCCCTGGTCGTGTGGATAGCCTGTGCAATGAAATCCTAGACCCCTACGGGAGCGGCAAGTTACCCGCCAAAACCTGAAGCGAGGCAGCCCCCTTCAGCAACGTGAATAGACCACCCAGCACTTCACGGAATCCGGTAACTTGGGCACCCCTCCTGGGTCAACCTGTACCCCTTACGAGTGCGGCGAATAGCCCGCCAATTCTAGAGTGAAGCCCCCTCCGTCTCAATGCCATGAGATGCGGGCTTGTTGCCCTCTAGAACCCGGCTATCCGTGCACCCCTCCGCGGGGTAATCCTAGTACAGAAAGTAAAATATACATACACCGGGTACATCGACCGCAACCTGGTCGTGTCCCAAAATAATAATACAATCAGGCAGTGACGGCAGTCCACATGTCGGACGCTCGCCCCGCAATATCAAATGTACATAATACAACAAAACTGTACTACCACTGCAACCAGGCTATCCCCCACGACCGATCCGCAACATCACAGCAAAAACACAAAACATCAACGTGAAAGTCACGTTCGTAAATCCGTCTAACCGGGCTATAGCAGCTAGACAGGATTTACCGATCGAGTGACATTCACGGTCGCAGATATAATGTAAATACTGTGAAATAATGTGTTTTAAATATCCGATCGATCAAATTTTTAACAAGTGGGCCCCAAAGTACAACTGTAGCACATCAAGAAATTCTGGGCCCAAAATTAATATTCCAAAACCCCTATTATTAGCCCAGAAAGTAACTGAAGAAAATTGACACAGTGATCTGATCATAGTGCGGCGGAACCGCGGCCCAAAGGGGGGTTTGGTCGCGGTTCCGCGCTCCCACTATAGAATTACTCTGTCGAATTTCTACAGTAGCCTTATATTTTCCAGTACATCACTTTTCTGTAACCTGAAAAAAATTTCGACTCCAAAAAATTTCAACAGAAAACTGATGCAAACAAAATGCGGGTTTTGGAATTTTGGTCGATCGGAAATGTAAACACATTACACAAAGCTAGACTAGGTTAATGGCAAGGCTCTGATACCACTGTAAGTGCACGGCGGCGCCACGGCCGTCAATCCGACGGCCAAATGCGGAAGCGGTGATAAACTTTAATTTTGCAAACTAGCAAACCGGCACCACCGCGCACTATAACCCAGATCGAACCATTAACTAGTCCTGTCTCCACCTTGTCGCCGGAAGTGCACCACATCGCCTACATCTTTTACGGGCTCCCACCTCAACGCCGAGGCAACTCGGGCACGAAGCTGGCTACTCAACGTGCCCAAGATTAACTGTAGAATGTAGTGTAGAGACTTGTGTCCCATTTGGGGTTATGGAGTTTGCCATTTTGGTGGAGGGATTGAAGTGGTGGAATTTTGTGATGAACTTGGGATTTTAGCAAGCATGAAGAGAGAAAATCCCCACTACAAAATTTGGGACAGCTCCTCCTCTCAAAGTGGCCGGCCTTGGCTCATGGTGGGAGTGAGAATGAGAGAGGGAGAGAGAATGAGGGAGTGATTGGCTTGATCAATAATGCAAGAGAGAAAACAAAGTTATCATGAAAAAGCAATGATCACAAAATCAAACCCATACTCCAAAACAACCATCATCACAAGCATGATGACTCCAAAAAAGGTCAAGCCATCATGAACAAAGAAAGTCAAGTGATGGTGCACCATCATGATCCAACAAAATGCAAAGACCCCCTCCACAAATACTTATTTGCACAAATGCAAATAAGCCCTCCTCCACCAATCTTCGGCCAATGAATGATACAAAGGAAATTGGCCGAAACGGAAAGCAAACTGGCAACTCCAGAAAACTGGTCCCGTAATAAATTACAGGAAAACCCCGATACTGTGTATACACACCCGCATTTGTATTCCGACCGAAATACAAATACAATGAGACAAAGTCTACACTGTACCATACTAGGATCCGGCTTAAACCAAAGCCGGCCAGTAAAATCCGTCCGATCCTGATCCGTGCAATACCGCACGTATCTGATCGATCTCTTCCATATATCCATACGGCCTCTAGTACAAACTGTCCGATCCTGATCCGTGCAATACCGCACGTATCTGATCGGACCTTGTCATATCTCCATACGGCCTCTACAGCTTTTCGCCCGAAAGCTTGAGTAACTGAATGTGGGGGACTCTAAAGACTCGTCAACACCTTGGTTGTGGATTTAACCACTAGCACGTCAGAGGTATAAGCCAATACGTAACGGGCTACCAGGTATTGACAAAAAGGGACGTCTGTGAGCGAACTCAGCCTGACACCCTACTGAGCCTGTCAGTGACAATATCCGTACAGTCCGGTCCGTTCGTCTATGAGCATCGCATGGCGGGCCTAGGGGGTTGGTAAAAGTCAGACCCCTAAAAGCGGTACAAGTCGTGTCGGAGCGTAGCCCAGAACACCCTGAGATACTACTGGAATACCTACCAGTAAATCTCCTTACCTCGGCCGAGGGCTTCGTGTAATGGCTCTCCTAGACACAGCGCGACCTCACCCCCAATACCGGGAGAGACGAACCCCTGAAGATACGCTCACTGCCTCCATGTGGCTCGGGACTGTACCCAACTAAAACCTGTTTGCACGACTCCTTTGAGCCGTAGTAGGGTAGTAATCAAAGTACAGTGGGAACTCACACGAGACAAATGACGATCCCCAGGTCGACGAACTAACCTGTACACATGTCACCAGGGAACTGCAATCTGACGTCTGGTATATGACCAACTAGCATGTTCCCGGCGAGTCCTGTCCGGTGTACTCATAACCCAATGAGCACCTGTATACATCTTAGGTGATCCAACTGACACCAATGGCTTGTGAGACCGGCCACCGCCCCTCGTCGGGGCCTCGACTGTATACACTAGTCTACTCTGGAGAATCGATGCCCTGTCTCGAAACTCTCACGACTAGGGACCTTTTAAGGATATGCTTATAGACTACCAGCTCCCACGTATATGATCGCCCTCATACTGCTGGTGGTCAAGCAAGAATCCTAGGGGCTCTATCAACGTGTAATAGTGACCTGTCAGGTCACCTAAAGCAGTACACGATGATAAAGATAAACCAGATAGCATACTATCATCTCGAGTAAGACTGTCCTATCAGGATAGGTCCTCCCTCAATCATTGCAATCACGTGCTTGTGATCTAATAATTGACTCTGAGGGCATTATCTCCAACAATTACCTGCGTGAGATCCTTATGACTCACAAGGGAGAAACACACTTAGGGATCCTCACGATTCCTAGGGAGAAATTTCACTTACGAGATCCTCACGACACGTAAGGAGAATTCCCCTTTGAAACCCTCACGGCTCACAGGGTTCAAAAGCCTTAAGCTATATGGATCTGAACCTGTTCTTAAGCCATCACAATATCCAATGCTGCCCTACAAGCGGTTCAATATTGACCTTTGTATACAATCCACGGGCGCAAGTAAACATTTCCCTAACAAAAGTCCCACCAGAGACTGTGGATATGCTCATATGGTAAAAGACACTTGTAAGTCTTCTCGACTTATAAGGAGAAAGCACTCTTGTAAGATCCTTACGACTTATAAGAGAACACATACACTTAAGAGTCCTCACGATTCTTAAGGAGAAAATGCACTTACGAGATCCTCACGATTCGTAGGGAGGAATACCTTCATGAGACCCTTACGGCTCATGAAGTTAAAAGCCTTAGTCGACAAAATCCTAACCCTGTTCGCTAAGCCACCTTTGTTCGACGTCAACAGAGGAAAATGATGATTCGCTCCTGGCAGTATCCCAGTTGTAGCGATGCTGATGCCTGAATCGGTATCAGATCCCAAATCCCAAATTCACAATGAAAAGTCAGTGAGCCACAAATGCATATGAAATAGCCGAAATGATGGGGCAACTTGCAACGAAATCAGCAAGTAAAAAAAGGTATGCATATAAAATAGCCGAAATGATTGGGCAACTCGCAATAAAAAGCAGCGAGTAAATAAAACAAATAGCTGAAATGGTTGGGCAACTCGCAATAAAAAGCAGCAAGTAAATAAAATAAATAGCCGAAATGATTGGGCACCGCGAAAAAATATCCGAAATGATTGGGCAATCGCGACTTTCGCGATATAAAAGTTGAAATGATAGAGCATCACGGAAAGAAAAATATATAAAGTGAAACTTTTTGCCCTATAGGTGAGATCACATCGATCCCTGTATACAATCCAGGGGCGCAAACAAAGAGGGAACCATATCATCTCACCAGGCTCCATCAGAAAAGACCCAAGTCTCGACGGCCACATCTACAGCCTGGAGACCCACAACAGCATTCCTCCTCAGTCCAGCAGGATGCAGATGCAACTGTAAGTCTACGGTAGCGCCCCGGCCGTCTACAGACGCCAAACGCGGAACAAAAACTTTTAACTGGCGCTATCGTGTACTTTAACCCGGATCTGCCATTATTGCTAAACTAACAAACTGTAAAGAGAGTAGAAAGGTTATACCGAACGATCCGAGTCCTTCGTTCTTTAACCATCATCCCACGCTCCGTTGCGGCTGCTCCGATCTCGTCGATCTCCGATCTTCTCGTCCAGGTGGCACCACGTCAACGATTCTTTAAACGGGCTCCCGCCTCTGACTTGAGGCAACTCGGTCGTCAAGTTTGCTAAAAGAGACGACCAAGAATGATGTAGAGAATGAGTAGAAGACTTTGTCTCGTTCCGTCCAAAGCTATGGACGAACGGTTAATGAAGTTGCCGATTGGTCCGGGTGATGGAAAGAAATGAGCAATGATATTTCCATACACCCCAAAGCTATCATAATCTTTTTTCCAAAATGAAACAACAAGTGAGAGAGAGAGAGGAGGGGGCCAGCCATATATAGGAGGAGGAGGGTGAGTGTAGGAGAGAGGGGGGGTGACCTTATGAAAATATCATGTGTGAACACAAAACAAATATCTCAAGTGTGAACACACCAAAAGCAACCAATGAAAATCCAACACTATTTAACCTAGTCACCTCTTCTAGAAACTTCCACACTCATCTCAAGAAAAGATAAATCCGTCTTTAACCGAATGTTAAAAGACGGCTGATAGAAAACTGGAAACTGGAAACTTCCAAAAGTGATCCCGAAACGAATTTCAGGATAACCCCGTAACTGTATAAATATACCCGCATTTGTATTACGACCGAATACAAATGCAACTGAGACAAAGTTATTATATCTACTCAATATAATACTCGGATCCGGCTTAAACCAAAGCCGACCAGTATCATCTGCCCGAAATCTGACACGTGCGTAAACGCACGTGCATTTTCCGAACCCTGCCATAAAACCATACGGCCTCTACAACGTTTCGCCCGAACTTGGGAAACTGTCTGTGGGGGACTCTAATGACTCGTCAGTACCCTGGCAGTGGGTTTAACCACAAACCGTCAGCGGCACTAGCAATGCGTAACGGCTGCCCATGGACTGACCTCAAGGGATGCCGATGAGCGAACTCATCCGGAAACCCTACTGAGCCTAACAGTGACAATGTATATACAGTCCGGTCCGTTCGTCTATGAGTATCGCATATCTGCCTAGGGGGCTGGTAACGTCAGACCCCCAATAGCAGTATAAGTCGTGTCGGAGTGTAGCACAATAACACCCTGAGATACTACTGGAGTACCTACCAGTAAATCTCCTGCCACGGCCGTGGGCTTTGTGTAATGGCTCTCCTAGACACAGCACGATCTCGCCCCCAATACCGGGAGAGACGAATCCCCTGCCGATCTGCTCATGTGCCTCCATGTGGCTCGGGACTGTACCCAAAAACTACCTGTTTGCACGACTCCTTTGAGCCGTGGTAGGGTAGAAATCAAAGCACAGTGGGAACTCACACAAGACAAATGATGACCTCAGGTCGATGAACTAACCTGTACGCATGTCACCAGGGAACTGCTATCTGACGATATGTATAATACCAACTAGCAGATTCCCGGCGAGTCCTGTCCGGTGTACTCATAACCCAATGAGCACCTGTATACATCTTAGGTGATCCAACTGACACCAGTGGCTTGTGAGACCGGCCACCGCCCCTCGTCGGGGTCTCGACTGTATGCACTAGTCTACTCCGGAGTATCGATGCCCTGTCTCGAAACTCTCACGACTAGGGACCACAATTAAGGATATGCATATAAACTACCCAACTCTCACGTATATGATCGCCATCATACTGTTGGTAGTAAAACAAGATCCTAAGGGCTCTATCAAAGTGTAACATGTAATCAGTCACCTGAATATGTACACAACTGATAAAGGCAAACCAGATAGCATACTATCATCTCGAGTAAGACTGTCCTACCGGTATAGGTCCTCCGCAATCATTGCAATCACGTACCTGCGATCCAATAATTGACTATGAGGGCACTATCACCAACAATCTCCCACTTGCACTCAAGGCTAATTATTGCGATGTCAACTACTCACAGCCCGTGTGAAACCGAACATCCAACTCCTCTACTAATCAGTTTCACAAAGCTCGTTTGTAAAACTATTGTGTTCGAGAAATAGCCTCAGTGAGTGGATCCGCCTAGATGTTTCTCTCTATATCTCTCTAAATCTCAAGTTCGTGGAGAAAACCATCTCCCGAATCGAGTAATACCTGTCTTAGAATATGTCTGGATATCTGATGGGACCTAGTTCATAAATGAACTCCAAATCCAAACTTCTTAGACTGTATCGATCACTGAACCTAATCAGTATCCGGCACCATACCACCCACAGTATCCTCTTGGACCACCTGTCCATAATACTGTCCCTCGTTAGAGGGAAAAAACTAAAACTCTGACAATCACTTTGTCATCCACGTCACTTTTGAAGCCTGGAATGATAATCGTCTCCCGAAGGAGGCTGCCATCATCAAATCCGTAGAACATCAACTTATGTTCTAAAACTGGTTCCTTATGTCTCTCCAGGATTGGATTAATACAAACTTATCGCATCTAGTGCAAAAACAACATCTGGTGTGGTACTTGACACCTCACGATTGACTCAATTGCCTAAGCAAGTGATCCGCCAATCATGCACAGCCCTCTCCCCTTTAGTCTATACGACATCTTTAGAGAGGGTGACTCCATCACCTGCAAGTACACCACCATGCTAGGAGTCAACTATTCTAAAAACCATTAGAATATCTGTCATAGTACCCACATTGGGAAACTACCCAAATCTAGATCTAAAACCATAGATCTAGAAACCAGAATGTCAAATATTATATCCATATCCTGTCTGGAGAAACAACTGTGTGACGACCACAGTACAACAGATCGTAGTATAGGAATTTTACTTCCTACTCTGTGTATGTCATCCAGATACCATGACATCACACCCTACTACCTTCTTAACAGATCCATCCCCTATTCTGATGAAGTCAAACACATGACTGTTACATCAAAATTAGATGATCTATCTCCGCTATAACTGCTCCAGTCTATAAATAGACATAAGCTACTTGCCCACTATGCTTCCGCTGCTCCCACTGACTACGACAACCCTCTGGCAGAATAATATACACGTGCACTTCTAAAGCTAGTTTAGAACGACGCTATACGTATCCTTCTGCCTGGTCTCATAGTCTGGAACAACAGTAGTGTCAAGTCTGGGTAGATAAGAACCTCCCTGTCACCGTCTTTGAGGCTACCGAAGTACCTCTCGGGTGTCTAAGGTTACCCACCATATCTGCGGAGTGGCTAATGGAATGTCAAACCTGATTGAATGTATAGGTCCTATTAAATTTTCCATAATCGTTCGCGGTTCTGGAATCACTTCCAGTTCTACCATACTCCCACTACTGTTTTCTGAAAAAATCCATTTTACTAAAACTGTGGCGAGTCAAGAACAATATCACTATTGATCTTCCAAATGGTTGAATATCAACCATCGTCATAGCCAGGGTCAACCCACAAACAGCCATTACAGAAACGTGCCCTGAGTTATCCAGTGTCTGGTTTTAAGCATAAGCTGGACAACTCCGCGTATCTTAACATCTTTTAAGGTACGAACTATTCTATATCCAATATAGAAATTTTGGTACTTATTTAATTGGAACCATATTCAATCATGCAGCTGTCTCCAGTGCATATCAACTTAATGGAAAGAGACTAATCAGCATTACTCAACTTAGGAATCCTTCCAATTATGAGTAACCTGAAAGAGAAACTAGTTTCTCAAAATCATTACTATCATCTGAATACCAAACACAAGAATCTACATCTTCGATCTCTTTGAAGAATCCCGATACTTGTGACACCTGGTTCTCTACTTTATTCTTATACCCACAACTTCTCAAAACTTAGACCTTGTATTTCTACGAAACACTTGTCTAAAAACTAGAAAAGTCATAAGTAAACAGAACAAAGTACGAGGACCTACCCCTTTGTCCTGATGGACACTGGACAACATACAATACTCTGTATAAGTCCGCTGAGTTGAATAACTCAAAACCTGTGCTTCGTAGGTTGAAAACTGTACCCTGGCGATTTCCTCAAATATCACCAATTACAACGAATTCCGATATAATGAGGATAATCACCTAATTCCCAATAACTTACTCCCACTCATCATCTGTAAAACCATACAGATATGAGAATAAAACCTGGTAAATACATACCCTTGGAGTAAGTATCTAATCGGGAAAACAGTTTTTCTTTAACAATGCACTGAAACATGAAAATGTTTCGTAGGGGTATCCTGGTATTCCTAGTAATGCCTCTTCCATAATCCAATTCATGACTTTAACCGTATATTTCTTTGCCTTCTCTCCAAATCCCTTTATTTGTTTTTAGTCGTTACCTTCTGTACACCTTCGTTAGGCTAAATGGTTTTCTTCCTTCCCTACCGTTCGGCACCAGCCTATGGTTGGAAGAAGACTATCCAGTAAGCATAATAGGTGTACCCTCCTAAACCAAGGAGTACTCACATCTTGAGAGAAGGTGATGATAAAAGACAACTGAATAATACCTTATTCTTTTAAAGGTGAAATAGGAGTGGCGATGAAGTACGCGGTTTTGGTCGTGAATGATAACAGTCGCAATTTACTTTGCTCTCTTTCTAATCCCTTTATTTTGTCTTTAGTTATTGCCTTCTGCACACCCTACTTAGGCTAATTGGTTTTCTTCATTCCCTACCTTTCGGCACCTGCCTATGGTTTGGAATAAGACTATCCAATAAGCGTAATAGGTGTACTCTCCTAAACCAAGGAGCCCTCGCAACCTGAGAGAAGGTGATAATAAAAGACAACTGAATAAACCAATTCTATTTCTCCTGAACCTGGATCCATCCTCGAAGAAGTCCCTTCGAGTTCGTATATAACCATACGATGGATCTATCCAATGGAAGTGGATGTCCGTAGTAATACGGGTGTTCTGAGAAATTCAAAGGGTAGAAGAAGGAGTGGCAATGACTTAAGCAACTCGGACAATCCAAAAGCCAGTATTTTAAGAAGGTTCGGTCAACTTGGTCAATGAGTCATAGTCTAGGGTCGGTCAAAGGTCGCTGCCAAAGAGAGAGAGAGAAAAGAAACACTCTGCGTGCACTCTAACCTAGATCAGAATGGTTATCACTTTATCTAATCCGGAAACCTCCCACTGTCCTGTCAAATTCTCCTCCAAACCTGAAAGAAGAATCAATCGGGATCACCCGAAGAGTAAACCAACTCATCAGTGGGAATCGGGATCCAACTCTCATCGCATGATAACGTGATGGAATGCATCCACGTTACTCATACTCCAGAAGGTATGCGCATACTTGGCAAGTTTCAGTTTCTTTAGAAACTCCCGATATGATTTTTGCCCCATGCTCTTATAACCTTGGCTTTGGTCAAAATGTCATAAGTCACATGCCAAGTTTTACCCGTCACTATCTTGTCAATTTGAACCCACTCGCACATGCCCCTGACTTTGGCCAATCGGCAGAACGACTGTCCCAAACTAACTCATCTATCTATGCAACAATTGAATACCCAGCAGCTACCAAACACTATGCCTTAACTTTGGCTAAAATGCATAGCTTGAATACTACTGAATACCCAATAGAAGTGACGGAGGGCTACGGCTGGTTTTTGGCGAAAAAACCTTTAACGTAGTGAACTTGATATCGCTGAAGGAACCTGATAGCTTTTTTTTAAAATATAGTGGCGAAAACCTTTTGCTAAAGAGGTCATTCCCGGTGAAGGGATCTCGGCTCTTTCCTTGTGGAATGAGGTGCAGGATATTCCACTGAATACCGCGATGCAAAGCAACTTGTAATCGACTATAGTGAAGTTATTACTCTGACGCAAACTTCTGCCCAAAAGGTCAGTCCCGGTGAAGGGATATCGGCCCTTGCCCCGTCGAATGAGGTGCAGGATATTCCACTGAATACCGCTATGCAAAACAAAAGGAAACGTCTTTGCAATAACACCTTTTAAATTTGTTCCAACAACTGAAAACAGGTTTGTTTTACTTTGCATTGATCAGAATCAACGCAGTCCAATCAATCAATCACACCAGAAAAGAACGAAAATAAAATGTACGTATATGCCATCCGTATTCGTCACTGGGTCCCGTCATCACCCGTTAGGTTACTTAACTAACGACAGAGCGGGGACTGGACTAGCGCGGGTGTAAAACATATACAACATCTAATAGTATATAAGCCAATATACAATAATCGCTCCAGGCGTGATAATATGCAACATTACAGAAAGGTAATAAGCATCACAGAACAATACAGATAATCTAGGATCCCCGGGTTTCACAGAGCCGCTGCTGAAACCCAACGTTCCCCTGTCGTGTGGATAGCCTGTGCAATGAAACCTAGACCCCTACGGGTGCGGCAAGTTACCCGCCAAAACCTGAAGCGAGGCAGCCCCTACAGCAAAGTAAATGGACCACCCTTCACTTCACGGAATCCGGTAATCTTGGGCACCCCTCCATGGGTCAACCTGTACCCTCTACGAGTGCGGCGTATAGTCTGCCAATTCTAGAGTGAGGCCCCTCTGCCTCTCAAAGCCATGAGATGCGGACCCGTTGCCTCTCAGAACCCGGCTATCCGTGCACTCCGTCGCGGGGTAAAACCTAGTACAGAAATGGAAAAATAGTACAACAGGTACATCGACCGCAACCTGGTCGTGCCCCAAAAGAATATTATACAACAGGCAGTGACGGCAGTCCATAAGTTGGACGCTCGCCCTGCAATATCAAATGTACAAATAAACTCAAACTGTACTACCATTGCACACTGCTATCCACCACGACAAATCCGCAACATCACAGCACAACACAGAACATCAACGCGAATGTCACGTTCGCAAATCCGTCTAAAAGAACTATAGCAATCAGACGCGGTTTACCGATCAAATGACATTCCCGGTCGGAGATATAATGTAAGCACTGTAAACTAACATGTTTAAATTTCGATCGACTAAATATCACAAAGTGGGCCCCACGAACAACTGGTGAACAGTAACAAAATCTGGGCCCAAAAGATATATACCGAAAACCCCAAATTCCAACAGAGAAGATACAGACCAAATTTGGTGCACTGATCCCATAGAATGGCCGCGGATGCGCGGCCAAACCATGGGTTTGGCCGCGACTCCGCGGCGGTTTGGTGGGATCACGTGCTCAAATTTGGTCGGTGTACTTCTGAAACCCTGCACAACTTTCTGTGATATGTGGAATAATTTTAGGACATCATTTAAAATCGACAGAAACTGTGAAATTGAAAAATGCGGTTTTTGATTTCCGGTTCGATCGATGTTTTAAACGTGTTAGCATAAGTTAGTAAAGCAAAATGGTGAGGCTTTTATACCACTGTAAGTCTACGGTAGCGCCCCGGCCGTCTACAGACGCCAAACGCGGAACAAAAACTTTTAACTGGCGCTATCGTGTACTTTAACCCGGATCTGCCATTATTGCTAAACTAACAAACTGTAAAGAGAGTAGAAAGGTTATACCGAATGATCCGAGTCCTTCGTTCTTTAACCATCATCCCACGCTCCGTTGCGGCTGCTCCGATCTCGTCGATCTCCGATCTTCTCGTCCAGGTGGCACCACGTCAACGATTCTTTAAACGGGCTCCCGCCTCTGACTCGAGGCAACTCGGTCGTCAAGTTTGCTAAAAGAGACGACAAAGAATGATGTAGAGAATGAGTAGAAGACTTTGTCTCGTTCCGTCCAAAGCTATGGACGAACGGTTAATGAAGTTGCCGATTGGTCCAGGTGATGGAAAGAAATGAGCAATGATATTTCCATACACCGCAAAGCTATCATAATCTTTTTTCCAAAATGAAACAACAAGTGAGAGAGAGAGGGGAGGGGGCCGGCCATATATAGGAGGAGGAGGGTGAGTGTAGGAGAGAGGGGGGTGACCTTATGAAAATATCATGTGTGAACACAAAACAAATATCTCAAGTGTGAACACAAAGTGTGAACACAAAGTGTGAACACACCAAAAGCAACCAATGAAAATCCAACACCATTTAACCTAGTCACCTCTTCTAGAAACTTCTAGAAACTTCCACACTCATCTCAAGAAAAGATAAATCCGTCTTTAACCGAATGTTAAAAGACGGCTGATAGAAAACTGGAAACTGGCAACTTCCAAAAGTGATCCCGAAACGAATTTCAGGATAACCCCGTAACTGTATAAATATACCCGCATTTGTATTACGACCGAATACAAATGCAACTGTGAAAAAGATATTATATCTACTCAATATAATACTCGGATCCGGCTTAAACCAAAGCCGACCAGTATCATCTGCCCGAAATCTGACACGTGCGTAAACGCACGTGCATTTTCCGAACCCTGCCATAAAACCATACGGCCTCTACAACGTTTCGCCCAAACTTGGGAAACTGTCTGTGGGGGACTCTAATGACTCGTCAGTACCCTGGCAGTGGGTTTAACCACAAACCGTCAGCGGCACTAGCAATGCGTAACGGCTGCCCATGGACTGACCTCAAGGGATGCCGATGAGCGAACTCATCCGGAAACCCTACTGAGCCTAACAGTGACAATGTATATACAGTCCGGTCCGTTCATCTATGAGTATCGCATATCTGCCTAGGGGGCTGGTAACGTCAGACCCCCAATAGCAGTATAAGTCGTGTCGGAGTGTAGCACAATAACACCCTGAGATACTACTGGAGTACCTACCAGTAAATCTCCTGCCACGGCCGTGGGCTTTGTGTAATGGCTCTCCTAGACACAGCACGATCTCGCCCCCAATACCGGGAGAGACGAATCCCCTGCCGATCCGCTCATGTTCCTCCATGTGGCTCGGGACTGTACCCAAAAACTACCTGTTTGCACGACTCCTTTGAGCCGTGGTAGGGTAGAAATCAAAGCACAGTGGGAACTCACACGAGACAAATGACGACCTCAGGTCGATGAACTAACCTGTACACATGTCACCAGGGAACTGCTATCTGACGATATGTATAATACCAACTAGCAGATTCCCGGCGAGTCCTGTCCGGTGTACTCATAACCCAATGAGCACCTGTATACATCTTAGGTGATCCAACTGACACCAGTGGCTTGTGAAACCGGCCACCGCCCCTCGTCGGGGTCTCGACTGTATACACTAGTCTACTCCGGAGTATCGATGCCCTGTCTCGAAACTCCCACGACTAGGGACCACAATTAAGGATATGCATATAAACTACCCAACTCTCACGTATATGATCGCCATCATACTGTTGGTAGTAAAGCAAGATCCTAAGGGCTCTATCAAAGTGTAACATGTAATCAGTCACCTGAATATGTACACGACTGATAAAGGAAAACCAGATAGCATACTATCATCTCGAGTAAGACTGTCCTACCGGTATAGGTCCTCCGCAATCATTGCAATCACGTACCTGCGATCCAATAATTGACTATGAGGGCACTATCACCAACAGCAACGTCAACGAAAGACCCCATGGTCGAAGCAAAGCGGAGTGACGGCAAAATCTCAGCTCTACCTCTACATTTGTCTCGTTACACCAGACGCAATGTCAACAACGGCGTTCCTTCGCAGTCCAGCAGGATGCAGATGCAATGTCAACGAAAAACCTCACGGTTGAAACAAAGCGGAGTGACAGCAAAATCCCAAGTCCACCTCAGCATTCGTCCCGTTACACCATACGCAATGTCAACGACGGCATTCCTTCGCAGTCCAACAGGATGCAGATGCAACGTCAACGAAAGACCTCACGGTCGAAACAAAACGGAGTTACGACAAAGTCCCAACTTCACCTCAGCATTCGTCTCGTTACACCAGACGCAATGTCAACAACGGCGTTCCTTCGCAATCCAGCAGAATGCAGATGCAACGTCAACGAAAGACCTCACGATTGAAACTAAGCGGAGTGATAGAAAAATCCTAGCTCCACCTCAGCATTCATCTCGATACAGCATACGAGATGTCACTACAGCGTCCTTCCTCCAACAGGATTCGAACACGCCAAAGCAAACAAAGCGAATGCCAAATTCCTAGCTTCAGGGTCTTGACGACAACTCATATAAAACCTGAAAGACTATCGGAGATCATCCCACACCAGCGCGGAATGGTCACCCCCTCGACGTTCGTCTCGATACAGCAGACGAGATGTCACTACAGCGTCCTTCCTCCAACAGGATTCTGACACGCCAAAGCAAACGAAGCGAAGGCCAAATTCCTAGCTTCAGGGTCTTGACGGCAACTCATATAAAACCTGAAAGACTATCGGAGATCATCCCACACTAGCGCGGAGTGATCACCACCGCGACATTCGTCTCGATACAGCAGACGCAATGCCAGCAAACGAAGCGAAGGCAATATTCCTAGCTTCAGGGTCTTGACGGAAACTCATATAAAACCTCAAAGACTATCGGAGATCATCCCACACCAGCGCGGAGTGATCACCACCGCGACATTCACCTCGATACAGCAGACGCAATGCCAGTAAACGAAGCGAAGGCAATATTCCTAGCTTCAGGGTCTTGACGGCAACTCATATAAAACCTGAAAGACTATCGGAGATCATCCCACACCAGCGCGGAGTGATCACCACCACGACATTTGTCTCAATACAGCAGACGCAATGCAAGCAAACGAAGCAAAGGCAATATTCCTAGCTTCAGGGTCTTGACGGCAACTCATATAAAACCTGAAAGACTATCGGAGATCATCCCATACCAGCGCGGAGTGATCACCACCGCGACATTCGTCTCGATACAGCAGACGCAATGCCAGCAAACGAAGCAAAGGCAATATTCCTAGCTTCAGAGTCTTGACGGTAACTCATATAAAACCTGAAAGACTATCGGAGATCATCCCACACCAGCACGGAGTGGTCACCACCTCGACGTTCGTCTCGATACAGCAGACGAGATGTCACCACAGCGTTCTTCCTCCAGCAGGATTCAGATGCGACAATCAAACAATAGAGCCACGGCAAAATCCCTAGTTCCAAACCTCGACGGTTCACCAACAACCTAGAGACAACCACAACATTCATCTCGATACAGCAGACGCAATACCAGCAAACGAAGCATAGGCTATATTCCTAGCTTCAAGGTCTTGACGGAAACTCATATAAAACTTGAAAGACTATCGAAGATCACCAGCGTGGAGTGGTCACCATCTTGACGTTCGTCTCGATACAGCAGACGAGATGTCACCACAGCGTTCTTCCTCCAGCAGGATTCAGACGCGACAATCAAACAATGGAGCTACGGCAAAATCCCTAGTTCCAAACCTCGACGGTTCACCAACAACCTAGAGACAACCGCGACATTCGTCTCGATACAGCAGACGCAATGCCAGCAAACGAAGCAAAGGCCAAATTCCTAGTTTCAGGGTCTTGACGGCAACTCATATAAAACCTGAAAGACTATCGGAGATCATCCCACACCAGCGCGGAGTGGTTATGACTCATCGGGGCTCCCCAAAATGAGCCTAACCTCAAGTAAAAAGCGGCATGGCAAAATTCCTAATGCTTGCTCTTCCGACGGTCAAACTGCCTAGGAAAATTGCTTGAAGACGTCTTGTCCAGGCTCCGAAGGGATCATAGACACGATAGTCGCAAGGCTACTCGAACAGCAAGATTGCCTATCGAGGGATACATCAGTCAACGCGACGATACGACGGGCAAAACCCTAGTACCACAGACCCTAACGGACCTCTGTCGTAAAGAGCAGAGGTTAACTGTGATGTTAGGACATTCTTGCGAGAACTTCTCGACTCGTCTCGACTTGTGAGGAAATTAGTGTTTTTGCAAGAACTTCTCGATTCGTCTCGACTCGTAAGGAAAAGCTTTAGGCAATGGGGATAAGGACCTGTTTCCTAAGCACCGGGGCCCTGCAAGTCGGTCCAAAATGGACTCTTGCATACTATTCACGGGCCACACTCTCTAAAGTTGAATCTCGACAAGGAGGGAAATAACCACTTACGAGTTCTCTCGACTTGTAAGAGGGAAAATTCTCTTGTGAGATCCTTACGACTCTCAAGAGAAAGCACACTTAGGAATCCTCACGATTCCTAAAGAGAAAATACACCTACGAGATCCTCTCGACTCGTAGGGAGAAAAGTCTTTATGAGGCCCTCACGGCTCATAAAATTGAAAAGTCTTAGGCAGCAGACCGGAACCTGCTTCCTAAGCCATCGTTACCTCTCGAAGGGTTCAAGACGGCATGCTCTCTATCATCTACAGGCTGCACTTGCTAAAAACACATGGCAACAACATGGCAAAAAGAAGAAAGAGACAGTAAGGAGAACATTTGATTCGCATTCATTTAAGCATTCAAAGTGCACCCATTCATGCATGAGCGAAAAGGTTTAATGCATAAGATAAACACATGGAAATGGAAAAGCTTGCCATTCATACTTCAGAATATTCTTACATTGATGAAAACGGTAAACAAAAACGCCATTAAAGTATTTACAAAGGCAAAACATCAAATCCAGGACATGGATCATCCAAAAAATTTCGAGCCTCTCGGACCATCTTCATGTGCATCCTTTCACGATCACAAGCGTCAGGATCCCCACTGATGTCCTCCACCCTTCGATAAGCAGCAAGTATCTCCGCCTGTTGAAAAGCTTGATGCAGGATATCAACAAGGTTGTCTCACCTTTTCTTTGAGATTAAGCCCATCAGATACACCGAGTGCACCTTATCTTCTGCGGCGTCCAATGCTTTAAGCAGCATGCCAGCGTAAAATAGAGGAAGTGCTCCCCAGATCGCTCCCACAATAAGCTTCAAGTGAGAGGAACGACGAGGGAGCAGTCGACCATTGTATGCATCAAAGCGACCCATAATTTCAGCACACTGGGCGTTGGTAAATTCTTGGTTTTGAGAACGGCCGAGTGCGCGAATGTCTCCGTAAGAAATGATCTCGTCGAGATCATACATATGAGCGTCCATAAAGTCTGAAAAGGAAAATCAGTGAGAGTTAGTGGACAGACTGATTAAAAGAAAGCTTATTGAAACAAACACGGGATTTAAACAACTCTTGATATCCCCAAGGAGGAAATAAGTGCTAATTAAATCACCCAACGAATTTAATCCTGTGCAATCAAGAAAGGAATCCTAAAAAGGATTTCGCATTTAATAAAAAGGTTCCTCGGGCCAAGGAGTTAAACTCCTCGAGAGCAATGCTCTGCAGACAGGAATGACACCTGTCGAAGTCAATTATGAGGGGAATTAAAAATTCTCCGGGAATTCCAAGAGCCTTGCTCTGTAAAAATGATGGAATAACCCATCAGAAAAATTAAAATAAAATTTTTAATGAATTAAAATTCTAAGATCTTCAAAATCCATGAACAAACTCTTAAAAGTTCTTCATAAGAGATTAGCAAATCTCCATTATTCAGGAGAGCAAAGCTCTGTTAATGGGTAAAACCCTAATAACATTTTTTTGGATCTAAGATCTATGAAGAGCAAAGCTCTGTTAATGGGTAAAACCCTAAAAACATTTTGAGATCTATGATCTGAGGAAGAGCAAAGCTCTATTGATAAAGTTCAAATCTTACCAAAATTCGGCAGAGTTTTGACTCTTGAAGGTTCTTAAAATGAAGAGCTATGCTCTGAAAGAGAATAAAAATTCTCAGAAGACAAAAATGAACATGAACAGAAATCATCCCAAGGGCCAAGGGTACTATTTATAGGCACCAAGATGCCGTTTCAACTTCTGAGTTGATCTAAGGGCGTAGATATTGCCACCGCTGCACTCACATGTGTGCCACGTGAGCGCAACGGTGGCAGGGCATTTGTTTCCCCCAATCAAAGCAAAGCGCTGTTTAAAAATTCAAATTTTGAAATGAAGCAGCGCCAAGTGCGCTGCGCCCTAAGCAGCACACCACGTGTAAAGCACGTGTACGCTAGCACTAGGTGCGCTGGAAGCAGCGCACCATGTGCAAAGCACGAGTGCGCTAGCGCTAGATGCGCTGCGGTCTAAGCAGCGCATCACATGCAAAGCACGGGTGCGCTAGCGCTACGTGCGCTGCACTCTAAGCAGCGCAACACATGCAAATCACGGGTGCGCTAGCGCTGGAACTAAAATCTCCCCACCGACAGATCTAAGATCCAATAATAATAATAAATCATTAATTAATCAGAATTAAATTCTGTTAAGGAAAGATTCCTCAAAATCTTTCCAAACAACAAGATTGTGCTCTGTAAATCAGAGCACCGTTAGATCAATGATCTAATGGTGATTAAAAATCACCAAAATACAGAATAAATTCTGTATGGAATAGATTTCCCAATCTTGTTAATAACAAGAATATTACCTTCTATAAATCAGAAGCCCTTGGATCAAAGATCCAACGATGGGAAATTCCCCAAATCAATTAAAGAAAAGATCTCCTTAACTGATTAAACAAATCAGCTTGCCCTATATAAAGGCCCCAAGACTTCAAGTCTCAAGATATACAGAAAAAAAGAGAAGAACCCCCTATAAGTTTTGAGAGATCTCAGAAAAAAGAGCCAAGCTCTCAGAAAAAGAAGAGTTTTTTCAAGGTAAAAAAATGAACAGAGAGATGAAATTATCTCATAATTAAAAGAAGAATTTACATCTTTAAAGATCATAGATCTACAAGACAAAGGTCTTTTATACAAAGAGATCATGAACATCTCATTATAAAAAAAGGGGGGAGAATAATTCAATTCTCTTAAAGATCACAGATCCATAAAGGCAAAGCCTTTCATCATAAGAGATTGAAATATCTCCTACAAAATAAGAATTTTGTTCTTGGAACCTTGAGACAAAGTATCAGATAAACGAGAATTTATTTCTCAGATCATAAAGTTGATCAGATAGCGCTTTGCGCTCATAAATTAGCACTCTGCGCTCTTGGGCCAGCACTTTGCGCTCATGGAATGGCGCTCAGCACCGAGCACACTACGTGCTCCTCACGTGTGCGCCACTTAACAGCTAGCGCTCTGCGCTCTTGGAATAGCGCTCTGCGCTCATGGAATGGCGCTCAGCGCCAAGCGCACCACGTGCTCCTTACGTGAGCGCCACTGAACTAATAGCGCTTTGCGCTCATAAATTAGCGCAATGCGCTCACAGACTGGCGCAAAGCGACAAGCGCACCACGTGCTCCTCACATGTGTGCTACCCAGCAGAAGCGCACTGCGCTCTTTGACTGGCGCAAAGCGCCAAGCACGCCACGTGTTTCTCACGTGTGCCCTGATAGAACATAAATTGTTCTTTAATAAAGCCCCAGAGCTATGATGAATGCTCAACATTCAATAAAAGACAAAAATATTGTCAGAATTCAAATCAATGCTCAACATTGTCAAATGTTAACATTCTAACTGAATGGGCCGAGCCCAAAGTGGCCATAAACCCCTCGTTCAGATTAAATGAGCCCACATGCTTATAAATCTTTGATCTTAGTCCCAAATTGGACTATAGATCTCCCAACCAATATCGGTTCAAGGGTACATCTCTTTACTCCTTTGATATTTGTCGTTGTAATCCTTCAACGTCTTCAAAGAGGTGACGGGTCCCGACAACCATATATTTCATAGACTATGACGTCTTTAAACTGGACTGTGGGGTCTTTAAGCCCATGGACTATGATGTCCTTAACCTCGGACTGTGGGGTCCTTAAACCCAAGGACTATGATGTCCTTAACCTTGGACCACTATGTCCTTAAACTGGCAATGTCCCTAAACTAAACAACAGAGGCCAAAAGCTCTCTTGTTGGATCTAAATGATCCCGTTGAGTGGATCTTAGTCTAAAAATTAAACTAACGTATCCTCAACGAACGTTTAAATTGATCTTAGTCTCAAATGAGACTAACGTATCCTTAAACCTAACCCCAAACCCAAATCTAAGGAAATACGGATTTGGACTAATCAACGCCCTACGGGCGACAACATAAATTAGTCTCCGTATACAATCCACGGGCAACCAAAAAACAAAACAAACACACACGACACGAAGTGACCATCTGGAGAAGGAGAAAGTGGTTGCCGCGATGCGGTAGCGTAATTAACTGCAGGGGCTTGCGCCTCCAGGGAAGAGCGTCCCCATAATAAAAAAAAACCCCTCAAATGAGGGGGAATCTGACGAAGTCTGCTACATCGGCCGCATCCGTTTAAACCTTCGATATACGGTGTCATAAATCAACTTGGCATCTTCAGAGAGGTGGACGGATAGCACCAATTAGCATCTGCCCTCGAAATTCAGGCAAGACGGACCTACGCGGTCGCGTCTCCGTCTTTCGGCAGGGAACAGTCACATGTGGCATCAAGCATGACACAATAGTTATACATTAATATATATCACATATATACTAAGTGTACACAAGAGAGAAAAAGAAATGTTTAAGTGAGCTAATATTAATAAATGTAATTTAATATATCAAATATATAATTATACATTAAATTATTAAATCAACACTTGATTTAATAATCCGGTTATATCACATACAACCAGCTAATATCAAATGTAATATCTTATCGAATCAATACTTGATCCGATAACCTGGCTATATCTCATGTAACGGACTGATATCACATATCGCGAGAATAGAATACGGTATCACATATCGTATTAATCTCGGTCCTGCACATATCACATATGTGCTCCTACTTCGTTTCGCAAGAACCAAGAAATCTCTGTGTAGGACTCTAAAGACCTGTCAATACGCCGGCAGTAAGTGATGATCATATCAAACACCCACAAGCTGCAAGCGGTCTGCTAAACGTAACGGCCACCCAGGTATTGAGCGATCAGAAGATCAACAAGCAAGCTTGCTCATACTCCTGCGAATCCAATCAGTAACATTACCGTACAGTCCGGTCTCTTCGTCTGATATGTCGCATATCGCAGCCTGGGGGTGGTAAAACGTCAGACCCCAATAGCCTGATAAGTCATGCCGATGCAAGGTCCATAATGGTTCGAGAAACTACCGATAACACTTGCCAGTAAATCTCAGCAACCCTGGCCAGGGATTTCCTGTTATGGCCAATCGAGCATAGCGCAACATCAAATCCCAATACCGGGAGAGACGAATCCCCTCCTATCGCTCATTATCTCCATGTGACTAGGGACTGTACCCAAAAACCACCTTTTCGCACGATCTATTGACTGTGGTATGGTGGAAATCAAAGCACAGTAGGAATCACACAAGACTCTATGATGATCTCGGGTCGACAGACTAAACTGTACCAGTGTCATCAGAGAACTGCTACCTGACGATAGGTATAATACCATCTAGGAGTTCTCGGCGAGTCCGTCTAGTGTACCCAGTCTCCACTGAGCACCCGTATACCTTCTCTGATGTCAAACACCAATGGATGTGGGATCACCCATCGCCCATCATATGGGTCAAGAATCGTATATGCTAGTCTACTCAGGAATATCGATGCCCTGTCTTGATACACCCTCGACTAGGAACAATTATAGGGTGTACTTATGGACTACCCTTGGCCCCACTAGTATGATCTCCATCATAGTCCTGGTAGTCAAGTGCACATCCTAAGGGCTTATCAACATGTGAGAGTAAGACGGAATCACTTATACAAGTCAACATGTTAAGCCAAAATGCAACCAGATAGAACACAATCATATCGAGCAAGAAAGTCCTCCCTATATATGTCTAACCATCCACTACAACATACATCCCATGTATAGTAATGGCCTCTAGGGCATACATATAACTAACAATCTCCCACTTTCACTAAGACCATCTGTTGTAGTATCCGATACCCAACAATATAGCAGTGGTTTTGTAAGTTGACGTTAGACACCCCACATGATGCGGGGAGGCGGAATAGGTAAAACAATCATTTTTTTAAACTAACATCGACTAACTGTACGGATCTTTGACAAACCCTAACTAACAACAACATTGAAGCGATTAGCTACTATGAAAGAAGATTATACCTAATGAATCAAGTCCTTCTTGTTCTCGTAGACCACCTCCTCGTCGGCCTCCTCGTTGTGATAGAAGATCCACCCGAGAGCTACTTCTCCAAGCTTTAACCTCACACTTGAGATAACTAAGTGGCTATGAGTGCTAATCAAAGCAACCTAGAGGATATAGAAGAGGATTAGGAATCTATTAGTCTTGCTAACCCTTAGATCTCAACACATGAGAGGTTAGGGTTAGGGTTGAAGAGAGAGAGCTTGAGGAGAGAGAATGTGAAAGTAATTATCAAATGGAAATTAACTCATTTTTGTATATATATCATGAAGCATAAAATATCTTGCATAAAATATCTTTGCACAAATATCTTCATGCTTCATTTAATACAAATGAATCATCTAATGAGTCATTAAAACCATTAATGCTTCATTAACTCACTTGATGAATCATCTCCATGAGTCACAAAACCATTTAATGCATATAACACATAAGCTCTCCACCTCATCAATCTTCTAGAAGTTTCTCGAGTAATTAAGAGAACGCCCCTCCTATCCGTGAAAACACGGAAATACTGAGACTGTATAAATCCAATAATCCAATACTAGAATCTAGCTTAAACCAAAGCCTGCTAGTATAAACTGTCCGAACATCGTACATGCGTAAAAACTCGTATGTGTCCGAACCCTGTCGTAAAACCATACGACCTGTATATCGTTTCGCCCAAAGCAGGGAAACTCTCTGTGTGGGACTCTAAAAAATCGACACTACGCTGGCAGTGGGTTTAACCACAGACCGCAAGCGGCACTAGCTGTACGTAACGGTCCCCAGGTAGATGTCGATAAGAAGGTCGATGAGGAAACCCATCCGAACTCCTAGTGAGCCTGATGTGACAATCTCCATACAGTCCAGTCTGTTATTCTAAGACTATCGCATATCGGGCCTAGGGGGCGGCAAGCGTCAGTCTCCTATAAGCGGTATAAGTCGTGTCGGAGTGAAGCCCATTACACCTTGAGAAGCTATTGGAAATCCTACCAGTAAATCTCGCTTGCCTTGGCCAGGGACTTTGCGTAATGTCTCTCCAAAAACAGCGCGATATCAACTCCCAATACCGGGTGAGACGAATCCTATCTAACCGCCACTGCCTCCAAGTGCTTCGGGACTGCACCCAACTGCTACCTGTTTGCACGACTCCTTTGAGCCGTGGTAGGGTAGCAATCTAAGAACAGTGGGAACACACTCGAGATGAAGCAGCAGTGTCAAGTCTGCGGACTATGCTGTACTCATGTCACCTGGGAACTGTTAACTGACGACGGGTATAATACCAACCAACAGTTCCCTGCGAGTCCTGTCCAGTGTACCCGTAACCCAACGAGTACCTGTATACTATCTCCAGTACAACGTACTGATGGCTGTGGGACAGACCATCTCCCCAGCTGGGATGAGAAGCGTACACACTAGTCTACTCCGGAGTATCGATGCCCTGTCTCGATAATCCTACGACTAGGGACCTGAAAAAGGATGTGCTTGTAGACTACCCAGCCCCTACTAGTGTGACTGCCATCACAACGCTGGTAGTCAAGTAAGATCCAAAGGGCTCTATCAATATGTATTCTCGATATGCTAACATATACACATATTAAGATAGAAATAAACCAAGTAGCATACTACCATATTTAGCAAGACTGTTAATATAACTGTGAATATCCCAAACTTTCATTAAGTAATATACAAGCTAGTATAATACAATAATGGCCCCTAGGGCATATACACTAAAAATCTCCTACTTGCACTAGGGCCATGTACTGGCGTATCGAAGACCTATCATCTCGAGTAGCCTCTCGAACTGAATCTGAAGTAAGGCCTTAGTGAATGGATCTGCAGTGTTCTCCTCTGTAGGAACTCTCCGGACCTCGATCTCCTGTCGATCTATGATCTCCCTGATCAGCTGATACGGCCTTAAGATGTGTCTGGACTTCTGATAGGACCTGGGTTCCTTCGCTAAAGCTATAGCTCCATTGTTGTCATAATACAGCAGTATTGGATCAGCAATGGTAGGAACCACCTGAAGTTATGTTAGGAACTTCTTTATCCAGACTGCTTCTTTTGCGGCATCGCAAGCAGCGATATACTCCGCTTCCATCGTCGAGTCAGCAACGGTGTCCTGCTTGGAACTCTTCCAGCACACCGCCCCTCCATTGAGGGTAAAGACATAACCTGACATGGACTTGGAGTCATCCCTGTCACTCTGGAAACTGGAGTCGGCAAAAGCCTCGATCTGGAGGTCGTTTCCGCCGTAAACCAAGAACATATCCTTAGTCCTTCTCAGGTACTTGAGAATGTTCTTTTCTGCTATCCAATGCTTCTCCCCTGGGTTTGACTGATACCTGCTTACCACGCTCAGTGCATAAGCTACATCTGGTCTGGTGCACAACATCGCATACATTATAGAGCCTACCGCAGAAGCGTAGGGTATAACTGACATGCGATCCCTTTCCAAATCAGTCTTGGGAGACATCTCTTTGGATAGGGTGATTCCGTGACAAGACGGTAAATTACCGCGCTTAGAATCGTCCATACTGAATCTTTTCAGTATAGTGTTGATATACCTGGACTGCGAAAGTCCCAACATCCTCTTAGATCTATCACGATAGATCTGGATCCCCAGAATGTAAGAGGCATCACCCAGGTCTTTCATGGAGAACCTGTGTGACAAGAATCCTTTGACAGATTGTAGCATAGGAATGTCATTTCCTATTAATAGAATGTCATCCACATACAAGACGAGGAATACGACAGTTCGTGCTACAATTTTACTATATATACATGGTTCATCTGGATTTTTGATAAAGTCATATTCTTTGACCGTTTCATCAAAACAGATGTTCCAACTCCACGATGCCTGCTTTAGTCCATAAATGGACTTAAGCAACTTGCACACTTTCCCGCTGCTCCCACTCTGATTGAAACCTTCTGGCTGATCCATATAGACGCACTCTTCTAAACTACCATTTAGAAAAGCCGTCTTTACGTCCATCTGCCAGATCTTATAATCATGGAAGGCGGCAATGGCAAGAAGGATCCGAATGGATTTGAGCATAGCCACTGGAGAAAAAGTTTCGTCATAGTCCAAACCAGGTCTTTGACGAAAACCCTTTGCAACAAGTCTAGCTTTATAGGTTTCCACCTGTCCATCTACACCAATCTTTTTCTTGAAGATCCATTTGCATCCTATGGGTTTTACCCCATCTGGAGCAAAGTCCAAAGTCCATACTTTGTTGGTGTACATTGACTCCATTTCGGTCCGCATTGCATACAGCCATCGTACCGAGTCGCCGCTCTGGATGGCCTGCTGAAAGCTAGTAGGTTCATCATTATCAATAACGCAATCCTCTCTATCCCCATCTATAAGAAAACCATAGTATCTCTCAGGCGGATGAGACGGCCTACTACTCCTGTGGAGTGGTGCGGGAATGTCCTGTTCTTCTTGAATTACTGGTTCTACCAAACTTTCAGTAGTAGTTTGTGGTTCTGGAATTTCTTCCAGTTCTATTTCGCTCCCATTTGTTTCCTTTTTTAAAAACTGCTGTTCTAGAAAATGGGCATTACGAGAAACAAAAACCTTTTATTCCTCTGCGTAATAGAAGAAATACCCCTTGGAGTTCTTTGGGTATCCCATAAACTTACACTGTACTGATCGTGCCTCGAGTTTGTCCGCATGCTGCTTTTTAACAAAATCTGGACATCCCATATCTTCAGATACTGAAGATAGGGTTTCTTCCTGCTCCACATCTGATATGGCATGGTAGGCACAGTCTTGGTAGGAGCCCTGTTCAAAAGATATGCTGCTGATTCTAGCGCATAACCCCAGAAAGATCGCGGTAACTCAGCATTACTCATCATGGAACGTACCATATCCAATAGAGTTCGGTTCCTTCTCTCCGATACACCGTTATGCTGTGGAGTGTATGGAGGAGTAAGCTGAGAGAGAATACCTTTCTCTTTTAGGTAACCTAGAAACTCGGCACTTAAGTATTCATCACCTCGATCAGATCTCAGTGTCTTGATACTTTTGCCGGTTTGGTTTTCTACTTCATTCTTATATTCTTGGAATTTCTCAAAAGTCTCGGATTTATGTTTCATCAATAAAATGAATCCGTACCTAGAGTAATCATCCGTAAAAGTAATGAAATAGGAAAAATCACCTCTTGCATGTGTAGACATTGGACCACATGCATCGCTGTGTATGAGTCCTAAGAGCTCGCTCGCTCTTACTCCATGTCCAGTGAATGGATTCTTTGTCATCTTTCCTTTGAGACATGATTGACAAGTTGCATAAGATTGATATTCGAACGGATCCAAATATCCTTCTCTATGTAACTTAGTTAACCTTGTCTCATTGATGTGACCCAGTCTACAATGCCATAAGAAAGCCTTATTTATATCTGGAGACTTTCTTTTGTACCGGACCCAATCAAACCATGATTAAGGTGGATGTTAAAAACATCGCTTACAAACGTGAAATCATAACCTTCTTTTGATAACAACGAAACTGATATAATATACACGTTAAACTAGGTACACAAAAACAGTTGCGCAAAACCAAAATATGTCCACTCGTCATTCCTAGGTGATAATCCCCTACGGACACTGCACCCATGCTAGCTCCGTTAGCAACCTGGAAGGTCATATCACCAACCTTCAGCACTCTACGGTTTCTCAGTGCTTACAATGAATTGCATATATGAGATCCTGATCCGGTATCCAATACCCAGGAAGTAGAGTTGATTGACAGAAAATTTTCAATTACAAACACACCTGAAGTCGAAGCCACAGCTTGCTTCGGTTCCTGGTTCTTGGCAATCCAAGCTTTGCAATCTTTCTTCCAATGGCCTTTTCTACGACAGTGGAAGCACTCGTCCTTTTCCACTACTGGTACCGCAAACTTTGCCTTTCCCTTAACTCCCACTTTACCAACACCACATCTTGGTTTGGTAGCGGCCTTCATCTTCCTTCCTTTGGCCCTTGCCTTGGACCTGGAAGAGGAAGTACCGCGAAAAAACATAGTGGGTGTTTCCCTTGCTTTTTGCAAGGTGCCCTCTGCACTCCTCAACATGTTAAGGAGTTCTGGAAGTTCAACTTCTTTTCCTTGAATGTTGAAATTCAGAATAAACTGAGCGTAGGTGGAAGGAAGGGACTGAAGAATCAAGTCTGTATACAGCTCGTTCTCTAAAGTCGTCCCGAGGTCCACGAGCTCTTCTATATAGCCAATCAACTTTGGGACATGTTCTCCTACAGATGATCCGACGGCCAGCCTCGACTGAAACAAGTTCTTCGAGGTCTCGTATCTAGCTATACGAGATTGCTCTCCATACAGATCTTTTGTGTGGAGAAATATGGATTCAAGATCCATATCCTCGTGCCTCCTCTGATGTTCATTATTCATAGAGGCAAGCACGATGCATTTGGCCTTCGCGCAATCTAACTCCCAGGTCTTGTGGATTTCCTTATCCGTGTTAGTTATATGTATGCCCTAGAGGCCATTACTATACATGAGATGTATATTGTAGTGGATGCTTTGACATATATAGGGAGGACTTTCTTGCTCGACATGATAGTATGCTATCTGGTTACTCTTTACCTTAACGTGTACACTGATTGTCTCTCTGCTACATGTTGGTAAAGCCCTTAGGATGTGTACTTGACTACCTGGACTATGATGCGGATCATACTAGTGGGGACATGGTAGTCCATAAGTACATCCTTCAAGGTCCCTATTCGTAGGTGTATCGATACGGGGCATCAATATATCAGAGTAGACTAGCGTATAGCTTCTCGACCCATATAGATGGGCGATGGATGATCCTATATCCATTGGTGTTTGACATCAGAGATGATATTCGGGTGCTCAGTGGAGACTGGGTACACTGGACGGACTCGCCGAGAACTCACAGATGGTATTATACCCCACGTCAGATGGCAGTTCTCTGGTGATGCTGGTACAGGTTAGTCTGTAGACCCGAGATCGTCATAGAGTCTTGTGTGATTCCCACTGTGTTTTGATTTCCACCTTACCACGTCCAAGAGGACGTCCAAAACGGTGGTTTTTTGGTACAGTCCCGAGTCACATGGAGGCAATGAGCGATAGGAGAGGTTTCGTCTCTCCCGGTATTGGGGGTTGATGTTGCGCTATGCTCGATTGGCCATAACAGGGAAGTCCCTGGCCAGGGCTGGTTTAGAGATTTACTGGTAAGTGTTACCAGTAGTTTCTCGACCCGTTATGCGCCTCGTATCGGCATGACTTATCGGTTATTGGGGTCTGGCGTTTACCACCCCTAGAACTGATATGCGACATATCAGACGAGGAGACCGGACTGTACGATAGTGTCACTGTCAGGCTTTTTGCAGGAGTTGGAGCGGGCTTGCTTGCTGATCTTCTGATCGCTCAATACCCGGGTAGCCGTTACGTCCAGCTAGTACCGCTGACGGCTTGTGGGTGCTAGATATGATCATCACCTACTGCCGGCGTATTGACGAGTCTTTAGAGTCCTACATAGAGGTTTTACTGGCTCAGGCAAAACGAAATAGGAGCGCATATGTGATATGTGCGGGACCGAGAATAATGCGAGTATGAGATACCGTATTCTATTCTCGTGATGTTTGTATCGATCGGTTATATGCGGTATAACCAGGTTATCGAATCAAGGGTTGATTCGATAAGTCGATACGTTGGATGTTAGTCGGTTATATGTGATATAAACGGATTATTAAGTCAAGTGTTGATTTAATAATTTAGTGTATAATTGTATATGTGATATACTAATTTACATTAACTAACATTGGTTCACTTAAGCATTTATTTTTCTCACTTGTGCACAACTTAATGTATATGTGATATATATTTATTTGTGTTCATTTTGTATCATGGTTGTTGATACAACTTACATTGGTGTATAAGACTTATACCATACTAATTATAGTGTTAGGTTTTTTATATTTAAAGTAATTCTAAAATTAGTGGATGATAAGCTCAAGTGCATGAAGCTTCATGAAGCTTATGGTTGCATTGACTTAGTCCACTAGTTTTGTTTTACTTGTGATATTAATTAACCTAACCACTATAATTAGCCATGGTTATGTCTCTACATGAGTTAGTATATGATACCCACTCACCCATGGTTAGATCTCTCTCTTGATTAGTTTTCATTTCTCATTTTAGAGCTCATCTTCTTCCTCCTTCAAATTCTTGCTAGGGTTTGATAAAGAGAGACAAATATTATGAGAAAAGAAATTCTAAAATTTACCCATTTCCTATTTCACCATCCTCTACTAGACTAGCACTTTAGTTTAGGGTGTTTGCTTCACTAATTCTTTAGTTAGTGAAGTAGAAGCTTGAGTTGGTATTCCCTCGATGTAGATCATCTTCGGCCTCGAAGACTTCAAGCAAAACCGTTGCCCTCTTCTCATGGAGCCGTCCGAGAGTCCGGGAGTTCGATGATCGCAGCGAAGGGACTACAACAAGGAGCTTTAGAAGTGAAGGACCGATCTACAAAGGTTGTATTTCGTATTCACTTAGATGTAAATATCATTTACTTGCATGTGTAACCCTGATTATCTAGCAAAGATCTTGTTTAGGGTTATTCGGCACGGCTAAAATTTTAACCGGGCATGGTTGATACCTTGTAGAACCTTGTTAGAGTGCCTAGTAACCCTACAGTGGTATCAGAGCCTAGCTAGAGCATTAGGCAACGTGTATACGAAGTTAAAACTCCGATCGAACCCCGATACGACAAAGTAGACTCCCTCTCGGGAAAATTTTTGAAAACTGTGATTTTTCTGAATTAAAAATACCTAAAAAATTCAGCAGGTAAATATAAACATTACTGTAGAAAGCGAGCACCCAATACGTACGGACTGCCGCGGAACCGCGGCCATACCTCTCTTGGGCCGCAGATCCGCGGCCGTACTGTAGCAATGGGCTTTTGGTTTTGTACAGTAATATCTATTTCTGTTTGAGTATCTTTATGGGTATTTTTAACCTGACTCAAGTGTTGAGTGTTCTGGGGTTTATTTTGTATTCGTTGATTCGATCGGAAAATTTAATTTCGTTCATTTTCCGGATAATTTAGAAAGTATTAAAAAGTTCGAACGGATATCAATAACTCACTTTTTCCCGACCCGGAAAATTTCCAAGTGTTGGATTTTTCCGTAGTTTAAGAACGTCTAAATCGTGCAAGTTACGCAATGGACCCTCTAGAAGACAACAAACCTTAACTCGATTATGTGACCATCTTGTACTACCTTTTGAACCTTAGGGTTTGGGGCAGTACGGCATTGCCACATGTGAGGCGTTAGCTTGACCCTTCTACGGCTGGACCATTGGTGTTGTGGCATGTGAGGGATGTTTTTAAACTCCCCTCAAGTGTTGAGAACTATTTGGGAAAACTTGGGTGTTTGATCATTGAATCGGAAAGTTTAACATTGTCTATTTATCCGGAATGTGATACAATATTTGGAATCAACAAGTAGTTATGAGATAACTAATTTGAATGTTATAAATATAGCAGTTTAGTCTCAAATGATCGGTTGCCACGGAATTTTGATGCGATCAAAAGTCCGTCGCAATCATGTAGCGTACGCGGATACTCGCCGGGTAAACTTAATAGACAGCCATGCCCCATAGCCCCGACCATGTGACTGTAGGAGAACCCCGTCGCCCAAAGCATCCGTTCGGGTGCTCGCAGCAACGGTGTTCCGCCTTAGCGCACTTCGTCGACGGCATCGGAGGGTGCGGCCGTCTACTAAAGTTTGTGACGAGCATTCGATCAGGATATCGGGAATCTTGTTGAATTGCTCGACTAGATATTGAAAAGTGTTTTCGATATAGAGACTAAAATGCAGGGTTTATAATTGTTAGGCATGTGATGTCTAAGGAGGTTGCGGATTCCAACTGTTGTAGTTTTACACTTTCTTTTCTGCGACCGTAAGTGTAATATGTGATATCACCGGTTTCGTTGCTATATGTCAACGACAATTGGGATGCGCATATTTACTTACGTTGATGACATGTGATGTTATGTGTTGCTGGATATCTCATATTGGATCGTCGTGTTCTGAATAGCCCGGGGGGGTTATGTGAGATGAGGGTTTTTATTTTCATTCATGTAAAATTCAATGTATGTAATATTCTTTTATTGGGGCACTTCCGGGATGAGGTTGATGTCACCATTTGTATATTATTACTTTTCCGCACTAGGATAGACCCAAGGAGGAGAGCACAAGTAACCGGGTTCTAGAGTCCAGTGGGAGACCAACTCAAGGAGTCGAGTCCGGGTCTCCTAACTCTAGAATTGGTAGGGTTGCTTGCCGCTCTCGTAGGGGTCTAGGGGTGTGGGTTTGGATATTCATCGCGACCGTGGAATCCGTATTTTATAGAGGCTCAAAATAAAACACGGACGTCCTAGTATATCCAATGTTTCATATGTTTCTTCTGCTGCGATATCTGTGATGCGATCATTTGATATGTTGTGATAGATACAGTATATAGTATATATGATATATTATATAGACGTTACTTATGTTTTACACTCGCACTAGCCCTGTCCCGCTCTGCCGTTAGTTACCTAACCTAACGGTACACGAGGGGACATCGAGGCAAATGCGGATGGCATAAGTGTACGTCGTATTTATCTGTGATGTTTAGGTGACTTAAATGATGGGACTTCATTAATATGATTAATGAAAGAAAAGAAACCTAAAAGATGTTGTGGAATCGAATTTTCAAAAACAGGTAGCTACAGTTCTTGCTTTGCATCGCGGTGTTCCTTGTAGAACATCCTGCACCTTATTCGATGAGGAAAGAGCCGAGATCCCTTCACCGGGAGTGACCTCTTTAGCAAAACTGGCAGATGCTACAACTTTCAGTTTGTCTTTTGATTGCTTTTAAAGTTTTGCTTTGAATAGTGATATATATGATATGTCCTGCACCTTATTCCATAAGGAAAGAGCCGAGATCCCTTCACCGGGAGTGACCTCTTTAGCGAAACTAGTAAAAGCCTAAAAAACACTCCATTTCAAAATTCACTTGATTATACAACGATATCAAGTTCATTACGCAATAGGTTTTCAGAAAAACCTGTCGTAGCCCTCTGTCATTTCAGATAAGTCCTACTTAGTATTCGTGCTACGTTTGTTGACCTCTGTCAAGGCGTATTGTGCGGTAGCTAACTAGTATTTATCTGCTTATGCATATGATGCAGATTGGATTAGGGTAGTCGTACGACCTTGTTGACCTCCGTCAAGGGTCGTGCGGGTGGGTTTGATTCAATCAAGAAATGACGGGTTGAACTTAACTTGCACCCTGTGGTTTGTTGACCTCCGTCAAGGTCATGGGATGCTTGGGGCAAAATATTATAGGGAATTTCAAGCGTTGAAATTTGCAATGAGATTGCATACCTTCTATGAGATAGTTGGATCCCGATACCCACTGCGAGTAATTGTTACTCCTGGGAGAGTTTTACACATTACAATTAGCCGATCAAGTAGGTGTCTAGAAAGGTGTCAACGGGGTTACGCCTCTGGGAAAATGAGGTTTACTTTAATTAGGTCCGTGCGAAAGCACGGGGAACGTCCCTCAAAGTACCGACACTGGCCTGGCTGAAAGATTGGCGAAATTGTAAGGTGTAATTAATCCCGGCTAGTCTTTCCTTTTAGGGTTTGAAGGAAGATTTGATAAAAACAGTGGGAGCCATCCTGATTAGATAAAATAACAACCAATCTAATCTTGCAAGAGCATACGCTGAGTGTTTTCTTCTCTCTCTCTCCAGGTAGCGACCATATCACGCCTTAATCAAGATAATAATACAGATGTATTGACCGAACCCGCTTGTTATACTGAGCTGGGGAACGTTGGTCCCACTCCAACTTAATGTTATAAGACAGAGCAGGAAATAGGGGATTACTAAAATTCCCGTGCCGCCCAAACGAAGAGAGTGCACGTTGATGCATCATCTTCGGGTGTGTTCATTACAGAGAACTGTTTCTCAGTATCCTTTACGTCCTGGGTATGAGATACCGGATCAGGATCCCGCAAATGTAATTTGTTATATGGGCTACAGAAAGGTAGAGAACTGAGAACGGGTGATAAGTTTCATGAGATAGAAACGGTGCAAGTGTTGCAGCCAAGTCTAATGATCACTATCACCCTGTATTAGCAAATACATTGATTCTGAACGAATGTTATTAGATACCGAACCTGATATATAAAATCATATCAATTTCTTTATTAGTAAAGAAGGATATAATTTTGTATTGTTGGATAATGTTTTGAACATTTCCTATATCAAGAGTTGTTCGGTTCAGGCACGTTATCTAAAAGCATTGACGTTCTAAATCAAACTACAGTTCTTAGTATACAGAACACACACAAGAGGAAGAGTTCAGAACTGAACGAATTCTTCTTGAGGCATTGTAGACTAGGTCATATCAATACGACCCGGCTAGCTGAAGTTACATCTAGATGCATATTTAAATTAGTTTGAATTTACATCTTGTGAAACTTGCCGGTCATGTCACAAAGATAAGATGACCACAGCTCTGTTTATTGGAAACAGAGAAAGAATTGGTGAACTTTTGGGATTAATACATGCTGATGTATGAAGGTCCCCTGTCTACATATACCAAGACCGGTTCTTTGTACTTCATTACATTCTCTGATGATCTCTCAAGATTCAGACATATGTTCCTGTTGAAACACAAGTCCGAAAATTTTGAGATAATCACAGAATATAAGTTAGAAGTAGAGAACCACAAACGGGTATAAGTATTATGTCCTTTGATGTGATCAGGGAGGAGAATACTTGAACATGGGATTCCTGGACTATTCTAAAGGAGAATGAGATTCTCTCTCAGTATTACTCCTCCGTATACACCATAGCACGATGGTATATCGGGGCAGAGCAATAGCACCCTATATGATATGGTATGCTCTATGATGAGTACTACTGAGTTTCCTATTTCCTTTTGGGAGTTGTGCACTTGAGAAGATGCATACCTATTGAATAGGGTTCAAATCAAATCAGTTGCCTACCACTTCTTATGTGATATAGAATGGGGAGAGCCCATATCTTAAGTAGTTAAGATTTGGGGTTGTCCAGCCTATGTCTAAAAGCATAATCCGGACAAGCTCGAGGCAAAGTCAGATCTGTGGAAGTTTGTTGGATATCCCAAGCATATGCAAGGAACTATCTTCTACCTAACCGAGGGACAAAAGATGCTTTGTTTCTCAACATGCCACCTTTGTGAAAGGGAATTTCTTGTGAAGAAATTAGTGGTCATGAGGTAGAACTGGAAGGAGTTCCAGCTATACAAACTACAGCAGATGATTTGGTAGAACCGAAGGATTCAATAATAACCAACGAACCTCAGCCTCTCCGCCGATCTAGTAGGGTTCCTCATCCACCTGAGAGATTCTTCGGTTTCTCTATGACAGTGGGAGCAAGGATTGCATCATGAGATGATGACCCAACTATTTTCGAGCTGGCCATCAGGAGTGGGACTCTATAAGAATGGCTGGATGCTTACGATCTGAGATGGAATCCTTATACACCAACAAAGTATGGACTTTGGTTGCTTTATCTGAAGGGTTAAATTCCCATCAGGAGCAAGTATATCTTGAGAAGATTACTTGGTGTACATGGAAAAGTTGAGACTTTCAAAGCTAGACTTGTTAAAGCTTTTCGTCATCGACCAGGCGTGGATGATGATGAAACCTTTTCAAGTGGCTATGCTTAAGTCCATCCAGATCCTACTTGCCACGGCTACATACCATGACTGCGATATCTGGCGGTTGGGTGTCATGACTGCTTTTCTAAATGATGTTTTAGAAGAGAGCGTCTATAAGTACACAGCCAGAAAGCTTCGTAGACAGTGAGAGCAGCAGAAACGTGTGCAAGATGTTTTATGTGATAAAGCAGGCATCGCGGAGTTGGAACGTCTGTTTTGATGTGTTAGTCAAAGAGTTTGACATCATCAAAATGGTAGATGAACCTTGTATATACAAAAAGGTAGTAGAGAGTATGGTGGAGATCCTCGTAGTGTACGTGGATAACATACTCTTGATGGGGAAGGAGTTTCCTATGCTACGCTCGGTCAATCTCCGCTTATCACAATGATTCTCCATATAGGATCAAAGTGATACCTAATAAATACTGGGTTTTGGATCTATGAGATAGATCTAATTGGATGTTAGGATACTCACTAGCTGTAGTGAGATGGTATCAATTGATCCTGGGGAGAATCACTGGAAAAGTTCCAGGGTGATAAGGACGACTGAATGTCAGTCGCAGGCATTGTCATTGTTAGTTATATGTATGCCCTAGAGGCCATTACTAAACATAGGATGTATATTGTAGTGGATGCTTGGACATATATAGGGAGGACTTTCTTGCTCGACATGATAGTATGCTATCTGGTTGCTCTTTACCTTAACGTGTACACTGATTGTCTTTCTGTTACATGTTGGTAAAGCCCTTAGGATGTGTACTTGACTACCTGGACTATAATGCGGATCATACTAGTGGGGACATGGTAGTCCATAAGTACATCCTTCAAGATCCCTAGTCGTGGGTGTATCGAGACGGGGCATCGATATACCAGAGTAGACTAGCGTGTAGCTTCTCGACCCATACAGATGGGCGATGGATGATCCCATATCCATTAGTGTTTGACATCAGAGATGATATACGGGTGCTCAGTGTAGACTGGGTACACTGGATGGACTCGCCGAGAACTCCCAGATGGTATTATACCTTACGTCAGATGGAAGTTCTCTGGTGACACTGGTGCAGGTTAGTCTGTAGACCCGAGATCGTCATAGAGTCTTGTGTGATTCCCACTGTGCTTTGATTTCCACCTTACCACGTCCAAGAGGGCGTGCAAAACGGTGGTTTTTGGGTACAGTCCCGAGTCACATGGAGGCAATGATCGATAGGACGGGTTTCGTCTCTCCCGGTATAGGGAGTTGATGTTGCGCTGTGCTCGATTGGTTATAACAGGAAGTCCTTGGCCAAGGCTGTTTTAGGGATTTACTGGTAAGTGTTACCAGTAGTTTCTCGACCCGTTATGAGCCTCATATCGACACGACTTATCGAGTTATTGGGGTCTGACGTTTACCACCCCTAGACGAGATATGCGACATATCAGACGAACAGACCGGACTGTACGGTAGTGTTACTGGTTGGATTCACAGGAGTGTGAGTGGGCTTGCTCGTTGATCTTCTGATCGCTCAATACCCGGGTGGCCGTTACGTTTAGCAGACCGCTTGCGGCTTGTGGGTGTTTGATATGATCATCACCTGCTGCCGGCGTATTGACGAGTCTTTAAAGTCCTGCACATAGGTTTCCTGGCTCAAGCGAAACGAAATAGGAGCAAATATGAGATATGTGCGGGACCGAGAATAATACCAGTATGTGATACTGTATTCTATTCTCGCGATTTGTATCATTGGACGGTTATATGAGATATAACCGGGTTACCGAATCAAGTGTTGATTCGATACATTGATACACTTGATATTAGTCGGTTATATGCAGTATGACCGGATCATTAAATCAAGTGTTGATTTAGTGATTTAATGTATAATTATATATTTGATATATTACTTTACATTAACTAGTATTGGTTCACTTAAGATTATTTTCTCACTAGATTGTGCACATTGTATATATGATATATTTTTGTGCACTTGTTTGTATCATGTTTGATGATACATGCAAACTTGGGTGTGTGTATGCTTTAAACTATGATTAGGTTAATGGTTAGGGTTTGATTTACTTATTTATTTATTCATTTATCCTTTTGGGCAAAAACAAATATGGTGGCTTTCTTTGTTTTATTCTTGGAGTTTCATGAAGCTTCACCATTTTGTTTTTATTCTCAAACCTAACCATTATCTAAACCCTAGTTTATTCTCTACATGAGTTAGACTAACCCATGGTTGCTATATGATAAGAATCACTTGAATTTTCTAATTAATTAATCCTTTTCCTTCTTCTTCATCTTCTTCATAAAGAAAGAAAAAGCTTGCTAGAAAATTCAAAGTGATGATTCCAAGTGAGAAATCCAAATCCAAATCCAAAGTGAACCCACTTCCTATTTCTTCATCCTCTATCACTTGCCATGTAGTAGAGGGTGTTTTCTTCACAAGTTTCTTGACCTAGTGAAGATGGAGCTTGAGTTTGAGTCGCCTCGACGTAGATCATCTTCGGCCTCGAAGTCAATGACCTAGCCCGATCATTTCTCCGACGAAACCTTCGCTAGAGTCCGGGATCCCGATGATCACAGCGGAGGGACGTCAACACGGAGCTAAAGAAATGGTGGAGCGGATCTACAAAGGTTGTAGTCCCTTTTCACTTAGCAATAAAGTTGTTTACTTGCTTGCTTTTCGCCTAATCTCTAGTTAACGATCTAGTTTAGGGTTTCTCGGCACCGGAAAATTTTAATTTGGCATGGTTGATGCCTTGTGAAACCTCTTGAGTGTGCCATGTAACCCTACAGTGGTATCAGAGCCTAGCTAGAGTTTTAGGCGAAGTGTAGACGATGTTAGAAATCCGATCGAACCCCGAAACCCTAACTCAAACCCTTCTCTGTACATTTTCTGAAAATGTGGATTTTTCCAAATTAAAAATATCCAAAAATTACAGCAGGGTATTATAAGAGTTACTGTGAAGCACGTGAGCCCAAGTCCACCATAGCGCCGCGGAACCGCGGCCCCACCCTAGCATGTGCGGCGGTTCCGCGGCCACAAAGTTGATTCTTGGCACGTTCTTTGCACAGTAATGTCCTATATTGATTCCTGTATTTTCTGGGTAATTTTATCTTATACTCAAGTGTTGAGTTTTCTGGGTTGTATTGGGAGTTCGTCGATTCGATCGGAATCTTTAACTTTATCTGTGTTTTTCCGGATAATTTAGAACATGTTAAAAAGTTTGACCGGATATAAATACCTAATGTTTCCCCTGCCTGGAAATTTCCAAGTGTTAGATTTTTCCGTAGTTTGAAAACGTTCTAAGTAGTGCAAGCAACGCGATGGACCCTCTAGAAGACAACAAACCTTAACTCGATTATGTGACCATCTTGAACTGCCCTTTGAACCTTAGGGTTTGGGGCAGTACGGCGTGCCACATGTGAGGCGTTGGCTTGACCCTTCTACGGCTGGACCGTTGGTACTGTGGCATGAAGTGAATGTTTTTAAACTTATTTCAAGTGTTGAGTTGTTTCGGGAAAACTTAGGTGTTTGATTGTTCGATCGGAAAGTTTAATATTTTCAATTTATCTGGAATGTGATACAATATTTGGAATCCACAAGTAGTTATGAGATAACTGATTTAGATGTTATAAACATAGCACTTTAGTCTCACTTGATCGGTTGCTACGGAATTTTGATGAGATCAAAAGTCCGTTGCAATCACGTAGCGTACGCGGATACTCGCCGGTAAACTTAATAGACAGCTACACCCCATAGCCCCGACCAAGTGACTGTAGGAGAACCCCGTCGCCAAAAAGCATCCGTTTGGGTGCTCACGGCAGCGGTGTTATGCCTTAGTGCACTTCGTCGACGGTATCGGGGGTGCGACCGTCTACTAAAGTTTACGACGAGCATTCGTTCAAGATGTCGGGAATCTTGTTGAATTGCCCGAATTGATATTGAAAAGTGTTTTCGATAATGAGACTAAAATGCGGGGTTTATAATTGTTAGGCATGCGATGTCTACGGAATTCATTTGATTAGGCATGAGATGTCTAAGAAGGTTGCGGATTCCAACTGTTGTAGTTTTACACTTTCTTTTCTGCGACCGTAAGTGTAATATGTGATATCGCTGGTTTCGTTACTATATGTCAACGACAATTGGGATGCGCATATTTACTTACGTTGATGACATGTTATGTTATGTGTTGCTGGATATGTTAAATTGGATCGTCGTGTTTGAATAGCCGGGTTTTTTTTTATGTGAGATGAGTGTTTTTTCATTTTCATTCATGTAAAAACTTGTATGTAATATTCTTTTATTGGGGCACTTCCAGGTTACGGAAGATGTCACCGTTGATGTATATTATTTCTTTTCCGCACTAGGATAGACCCAAGGAGGAGAGCACAAGTAACCGGGTTCTAGGGTCCAGTGGGAGACCAACTCGAAGAGTCGAGTCCAGGTCTCCTAACTCTAGAATTGGTAGGGTTGCTTGCCGCTCTCGTAGGGGTCTAGAGATGTGGGTTTGGCTATTCATCACGACCGTGGAATCCATGTTTTATACAGGCTCGTATTGAAAACACGAACGTCCTAGTATATCCAATATTTCATATATGTTTCTTCTGCTGCGATATCTGTGATGTGATCATTTGATGTTCTGTGATAAATACTGTATATAGTATATATGATATATTATATAGATGTTACTTATGTTTTACACCCGCGCTAGCCCTGCCCTGCTCTGCCGTTAGTTACCTAACCTAACGGTGCACGAAGGGACATCGAGGCGAATGCGGATGGCATAAGTGTACGTCGTATTTATCTGTGATGTTTAGGTTCTTAAATGATGGGACTTCATTAATATGATTAATGAAAGAAAAAGAAACCTAAAAGATGTTGTGAAATCGAATTTTCAAAAACAGGTAGCTACAGTTCTTGCTTTGCATCGCGGTGTTCCTTGTAGAACATCCCGCACCTTATTCGATGAGGAAAGGGCCGAGATCCCTTCACCGGGAGTGACCCCTTTAGCGATAACTGGCAGATGCTACAACCCTCGGTTTATCCTTTGATTGCTTCTATAGTTCTTTCTTTGCACAGCGGTATATATGATATATCCTGCACCTTATTCGATGAGGAAAGGGCCGACGATCCCTTCACCGGGAGTGACCCCTTTAGTAAAACTAGAAAAGCTTCAAAAACACTCCATTTTAAAATCATTTGATTCTACAACAATATCAAGTTCATTACGCAATAGGTTTTCAGAAAAACCTGACGTAGCCCTCCGTCATTTCAGATAAGTCCTACTTAGTATTCGTGCTACGTTTGTTGACCTCCGTCAAGGTGTAGTGTGCGGTAGCTAACTAGTATTTATCTGCTTATGCATATGATGCAGATTGGATTAGGATAGCCGTACGGCCTTGTTGACCTCCGTCAAGGGTCGTGCGGGTGGGTTTAATTCAATCAGGAAATGACGGGTTGAACTTGACTAGTAGCCTATGGTTTGTTGACCTCCGTCAAGGTCATAGGACGCTAGGGGTAAAATATTATTGGGAATTTCAAGTATTGAAATTTGCAATGAGATTGCATACCTTCTATGAGATAGTTGGATCCTGATACCCGCTGCGAGTAAGAGTTACTCCTGGGAGAGTTTTACACATTACAATTAGCCGATCAAGTAGGTGTCTAGAAAGGTGTTAACGAGATTACGCCTCTGGGAAAACGAGATTTACATTAATTAGGTTCGTGCGAAAGCACGGGGGACCTCCCTCAAAGTACCGACACTGGCCTGGCTGAAAGATTGGCGAACTTGTAGCGTGTAATTAATCCCGGCTAGTCTTTCCTTTTAGGGTTTGAAGGAAGATTTGATAAAAACAGTGGGAGCCATCCTAATTAGATAAAATAATAACCAATCTGATCTTGCAAGAGCGCACGCAGAGTGTTTTATTCTCTCTCTCTCCAGGTAGCGACCATATCACGCCTTAATCAAGATAATTATACGGATTATTGACCGAACCCGCTTGTTATACTGAGCTGGGGAACGTTGGTCCCGCTCCAACTTATAATTGTTATAAGACAGAGCAGGAAATTGGGGATTACCAGAATTCCCGTGCCGCCCAAACGAAGAAAGTGCATACTGATGCATCATCTTCGGGTGTGTTCATTACAGAGAACTGTTTCTCAGTATACTTTACGTCCTGGGTATGTGATACCGGATCAGGATCCCGCATATTTAATCTATTACATGGGCTACAGATAGGTAAAGAACTGAGAGCGGATGATTAGTTTCATGAGATAGAAAACGGTGCAAGTGTTGCAGCCAAGTCTGTTGATCACTGTTACCCTGTATTACCAATACATTAATTCTGAACAAATGCTATTAGATACCGAACCTGATATACAAAATCATATCAATCTCTTTATTCGTAAAGAAGGATATAATTTTGTATTGTTGGATAATGTTTTGAACATTTCCTATATCAAAAGATGATCGGTTCAGGCACGTTATCTAAAAGCATTGACGTTCTAAATCAAACTACAGTTCTTAGTATACAGAACATACACAAGTGGAAGAGTTCAGAAATGAACGGATCCTTCTTGAGGCATTGTAGACTAGGTCATATCAATGCGACCCGGCTAGCTGAAGTTACATATAGATGCATATTTAAATTAGTTTGAATTTACATCTGGTGAAACTTGCCGGTCATGTCACAAAGATAAGATGACCACGGCTCTGTTTATTTGAAACAGAGAAAGAGTTAGTGAACTTTTGGGATTGATACATGCTGATGTATGAAGGTCCCCTGTCTACACATGCCAAGACCGGTCCTTTGTACTTCATTACATTCTCTGATGATCTCTCAAGATTCAGACATATGTTCCTGTTGAAACACAAGTCCAAACCTTTTGAGATATTCACAGAATATAAGTTAGAAATAGAGAACCAAAATACGGGTATAAGTATTATGTCCTTTGATAAGATCAAGGAGGAGAATACTTGAGCACGGAAATCCTGGACTATTCTAAAGGAGAATAAGATTCTCTCTCAGAATTACTCCTCCGTATACACCATAGCACGATGGTATATCGGGACGGAGAAATAGCACCCTATATGATATGGTGTGCTCTATGATGAGTACTACTGAGTTTCCTATTGCCTTTTGGGAGTTATGCACTTGAGAAGTTGCATACCTATTGAATAGAGTTCAAATCAAATCAGTTGCTTACCACTTCATATGTGATATGGAATGGGAAGAGCCCATATCTTAAGTATGTTAAGATTTGGGGTTGTCCAGCCTATGTCTAAAAGCATAATCCGGACAAGCTCGAGGCAAAGTCAGATCTGTGAAAGTTTGTTGGATATCCCAAGCATTAGCAAGGGAATATCTTCTACCAAACCGAGAAACAAAAGTGTTTTATTTCTCAACATGCCACCTTTGTGAAAGGGAATTTCTTGAGAAGAAATTAGTGGTCATGAGGTAGAACTGGAAAGAGTTCCAGCTATACAAACTACAGCAGATGATTTGATAGAACCAAAGGATTTAGTAGATTCCAACGAACCTCAGCCTCTCCGCCGATCTAGTAGGGTTCCTCACCCACCTGAGAGATACTTCGGTTTCTCTATGACAGTGGGAGTGAGGATTGCATCATGAGATGATGACCCAACTAGTTTCGAGCTGGCCATCAGGAGTGGGACTCTGTAAGAATGGCTGGGTGCTTAGCGATCTGAGATGGAATCCTTATACACCAACAAAGTATGGACTTTGGTTACTATATCTGAAGGATTAAATCCCCATCAGGAGCAAGTATATCTTGAGAAGATTACTTGGTGTAAATGGAAAAGTTGAGACTTTCAAAGCTAGACTTGTTAAAGGTTTACATCGTAGACCAGTTATGGCTAATAATGAAACCTTTTCTGGGGCCTATGCTTAAGTCCATCCAGATACTACTTGCCACGGCTACATACCATGACTACGATATCTGGTGGTTGGGTGTCATGACAGCTTTTCTAAATGATGTTTTAGAAGAGGGCTTCATAGACAGTGGGAGCAGCGGAAACGTGCACAAGATGCTTTATAGGATAAAGCAGGCATCGCAAAGTTGGAACGTCTGTTTTGATGTGATAGTCAAAGAGTTTGACATCATCAAAATGGTAGATGAACCTTGTATAAACAAAAAGGTAGTAGGGAGTATGGTAGTGATCCTCGTAGAGTACGTGGATGACATACTCTTGATAGGGAAAGGTGTTTCCTATGCTACGCTCGGTCAATCTCCGCTTATCACAAAGATTCTCCATATAAGATCAAAGCGATACCTCCTGAATCCTGGATTTTGGATCTATGAGATAGATCTAAAAGGATGTTAGGATAATCACTAGTTGTAGTGAGAAGGTATCAATTGATCCTGAGGAGAATCACTGGAAAGGTTCCAGGGTGATAAGGATGACTGAATGTCAGTCGCAGGCATTGTCTTTACCCTCAGTAGAGGGACGGTATGTTGGAAGAGTTCCAAGCTAGATACCGTGACTTACTAGATGATTAAAGGCAAGATACATTGTTACCAAAGATACTACCAAAGAGGAAGTCTGGGTGTATATTCGTTCATGAGATGAACTTCGTTCCTACCATTGTGTGACAATGGAGTTGTGGCTTATGCTAAGGAACGCCCGTCCCATCAGTGATCCAGACATATTCTAAAGCAGTGTCACCTGATCGTGGAGATGGTTGATCTCCAGGTGATCGAGGTTAAGAGAGCAGACTCAGAGGACAACACGGCGGATCCACTCACAAAGGCCTTTTCGCAGAGAGAGGCTATTATGGGATGGTTGAGTATGAGATACTACAACCACTGCTATCAGATGGCCCTAGTGCAAGTGGGAGATTGTTAGTTATATGTATGCCCTAGAGGCCATTACTATACATAGGATGTATATTGTAGTGGATATTTGGACATATATAGGGAGCACTTTCTTGCTCGACATGATAGTATGCTATCTGGTTGCTCTTTACCTTAACGTGTACACTGATTGTCTCTCTGTTACATGTTGGTAAAGCCCTTAGGATGTGTACTTGACTACCTAGACTATGATGCGGATCATACTAGTAGGGACATGGTAGTCCATAAGTACATCCTTCAAGGTCCCTAGTCGTGGGTGTATCGAGACGGGGCATCGATATACCAGAGTAGACTAGCGTATAGCTTCTCGACCCATACAGATGGGCGATGGATGATCCCATATCCATTAGTGTTTGACATCAGAGATGATATACGGGTGCTCAGTGTAGAGTGGGTACACTGGACGGACTCGCCGAGAACTCCCGGATGGTATTATACCTTACGTCAGACGGCAGTTCTCTGGTGACACTGGTGCAGGTTAGTCTGTAGACCCGAGATCGTCATAGAGTCTTGTATGATTCCCACTGTGCTTTGATTTCCATCTTACCACGTCCAAGAAGGCATGCAAAACGGTGGTTTTTGGGAACAGTCCCGAGTCACATGGAGGCAATGAGCGATAGGAGGGGTTTCGTCTCTCCCGGTATAGGGAGGTTATGTTGCGCTGTGCTCGATTGGCTATAACAGGAAGTCCTTGGCCAAGGCTGTTTTAGGGATTTACTGGTAAGTGTTACCAATAGTTTCTCCACCCGTTATGAGCCTCATATCGACACGACTTATCGAGTTATTGGGGTCTGACGTTTACCACCCCTAGATGAGATATGCGACATATTATACGAACAGACCGGACTGTACGGTAGTGTTACTGGTTGGATTCACAGGAGTGTGAGCGAGCTTGCCCGTTGATCTTTTGATCGCTCAATACCCGGGTGGCCGTTACGTTTAGCAGACCGCTTGCGGCTTGTGGGTGTTTTATATGATCATCACCTGCTGCCGGCGTATTGACGAGTCTTTAGAGTCCTACACAGAGGTTTCCTGGCTCAAGCGAAACGAAATAGGAGCGCATATGAGATATGTGCGGAACCGAGAATAATACCAGTATGTGATACTGTATTCTACTCTCGCGATTTGTATCATTGGACGGTTATATGAGATATAGCCGGGTTACCGAATCAAGTGTTGATTCGATACATTGATACACTTGATATTAGTCGGTTATATACAGTATGACCGGATCATTAAATCAAGTGTTGATTTAGTGATTTAATGTATAATTATATATTTGATATATTACTTTACATTAACTAGTATTGGTTCACTTAAGATTATTTTCTTACTAGATTGTGCACATTGTATATATGATATATTTTTGTGCACTTGTTTGTATCATGTTTGATGATACATGGAAACTTGGGTGTGTGTATACTTTAAACTATGATTAGGTTAATGGTTAGGGTTTGATTTACTTATTTATTTATTCATTTATCCTTTTGGGCAAAAACAAATATGGTAGCTTTCTTTGTTTTATTCTTGGAGTTTTATGAAGCTTCACCATTTTGTTTTTATTCTCAAACCTAACCATTATCTAAACCCTAGTTTATTCTCTACATGAGTTAGACTAACCCATGGTTGCTATATGATAAGAATCACTTGAATTTTCTAATTAATTAATCCTTTTCCTTCTTCTTCATCATGAAGAAAGAAAAAGCTTGCTAGAAAATTCAAAGTGATGATTCCAAGTGAGAAATCCAAATCCAAAGTGAACCCACTTCCTATTTCTTCATCCTCTATCACTTGCCATGTAGTAGATGGTGTTTTCTTCAAAAGTTTCATGACCTAGTGAAGATGGAGCTTGAGTTTGAGTCGCCTCGACGTAGATCATCTTCGGACTCGAAGTCAATGACCTAGCCCGATCATTTCTCCGACGAAACCATCGCTAGAGTCCGGGATCCCGATGATCGCAGCGGAGGGACATCAACACGGAGCTAAAGAAATGGTGGAGCGGATCTACAAAGGTTGTAGTCCCTTTTCACTTAGCAATAAAGTTGTTTACTTGCTAGCTTTTCGCCTAATCTCTAGTTAACGATCTACTTTAGGGTTTCTCGGCACCGAAAAATTTTAATTTGGCATGGTTGATGCCTTGTGAAACCTCTTGAGTGTGCCAAGTAACCCTACAGTCTTTACCCTCAGTGGAGGGACGGTATGTTGGAAAAGTTCCAAGCTAGATACCGTGGCATACTAGACGATAAAGGCTAGATATATCGCTACCAAAGATGCTACCAAAGCGGCAGTCTAGGTGTATATTAGTTCATGAGCTGAACTTCGTTCCTACCATTGTGTGACAATGGAGTTGTGGCTTATGCCTAGGAACGCCCGTCCCATCAGTGATCCAGACATATTCTAAGGCAGTGTCACCTGATCATGGAGATGGTTGATCTCCAGGGGATCGTGGTCAGAAGAGTAGACTCAGAGGACAACACGGCGGATCCACTCACAAAGGCCTTTTCCCAGAGAGAGACTATTATGGGATGGTTGAGTATGAGATACTACAACCACTGTTATTAGATGGCCCTAGTGCAAGTGGAAGATTGTTAGTTATATGTATGCCCTAGAGGCCATTACTATACATGAGATGTATATTGTAGTGGATGCTTGGACATATATAGGGAGGACTTTCTTTCTCGACATGATAGTATGCTATCTGGTTACTCCTTACCTTAACGTGTACACTGATTGTCTCTCTGCTATATGTTGGTAAAGCCCTTAGGATGTGTACTTGACTACCTGGACTATGATGCGGATCATACTAGTAGGGACATGGTAGTCCATAAGTACATCCTTCAAGGTCCCTAGTCGTGGGTGTATCGAGACGGGGCATCGATATACCAGAGTAGACTAGCGTGTAGCTTCTCGACCCATACAGATGGGCGATGGATAATCCCATATCCATTAGTGTTTGACATCAGAGATGATATACGGGTGCTCAGTGTAGACTGGGTACACTGGACGGACTCGCCGAGAACTCCCGGATGGTATTATACCTTACGTCAGACGGCAGTTCTCTGGTGACATTGGTGCAGGTTAGTCTGTAGACCCGAGATCGTCATAGAGTCTTGTATGATTCCCACTGTGCTTTGATTTCCACCTTACCACGTCCAAGAAGGCATGCAAAACGGTGGTTTTTGGGAACAGTCCCGAGTCACATGGAGGCAATGAGCGATAGGAGGGGTTTCGTCTCTCCCGGTATAGGGAGGTTATGTTGCGCTGTGCTCGATTGGCCATAACAGGGAAGTCCCTGGCCAGGGCTGGTTTAAAGATTTACTGGTAAGTGTTACCAGTAGTTTCTCGACCCGTTATGCACCTCGTATCGGCATGACTTATCGGTTATTGGGGTCTGACGTTTACCACCCCTAGAACTGATATGTGACATATCAGACGAGGAGACCGGACTGTACGGTAGTGTCACTGTCAGGCTTTTTGCAGGAGTTGGAGCGGGCTTACTTGCTGATCTTCTGATCGCTCAATACCCGGGTAGCCATTACGTCCAGCTAGTACCGCTGACGGCTTGTGGGTGCTTGATATGATCATCACCTACTGCCGGCGTATTGACGAGTTTTTAGAGTCCTACATATAGGTTTTACTGGCTCAGGCAAAACAAAATAGGAGCGCATATGTGATATGTGCGGGACCAAGAATAATGCGAGTATGAGATACCGTATTCTATTCTCGCGATGTTTGTATCGATCGGTTATATGCGATATAACCAGGTTATCGAATCAAGGGTTGATTCGATAAGTCGATACGTTGGATGTTAGTCGGTTATATGTGATATAACCAGATTATTAAGTCAAGTGTTGATTTAATAATTTAGTGTATAATTGTATATGTGATATACTAATTTACATTAACTAACATTGGTTCACTTAAGCATTTATTTTTCTCACTTGTGCACAACTTAATATATATGTGATATATATTTTTTTGTGTTCATTTTGTATCATGGTTGTTGATACAACATACATGGGTGTATAAGACTTATACCATACTAATTATAGTGTTAGGTTTTTTATATTTAAAGTAATTCTAAAATTAGTGGATGATAAGCTCAAGTGCATGAAGCTTCATGAAGCTTATGGTTGCATTGACTTAGTCCACTAGTTTTGTTTTACTTGTGATATTAATTAACCTAACCACTATAATTAGCCATGGTTATGTTTCGACATGAGTTAGTATATGATACCCACTCACCCATGGTTAGATCTCTCTCTTGATTAGTTTTCATTTCTCATTTTAGAGCTCATCTTCTTCCTCCTTCAAATTCTTACTAGGGTTTGATAAAGAGAGACAAATATTGTGAGAAAAGAAATTCTAAAGTGTACCCATTTCCTATTTCACCGTCCTCTACTAGACTACCACTTTAGTTTAGGGTGTTTGCTTCACTAATTCTTTAGTTAGTGAAGTAGTAGCTTGAGTTGGTATTCCCTCGACGTAGATCATCTTCGGCCTCGAAGACTTCAAGCAAAACCGTTGCCCTCTTCTCATGGAGTCGTCCGAGAGTCCGGGAGTTCGATGATCGCAGCAAAGGGACTACAACAAGGAGCTTTAGAAGTGAAGGACCGATCTACAAAGGTTGTATTTCGTATTCACTTAGATGTAAATGTCATTTACTTGCATGTGTAACCCTAATTATCTAGCAAAGATCTTATTTAGGGTTATTCGACACGGCTAAAATTTTAACCGGGCATGGTTGATGCCTTGTAGAACCTTGTTAGAGTGCCTAGTAACCCTACAATCCGCAATACTGGAATCTGGACCAGGGACAGCAGGTGCCTTAGTAGTAAGGACATACCCCAATTTGTCATAAGTCAAAGCCATCTTAACATTCCGGAACCAATCTTTATAGTTTGTTCCTGTCAATATATTTTTTTCTAATAGTAACTTAAGGCCTGTCATGTTCTGGGTCGCTGCAATGAGAGAAAGAGGGAACACTTTAGCATGATGCTCTTGCAAGTTTAGAGTGGTTTTTAGTTTATCTAAACAGGATGGCTCCCACTGTTTCTCGAATCCCTCCTCAAACCAAAAAGGAAGAACTAGTCAGGAATATTCTCACCGTACAATACTTGCTTAACCATTCAGCCAGGCCGGTGTCGGTACTTCGAGGGAGGTTTTACGACGCTTTCGCGAAGTTCCTTAATTAAATAACCTCTTTTCTCTGGGGGCGTAGCCCCGCTGACACCTTTCTCGACACCTACTTGGTTTATAGCATTGATCGTTAAGTGACGAATCTCCTGATGAGTAGCGGATACTCACAGTAGGATCGGGATCCAAATATCATCGTGTGATAAAGCTGAAAGAATCCTACCAAAATTATCACACTCCAAATGGTATGCAACTCTTTGCAAATTTCAGTTTCTCTAGAAATTCCCGATATAAATTTCTGCCCCATGCTCTTATGACCTTGGCATTGGTCAAAATATCATAAGTCACATGTCAAGTTCTACCCATCATTATCTTGTTAATTTGAACCCATCCGTACATACCCCTGACGTTGGCCAAATAATAATACGACTGCCCCAAACTAACTCATCTATCTATGCAACAAATGAATACCCAGCAGCTACCAAACACTATACCTTGGCGTTGGTCAAAATGCATAGCTTGAATACTACTGAATACCCAAATGAAATGACGGAGGGCTACGAATGGTTTTGGCGAAACCGTGAACGTAGTGAACTTGATATGATCGAAGGAACCTGATAGCTTTTAAAAGGAGTGGCTTAAGCTCCGCAATTTAAAAAATATCTTCTGTTTTAAAATAACCGAGTGGTTTCTTTTAAACTGTTCCAACGATTCAACTTTGGTTTATTTTCTTTGCATTAATATAATGTGCCCCATCAATTAACCTATCATTGCAGAAAACAACGAAAATACAACGTCCTCTTATGCCATCCGCATTCGCCACTGGGTCCCATCATTCACCCGTTAGGTTACTTAACTAACGACAGAGCGGGGGCTGGGCTAGCGCGGGTGTAAAACATAAGTGACGTCTAATAGATATCATATATAGATATTATACATTCGTCAGACGCAATAATAGGCATTCCAGATCACAGATGAACATATTGGATTTTCTACGAATCCGCATTCCTTTTGAGCCTGCAAAGAAAGACGGATTACGCAGTCGCGATGAATAGCCAAAACCCCACCCTAAACCCCTACGGGTACGGCAAACTAGCCGCCAAGTACCCGAAGTGAAGCGGTCTCCCTCAACAACGTGAGTAGGCCACTAAACACTTCAAAGTACCTGATAGTTTGTGTACCCCATCTTGGGTCTATCCTAGGAGCAGAAAACAGTAAATGAAATAATACAACGGTGGCTACAACCTCATCCCGGATGTGCCCCGCAAAAGAATATTACAACAATTTACAAATCACATTTGAATGAAATAAACACTCGTCTCACATCCTCGGCTATCCATTCACGACAATCCAACAAGTCCACAAACACTAACCAGTAAAAACCATTACAGAAATGTGCAACCCCCTGCTAACCGACATACTAGCAGTTAGGGGAGGCTTACGAACACATTAAGCACACCACAGATATAATCAAGTTAGCCAAACATCTTATAATTTCGATCATAAAAAGACAAATGATTCTACTCCAAATAATTATCTGTGCACCTGAAACCTGAGCAGAAACAAAACATCCCAGAAAAAACAAAATCAACACAGAAGAGTTACTGGGCAAATTTGGGTTGACTCGGCTTCAACTCGGCCGCGGATCCGCGGAGGATCGCTTCGGATCGGACGCGGTTCCGCGGTGGTTTGGCCGAGTTAGGATCCCAAATCTCTCCAGTAACCTTATAATTCCCTGCTTGTATTTTTAAGGGTCCCTGAAAAAATTTTAGACCCCGTTTTAAAATCGGCAGAAACTTGGTCAAAATGATGTTTTTTCGGGTTCGTTTTGCGATCGAATTTCTAACGACTTTGCTAACAAGTTAGTTATGGTTTAGCGAGGCTCTGATACCACTGTAAGTCAACGTTAGACACCCCACATGATGCGGGGAGGCGAAATAGGTAAAACAATCATTTTGTTTAAACTAACATCGACTAACTGTATGGATCTTTGCCAAACCCTAACTAACAACAACATAGAAGTGATTAGCTACTATGAAAGAAGATTATACCTAATGAATCAAGTCCTTCTTGTTCTCGTAGACCACCTCCTCGTTGTGATAGAAGATCCACCCGAGAGCTACTTCTCCAAGCTTTAACCTCACACTTGAGGTAACTAAGTGGCTATGAGTGCTAATCAAAGAAACCTAGAGGATATAGAAGAGGATTAGGGATCTATTAGTCTTGCTAACCCTTGGATCTCAACACATGAGAGGTTAGGGTTAGGGTTGAAGAGAGAGAGCTTGAGGAGAGAGAATGTGAAAGTAATTATCAAATGGAAATTAACTCATTTTTGTATATATATCATGAAGCATAAAATATCTTGCACAAAATATCTTTGCACAAATATCTTCATGCTTCATTTAATACAAATGAATCATCTAATGAATCATTAAAACCATTAATGCTTCATTAACTCACTTGATGAATCATCTCCATGAGTCACAAAACCATTTAATGCATATAACACCTAAGCTTTCCACCTCATCAATCTTCTAGAAGCTTCTCGAGTAATTACGAGAATGCCCCTCCTATCCGTGAAAACACGGAAATACTGAGACTGTATAAATCCAATAATCCAATACTAGAATCTGGCTTAAACCAAAGCCTGCTAGTATAAACTGTCCGAACATCGTACGTGTATAAAAACACGTATGTGTCCGAACCCTGTCGTAAAACCATACGACCTCTATATTGTTTCGCCCGAAGCAGAGAAACTCTCTGTGTGGGACTCTAAAGACTCGACACTACGCTGGTAGTGGGTTTAACCACAGACCGCAAGTGGCACTAGCTGTACGTAACGGTCCCCTGGTAGATGTCGATAAGAAAGCCGATGAGGAAACCCATCCGAACTCCTACTGTGCCTGATGTGACAATCTCCATACAGTCCGGTCTGTTCGTCTAAGACTATCGCATATCGGGCCTAGGGGCGGCAAGCGTCAGTCCCCTATAAGCGGGATAAGTCGTGTCGGAGTGAAGCCCATTACACCTTGAGAAGCTACTGGAAATCCTACCAGTAAATCTCGCTTGCCCTGGCCAGGGACTTTGCGTAATGTCTCTCCAAACACAGCGCGATATCAACTCCCAATACCGGGAGAGACGAATCCTATCTAACCGCCACTGCCTCCAAGTGCTTCGGGACTGCACCCAACTGCTACCTGTTTGCACGACTCCTTTGAGCCGTGGTAGGGTAGCAATCTAAGAACAGTGGGAACACACTCGAGATGAAGCAGCAGTGTCAAGTCTGCGGACTATGCTGTACTCATGTCACCTGGGAACTGTTAACTAACGACGGGTATAATACCAACAAACAGTTCCCTGCGAGTCCTGTCCGGTGTACCCGTAACCCAACGAGTACCTGTATACTATCTCCAGTACAACGTACTGATGGCTGTAGGACAGACCATCTCCCCAGCTGGGATGAGAAGCGTACACACTAGTCTACTCCAGAGTATCGATGCCTTGTCTCGATAATCCTACGACTAGGGACCTGAAAAAGGATGTGCTTGTAGACTACCCAGCCCCCACTAGTGTGACTGCCATCACAACGCTGGTAATCAAGCAAGATCCTAAGGGCTCTATCAATATGTATTCTCGATATGCTAACATATACACATATTAAGATAGAAATAAACCAAGTAGTATACTACCATGTTTAGCAAGACTGTTAATATAACTGTGAATATCCCAAGCTTCTATTAAGTAATATACAAGCGAGTATAATACAATAATGGCCCCTAGGGCATATACACTAACAGGTTGTAGTATCCCATGCTCAACCATCCCAAAATATCTCAAATAGTATTTGGGGAAGCAGGCCTTGGTGAGTGGATCCACCGAGTTGTTCTTCGTGTCAACTCTCCTAATCTCGATCCGTTGGAGATCAACCATCTCCCTAATTAGGTGATACTAGCCTCAGAATATATCTGGATCGCTGATGGGACCGGTGTTCCTAGGCCAAAGCCACAACTCCATTGTAGTCACAATAACAGTTATTGGACGCTCAATGGTAGGAACCTTGTTCATCTCATGAACAAGTAATGTCCAGACAACCTCTTTGGTAGCATCGTTGGTAGCAATGTATTCAGCCTGTATCGTCTACTATGCCACGTTATCTAGCTTGGAACTCTTCCAACATACCGTCCCTCCACTAAGGGTAAAGACAATGCATGTGACTGACTTTCAGTCAAACTTATCACTCTAGAAGCTGGAACCAAGAACTTTCTTTTAGTGCTTCTCAAGTACTTAAGAATGTCCTCCATAGCTATCCAGTGATTCTTCCAAGATCCAATTGATTCCTTATCACTACACCTAGTGAGTCATCTGCATCTGGTCTGGTACATAATATCGCATACATCATAGAGCCTACTACCGAAGTATAGGGTATCCCTTGCACGCGAGCTCTCTCTAAATCAGTCTTGGAAGACATCTTTTTGGAGTGAGTGATTCTTGAGTAAGTGGGCGAACCACCACGCTTAGAATCTTCCATACTAAACTCATTTAGTACGGTGTTAATGTACCTGGATTTGGGACACTCCCAATATTCATTTAGATCTATCATCATAGATCATAATCCACAAGATGTAATAGGTATCATTCAGATCTTCCATAGAGAATCCTCGTGATAAGAGGAGCTTGACCGAGTGTAGCATAAGAAACCATTTCCTATCAAGAGCATGTCATCTACGTACAATACGTGTAAGACAACCTCACTCTCCACAACATTCTTGTATATACAAGGTTCATCTACGTTTTTGATGAAGTCAAACATTTTGACTGCCACATCAAAATAGATGTTCCATCTTCGCGATACTTACTTTAATCCTGATGGACTTAAGCATAGCTTTGAAAGTCTCAACTTTTTCATTTACACCAAGAATCTTCTTAAGATCCACTTGCTCCTGATGGGTTTTACCCCTTCAGGTGCAACAGTCAAAGTCATACTTTGTTGGTGTACATGGATTCCATCTTTGATCATATAGCATCCATCCATTTCACAAAGTCTCCACTTGTGATGGTCTGTCTGAATCTAGTTGGGCCATCATCTACCATGATACAATCCTCGCTCCCACTGACACCGAGAAGACCGTAGTATCTCTCAAGTGGATGAGGAACCTTACCAGATTCACGGAGAGGCTGAGGTTCGTTGGAGACTATTGAATCCTTTGGTTTCACCAAATCATCAGCTGCTAGTTTATTCTAGCTGGAACTCCTTCCAGTTCTACCTCATGACCACTAATTTCTTCATAAGAAATTCCTTTTTTAAAAAGGTGGCATGCTGAGAAACAAAACACATTTTGCTCCTCAGTTAGGTAGAAGATATACCTTCGCAAATGTTTGGGATATCCTAACAAACTTACAGAACTGACCTTGCCTCGAGCTTTTCCAAATTTTGCCTTTCAACATAGGCTGGACAACCCCATATCATAACAGAAGTGAAACACTTTTTATTTTCTTAATTATTTGTGTTCAGAATTTTGGCTATCTATATCGCTTTCTAGCTCTAATATCCGTATTTTTCCGACATTTACAGATTTGACGGATTGGCGAGCAGCGATCGTGCAGAGCAGGGGGCGTTTTCAAGTATAAGGGGATTGAATACTATAGTGCCAAAGACCCGGGTAGTTTGACCCACGCTAGCGAACCATTCAAACACTCGGAGGCAATATCAACACGGGTTTCTTAAACTCAACTCTTTTGGTACGTATTTTTCTAATCTTTCTTTTCTCAAATCCAATACTCCATTATTCATATCTTTGCAGAATTATTTGCAATATCACCAAAAATAGCCAAAAAAAAACTAACCTTATTTTTTGCAGCGCCATATCTAAAGTAAAAAAAAAACTTTTTGTTTGATAACAAAACCTTGTTGATTTGCGCATTGCATCATTAATATGGACTGAAGGGGCTATAACACCAATTCAGATTGGGTGAGGATTTTTCATCATCATTCCTAAGACCCCGGAAATCACTAATTGCATAAGTGTCACCTCAAGCTTAATAAAAAATATCTAGACTCAGCCAATTAAGGACCTGTCGTGCTCAATAAGACAAAGGAAAATTGTGGGCATTCGGTCGTTTATCTAAACATGACTTTTATGGTGTCTAGGCTAGACAAGTGAGGAAGTAACTTTAAAAGGCCCGTCTCACGATGATTCATGAGCGAAACCCTCCTTACCTCACTTGTGCTTACCTGGTCACAACTGGCTGTGAAAAGGTGATTTGAAGGTTATCTCACAATTTGTCGCTTTGGAACAGTTAGGAGCAGGTCTAGTGGACTTAAAGGACCCTGGTTTAGGTATTGATTGTGAATTTGTGACTATGCATTGGTGATTGTGTTTGTTGAACTGTCATTTTATTTTCACATTCTTACGAAACAAACACAAATTCGCCACTTTTACCACCTTCACTCAATTTCTCTCCATTTACGTTTTCTTGCCCTCACATTCTACGCTTTGACTACACTAAACTCGTTTAGTGTATGTCCGGTTGGACTCAGGACACTAGCGCCCACCTAGTCCGCGTTTTGTTGTTCGCTACAGAGTACGCGATCGACCCCGAAGTCGAAACTCCTTCCACGTATCTTTCACCCTTACTTTTGCCGGCCAACTCCGACGTTGACCGCGATTCTGTTCATACATCTTCACCTTCACTTTCACCGTCACCAAATTCTTCTTCCGAGATGTTGGGATTTCCTCCTAACATCACTTTACCTTCCCCGGGAATAATTTCGCCTCCATTAGGTGCGAATAACCCGTGACCACCTCTTGTTGAAGCGCCACGGCGAATCGCGCTCCAGGATCGTTTCTATCCTGCCCGCGCTTCACTTCCGACTTGTCTTTCACTTCCACCGGCCAATGGGGATAATTTTGAAATTAAGGCCCACTTCATCAACATGTTGCCTAAATTCATGGGCTTGAATCTGACGATGCCTACATCTTCGTCAATAAATTCCAGAATGTATGTGCGATGATGAAGACAACCCAACTGTCTGATGATGCTATACGGCTACAAGTTATTCCTTTCACTCTGTATGACCTCGCTGAAAAGTGGCTGTATAACACCGCATCTCGTTCGATAACCAGTTGGGACAAGTTTGTAAAGGCGTTACTAAAAAAATTCTACCCGAATCATAAGACCACACGGATCCGAAACGAGATAAATCAATTCACCCAGCTTCCAATCGAACCTTTTTAGAAGTGCTTTGACCGGTACAAGGACCTCCTTGTTCAGTGTCCGCATCACGGTATAGAGAAATGGCAACTTTGCCAAACTCTGTACGAGGGCCTGAATCCAGCAACCAGACAGTTGATGGAGACCATCTGTCAGGGCCACTTCCTGTCCAAATCTGATGAGGAGGCTTGGCAATTCTTTGACGATCTTGCGGAGCAAACGCTGCAGTGGGAGAGCACCCGACCGAACACCTCAACTTCTTCTTCTTCAGGTCTCTCCAGGATAGGAGATCATCAACTCGACATCTCAATTGCAATGAAGGCCGAGATGGCTGCAATCATGCGGAAACTGGAAGCAATTGAGAGCAAATTCTCATCTCCTTCTCCTGCCCCTGTTCTTCACCCTCGTACCATTTGTGCTTGTTTTTCGGATCCATCTTATTTGACCGAAGAGTGTCTTTACAATCCACCATCTCAAGGACAGGATCAGCTTAATGCTGCAATTCAGCAAAGACCAAGAAATGATCCATACTCTTCCACATGCAATCCCGGTTGGAGTAACCATCCCAATTTCGCCTGGAATCAGAACCGGCATCAATTCCAAGGCCACAACAACTTCTAGAGGCCTCCTCCTCCTCAACAACAATTTCAGCAGCCTTTCCAACCCCAACCTTTTCAGAATCCGATGAACAACTTTGCACCCTGCAACAATTCTTTTCTTCAAAACAACTTTGTTCCGTCAAATAACGATAAGGTCTCCTCACTAGAACGGAGTCTAGAGGATTTTGTAAAGCAATCAACTCAATCCACCACCAACATCCAGTCTTCTATTCAGTCTCTGGTGCAACACACCACTGAACACGGGCAAAGCATTAAGACCATCGAAGCCCAGATTGCACGGCTGAACGCGGCTTTAAGCGAGCGAGAGAAAAGAAGGCTTCCATCTCAACCACTCCTAAATCTTGGTCACCCACATAATATACATGTTGCTCTTGAACAACAGAACCATAATGTGAGTGTTGTGACTACGTTGAGATCTGGAAGAATGCTGAACAACAATATCGGCACACGAATTGATGATGATGATACCCCGGCCGTTTCTTCTACTCCTACTTCTTCTTCTGAGCATATTCTCCATTCTTCAAAAGGCTCTTCTTCTTCAACCGCTGCTCCGAACGGATCCACATCTCACTCCACTCAAACTCCAGTTTTGGGTTCCGTTCCAACTCCACAATCTCCTCCACAAGAATTGGACTCAACCAATTTCAAAAATGTTCCATTTCTAAACCGGTTGAGGTACAATAAACAAAATCCACAAATGGAGAAGATTCTGGAGTTGTTCAAACAGTTTAACATCAACATTCCCCTCTTAGATGCAATTCAGCAAGTCCCGTCTTACGCAAAAATCTTGAAAGACTTGTGCACTAAAAAGAGGAAATCTCAGGTACTAAAGAAAGTTTTCTTGGCTAGTAAGGTGAGTGATGCTCTTACCCAAGATTTACCACAAAAACGGAAGGACCCTGGCTGTCCTATGATTTCAATAACCATTGGGGATAAGAACATCAACCGTTCTCTTTTGGATCTTGTTGCCAGTGTTAACCTTCTTCCTTATTCAGTATATGAGATACTCGATATAGGAGAACTGAAACCTATACATTGTACTCTTCAAATGGCTGAACGATCTATCACCCATCCTAGGGGTGAGCTAGAGGATGTGTTAATTAAGGTTGGGGACTTCATATTCCCCATTGAATTCATTGTTTTAGATACACAAGCTGTAGCTAACCCCCAGAATCAAATTCCGGTTGCTCTCGGTCGCCCATTCTTTACAACCTCAAATTCTGTGATCAATTGTCGAAATGGTTCCATGAACCTATCTTTTGGCAACATAACAATTGAACTCAACATTTTTAGGTTAGGGAATCAACCATCCGAACCGAACGCTCATATACTGGATGTCTGTTCCATTCAGGAGATCGCCCCCGAGGACTGTGAATTTGAGGAATTCTTGTTTGATCACAGTAATCTTGACGCCACTAATACGTTCCTCTTTGAACCTGCTGCATCCGCTTCCAACAATGATTATGAGTGCTCCACGTTTTCAAATGATCTTGACTTGTCACCGCCCGAGTTTGAATCTTTTGAATTTTCGGATGCGTTAGTTGAACCATCTGACTCGGTCGCGTACACTCACTTTGAGCCCATGTTGGAATCTTTTGAGTTCAAGACATTTTCTCCAATCTTGCCTTCAGTCATTTCACCTCCTACACTCGAACTCAAGCCTCTACCATCTCACCACAAGTATGCTTACTTAGGTGAAAACGAGACCCTCCCTGTCATCATCTCGGCTTCTCTAGCTCTAGAGCAAGAGAAAGCCTTTCTCACGATCTTGCAATCCAATCGACAAGCATACGGCTGGACGATGGTGGACATCATGGGGATTAGTCCCCTAATCGTTGAACATCACATTCATATGATGAATGATGCCAAACCAGCTAGGGATCCACAATGGCGATTAAATCCAGTCATGAAGGAGGCTGTGAAAAAGGAGATCGTCAAATGTGTGGATAGTGGTATCATTTAGCCTATTTCAGACAGCCAATGGGTCAGTCCTATATACGTTGTCCCTAAGAAGTCGGGCATTACGGTCATCACAAATGAGGAGAATGAGTTGATCCCTACTCGCACCCAAACTGGGTGGCGAGTGTGCATTGATTATCGGAAACTCAACGCCGCAACGCGGAAAGATCATTTTCCGCTACCTTTTATTGACCAAATGCTCGAACGATTAGCTGGACATGAGTATTACTGTTTTCTAGACGGTTACTCAGGCTACAACCAGATCTCCATCGCCGAGAAAGACCAGGACAAAACCACTTTCACTTGTCCATTCGACACGTTCGAATATCACCGCATGCCTTTTGGGCTATGCAATGCTCCCGCTACCTTCCAGCGGTATATGATGGGAATTTTCTCTGACATGGTTGAGAAATTTTTGGATATATTCATGGATGATTTCTCCATCTTTGGCGATCTTTTCGACGAGTGTCTGCAACATCTTGATGCTGTCCTTACTCGATGTAAGGATAAAAATCTCATTTTAAACTTGAAAAAATGCCACTTCATGGTGCGCGAAGGTATTGTCTTAGGACATATCATTTCGCGAAATGGCAATGAGGTTGACAAAGCAAAGATTGATGTCGTTTCCAACCTCCCTCCTCCCAAATGCGTCAGCGATATCCGATCCTTTCTTGGCCATACCGGTTTTTACAGACGGTTTATCAAGGTCTTTAGCAAGATTGCTAGACCCTTGACTCTTCTTCTGGACAAGGATACCACGTTCAACTTTGACTCAAGCTATTTGACTGCTTTCGAATCCTAGAGAAGCTCACTAACCACTGCTCCCATTCTTTCTTCACCCGACTGGACGCATCCTTTCAAGATTATGTGCGATGCATCCGACTTTTCTATCGGTGCAGTCTTAGGATAGCACATCGATAAGATGTCGCACGTAATCTACTACGCGAGCCGGACCCTGAATGACGCCCAAATGAATTACACAACAATCGAGAAAAAGTTCTTGGCTGTCGTGTTTGCTTTAGAGAAATTCAGGCCCTATCTAATTGGCTCTCCAGTCATTGTATACGCAGATCATTCCGCTCTAAAACATCTTTTTGCGAAAAAGAATGCAAAATCTTGGCCAATACGTTGGATCCTCTTACTTCAAGAGTTTGACCTCATCATTAAGGACAAAAGAGGATGTTAAAACATAGTAGCCGATTATCTTTCATGACTTCCTTCTTCGCTGACGCTTCCTCAACCAATCAACGATACTTTCCCTGATGAACAGCTCTTGACGGTATCTTGCGAACCCTGGTTCGCAGATATTGTGAACTACTTGGCGACTAGACTCATACCTGACGATTGGTCGAGTCAGGACAGACTTAGATTTTTATCGCAAGTAAAACAATTTTATTGGGACGAACCCTACCTGTTCAAGTATTGTCCAGACCAAATCATCCGCCGGTGTGTTCCGGAAAATGAATTCAAGAGTATGTTGTATTTTTGCCACGATCAAGCATGTGGCAGGCATTTTGGCCCAAGGAAGACATCTGAGAAAGTCTTGCAATGTGGCTTTTACTGTCCAAAACTTTTCAAAGATGCACATGAGTACTACAAGACTTGCTCCCGGTGCCAACATTTGGACCGGATTTCCAGACGAAATGAGATGACGCTCCAACCTATCTTGGTTGTTGAGATGTACGATGTTTGGGGGATAAATTTCATGGGCCCGTTTCCAAACTCTTTTGGGAACCTGTAAATTCTCTTAGCTGTTGATTATGTCTCCAAATAGGTTGAGGCAGTGCCAAGCCGGACGAACGACAACAAGGTTGTCGTTAAATTCCTGAAAGAAAACATCTTTTCTCTGTTTGGGCACCCTCGCGCTATCATTAGCGACAATGAGACACATTTCTGCAATAGGTTTTTCGAGGCCTTGATGCGGAAATACGCGATTAATTATAAGCTATCCACGCCCTACCACCCCCAAACATGTGAGCAAGCCGAAGTTTCAAATTGGCAGATTAAGCAGATATTGGAGAAAACAGTTTCAAGGAACCATAAAGATTGGTCTGTGAAATTAATCGATGCCCTTTGGGCATTTTGGACTGCATATAAGACTGATCATAGCATGTCTCCTTATTAGCTTGTGTACAGAAACGCTTGCCACCTCCCTGTGGAAATCAAACATCATTCTATTTGGGCGATCAAAAAGCTGAATCAAAATCTTGAAGACGCGAGCAGCTATTAGAAGCTGCAACTTAACGAACTGAACGAGTTTCGGGATGAGGCTTACGAAAACGCGGTTGTTATAAAGAACCGAATGAAGGTGTTTCATGATAAACACCTTACGCGCAAAACCTTCACGCCTGGACAATAGGTACTTCTTTATGACACCCGACTCCATTTCCATCCCGGTAAATTTCGATCTCGCTGGAAGGGACATTTTCTTGTGCGGTATGTGTACCCGCAGGGCACGGTGGATTTAGAGAATCCAAAGGACGGTTCTTCTGTAGGGTTCCTAGGCACTCTTGTGAAGGTTCTAAAGGCATCAAACATGCCCGGATAAAATTTTAGACGTGCCGAACAACCCAAAGCCGAGATCTTTGCTAGATTATTAGGGTTTAACATGCAAGAAGATAACTTTTATCTAAGTGTGAGGGATTACAACCTTTGTAGTCCGCTCCTTCACTTCACAAGCTCCGAGTAGAAGTCCCTTTGCCGCGATCCACGATCTTCCGGACTCATGAGAGGCTCCACGACTCGAACGATCCATGCTAGCTCGAAGTATTCCAAATCTCCGATGATCTACCTTGAAGTTGCTACGACTCAAGCTTTCTCACTCAAAAGAGAAGAACACACTAATCCCATGGGCTAGATGAGATGAGGATGAGAGAGTAGTAATTTTGCTTTCATTTAATATCATTTTCTCATTTTATTTTCATCACTTAAGAAAAACTAGCAAGCTTTCTTGAAGAAAGAAGAAGATGATCATGAAAAGATAATGAATTATCTTTCTTTTGTGATGAATAGAATAAAACCTATATGATTGATTATTAACCATGGTCAAGGATGATTGGATAAGAATAAGTAGAGAAACAACTAGAGTTAGGGTTTGGTTAAGTTAGAAATGTGTCATCCAAAATATCTTTGCAATGACAAAAGAAAAAATGCTTCTAGAAGGAACTTGAAGCATCTAACCCTAATCAAACCCTAACCTCAATTAATCATCCTTAAACATGTTTAACAATTAATCATATCATGTCACAATAATATATATCACATATATATTATATATTTGCAACAAAAGAAAATAATACAATTAACATATATCGCATATATATCAATGTATCATCCACTGAGAAAATGAAATAATAAAGCAAGCCAATATTAGTTAATATAATAATATATCATATATATTATTATATATTAAATCATCGAATCAACACTTGATCCGACGATCCGGCTATATCAAATATAACCGACTAATATATCATGTACCGATTCATCGAATCAACGCTTGATCCGATGTCCCAGTTCATATCTAAATATCGCGAGAATATAATACGGTATCCCATATCGCATTATTCTCGGTCCTGCACATATCACATATGTGCCTCTACTCCGTTTCGCCTGAGCCAAGAAACCTCTGTGTAGGACTCTAAAGAATCGTCAATACGCTGGTAGCAGGTGATGATCATATCAACCACCCACAAGCTGCAAGCGGTCAGCTAAACGTAACAGCCACCCAGGTATTGAGCGATCAGAAGATCAACAAGCTAGCCTGTGCGTTCTCCTGTGAATCCAACCAGTAACACTCCCGTACAGTCCGGTCTGTTCGTCTGATATGTCGCATATCAAGTCTAGGGTGGTATACGTCAGACCCCAGTAACCGATAAGTCGTGTCGATGTGTAGCTCATAACGGGTCGAGAAACTACTAGTAACACTTACCAGTAAATCTCTATATCAGCCCTGGCCAGGGACTTCCAGTTATAGCCAATCGAACACAGCACAACATCAACTCCCTATACCGGGAGAGACGAATCCCCTCCTATCGCTCATTGCCTCCATGTGATTCGGGACTGTACCCAAAAGCCACCGTTTTGCACGCCCTCTTGGACGTGGTAAGGTGGAAATCAAAGCACAGTGGGAATCACACAAGACTCTATGACGATCTCGGGTCTACAGACTACCCTGTACCAGTGTCACCGGAGAACTGCCATCTGACGTGTGGTATAACACCATCTGGGAGTTCTCGGCGAGTCCGTCCAGTGTACCCAGTCTCCACTGAGCACCCGTACACCATCTCTGATGTCTAACACCGATGGATATGGGATCATCCATCGCCCATCATATGGGTCAAGATGCGTATACGCTAGTCTACTCTGGTGTATCGATGCCCTGTCTCGATATACCCTCGACTAGGAACAGTTATAGGATGTACTCATCGACTACCGCGGCCCCACTAGTATGATCTCATCATAGTCCCAGTAGTCGAGTACAGATCCTAAGGGCTTTATCAACATGTGAGAGAAAAACAGTAAACCAATACAAGTCAACATGTTAAGATAAAGTGAAACCAAATAGCATACTATCATGACGAGCAAGAAAGTCATCTCTATATATATCCAAGCATCCATTATAATATACATCATATGTACAACAATGGCCTCTAGGGCATATACATAACTAACAATCTCCCACTTGCACTAAGGCCAGCTGCTGTAGTATCTCATACCTAGCATCCCGAATAATCTCTCAAACTGTATCTGGAGAATAGCCTTCGTGAATGGATCCGCAGTGTTGTCCTTCGTATCTACTCTCCTGACCTCGATCTCCCGGCGATCAACTATCTCCCTGATCAGGTGATACCGCCTCAGAATATGTCTGGACTTCTGATGGGACCTGGGTTCCTTGGCTAACGCCACAGCTCCATTGTTATCGCAATACAGAGGTATTGGATGCTCAATGGATGGAACCACACCAAGTTCACAAATGAACTTCTTTATCCAGACATCCTCTTTGGCAGCATCGTTGGCAGCGATGTATTCAGCCTCCATCGTTGAGTCTGCAACGGTATCATGTTTGGAACTCTTCCAACATACCGCCCCTCTATTGAGGGTGAAGACAAAACCCGAATGCGACTTAGAGTCGTCCTTATCACTTTGGAAGCTGGAATCGGTAAAGGACTCCACCTGGAGTTCTCCGTTACCATACACCAAGAACATCTCCTTAGTCCTTCGCAAGTACTTGAGAATGTTCTTCACTGCTATCCAATGACTCTCTCCTGGATCTGCTTGATACCGACTCACTACACTTAGTGAGTATGCTACATCGGGTCTGGTACATAGCATCGCATACATGATAGAGCCTACTGCCGAAGCATAGGGTATCCCTTGAATGCGAGCTCTCTCCAAATCAGTCTTGGGAGACATCTCTTTGGAGAGAGTGAGTCCAGAGATCGTGGGTTGGTTCCCACGCTTGGATTCTTCCATACTAAACCTCTTTAGTATGGTGTCAATGTACCTGGATTGGGACAATCCCAGTATCCGTTTAGATCTATCTCTATAGATCATGATTCCCAATATGCAGGAGGCATCACCTAGATCTTTCATTGAGAATCTCTGTGATAAGAAGAGCTTGACTGATTGCAGCATAGGAATATCATTTCCTATCAAGAGTATGTCATCTACGTACAATACGAGGAAGACAACCTTACCCTCTGCTATCTTCTTATAGATACAAGGTTCATCTATATTTTTGATGAAGTCAAACTCTTTGACTACAACATCAAAACAGATGTTCCAACTCCGCGATGCTTGCTTCAACCCATAAATGGATTTAAGCAGCTTGCACACCTTTCCGCTGCTCCCACTATCTACGAAGCCCTCTGGCTGAGTCATGTACACGCTCTCTTCTAAATCACCGTTTAGAAAGGCGGTCTTAACATCCATTTGCCAGATTTCGTAGTCATGGTATGCAGCAATGGCAAGTAAGATCCGGATGGACTTAAGCATAGCCACTGGAGAAAAGGTTTCGTCATAATCCACACCTGGTCGTTGACGAAAACCCTTTGCTACAAGTCTAGCTTTGAAAGTCTCAACTTTTCCATCTACACCAAATTTCTTTTTAAAGATCAACTTGCTCCCAATGGGTTTTACCCCTTTAGGAGCATTTTCCAAAGTCCATACTTTGTTGGTGTACATGGATTCCATCTCAGATCGCATTGCATCCAGCCATTTCACAGAGTCACTACTCGTGATGGCCTGCTCGAAACTAGTCGGGTCATCATCATCCATGATGCAATCCTCACTTTCACCATCAATGAGAAAACCGTAGTATCTCTCAGGTGGACGAGAAACCCTACCAGATCGGCGGAGAGGCTGGGGTTCGTCGGGTACAACTGAATCCTCTGGTTCTACTAAATCTTCAGTTGCAATTTGTGTTTCTGGAACCTCTTCCAGCTCTACCTCTTTGCCACTAATTTCTTTTGCAAGAAATTCCTTTTCTAAAAAGATGGCATATTGAGAAACAAACACTTTTTGTTCCTCAGCGTGATAGAAAATATATCCTTGAGAATTCTTAGGATATCCCACAAATTTGCAAAGAACTGATCGTGCCTCGAGCTTGTCTGGATTTTGTCTTTTGACATAGGCCGGACAACCCCATATCTTAACTCTTTTAAAATATGGTTTCTTCCCACTCCATATCTCATGTGGTGTGGTAGGCACAGATTTAGACGGAACTTGATTCAATAGGTACGCTGCTGTCTCAAGCGCATACCCCCAGAAGGAAATAGGTAACTCAGCCTCGCTCATCATAGAGCGCACCATATCTAATAGGGTGCGATTCCTCCGCTCCGATACACCGTTGTGCTGTGGTGTATAAGGAGGAGTAAGCTGAGAGAGAATCCCATTCTCTTTTAGATAATCTAAGAACTCATTGCTTAAGTATTCACCTCCTCGATCAGATCGAAGAATCTTAATACTTTTGCCCGTTTGATTCTCTACTTCGTGCTTATATTCTCTGAATTTCTCAAAAGCTTCAGACTTGTGTTTCAACAGGAACACATGTCCGTATCTGGAGAGATCGTCAGTGAATGTAATGAAGTAGGAAGAACCGTTCCTGGCATGCGTAGACATGGGACCGCATACATCACTATGTACTAGTCCTAAGAGTTCGGTAACTCTTTCTCCGTGTACACTAAACGGAGCTTTGGTCATTTTTCCTTTGAGACATGAATGGCAAGTATCATAAGATGATAATTCGAACGGATTCAAATAACCATCTTTATGCAACTTAGCCAGTCGTGTCGCATTGATATGACCAAGTCTACAATGCCACAAGTAGGATTCGTTCATATCTGAACTTTTCCTCTTGTGTGTGTTTTATATATTCAGGACTGTATTCTGATTTAGAATGAATATGCTATTATGTAGCGAGCCTGATGCAATCAACTTTTGATTTAGGAATATGTTCATAACATTATCCTGTACTACAAAATTATATCCCTCTTTACTCAGTAAAGAAACTGATATAATGTTGCACATCATGTTCGGTATATAATAACACTCATTCAGAATCAGTGTATTACGACTTGGTAATACAAGGTGATATTCGCCAACTGCTTTGGCTACAATACTTGCACCGTTCCCTACTTGAACGGAATGATCACCTTTTCCCAGTTCTCTACCTTTACGTAGCCCATGTAACAATTTACATATGTGGGATCCTGATCCGGTATCTAATACCCAGGACGTAGGGTGAACTGAGAAACAGTTCTCAATAACTAACACACCCGAAGAAGATGCATCAACATGCATGTTCTTTTGGGCGGCGTGAGGATCCAGATATTCTCCTGTTTCCTGTTCAGTCTTATAACTCTTATAAGAAAGAACGATTCCAACGTTCCCTTGCTCAGTACAATAATTAGGTTCAGTCAATACATCCATATTATTATCTTGATTATGGCCTGAAATGGTCGCTACCTGGAGAGAGAGAGAAGAAAACACTTTAGCGTATGCTCTTGCAAGATTAGATTGGTTATTATCTTATCTAATCAGGATGTCTCCCACTGTTTTTATCAAATATGCTTTCAAACCCTAAAAGGTAAGATTAGCCGGGATTAATTACACCCTACAATTTCGTCAATCTTTCAGCCAGATCAGTGTCGGTACTTTGAGGGAGGTTCCCCGTGCTCTCGCACGGACCTAATTAAAGTAAACCTTGTTTTCCCAGAGGCGTAACCTCGTTAACACTTTTCTAGACACCTACTTGATCGGCTAATTGTTCTGTGTAAAACTCTCCCAGGAGTAACACTTACTCGCAGTGGGTATCGGGATCCAACTATCTCATAGGAGGTATGCAATCTCATTGCAAATTTCAACACTTGAAATTCCCGATAATATTTTTTGCCCCTAGCAATTTATGACCTTAACATAGTCAACAAATCATAATTGCTAGCCAAGTTCAACCCGTCATTTCCCGATTGAATTAAATCCACCTGCACGACCCTTAACATAGTCAACAAAGTCGCACAACTACCCTAATCCAATCACATCTCATGTTTTAACAGATAACTACTAATTAGCTACCGCACACTACGCCTTAACATAGTCAACAAACGTAGCACGAATACTAACTAGTCTTTATCTGAAATGACGGAGGGCTACACAGGTTTTTCAGAAAACCCCTGAGCGTAATGAACTTGATATCGTTGTAGAATCGAGTGAAGTTTTGAAAAGGAGTGTTTTTGAGGCTTTTCTTAGTTTCGCTAAAAGGGTCACTCCCGGTGAAGGGATCGTCGACCCTTTCCTCATCGAATAAGGTGCAGGATATATCATATATACCGCTGTGCAAAGCAAAACACTTAAAGCAATCAAAAGACAAACCGCGTTTTGTAGCATCTGCCAGTTTTGCTAAAGGAGTCACTCCCGGTGAAGGGATCTCGGTCCTTTCCTCATCGAATAAGGTGCAGGATATATCGTATATATCACTGTGCAAAGCAAAACTGTAGCTACCCTTTTTATAAAGTTTTGATTCTACAACATCTTTAGGTTTCTTTTCTTTTTATTAATCTCATTAATAAATATCCCATCAGCTTATGCTTCCTAAGCATCACAGAAGAAACGAAAGCAGTAATATTTATATATCAGCATATATATATAGTATAAGCATTCGTCTCAGGCAGTAATATGATCTCATCACAGAACATTGCAGCAGAAGAACATATATGAAATATCGGATATACTAGGACGTCCGTGTTTTCAATACGAGCCTGTATAAAACACGGATTCCACGGTCGCGACGAATAGCCAAACCCACATCCCAAGACCCCTACGAGAGCGGCAAGTAACACTGCCAATTCTAGGGTTAGGAGACCCGGTCTCGACTCCTCGAGATGGCCTTCCACTGGACCCTAGAACCCGGTTACTTGTGCTCCCCTCCTTAGGTCTACCTAATGCGGAAAAGTAAATAATATACACTGGTGACAGCAACCGCAACCAGGAAGTGCCCCAAATAAAAGAATATTACATTACAAATGAATTTTACATGAATGAAAATAAAAACTCTCATCTCACATAAAACCCCCGGCTATTCAGAACGCGACGATCCAATATAACATATCACAGCAACACATAATATCACATATCATCAACGTAAGTAAATATGCGCATCCCAATTGTCGTTGAATCATATAGCAACGAAACCGGCGATATCACATATTACACTTACGGTCACAGAAAAGAAAGTGTAAAACTACAATATTTGGAATCCATAATCACTTTAGACATCGTAAATCCGAAATATCACATACTTCGCATTTCATGCCTGACTCTATGAATTCCACATATTGTATCACATTCCAGATAAATAGACAGTATTAAACTTTCCGAACAGATAATCAAACACCCAAAATTTCCTAAACTGCTCAACTCTTGAGCGGGGTTCAAATAATCCCAGAATATGTCACAGTACCGGTGATCCAGCCGTAGAAGGGTCAAGCCAACGCCTCACATGTGGCACGCCGTACTGCCCCAAACCCGAAGGTTCAAAAGGCAGTTCAAGACGGTCACATAATCGAGTTAAGGTTTGTTGTCTTCTAGAGGGTCCACCGCTTAACTTGTACAATTTTCGGAAAGATTTAAACCCGAATAAATTTCAACACTTGAAAATTTGTCGTACCGGGAAACAGTAAGTTAATGATATCCGTTCAAATAGTTTAACGGTTTCTAAATATCCGGAAAAAATACGAATTTAAAATTTCCGATCGAGTCTACTATTACAAAACAAACCCCAGAATTTTAAACACCTGGAACAGATTAAAAATATCCAGAAGCATCAGCAAGCACCTACGGTCATTACCAAAAAAGCCACGTGTCACAATCCTATCAATCCGCCGCGGAACCGCCGCGCAAGCCATGCTTGCGCCGCGCTTCCGCGGCCGTTTGATCAAATTGGGGGCTCGGGCTTCTTGGTAATTATTAGAATTCCCTGCTGATTTTTTTACATATTTTTAATTCTGAAAAATCCCAAAATTTAAAAAATTTCCAGAGAGGGGTCCAAATTTGTCGTTTCGGGTTCGATCGGAGTTTTAACTTCGTAAACACATCACCTAATGCTCTAGCTAGGCTCTGATACCACTGTAGGGTTCCTAGGCACTCTTGTGAAGTGACTAAAGGCATCAAACATGCCCGGATAAAATTTTAGACGTGCCGAACAACCCAAAGCCGGGATCTTTGCTAGATTATTAGGGTTTAACATGCAAGAAGATAACTTTTATCTAAGTGTGAGGGATTACAACCTTTGTAGTCCGCTCCTTCACTTCACAAGCTCCGAGTAGAAGTCCCTTTGCCGTGATCCACGATCTCCCGGACTCATGAGAGGCTCCACGACTCGAACGATCCATGCTAGCTCGAAGTATTCCAAATCTCCGATGATCTACCTTGAAGTTGCTACGACTCAAGCTTTCTCACTCAAAAGAGAAGAACACACTAATCCCATGGGCTAGATGAGATGAGGATGAGAGAGTAGTAATTTTGCTTTCTTTTAATATCATTTTCTCATTTTATTTTCATCACTTAAGAAAAACTAGCAAGCTTTCTTGAAGAAGGAAGAAGATGATCATGAAAAGATAATGAATTATCTTTCTTTTGTGATGAATAGAATAAAACCTATATGATTGATTATTAACCATGGTCAAGGATGATTGGATAAGAATAAGTAGAGAAACAACTAGAGTTAGGGTTTGGTTAAGTTAGAAATGTGTCATCCAAAATATCTTTGCAATGACAAAAGAAAAAATGCTTCTAGAAGGAACTTGAAGCATCTAACCCTAATCAAACCCTAACCTCAATTAATCATCCTTAAACATGTTTAACAATTAATCATATCATGTCATAATAATATATATCACATATATATTATATATTTGCAACAAAAGAAAATAATACAATTAACATATATCGCATATATATCAATGTATCATCCACTGAGAAAATAAAATAATAAAGCAAGCCAATATTAGTTAATATAATAATATATCATATATATTATTATATATTAAATCATCGAATCAACACTTGATCCGACGATCCGGCTATATCAAATATAACCGACTAATATATCATGTACCGATTCATCGAATCAACGCTTGATCCGATGTCCCGGTTCATATCTAAATATCGCGAGAATATAATACGGTATCCCATATCGCATTATTCTCGGTCCTGCACATATCACATATGTGCCTCTACTCCATTTCGCCTGAGCCAAGAAACCTCTGTGTAGGACTCTAAAGAATCGTCAATACGCTGGTAGCAGGTGATGATCATATCAACCACCCACAAGCTGCAAGCGGTCAGCTAAACGTAACAGCCACCCAAGTATTGAACGATCAGAAGATCAACAAGCTAGCCTGTGCGTTCTCCTGTGAATCCAACCAGTAACACTCCCGTACAGTCCGGTCTGTTCGTCTGATATGTCGCATATCAAGTCTAGGGGTGGTATACGTCAGACCCCAGTAACCGATAAGTCGTGTCGATGTGTAGCTCATAACGGGTCGAGAAACTACTAGTAACACTTACCAGTAAATCTCTATATCAGCCCTGGCCAGGGACTTCCAGTTATAGCCAATCGAACACAGCACAACATCAACTCCCTATACCGGGAGAGACGAATCCCCTCCTATCGCTCATTGCCTCCATGTGATTCGGGACTGTACCCAAAAGCCACCGTTTTGCACGCCCTCTTGGACGTGGTAAGGTGGAAATCAAAGCACAGTGGGAATCACACAAGACTCTATGACGATCTCGGGTCTACAGACTACCCTGTACCAGTGTCACCGGAGAACTGCCATCTGACGTGTGGTATAACACCATCTGGGAGTTCTCGGCGAGTCCGTCCAGTGTACCCAGTCTCCACTGAGCACCCGTACACCATCTCTGATGTCTAACACCGATGGATATGGGATCATCCATCGCCCATCATATGGGTCAAGATGCGTATACGCTAGTCTACTCTGGTGTATCGATGCCCTGTCTCGATATACCCTCGACTAGGAACAGTTATAGGATGTACTCATCGACTACCGCGGCCCCACTAGTATGATCTCATCATAGTCCCAGTAGTCGAGTACAGATCCTAAGGGCTTTATCAACATGTGAGAGAAAAACAGTAAACCAATACAAGTCAACATGTTAAGATAAAGTGAAACCAAATAGCATACTATCATGACGAGCAAGAAAGTCATCTCTATATATATCCAAGCATCCATTATAATATACATCATATGTACAACAATGGCCTCTAGGGCATATACATAACTAACACGTTCTTCAAAGTGAACGGGCACAGATTGAAATCGTTCCTCAGCGCAGAGCCATCAGAAGAGCTCCTGATATTGCAGGAGCTGGTTTACCCTGCATAATCTTCCTCAATTTACCACCAAACTTCAATTATCTAGCCATAAACAGTGGAAACACTGTTTTAAATAAGTTTGGGGATATGTACATACTATTTTTGGTATATATATGAGGATATTCTTGTCCTGTGTATATCCATTTTTCTTTTTGACGAGTAATCTTGTCTGGTGATGCTCAGTCATTGTTCAAAAAAAAATGGAACCGACGATTTTGACCCTTCAACAATTTTGCCCTCATTATGAAGAATGACAGTGAGGGCACTGTCCAGTTTAAGTTTGGGGGTGTGCTCGGTACGCATTTCTATCCTTCGCATTCATTCATATATTCTGCATTGCATACATATTTAAAAAACCATAAAAATTGAAAATTTTCTTTAAAAACATAAAAAAAAAACTTTTTTCGTCATGTTAGCTAGCGGGGGAATTTAGACTCGAAGTCTGACGGTTTGGTTGATAAGATAGAAATAACTAAATCCTTTTCGAGAGATTAAAAACCCGAAAGATAACCCTCCTTTGAGTTTAACCGTAGCTAATATACATCTTTTATATATCACTTTACACGTGTCATGAGTTTCGAGAATTAGATGAAATGTCTGATATGTCTCAAACTTTTTGAAAATTGATAAACATTTTTAGGATCAAACAGGTTTGTTCTGAATTAAGTAATATCAAGAATAGTTCACAAAGTGAAGTGAATATGATGGATATTATTGAGGTTTTAATAGAAGCTAAAAGTCTGAAAATAACCCATCTGAAACCTTGTTGGAGTGATTACACACTTTATCCACATGAACACGTCTTCGGGATTAAAAAGAAAAGCTGGCTATATCTCCGTTTGCACTGCTTTCAGAATATTTCAAAAAACGAAACAAAATGAGTCTTTTTGTTTTGTGGCATTGGTAACTTGGGTAATTAAGTCCTTAGGGTGTCTCCACACCTAATGCCCTAAAACCATCTGGTTTGGGAGTCATTGACACAAAACTCGCTAAGTTTCCAATCACCAATTAAAACAAGCCAAGCAAGTATTCTCTCCGAGTTAAAACTCTTCACGGTTTTTTGTGGGAGAATAATCTTGGCGAAGACGAGTTTTCTATTGTAAACAGTTTTTTTTCGCGGAGATATGAAGGTTTATATTTATAAAGACGTTTTGCACGATCACGAAAGGTGTGTATGAACAATAACAGGTGAAAGGTAGGAGTAAAGAATAAGATGTGGTTCTCTGTTAAAATGATATAAATTCTGACTTAAAACCTAACTAAAGAACGAAACTTGAGAAAATCTTAAGTCTTTTCAAACTCGTGTAATCCTTTAGAAGTCTATCCTGGTCCGTATGTATGACATGATGACCCTAATTAAATTCTTAAAACTTATTGACACTATTCGCACAACCACGTAAATACGTGTATGAGCTTATATTAAATAAATTGTGAGGAGTGAAAAATAGAGTTGGACGTTTCTAACTAGGGTGATAGAACTTCTGGCTTTGATACTTAACCTTAATATTAGAATCAACGGTTTCCGCACGACACTAACTTTACAGGATTTTATGGGTGCAATCCACTGAAAACCCTTAGGAGACAACACTCCTCCTACTAGGGACACCTAGAGGTTTAACGGCTTATTGAACGAGCTCAGTGCAACCGCGTTCCCTGCGAAAGTGAGGTTAGGATTTTGTTTTGTTCGGGATGAGCAAAAGATAAGTTTGGGGACATTTGTTCATCTCAGAAAACTGCATTTAAATACCACTCATTCATTATCTATTTTTTTATATATCGGTACCATTAACCAGTGTCTGCTCAGTAAATACAAATTACAGGTATTCATGACAAAATACTGGAAACACACTTAAATTCACGGATATGACATCTGTGAGCCGACGCTGCAATCAGAACGGAAAACCGATCGATATCCAAAGAGTTCTTTTGCAACAAATCAAGTGTACACAATTTTGGTCCAACACAATACAAGTTTGCACATAGTTCTTTGGTACCTGGACCTAGGAGGGCACAAGTGGGTGTGATGTGTAATAAATACTAAAAGATGTGATGTGATTTAAAGCATCAAGATTTCCCTCCAAAACTACTGAGTACAACCCAGGCTTCTATAAAGAGATCAAACAATACCATTGGGATTGTGGAGAGCACACAACAGCACAGAACCAACACGAGACCCAGTGGCCTACACAAAACCGGAAACAACAATAGAAAACCCGGCGCCGCCGGTCCCATCACGTCGAAAGTGCTCCATTTTTCTTCTGGATATCTCTTGTTTTCACATCATCCTTTTTATATTGTTTGTTTAATCTTATTTTGTGACTATAAATACCAGATCAATGGGCAAGGGGAGGGCATACTTTTGTGGCTTTGATTTTAGTTTAGAACAAGTTGTAATTTGTAGATGTTAACCTGTCTTTCACTTGAACTCTTGAGCTCTTTCCCTTTATCTTAACCTTGTAACTTCTTCATTGGACTTACAAGCTTAAGATTTAGGTTCTTGAATTCAAGATTAATTGTATCTCATTTGAAAATCAATAAAAAGTTCTCATTGTTCATTACATGTGTCTTGCTTTCTACAAACATTAAACTTGTGAAATCCTTGCCTTGCTTTAATCTAGCAATCTCTTAAGTGGGCTTGCAAGTTTAAAGTTTGGTATTTTTATTTCACATTGGTACGGGTTTAAAGAACACTTGAAGGAATTTGCACGTTGGATATATCGGTTCTTAACTTTCTAACCCTGGCTTTACTTTTCATGCAATTTTTGTTATGTGCCTTACTCTTTTTTTGTTGTATTTGGTATTGTAAATATGTGTGAGTAATTGATTTACTTGTCAAGGGTAGAATATGGTTAGTGTGTGCTAGGAGATGTGTTTGCTAAAATCTTAAAAACCTTAACTTTGTAATTGAAACTCCGACCAAACGACTCGCAATTCCACTCAGTTAGGCACCCTATCCTACCACGATAGCAGTCAATCCTAATCGTGACCGGTTGCGAATGGTTTGCCGAAGGCTAAGGTCAAGAGATAACAACGGAAGGACAAGGGACAAGAAATACGGATTTAGCACACAATCGCAAATACCATATTTCAAGTTCCTTAATCCACGTTGTTGCCTATTTCCTTAGTGTCAATATCAGAATTAGGTCTATAAGGAAACGAAAAAAATCATCCTAACGCGCGCTAACCTAAAACTACCCCTAACAAGTCTTTTTATTGAACATATCATAGTTACGACACTTAATATAAGCAATAACTCAAGTTACGGTATTAACTCGTTAAAACAAGCTTAAAAACCTACCATCTCCCTGCGGACGACCCGTACTCATCGCGGCTCGCTACACGCAACACCGTTTTTTTTATTGCAGTTATTTCAAATTCTTTTTAAAAAAACAACACGGTGAAAACGTGCTAATCAGCCAGCCGCTTCATTAGCTTGATGAGCTCTTATTTGTTGATCAATATAATCATCAAGAGCAGCCTTGGAGGTCGTTTCCTCCTTGGCTATTGATAAGGCCGGAGGAGGGTTTGATGTTTCCCCCTGTCATCCTCGACGATTATCGGCGAATCTTCGGCCGGGGGTTCTGGTTGGATCATCATTACAACCATATCTTGGAATAAGAGAGCTATTTTCTTTATGTTGGCAGCTTGTTCAGCGGCTTCTTTGTCTTTTCTCTCAAGCACCCTTCGCAGGAACTCTATATCAGTCTCCTACTCTTGGCGCTGTTCGGCTGCTGGATCCGGACTTTCTTTCTGTCCGGTAAGTGCTGCCATTTTGGTCAGCATTTCCTGGAGCTTTTGCTATTGCTCCTGAGCCCTTGTTAGCGACCGAGTTTGCGGTCGGTGACTCACCGAAGCATGGCTTTCTTCTTTCCCCGAAGCCATGTAGACCAAATATATTGTTATGCCCCCAGCCTTAGGGAGTTTGGGTCCATCGCATTTGGAATTTGCCACCGGCGGTAGAGTTTTCTCCAGCTTCATTCTTTTATGAGAGGTTGAAGTTGAAGGGGCCGCTGTAACAGGCACCCTTGTAGAAGAAGTCCCTCGCTGTATGATGGAGGAGTGGTCTTTTTCTTGCCGAGCCTTCAATTTCTTCGGTCGACAAGAGTAGTTCTGGTCAATTATAGAGTCCTGGACTTTTCGCTGGACCCTATAAATTTACGGGGAAAACCGTTGATGGGGCTGCTTCGGTTTTGCCTGCGCTGTAACTAATGCAGGCTGGGGTGATTTCTTTAGTACCGCTGTTGAAGAGTTTTTGCGCACCCTCTCAATCGGTTCAAAGCTGTTCCCGGTTGGAACAGCATCATCAACTTCCACCACTGGAGCTAGTGGGGTAAGTCGAGAGGGGGAGTTGCCCCCAGCTTTTCTCACTCAGCGCCAGTGGCGACGTCGAGCATGTCTTGCAGAAGGGACCGCCTCAGCTTTGGAAGCGGCTTCTTCATGCCCCCGGCTTTGCTGAGGGGATTCAATCGACGTCATCCTGCTGAAGACCGATGTCCTTGTTAAGGTTTGAGAAGGGCCGACAAATCTTCCGAAGACCGACTTTCTGGTAGGGGAAGCACCTTTGACGGCTTCGCTTATAACAGGAATTGGGAGGGCTATCCATTTTGGGGTAGCCCCTTCAGGTATCAAGAGACTCTTTGCGGACCCGTTTGGGTTCTTTCTCAGCCTGTTGAAGACTGATACGCCAGATTTGGATGGCCCGTTGAAAGGGGCTGTTGCGGTTGCCAATTGATTGAAGACCGGCCTTTTAGGAACTTCCTCTTTCGGCGCTGAGGCACCGAAACTCACCGGTGGAAGCATGGTCCTAAAAAACAATCCAGTAGTGACTTGTGTAACTTGCCTCACTGGCATTGAGAAAATTGAGGCCGCGTTGGGCCCGTAGGTCACTCCTCCAGTTAGGGTAGAGTGAGAGTTGCTGCTGCCAGAAGTGCATTGTGAAGCCATCGATTTTCTGCATAGGAGTAAGACACTAAGTTTTAGCATCTCGAATCCAAGGGCAACCATAGCAAACTGCGATTGTGTTCACGAAACATGACAAATGAAATGTGAAGTGGAAAGAGAAAAGTTCCCACCGGGTGTGCCAGAATCTGCTCACCACCGAAAACAGAGATGAACTGGGATTGATCGTCTTGCCTGGATTTGGAGGAAGATGCTATTTAAACTTATCCAACCAGCTCTCCGAAAATACCAAGTTAATTTATGGCACCATATATCGGAGGTTTGGACAGACGCGACCATTGTAGCAGACTTTATCAGATTCCCCCTCATTTTATGAAGGGTTTTTGATTGTGGGGATGCTCTTCCCTGAGAGCGCAAGCCCCTGCAGTTAATTACGTTATCGCGTTGCGATAACCACTTTCTCCTGTTCCAGCAGTTCACTTTGTGTTGTGTGTATTTTGTTTATTTTGGTTGCCCGTGGATTGTATACAGAGACTAGTTTATGTCGTCGCCCATAGGGCGCAGATTAGTCCAAATTCGTATATTTGAGATTTGGGATTGGGTCAAGGATTTGCTTGACAGGGTCCACGTTGGTAGCTTGGTTTTCTAACGGGCATGAACTCAGGACGCATTTCTCATATTTGTGAGGTCCATCCGTTCACGGGATATTTGGGTTTTATCTAAGGATCGTTAGTCATATTTGAGACTAAGACCATCTTAGAAATAAATGAGCATATGGGGCCAATTATTTTAGTTTAAGGACATCATGGTCCATTATCTCCATGTTTGGGGCGAATATTAGTTTAAGAACATTTTGGTCCAACATTCCCATTTGGGGATGAATATTAGTTTAAGGACATTTCGGTCCAACATTCCCATTTTGGGGACGAATATTAGTTTAAGAACATTTCGGTCTAACATTCCCATTTTGAGGACAAATGTTAGTTTAAGGACATTTTGGTCCATTATTCATCTTGCGCGCACGTGTATTTATTACGTAGCAGAGTGAACGATGGTGACATGGAATGCGTCCAATTTGGGGCGCGATCCGATTTGAGGTGTGCACGTCAATTTGGATGTGCGTCAATATGGGATGTATCATTCCCTATCTTGATGAAATTTTACATCAAGTTAGGACGAGAAAAGAGTTGTTGGTTGTCGGGACCCGCTACCTCTCTGAAAACGTTGAGAAATTACAACGACATATATCAGAGGTGTGGAAAGATGTACCTTTGAACCAAATCCCGTATTTGAGGGAAAAAGAGGTTGTGGTGAACCTAAGAATCTTTAGTCATATGTGAGACTAAGATTACCTTAACAGATATGGGATGAATATCATTTTGGATATCATCAATGAGGGATCATTAGTCATGTTTAAGATTAAGATCAGTTTGGAAATCATGAGCATGTAGGCTCGGTTGATTTAAAATCAAAAAGGTTTAACTTCAGGAAATTTAGCCATTTTGGGCTGAGATTGGATTTCTATATTACCTAGCAGTGCTAAACACTAAGATATACAGTGCTTACGTGTGTTTCACGTAGGGCACTGGAATAGTGCTACGCACTAATCTTTTCTGGAGCACACATGTTTTTCACGTGAGGCACTACTATAGTGCTGAGCATTAATTTTCTCTGGCGCTCACATGTGAAACATGTGAGGTGCTCAGATATGGGCGTTACCCAATCAATGCTAAGTACTTTAGTCATTTTTGCTGAATATAGAGTGCTAAGCACTTTGCATGGCACTCACGTGGGAAGCACATGAGACACTGAGCATTGATTTCGGGTTTTGTTTGTTCACCATTTTTTTAAACAGAGTGCTAAGCACATGGCTAGAGCTGTGGTGCTCACGTGTGAAGCATGTGAGGCACCAGATTTCGGGTTTCCATGAGTGTTTCATGTGTATTTCACGTGACTGCTTTATTTTTGGGATGCTGGGCTACTTTATTTGGTGGCTGCCTAATCAACACAAATGAGTTTTTCTTTGTTTTTTTTTTGGACGCTCACGGGGGAAGCACACGAGGCGTTTTAGCTCTTCTTTTGTTTGTTTTAGGCACTCACGTGGGAAACACGTGAGGCACTATAATAGTGTGAAGCACTAATTTTTCTCACGCGTGTTTCACATGAGATGCCAAATTCTTCTTCTTTTTAGAGATGTTAATCTCTTTTAATGACATTTTAGTCATTGATGATCATCAAGATTTCTGTTTTGAAGATCTTGAATCATTTTTTTTAATTGGAGAACTAAGTTCTTCTTTTCTTTTTATAAGAACTAAGTTCTTTAGGAATTAAATTCTTAGAACATATGTTCTTTTCTTTTTTCTTTCTTTTTGACCTAGTTCTTTTCTGAATCTTTGATTCTCAAGAACAAGATCTTCCCGATGAGAATTAAATTCTCAACTTGTGGAAGACATGTCTTGTGGATTGATTTAGAGAGATTTTATCGATCAAAAATATATTACCGCAATCAAGAATGGCGTCGCTTGTAGCTAGCCGGTGAATACGGGTCGGTCCACAGGGATGTTGTAAATCTCCTAAATGTTCTTACGAGCTAATTCCAAAGGTTGTTGGATCTTTTAATTGAATCTAAAGACTAAGTTGTGTTATACTAGGATTAGGAAACTTGCTAGGATTAGGTTTAGGTAAAGTTTGGTAAATAAAGATCTACACCTCTTTCAATACCTTAAATTAGATATCATATTAGGGGTTATGGTAAATATTAATAAAGGGGATTAGGATGATTGGGAAGATGTTTCTTCCTCTAGATCCTTGTCCTTCCTTTCTTAATCTTTACCCTAACCTCCATGGAAAACTTACAGATCCGGTCTTTTATACTACGGTATCACCGTTACCTCGTGGGTAGAGTGCCGTAGGGAGCGGAATAAGAAAGTATGCATGGAGTCCTAATTGTTCATAAGAGATTGGCAAAGAAAGAGATGAGAGATCTTCATCTCTCAAACCCTTCCCTATTCCTAACCCTAACAAGCGAGGAAACTACTCGCTCATTGAGGGATCTATGAAAGACATAATTTTTATTTTTTTTTGATTTAAGAGATGAAAGATCTACTACAAGTTAAAAAATTCTAAATTATATTAAACTAGAGCAAGAAAAGAAATTACCTAGGGCAGAAATTAAAACTAGAACTAGGGCAGAAAAATAAACCTACTTACGATTGATGCTCTCCAACTTCAAAGAAAACTGAAATTTTATTGATGAATAGAGGAATAAGAAAATACAATGATTTAGGCTTCTATTTATAGGAGATAGAAACCCTAGGTTACAATTTCCCCGCATGTCTGCATTTACAAATATACCCCTAGGTTGACTATTCAGCGCCGCATCAACATTATGGTAAAAAAATTTACTTCTCCGGGCTCTATATGGCCGCGGAACCGCTGCCTGGGTAGGGGTTGGGCCGCGGTTCCGCGGCCCATTTGAGGATTCATTTCCTGAAAATTTCTGTGCTGACTTTTGGCTTTTTGGGCTTCCTGATTCTTTGGTTCTTTTTCTCCATTTGGATTCTAAGTCTTCTCCAGATCTTTCAGTGAATACTTGTAGTGGACTGTTAACCGTTCGCTTTGACATCTTGGTCCTTGCGTTGCCTTGTATATTGTGAACTGTTCTTCATGTAGTCTTGACTAAGATCCTTCTATTTGTTGGTCAAAAGTCCCTCTTTTGTATCGTCTTTTGTCTTTTTCACTGTTTTCGCTCCAAGAATCTGTAACATGTACTATGTAGCAGACATGGGTCAAAAGCACCTGTTTATTTGTAAAATACATAAGAATGGGGAATATAATAATGCAATATTATGGTATGAACAAATACCCCCAAACATATCTTTTGCTCATCCTCGAGCAAACTTAATTTTTTTTTTATTCTCGATAAAACCTAACCGCACTTTCGCAGGGAAACGCGATTGCACTGAGCTCATGCAACAAGTCGTTAAACCTCTAGGTGTCCCTAGTAGGAGGAGTGTTGTCTCCTGAGGGTTTTCAGCGGATACTACCCACAAAATCCTATCAATTCAGCTTTTCGACTTTTGTTCTCCAATTAGGTTTTTTAACAAGGAATTCTATTATCGTTGACTTGTAAATTATCCACCCATATTCTTCACACTTTCTCATCATTTAACTTAAGATTATATATGTTCTATAGACTTACTTAACTTTCGGCATCTCTTAAGTTTTCCTTCTAGGGTTCCATCTCCATTTAGGAATTTTTATCAACTCTACTAAAGATACAAGTTCTATTCTTCACTCCTTTCTCTCATCTAAACTCCAATCACATACCCCTACGTGTGTGTATGTATCACCCCTACACTTGGAAATTCAAATCAAGCAATCATACTCTTGTCCGTTGTCCAAAGCACTTATTAATTGGCGAATTTTTAATTGAATTTTGCTTACACATTCTTCATGCAACCGTTAATATTTCTTGAGGTACCAACGACCGATTACAAAATGCGTTTGCACTTTAAAGCGTAATTCCTAGTCTTGCAACACCCAAGGCTTTAGCAGTGACTCCCAAACCAGTTGGTCTAAGGCACTAGGTGATGAAGTACCATCGCTAAATATTTTTCTATTTTTTTAGCCTTAAGAAATCACAAAAACAAGTGTTCATTTTTTTTTCTTTATTCACACTTGTATTTTTTTTTATTTTCTTCGTACTAAGGACTTTAGACAAGAGCATTTCAAGGTCTCCTCTACTATTCCAAGTTTCAAGGTGCGTGAATGTGCAATTTGTAGGGTATACATTTTCAGAATCTAGACTTAAACTAGGAATTATTTTTCAAACTTATACTCTAATAAAAGTATCAATATTTTTCCTTTGTTTCGACTTAACCCAAGAAGTGAACCCAAAATTTGCCTATTTCTAAATAAACTACAAAAACATATACTTTCTACCGTTAAACTTTAAGAAAGGTTATTTTTAGGGTTTTTAATTTACTAAGTCTAAGATCTAGTTGTTCCTAGCCAGTTGACCTATTTGTCAAACTCAAGTCAATTAGCCAAAATTGAATACATTAATTTTTATAATTTTTTTGAAATTTCCAATTTTTATGGGTTTTTCTTTTTCTATTTTTTTTATTTTTTCAAATTTTTCAAATTTTTATGATTTTTATATAAGGATGCAAATGCAAAAATATACATATGAATGCGAAAGAAGAAAACTTACCGAGCATACCCCCAAACTTAAACTGGACAGTGTCCTCACTGTCAGGCTGCACCAAGTGGGTCAAAAATGTCGGCAATTTCCTGCTTATTATTTTATTTACAAATGATACACACCCCCAAACTTATTTGAAATAAAGTTTTGGAAAAATTGATTGGAAATTTGGGAGATTTAATCGATGTAGATCGGCTCCTGCAAAAACAGGAGCTCCTCCAATGGGTCCGCTGTGAGGAACGGTTTTAATCGATGTCCATTTACTTTGAATAAAGTACCGTCCTCCGGATTTTCAAGATCAACCGCACCGTCTGGATAAACGGTGCGAACTACAAATGGCCCTTTCCACCTAGAACGGAGCTTGCCGGGGTGATAATGTAACCGAGTGTCATAGAGTAAAACATGTTGACCAGGTTTAAATGTTTTTCGCAGAAGATGTTTATCATGGAACACCTTGGTTCGGTTTTTAACAATTATGGCATTATCATATTCCTCATCCCGCAGCTCTTCTAGTTCATTTAACTGCAGCTTTCGATTGCTGCCCGCATCTCCTAATGATAAATTCAACTCTTAGATTGCCCAAAATGCCTTATGCTCAATCTCTACTGGGAGGTGGCAAGCCTTCCCGTAAACAAGCCGGTATGGAGACATACCAAGATTGGTCTTGTATGCAGTACGGAAAGCCCATAGTGCATCGATCAGTTTGAGTGACCAATCTTTACGGTTTTTAGAAACCGTTTTCTCCAAGATTTGCTTGATTTGCCGATTTGAAACCTCGGCTTGCCCACATGTTTGGGGATGGTATGGCGTTGAAAGCTTGTGGGTAATAGAATATTTGCACATTAAGGACTCAAAAGCCCTATTGCAAAAGTGAGAACCATTATCACTTATTATCGCTCGAGGGTGCCCAAATCGAGAAAAGATATGTTCTTTAAGAAATCGAACGACAACCTTATTGTCATTCGTTCGGCTACGCACAGCCTCGACCCACTTTGAAACGTAGTCAACAGCCAAAAGAATATAGACATTCCCAAAAGAATTGGGAAATGGTCCCATGAAGTCTATTCCCCAAACATCAAAAACATCCACAACCAAAATTGGTTGGAGCGGCATTTCGTTTCTCCGTGATATCCGGCCCAAGTGTTGGCACCGGGAGCATGTCTTGCAGTGTAACGTTTCCAAAATAATAAATATTATTTTCGGGAATTTTTATAATTTAATATTATTTTAATGAATATTTTAATATTCGGGTATAATTAAATACAAATAAATGAGGAAAAATTATGGAAAATTCTAAAATAAGGTATTTTATGGAATTATGCCATTTTAAAGTTTTTAAGACTAGTTATATGCTAATTTAGTGTTAATCGCGATTAAAAATCGCTAATTGGATTTTTAGCATTTTTGTGCAAAAATGTGCACATATCATTTTCCACACTTGTTACACTTGTATTACATTTCATTGCCATGTTTGTTCATTTGGGTTCACTATTGGAGTGTGAAGGAAAAGAAAAGAAAAGGAAAAAGTAAGTATGATGATGAGAGAGAGTGAGACTAGGTCAAACCCCACTTTTTGAACCATACCCATCATTTTCCTTCTCCTTTTCTCTCCCCTCTTCATGAAGAGCTGTTGCTGCTCCTGCTGCCTTCCCCTCTCTCTCCCTCTTCATGAAACCCTAGATCCACAATGAAATCAACCCCAAAACCCCATTCCCACTTCACAAAACTTGCTCCCAAGCTCACTAGCTACACATTGAACCTAGCAAGATTGGATTTGGAGGACTTTGAGCAACTCAAGAATTTTCTTGAGTTGCCAAAGGAGGTAATTTCTGCACCCTTAGTTTAGTAATTCAATTCTTATTGCATCAATACTAGTTTCATATCGATATGGTGTTGTTTGGTGGTTTTGTGAAACATCAAGTTAGGGTTTAGGGTTAGACCTGAAATCAAAGTGAAATTGAGGCTTGTTGTGACCTTAGAACCCTTTGTGTGATGCTAATTTGGACCCAAACCTGAGCTAGAACACAGAATACGGAATTACGGAATCGATATCGGGGAAAACTGTAAATCTGGGAGTGTTTTGTGTAATCTGCTATCACCCCGAGACTCCAAAAATGAAACTGAGTTGACAGTGAGATGTGCAGGCACCATGGAACCACCACACCAAACTCTAGCTCCCAACTCCAAACCCCGGCCGCCAATTTATTCCTTCTGGCCGCAAATTGCGGCCAGAGCAGGAGGAAACCGTCTCGATTTTGGTGCATGGCCCTATTTCCTCTGTTCTTGACCCTGGGTATGTCTAGTTTTGACTGATTCCATCTAGGGTAAAATATGGGTTGATTTTCCTATATTGGTGTATGGTTTACGACTTGTTTTAGCATGGATTTTGGTATTTGGTGTTTCGTTCCTGTCGGGTGGCGTTTGAACGTCAACGACAAGTGGATATTGATCGTGTTTGCATGCGAGGTTATAGGTTCTTACCTATAGGCGTAGCATGGGCCGTTTTGGATTCCGATGTGATTTTCATGTGCTTTAGCGTTTGTGATATACTTGTAGGTACCCTACGTGATGTTGAGGCAAAGAAGATGAAGATAGCGACATCGGCATTGGCACACGAGAAGCAAGGTGAGTAGATTATATCTACGGGGAGAAGTCGGGTGGATGGCGTATAGCACCCCCGCAGTCCGTGGTGATGTATACGAATACGTATACACACATATATTTATTATGTGTTGTTTAGGATTATTGATGGTAATAATGGTATTATTGGTGATAAGGATGCATTGGTTTAGTATAGTGCGAAACCCTAGAGTAGTGGTTGCACCCACACAGACACGTACACATATACTTGCATGCATTCTTTCATTTATCTGTGCGGATATAGAGGTGGGTATATCTACACATGGGTATGGGACTATATGTTCATATATGGGATTGAGGATGATACATGGGATTGAGATGAGTCGATGAGGTTTGATTGAGGCCGTGAGATTCGGCGATATGACAGAGTTCGTTATTGTGATGTGATATGATGGTAGTGATACCGGACATGTGATGAGATGAATGGGATATTGACCCGTACCTAGCTATTGGGATGCCGTACGACGATTTACCGTACAAGCTTTATATTAAGGTTAGATCCGCACTCATGACTCGAGGATGTTATATGATATACTATATCGTGCGTGATACTATTGAGGCGAGATCATCGACTATATATATATATATATATATATATATATATATATATATATATGTATGTATGTATGTATATCGACTTAGATTTAGGTGGTTTCCATACCCCTCCCGATTGACTTGATTGTTGGGTTCGTAGTTCGCATAGTAGGCGTTAGACTAGACCCGAGTCATACCTATTTCAAAACTAACGAATCGGGGATATTTTAAAGATAGGCAAAAGGGTTTATACGGATATTTTCAAAAGACGCATCTTTTCTTAAAAACACCGTAGCCCTTATTTTACCAAAAGCCCTGATTCGTCTTATGTCAAAAGGCAAGGTTGCATGATATATCTATTGAGGCAGGTTCTTTACTGTTGCGTTGATTATTCGATTCCGCATATTCATGCTATTTGCATTGCATCGCTTGTATTGTTAATATATTTCAGTCATGCTGCTAGGACACCAGCACCATTATCGATGATGCGTATGTTCCACGTACACTTGTTTGCCGGCTCACACACTTCATCATCGATAATTGCCATGTCACTACACTGTAGTACTGTTGCATTCAGTGTATGTTGCTTACATTTCTTTACATGTCGCATACATCATGCTTTCTGATTATACGCATTGGGATATGTTATTTCCATGATATTTCTGGTTTTTGGGAACCGTGGGTGTTTCAAAAAGAGAATATGTAATTGTCTTAAAACCCGGTTACCCTTGATATGATATTTCAGTGCGTCCACCATGTGTTTTCTCGGTGCTGAGAGCGACATGTTAAACCCGATTCGAGAAGGCGGATGAGGCCGATTGCGGGTACATGGTGGACCCGGTATGGTTCCCCGGGGCAAGAAATGTTTTTCGTGGAGTAGACGATGAGCCTGGCAGGGTGGCGAGTACCTACCGGTGATTGGTTGGACCTGGCGGTTATCCGGAGGATACTGACCAGAGTCGATAGATGGATATGGGCGTACTGCCGGGGCCGAGGGCCGATACCGCAGACAGAGCCCGTGGGCTGATCCGGACTGACGGAGCCCGATATATGAGGATTTACGTGCCGATGCTGGGCACAGTTTTCATGATGTTTTCGAGTGTCGATGCTGGGCACTCCGGTTCTATGATTTTGACGTGTCGCGAGGGACACAGATGGTTTATATCCTCATATTATTCCCATGCACATGCTTTATGATATTTACATGCATGATAGTTATTGTCATTGGGTGACGAGTGGACGGGATCCACGTGTATGCAGATTTGATTACATTGATCATACCCCACATTTATGATATGCTATTACCTGAGGCACTGGCACGAGCACTTGGCACTACACTCATGCATAGAGATTACCTTGCCAGTTTTGCATGCTTCAGACTTATTCATATTGAGGTTTATTTATATCTGATCGTATTGACCTAGGATGGGTCATGCATTCGATCTCTGCTTGTAGATATTTTCTATTCACGAGTTGGCAACTCACCCCCGTTGTGCCACAGTTCTTGCAAGTTTTGCCGTACAGATTCCATAGCGGCATTTCTGGCACACTGCTTCCTTATGGGTGACTTGCTTGGGTAGGTGGGTTCTTTTGTATTAGAACCGCCATTGTTCATGTATTATTCATTGTATCTAGAAATTCCATCAACCAAAACTTGTATATTATTTCAGACTTAGAAAACAGTGTTGTATTATTTTGACCTTAGAGTCGCGCTTGTAGTATTACGGTTTTCTGGCTGTTTTGAGTTCTTTTTGGGTGTTGATCCTCGCCCTTTGGCATTGTATATTATTATTGCTTGCGTGGTTGTGACCGTCGATTGACGAAGAGCTAGCTCCCGCTTGGGGATGCCTTTTATCATTTCATATATATTATTCTTGTTGTACCCCGTTCGGGGCCAGTTTTTACAAAGGAAACTCTGCCGAAATTTTCAGGAAAGGTTACACATTTTTAAAAATGCATATTCGGCTTAGTTGTTTTAAAACCTTGATTTTCGAAACAGGATTTCTTTACTTCTTAAAACCAGTTTTCCTTATTTACTCTTTAAATGGTTTTAGATTTCTGGGCTTTTGGCTTACTTGGATCAGATGGGGTCCTATAGACTTCATATGGTTCAAGGGCCAGTCACGTGCTCTTTCGGGTCGTGACATGCAGTATTCATATGCATCCTTAAAAAGTCGTGGCCAATAGAAGCCACACTGCAAGATTTTCTCGGCTGTCTTCTTTGGGCCAAAGTACCCGCCACATGCTTGATCGTGGCAAAAAGACAGCACACTCTTAAACTCGTTTTCCGGTACACACCGACGAATGATTTGGTCGGAACAGTATTTAAAAAGATAAGGTTCATCCCAGTTAAAATGCTTTGCTTGGGAAAAGAATCGAAGTTTATCCTGTTTTGACCAATCTTTAGGTATCAAGCCGGTGTCTAAGTAGTTTACTATATCAGCGAACCATGGTTCGCAAGAAACGGTTAAGAGCTGCTCATCGGGAAAAACATCTTGTATTGGAAGTTCAAGTGTAGGCGAAGAAAGAAGTCGTGAAAGGTGATCGGCCACTACGTTTTCACATCCTCTTTTGTCCCTTATGACAAGGTCAAACTCTTGTAGCAAGAGGATCCAACGTATTAGCCTCGATTTAGCATCCTTTTTCGCAAAAAGGTGGCGAAGAGCTGAATGATCCATATACACAATGACTGGAGAGCCGATTAAATAAGGCCGAAATTTTTCAAGTGCAAACACAACTGCTAAAAACTCTTTTTCTGTTGTTGTGTAGTTTAGTTGGGCCTCATTTAATGTACGGCTAGCGTAATAAATCACGTGCGGCATTTTATTAATGTGCTGTCCAAGAACAGCACCAATGGCAAAATCTGATGCGTCGCACATAATTTCGAAGGGATGCGTCCAGTCTGGAGATGAAAGAATGGGCGCAGAAATGAGAGAGTGTTTCAATGACTCGAACGATTCCATGCAAGTTGAGTCAAAATAAAATTTTGTGTCCTTGGCCAATAAGAGAGTCAAGGGTCTAGCAATCTTGCTAAAATCCTTGATGAACCGTCTATAAAAACCGACATGGCCAAGAAAAGCTCGGATGTCTTTGACGCGTTTCGGAGGAGGAAGATTAGAAATGACTTCAATTTTGGCTCTATCAACCTCTATGCCGTTTTGCGAGATGACGTGTCCTAAGACAATGCCTTCTCGTACCATAAAGTTGCACTTCTCCCAATTCAAAGTTAGATTCTTATCCCTACAGCGGGTAAGAACTGCGTCAAGGTGTAGCAAACACTCGTCGAAGGAGTCACCAAAAATGGAGAAATCATCCATAAAGATCTCCAAAAACTTTTCAACCATGTCTGAAAAGATCCCCATCATACACCGCTGAAATGTAGCGGGCGCATTGCATAACCCAAAGGGCATGCGACGATAAGCAAAAGTGCCAAAAGGACAAGTAAATGTGGTCGTGTCTTGATCCTCTTTAGCGATGGGGACTTGGTTATAGCCGGAATAGCCATCTAAAAAGCAGTAGAACTCGTGCCCAGTCAATCGTTCTAGCATTTGGTCCATGAAAGGTAAAGGAAAGTGGTCTTTCTTGTCACGGCATTGAGTTTTCTATAGTCGATGCAAACTCGCCACCCAGTTTGGGTGCGAGTAGGAATTAACTCATTTGCCTCATTGGTAATGACCGTGATGCCCGATTTCTTTGGCACAACATAAATGGGGCTAACCCATTGGCTATCCGAGATAGGGTAAATGATACCACTATCAAGACATTTAACAATCTCCTTCTTGACAGCCTCTTTCATTATGGGATTGAGGCGTCTTTGTGGATCGCTTACCGGCTTGGCATCATTCATCAAGTGTATATGATGTTCGACTATGAGGGGACTAATCCCCTTGATGTCCGCCATAGACCAGCCAAAAGCTTGCCGATTATTTTGTAAGACCATTAAAAGGGCCTTCTCTTGCTTAAGAGCTAGAGAGGCCGATATGATGACGGGTAAGGTCTCATTATCACCTAGATAAGCATATTTAAGGTGCGACGGCAAAAGCTTTAGTTCGAGTTTAGGAGGTGAAACAATATATGGTAACAATGGTGTAACTGTTTCAAACTCGAAGGATTCCATCAAAGGTTCAAATCGAGTGTACGCAACCGAGTCGGATGGTTCAACTAACTCATCCGAAAAAGCAAAAGACTCAAACTCGGGTGGTGAGTCTTCAAAATCATCTATAAAGATGAAACACTCATAATCGTTGTCCGCTATGAAAGCTGTGTCGGATTCTAGGAGGAACGCACTAGTAGCGTCAATACTGCTGTGATCAAACATAAAATTTTCGAACTCACAGTCCTCCTCCGCGATCTCATTGATCAAGCAAACATCAAGTACGCTAGAATTAGGCTCGGCAGGCTGATTTCCCAACTTAAAAATGTTGAGTTCAATTGTCATATTGCCAAAAGATAGATTCATTGAACCGTTACGACAATTGATCACCGCGTTAGAAGTCGCAAGGAATGGTCGACCAAGTATCACCGGAATTTGACTCCGGGGGTTAGCGATGTTAGTTATATGTATGCCCTAGAGGCCATTACTATACATAGGATGTATATTGTAGTGGATGCTGGGACATATATAGGGAGGACTTTCTTGCTCGACATGATAGTATGCTATCTGGTTAATCTTTACCTTAACGTGTACACTGATTGTCTCTCCGATACATGTTGGTAAAGCCCTTAGGATGTGTACTTGACTACCTGGACTATGATGCGGATCATACTAGTGGGGACATGGAGTCCATAAGTACATCCTTCAAAGTCCCTAGTCGTGGGTATATCGAGACGGGGCATCGATATACCAGAGTAGACTGGCGTATACCTTCTCGACCCATACAGATGGGCGATGGATGATCCCATATCCATTGGTGTTTGACATCAGAGATGATATACGGGTGCTCAGTGGAGACTGGGTACACTGGACGGACTCGCCGAGAACTCCCAGATGGTATTATACCTTACGTCAGATGGCAGTTCTTTGGTGACACTGGTACATAGTAGTCTGTTGACCCGAGATCGTCATAGAGTCTTGTATGGTTCCCACTTGCTTTGATTTCCACCTTACCACGTCCAAGAGGGCGTGCAAAACGGTGGTTTTTGGGTACAGTCCCGAGTCACATGGAGGCAATGAGCGATAGGAAGGGATTCGTCTCTCCCGGTATAGGGAGTTGATGTTGCGCTGTGTTCGATTGGCTATAACCGGAAATCCCTGGCCAGGGTTGCTGAGATTTACTGGTAAGTGTTACCAGTAGTTTCTCAAACTGTTATAGGCCTCATATCGACACGACTTATCGAGCTAGTGGGGTCTGACGTTTACCACCCCTAGGCGAGATATGCGACATATCAGACGAACAGACCGGACTGTACGGTAGTGTTACTGGTTGGATTCACAGGAGTGTGAGCGGGCTTGCTCGTCGATCTTCTGATCGCTCAATACCAGGGTGGCCGTTACGTTTAGCAGACCGCTTGCGGCTTGTGGGTGTTTGATATGATCATCACCTGCTGCCGGCGTATTGACGAGTCTTTAGAGTCCTACACAAAGGTTTCCTGGCTCAAGCGAAACGAAATAGGAGCGGATATGAGATATGTGCGGGACCGAGAATAATGCGTGTATGTGATACCGTATTCTATTCTCGCGATGAATGTATCGATTGGTTGTATGCGATATAACCTAGTTATCGAATCAAGTTTTGATTCGATAAGCCGATACATAGGATACTAATCGGTTATATGCGATATGACCGGATCGTTAAATCAAGTGTTGATTTAATGATTTAATGTATAATTATATATTTGATATATTACTTTGCATTAACTAGTATTGGTTCACTTTAAATGGATTTTCTCACTTGAATTGTGCAAGTTGTATATGTGATATACTTTTGTGCACTTGCTTGTATCATGTTTGATGATACATGTTTACTTGGTTAAGTGTAAAGAATTAAACCATGGTTAAGTTAATGATTAGGGTTTTCTTTTTCTTATTTATTTATTTATTTATTTATTTTGAAAAGATAAGAAATGAAATGGTTGCTAGTTTTGTTTCTAGTTGAAGCTTCATGAAGCTTTGACTAAGTGACAATTTTGTCTCATGCTTAACCCTAACCACTCCACTTAACCCTAGTTGATTCTCTACACTTCACCATGGTTAGATTATGATAAGTATTCCTTTTATTTTCTATTTGTAAATAACTTATCATAACAATTTTTATCTTCTTCTTCTTCTTCTTCAAGAAAGAAGCTTATATTCATCAATTGTGATTTGATGAAAAGAGTGAGAAATCCAAATCTAAAGTGAACCCACTTCCTATTTCTTCATCCTCTACCTCTTGCCAAGTAGTATAGGGTGTTTCCTTCACAAGTTTTCATGACTTAGTAAAGGTGGAGCTTGATCTAGTGATGCCTCGACGTAGATCATCTTCGGCATCGTAGTCGATGACCTAGCCCGTCCATTCTCCGATGAAGCCGACGCTAGAGCCCGGGATCCGTTTTGGACAGCGAGGAGACATCATCACGGAGCTATGGAGGTGGAGCACCGGATCTACAAAGGTTGTATTTCCGTTCAATTAGTTAATTTGTTAACTAGTTACTTTTTCGCCTAAAAATCTAGTTAACGATCCGTATTAGGGTTTCTCGGCACTTGTAATTTTTGAAATTGGCATGGTTGATGCCTTGTGAGACCTCATTAGAGTGCCTAGGAACCCTACAAGCGACAGGTTGTGTATCCATAACAATAAAGTCTACGGGAAAAATGAAATCCCCAACTCTAATTAACATATCCTCCAACTCTCCCCTAGGATAGGTGATTGATCGGTCGGCCATTTGGAGAGTACAGTGATTGGGCTTAAGCTCTCCAACGCCTAATTGCTCGTACACCGAATAAGATAGAAAATTGACATTAGCACCAAGATCTAATAGTGCTCTATTGATATTCTTGTCCCCAATTGTTATCGAAATAGTAGGACAACCGGGGTCCTTATGCTTTTGGGGTAAATATTGGACAAGAGCATCGCTAACAGCATTAGCCACGAAAACTTTCTTTGGTACTTATGACTTCCCATTTTTGGTGCATAAGTCCTTTAAGATTTTAGCATATGAAAGAACTTGTTGGATTGCATCCAAGAGAGGGATATTTATGCTAACCTGTTTGAACAACTCTCTAATCTTCTCCATATGTGGAGTTGGTTTATTGGATCTCAACCGATTTGGAAAAGGAATATTTTGAAAGGTTGTTGAGTCCAATTTTTGCGGATAAGATTGTGGAGTTGGAACGGATCCCCGTGTAGATGTGTTCATGTTGTGAGATGTGGGTCCGTTCGAGCTAGAATAAGTAGAGCCTTGTGAAGGATGGAGAATAGGCTCTAATGAAGAAGAAGAAGAAGGTGAAGAAGATGAAGAAGAACCACGGGCAGGGGTGTCATGGTTAATACCCACATTGTTTTGCAACACTTTTCCGGATCTCAACGTGGTCACAGCATTTACGTTATGATTCTGCTATTCATATGCAACATGTGCGTGACCGGGATTTGGCAGTGGTTGAGATGGAAGCTTTCATTTTTCTTGCTCTGTCAACGCAGCATTGAGTTGTGCAATTTGTGCCTCAATAAATTTGATGCTTTGATCGTGTGAGGCACTGTTTTACACCAAAGAATGAATAGAAGTCTCTAACCTAGCTGCAGATTGTGTAGATTGCTTTAGGAATGCATCTAGACTTCTTTCGTGCGAGCTAACCTTGTCATTCTGAGGTGGAACAAAATTGTTTGGCGGGTAAGAAGTGTTAGGCACAAAATTGTTCACTTGATTAGGGTAAGGTTGCTGTTGGAAAGGTTGTTGAAATTGAGTTTGTGGAGGTGCTTGTTGTTGTGGAGGAAGAGACCATTGAAAATTGTTGTTTCCTTAGAATTGTTGATTTTGGTTCCAAGCGAAATTTGGGTGACTCTTCCAACCCGGATTATATGTCGAAGAGTATGGATCATTTCTTTGTCGTTGCTGAAAGGCAGCATTGACTTGATCATGTCCTTGAGTAGATGAATTGTAAGGACACTCTTCTGTGAGATGTGATGGATCCGAACAACAAGCACAAACAGTTCGTGGAGGCATAACGGGGGCAGGAGAAGGCGATGAGATTTTGGTCTCAATCGCTTCTATCTTTTTCGTAAGAGCGGCCATCTCGGCCTTCATAGCAATCGACATATCTAATTGATGTATGCCTGCCCTAGGTTGACCAATAGAAGAAGATGATGATGTGGTCTTGGTGCTCTCCTACTGAATTTTTTGTTCACTAAGGTCGTCAAGAAACTGCCACGCTTCCTCACTAGATTTGGTTAGAAAGTGACCTTGACAAATGGTTTCTAGCAACTGCTTCATTGCCGGGTTCAATCCCTCGTATAATGTTTGGCAAAGTTGCCAACTTTCGATCCCCTGATGAGGGCTTTAAACGAGTAGGTCTTTAAATCTTTCAAAACACTTCCAAAATGGTTCGGAAGGAAGCTGGGAAAATTGTATAATCTTATTACGGATTCTAGCAGTTTTGTGATGAGGATAGAACTTTTTAAGAAAAGATTTCACAAACTCGTCCTAATTTCTAATTGAATGTGATGCTGTGCTGTATAGCCACTTCTCGGCTAAGTCACATAAGGTGAAAGGAATGACCCTTAGCCTTATAGCGTCATCACTTAATTGGGTAGTTTTCATCATGGCGCAAACGTTTTGGAATTTATTGATAAAGATAAATGCATCTTCGGATTCCAAACCATGAAACTTAGGCAGCATATTGATGAAGTGGGGTTTGATCTCAAAATTGTCCCCATTTGCCGTTGGGAGGGAAAGACAAGTCGGTAGGGCGGTGCGGATGGGGTAGAAAAGATCCTGGAGCGCGACTCGTGTGGGCGCTTCAACAGGCGGGTGATTCGGGTTATTCGCACCTAACGGAGGTGGAATCAGTCCCATCGGTAAGGTGTTGTTAGGATTGTATCCCGACATACCTTCGGAAGAAGAATTTGCAGGTGAGAATGAAGAAGTGGAAAGGATTTCGACTTCGGAGTCGAAAGGTTCGTCGGTCGGTACCAACGAAACACGGACTAATCGGACGCTAGTGTCCCTAGTCCAACCGGACATACACTAAAGGGGTAGTGTAGTCAAAAAGGTGAAAGACAGAATATGGAGGTAAGAAAACGTCAATGAGAAGAAGTGGTGTAAGTGAAGTGCAAAGATTTCTTTAGCGACAAGTTGCAAGTTTTTGAAAAGATTTTCCTTTTTCTTTTTATGTGGAGCTTTTGCAAAAATATTTTTGAAAAGAGACTTGTGACACAAATGCGATCAACCACAAATGCACAATCAGGCCTAGATCTAGGGTCACCTAGGTCAGCTAGACAGCTCCTAACTGTTCCAAAGGGCTAGAAATAGGATCTCAAACCGCCTCTTCACCGCCAATTGCGGCCAGGTAAGTGCCAGGTAAGTGGGAGGCTCCCCGCTACAAGTAGCGGTTCTAATTAAGTAACCACTTTCCTTGACACACTTGCCTAGACACCGTAAAGTCAGGTTAGGATAAACGCCGATGCCTATAACTAGTCCTCTGTCCTATTGAGCTCGAAGTCCTTAAGGCTGAGTCTAGTATTTTTTAATTAAGAGTGGTCAATGCAAATGCTTTAAGTGATTTCTGTGGTCCTGAGAAAGGTGATGAAATCCCCACCCAATCTGAATTGGTCAAAAGCCCCTTAAAGTCCGATTAAAATATGCAAAGCAGTAAATCACTTACAATCAATTTTCTTTTTAGCGCGGCGCAAAGAATCCTGCAGAAAATCAATTATTGGAAGGGGGAAGAATATTTTTAGCGCAAAGAATCCTGCAGACGATTTGACAAAAAGATATATGGGGATTTGCAGAGGAAAGAGAAAGAGAACAAACAGAGCAAATTTCGCTTGCTGATGTCACAAAGGGGCCGCGGAAGGGCGGCGGGAGCGGGCTTAAGCCGCGGTTTAGCTGTCTGGTGGAGGCTTCAGGGCTCCGAAAAACTTCTGTTGTTCTGTACTTGCAATCCCTCTCTGTTTTGATGTACCTTTTTCTGTTTCGCACTCTGGATTTTTCCAGATCCGTCAATCCTGCAAAGATTCACACGAGAAACCCTTCAAACAATAAAAGATGATAGAATTTTTATATTTTTTATTTTTTTCAAATTTTTATGATTTTTTATATTTTATATTAACCCGAAATTACAAAAAGGAAATTTTTACGCCATCCCGGGCGACGGCGCCATTTGATTAGTATAGGATTTTATCGATCAAAAATATATTACCGCAATCAAGAACGGCGTCGCATATAGCTAGCCGGTGAATACGGGTCGGTCCACAGGGATGTTGTAATTTTTCTAAATGTTCTTACGAGCTAATTCCAAAGGGTGTTGGATCTTTTAATTAAATCTAAAGACTAAGTTGTGTTATACTAGGATTAGGAAACTTGCTAGTATTAGGTTTAGGTAAAGTTTGGTAAATAAAGATCTACACCTCTTTCAATACCTTAAATTAGATATCATGTTAGGGGTTATGGTAAATATTAATAAAGGGGATTAGGATGATTGGGAAGATGTTTCTTCCTCTAGATCCTTGTCCTTCCTTTCTTAATCTTTACCCTAACCTCCATGGAAAACTTACAGATCCGGTCTTTTATACTACGGTATCACCGTTACCTCGTGGGTAGAGTGCCGTAGGGAGCGGAATAAGAAAGTATGCATGGAGTCCTAATTGTTCATAAGAGATTGGCAAAGAAAGAGATGAGAGATCTTCATCTCTCAAACCCCTCCCTATTCCTAACCCTAACAAGCGAGGAAACTACTCGCTCATTGAGGGATCTATGAAAGACATAATTTTTATTTTGTTTTGATTTAAGAGATGAAAGATCTACTACAAGTTAAAAAATTCTAAATTATATTAAACTAGAGCAAGAAAAGAAATTACCTAGGGCAGAAATTAAAACTAGAACTAGGGCAGAAAAATAAACCTACTTACGATTGATGCTCTCCAACTTCAAAGAAAACTGAAATTTTATTGAAGAATAGAGGCATGAGAAAATACAATGATTTAAGCTTCTATTTATAGGAGATAGAAACCCTAGGTTACAATTGCCCCGCATGTCTGCATTTACAAATATACCCCTAGGTTGACTATTCAGCGCCGCATCAACATTATGGTAAAAAATTTTACTTCTCCGGGCTCTATATGGCCGCGGAACCATGGCCTGGGTAGGGGTTGGGCCGCGGTTCCACGGCCCATTTGAGGATTCATTTCCTGAAAATTTCTGTGCTGACTTTTGGCTTTTTGGGCTTCCTGATTCTTTGGTTCTTTTCTCTATTTGGATTCTAGGTCTTCTCCAGATTTTTCAGTGAATACTTGTAGTGGACTGTTAACCGTTCGCTTTGACATCTTGGTCCTTGCGTTGCCTTGTATATTGTGAACTGTTCTTCATGTAGTCTTGACTAAGATCCTTCTATTTGTTGGTCAAAAGTCCCTCTTTTGTATCGTCTTTTGTCTTTTTCACTGTTTTCGCTCCAAGAACCTGTAACCTGTACTATGTAGCAGACATGGGTCAAAAGCACCTGTTTATTTGTAAAATACATAAGAATGGGGAATATAATAATGCAATATTATGGTATGAACATGGATCTCTGATCCAGAAGAAAAAATAAATTCTTTGAGAAGGGTTAAACCCTTAGATAGGTAAAAAGAGATATTTTGATCTCTGTGCTTCCTTTACCTAGGGTTTTGAGGAGAAAAGTCTTCTTCTTTTCTTCAAAATTGAATTCTCTGTTGTTTTGGAAGCTTTCTATATTTTTCAGAATATGGGGGGTTCCCTCTATCTGAGAGTTGAAGTCTCGTGTCTTTCATATGGTGGAGGAAAGTTTGTTAATTAAAATCTCTTATTGAGATATTCCAATTGATTTAACTGGTCTCAAAATTGATTTGGGAAATTTTACCCACCGTTGGATCTTTGATCCAAGGACTTCTGTTTTACAAAATATGTTTTCTTGTTTTTAACAAGATTGGGGAAATATTTTCCCATATACAGAATTTATTCTGTCAAACGGTGATTTTTTTAATCACCATTGGATTTTTGATCCATGGGTTCTCTGTTTTGTAGAGCACGTATATCTTTTGTTTAGAAAGATATAGGGAAATATTTTCCCGTTTCATTGGATCTTTGATCCACCAATTTTCTGTTTAACAGAAAATATCCTTCTCATTTAGAAAGATCAGGAAGATATTTCCCCCCAATAAAGTTTAATTCTATGTTTAATCACCTTTGGATTTTTGATCCAAATCCAACGGTTCTCTATTTAACAGAGAGGATTTTTCTCTTTTAGAAAAATTCACGGAGGTATTTTCCAAGAGTAGAATTTAATTCTACATAAGGAGGCGCCCTATCGTGTTTAACATGTGAGGCTTATTTAACTTCTTTCATTTAGCGCCAATATGCCTTGCATATGGGCGCTCACGTGTTTAACACGTGAGGTCAATTTGGCCTTTGGCCATTTACTCTTAATGCTCATATGATTTGCATATAAAAATAGAATTTAATTCTATGTATAGAGTTTAACTCTATCTAAAACTAATGCTTCAAATGGGTATTCCCACGTGTTTAACACGTGACCCCAGTGACGATTTTTCTTTGTGCTTATATGCTTTATACATGGGCGCTCATGTGTTTAACACGTGAGGCATGTGTAGTCTTTAATTGTTTGGTTATGGCACTTATATGCTCTGCATATAAGCGCTCACGTGTTTAACACATGAAGCTTGAGCCGTGGGAAATTTTCTCTCCCTTTTTATGAGGGAACAATTGGTTTTTAAATAAATGAATTATTAGTTTTTCAAAAATGGAGCATCCACATAGTAGAAACAATATAAGTAATTGTATTTTGACTACCGTACGTGAATATAATATTCAAAATAAAATATTTTCAGTTTGTTTTGATAATGCTAATAATAATAATTCTGCTATAGCAATTTTAAAAAATAATTTAAATCATGTTTTGAATGAAGAATTATTTCATCAAAGATGTACTGGGTTCCGTAGCACCCTCACTAGGTTTCGGAAGGAATCAGCCATGCCATTTTAAAAATTCTAAGGTGCTAAAGAACCCTAACCAAGGATCTAACTAGAGAAAATAGGGTAAACCAGCATGTAATTAAATATTACACTAAGTGAATGAGGAATACAACCTTTGTAGACCGGTCCTTCACTTCTAAAGCTCCGTTTAGTAGTCCCTTCGCTCCAAGTAATAATCTCCCGGACTCAAGTTAGGCTCCACAAAGCGAAATGAACAAGCTTGCTTGAAGTCTTCGAGGCCGAAGATGATCTACGTCGAGGAGACTCTAACTCAATCTATCTCTTCACTAATTGGGAATTAGTGAAGTAAACAACCTAAACTAAATGGCTAATCTAGTGTAGCTTGATGAAGTAGGATTTTTGCTCACTTTAGAATAATTTTTCTCACGATATTTCTTCACCTCTTGAAAAGCTGGAGAGCTTTCTTGAGATGAAGAAGAAGATGAAGTGTAGAAAGAATTGAGTGAGAATCTCAACCATGGGTGAGATAATATCTCATATAACTCTTGTAAAGACTTAACAATGGCTTAAGATAATGGTTGGGTTAATAAATATCTAGGGTGAGACAAAATTAGCGGACTAAGTCAATAGTTCTACAAGCTTCCACTAAGCTTCAAACCATGTGATTATTCCACCTAATTTTGTATTTACCTTAAATAATTAAACCCATAATTATCTTTAGCATGGTGTGAGTCTCATACACACATGTAGCATGAAGCAACAAGCATGACACAATAATATATATCACATATATATTAAATGTGCACAAGTGAGAAAAAGAAATCCTTAAGTGAGCTAATATTAGTTAATGTATGTTAATATATCAAATATATAATTATACATTAAATTATTAAATCAACACTTGATTTAATAATCCGGCTATATCACATATAACCGACTAATATCATTTGTATCAACTTATCGAATCAACACTTGATTCGATAACCCGGCTATATCACATATAACCGAACGATATCATATATCGCGAGATTAGAATATGGTATCACATACGCGTATTAATCTCGGTCCCGCACATGTCACATATGTGCTCCTACTTCATTTCGCCTGAGCCAGGAAACCTCTGTGTAGGACTCTAAAGACTCGTCAATACGCCAGCAGTAGGTGATGATCATATCAGTCACCCACAAGCCGTCAGCGGTACTAGCTGGACGTAATGGCTACCCAGGTATTGAGCGATCAGAAGATTAACAAGCAAGCCTGCTCATACTCCTGTGAATCCAATAAGTAACACTACGGTATAGTCTGGTCTCTTCGTCTGATATGTTACATATCCAGCCTGGGGGTGGTAAATGTCAGACCCCAATAGCCTGATAAGTCACGCCGATGTGAGGCCCATAATGGTTTGAGAAACTTCTGATAACACTTAACAGTAAATCTCAGCAATCCTGGCCAGGGATTTCCTGTTATGGCCAATCGAGTATAGTGCAACATTAACCCCCAATACCGGGAGAGACGAAATCCCCTCCTATCGCTCATTGCCTCCATGTAACTCGGGACTGTACCCAAAAACCACTGTTTTGTACGTTCTCTTGAACGTGGTAAGGTGGAAATCAAAGCACGGTGGGAATCACACAAGACTCTATGACGATCTCGAGTCTACAGACTAACCTGTACCAGTGTCACCAGAGAACTGCTATCTGACGTAAGGTATAATACCATTTAGGAGTTCTCGGCGAGTCGTGTTCAGTGTACCCAGTCTCCACTGAGCACCCGTATACAATCTTTGATGTCAAACACTAATGGATGTGGGATCATCCATCGTCCATCATATGGGTCAAGAAACGTATACGCTAATCTACTCTGGAATATCAAGGCCCCGTCTCGACACACCCACGACTAAGAACAATTGAAGGATGTACTTACGGACTGCCCTGGTCCCACTAGTATAATCTGCATCATTATCCCGGTAATCAAGTACTCATCCTAAAGGCTTTATCAACATGTAACATAAAGACAATAGGTGTATATGTTAAGATAAAGAGTAACTAGATAGCATACTATCATGTCGAGTAAGAAAGTCCTCCCTATATATGTCCAAGCATCCACTATAATATGCATCATATGTACAATAATGGCCTCTAGAGCATACATATAACTAGCAATCTCCCACTTGCACTAGGGCCAGTTGTTGTAGTATCTCATACCCAACGTCCCATAAAAGTCTCTCTTGGGAAAGACCTTTGTGAGTAGACCCGCCGTATTATCTTTCGCGTCAACTCTCCTGACCTCGATCCCCTGGAGATCAACCATCTCCCTGATCTGGTGATACTGCCTCAGATTATGTATGGATCGCTGATGGGACCGCGGTACCTAAGCCAAAGCCACAACTCTACTGTTGTCACAATAACAGTTATTTGACGCTCAATGGTAGGAACCATGTTCATCTGATGAACAAGAAATATCCAGACATCCACTTTGGCAGCATCGTTGGTAGCGATGTATTCAGCCTTTATCGTCTAGTTTACCACGGTATCTAACTTGGAGCTCTTCCAACATATCGTCCCTCCACTAAGGGTAAAGACAAAGCCTGAGACTGACTTTCAGTCGACCTTATCACTCTGGAAGATCGATTCGGGAAAGGACCCCCACTGGAGTTCACGATTACCAAACACTAAGAATATTTCTTCAGTGCTTCTCAAGTACTCAAGAATGTCCTTCACAGCTATGCAGTGATTCTCCCAAAATCTGATTGATTCCTTATCACTACATCTAGTGAGTTAGCTACATCTGGTCTGGTACATAACATCGCATACATGATAGAGTCTACTGCCGAAGCATAGGGTATCCCTTGCACGCGAGCTCTCTCCAAATCAGTCTTGGAAGACATCCTTTTGGAGAGAGTGATTCCTAAGTAAGTGGGCGAACCACCATGCTCAAAATCTTCCATACTAAACCCCTTTAGTATGGTGTTAATATACCTAGATTTAGGACACTCCCAACATCTATTTAGATCTACCTCTATAGATCTAAATCCTCAAAATGTAGTAGGTATCGCCCAGATCTTTCATGGAAAATCATCATGATAAGAGTAGTTTGACCGAGTGTAGCATAGGAAACCCATTTCCTATCAAGAGTATATTATCTACGTACAATATGAGAAAGATAATTATACTCTCTACAAGCTTCTTGTATATACAAGGTTCGTCTACCTTTTTGATGAAGTCAAACTCTTTGACAGCCACACCAAAACAAATGTTTCAACTCCGCGATGCTTGCTTGAATCCTGATGGACTTAAGCATAGCCACTGAGAGAAAAGATTTCATCATAATCCCATAGCCACTGAGAGAAAATATTTCATCATAATCCACACCTGGTTATTGACAAAAGCCTTTTACTATAAGTATAGCTTTGAAAGTCTTAACTTTTCCATCTACACCAAAAATCTTCTCAAGATCCACTTGCTCCCGATGGGTTTTACCCCTTCAGGTGCAACATTCAAAGTCATACTTTATTGGTGTACATGGATTCCATGTCAGATCGCATAGCATCTAGCCATTTCACAGAGTTGTTCATACCAGAATATTGCATTTAATACCGCCCATTCTTCTGCTCGTTTGTTTATAGGCAGGTGCTTTTGATCCGTGTTTGCTATATATTTACAGGTTCCTAGTCCAAAATAACGCAAATCATACAAAATCTCCACAGTTACGCAAAAATCCAGAATATTTGTTGCCGATAGATAAAAGACGGGTTCCGGTCATCCGTATCCGTCCAGTGCCGCTTACCAGTTCAAGAGACAAGACAAAGAATAGTGGTCATTCATGTCTCGGACAAGCACAGAGCATGAGAGGGGCAGCACAAGATTCAATGGATGCGCGGAGCTCGAGAGAGATAAGATTAAATGAATTAAAAGTGAAGCCATTTCGGACTGTTGCAGATCTGAAGAAATTTTGGAAGCAATTTGCAATTTGGGACATATAGAACAACATAAGATAGCAACATAAGAAAGCACAGGAAAAAACGAGGAGCTAATTCCCCAAAACTGCGGCGGAACCGCCGCCAAATGTGGGTTTTCGCGGTGGTTCCACCGTGGACACGCGTCTTCTCCTGATGATATTTTGGGGGTAGTTTTGTCGTTGTATTTGGGCTCAGAATTTAACCTTAGAGTTTCAGCTCTCTGCCTATAAATAGCCCAGTTTTGTGCCAAGTAAGGAGGCTTATTCTTTGTTAGGATTTAGTATATCTTAGTTTGTATCTTCTTCTTCTTCTTCATCTATTCTTTATGAAAGTGTAGTGAGAGCTCTTGAGTGGAAGTTAATGAAGATGAGGGTTATTTTTCGTATCTTGTATTTTTATTTCCATGCATTGTATTTTCATTTATTAGTGTAACTTTATTAATTGTTGTTAAGTAGTTGTTTTTCTTTTCTTGTTTTCTTTTTCCTTCTCTTTTTATTCGTATTTTCAAGCCATGATACTCGACGGAGTCCTTTGCTAAGGTGAGGGCCTAAGTAGTTAGCTTGCTACCATTTTGTTAAACCGTATTTTACCTTTCTTTCTTTTCTTCTTTTCTTGTTTTCTTTTCCTTTTAAATGTGTGAATAATTTCCACACTTGTGGCTAAGGAAGGTTAGTATGAGAGACGGAAAAATCTCTTGTGCTTCTCTTCGCCAAACATGTTGAAACGAGCCTAGACCAAAAAAACGCAGCCCCCTCACTTAGGCGCGCTATACGTGACATATAGCCGTGACCTAAGTCGAGAAGTCGTTTAAGCGCACTACAACGTGACATTTAGTTGTGACTTAATTGGATACATGGTTGCGAGTGTTTGGCCTAGGGTTGGAAATAAGCACATTTAGCTGAAGGACAAGGGGCACTAGGAATGGATTTAGCGTTGGAAAGCTTGCTTAAACTCGCAAATCCAATTCCTATGTCCTCCAAATCCCCGCTACGTTCGATTATCCCAATATCGTTTTATGAATGGCAAAAGAAAAGTACAAGACTAATCCTAACTCTACTAACCAACCTTAACCCTAACAAGCTTACTTGAATATACATACAAACACTTAGGATAGTTTTGAACAAACACATACACATTCTTTATTGACTCGTCTAAGACAAGAACGAACATACTACCATCTCCCGGCGGACGACCCGTGCTCAACCGGATAGCTGCAAAATGACACCGTCTTGATTGCGGTAAGTAGAACAAATAGGACAAGGCGGAACACGTACTTCTGCCCGATCAATCAATTGGCGCCATTGCCGGAGAGACGGTAACGTATTTCTTTCTTGTTATTCAGGTTAATATTTTTTTTTGTATATATATAAAAAAAAATACATAAATATAATAAAAACCCTTTTTGTTATTTTTGATTTTTTTGTATGCAAGTGTGCAGGCGATCTGGAGCAATTACAGTAATCAAATCAAGAGATAAAGGTTTTTATTCTGTTGTACAGAACAAGAGGAGTGAAAGGACCAAAACTTAAGTCCCTAATTCCAAAATTTGACCGCGGAACCACGGCCAAAGCTTGGGTTGCGCGGCGGTTCCGTGGTTATATTGTGGTTTCTTGGCCCCAATTTTTTATACCCCTTCTCTTTGCTCTATTCTTCTCTGTGAATTCCACTAAACTGTATTTTATGCAGGTCTCTTTGCACAGATTGCGCCGCTACCAATAAAATGTTTTGTTGTTTTAGATTTTGTTTGTTTATACGCTTTGCATATAATAATACGGATATTAAAGGGCTTGAACACCAATTAAAATTGGGTGGGGATTTCATCACCCTTCCTAAGACCCCACAAATCACAAAAAGCGTAAGCACTATCTTGAATTAATAACAAATATCTAGACCAAACCTATAAGTACTTGCCGTGCTCATTTAGGACAACTGAAGGTTGCGGGGAATCGGCCGTTTATCTAAACTTGATTTTGTGGTGCCTAGGCTAGACAAGTGAGGAGGTAATTTTAAAAGGCCCGTCTCACGGTGATTCATGAGCGGAACCTTCCTTCCCTCACTTGTGCTTACCTGGTCACAATTGGCAGTGAAGAGGCGATTCGAGGGTTATCCGCAACCTGTCGCTTGGAAGTTTAGGAGCGGTCTAGTTGGACTTTGAAGACCCTAGCTCTAGGTGTTTTTTGTGAATATTGTGATTGTGATTGTGCTTATGTATATTTTAGTCTCATAATTCCGTATTCTTTCAAAAACAAACAATTTCAAAAACTACAAAAACAAAAAAGAAAAAATTATAAAAATTCAACCACTTTACACCCTCCCTACCTTTTCATAACATGGGTACCCCGAAACGACCAACTCTTGCCGAACTTTGGTACCCGCAACCAAACATTTCTTCATACGGTTCTTTCTTTGGTCGAACTTCGAACGATCCCTCCATGCCTAAACTCTCTTTGAAAGATCGGATAAACGCATCTTGGACAAACAACTGGACTCCGCAATCCACTTTGTATCAACCGTTTCAACCTCCCCCTCCTTTTTACGTTGATATCCCTTTTAAGAGTTAAGTTGAAACTCCGAAACCTATGTCCATTGTTGAAAATATTGCACAATCTCATAACCGATCTTTCATACCTTTCACCACTCTAAATTCCGTAGTACAACAATTCCATTCATCTTCATATCAGAATGTTGATTCTAATCCTATCCAACCAATCAATTCTTATCAATCTTTCCCGACTTTTACACCTTCCCTAGACATTGTTTATGAACAGCCATTTGGGAGTTTCACATATCCAAACGAGTTTGAATCATTTACTGAAACCCCCTCACAACCCATGTCTAGTCTTGAATAGTCGTTGGAAGAATTTCGGGTAGCGTCGTGCCAACAGATGATGGATTTGAATGTGTCCATGGCCGCCCTTATACAACCTAACGAACCGTCTGCTAGTTTACAATTAGCTCTGAATTTTCCAATGTATGATGAGGCGATTGGACAGTTTGCGGATTTGAGTAGTGAAAGTGAGCAGTACACCCTTCCAAATCAAACATACCCGTTGCAAATTGAATTCCACAACTCCGATTTTGAAAGTCCATCGAGTGTCCCAAACGATTCACCGATTGAAGATAGAACGTTTGATGAGTTGTGCGACCTTGTAGTGTTTGATTTACCCGATTGTGAAGGGTCCATTTCAAGTGAAACCACACCCAATCCCTTTGACCGCTACACCTCCATCCTAGAACCACAACTGATTGAAATCCATGCTTTTGATGAGGTGTCTGAGAAATTTGATTTTCACTTGATTGAGGATATTGACACTGGGAATATTTTGGATGATGAACCCACAGTTTTGGTTGAGTTTTCTCACCAATTCATCATGTCCATTCACTTCCGTGTGGACATCATCCCGAGTCATTAACTGTTTTTCCCGAACTCCATATGCGTCTAGATTTTGAGATGATAAATTCATGGATGAGCCGAATTTTGAGGAAAGTCTTGAGGATAGAATTGAGGATGAATCAGTTTTAGTAGATGAGTCGGATTTTCCAATTCATTATGTCCCTTTCATTGACTGTATACACCCTACTGAATCTTTAACCGATACCATTCCTTAATCACTTCCCTCCATCCTTTCCATCATTCCCACTTTGTAAGACACTGTATCACTTTCATTTCATGTGTCTGGTTTACCAAGTTCGTTCGACCCGTGTTTTCTCACGAATCTTGACAGGATTGACCCCATTTCTCGTCGGGTTGATAGATTAGTACAATCGCTTTTTACACATCAGTCATTACAAATTATACTAATTTATTCACTCCATTTTCACCCTCAAGTTCATATTCCATTTCTTTCTCCCCTCCTTCATTCTTCTCCTCCACCGAGACAGTACCTCTCTTCCATCCCCATACGGTCTCGCGTACTCTACATTTCTTTCTGCTCTACATTCTTTCACCAACCGGCACATTATAGCGATAAAATTTTTGAATGGTTGGTGCTAACTTCCGGCCTGTGTAAGGCTTTGTATAGATTAATACTGTTCTCTTCCCCCCTAACTCGGAACTTCAACACTTAAACAGTAGCAACACTGTTTTACTTAAGTTTGGGGGGATCTTTTTGTGTATATATATTTTTGGTTTGCTTTTTTTTTGTAAAAAAGAAAAAAAGAAAAACAGGGGAGCGCCAACAATTTTGACCCTCTTAGTATAGCCTGATAGTGAGGGCACTGTCAAGTTTAAATTTGGGGGTGTGCTCGGTAACCTTTCTACTTTCGCATTCATGTGTATATTTTGCATTTGCATACTTATTAAAAACCCATAAAAATCGAAAAAAAATCAAAAATATAAAAACTTTGTCGTCAGGTTAGCTAGTAGGATAACTTAGATTTTTATTCCGAAAATTTAGTTGATATGTTAGGAATAACTAAATTCTAGGTTTAGGAATTGAAAACCCTAAAAATAACCCTCCTTCTATTTAATCTTGGTAATTATACGTCCTTGCAGTTTTTTTTAGAAGTGGTAATCTTGAGTTCAGTTCTTGAGTTAAGTCGAGATGAAGGGAAAGTATTGAAAGCTTTATTGAAAGATAAGTCTGAAAAATAGTTCCTATTCTTGAGTCCAAATTCAGAAAGTATATACCCTAAAAATCGCACTTACACACACCTTGAAACATGGGATAGTAGAGAATACCTAGAAATACTCTTTCCTGAAAACCTAGTATGAAAGAAAAACGGTATTTAAAGCTAACCACCAAAAGAGTATCATTGAAAAATATATCCGGTCTTGAAAAAGAAAAAGAAAAGAATAAATTACAAGACCTGGAAACTGCTATTTACACTTTGAGCTCACACATTCAGTAATCGGCTGGTTAGTATCTCAAGAAGTATTAATAGTCGCATGAAAGGTGTGTGAGCAAATCCGTCCATCATTAAAAAAAAGAAGTAGTATTAGGTATTAAGACAAGGGTATTATAGCTTGAATTGAATTCTTAAGTGTAGGGTTGGAAATTTACACACACGTAGGGGTATATGATTGATATTTGGAGGAAAGATAGGGATAAAGAATAAGACTTATGTTTTCCGTAAAGTTGATAAAAATTTCTGATTGGAGACCGCACTTTAGAAGGAAAACTCAGGAGAAACCGAGATCTTTGTAAACTGTAAAAACGTATAGGATCTGAGGTTGAATAAATAGGAGGTGTGAAAAATAAGGGTTGAATATTTCTAACTTAGGATGATAGAATTTTTAACTTAGATGCTAAACCGTAAGAGTAGAATCAAAGTTAACTTATGAAACTAGCTTGACAGGATTTTGTAGGTAGTATCCGCTGAAAACCATCAAGAGACAACACTCCTCCTACTAAGGACACCTAGAGATTTAACGGCTTATTGCACGAGCTCAGTGCAATCACGTTCCGTGCGAAAGTGAGCTTAGGACTTTTTGTGAATAATTGGTTTTGCTCGGGACAAGCAAAAGTTAAGTTTGGGGGTTTGTTCATACCAGAATATTGCATTTAATACCACCCATTCTTCTGCTCGTTTGTTTATAGGCAGGTGATTTTGATCCGTGTTTGCTATATATTTACAGGTTACAGGTTCCTAGTCCAAAATATCAAATCATACAAAATCTCCACAGTTACGCCAAAATCCAGAACATCTGTTGCCGATAGAAAAAAGCCGGGTTCCGGACATCCATATTCGTCCAGTCTCGCTTACCAGTTCAAGAGACAAGACAAAGAACAATGGTCATTCGTGTCTCGGACAAGCACAGAGCACGAGAGGGGCAGCACAAGATTCAATGGGTGCACGGAGCTCGAGAGAGATAAGGTCAAATGAATTAAAAGTGAAGCCATTTTGGACTTTTGCAGATCTGAAAAAATTTTGGAAGCAATTTGCAATTTGGGACATGTAGAACAACATAAGAAAGCACAGAAAAAACGAGGAGCTAATTTCCCAAAACTGAGGCGGAACCGCCGCCAAATCTGGGTTTTCACGACGGTTCCGCCGCGGACACATGTCCTCTCCTGATGATATTTTGGGGATAGTTTTGTCATTGTATTTGGGCTCAGAATTTAGCCCTAGGGTTTCGGCTCTCTACCTATAAATAGCCCAGTTTTTTGCCAAGTAAGGAAGCTTATTCTTTGTTAGGATTTAGTATAGCTTAGTTTGTATCTTCTTCTTCTTCTTCTTCATCTATTCTCCATGAAAGTGTAGTGAGAGCTCTTGAGTGGAAGTTAATGAAGATGAGCGTTATTTTTCTTATCTTGTATTTTTATTTCCATGCATTGTATTTTCATTTCTTAGCGTAACTTTATTAATTGTTGTTAAGTAGTTGTTGTTTTTCTTTTCTTGTTTTCTTTTTCCTTCTTTTTTTATCCGTATTTTCAAACCGTGATACTCGATGGAGTTCTTTGCTAAGGTGAGGGCCCAAGTGGTTAGCTTGTACCATTTTGTAAAACCGTATTTTTCCTTTCTTTCTGTTCTTCTTTTCTTGTTTTCTTTTCCTTTTAAATGTGTGAATAATTTCCACACTTGTTAGGGGCTAAGGAAGGTTAGTATGAGAGATGGAAAAATCTCTTGTGCTTTTCTTCGCCAAACATCTTGAAACGATCCTAGACCAAACAAACGCAACCCCCTCACTTAAGCGTGCTATACATGACATATAGCCGCGACATAAGTCGAGAAATCCTTTAAGCGCACTACAACGTGACATGTGGTTGTGACTTAATTGGATACATGGCTGTGGGTGTTTGGCCTTGTGTTGGAAATAAGCGCATTTAGCGGAAGGGCAAGAGGCATTAGGAATGGATTTAGCATTGGAAAACTTGCTTAAACTCGCAAATCCCATTCCTATGTCCTCCTAATCTCCGCTACATTCGATTATCCCAACATCGTTTTAAGAATGGCAAAAGAAAAGTACAAGACTAATCCTAACTCTATTAACCAACCTTAACCCTAACAAGCTTACTTGAATATACATACAAATACTTAGGATAGTTTTGAACAAACGCATAAACATTCTTTATTGACTCGTCTAAGAGAAGAACGAACATACTACCATCTCCCTGCAGACGACCCGTGCTTAACCGGCTATCTGCAAAGCGACACCGTCTTAATTGCGGTAAGTAGAACAAATAAGACAAGGCGGAACACGTACTTCCGCCCGATCAATCAAGAGTCCCTACTCATGATGGTCTGCCTGAACCTGGTTGGGTCATCATCTACTATAATGCAATCCTCGCTCCCACCGTCACTGTGGAAACCGTAGTATCTCTCGGGTGGATGAGGAACCATACCAGATTCACGGAGAGGCTGAGCTTCGTTGGAGACTATTGAATCCTTTGGTTCTACTAAATCATCAGTCATAGTTTGTGTAGATAGAACTTCTTCCAGTTCTACCTCATGACCACTAATTTGTTTTTCAAGAAATTTCTTTTTCTAAAAAAAGTTGGCATATTGAGAAACAAAACACCTTTTGTTCCTCGGTTTGGTAGAATATATTCCCTCGCAAATGTTTGGGATATCCAACAAACTTGCAGAACTAAACTTGCCTCGAGTTTGTTCGAATTCTGCCTTTCAACATAGGTCGAACAACCCCATATCTTAACTCATTTAAGACATGGTCTCTTCCAATACCATATCACATATGGAGTGGTAGGCACTTGATTTGGTTGGAACCCTATTCAATAGATATGCAACTTCTCAAGTGCATAACTCCAAAAGGAAACAGGCAACTCAGCAATACTCATCATAGAGTGCACCATATCTAATAGGGTGCGATTCCTCCGCCCTGATACACCGTTGTGCTGTGGTGTACACGAAGGAGTAAGCTGAGAGAGAATCTTATTCTCTTTTTAGAAAATCCAGGAACCCCATGCACAAGTATTCCCTTCTCCGATCAGATCGAAGGACTTAATACTTATAACCGTCCGGTTCTCAACTTCAAGGTTATATTCCTTGAATTTCTCAAAAGTTTCAGACTTGTGTTTCGACAGGAACATATATCCGAATCTTGAAAGATGGTTAGTGAATATAATGAAGTACGAGAAACCATCCATATTATTATCTTGATTAAGACATGTCACAGTCGCTACCAGGAGAGAGAGAGAAGAAAACACTTTGTGTATGCTCTTGCAAGATCAGATTGGTTATTATTTTATCTAATCAGGATGGCTCCCACTGTTTTTATCAAATCTTCCTTCAAACCCTAAAAGATAAGACTAGCCGGAATTAATTACACCCTACAAGTTCACCAATCTTTCGGCCAGGCCGGTGTCGGTACTTTGAGGGAGGTTCCCCGTGCTTTCGCACGGACCTAATTAAAATAAACCTAGTTTTCCCATGGGCATAACCCCGTTAACACTTTTCTAGACACCTACTTGATCAGCTAATTGTAATGTGCAAAACTCTCCCAGGAGTAACTCTTACTCGCAGTGGGTATCGGGATCCAACTATCTCATAGAAGGTATGCAATCTCATTGCAAATTTCAACACTTGAAATTCCCGATAATATTTTGCCCCAAGCGATCTATGACCTTGACAAGGTCAACAAAACATAAATCGCAAGTCAAGTTCAACCCGTACATTTCATGATTGAATTAAACCCACCCGCACGACCCTTGACAAGATCAACAAGGCCGCACGACTACCCTAATCCAATCGCATCTTATACTTTAGCAGATAAACACTAATCGGCTACCGTACACTATGCCTTGATAAGGTCAACAAATGCAGCACGAATACTAAATAGTCCTTATCTGAAATGACGGAGGGCTGCGACAGGTTTTTAAAATAACTTTTTGCGTAATGAACTTGATATCGTTGTAGAATCGAGTGATTTTGAATAGGAGTGTTTTTTAGGCTTTTACTAGTTTTGCTAAATTGGTCACTCCCGGTGAAGGGATCTCGGCTCTTTCCTCATCGAATGAGGTGCTGGATATTCAGGAATACCACTATGCAAAGCAAGAACTAGAGCTACCAGTTTTGAAAACAGGATTCTACAACATCTTTAGGTTTCTTTCTTTTCATTAATCTCATTAATGAAGTCCCATCAATTATGCTTCCTAAGCATCACAAATAAAGAAACAAAAATAGATAGCACACTTATGCCATCCGCATTCGCCGCTATGTCCCGTTATGCACCGTTAGGTTACTTAAATAACGACATAGCGGGGCGGGACTAGCGTGGGTGCAAAACATAAGCAACGTTTATTATATATCATATATATAATAATCACATTCGTCTCAGCATATAAAGATATCACATCACAGAATATCAGCAGCAGAAGTCAACATATGAAATATTGGATATACTAGGAATTCCGTGTTTTAAATTAAGCCTCCACGGTCATGATGAATAGCCAATCTCATATCCCTAGACCCCTACGAGAGCGGCAAGCAACCCTACAAATTCTAGAGTTAGGAGACCCGGACTCGACTCCTCGAGATGGTCTCCCACTGGACTCTAGAACCCGGTTACTTGTGCTCCCCACCTTGGGTCTATCCTAATACGGAAAAGTAAATAATATACATCAATGGTGACATCATCCTCAACCCGGAAGTGTCCCAATAAAAGAATATTACATTCAAGTTTTTACATGAATGAAAATGAAAAACTCTCATCTCACGCAAAAAATCCCGGCTATTCAAACATGACGATCCAATATAACATTTCACAGCAACACATAACATCACATGTCATCAACGTAAGTAAATATGCGTATCCCAATTGTCGTTAACATATAGCAACGAAACCAATGATACACCACATATTACACTTACAGTCGCAGAAAAGAAAGTGAACTACAACAATTGGAATCCGCAACCACCTTAGACATCATAAACCCGAAATATCACATACTTCGGATTTCATGCCTAACCACATGAATTCCTTAGACATCATAAATCCTGAATATCTCATATTCCGAATTTCATGCCTAACATTATAAACCCCGCATTTTAGTCTCGATATTGAAAACACTTTTCAATAACAAGTCGGGCAATTCAACAAGATTCCTGACAAGTTGATCGAATGCTCGTCGGAAACTTTAGTAGACGGCCGCACCCCTGATGCCGTCGACAAAGTGCACTTAGGCGGAACACCGCGGCCGCGAGCACCCGGACAGATACTTTAGGCAACGGGGTTCTCCTGCAGTCACTTAGTCGGAGCTATGGGGCGTGGCTATCTAGTAATGTTACCAAGCGAGTATCCGCGTACACTACGTGATTGCAACAGAGTTTTGATCCATATCAAAACCCCGTGGCAACCGATCAAATGAGACTAAATTGCTAGGTTTACAAAATTCAAATTAGTTTTCACAAATTTAATTATTGAGGATTCCAAATATTGTATCACAATTCACAGATAGTTAGACGATGTTAAACATTTTGATCGAATCAACAAACACCCAAAATTTCCCAGAGAGCCTAACACTTGAGCACGGTTTAAAAAAATACCCAGAACATGCCACAGCACCTACGGACCAACCGTAGAAGCGCCGACCCGTTCCTCACTCATAGCGCCGCGGAACCGCCGTAAACCCTAGGGTTTGCCCGCGGTTTCGCGGTCAAAGAGTCGAGTTTGGGTATCGTTCTTCTAGAGGGTCCATAGAATTACTTACATGATTTTTGAATATTTTAAACTTGGAAAAATCCAACTTTTGGAATATTTTCTAGAGTGGGGTGAAAAAAGGGTTTTTGATATTCGTTCGAACTTTTTAACGTCGTCTAAATTACCAGAAACGATGTTAAAATTATGACTACGAAACACTCCGAATTGCCTTTACAGAAAGATAATATCACATGCAATCTTAGTAAAACACAAACAATACCTGAAACACCAAAACCCAGAGCCTGGAACACCAAAGCGAAACGAGGCCAAAACACCTTAATAAAACTGGTGGGACCGATTTTATCACAAGTTTCGCCTGGTCAAACCCAGTGAAAATGGCTCGTTTTGCTCTGGTGTTCATATTACATCACATGTAACACTCTGCAGTTGTTTTTAAAAAATTCATAGAACTTTTAAAATTCGCCAGAAACTAGGGTTTTGTTTCGAGTGTTTCGGAGTTGTTTCGATTTCGTAATTCTACTGACATCGTCTAATTCTCTAGCTCGGCTCTGATACCACTGTTGGGTTCCGTAGCACCCTCACTAGGTTTCGGAAGGTATCAACCGTGCCATTTTAAAAATTCTAAGGTGCTAAAGAACCCTAACCAAGGATCTAACTAGAAATTAGGGTAAACTAACATGTAATCAAACATTACACTAAGTGAATGAGCAATACAACCTTTGTAGACCGGTCCTTCACTTCTAAAGCTCCGTGTAGTAGTCCCTTCGCTCCAAGTAGTGATCTCCCGTACTCAAGTTAGGCTTCACAAAGCGAAATGAACAAGCTTTCTTGAAGTCTTCGAGGCCGAAAATTATCTACGTAGAGGGGACTCTAACTCAAACTACCTCTTCACTAATTGGGAATTGGTGAAGCAAACAACCTAAACTAAATGGCTAATCTAGTGTAGGTTGATGAAGTAGGATTTTTGCTCACTTTAGAATAATTTTTCCCACAATATTTCTTCACCTCTTGAAAAGCTAGAGAGCTTTCTTGAGATGAAGAAGAAGATGAAGTGTAGAAACAATTGAGTGAGAATCTCAACCATGGGTGAAATAATATCTCATATAACTCTTATAGAGACTTAACCATGGCTTAAAATAATGGTTGGGTTAATAAATATCTAGGGTGAAACAAAATTAGCGGACTAAGTCAATGGTTGTACAAGCTTCCACTAAGCTTCAAACCATGTGATTATTCCACCTAATTTTGTATTTACCTTAAATAATTAAACCCATAATTATCTTTAGCATGGTGTGAGTCTCATACACGCATGTAGCATGTAGCAACAAGCATGACACAATAATATATATCACATATATATTAAATGTTCACAAGTGAGAAAAAGAAATCCTTAAGTGAGCTAATATTAGTTAATTTCTGTTAATATATCAAATATATAATTATACATTAAATTATTAAATCAACACTTGATTTAATAATCCGGCTATATCACATATAACCGACTAATATTATTTGTATCAACTTATCGAATCAACACTTGATTCGATAACCCGGTTATATCACATATAACCGAACGATATCATATATCGCGAGATTAGAATACAGTATCATATACGCGTATTAATCTCGGTCCCGCACATATCACATATGTGCTCCTACTTCGTTTCGTCTGAGTCAGGAAACCTCTGTATAGGACTCTAAAGACTTGTCAATACGCCAGCAGTAGGTGATGATCATATCAGTCACCCACAAGCCGTCAGCGGTACTAGCTGGACGTAATGGCTACCCGGGTATTGAGCGATCAGAAGATCAACAAGTAAGCCTGCTCATACTCCTGTAAATCCATTAAGTAACACTACCATACAGTCCGGTCTCTTTGTCTGATATGTTGCATATCCAGCATGTGGGTGGTAAACGTCAGACCCCAATAGCCTGATAATTCATGCCGATGTGAGGCCCATAACGGTTTGAGAAACTACTGATAACACTTACCAGTAAATCTCAGCAATCCTGGCCAGAGATTTCCTGTTATGGCCAATCGAGCACAGCGCAACATCAACCCCCAATACCGAGAGAGACGAAATCCCCTCCTATCGCTCATTGTCTCCATGTGACTCGGGACTGTACCCAAAAACCACCGTTTTGCACGTTCTCTTGAACTTGGTGTTCTCCGCCGAATACGGGAGACGGGACCGTGTAGGTTCGTCTTGCCTGAATTTGGGGCAGATGCTATTTGGGTTTTATCCGTCCACCTCTCCGAAGATGCCAAGTTTATTTATGGCACTGTGTATCAGAAGTTTAGACGGATGCGGACGTTGTAGCAGACTTCGTCAGATTCCCCCTCATTTGAGGGGTTTTTGATTGTGGGGACACTCTTCCGTACAGGCGCAAGCCCCTGCAGTTAATTACGCTACCGCATCGCGGTAACCACTTTCTCCTTCTCCAGATGGTCACTTCGTGTCGTGTATGTTTGTTTTATTTTTTGTTGCCCGTGGATTGTATACGGAGACTAATTTATATTGTCGCCCGTAGGGCGTGGATAAGTCCAAATCCGTATTTTCTTAGATTTGGGTTTGGGTTGGGTTTAAGGATCGTTAATCTTATTTGAGATTAAGATCAACTTAAACGTTTGTTAAGGTTACGTTAGTCTAATTTTAGACTAAGATCAACTTAACGGGATCATTTAGATCTAACAAAAGAGCATTTGGGCCCTATTGTTTTAGTTTTGGGACTTTGCGGTCCAGTTTAAAGACGTCATAGTCTGTAAATTTTAAGGACATCATAGTCCTTGAGTTTAAGGACCCCACAGTCCATAAAGTATAAGGACATCATAGTCCATGAGTTTAAGGACCCCACAGTCCGTAAAGTTTAAGGACATCATAGTCCAGTTTAAAGACGTCATAGTCAATGGAATATATGGTTGTCGGGACCCGTCACCTCTCTGAAGACGTTGAGGGATTACAACGACAAATATCAGAGGAGTGAAGAGATGTACCCTTGAACCAATATTGGTTGGGAGATCTGTAGTCCAATTTGGGACTAAGATCAAAGATTTATGAGCATATGGGCTCAATTAATCTGAAGTAGGGTTCTGTGGCCACTTTGGGCTCGGCCCATTTAGTAAAAATGTTAACAATGCTGAGCATTGGTTTGGGTTCTGACAGCCTTTTTGTCTTTTATTGAGTGCTGAGCACTTATCGTAGCTCTGGGGCTTTATTGTTTAAAGAACAATTTATGTTCTCTTAGCGCACACGTGAGGAGCACGTGGTGCGCTTGGCGCTGAGCGCCAGTCAATGAGCGCATAGCGATTCTTGTGAAGTAGCGCACACGAGAGGAGCACGTGGCGCGCTTGGCGCTATGCGCCAGACAATGTGCGTAGAGCGCTTCTTGTGAAATTTGGAGCGCTAAGGCTCTGCAGTGCTGTGGGCTAGATTTAGAGCGATGTGCGCTAGATTTGGAGCGCTAAGGCTCTAGATTTGGAGCGCTAAGGCTCTTCTTTTAATTGGAGCGCTATGGCTCTTTTTAGGCAGTTCTGCGCTCTGATAATTAAATTCTCTCTTATAAGAGATTTTGTCTCATGCATCTAAGAACAAAGTTCTTATTTTATATGAGATGTTTCAATCTCTTATGTTTTTGGTGAAAGGCTTTGCCTTTGTGGATCTGTGATCGTAAGAGAATTGAATTATTCTTCCCTTTTTTTATAATGAGATGTTATGATCTCTTTTGTGAAAGACAATTTGGTAAAGATCTATGATCTAGCATAAGAACTAAGTTCTTTTTCTGATGAGATGTTTTGATCTCTTTGTTTTTACCTTGAAGAAAAGTTCTTCTTCTCAGAGCTTGCTCTTTTCTTTGAAATTTCTCAAAGCTTTTGGTGGGGGGGTTCCTCTCTATGAGACTTGAAGTGTTGGGTCCTTTATATAGTAGAGGTTGATTTGTTGCATCAGTTGAAAAGATCTTTTCTCTAATTGATTTGGGGATATTTCCCACCGTTGGATCTTTGATTCTAGGGTTTCTGTTTTTCAGAAGGCAATCTTCTTGTTTTTAACAAGATTGGGAAATCTTTTCCCATACAGAATTTATTCTATACTTTAGTGATTTTTAATCACCATTGGATCATTGATCCAACGGTGCCCTGATTTTCAGAGCACAATCTTTCCTATTTGGAAAGATTGTGAGGAATGTTTCCTTAACAGAATTTTATTCTGGTCAATTGATGATTTTTTAATCATGTTCGTTGGATCTTTGATCTGAGGGCCGAGAACATTTTGTTCTATCGCTAGCGCTCACGTGCTTTGCACGCGGTGCGCTGCTTAAAGTGCAGCGCTCTTAGCGCTAGCGCTTACGTACTTTACACGTGGTGCGCTGCTTAGAGTGCAGCGCTCCTAGCGCTAGCGCTCACGTGCTTTGCACGTGGTGCGCTGCTTAGAGTGCAGCGCTCCTAGCGCTAGCGCTCATGTGCTTTTGCACATGAGCGCTGCTTCAGAGTCTTTGACTCTCAGCACTGGCGCTGCTATGAAGCGCTGCTTCATTTCAAATTTCAAAATTTGAGTAGAGCTTTTCTCAGATTGGGGGAAACAAATGCCCCCACCGTTGCGCTCACGTGGCCTACACGTGAGTGCAGCGGTGGCAAAATCTCTGCCATTGGATCAACTCAGAAGTTGAAATGGCTCTCTAGGCCTATAAATAGGACCCTTGGCCCTTGAGATGACCTCTGTTCATCTCCTTCCTTGATTTTTTCTGAGAATTAATTCTCTTTTAGAGCATAGCTCTCTGTTTTAAGAACTCTCTTAGAGATAGAACTCTGTCAAATTTTTAGGTAAAAGATCAAATCTTTTGAAGAGATTATTTTATAATCTAGGGTTTCACCTATTAGCAGAGCTTTGCTCTCCTTAGATCATAGATCTAAAAATATATCTTTAGGGTTTTACACATTAACAGAGCTATGCTCGTCTCCAAGATATAATCTTTTTTTAGGGTGATTTTAACCCATGAACTGGAATATTGTTCATGAAGAATTTAAGGGTTTATTCACAGATCTTGAAGATCTTGGAGTTTTTACTCTGTAGAAGCTTTACTTTTTAGGGTTTCTTGATGGATTGTTTCATCTTCCTTCAGACCATTGCTCTTTAGAAATTTTGGGGGGAATTTTATTCCCCTCATGATGAATTATGACAGATGTCTGTCTGTTGCAGAGTACTGCTCTCAATGGGAGATTTACTCATTGGCCCGCGAGGCCCTCATTTAATGAGAATCCTTTGAGGATTTCCTCATTTAATGACAGTCTCATCAAATGATGAGATTGTTTTATTAATGTTGAGAATCATCTAGATTGTGTGGGCCCCTTTGGCCCCTTTTTACTGCATTGCAGTGTGGTACGGATTTAAAGTACCAAGTACCGAACTTGACTTGTAGTATTGACGACTAACTTTGTTCTCTTTCACACAGGTACCATGTCTTTCGATACTTCGTTTCCCTTTGTCCGTTCAGAAAGCGGGTTCCCTGCAGCGCCAGTAGACCGAGAAGTTTTCGCACTGATCAAGGATCATGACGCAGAGCGGAAGAATCTCCATTTATGGGGAACATGGTACAACCGAATCATCATGGGTCGGCGCAGCTTCTCTTGCGCAACACCTTCAGAGCCCATTTCGGCGATTCATTATGCTGACGTACCCCCGGTGAACTATGCCGTGGAGGTGGTTAATTGGACTGTTCCCTTCCGAACGGCGGCCTGCGACGTTAGGACGTCACGTGCCTGAGGTTCGGGGCAGATGCTATTTGGTTTTTATCCGTCCACCTCTTCGAAGATGCCAAGTTGATTTATGGCACCGTGTATCGAAGGTTTAGACGGATGCGGCCGATGTAGCAGACTTTGTCAGATTCCCCCTCGCTTGAGGGGTTTTTGATTGTGGGGACGCTCTTCCCTGCAGGCGCAAGCCCCTGCAGTTAATTACGCTACCGCTTTGCGGTAACAACTTTCTCCTTCTCCAGAATTTCACTTCGTGTCGTGTGTGTTTGTTTTGTTTGTGGCTGCCCGTGGATTGTATACGGAGACTGAGTAATGCCGTCGCCCGTAGGGCGTGGATTAGTCCAAATCCGTATTTACTTAGATTTGGGTTTGGTGTTTTTAGTTTAAGGATGCATTAGTCGCGTTGCGACTAAGATCAACTTAAACATTCGTCAAGGATACGTTAGTCTTGCTTTGGACTAAGATCAACCCGACGTGGTGATTCATTTAATTTATGGCCATCGGGACTCATCACCTCTCTAACATCGTTGAAGGATTACAACGATAGGTGTCAGAGGAGCTCAGAGATGTACCCTTGAACCAAAGCTGATTGAGGGTTTTATAGTCTATTTAAGTGCTTAAGGATACGTTAGCCGTATTTGGGGCTAAGATCAACTTAAACGGGATCGTTTAGATCCGGCAAAAGAGCAATTGGCTCTATTGTTCCAGTTTAGGGACGTAGTGGTCCCTTATTAGTTTAGGGACGTCTCGGTCCGATACCAGTTTAAGGACGTAGTGGTCCATTATTAGTTTAGGGACGTTTCGGTCCGATGCCAGTTTAGGGACGTAGTGGTCCATTATTAGTTTAAGGACATTTCGGTCCATCGCCAGTTTAGGGACGTGGTGGTCCGTCATTAGTTTAGGGACATTTCGGTCCGATGCCAGTTTAGGGACGTAGTGGTCCATCATTAGTTTAAGGACGTCTCGGTCCGATATTAGTTTAAGGACGTCTCGGTCCGATATTAGTTTAAGGACGTCTCGGTCCGATATTAGTTTAGGGACGTCTCGGTCCACGAGTTTAAGGACCCCGCAGTCCATATCGATGTGTGGTCGTTGGGACCCGTCACCTCTTTGACGTCGTTGAGGAATTACAACGACGGATGTCAAAGGAGTTCGAGATGTACCCTCGAACCGGATGTAGATTGATTTAGGAGAGCCATTTTGCTCAGTCAATTTAATTTAAGAACTTATGGCCAAAATTGGGCTAAGTCCAGTTGAAATGTTCAACATTTTATTTGCTTTTGCATTACATTTCTTTTCTTTTCTTTTTTTTATTTGGGCCTTGCCCAGAAAGGATGCAGAGTATCAATTTGTTTTGGGCTCTACCCTTTTAGGAATGATGCAAGGTATCAATTTTATTTAGGCTCTGCCCTTATATAAAGGATGCAAAGCATCAATTTATTTGGGCTCTGCCCATTTATTGCCTTGCAATTTATTTTGGCCTGTCAGGTCATTTTGATTTGGGCCTGGCCCTTCAAATAGTGCAAAGCACCAAGAATCTTTTGGATTCAAGAAAATGAGTGCAGAGCACTTTTTAATGATCTAAATTTAGATCAAAGAAGAGAAAAGAAAATCTTTTCTTTCTTTCTGTCTCAGAGAACCAGAGGTTCATAGCAAGTGCAAGGCACTATTTTTATTTATTTATTTATCTGAGAACCAGAGGTTCATAGCAAGTGCAAGGCACTATCTGTTGTGCGCACGTGCGTTGCACGTGGTGCCGCATGGCGGGCATACGTGCGTTGCACGTGGCGCACATGCGCATTATGAGGAGAAGCAAAGCTTCTATATATGGAGAACAAGCTCCTTTTAATATTATTAAATATTCTCATGTGGTGCGCACGTGCGTTGCACGTAGTGCCGCATGGCAGGCACACGTGCGTTGCACGTAGCACACATGGCGCTTGCGCATATGCGCATTATGGAGGAGCATGCTCCTATCTTGGAGAACTAAGCTCCTTTGAGTATTGAATCCTTTGAGGATTTTTACTCCACCCTTTCTAAGAGGTATCCCCTCTTATTTATATGGGAGCGGTAGAGAAGCCAGCTCTCCTTTTCCCGATGTGGGACTAAAAAATGCATTCTCCATGTAGTAGAGCATTACTTTAGATTACACGTGTATAACACATTTGCTCATAACTTTTGATCTCGGATGAATTATGAGGCCCATAATATATCAAATCGAAGGTCTTTTCGAGATGCTTTCAATATCATCAGAATTTAGCTGTTTTTCGTTCCGGAGTTTGTCAAAATACAGCTCGGAAAATACTGGTTCGCATCTTCTTCCTTAAATCACATGTGCATAGACATTTGCTCATAACTTTTGATCCCGGATGAATTATGAGGCCCATAATATATCAAATCGAAGGTTTTATCGAGAAGCTTTCGATACAAATAGAATTTATCCATTTCTCATTCGGGAGTTTGTCAAAAAACAGCCCGGAAGATACTGGTTCGTATTTCCTTAAGCGTATCGCTGCCATTTGATACCTTGGACTCTTTTGCGCAGAAATTTTTGGTGGGAACAAATGCCCCCCACTACTTTGCCCACGTAAGTATGTACGTGGGTGAAGTAGTGCAGAGTTATGCAGAGTTATGCATGGCGTATGGCCAGTTTTGGGTTGATGTATCACTTTCAGAATCTTGATCTGAGAAGATAACGAGCGGACACAAGCGTCGTCATTTATCTTTGACTCAAATCTCAACTCTTAAGGGATATAGTTCCAACCCTTAACTCCATGAGCCGCATCCTTCTATTTCTTTTTTTGTCTCACTCTGGCGTGGAGTAGTTCATACGCTTATGAGTAAGTTCTCCATTTCAGTGGCATGTAGCTTTGGCAAGTGTGGCCCATAGATGGTCGGCCCATCTTGACTTCTTTGCAGGGCAGTGATGGCTTAGGTGACAGGGGTAGGATCTGCCACCTAAGGCTTTTCAACTTTACGAGCCGTGAGGGTCTCATAAAGACTTTTCTCCCTACGAGTCGTGAGGATCTCGTAGGTGTATTTTCTCCTTGGGAATCGTGAGGATTCTTAAGTGTGTTTTCTCTTATAAATCGTAAGGATCCTATAAGAGAGTTTTCCCTCTTACGAGTCGAGAGGACCCGTAATCGGTTGTTTCCCTCCTTATCGAGATTCGACTTTGGAGAGTGTGACCCGTGGATAGTATGCAAGAGACCGTTTTGGGCCGACTTGCAGGGTCCCAGTGCTTAGGAAACAGGTTTTTTAATCCCTACTGCCTAAGGCTTTATCTCACGAGTCGAGACGCATCGAGAAAATCTCGCAAAGACATCAATTTCCTCACGAGTCGAAACGGATCGAGCAGATCTCGCAAGAACATCTTAACGTCGCATTTAACCTCTGCTCTTTACGACAGAAGCCCGTTAAGGTTGGTGGTACTTAGGGTTTTGGCCATCGTACCGTCGCATAAGCTGATATAGTCCTCGATAGGCAATCGTGCTGTTCGAGTAGCCCCGCGACTGCCGTGTCTCTGATCCCTTCGGGGGCTGGACAAGACGTCTTCAAGCAATCCTCCTTGGCAGTTTGACCGTCAGAAGAGCAAGCGCTAGGAATTTGCCCTGCCGCTTTTTACTTGAGGTTAGGCTCATTTTGGAGAGCCCCGATGAGTCATAACCACTCCGCGCTGGTGTGGGGATGATCTCCGATAGTCTTTCGGGCTTTATATGAGTTGCCGTTAAGACCCTGAAGCTAGGAATTTGGCCTTTGCTTCGTTTGCTGGCATTGCGTCTGCTGTATCGAGACGGATGTTGCGGTGGGAACTAGGGATTTTGCCGTGGCTCCGTTTGTTTGATGACGTTACGTCTGCTGTGTCGAGACGAACGTTGGGGTGACATCTCGTCTGCTGTATCGAGACGGACGTCGAAGTGGTGACCACTCCACACTGGTGCGAGATGATCTCCGATTTTCTTTCCGGCTTTATATGACTTGCCGTTAAGACCCTGAAGCTAGGAATTTAGCCTTCGCTTCGTTTGCTGGCATTGCGTCCTCTGTATCGAGACGAATGTCGTGGTTGTCTATAGGTTACTGGTGAACCGCCGAGGTTTGGAACTAGGGATTTTGCCGTGGCTCCGTTTGTTTGATGACGTTACGTCTGCTGTGTCGAGACGAACGTTGGGGTGACATCTCGTCTGCTGTATCGAGACGGACGTCGAAGTGGTGACCACTCCACACTGGTGCGAGATGATCTCCGATTGTCTTTTCGGTTTTATATGACTTGCCGTTAAGACCCTGAAGCTAAGAATTTAGCCTTCGCTTCGTTTGCTGGCATTGCGTCCTCTGTATCGAGGCGAATGTCACGGTGGGAACTAGGGATTTTGCCGTGGCTCCGTTTGTTTGATGACGTTACGTCTGCTGTGTCGAGACGAATGTTGGGGTGACATCTCATCTGCTGTATCGAGACGGACGTCGAAGTGGTGACCACTCCACACTGGTGCGAGATGATCTCCGATTGTCTTTCCGGTTTTATATGACTTGCCGTTAAGACCCTGAAGCTAGGGATTTAGCCTTCGCTTCGTTTGCTTTGGTGTGTCTGAATCCCTGCTGGAGGAAGAACGCTGAGGTTGACATTTCGTCTACTGTATCGAGACGAACGTCATGGAGGTGACCACTTCATGTGAGATGGTCTCCGATTGTCTTTCCGGTTTTATGTGAGTTACCGTTAAGACGTCGAAGTTAGGAATGTGGCCTTCGCTTCGTTTGCTTTGGTGTGTCCAAATCTTGTTGGAGGAAGAACGCCGGGGTTGATATATCGTCTACTGTATCGAGACGAACGTCAAGGAGGTGACCACTTTCTGTGAGATGGTCTCCGATTGTCTTTCCGGTTTTATGTGAGTTACCGTAAAGACGTTGAAGCTAGGAATGTGGCCTTCGCTTCGTTTGCTTACACTACGTCTGGTATATTGAGACGAATGCTGAGGTGGAGCTGGGATTTTGCCATCACTCCGCTTTGTTTCGACCATGGGGTCTTTTGTTAACTTTGCATGTACACCCCGCTGGGCTGCGAAGGAACGCCGTTGTTGACATTGCGTCTGTTGTAACGAGACGAATGCTAAGGTGGAGTTGGGATTTTGCCGTTACTCCGCTTTGTTTTGACCGTGAGGTCTTTTGTTGACGTTGCATCTGCCTCCAGCTGGACTGCGGAGGAACGCTGTTGTTGACATTGCGTCTACTGTATCGAGACGAATGCTGAGGTGAAGCTGGGATTCTGCCATCGCTCTGCTTGATGGTGTAACATCTGTGTCCTGTTGGAATGAGGAGGCACACCGTTGTTGGTCTCCAGGCTTTAGACGTGGCCATTGAGATTTGGAACTAGGGACTTTGTCATGGTTCCGTTTGTTGCGATTCTGAGGTCAGTTGTTGACGCCATGTCTGCATCTAGTTGAAGTGAGGAGAAACGCCGTTGGTGATCTTTAAGTTGTCGATATTGACGTCGAGACCCTGAAGTTAGGGACCTTCCTTTGCTTCATTTGTTGACATCGTGTCTGTAATATTGCGACAAATGTCGAGATGGTCTCTAGGTTATCTATGAACCGTCGAGATTTGGCTTCGCTTTCTGGTGGAGCCTGTTGGGAAGGTATTGTTCCCTTTTTATCTGTGCCCCTGGATTATATACAGGGATCGATGTGATTTCACCTGTAGGGCAAAAGTTTCATTCTTTCATTTTTTTTTATTCTTTCCGCGATGCTCTATCATTTCAGCTTTTATATCGCGAAGGTCGCGATTGCCCAATCATTTCGGCTATTTTTCGCGGTGCCCAATCATTTCGGCTGTTTATTTTATTTTTACTCGCTACTTTTTATTGCGAGTTGCCCAATAATTTCGGCTGTTTATTTTATTTTTACTCGCTGTTTTTTATTGCGAGTTGCCCAATCATTTCGGCTATTTCATATGCATTTTTTTTTTGGCTCGCTGATTTTTTTCTTTCTCGCGAGTAGGGGATTTGGGATCCGATACCAATCTTGGCATCAGCATCGCTGCGACTGGAATATTGCCAGGAGCGAATCATCATTTGCCATGAAAGGACTTGGAATTTGATACCGGTTTAGGCATCAGCATCGCTACAACTGGGATATTGCCAGGAGCGAATCATCATCTGCCTCCGTCGATGTTGAACAAAGGTGGCTTAGCGAACAGGGTTAAGATCCCGTCGACTGAGGCTTTTGACTTCATGAGCCGTAAGGGTCTCACAAAGGTATTTCTCCCTACAAGTCGTGAGGATCTTGTAGGTGTGTTTTCTCCTTGGGAATCGTGAGGATTCCTAAGTGCATGTTCTCTTGTAAGTCGTAAGGATCTTACAAAAGGGTTTTCTCCTTATAAGTCGAGAGAACTTACAAGTGTTGTTTGCTGTACAAGCATATCCCTAGTCACGGATGGGACTTTGTTAGGGAAATATTTATTCATGCCCGTGGATTGTATACAAGGGTCAATATTGGACTACTTGTAGGGCAATGTCGAAAGTTGTGGGGGTTGCTTAAGCACAGGTTTAGGCCTCTGTAACTTAAGACTTTCAAATCTTACGGGCCGTGGGGGTCCCATAAGAGAGTTCTCCTTACGAGTCGTGAGGATCTCGCAAGTGTATTTTCTCCTTAGGAATCGTGGGGATCCCCAAGTGTGTTGCTCCTTTGTGAGTCGTAAGGATCTCACGCAGGTGGTTTCTCCTTACAGGGTCGAGAGGATTCTATAAGTGTTTCTTTAACGAGGTTGCGCCCTTTCGGGTTTTCACAAACACTCGCCGGTAGCCCTGCTGTTTTTACTCACGGAGCCCTTTCGGGTTTTCATCCGTGCCCTTTTTGCTTATGGACATACCTTTATTTTTTCTTCTTTTTTTTTACGAGGTCGCGCCCTTTCGGGTTTTCACGAACACTCGCCGGTAGCCCTGCTGTTTTTACTCACGGAGCCCTTTCGGGTTTTCATCCGTGCCCATTTTGCTTGTGGACGTACCGTTTTTTTATCTTTTATTTTATTCTTTTTTTTTAACGAGGTCGTGCCCTTTCGGGTTTTCACGAACACTCGTCGGTAGCCCTGCTGTTTTTACTTACGGAGCCCTTTCGGGTTTTCATCCGTGCCCATTTTGCTTGTGGACGTACCCTTTTTTTTTTATTAACACGTCAGCCTGAAGATGCTGCGGGTTGGGAATAGTTTAACGACGTTTCGGTCATTTGCAAGTTTTAGGACATTGCGGTCCGTCGTTAGTTTAAGGACATCTCGGTCCGTTGTTAGTTTAAGGACGTTTCGGTCCGTTATCCAGTTTTAGGACGTAGTGGTCCGTTAGGCTTTCTCTATGAATGAGCATGATGCCCCCGGCGTGTCCATATTTTTCGGAGCATGCGGTTGTGGCGGGTTCACCTTCCAAATTTCGGACAACGCGAACTTGCCCTGTTGGTATTGGTCTTCAACCCAGTTCTTGAAGACGTAGCAATCCTCGATCAGATGACCTACCGTTTGGTGGTAAGGGCAATAATTAGGATTATTAATATCGCCTGGCCGCAATGGACGTTTTGGATTCGGCAGATTGATGAGTCTGTCGCACACTGCCAGCTCGAACAGTCCCCTTGTTTTATCTTGCGGAAACGAGTAAGGACGTTTCAACTTTTCCTGGAGGGATTGCCGCTTGTTGCTTTGGCAAGCAACCGGTCTAGGGTTACCTGATTGTTGGTGAGTGCTGGCGACGAGGGCCGTTTTTCTTTTTCCTTTATCCTTTTTGTTCGATCCTTTGTTTACGGGGCCGAGATTTTTTCCGAGTAGCATGCGATTGCACGGCTGAACGTTCTCGCAGATTCTCAATTCCTTTATTTTTGAAATAGATTCCCCGATGGAAGAGTTGGGGGTAGCTTCTTCGTCAGAGTCGCTTCCAAAGGTGATAATTTGTGATCCCTTGAAGTCGGCTATATGACAGTCGGCGGTGGCTCTTTTGCACTCATATATCGCATTTTTCCGATGTCCACAAGCTTCACACTTTATCCTATCGAAGTGTTGCTTTTGAGCGACATACCCTTGCCACCAACAGTTAAAGGACTCGCAGTCTTCGGTAGGATGTATGATCTTCTGATGATATAAACAGAAGTTAGGGTGCATCTCTACCTCAGAGAAAGGATTTTCTTCGGAGGGCGGTAGCTTCATTCCTACTGATAGAGCTTTGGCGAACCGTTTCCTCGTCTTGAATTTATTTTTACCCGCAGTGTATGGCTTTTGATTTGACGGGAATACCTTGGTTCTTTCCAGTATGGCCATTTCATGCTCTTGATTGGCTTTTGCTTTCAAACGAATTTCATTTAGGAAGGCATCGATCAACTTGTCTGACGGCCGCGAAATTTCTGTTTCAGGGTCCGCCGTTGATTTCTCAGCGCAAGGATCCTCCTCCTCATCCGTCAGTGAATGAGAAATCGCATGACAAGTCGCTACGTAGTCTTCGGATTCATCCGATAAGTTTTCTCCATTGTTTTCATCCTCGACGAAAGAACAAGTTGCCCCAGGCGTGTCCGTCTTCTTTGGAGAGTGCGGCTGTGGGGGGTTTACCTTCCAGCTTTCAGACAGCGTGAACTTGCCTTGCAGGTATTGATCCTCAATCCATCCCTTAAAGACGAAACAATCCTCAATCGGGTGACTTACCGTTTGGTGGTAAGGGCAATAATTGGGATTATTAAGATCGCCTGGCTGCGACAGACGCTTTGGACTTGGCAGATTGATGAGTCTGTTACGCACTGCCAGCTCAAACAGTCTTCTCGTTTTATTCTGAGGAAACGAGTAAGGACGTCCTAGCCTCTCTTCGAGGGATGGGCGTGGACGCACGTTGTTTTGGCGAGCGACCGGCTTTGAGTTGCTCGGCTGTTGCTGAGCGTTGGCGACGATGATCGCTTTTCCTTTCTCATTTCGGGGATCGGGTCTTGGAGGAGACGGTCTATGGCCCATCTGGTCCATTTGGGCTAATTTGTCGATCAAGGCCTGGAAGGTGGTCGGCCTGAAGAACATCATGAATTGCGAGATGGTCGCCTGCGGATCGAGAGTGCCCACAAACATGCCTACCGCAGGAGCCTCTTCTATGCGTTGTTCGCATTTCGACCATAGGTTCCGCCATCGTGTTGCGTATTGGACACATGTTTCGCCTGACCTTATCCTGGCATTTATCAGTGCTATAATCGGGGTGCGTTCACTAGCACTTGCGAATCTTTGTGTAAACAGCAGTTCCATCTCTGCAAATGTTTTGACAGAGTCGTTAGGTAGCTCCGAATACCATTCAAAGGCTGTTTCTGCTAAGCTGCCGACGAATTGACGTAGCAACAATTTGTCACCGCCTCCAGTATTGCCGCATAAGGCCCTGAATTGAGCGACATGCTGATGTGGATTCCCTGTCCCTTTATATACGTGGAAATTAGGGATCGTATATCCTGGCGGGTAATTGATATGGTCATACCAGCTCGGATACGGTCGTCCGGTTCTAACAATTTGCCCAGCCGCTTCATTCGCCTGATGAACCCGGATCTGCTGAGCTATATATTCGTCTAAGTCAACTTTGGAGATTGCCTCCTCCTTGGCTGTTGATAGAGCCGGCGGAGGATTTGACGTTTCTCCCCTGTCGTCTTCAAGGACGATCGGAGGATCTTCGGCAGGAGGGTCCGGCTGTAACATCATCCCTACCATATCTTGGAAGAGGAGCGCCATTTGTTTTATGTTAGCCGCTTGCTCTGCAGCTTCTTTGTCCCTCTTTTCGAGGACTCTGCGTAAAAAGTCAGCGTCGGTTTCTTGTTCTTGACGCTCATCCGAAGACGTTTCAGAGCTTTCTTTTGGCTCAGTGAGTGCAGCCATTGTAGTCATCATTTCCTGAAGCTTTTGTTGTTGCTCCTGGGCTTTCGTCACGGATCGGGTGAGCGGTCGGTGGCCCGTAGAAGTGCGGCTTTCCTCTTTCCCGGAAGCCATATAAACTGTGTGCACTACCATGCCCCCGGACTTAGGGCGTTTATGTTCGGTGTCTTTGCGATTTGCCGAAGACACAGGGGCTTCTTACGGCCTCCTTTTTTGAGTGATTGGAGTTAAGGGAGCCGTTGTAGTGGGCACCCAAGTAGCTTTTGCTTTTTGTGCTTTGACAGAGTAATCCTTCCCCTGCCGAACCTTCATCTTTTTCTGTCGTCGGAGGCAGTCTTGATCGATCACCGACTCTTGAACTTGTCGCCAGACTTTGTAAATTTTAGAGGACAGCCGTTGAAGGGGCTGCTCTAGCTTCTTCTCTGGAATATTCTTCACAGATGAATGAGTTCGCTTTAGCACCGCAGTAGGAGAGTTTCTGCGCACCGAGTTCAGCAACTCAAAGCTGTTCTTGGTTGGAACAGCAGTATCGATCTCCACCATTAGAGTTGGAGGAGTAAGTCCAGAGGGGGAGTTGCCCCCAGCCTTCTTCACTCGGCGCCAGTAGCGACGTCGGGCATGTCGTGCTGATGGAGTTGTTTCAGCTATAGGGGTGACCTCCTCATAATATATCGGTACCAGCTTTTTAAAGATCGACGTCCGTTGAGCGGGGACGGCCAACTTGTCAGAAGCGGACTTCTGAACATGGGAAGCAACCTTGGTGATTTTGCCAGGAACGGGAGTTGGGATGGCTATCCGTTTCGGGATAACGCCTTCTGGTATGGCAGGCTTCTTCATGGGCCCGATGGAGCTCTGGCCTAATCCATTAAAACCTGAAGCAGTGGAGTTGGATGACTCGTTGAGAGGGGTCGCGGCAGTGGCAAGTCGGTCGAAGACCAACTTCTTTGGAGCTTCTTGCGATGTTATTGGGGCATTGAAGCTTATCAATGGGAGCATAGTCCCGAAGAACAATCCAGTGGTGGCCTGAGTTACTTTCTCCACTGGCATCTTGAAAAGGGAGGCCGCTTGGGGCCCATAAGTCACTCCTCCGGACGGGATGGAGCGAGAGATGCAGTTGCAGGTAGTGCAGTCTGAAGCCATTGATCTTCTGTTTCCTGCACGAAGCAAGATACCAAATCTTAGTACCTCGAATCCACAGGCAACCACAGCAAATCGCGATTCATTCGCGAACACGACACACGAAGTGTGGAGTGGAAAGAGGAAAAGGTCCCACCGGGCGTGCCAGAATCTGTTCCCCTCCGAACGGCGGCCTGCGACGTTAGGACGTCACGTGCCTGAGGTTCGGGGCAGATGCTATTTGGTTTTTATCCGTCCACCTCTTCGAAGATGCCAAGTTGATTTATGGCACCGTGTATCGAAGGTTTAGACGGATGCGGCCGATGTAGCAGACTTTGTCAGATTCCCCCTCGCTTGAGGGGTTTTTGATTGTGGGGACGCTCTTCCCTGCAGGCGCAAGCCCCTGCAGTTAATTACGCTACCGCTTTGCGGTAACAACTTTCTCCTTCTCCAGATTTTCACTTCGTGTCGTGTGTGTTTGTTTTGTTTGTGGCTGCCCGTGGATTGTATACGGAGACTGAGTAATGCCGTCGCCCGTAGGGCGTGGATTAGTCCAAATCCGTATTTACTTAGATTTGGGTTTGGTGTTTTTAGTTTAAGGATGCATTAGTCGCGTTGCGACTAAGATCAACTTAAACATTCGTCAAGGATACGTTAGTCTTGCTTTGGACTAAGATCAACCTGACGTGGTGATTCATTTAATTTATGGCCATCGGGACTCATCACCTCTCTAACATCGTTGAAGGATTACAACGATAGGTGTCAGAGGAGCTCAGAGATGTACCCTTGAACCAAAGCTGATTGAGGGTTTTATAGTCCATTTAAGTGCTTAAGGATACGTTAGCCGTATTTGGGGCTAAGATCAACTTAAACGGGATCGTTTAGATCCGGCAAAAGAGCAATTGGCTCTATTGTTCCAGTTTAGGGACGTAGTGGTCCCTTATTAGTTTAGGGACGTCTCGGTCCGATACCAGTTTAAGGACGTAGTGGTCCATTATTAGTTTAGGGAAGTTTCGGTCCGATGCCAGTTTAGGGACGTAGTTGTCCATTATTAGTTTAAGGACATTTCGGTCCATCGCCAGTTTAGGGACGTGGTGGTCCGTCATTAGTTTAGGGACATTTCGGTCCGATGCCAGTTTAGGGACGTAGTGGTCCATCATTAGTTTAAGGACGTCTCGGTCCGATATTAGTTTAAGGACGTCTCGGTCCGATATTAGTTTAAGGACGTCTCGGTCCGATATTAGTTTAGGGACATCTCGGTCCACGAGTTTAAGGACCCCGCAGTCCATATCGATGTGTGGTCGTTGGGACCCGTCACCTCTTTGACGTCGTTGAGGAATTACAACGACGGATGTCAAAGGAGTTCGAGATGTACCCTCGAACCGGATGTAGATTGATTTAGGAGAGCCATTTTGCTCAGTCAATTTAATTTAAGAACTTATGGCCAAAATTGGGCTAAGTCCAGTTGAAATGTTCAACATTTTATTTGCTTTTGCATTGCATTTCTTTTTTTTTTTATTTTTTATTTGGGCCTTGCCCAGAAAGGATGCAGAGTATCAATTTGTTTTGGGCTCTACCCTTTTAGGAATGATGCAAGGTATCAATTTTATTTAGGCTCTGCCCTTATATAAAGGATGCAAAGCATCAATTTATTTGGGCTCTGCCCATTTATTGCCTTGCAATTTATTTTGCGCTGTCAGGTCATTTTGATTTGGGCCTGGCCCTTCAAATAGTGCAAAGCACCAAGAATCTTTTGGATTCAAGAAAATGAGTGCAGAGCACTTTTTAATGATCTAAATTTAGATCAAAGAAGAGAAAAGAAAATCTTTTCTTTCTTTCTGTCTCAGAGAACCAGAGGTTCATAGCAAGTGCAAGGCACTATTTTTATTTATTTATTTATCTGAGAACCAGAGCTTCATAGCAAGTGCAAGGCACTATCTGTTGTGCGCACGTGCGTTGCACGTGGTGCCGCATGGCGGGCATACGTGCGTTGCACGTGGCGCACATGCGCATTATGAGGAGAAGCAAAGCTTCTATATATGGAGAACAAGCTCCTTTTAATATTATTAAATATTCTCATGTGGTGCGCACGTGCGTTGCACGTAGTGCCGCATGGCAGGCACACGTGCGTTGCACGTAGCACACATGGCGCTTGCGCATATGCGCATTATGGAGGAGCATGCTCCTATCTTGGAGAACTAAGCTCCTTTGAGTATTGAATCCTTTGAGGATTTTTACTCCACCCTTTCTAAGAGGTATCCCCTCTTATTTATATGGGAGTGGTAGAGAAGCCAGCTCTCCTTTTCCCGATGTGGGACTAAAAAATGCATTCTCCATGTAGTAGAGCATTACTTTAGATTACACGTGTATAACACATTTGCTCATAACTTTTGATCTCGGATGAATTATGAGGCCCATAATATATCAAATCGAAGGTCTTTTCGAGATGCTTTCAATATCATCAGAATTTAGCTGTTTTTCGTTCCGGAGTTTGTCAAAATACAGCTCGGAAAATACTGGTTCGCATCTTCTTCCTTAAATCACATGTACATAGACATTTGCTCATAACTTTTGATCCCGGATGAATTATGAGGCCCATAATATATCAAATCGAAGGTTTTATCGAGACTCTTTCGATACAAATAGAATTTATCTATTTCTCATTCGGGAGTTTGTCAAAAAACAGCCCGGAAGATACTGGTTCGTATTTCCTTAAGCGTATCGCTGCCATTTGATACCTTGGACTCTTTTGCGCAGAAATTTTTGGTGGGAACATGGACTTCAGAGGGTTGCCTTCAGCCCTCTATGGCTACAATACCTGTACAACCAATGATGGCTTTGGACATTCTAGGGCGGTGTATATGCCAGGGTGAGTTGCGCCCTTAGGGACAGCCATACAACATAGGCTTGACTCCCCGTCACTCAGCTGGATATCTGCAGTGGGCCCGATACATCTTATCGGCAAAGAAGTCAGAGCTGCCGAGGCTCGGGTTGTACCCCGCGATCTATGCTTCTCTGTTCCAGTATTCTATACCTCCGGCATGGTGGGTCAAAGCCTTTTTGGAACAATGAAATGTTCCAACTCACACCTTCCTTATGCTAGATCGGGAAGTTTCCATCTCTTTGGAGGATTTTGTGGATATCTCCGGCTTGCCTGTCAGAGGGGAGCATTATGAGAAGATCTTGCCCCCTGACGAGTATATTTTCGCTACCCGACTGGTGATGACGGGTCTAACCCCAGAAAATGCCATTCAGCACCGATTCCCCAGCTTGATCAAGATGCTAAACATTTACGAGGGCCTATTTCTTGAATCTGGAAGCCATGGGGTTAGCTTTGCGGACTTCATCGCCCGTTTTCTCCACCCAGAAGCTTTATCGCAACAAGGTGAATGGTTTGCCAAACTTGATGATCCTTTCGGTTTTGGCTTGGATAGCCGGTTGATAACGGAAGCCGATCAAAAGAGTTTCTTCCTTCCAAACGTCGCGGTCGTCCCCTTTTCAGAAATCGCCGCTCAGGACATGGATGAAGAAGTGTTCTTTCTAGAGTTCCTCGGTTTGTGGTTAAGCTGGTTCGAGCTTCCCATGCACCCTCGCTACATGAGTCCGTCTGTCTTCTACCCAGCTCATCGGATGGTTGAAGGGAGACAGGTTGCTATTGGGATTGCCGGGCTGGCTCATTTGTATCACGGCCTTAGCTTGGCAGCTGACACTACTCAACCGGGGGTGCAGCCCGTGAACTTCCCGATGCATTATTTTACTTCAATGCACGAGCTGCATGTGCTCGATTCTTTTGGAATGTACAAGTGGCCCCATTTCTATGAAACTTGGAATTTTCCACGGATCATGCGGCTGGTCGATGCTTCCACTGTGCAGCCAAGTCAGCGAGAGGCTCGGGGTGTGATTCTTCGCCCGCGTACAGTCGGGGACGGCATGACCTTTGTTGATAAGGTCATGACCATCGGTAAGGAATCCGCTAAGACGGTGCAGCCGCTGCGGGACACATTTAAGGACGGAGCTTCTACCTTGAAAGCTCAGGAGATTCTCCATTTGTACTCGATCAGGCCGGGAAACTTTGTGTTCAGGCATAATGACTCGGCTTTGTTCATGAGATATAACCCCCACCGTTTTGCCCATCAATCAAGTTATAATCAGGGCGTCCTGCTCGAGGCATTCTTGGCAGAACCGGTTAATACTGAAGAGGGCATCCGGAGCGCTTTGCACCACTTCATGCGCTTAAACACAGGGTCCAATTTCTTCATCAGTGAGCCGAGTTGTGTTCCGAAAGCCCTGAACGTATACGTGGCGTGGTATCAACACGCGATGGGTGCTGTTATCAAGGAGGAGAAGCAACTGTTGCTTGATCGCAAAGGTGCAGCCCCGGCTGGTAATCCGACCATTCCCCTGAAGCAGCGGACCATCGTTCATCCTCCCTTGAGAGAGGTTTCTGCGATTGTGGTCCCGCATGCTATATCTGAGTTTCCCCTTCCTCGTGCTCCCGTGAAAGCGGTGGCTATGGCGTCTCCCGAGTCTGGCGTGGGTTCGGAGATCGGGACTCGTCGACCAAAGGTGCCCACAAAGCGTAAGCTTGTGCTAGCGGCTACCGGCACTCGCTCGCAGAAGAGAAAGAAGTCAATACTCTCTGCAGACATTGTATTCGGCCAGGAGCCTCATGCTCCTTACAGCGAGGGCATAAGTGAATACGAGACCAACGAAGGCTTATTCATGCCGCCGGATGATACTGATCTAGAGGCTGCTATTGCAGCTTCCGAGCGATTAGCTAGCCACAAAGCAGGACTGGTCACCCATGCACAGTCAGGTAGACTTCAGTTGTATCTTTTCGCTGTTACGTTTTTATTATCATGCTTTGACTGACACTTCTTCTTCAACAGGCATCTCCACTGAAGAAGCTCTCGCGGCTTCTCTCAAGACTTTTGAAGAGGAGGAAAGGCTTCGTGCTTCCTTAGGCATTGGTACATTTCGGCTCACTGTGCCTTCATTTCTGTTTTTATGGGTAAACTAACTCTTCTTTTCCATCTTATTGCAGGGACTACCTTGACTCAGGTTATCCTAAGTGCAGTGCCGATCGCGAGTGGTGACACGGCGACTCTCCCAAGGCCGGCTGCCGAAGTCCCAGCTCCCCCAGTATTGCCGAAAGAAGCTTCGCTCAGACAGCCGATGACGAACGCCGTAGAGGTTCCAGAGGCAGAACTTAGTTCGGACGATGGCATCTCCTTGACGGAGGTCTTGAGGAAGTCAGCTCTCGTGGCTCAGGCTGAAAGGAAGCGCAAGAGGCGTGCAACGAAAGAACGTGATGCCGCCTTGGCTATAGGTGCAGGCTCGAGCACTATTCCATCCGTCACTATTTCCTCCGAAGATGCTCCAGCTGCCCTGTCTACCATTCATAGACAGGTTTTGCGCGTGGCTCTGGAGGCAATCGAAAAGCCGCCTCAAGGTAACATAATACTGGGTCTTTTTATTAGAATTTGATCTTCAAATTCTCATATATCGTATCCTGCAGGGCTAAGTCTTGGCGACGAGGCAGCAGGTGAAATGACGGCAACCACCGATCCTGAAGTGGCCACTCTTTCTCAGGAATCTGGGACTGCCCCAATTGCTACTCTTTCCCCTTGCGATTCCCTACCATCGCCCAGCATTTCGAGTGTCACGATGGCTCTCATAAAATCGGGGGATGAAGCCACCGGTGCCGAAACCATCCCCCCAAATGAGACCGAAGAAGTCGCGACGCTTGGTGATGCTTCCATCGCAGTTTTGGCTGATGACCAGTTTGGTAGGTCTCAGATCGCTGCATTCTTTTCGTTTTGCAATCCCTTTGGGTCTCTTCTGATGACATTTTTTTTATTTAGAATGTAGGTGTGGTGAGCGCAGAGGTTGTACCATCTAAAGAAGTATCACCAGCTGCCGCTCTGACGGTCGTTGTCCCTTCATCTCCTCTTATATCCTCTAAAATATTGGAAGGTATGGGTTTGCGATTAATTTAGATCGGAGACAGCATCTTTCGTGTACTGACCATGTATCGTCGTAATCTTGCAGGAGTTCTCTTTGATCATCTGTATCATGTTTTGAACCCGCACTTCTCCTTCCATTCGGAAATCGCTTTGTCTACTGATGCCAGTGAGTATCTTCTCTAACCGACGTCTTTTCTTTTCTTTAATGGGTGACCCTACCGTTGTTAACTTTAAGTTGATTACAGCACTAACAATTGAAGGAGGGGACAAGAGAATCGTCGCGCCACCAGTACTCCCAGCTCTACCACCTGCCGTAGCCGGTATAGTAGCCTTCATCGCTCTTGCATCTTCTTTATTTCTTAAGGCAATATCTGACTATGATTTGTTTTTCAGCAATCGCACCGACTCCAGCTCCCTTCGAGTCTTAGATTCCTATGCCGGCAGGGCCTTTTGCTAAACGTCCTTCTTCTACGGGTGCTGCGAATAGCCTGCGGATGTTAAGAGAGTTCATTGAGGACCTTAACGCCGAGGCCTTTACATCTGCTGCAGATTTTGCCGCTGAAGTTTATCTCATGTTGGCAATGCTCGTGAACTTCCATAGCGAGGGCGTCATTGAATCTTGGGTTAACTATTGTAGGAAGATTGAGGCCTGTCTGTATGGGATTGAGCTCAGGCGTCCTGCTCTGGAGGTGTTGGTTTCGAACTCCCAGCGAGCTGCATGGGTTGAGCAGAGCGTTCCGTCCCTTTGCCATTTCGAACAAGAGGCAGCCCTTAAGCGAAAGGAACGTGAGGCGACTTCCGCTGAATCTTTCCAACTGCGCGCCGAGGTCGCAGCGAATGCTGCACAGCTGAACTCTATCTTTGAAAACCTTAAACGATGTATTTCTGACGGGCTGGTGCTGAGGAAAAAGTTAGATCTTACTGAGCAGGTTGCGCAGAGTCAGGAGGCTGCCCAGCAGGAGATTGATGAGAAACTTTCATCCTATCTGCAGCAACGGGCCCAAGTCGAAGCAGTGCTGGCCGCGCGGCTGATCGTGAAAAGGAGTTGAGAGGAGTGCGCGAGCAATTGACTGATTTATTGAAAACGCCTCCTTCTCATTTGTAATTTTTGGAATAACATGTATCCAATTTTTATTCTTTTATACGATTCATCTTGTACTCCATTGAATTTATGAATAAAATATACACATTTATTTCTCCCACTATTGCTTTCTTCTCTTTGCTGTGTTGTTACCATGTTATTTTAGCAAGTGTGGCCTGTAGATAGTAGGTTGCTGTCCATCTTGGACTCTTTAGAAGGTAGCGATGGCTTAGGAGACAGGTTCAGATCTGTCGCCTAAGGCTTTCCAACTTTATGAGCCGTGAGGATCTCATAAATATTTTTCTCCCTACGAGTTGAGAGGATCTCGTAGGTGTATTTTCTCCCTAGGAGTCGTGAGGACTCCTAAGTGTGTGTTTTCTCTTGAAAGTCGTCGGGATCTCACAAGAGAATTTTTCCCGCTTGCAAGTCGAGAGGTCTCGTAAGTGTTTGCTTCCCCCCTTGTCGAGATTCGACTTTGGAGAGTGTGGCCTATGAATAGTATGCAATAGTCCATCTTGGACCAACTTGCAGGGCCCCAATGCTAAGGAAACAGGTCCTTATTCCCATTGCCTAAGGCTTTTCCCTACGAGTCGAGATGAATCGAGGAGTTCTCGCAAGAATGTCCTAACGTCACAGTTAACCTCTGCTCTTTACGAAAAATGTCCGTTAGGGTCTGTGGTACTTAGGGTTTTTCCCGTCGTACCGTCGCGTTGGCTGATGTATTCCTCGATAGGCAATCTTGCTGTTCGAGCAGCCTTGGGACTGTCATGTCTCTGATCCCTTCGGGGGCTGGATAAGACATCTTCAAGCAATCTTCTTAGGCAGTTTGACCGTCGGAAGAGCAAGCGTTAGGAATTTTGCCATGCCGCATTTTACTTGAGGTTAGGCTCAGTTTGGGGAGCCCCAATGAGTCATAACCACTCCGCGCCGGTGTGGGATGATCTCCGATGGTCTTTCAGATTTTATTTGAGTTGCCGTCAAGACCCTGAAGCTAGGAATTTAGCCTTTGCTTCGTTTGCTGGCATTGCGTCTACTGTATCGAGACGAATGTCGCAGTTGTCTCTAGGTTTCCTGTGAACCGTCGAGGCTTGGAACTAGGGATTTTGCTATGGCTCCGTTTGTTGACGTTGCGTCTACTGTAATGAGACGAATGTCGAGGTGGATCTCTTAGTTGTCTGTGAACCGTCAAAATTTGGAACTAGGGACTTTGCCGTGGCTCCGCTTTGCTGACGTTGCGTCTGCTGTAACGAAACGAATGTCGAGGTGGTCTCTAGGTTGTCTGTAAACCGTCGAGATTTGGAACTAGGGACTCTGTCGCGGCTCCGAGATTGATTATCACGTTCGAATCCTGCTGAAATGAGGAGGAACGCTATTGTGGGTCTCCAGGCTGTAGATGTGGCCGTCGAGGCTTGGCTCTCTTTCTGATGGAGCCTGGTGGGATGATATGGTTCCTTTTTTTGTTTGTGCCCCTGGATTGTATATAGGGATCGATGTGATCTCACCTGTAGGGCAAAAGTTTCATGTTATATGTATTATTTTTTTATTTTCTTTCCGCGATGCTCTATCATTTCAGCTTTTTTGTATTGCAAAAGTCGCGATTGCCCAATCATTTCGGCTATTTTTCGTCGTGCCCAATCATTTCGGCTATTTTTTTCTTTTTTACTCGCTGCTTTTTATTGCGAGTTGCCCAATCATTTCGGCTATTTTGTATGCATATATTTTTACTTGTTGATTTTGTTGCAAGTTGCCCCATCATTTCGGCTATTTCATATGCATTTTTGGCTCGCTGATTTTTTATCGCGAGTATGGAACTTGGAATCTGATGCCAGTCTTAGCATCAGCATCGCCGCGACTGGAATATTGCCAGGAGCGAATCATCATTTGCCGTGAAAGGACTTGGAATTCGATTCCAATTCAGGCATCAGCATCCCTACAACTGGGACATTGCCAGAAGCGAATCATTATTTGCCTTTGCCGATTTAAACAAAGATGGATTAGCAAACAGGGTTAGAATCCTGTCGACTAAGGCTTTTGACTTCATAATCCGTAAGGGTCTCGTAAAGGTGTTTCTCCCTACGAGTCGTGAGGATCTCATAGGTGCGTTTTCTCCTTAAGAATCGTAAGGATTCTTAAGTGTGTGTTCTCTTATAAGTCGTAAGGATCTTACAAGAGTTTTTTCTTCTTGCAAGTCGAAAGGACCTACAAGTGTTTGTTCACCGTGTGAGTATATCCCTAGTCGCTGGTCGGACTCTGTTAGGGAAATGTTTATTCGTGCCCGTGGATTGTATACAAAGGTTAATATTGAACCGCTTATAGGGCGGCCTGTAGGTTGTGATGGCTTAAGAACAAGTTTAGATCCCTATAACTTAAGTCTTTTGAATCCTATGAGCCGTGAAGGTCTCAAAGGGGAATTCTCCTTACGAGTCGTGAGGATCTCGTAAGTGTAACTTCTCCTTAAGGATCGTAGGGATCCCTAAGTGTGTTGCTCCCTTGTGAGTCGTAAGGATCTCACGCAGGTATTTTCTCTTTAAAAGGTCGAGAGGACCTTGCAAGTGTCTTTTAACGAGATTGCGCCCTTTCGGGTTTTCACAAACTCGCCGGTTGCCCTGCTGTTTTTACTCACGGAGCCCTTTCGGGTTTTCATCCGTGCCCATCTCGCTTATGGACGTACCGTTTTTTTTTGCATCAGCCTTGGGATGCTGCGGTCCATAATAGTTTATAGACGTCTCGGTCAGTTGCAAGTTTTAGGACATTGCGGTCCATCGTTAGTTTAGGGACATTTCGGTCCGTTGTAGCTTTGAGGCGAAGTTTCGCCGGATGCTTTATGAACAAGTAGGTTTCTCCTTGATAGACCTTGTCACATAATCCAAGGATTTTGGCACTGCTTCTGCCCCCAGATCCTCTACGTTATCTCCTAACACCGAGTGAGCTGCTTTGTTACTTAGCGACAAATGAGCAATCATGTGGCAACTTGCCACATAATCTTCGGATTCTTCTGACAAGTCGTCTCCCTCATCATTGTCGTTATCTTCACTCTCAAGGATGTGATTGAGAAACTCTTGAAGCGTGACTGGGGTTCACGCCTTCTGGTTGTATTCCTCCAGCGCGTCAATATGCTTTTGCAGATCCGTGTGCTTGTCGTCAGACTGTGCGGGCCTTTTGGTCTTCTTCTTTTTCTTTGAAGACTTTGATGGCTGGGCCTGGGTGTTTTGCTCATCGCTACTAGTTCCCAATGTTGGGCGTGATTTCAGCATCCCATCGATGATCTCCGGTTCTTGCGGGCTTTTCCACCTGACCGTCGGACATGTTTGAAGATCTTTCAGCATTCTTTTTGTTTTTGCCGAAAGAAAAATTTCCCATGGAGCTTCCTCTATGAATGAGCACGATGCCCCCGGCATATCCATCTTTTTCGGAGCGTGTGGTTGTGGCGGGTTCACCTTCCAGTTTTCAGACAATGCGAATTTTCCTTGCTGGTATTGGTCTTCAACCCAATTTTTGAAGACGTAGCAATCTTCAAGTGGATGACCCAATACTCGATGGTAGGGGCAGTAATTGGGATCGTTGACGTCGTTCGGTTGCGGTGGGTGTCTCAACTCCGGTAGAGTGATGAGCCCGTTGCGCACTGTCAGTTCAAACAGTTTCCTTGTTTTATCCCGGGGAAACGAGTAAGAACGTCTCAACTTTTCATCGAGGGATTGCCGCTTGTTGCTTTGGCGAAAAACCGGTCTCGGGCCACTCGGTTGTTGTTGCGCGTTGGCGACGAAGATAGCTTTCCCTTTACCCCTTTCGTTTCGAAGCTCCATTTTCGACGAGGACGGCTTATGGCCCATCTGGTCCGTTTGGGCCAGCTTGTCAATTAAGGTCTGGAAGGTGGTCGGCTTGAAGAACATCATGAATTGGGATATGGTCGCCTGCGGATCGAGGGTTCCCACAAACATGCCTACTGCAGGAGCCTCTTCTATGCGCTGTTCGCATTTCGACTATAGGTTGCGCCACCGAATCGCATACTGAACCCATGTCTCCCCTGACTTCACTCGGGCATTGATCAACGCCATGATTAGGGTGCGTTCGTTGGCGCTTGTGAAACGCTGAGTGAATAGCAACTCCATCTCTGTAAACGTTTTAACGGAGTCGTTCGGGAGCTCGGAGTACCATTCAAACGCTGTTTCCGACAAGCTGCCAACAAACTGGCGAAGCAGCAGTTTGTCGTCACCCCCAGTATTATCGCATAAGGCCCTGAATTGAGCAACGTGCTGGTGTGGATTCCCCGTCCCCTTATACACATGGAATTTAGGAATAGTATATCCCGGCGGGTACTTTATTTGGTCATACCAATCTGGATAGGGTCATCCAGTCTTAACAATTTGGTCGGCCGCTTCGTTCGCCTGATGAGCTCGTTTCTGTTGAGCGATATAGTCAACCAGGACGGCTTTGGAAATGGTCTCTTCCTTGGCTGCTGAACAAGCCGGAAGAGGGTTCAATGTCTCTCCCTTATCGTCTTCAAGGATAATCAGAGGGTCTTCAGCTGGAGGATCCGGTTGTATCATCATCCCGACCATATCTTGGAATAAAAGCGCCTGTCACGTCCCGCTTCCCAGAGTGCGCTAAGATCGGCACGTGACAGAGCCAACCATGCTACCTGTGGCTAGAAAATATCCCTCCACAGTCACATTATGGCTGTCTAGAGATATCAAGAACAGTAATAAACTATCTAATACATGTCCATAAGCCAGAATGAAAGAGTCATGAAATAAAATGCAGAAGCAATAGATTCAAATACAATAATAATCTGGAATGTAAGTCCTATAATACGGGCTCACATCAGGAATGAAAACACTGAAGGAAAACTAACTAAACTAATAACAGGTCCTCACTGCACGACCGGTTGATCAAAATACTCCTGGACAGCCTGCGATAAGGATAAGGGATCTGGGCCATGCAAAACCCAGACGTCAGCGTCTCATAATATCAATGTTTCTAAGCAAGCAAGATGTAATGAAATATGCAGGCATGAAGTATAAACAGTAACAAGTTATCCGGAAAATAACATGAATATAGATCAGTGAACATGATATTTATAGGTGGAGTGCAGTGGGTAGTCTAAACTGTGCTATAGGGTTATCTACTCTAAGTTTATTGAAATCAATTAGAGTAATCCTCCATGTAACTCAAAGGATATGTCCCGTTATCCCCCGGGACCACGGATCAGGTAGTGGGAGTCATGAATGACTCTGTCCCGTTATCCCCCGGGACCACGGATCAAGTAAGAATCACGACTGATTACGTCCCGTTATCCCCCGGGACCACGGATCAAGTAATACCCTAGTAAGCTACACTTTAGTTTACACTTTCGATTTCTCCATACCCCCGAGGTTATGTGTTCAAGTTGGGTATTGATAAATCTGGAGCTAATGCCAACACAGGATCAAGCAGGTACAGGTTTGTCTAAATAGACAACAGGATATGTCCGTAGGGACAACAGGTCAAGATTGTCGGCATTAGTAACAAGATCAGGTATCAAGTCAAGCAGTGATATATCAGGTCATGTCAGGTAGTGTACATGTATCAAGTCATGTCAAGTAGTGGTGTATCAGGTCATGACAGGTAGTGCACATGTGTCAAGCGGATGCTCATAATAAGCTGTATCAAGTACGGAATCACGGTACAAGTACGGATGTACGATAAAAGCATGGATGCACAAATATTTATCAGGGGTTACCACATTACTATGTAGGGTGCATAATATCAAGTATGGAGTACCAATATAACAATAAAAAATGAAATAATGTGACATGGTATGCGAATAGATATAAAATCAATGGTATGGATACACGATTATCGATTAGGGTTACATTTATAGTTCCAATACTGATTAGGATGCACTTTATTAAGCATGGGGTGTTCTAGCAATAATAACATGGACTAATATGATAAGTAGATGCAGCTACATGTATATTAAATGTTATGGATGCAAACGGGTATCCGAAAACTGTAAAACTTCAATATGGATGTATACTATGATAAACGGGTAACATTTTACTCATATGGATGCGTAATACTATACCTAGCATGTAGCAAGATGATTTAGCATGTGACTAGATATGTAATTACTGATATGGATGCACACGGACGTGATATAACAGTAAAATGATAAACTGGTAAATGCAGGATGTACAATTAAGCAATATGAACAGTTATATTCAATTAGATGCAGTATATTGTAGTATGGTATGTAACAAGATAGGTTTGCATGCGCTAGATGTAAAATAACACGTACGGATGCAGACGGGTGTCAAAAAACTGTAAAACTAAACATGGGGTGCACGATTTGAAATCCATGTATTATATTTGTTAAAATAGATGTATATAAAGTAATGTAGCATGTAGCACGATAAACTTGCCTAGACGGATCACGAAACGGATATGTACGGTACATCCGACGTCGGCAAAATGTCGCGACGCACGCACGCACGGCATACGGGACGGGTCCAAGTAACGCAAGAGGGTATCACACAGGTAAGGTATGTCCTCTGGGTCGTCTGGATCATCGGCGTCGAGCCCGGCTCCGGCGAACTATGAAAATGTAAGATTCAAGAACTAAAGAAAAGTAAAGAAAAGAAAGAAAGAAGGAGGAAGAAGATGAAAAGAAAGGCTTACTGTGGATGGTGCTCTGTGGTTGTCTCGGGTCAGGAGACGAGTATTGGTGTCGAGGAGATGATCGGAGCTCCGGCGAGGCTAGGGTTTGGTGGTAGGGTTAAGCTAGGGTTGTTGGCTGGGGTTTTGGTTGCAGGGTTAGGTGTAGGAGAGAAGCAGAGGAGAGGGAGAGAAGAAGGTGATGAAGGTGGAGGTGAGAGGTGGAGGTGATCGGCGGCGATGGAGTGAGGTGATGGGTTCTCAGTGTGTAGTGGTGTTGGTGAAGGCTCGGGAAGGAGGAAGAAGATGGAAATGGCGAGGAGGAGAAAGAAGAGGAGGTGAGGGTGAGGTCGATGAGGCAGTGGTGAAGATTTTTAGGGTTAAGGTTTGAGGAAGGCAGATCAGTTGATGGGTTAATGAGAAGAGGGCTCTGGTTTTATAAAAAGGGAAGAAGAGAAATATATAGGGATCTCGTGAAGGGAGGTAAGTATAAGCTTGAGGGAGGTGACCACAATCGAGATATACACAGTAAATCCGAGAGGAGAGAGAGAGCCGCGAGATGAGAGAGAAAGAAGAGAGAGCGACAGTGCGGGGAGAGAGAGAAAGAGAAGAGAGAGGGAAGAGAGTGGGAAGAGATGATTGGTGGGGAGTGTGGGGCCAGTGACAGGAAAAGAGAGAAGGAGAGATATTGAGATTCTAGTGGTTAAATAGGTTTAGATTTAATTTAAAAATATATTAGTTAGTTTTATAAATGTTAAAGCTGTTAACGAAATTTAAACTGTCGAATTAAATTTAATATTATATTAAATAAATATGAATTTTGGCGGAATACAAAAATATTTCAAAACACGTCCGGGTCGGGTCTAAAATTTAAGTTTTTAAATATGAAAAATATATGCGATGACCAAATTTTAAAAAAAATGAATGCAAGATAAAATGCCAGTATGCAATATACATGAAAGTGCACAAGTCTACGTAACAAGTCAGGATAAATCATAAACATGAATTAAGACAGGTTTCAAGCATGCGGGTCGGGTCGGATGCTAATACAAATGTCAGATATTATTCGCACCCAAAACACGATAAATCAAGAAAAACCATAATTAAAGAAGTACGCGAACTGGAATTGGTATAAATGAACTAGGGTGTTACATTATACCCAACTAGAAAAAGAATTTCGTTCTCGAAATTCCCAAGACAAGAAAGATAAACAACCAAGAAATTACGAGAATAAGTGTGGAAACTTCTGTCGAATTTCATCTTCTTGTTCCCAAGTCGATTCTCCATGCGAGCGATTTCCCCAAGAAAGAAGTACGAGAGGGATAATCTTGTTCTTAAGGATCTTTTCTCTTCGATCTACAATCGACATCGGTCATTCCTCAAAGGTCAAATTCTCCCTTACAGTCAGCTCCGAATGATCTAGCACGTGTGTTTCATCTCGAACATACTTATGGAGTTGAGATACATGAAACACGTCATGAACATTCGCCAAAGATTGTGGTAAAGCCAATCGATAAGCCACTTCACGCTCCAAAATCTCGAAAGTCCCCACGAATCGAGGACTAAGCTTGCCTCGACTCCCAAAACGAATCACTCCTCTAGTCGGTGATATCTTCAAGAATACAAGATCACTAACAGCGAACTCTAGAGGTGTTCTCGATGTGTCGGCCAACTCTTCTGCCGATCTTATGCTACCTTCATATGATTCCGGATAGTATTAACTTTCTCCATGGTTTGGACGATCAAGTCCGGTCCCAACAATCTTCGTTCTCCAATATCGTCCCAACAAATGGGTGAGCGACACTTGCGACCATACTGTTCCCCCAATCTGAGCAAGGCTCATTTGAATTTTGAAAATTCAAATTTTCTGAAGCAACGCTTCAAATTCCGTGCGTTGCGCAGTGCGCAAGCGGTCCACAGTGCGACACGTGTCTACGCAGTTGCGCAAGCGCACCGCTGCGCGACACGTGTCTGCGCAGTTGCGCAAGCACTGTTGCGCAAGTGCACCGCTGCGAGACACGTGTCTGCGCAGTTTTGCGCAAGTGCATCGCTGCGCGACACGTGTCTGCGCAGTTGCGCAAGCACCGTTGCGCAAGGGCACATCTGCGCGACACGTGTCTGCGCAGTTGCGCAAGCACCGTTGCGCAAGCGCACATCTGCGCGACACGTGTCTGCGCAGTTGCGCAAGCACCGTTGCGCAAGCCTTCCACTGCGTGACACGTGTCATTCATTGGGGAGTTGCACAGAAACAGAATGAAAATTTGATGAAATCTTTTCTGTTCTTTCCAAAACCAGAAGATTTTCTTCTGCCTTTGGATTAAAGATCCAATGGTGGGAAAATTCCCAAAATCATTCAGGAAAGATTTGGTTAACAAATTCAACAAATTTGTGAGCACTATAAATAGGATCCCAGACCTCATTCAAAGGCATGAGAAAGAAGAATCAACTTCTGGCAAAAAAAAGAAGAGACGGAACTCTTGAAGATTAATCAAGAACAAAAAAAAAAGAAAAAGGTAAAAATCTCTGAAGAACAGAAGATTAAAAAAGTGAATAATAAAAAGAGATAAATAGTGCCTTGCACTTGATATGAACCCTTGGTTCTGTAAAATCAGGGAAAACAAGAAGAAAAACTTGTTTTCCTTTGATCCAAATTTAGATCAAAAGTGCTATGCACTTTTGTTCTTAAATCGGGAAAATTCTTGAGTTTCTGCACAAGCGCAACTCATTATTTAAAAGGGCCTGGCCCAAATCAAATCACAAAAATAATAAAAGGGCAGAGCCCTGTTTGGAAAATTCTTGAGGGCCGGGCCCAAATCAAATTGCAAAAATAATAAAGGTGCAGAGCCCTGTTTGGATTGATTCTTTTAGTCAGGCAAAGCCTAAAATAAATAAAAAAATTGGACTTAACCCAATCCTGGCTGTAAGTCCTTAAAATTAAATTGATTGAGCAAAATGGCTCTCCTAAACCAATTCACGACCGGTTCGAGGGTACATCTCCGAACTCCTTTGACATCTCTCGTTGTAATTCCTCAACGACGTCAAAGAGGTGACGGGTCCCAACGACCACTTATCTAATCGGACCGAAACGTCCCTAAACTAATGTCGGACCGAAACGTCCCTAAACTAATGTCGGACCGAAACGTCCCTAAACTAATATGGACCACTACGTCCTTAAACTGGCGACGGACCGAAACGTCCCTAAACTAATAATGGACCACCACGTCCCTAAACTGGCGATGGACCACCACGTCCTTAAACTGGCGCAATAGAGCCCGAACGCTCTTTTGCCGGATCTAAACGGTCCCGTCTAAGTTGATCTTAGCCCCAGCTACGGTTAATGTGTCCTTAGATCTTTAAATAAACAATAAAACCCCAAATCAACTTTGGTTCAAGGGTACATCTCTGAACTCCTCAGACGCTTGTCGTTGTAATCCCTCAACGACGTCGGAAAGGTGACGAGTCCCAATGGCCAGATAATTAAATCAATCACTACGTTAAGTTGATCTTAGTCTAAAACAAGACTAACGTATCCTTAACGAACGTTTAAGTTGATCTTAGCCGCAACGCGACTAATGCATCCTTAAACTAAAAACACCAAACCCAAATCTAAGTAAATACGGATTTGGACTAATCCACGTCCTACGGGCGACGACATCACTAAGTCTCCGTATACAATCCACGGGCAACCACAAACAAAACAAACATACACGACACGAAGTGAAATTCTGGAGAAGGAGAAAGTTGTTATCGCAACGCGGTAGCGTAATTAACTGCAGGGGCTTGCGCCTGCAGGGAAGAGCGTCCCCACAATCAAAAACCCCTCACCCTGAGGGGGAATCTGACGAAGTCTGCTACATCGGCCGCATCCGTCTAAACCTCCGATACACGGTGCCATAAATCAACTTGGCATCTTCGGAGAGATAGACGGATAAAACCAAATAGCATCTGCCCCGAACCTCAGGCAACGGACGCAAAGTCCGGGCCGCCGTTCAGAGGGGAACAGATTCTGGCACGCCCGGTGGGACCTCTTCCTCTTTCCACTCCACACTTCGTGTGTTGTCTTCGTGAACCAATCGCGGTTTATTAAATGGTTGTCTTCGGATTTCAAGTTGCTAAGATTTGGTCTTTTACCTGGCGCAGAATTCAAGATTCAATGGCCACCAACTGCACCAACTGCTCGAAATGCCACTGCAACGGACGTCCCACTTCACCGAGAGGTGTAGCATATGGGCCCCAAGCGGCTTCCTTCCTGACTCTGCCAGTTGAACAGGTGACCCAGGCCACCACCGGCCTGTTTTTCGGGACCATGGTCCTACCTACAAGCTTCTCTATACCGATACCCGCACCGGAAGCGAACAAGAAGTCGGTGTTTGACCGGCTCACTACTACCACGACCCCTGTCAACGGGTCACCCGCTACTAAGCCGACAGCCTCCGTTTTCACCAGGCTAGGTCAGAATTATAAAGTGGCTGTCCCAAAGAGGGCAACGGCCGCTGCCTCAGAAGTCGTTGAAGCGGCTTCTCCTATCAGAGAGTCGGTCTTCACAAGATTGACGGTTCCCACTCCTCCCCCAGCTGGTCAAAAAGCATCAGTCTTCGATAGGCTGATGTCGACAGTTACCCCACACCCAAACAGGGGGCAACAAGAAACTATCTCGATTTCCGAGCCAGTCCCAACGGCTCGTCGTGCGCGACGTCGCCATTGGCAGCGAGTAAGGAAAGCAGGGGGCAACTCCCCCTCAGGGCTAACCCCACCTGCTCCAGTGGTGGAGGTCAATGCTGCTGTTCCAACTGGGAACAGCTTTGAATTGCTGAGGAAGGTGAGAAAGAACTCTCCGGTTACTACATTGAAAAGGTCTCCTCCACCCATGGAAAAAGCTCCGGAGACGAAGCAGGAACAGCCCCCTCAACGGCTGTCGTCAAAAATTTATAAAGTTTGGCGGAAGGTTCAAGACTCCGTGATTGACTCAGACCACTTCCGTCGCCAGAAAAGGGCAAAGGTGGAAAAAGACAAGAACCGCCCCATTAAACAGCAGGGGGCAACAAATGCTAGAATGCCCGCTTCAACGGCTCCTTCAACCTCAAAGGTCCATAAAAGGAAGAGGCCAGAAAAAGCTCCCGTGACACTGACAAAGTTTAAAAGCGGTGAACCTAAACGCCCCAAGTTAGGGGGCATAACAGTTCATACGGTCTATATGGCTTCGGGAAAGGAAGAAATTCGTACTTCTACGGGTCACCGACCGCTTACCCGGTCAGTGACCAAGTCTCAGGAGCAGCAACAAAAGCTCCAGGAGATGATGACTACAATGGCTGCACTCACGGGGCCAAAAGAGAATCCTGAGACGTCCTTAGATGAACGCCAAGAGGAAGAGACCGACGCTGAGTTCCTCCGCCGAGTACTGGAAAAGAGAGACAAAGAGGCTGCTGAACAAGCAGCCAATATACAGCGTATGGGCCTCCTCTTCCAGGACATGATAGGGATGATGATACAACCAGATCCCCCAACTGAAGAACCCCCGATTGTCCTTGGGGATGATAAGGGAGAAACATCAAACCCTCAGCCCGTTCTATCAACGGCTAGAGAGGATACAATCTCTAAAACTGATCTGGACGAATATATAGCCCAGCAGATAAAGGTTCATCACGCGGCCGAAGCAGCCGGCCACGTTGTAAAAATGGGGCGGTCATATCCGGGCTGGTATGACCAAATCAAATACCCGCCAGGTTACACAATTCCCAAGTTTCATGTCTACAAAGGGACCGGCAATCCCCATCAACATGTTGCCCAGTTCAGGGCGCTTTGTGGTAACACCGGAGGCGACGACAAGCTTTTGCTGCGCCAGTTTGTTGGAAGCCTATCAGATACGGCTTTCGAATGGTATTCCGAGCTCCCCAACGACTCTATTAAAACCTTTGCGGAGATGGAGCTGCTCTTCACCCAGCGTTTTGCAAGTGCCAGCGAGCGTACCCCGATGACGGCACTGATTAACGCCAGGGTAAAACCCGGCGAGACGTGGGTTCAGTACGCTATACGGTGGCGTAATCTATGGTCTAAGTGTGAACAGCGCATAGAAGAAGCCCCTGCGGTGGGAATGTTTGTTGGAACCCTTGATCCACAAGCAACCATTTCACAGTTTATGATGTTCTTCAAGCCGACTTCCTTCCAGGCTTTGATCGACAAATTGGCGCATATGGACCAGATGGGCCATAAACACCCTCTCCTGAAGCCGGACTCCCGAAACGATAAAGGAAAGGGAAAAGCGATCATCGTCGCTAATGCCCAACAACAACCGAACGACTCGAAGCCGGTTGCTCGTCCAAACAATACGCGCCCATACGTACCCCTTGAGGACAGGATGGGACGTGCTTACTCCTTCCCCCGTAATAAAACAAGGAGGCTATTCGAGCTGGCATTGCGCAACAGGCTCATAAATCTGCCAGACCCAAAACGTCCGTCGCAACCGAGTGACGTCAACGAGCCTAATTACTGCCCTTATCATCGAGTGCTAGGACATCCAATCGAAGACTGTTACGTCTTCAAAAATTGGCTTGAGAACCAGTACCGTCAGGGCAAATTTGCGCTATCTGACAAATGGAAGGTGAATCCTCCGCAGCCCCACGCCTATAAGGGGACAAATACGCCGGGGGCAACATGCTCCGTCATTGAAGAAGCTCCCTGGGAGGTTGTATTATCAGCCAAAACGAGGAGAATGCTAAATGATCTTCAGACCTGTCCAGCGGTCAAGTGGAAGAACCCCTTGGAGCCGCAGGTTATTGAGGGGATGTTGAAGCCACGTCCGACTCCGAAGGCCGATGGTGGTAGTTCAAGCGTTCATAACCAGCCGTCAAAATCTTCGAAAAAGAAGAAGAAGAAATCTAAGAAGCCCGTGAAGCCTGGCGACAAGCGCACGGACTTACAGAAGCAAATCGACGCACTGGATGAGTACAACCAAAAGGCGCGGACTCCCATTACGCTCCAAGATTTCCTTGATCACGTCTTTCAAAAAGAAGATGAGGGAGAAACTTCATCGGATGAATCCGACGAATATGTGGCAAGCTGTCATATGATCTCCCATGTGACCACGAACGATGAAGGGACTTCTGGCACTGAAACACCGGGGGAAAATACTGAGTCAAGGGTTCCGGAGTTATCAGTTGAAATGATTGGCGCGTTTATTAATGAAGCTCGATTGAAAAGCAAAACTGATCGAGAACGCGAGACGGCTATATTCGAAAGGGCCAAGCGCCAACGACTTGAGGAAAGAGCTGAGATGATCCCGCTGGAGCAAAATGCCTCCACCGCTGACAAAAGTCAATTCAAGATAAAAAAGAAGTTTGCTAAGGCCATATCGATGGGCATGAAGCTACCGCCCTCCGAAGAAAAAGTTACTGGCGCGGTAGAAATACACCCCTCTTACTGCTTATATCATCAGAAGGTCTCGCATCCCACTCAAGAATGCAAGACTTTCGATAGATGGTGGCAAGGATACGTCGCTAATCAACAACGCTTTAAACGGGAAAAGCGTAAGATTCGTCGGGAACAAGGAAACACGACCAGAGAGCTTGAAAGAACTGCTAGCAATTGTCACATGGTTAACACTACCAGGACACAAGTGCCTACATTTGGGAGCGACTCTGATGAGGAGCTAGAGCTTGCCCCTCTCTTTAAAGAGTCAACTTCGGGAAAAGAAGAGGAGCCGATGGTTTGCGAAAATATCCGGCTGCGGAATCGAACACTGCCTGAAAAGAACCTCGGACCCTCGAGTAGAAAAGATAAAGGGAAAGAAAAAGTCTCTGAAGACATCGTCTTAGACGACCAAGTTCTGGAAGAGCTAAACGCCGAGAACCCGCCAAAGAGGAGTAAAGTTGATTACAATGTCTTGGCACATCTGAGGAAACTGCCCTCTCAGCTTAGCGTCCTTGATGCCTTGTTACTATCAAAGGAGGCAAGGGACTCTTTGATTAAGGCGCTACGAGATCCGGACCAGTTCCAAGCTTTCTTAGCCGAAGAAAAGATGAAAGACGAATTAGAAGAAGTGCACACGGCCGACGTTGCTTTTGGTGATGAAGACCTTCTCCTCGGAACGTGTGAACACAATCGTCCCCTTTATGTCTCGGGATATTGCCACGACGTAAAGATAGGTAAAATCTTGGTCGATAACGGATCGTCTGTTAATTTACTCAATGTGCGGGTGTTAAAGGAAATTTGCATGAGTGTCCAACACCTCACCCGAGACAAGATCACCATCTCCGGGTTCGACTCCCAATCATTGAAAACCCTTGGATCTGTGATATTGACGTTACGCTTCGGGTTGCTCGTCACAGATATCAAATTCCATGTCATAGATGCCAAGACGTGCTACAACGCTCTGCTCGGTCGACCATGGTTACACGAGTACAATATCATCCCTTCTACACAGCATCAGTGTATGAAATATTGTAGGGATGGTCTCGAGTACACTGTGGCAGGAGAGTTAAATCCGTTTTCCGTGAATGAAGTTCGCAAGTATGAAGATGCCAAATACTTCTTGCCGAGTTTCGAGGACACGGAAAGGTGTCACAAGCCGGAGAACAAGACTAACGCCACCATCCCTGTCTTCGGCAGTGACACCGAGGAGGAGGAGGATATAGTTTATTCAGGTCCATCCCAATCCATCAGGCCAGGACCATCCATTCCTTCATTGATCTTCGGCAGTGATTCGGAGGATGAAGTTCATGCTGTATTCCCCGCTCGGCCTTCAATACGGGTTTCCGCTGATGAAGAGCGAAGTCTGCAGATAACCATGGTGCCGCTTGAACACTACAAAGAACTGGATACACTCGACACCAACAGTGTGGAAGAATTGCTGACATTTTATGTCCCTCCCGGACGAGAAGGCGAGAAAGCAATCCTATTCTACCATTCTGAAGAAAACAAGGTGGAAAAAGAAGTTTGGCATGGCGCGGATCCCACGCTCGACAGGCTTCAACCTATCCGTCTTCCCAGATATTATACCAAAGGTTTGAAGAAACTGCTGAAACGTCAAGGGATGTCCTTCACACAGACCGCTAGAAAAGCCAAATTCTATGACAAGGTCTGGAACGTTCCCGGGACTCAATGCAAACTGCCTAACGGGAGAACGGAAACAAAAGGGCTCGGGTATGTTCGCTCAAAGAAACGGGAGCTAATAAACAGCTGTTATGCCATGTATGACTTTGATGAAGAAGCGGACGCTCAATGGGAAGACGCTAATCCTGAATCAGCAAAAGTTCCTGATGCAAGACCTCCCAACCCATCGTCTGAAGACCAAATGAGCAAACTTACAAGGGATGCCAGTCAAAAAGCCCGAGATGATCACGATCGTGAAATGGCAATCTATGAGAAAGCCAAGACACAGCGCCTCCTTCAACAGGCGGTGAAAGATGAAAATGCCGCTCCTTGTCAACCTGCTACAAAGAAGGTTCGACGCGAAAGCAAAAACAAGTCGAAGGGCCGAAAAGGTGCTCGACAACCATGAAACAGAGCTAAGAAGCCACGCATCCGAGAGTCGAGCGTTATTGACCTAGCCCTCATGAAGAAAATGGGTCGAGCATACTCATTTCCTCGAAACAAAACAAGGAAAATACTTGATCTTGCTCTAAAACATCAAATGCTTACTCTGCCAGAGTCTAAACACCCTGAGCAAGCAGGCGAAGTCTCCAACCCAAAGTATTGCTTTTACCATCGAGTAGTAGGGCATCCGCTTGAAGATTGCTTCACCTTTAAGAATTGGGTTGAGGACCAATATCAGCTTGGCAAATTCGCGTTGTCTGACAGTTGGAAGGTAGCGCCGCCGCAAAAGCACGAACCCGAAAACACAAGGATAAAACCAACTCCGCATGGGATTGGCAGAAAATTCGCACCTGCCATGTGATAACAATATTAAAAGAAGGGTCCGAGGACATGAACAACCTCCCTTGGTGCTTTGAAAGCGGCAGCGATGAGGTAATCTCAGAATTTCCCCCAGCTCCGAAAGAACTGGAGGATGGAATCCATACCACTGCAGATAATCTCAAGAAAATTGAGTTGGGGACGGCAAATGACCCGCGACCGACATTCATCAGCGAGCTGTTATCTGAAGAAAGGGTGGCTGCGTTAAAGGATGTGCTTCTACAGCACAAAGATTGCTTCACGTGGAACTATTCCGAAATGCCGGGACTAGATCCAGAAATTGCTGTACACAAATTGGCGATATCCCCGGACATCAAGCCAGTCAAACAAGCGCCGAGAAGAATGCGACTCGAGCTTGAGATGAGCGTCAACGCCGAAGTCAAAAAGCTGATAGACTCTGGCTTTATCCATGAAGTTCAATACCCTGAATGGATCGCTAACATCGTCCCAGTGATGAAGAAAAATGGGACAGTGCGCATATGCGTAGACTTCCGGGATCTTAATAAAGCTTTCCCGAAGGATGATTTCCCAGTGCCAGTCACTGAACTAATGATAGACAATACATCCACTCATGAGGTTTTCTCCTTCATGGACAGCTCATCGGGGTATAATCAAATAAAAATGCATCCTGAAGATCAGAAACACACAGCTTTCAGGACCCCTCTTGGGATATTTTGTTATAAAGTAATGCCCTTCGGTTTGAAGAACGCCGGTGCTACTTATCAGAGGGCCATGATAAAGATCTTCGACGACCTCATACACGAAATCGTTGAATGCTATATCGACGATCTCGTGGTTAAAAGCAAATCATACGAGGAACATCTCGAGCATCTAAAGACTGTATTTCAACGCCTTCGGCAATACAACTTGAAGATGAATCCTCTTAAATGTGCGTTCGGGGTTTCCTCGGGCAAATTCCTGGGATTCGTCGTTCGACACCGAGGTATTGAAATAGATCCGTCAAAGATTAAAGCGATCATGGAAATGCCTCCGCCGAGGACTCTCAAACAGTTGCGGTCTCTCCAAGGGAAACTCGCATACATACGGCGATTTATAGCCAACCTTTCAGGAAAATGCCGTCCTTATAGTCACCTGATGAAGAAGGGAACCCCATTCGTTTGGGATCAAAAATGTCAAGGCGCACTGGATGAGATCAAGCAATACCTGCAGAACCCGCCGGTGTTGGCTGCTCCGGTTAAGGGGAAGTCTCTTATTCTTTATACAACCGCCCTCGAAGGTTCCTTAGGCGCATTATGGGCACAAGAGAACGATCAAGGGAAAGAAAGAGCACTCTACTACTTAAGTCGAGTTCTGCTGGGGGCAGAAAGCAACTACTCTCCCATTGAAAAACACTGCCTGGCGTTGATCTTCGCAATAACAAAGCTTAGGCACTATGCATTAGCGCACGAAGTCCATCTCATTTCAAAGGTGGACCCTCTCAAATATTTAATGTCAAAGGCCATCTTGACGGGACGACTCGCTAAATGGGCTCTGCTCTTAATGGAGTTCTCGATAACATATCGACCCCTCAAGGCAGTGAAGGGTCAGGCCATACCCGACTTCCTTGCTGAACACCCGATACCTGCCGATTCCCCTCTGAATTGCGATTTGCCAGACAAACATGCGTTTGACGCAATCGACGGTGGTGATACTCGTTGGGAACTTTATTTCGATGGAGCATCTTCCATGAAAAAGCACAAGCAAAGTACGCCAATGATCAAATCGGGGGTAGGACTCATCTTTGTGACCCTACAAGGAGGAATAATGCGCTTCGCCTTCTCCTTAACAGAGCCGAGAACGAATAATGAAGCTGAATATGAGGCTTTGATAGCAGGCCTCGAGATCGCCATTGACATGGGAATTGAAGACCTCCTCATATATGGGGACTCCCAGCTAGTCGTCAGTCAAGTGAACGGCGATTACCAAACATGCAAACCGGAATTGGTAAAATACGGTGAAAAAGTGCAACAACTGCTAATCCAAATTCCCTCCTATACTTTGGAGAGTATACCGCGCGCGGAAAACAGCAAAGCGGACGCACTAGCCAAACTTGCTAAAGAACTGGCTGACGAGAACCTCGACGACGTTAGAATCGTGGTACAAAGCCGTCGAGTGCTTGCCCCAGCAGAAGTATCTCCGGAATCGTCTGAAGAAAAAGGAGCGAACGAGGAGACAACCCTGCAAATAAAAGACTGGGAAAATACTGAGGACTGGAGAGAAGTCTTCATAGATTACTTCAAGTTCCACCGAATGCCTGAAGAAGTGTCCATAAGACACCAGCTCGTGAAACGAGCTCTATCTTTCGCCTTCGTCAACAATACTCTATACAAGAGGACATTCGATTCTCTGTGGCTGAGATGCCTAGGACCTGACGAAGCGAGAAGGGTCGTCCAAGAAGTTCACGACGGACTCTGCGGTTCCCACCAAGCAGGCCCTAAGATGAAGTTGAAGATAAAACGGATTGGCTACTACTGGCCCACGATGATGCAGGATTGCCTGGAATACGCGAGGCAATGTCATTTATGCCAAATTCATGGAGACTTCATCCATCAGCATCCCAATCCGCTACACCCAACAGTGGCTAGCTGGCCTTTCGAAATGTGGGGAACTGACATAGTCGGCCCCATCGAACCAGCATCGTCAAAGGGACATCGTTTCATATTGGCGACGACTGATTACTTCTCCAAATAGGCAGAGGCGGTACCGTTGAGGGAAGTAAAGACGGAGAACATCCTCCATTTCTTCAAAACACATGTCATATACCGGTTTGGAACCCCGAGAAGAATCATCTCTGATAATGGGCCAGCCTACCGAAGTCATAAAATTAGCCGCTTCGCACAGCAGCACAATATAGACTGGAGATATTCCTCAGTTTATAATCCGTGAGCTAACGGTCTAGCTGAGGCCTTCAACAAGACCTTGACGAAGATCATGAAGAAAACAGTGTCACGAAATAAGAGAGATTGGCACGAAAGATTGCAAGAGGCTCTTTGGGCGTATCGAACTACATTTAAAACGGCCACGAACACAACGCCATACGCGTTGGTATTTGGGACGGAAGCAGTACTCCCCCTCGAGATAGAATTACCCTCGCTACGAGTGGCAGTCCACTACGAGCTGACAGACGAAGAAAATACTCACCTTCGGTTTGAAGAGCTTGACGCCCTTGATGAAATCCGGCTTCTAGCACAGCAAAATCTGGAAGCCTATAAAGCAAAGATGACGCGCTCATATGAAAGATTGAGCCGGCCGAGGACATTCCACCAAGGCGAACTCGTGCTAGTGGTCAAAAGGCCCATGATCCCCAATCGCGCCAAGCGAGGAAAGTTTGAGCCAAACTATGAAGGACCGTACATCATTGATAAGGTCTACCAGGGTAGGGCCTATCTACTCATGGACATGCACGGTGAAAGGCCTTTCAGGCCAATAAACGGTCGCTTCCTAAAGAAATACTACGCTTAATAAGCCACAGCCTAGGTCAATGGTAGATGACGACGACTATGTCCGCTCGCTATCTTCCTGAGCTCAAGCTTTATAAGCAGTAGCCGGCCTTCTCCATGTCGGACCGAAATGTCCTTAAACTAATATCAGACCGAGACGTCTTTAAAACTACTACCGCAGCATCTTTAGGCTGACGAGATATAAAAAAAAACATATAAAAAATAAAAAAAAACGGTATGTCCATAAGCAAAAAGGGCACGGATGAAAACCCGAAAGGGCTCCGTGAGTAAAAACAGCAGGGCTACCGACGAGTGTTCGTGAAAACCCGAAAGGGCGCGACCTCGTAAAAAAAAAGAAGAGAAAAAGAAAATAAAAAGAATAAAAAAAAACGGTATGTCCATAAGCAAGGTGGGCACGGATGAAAACCCGAAAGGGCTCCGTGAGTAAAAACAGCAGGACTACCGGCGAATGTTTGTGAAAACCCGAAAGGGCGCAACTTCGTTAAAGAACCCTTACAGGGTCCTCTCGACCCTGTAAGGAGAAACCACCTGCGTGAGATCCTTACGACTTACAAGGGAACAACACACTTAGGAATCCCCACGATTCCTAAGGAGAAAATACGCTTGCGAGATCCTCACGACTCGTAAGGAGAACTCTCTTATGGGACCCTCACGGCTCATAGGATTTGAAAGTCTTAAGTCACAGAGACCTAAACCTGTGCTTAAGCAAACCCCCACAAACTTCCAATGTTGCCCTACAAGTGGTTCAATATTGACCCTTGTATACAATCCACGGGCGCGAATAAACGTTTCCCTAACCAAGGCCCATCCGTGACTGGGGATATGTTCGCATAACCCTTGTAAGTCCTCTCGATTTACAAGAAGAAAACCCCCCTGTAGGATCCTTACGACTTACAGAGGAACAAAACACTTAGGAACCCTCATGATTCCTAAAGAGAAAATACATCTACAAGATCCTCACGACTTGTAGGGAGAAATACCTTTATGAGACCCTTACGGCTCATGAAATCGAAAGCCTTAGTCGACAGGTCCCTAACCCTGATCGCTAAGCCTCCTTTGTTCGACAATGACGGAGGCAAATGATGATTCGCTCCTAGCAATATCCCAGTTGCAGCGGTGCTGATGCCGAAATCGGTGTCCAATTTTAGGTTTACGGCGAAAACCAGTAGGCCGCTCATGCATACAAAATAGCCGAAATGATAGGGCATCTTGCAATAAAAAGCAGCAAGTAAAATGTATGCATGCAAAATAGCCGAAATGATTGGGCAACTCGTAATAAAAAGCGACGAGTAAAGATAAAATAAATAGCCGAAATGATTGGGCACTGCGAAAAATAGCCGAAATGATTGGGCAATCGCGACCTTTGCGATATAAAAGCTGAAATGATAGAGCATCGCAGAAATAAAATAAAATAAAAAGAAGAAATGATAAAACTTCGGCCCTACAGTTAGGATCACATCGATCCCTGTATACAATCCAAGGGAGTAAACAAAGAGGGAACCATACTTTCTCAACGGGCTCCGTCAGACGACGAAGCCAAACCTCAACGGTTCATTTCAACCGAAGAAGCCAATGACTTCAACAAAAAAAAAAAAAAAAAAACTTCTCAACTCACGGATACAAACACTCCTTGACGAGAGCCTTCTGATCCGCGTCGACTCGCAGAGCCACCAGCGCCTCCGTGGAAACCCTCGACTCGTTTCAAACCCCAAGGACACAAATAATCCTTGGCGCTTGGGAAACAAATAATCCCTCGCAAAACTTCTCAACTCACGGATACAAACACTCCTTGACGAGAGCCTCCTGATCCGCGTCGACTCGCAGAGCCACCAGCGCCTCCGTGGGAACCCTCGACTCGTTTCAAACCCCAAGGACACAAATAATCCTTGGCGCTTGGGAAACAAATAATCCCTCGCAAAACTTCTCAACTCACGGATACAAACATTCCTTGACGAGAGCCTCCTGATCCGCGTCGACTCGCAGAGCCACCAGCGCCTCCGTGGGAACCCTCGACTCGTTTCAAACCCCAAGGACACAAATAATCCTTGGCTCTTGGGAAACAAATAATCCCTCGCAAAACTTCTCAACTCACGGATACAAACACTCCTTGACGAGAGCCTTCTGATCCGCGTCGACTCACAGAGCCACCAGCGCCTCCGCGGGAACCATCGATTCGTTTCAAACCCCAAGGACACAAATAATCCTTGGCGCTTGGGAAACAAATAATCCCTAGCAAAATACTCAACTCACGGATACAAACACTCCGTGACGAGAGCTTCTTTGATTCACATCTCGGGCAGTAAGGATTCAAAAACTTACTTCCTGAACAATGGGACCCTGCAAGTCAATCCTAAATGGTCTCTTGCATACTATTCACGGGTCTCACTCTCTGAAGTCGATTCTCGACAAAGAGGGAAACAACCGCCTACGAGCCCTCTCGACTCGTAAGAGGGGCAATGGGATCCTGCAAGTCAATCCTAAATGGTCTCTTGCATACTATTCACGGGTCTCACTCTCTGAAGTCGATTCTCGACAAAGAGGGAAACAACCGCCTACGAGCCTTTCGACTCGTAAGAGGGGCAATGGGATCCTGCAAGTCAATCCTAAATGGTCTCTTGCATACTATTCACGGGTCTCACTCTCTGAAGTCGATTCTCGACAAAGAGGGAAACAACCGCTTACGAGCCCTCTCGACTCGTAAGAGGGAGAAATTCTCTTATAGGATCCTTTCGACTTATGAGAGAAAACCACACTTGGGAATCCTCATGATTCCTAAGGAGAAAATCCACCTACGAGATCCTCTCGATCCGTAGGGAGAAAAGTCTCTATGAGACCCTCACGGCTCATAGAGTTGAAAAGTCTTAGGCAGCAGATCTGAACCTGCGGCCTAAGCCCTCGCCATATCTCGAAGAAACCAAAATGCTTACTCTATTACCTATCAATCATGTTTATCAAGACAGCATGCTGATAATAAGAGAAGGGAGAAAGCAAAGAAATGATACAAGACATTGCAAAAAAATGTGTATCTTTATTTATTAATTCAACCAAGTACATGGCGAATCGTACAAAAGAATAGAGAATGTATACATCTTATTCGAAAAAGAAAATTACAAGTGTATTGATACAAGGGCAGCTACTGGGAAGGAAGCGTCTTAAATATCCCTATCAATTGCTCGCGTACTTCCTCCCACGCCTTCTCCTGATCAAGTACCACTGCCAGTTCAGCCTCTACTTGAGCCCGCTGCTGCGTGAAGGATGCGAGCTCTTCCCCAACAACCTGCTGAGCTGCTTCTTGGCCTCGGGCATCACGCTCAGCAGCATCAAGTTTTCGCTTCAGTGCTAGCCCATTAGATATACGCTTGAGAAGACCTTCAAAGACAGCTTTCACCTCAGCAGCATTCGTCCTAACTTCAGCACGAAAGCAAGCGGTCGCGTTTGAAGATTCCTGATGCGCCTTTAGCCGTAAAGCTGCCTCCTGCTCCAAATGGCGGAGATAAGAGGCGCTTTGCTCAAGCCAAGCTGTCCGTTCGGCGCTCGCGGCCAAAACCTCTGGAGAAGGGCGTGTCGACTCCAACCGATGCAAGAGAGCCTCGATCTCTCTGCAGTAGTTAACCCACGATTCGACGACGCCTTCGTTATGAAAAGTTACGAGTGCCGCCAACATTGGGTTAACATCCACAGCGAAATCTACGGCAGAAGGAAGGGCATCCATGTTGAGCTCTTCGATGTACCCGCTCAACATACCCAGGCTCATCACAGCACCCTTCGAAGACGGGCGTCTCAAGAAAGGACCCGCCGGTGAGAGGACGTGAGACTCAAAAGAGATCAGAGCTGGAACAATAGCTGCAAAACGAAACATGGTCAAACAATGATTCGAAAAGTCGGTGAAAGATCATATAAAAAGGGGAAAGGAATATCTGTACCAGTCGCAACGGACGGCAAAGCCGGAGGCGCCGGTGGCAGCGCAGGCCTGGTGTCCCCTCCTTCGATTTGAGGCACTGCAATCAGGAAGAGGAAAAGTCAGATACGATCCTATATTCCCTCAAAAGAGACCAAGACAGCACTTACCGGTACCCCTAGAGGGAGAAGCGAGCTCGGATGGGAAGGAGAAGTGTGGGAACAGCACTTGATACAGATGATCGAAGAACACCCCTGAAAAGAGCATAGTGGTATAACGTTAGTACATAGGCTACACGTTAAAAGATTAATGCATAAGTCGTAAATTCATACCTTCCGACATCCGCGATGGCACAAGGGAAGGCTGAGGAGCAACCACTGCCAAGGCAATGGTTGACGGTGTGCCTTCAGGCAATGGAGCATCGGCACTAGCCGCACCTGCGTTTAAAACAAAGACAAACTGGTTAAAAGAGATCGTGAGGTATATATAAATGAAGAAAATTGGCCATTTAAAATTTACCCGACAAGCTGCCCGCAGAAACGGAGGCAATCCCTTCCTCCACTGACGGAAGGCCACCGCCTGTAGCTTCATCACCCGACTCGAGGGGAACCGTTGTTATGCTCGCAAGCTCTACAGGCGGCGGGGGACCATAGGCAGGGAGGGCTATGATAGGAACATTGCCAGATTCCTGAGAAGGAGCGCCTAGCTCGTCTTCAAGAATCATGGCCGCCTCACCCGCTGCTCCCTCAGGATCGGCGATTACAGCTGCCTCGTCCATCGGCACCACGAGGTCCCCAGCCTCAAGCACCTCACCCTCTACCGCCTTCGGCTCGGTTGAGACAATCATCTCATCTGCCGCCACTTTAGGTGCGGCATCAATGACCCTCTCCGCGGCAGGTTCCTCAATCTCGGCTCTAGGCCCCATGACCCCGACAACGTTGCTCACTGTCGGTTCGGGTTCAGCAAGTACTGCTTCCTCCGCTCCCCTGGGTTCGACGGTCTTCTCCGCCTCCCCCTCAGTTGGACTTGACCCTGCAAGATGAGATACGTATAAGCCAATAGCTTTACAATTCGTACAACAAGGTTCTGAAAGGAGTACTACCTGAAGCGGATTTATCATTGGCGCTCCGAACCGCGCGCGCCACTTGCCGACGAGCAGTAGACAGGGAAACAGGGGGCTCTTCGGAAGGAGTACTAGCGTGAGGAATGGTGCTAGGGCCCGCTCTCGTGGCCAAAGCAGCTTTCCGCGCCTTTGCTTCACGTCTCAACCGCTTCCGCTCTTCTCGAGCCGTTGAGACGGATGCTATCAGAGCTTCCTTGAGTGAAGCATCCTCATCCGTATAGAGGGATGCCTCCAGATTTTTCAGAGCATCCCTCGTCGTTGCATCAAGCCGAGGCTCTTGCGGCAGCTTCGACCGAGCCGGGGCTTCGGTGACGGGCTCGGAAAGGATCCTTGCGCCGATTAATACAACCCCTGTAAAGAAACAAGAGAAGGTCAGATTGACTATCATAAAGAGACAACAAAATTTCCGTATAAAAGAGAAAGGGATAAGACATACCGACGCTTGCTAGGGCACGTTTCTCCTCCTCCTCTTGGAAGGTTTTCAGGGAGGCAGCGATAGCCTCTTCAGTAGAGACACCTGTTAAAGATGGAGCAAATGTTAGTTAAATGTAATAATACAAGGTGCAATGAAATAACAAATAAAGCGTCTGATGATTACCGGACTCAGCGAGTTTACTCAGCATCGCTTCGAGCCTCGCCGATCGCTCCGAAGCTACAATGGCGGCAGCCAAATTGGTGTCCGCAGGGTCCACCACAAAGCCCTCATTGCTGCCGTACTCGCATATGGCCTCGGCAGGAGAAGCCGCAGGCTTTGAGCTGAGGATCGCATCGAGGGATAGGGTGGACTTCTTCTTCTTCTGTCCGCCAGCTTTGGATCCACTCGGAACAGCTTTGCGCTTGGCAGTTTTGGCAGTCACTTTCGGGCGGCGAGTCCCGATATCCGCTCCTGCGCCCGACTCCGGCGATACCGCTTTAACCGTCTTTGTCGGAGCACGGGGCGCCGTTGGTGCATCCACCGTAGTAGACAGTGGCAATCCCCGCGGAGGGCTCAACACGCGTGGTCGATCGACTCCAGCATCTCTTAGCGGAAGGACGACCGGGAGCCTTGGCTGCAAAGGGGCCTTGCGATCACCGCCAGGAGGCGCACCCCTACGGTTAACCAGTAGGCGTTTCTCCATTAAAATGATTGGGCCCATAGCGTGCGCATACCAGGCCACATATGAATTAAGCATCTTAGGGACACAGCTGGGTTCACTAATGAAGAAATAGGAACCCGTGTTAAGCCGTATAAAGTGATGCATCGCATTCTTTACCCCCTTTGGACCAACCACAGGCGTTTCCAAGAAGGCTTCCATCGGGATCCCCTGGTTGTAGCTTGATTGCTGGGCAAATCGATGCGGATTATACCTCATAAACAAAGCCGTCTCATTCTGCCGAAACACTAGGTAGCCCAGCCGAATGGAGTAGAGATGGACGATTTCCCGAGCCTTCAGTACAGAAGCCCCGCCCTTAAACTCGTCACGTAGGGGCACCACCGACTTAGTAGTCTCCGAGCCTATGGTGATAACCTTATCCACGAAAGAAGTCGTCGCTCCGACCAAATGTGGGCGCAGGAGGAGTCCCCTAGAATCCCGCGGGGATGCAAACACAATTGAAGCCCCGATTAACCGTATGACTCTCGGGAGTCTGTACTTCTCGAAGAATGGAGGAGTCTTGTGGGCGCCAAACACCCCTCGCACGTGCATCTCCATCCAAGAAACGAAGTAATGCATTGGGAAGTTAGCAGGCTGTGTCCCAGGATCATTGGCGTCCGCCGCTACGCTGAGTCCATGATAAAGATAAGCTAACCCAGCAATTCCTACCGACAACTGCAGACCGGCCACCATCCGATGTGCCGGGTAAAAGACAGAGGGCCGCATGAAGCGCGGGTGCATAGGGAGCGCAAAGTTGCATAACCACAAGCCCAGGAACCCAATAAAGAAAGTTTCCTCATCCATGCCGGGGACGGCGATTTCCGAGAAAGCGACGATGGCAGCATTGGGGAGATAGAAATCCCTCTGGTTATTCTCCGATACGGGTCGGCGATCCAAACCAAAGCCAAAGGGGTCGTCAAGCTGAGCGAACTTCTCGCTCTGCTCTGATAAGAACTCCGGGCGGATAAAGCGAGCAATGAAAGCTGCGAAACTGACGCCCTTGTCTCCCGATTCCAAATGGAGTTCCTCATAGATCTCCAACACTTTCACCAAACCCGGATGCTGATGCTGAATGGCATTCTCCGGGGTTAAGTCAAATACCAGCTGCTTGGTGGCAAAGACATACTCATCAGGAGGAAGCAACTCCTCGTAGTGCTCTCCCCTCATTGGCAAACCTGAAATTTCGGCAAATTCCTCCAGAGAGATGGAGACTTCCCTATCCGCTGTCAGGAAGGTATGGGTGGGGATATTCCATTGTTCAACGAAGGCCTTTATCCACCACGTTGGAGGAGAGGGGTACTCAAAGAGCGAGACGAAGACGGCTGAGTATAGACCAATCTTCGTTAGGTGGGTCCTCTTCGCCGATAGAATGTACCGGGCCCACTGCAAATATCCGGCGGGGGGTCGCGGGATCATTCCAATGTTATAAGCCTGTCCCCAAGGGCGTGCTTCGCCCTGACAGATTCGCCTCCCCAGAATATCTATCGCCGGCGGTGGCTGCACGGGGATGGCGCCGATTGCAGGTTGAAGGAGGTCATCAGAATTCCAATTCTTAACCTCCACGGCATACTTCACCGGGGGTTCGTCCGCATAAGGGAGCGTGACTATGGGCTCAGAGGGCGCGGCGGAACTAAAACTGCGACGGCCTTGGATGATCTGGCTATACCACCTTCCCCACAGATGGAACTTTTTGTAAGTGCACGGCGGCGCCCCGGCCGTCAATCCGACGCCGGAATGCGGAAGCGGTGAAAAACTTTAATTTTGCGGACTTAGCAAACCGGCACCCCCGCGCACTAAACACCCGGATCGTAACCATTAACAAGTCTAAGCTACTAACAAGATGGGGAATAGAGATATACCGACGATCCAAGTCCTCCGGTCTTCTCGTCATGGTCCCGATCTTCTGCGGAAAAGTCCCGTCTCCTCCTCGTCGCCGGAAGTGCACCACATCGCCTACTTTGTTTACGGGCTCCCACCTCAATGCCGAGGCAACTCGGGCACGAAGCCGGCTACTCGACGTGCCCAAGATTTGCTGTAGAATATAATGTAGCACTCAAGTCTCATATGGGGTTATGGAGTTGTGCCATTTTGTGGAGGAAAAGAGAGGAACTTTTTTTGGAAAAGAACTAGAGGGCTTTTCTAGCAAGCATAAGAACACCAATATGCCACACCAAAATGAATCAATCAAAACCCCACCAAAAATGGCCGGCCACCACTTTTGTGAATGGAGAGAGAGAGTGTGAAGTCAAGGGGGAGTGGTGGAACCATCATACAAGGGAGTGTCAAATTATGATGTGAAGAAATGATAGCTAGGAAAGTCCAACACTCAAAACAACCATCAACATAACCAAAGTCAATCCATCATGAGAAGGAGAAGTCAATGATGGTGCTCATCATGAAAACCATCATGATACAAAAATAAGCAAAGAACCCCTTCACAAATGCCTATTTGCAACAATGCAAATAAACCCTCCTCCACCAATCTTCGGCCAATGAACGGAACAAAGGAAATTGGCCGAAACGGAAAGCAAACTGGCAACTCCAGAAAACTGGTCCCGTAATAAATTACAGGAAAACCCCGATACTGTGCATACACACCCGCATCTGTATTTCTACCGAAATACAAATGCAATGAGACAAAGTCTACACTGTACTATACTAGGATCCGGCTTAAACCAAAGCCGGCTAGTAATATCTGTTCGATCCTGATCCGTGCAATACCGCACGTATCTGATCGAACCCTGCCATATATGCATACGGCCTATAGTACAGACTGTCCGATCCTGATCCGTGCAATACCGCACGTATCTGATCGGACCCTGCCATATCTCCATACGGCCTCTACAGCCTTTCGCCCGAAAGCTGAGTAACTGAATGTGGGGGACTCTAAAGACTCGTCAACACCTTGGTTGTGGATTTAACCACTAGCACGTCAGAGGTATAAGCCAATACGTAACGGGCTACCAGGTATTGACTAAAAAGGACGTCGATGAGCGAACTCATCCTGACACCCTACTGAGCCTGTCAGTGACAATATCCGTGCAGTCCGGTCCGTTCGTCTATGAGTATCGCATGGCGGGCCTAGGGGGTTGGTAAAAGTCAGACCCCCAAAAGCGGTATAAGTCGTGTCGGAGTGTAGCCCAGAACACCCTGAGATACTACTGGAATACCTACCAGTAAATCTCCTTGCCTTGGCCAAGGACTTTGTGTAATGGCTCTCCTAGACACAGCACGACCTCACCCCTAATACCGGGAGAGACGGACCCCTGAAGATACGCTCACTGCCTCCATGTGGCTCGGGACTGTACCCAACTAAAACCTGTTTGCACGACTCCTTTGAGCCGTGGTAGGGTAGTAATCAAAGTACAGTGGGAACTCACACGAGACAAATGACGATCCCCAGGTCGATGAACTAACCTGCACATATGTCACCAGGGAACTGCCATCTGACGTCTGGTATATGACCAACTAGCATGTTCCCGGTGAGTCCTGTCCGGTGTACTCATAACCCAATGAGCACCTGTATACATCTTAGGTGATCCAACTGACACCAGTGGCTTGTGAGACCGGCCACCGCCCCTCGTCGGGGTCTCGACTGTATACACTAGTCTACTATGGAGAATCGATGCCCTGTCTCGAAACTCTCACGACTAGGGACCTTTTAAGGATATGCTTATAGACCCCCAGCTCCCACTTATATGATCGCCCTCATACTGCTGGTGGTCAAGCAAGAATCCTAGGGGCTCTATCAACGTGTAATAGCGACGTGTCAGGTCACCTAAAGCAGTACACGATGATAAAGGTAAACCAGATAGCATACTATCATCTCGAGTAAGACTGTCCTACCGGGATAGGTCCTCCCTCAATCATTACAATCACGTACCTGTGACCTAATAATTGACTCTGAGGGCACTATCTCCAACAATCTCCCACTTGCACTCAAGGCTAATTATTGCGATGTCGCATACTCACAGCCCGTGTGATACCGAACATCCAACTCCTCTACTAGTCAGTCTCACAAAGCTCGTTTGCGGAACTATTGCGTTCGAGGAATAGCCTCAGTGAGTGGATCCGCTTAGTTGTTTCTTTCTATGTCTCTCTATATCTCAAGTTCGCGGAGAAACCCATCTCCCGAAATGAGCAATACCTGTCTTAGAATGTGTCTGGATGTCTGATGGGACATAGCTCATAAATGAACTCCAAATCCAAACTTCTTAGACTGTATCGTCAACTGAACTTAATCAGTATCCTGCGCCATGCCACCCTCAGTATTGCCTTGGACCACCTGTCCAAAATACTGCCCCTCATCAGAAGGAAAACTATAACTCTGACAACCTCCTTGTCGTCCATGTCACCTTGGAAGCCTGGAATGATAACTGTCTCCTGAATGAGGCTGTCGTTATCATATCCCTAGAACATTCACTTATGTTCTAAAACTGCTTCCGACGGTTTCTCCAGGATTGGATTAATGTCAACTTATTGCATCTAGTGCAAGAACAACATCTGGTGTGGTACTTGACATCTCATGATTGACTCAATTGCCTGAGCAAGTGATCTGCCAATCATGCACATCCCTCTCCCCTTTAGTCTGTAAGACACCTTTGGAGAGGGTGACTCCATTACCTGCAGGCACACTACCGTGCCAGGAGTCGTCCATCCTAAATACTCTTAGAATGCTGTCAAGTACCCAGATTAGGAAACCACCCAAATCTAGATCTAAAACCATAGATCTAGTAACCAGTATGTCTGATGTAAAATCCAAGTCCCATGTGGAGAAACCACTGTGTGACGACCAAAGTATAACCGATTGTAGTATAGGAGTTTCTTTTCCTATTCTGTGTATGCCATCCAAATACCAGGATATCACACCCTACTACCTTCTCAACAGATCCATCCCCTATTCTGATGATGTCAAACCTATGACTGTCACGTCAGAAATAGATGATCTATCTCCGCTATATCTGCTTTAGTCTATAAATAGACATAAGCTACCTGTCCACCAATGCTTCCGCTGCTCCCACTGACTACGACAACCCTCTGGCAGAGTCATATACACGTACACTTCTAAAACTAGTTTAGAACGACGCTATACTCATCCTCCCGCCGGGTCTCGCACCCTGGAACAACAGCAATGGCAATTGTAGGTAAACAAGAACTTCCCTGTCACCGTCCTTGAGGCTACCGTAGTACCTCTCGGGTGCCTGAAGTTACCCACCGTATCTGCGGAGTGGCCAATGGAATGTCAATCCAGATTGAATCTTTAGGTTCCTTATCAAATCTTCAGTAATCGTTTGTGGTTCTGGAATCACTTCCAGTTCTACCATACTCCCACTACTGTTTTCTGAAAAAATCCATTTTTAATAAAACTGTGGCGAGTCTAGAACAATGTTGCTATTGTTCATCCAGATGGTAGAAAGTCAACCCTCGTCATAGCCTGGGTCAACCCACAAACAGCCATTACAGAAACGTGCCTTGAGTCATCCAGAGTCTGGTTTTAATCATAAGCCGGACAACTCCCCGTACCTTAACATCGTTAAGATATGAACTGTTCTATATCCAATATAGAAACAGAGGCACTGATTTAATTGAACCAGATTCAAATCATGCAGCTGTCCCCAGCGCATGTCAACTAAATGGAAGGAGGCCGATCAGCGTTACTCAACTTAGGAATACTTCCAATTATGAGTAACCTGAAAGAGAAGCAAGATCTCTTTTTCATTACTATCAACTGAATACCATACACAAGTATCTACATCTTCGATCACTTTGAAGAATCCCGATACTTACTACACCTGGTTCTCTACTCTATTCAAATACCTATAACTCCTCAAAACTTAGACCCTGTGTTTCTACGAAACACATGTCTAAGAACTAGAGAAGTTAAAAGTAAACAGAATATAGTATGAGGACCAACCCCTCTGTCCAAATGGACACTGGACAACATACAATACTCTGTATAAGTCCCTTGAGTCTGATAACTCTTTCACTGTGTGTCGTAGGTTGAAAACTGTACTTATGGTTAAGAAGAATTACACCGCTGTTTAATGCTCCTTACCTAACCATCCACTGATATAGGTAAATGTCGTAGACATAATTTCAGAAAGGTATATCTCACTCTATGAAAATAGACGTACAGATATATCATTTTGAAATTGGTGCGTAACAGCGGATATTCAAAACCAAATATTTGCCGACCGGCAAACAGCCCAGGTGATTTCCTCAAATATCACTGATTACAACGAATCCCGATATAATGAGGATAATCACCCAATTCCCAATAACTTACTCCCACTCATCATCTGTAAAACCATACAGATGTGAGAATCGTACCTGGTAAATACATACCCTGGAGTAAGTATCTAATCGGGAAATCAGTTTTCCTTTAACATTACACAGCGAGACTGAAACATCGAAATGTTTCGATGGGGTATCCCGGTATTCCTAGTAATGCCTCTTCCAGATTCACGACTGTAACCGTATAATTCTTTGCCACCTCTCCAAATCCCTTCATATGTCTTTAGTCTTTACCTTCTGCACACCCCTTTAGGCCAAATGGTTTTCTTCCTTCCCTACCGTTCGGCACCAGCCTATGGTTTGGAAGAAGACTATCCAATAAGCATAATGGGTGTACTGTCCCAATCCTAGGAACACTCGCAATGAGAGAGGGTGAAGATAAAAGACAACCGAATAAACCTTATTCCTATTTCTCCTGAACCAGAATCCATCCCCGAACTGGAACAAGTTCCATTCGAGTTCGTATATAACCATACGATGGAGTATCCAAATAAACTGTGGATCTTCGTAGTGATACGGAGTGTCCTGGAGAAATACAAAGGTGATGTGGGAGTGGTAAAGAAATATTTGGTTTGGTCGTGAAAATCTGTTGCGATTTACTTTGCCCTCTTACTAATCCCTTGCTTTGTCTGAACTTAATACCTTCTGCACACCATCGTTATGCTAATTGGTTTTCTTCATTCCCTACCGGTCGGCACCAGCCTAAGGTTTGGAAGAAGACAATCCAATTTGCGTAATAGGTGTACTACCCCTAAACCAAGGAGTACTAGTAACCTGAGAGAGGGTAAAAGGAAAAGACAACTGAATAATCCTATCCGTTTTCTCCAGAACCGGAAACCATCCTCGAATAAATTCTTTCGAGTTCGTATCTAACCATACGATGATTTTGTCCAATGGAAGTGGACGTTCGTAGTAATACGGGGTGTCCTGGAGAAAAGGGTAAAAGTAGGAGTGGCAATGAGGTCTGCAACTCTGACAATCCAAAAAGCCGGTGTTTAAGAAGGTTCGGTCAACTTGGTCACTGAGTCATTGTCTTAGGGTCGGGTCAATGGTCGCTGCCAAAGAGAGAGAGAAAAGAAACACTCAGCGTGCACTCTAACCTAGATCAGAATGGTCACCAATTTATCTAATCTGGAATCCTCCCACTGTACCTCAAATTCTCCTCCAAACCTGAAAGAAGAATTAGTCGGGGTCACCCGAGGAGTAAACTAACTCATCAGTGGGAATCGGGATCCAACTATCATCGCATGATAACGTGACGGAATCCGCTCACGGTATCACACTCCAGAAGGTATGCGCATATCTGGCAAGTTTCAGTTCTTTTGAAACTCCCGATGTGATTTCTGCCCCATGCTCTTATGACCTTGACTTTGGCCAACATATCATAAGTCACATGTCAAGTTCTACCCGTCATTCTCCAGGTTAATTTGAATCCACCCGTACATACCCTTGACTTTGGCCAACATGGCAGTACGACTGTTCCAAACCAACGCATCTATCTATGCTGCATATGAATAACCAACAGCTACCAAACACTGTGCCTTGACTTTGGCCAACATACACAGCTTGAATACTATTGACTATCCATATGAAACGACGGAGGGCTACGAATGGTTTCTGGCGAAAACCTTTAACGTAATGAACTTGATATCGTTGAAGGAACGGATAGCTTTTTAAAAATATAGTGACGAAAACCTTTGCTAAAGAGGTCACTCCCGGTGAAGGGATCTCGGCTCTTTCCCCGTAGAATGGGGTGCAGGATATTCCAAATGAATACCGCGATGCAAAGCAAAAGTAATCGGCTATAGTGAAGTTAATGCCCTGACGCAAACTTCTGTCCAAGGGGTCACTCCCGGTGAAGGGATCTCGGCCCTTGCCTCGTCGACTGAGGAGCAGGATATTCCAATGAATACCACGATGCAAAACAAAAGTAAACGTCCTTGCAATAACAGCTTTTTGAAAAGTGTTCCAACAACATCAGATTAGGTTTGTTTTAACTTGCATTGATCCGAATCAATGCAGTCCCACCAATTGATCACACCAAAAAGAACGAAAATATACTGATGTACGTATATGCCATCCGCATTCGCCACTGGGTCCCGTCATTACCCGTTAGGTTAGCTAACTAACGACAGAGCGGGGACTGGACTAGCGCGGATGCAAAACATATACAACATCTACTAATATATATACCAATATATTATATTCGCTCAAGGCGTGAATAAAATGCAACATCACAGAGAATGAACAGCATCACAGAAACAATACAGATATCTGGGATCCCCGGGTTTCACAGAGCCGCTGAAACCCGACGTTCCTCTGGTCGTGTGGATAGCCTGTGCAACGAAATCCTAGACCCCTACGGGCGCGGCAAGTTACCCGCCAAAACCTGAAGCGAGGCAGCCCCCTTCAGCAACGTGAATGGACCACCCAGCACTTCACGGAATCCGGTAACTTGGGCACCCCTCCTGGGTCAACCTGTACCCCCTACGAGTGCGGCGAATAGCCCGCCAATCCTAGAGTGAAGCCCCCTCCGTCTCAATGCCATGAGATGCGGGCTTGTTGCCCTCCAGAACCCGGCTATCCGTGCACCCCTCCGCGGGGCAATCCTAGTACAGAAAGTAAAATATACATACAACGGGTACATCGACCGCAACCAGGTCGTGCCCCAAAATAATAATACAATCAGGCAGTGACGGCAGTCCACATGTCGGACGCTCGTCCCGCAATATCAAATGTACATAATACAACAAAACTGTACTAGCATTGCATCCAGGCTATCCTCCACGACCGATCCGCAACATCACAGCAAAAACAAAACATCAACGTGAAAGTCACGTTCGCAAATCCGTCTAACCGGGCTATAGCAGTTAGACCGGATTTACCGATCAAGTGACATTCACGGTCGCAGATATAATGTAAATACTGTGAAAAATGTGTTTAAAATATCCGATCGATCAAAAATTAACAAGTGGGCCCCCAATCAAAACTGTAGCACTCACAGAAATCCTGGGCCCAATTTTAATATTCCAAAACCCATATTTAAAGCCCAGAAGGCCTCTGTAAAAAATTGGTGAAGTGATCTCCACAGTGTGCGGCGGAAGGGCGGCGGGAAGGGGGGTTTCGCGGCGGTTCCGCGCTCCGACTGTGGAGTTACTTCGTCGAATTTTTACAGAGCTCTTAGATTTTCCAGTACATCAATATTTTACAACCTGAAAAATTTTTCGACACCAAAAATTTCCAACAGAAAACTGATGCTAACAAAAATGTAGTTTTGGAACATTCGATCGATCGAAACAGAAAAACACACTACACCAAGCTAGACTAAGTTAATGGCGAGGCTCTGATACCACTGTAAGTGCACGGCGGCGTCCCGGCCGTCAATCCGACGCCGGAATGCGGAAGTGGTGAAAAACTTTAATTTTGCGGACTTAGCAAACCGGCACCCCCGCGCACTAAACACCCGGATCGTAACCATTAACAAGTCTAAGCTACTAACAAGATGGGGAATAGAGATATACCGACGATCCAAGTCCTCCGGTCTTCTCGTCATGGTCCCGATCTCCTGCGGAAAAGTCCCGTCTCCTCCTCGTCGCCGGAAGTGCACCACATCGCCTACTTTGTTTACGGGCTCCCACCTCAATGCCGAGGCAACTCGGGCACGAAGCCGGCTACTCGACGTGCCCAAGATTTGCTGTAGAATATAATGTAGCACTCAAGTCTCATATGGGGTTATGGAGTTGTGCCATTTTGTGGAGGAAAAGAGAGGAACTTTTTTTGGAAAAGAACTAGAGGGCTTTTCTAGCAAGCATAAGAACACCAATATGCCACACCAAAATGAATCAATCAAAACCCCACCAAAAATGGCCGGCCACCACTTTTGTGAATGGAGAGAGAGAGTGTGAAGTCAAGGGGGAGTGGTGGAACCATCATACAAGGGAGTGTCAAGTTATGATGTGAAGAAATGATAGCTAGAAAAGTCCAACACTCAGAACAACCATCAACATAACCAAAGTCAATCCATCATGAGAAGGAGAAGTCAATGATGGTGCTCATCATGAAAACCATCATGATACAAAAATAAGCAAAGAACCCCTCCACAAATGCCTATTTGCAACAATGCAAATAAACCCTCCTCCACCAATCTTCGGCCAATGAACGGAACAAAGGAAATTGGCCGAAACGGAAAGCAAACTGGCAACTCCAGAAAACTGGTCCCGTAATAAATTACAGGAAAACCCCGATACTGTGCATACACACCCGCATCTGTATTTCGACCGAAATACAAATGCAATGAGACAAAGTCTACACTGTACTATACTAGGATCCGGCTTAAACCAAAGCCGGCTAGTAATATCTGTTCAATCCTGATCCGTGCAATACCGCACGTATCTGATCGAACCCTGCCATATATGCATACGGCCTATAGTACGGACTGTCCGATCCTGATCCGTGCAATACCGCACGTATCTGATCGGACCCTGCCATATCTCCATACGGCCTCTACAGCCTTTCGCCCGAAAGCTGAGTAACTGAATGTGGGGGACTCTAAAGACTCGTCAACACCTTGGTTGTGGATTTAACCACTAGCACGTCAGAGGTATAAGCCAATACGTAACGGGCTACCAGGTATTGACTAAAAAGGACGTCGATGAGCGAACTCATCCTGACACCCTACTGAGCCTGTCAGTGACAATATCCGTGCAGTCCGGTCCGTTCGTCTATGAGTATCGCATGGCGGGCCTAGGGGGTTGGTAAAAGTCAGACCCCAAAAGCGGTACAAGTCGTGTCGGAGTGTAGCCCAGAACACCCTGAGATACTACTGGAATACCTACCAGTAAATCTCCTTGCCTTGGCCAAGGACTTTGTGTAATGGCTCTCCTAGACACAGCACGACCTCACCCCCAATACCGGGAGAGACGAACCCCTGAAGATACGCTCACTGCCTCCATGTGGCTCGGGACTGTACCCAACTAAAACCTGTTTGCACGACTCCTTTGAGCCGTGGTAGGGTAGTAATCAAAGTACAGTGGGAACTCACACGAGACAAATGACGATCCCCAGGTCGATGAACTAACCTGCACACATGTCACCAGGGAACTGCCATCTGACGTCTGGTATATGACCAACTAGCATGTTCCCGGCGAGTCCTGTCCGGTGTACTCATAACCCAATGAGCACCTGTATACATCTTAGGTGATCCAACTGACACCAGTGGCTTGTGAGACCGGCCACCGCCCCTCGTCGGGGTCTCGACTGTATACACTAGTCTACTATGGAGAATCGATGCCCTATCTCGAAACTCTCACGACTAGGGACCTTTTAAGGATATGCTTATAGACCCCCAGCTCCCACTTATATGATCGCCCTCATACTGCTGGTGGTCAAGCAAGAATCCTAGGGGCTCTATCAACGTGTAATAGCGACGTGTCAGGTTACCTAAAGCAGTACACGATGATAAAGGTAAACCAGATAGCATACTATCATCTCGAGTAAGACTGTCCTACCGGGATAGGTCCTCCCTCAATCATTACAATCACGTACCTGTGACCTAATAATTGACTCTGAGGGCACTATCTCCAACACTTTTTACACTCAGGATCGCGATCTTTAATAAGAGCGAATACCACCCGATCCACTGGCGCATGGGGGAACCCTCCTTCCGAGCGAACGAAGGGAAAAGACAAGTCGTCAGACATGTTCTGGGGAAAGACAAAGAAACATACATCATTAGTGGCCTAACGCTTGGCATTTGAAAATATATATATATCTTGCTCCACACTGTGATGCAGTAGGTAGGGGACCAAAGGGGGACCCACAAAATCTGGATGATGTGCATCATTTAATAAGACAATCCCATCATTAGATGGGACTGTCAATTCATAAAAAATTCCCAATAGGATACACCCATTGGTGGGGAGTCCCCAGAGACAAAGAGAAAACCTCCTCTTTTAGAGCAAAGCTCTGTCACAGAGTGAAATTTGTCAAACTCTGGTATCAGGGGAACAAGATTCCTTAAAAGAGCTTGGCTCTGTGATAATGATGGAAATATCCATCAAAGAAAGATTAAAAATTAAAAAAATTGGGATCTTAAAGATCCATGAAAACTCTTAAGAGTTCTTCATTTTTAGATCAAAAGATCTATGTTTTGCCAAAGAGCAAAGCTCTGTTCATGGGTTAAGAAACCCTGAAACAGATTCTTGAGAGCAAGGCTCTGTTGGTGAAACCCCAAAGGGGTTTTCCTTAGATCAAAAGATCTATGAGAGCAAGGCTCTATTAATTAAAATTAATTTAATTTAAGATTAATTTTTACCTAAAGTTTTTCTAAAAAGTTCTAACTTTGGAAGCAAGAGCAAGGCTCTGAAGTTCTTGAAGGCAAGAGCAAGGCTCTGAAAATGAGAAATCTTGAAGATGGTGATCATCTGTTGAGGACCAAGAGTCCTATTTATAGGCGCTTGCGCCCCTTCAACTGACCTTCCCTGATCCAACGACTAGGATCTGGCCACCGTTGCGCTTACGTCGCGCCACGTAAGCACAACGGTGGGGGGGCATTTGTTCCCCCAATCTGAGCAAGGCTCATTTGAATTTTGAAAATTCAAATTTTCTGAAGCAACGCTTCAAATTCCGTGCGTTGCGCAGTGCGCAAGCGGTCCACAGTGCGACACGTGTCTGCGCAGTTGCGCAAGCGCACCGCTGCGCGATACGTGTCTGCGCAGTTGCGCAAGTGCACCGCTGCGAGACACGTGTCTGCGCAGTTACGCAAGCACCGTTGCGCAAGTGCGTCGCTGCGAGACACGTGTCTGCGCAGTTGCTTGCTGCGCAGTTGCGCAAGCACCGTTGCGCAAGCGCACATCTGCGAGACACGTGTCTGCGCAGTTGCGCAAGCACTGTTGCGCAAGCCTTCCACTGCGTGACACGTGTCATTCATTGGGGAGTTGCGCAGAAACAGAATGAAAATTTGATGAAATCTTTTCTGTTCTTTCCAAAACCAGAAGATTTTCTTCTGCCTTTGGATCAAAGATCCAATGGTGGGAAAATTCCCAAAATCATTCAGGAAAGATTTGGTTAACAAATTCAACAAATTTGTGAGCACTATAAATAGGATCCCAGACCTCATTCAAAGGCATGAGGAAGAAGAATCAACTTCTGGCAAAAAAAAGAAGAGACAGAACTCTTGAAGATTAATCAAGAACAAAAAAAAAAGAAAAAGGTAAAAATCTCTGAAGAACAGAAGATTAAAAAAGTGAATAATAAAAAGAGATAAATAGTGCCTTGCACTTGATATGAACCCTTGGTTCTGTAAAATCAGGGAAAACAAGAAGAAAAACTTGTTTTCCTTTGATCCAAATTTAGATCAAAAGTGCTATGCACTTTTGTTCTTAAATCTGGAAAATTCTTGAGTTTCTGCACAAGCGCAACTCATTATTTAAAAGGGCTTGGCCCAAATCAAATCACAAAAATAATAAAAGGGCAGAGCCCTGTTTGGAAAATTCTTGAGGGCCTGGCCCAAATCAAATTGCAAAAATAATAAAGGGGCAGAGCCCTGTTTGGATTGATTCTTTTAGTCAGGCAAAGCCTAAAATAAATAAAAAAATTGGACTTAACCCAATCCTGGCTGTAAGTCCTTAAAATTAAATTGATTGAGCAAAATGGCTCTCCTAAACCAATTCACGACCGGTTCGAGGGTACATCTCCGAACTCCTTTGACATCTCTCGTTGTAATTCCTCAACGACGTCAAAGAGGTGACGGGTCCCAACGACCACTTATCTAATCGGACCGAAACGTCCCTAAACTAATGTCGGACCGAAACGTCCCTAAACTAATGTCGGACCGAAACGTCCCTAAACTAATATGGACCACTACGTCCTTAAACTGGCGACAGATCGAAACGTCCCTAAACTAATAATGGACCACCACGTCCCTAAACTGGCGATGGACCACCACGTCCTTAAACTGGCGCAATAGAGCCCGAACGCTCTTTTGCCGGATCTAAACGGTCCCGTCTAAGTTGATCTTAGCCCCAGCTACGGTTAATGTGTCCTTAGATCTTTAAATAAACAATAAAACCCCAAATCAACTTTGGTTCAAGGGTACATCTCTGAACTCCTCAGACGCTTGTCGTTGTAATCCCTCAACGACGTCGGAAAGGTGACGAGTCCCAATGGCCAGATAATTAAATCAATCACTACGTTAAGTTGATCTTAGTCTAAAACAAGACTAACGTATCCTTAACGAACGTTTAAGTTGATCTTAGCTGCAACGCGACTAATGCATCCTTAAACTAAAAACACCAAACCCAAATCTAAGTAAATACGGATTTGGACTAATCCACGTCCTACGGGCGACGACATCACTAAGTCTCCGTATACAATCCACGGGCAACCACAAACAAAACAAACATACACGACACGAAGTGAAATTCTGAAGAAGGAGAAAGTTGTTATCGCAACGCGGTAGCGTAATTAACTGCAGGGGCTTGCGCCTGCAGGGAAGAGCGTCCCCACAATCAAAAACCCCTCACCCTGAGGGGAAATCTGACGAAATCTGCTACATCGGCCGCATCCGTCTAAACCTCCGATACACGGTGCCATAAATCAACTTGGCATCTTCGGAGAGATAGACGGATAAAACCAAATAGCATCTGCCCCGAACCTCAGGCAACGGACGCAAAGTCCGGGCCGCCGTTCGGAGGGGAACACATACAACGCTTCGAAAGGTGCCATTTGAATAGTCGCCTGAAAGCTGTTGTTTTACGAAAACTCCACCAAGTGTAGATAATCCTCCCATGAACCCTTGAAGTCCAACATGGAAGCTCTCAACATATCTTCAAGAGTTTGGATTGTTCTCTCCGACTGGCCATCTGTCTGAGGATGATAAGCTGTGCTAAACTTCAATCGCGTCCCCAAACTTTCCTGTAAACTTCTCCAGAAGTGCGACAAAAATCGGGTATCACGATCAGAGATGATGCTCACCGGTACTCCATGCAATCTTATAATCTCCTGCATGTACCGTTCTGCCAACGCTTCCGTTGATTGACCAACTCGAAATGGTATGAAATGAGCTGCCTTGGTCAATCGATCAACAATCACCCAAAGTGCATTGTTTCCCTTTGGTCTCAGCGGTAAACCTGTCACGAAGTCCATGGTTATATGTTCCCACTTCCATTGAGGAATCGGAAGTGGTTGCAATAAACCAGCAACCCTTTGATGTTCAGCCTTAACTTGCTGACACACCAAGCACTTTGCTACAAAGCGAGCAATCTCCCTTTTCATGCCTTCCCACCAGAGATGTTGTTGTAGATCATGGTATATCTTCGTGCCTCCTGGATGTACGGAATATGCGGAACTGTGTGCCTCCTTCATAACTTCTTCGCGAATGTCTCCTTTTGTCACACACAAACGGCTACCATATCGCAACTAACCATCTTCATGAATCAACAAGTCTGTTCAAAGTCCAGCTTCAACCTGTTCTCGAAACTTCTGCAATCTTGGGTCCTGCGACTGCGCTGCTTTAATACTCTCGATCACGATGACTGTACTTGCAGCTACATCATCTGTCCTGAAGAATGTGGTAGTACGATCTCCAGCTCGAATCTCCGAAAGTCTTCGATAAGCTCCTTCTGTGTAGTCAACATCCGAATTGCTAGCAACCGACTAAGCGCATCCGGCACAACATTAACTTTCCCCGGATGGTACTTAAAATCAAGATTGTAGTCAGCCATCAGCTCCAGCCATCTACGCTACCTCATGTTAAGCTCTTTCTATGTGAACACATACTTTAAGCTTTTGTGATTGGTGAATACTTCGACCCTTTCGCCCAAAAAGTAGTGTCTCCAAATCTTCAAAGCGAAAATCACAGCTGATAGCTCTAAATCATGAGTTGGATAATTCTTCTCATGGGTCTTCAACTGTCTCGCTGCGTAGGCTATAACCTTCCCATGCTGCATCAAAACACATCCCAAACCTTTCCCAGATGCGTTGCTGTGAATCACCAATCCGCCGGAACTGTCCGGTACGGTCAAAATAGGAGCGGTTATCAACCTTTGCTTCAACGCCTCAAAAGCTGACGCACATCTATCTGTCCATACGAACGGTACTTCCTTACGCGTAAGCTTGGTCAAAGGCTCAGCCAAACGAGCAAAATTCTCCACGAACCTTCTGTAATACCCGGCAAGTCCAAGAAAGCTTCTGATCTATGCTATGTTCTTCGGAATCGGCCAATCTCGAATTGCTACAATCTTCTCAGGATCAACGGCGATTCCGTCTCCAGATACGACATGCCCCAAAAACTTCACTTCTTCAAACCAAAACTCACACTTGCTTATCTTTGCATACAATCTTTCTTGCCTCAATGTTTGCAGTGCGATCTTCAAGTGTTCCGCATGCTCTTCAATGCTCCTCGAGTAGACCAGAATATCATCGATGAACACCACTATAAACTGGTCCAAGAACGGTGAAAAGATCCGATTCATCAAGTCCATAAATATCGTCGGTGCATTCGTGACTCCGAATGGCATCACTAAATACTCGTAATGTCCATATCGAGTTTGGAACGCAGTCTTGCAAATATCTTCTGATTTAACTCGGACCTGATGATATCCAGATCGCAAATCCAGCTTCAAGAATACCCTCGCGCCACTAAACTGCTCGAACAATTCGCCAATGCGAGGGATCGGGTACTTGTTCTTAATAGTCACCCGGTTTAATTCTCGATAATCGATGCACATCCTCATTGTGCCATCTTTCTTCTTTACTAGAAGAACTGGAGCTCCCCAAGGTGAATTACTGCTGCGAATCCAACCCTTCTCAAGTAATTCGGTAACCTGCTTCTTGACTTCTTCCAACTCCACTGGTGCCATTGGATAGTACGCCTTTGAGATTGGCGCTGCACCAGGAACAAGATCAATCGCAAACTCCACATCTCATTTTGGCGGTAAACCCGAGATGTCCTCGAATACGTCCATAAACTCTCGAACTACAGCTGGCGCCTCCTCCTTATCAACTTCCATCGACGAAAGAACACTGTTTGCCGGCCTAGCCTTAAACTCGACTGGCCCGACAGAACTGCTACCTCCAGCAAAAACAAACTCCGGATGTCCGGGAATCTGGAAAATCACTTTCTTTGCCCTACAATCAATGTGAGCGTGGAAAATGCCGAGAAAATCCATTCCCAAGACAACTTCATAACTGCCGATATCGATCACCAAGAAATCTGCAAATAACTCCCATCCACAAATAACAACTGAACAATCCTTACATTCTCTACTAGCTATGATCTTCCCATTCCCAGTGTGTATATCCTAACAACTAGACAGGGTCATGCAAGAAATCGAGTGTGTAGCAATAAACTTGGACGACATAAAACAATGTGATGCACCAGAATCGAATAATGCTAATACGGGAAAATCATGAACAAGTAGGATACCTGAAACAACTTCATCTAAAGCCAAGACACTGAAGAAGATAAGCACGGTAAAGAGGATTCAAGCTTGCGATAAAATATAAACTGGTAAACAATGCAACCGAAAGAGTAGGGTAATACAACGACTATAAAACAAGAAAATGAATCAAGACTAGGACTCCAAGTTATTTAAATAGAGTACCGCATTGTAACCATGCTGCAGTTCATAGTTACAATCACATAACTCCGTTCAAATCGCCCAAATTCTAGTATCAGAATCAAAGGAATAGGACGGAAGAAACAATAGGGAACCAAAAGAATTTCAACTCGAGATGCAAAGTTGTTTGCATATCGTCAGGACAGGGGTCAAGAGAAAGATATGATTCAAGAATTACGATAACAATGTGGCAGGACATGTTCCTAATTACGAATTTTCCTATTCGTGTATTGGGTCCAATACCCAACTACAAAAGAATCGAACCCGATTAACCTAAATCCTATTGCTCTGATACCAAACAAACCCTGTCATGCCCCGCTTCCCAGAGTGCGCTAAGATCGGCACGTGACAAAGCCAACCATACTACCTGTGGCTAGGAAATATCTCTCCACAGTCACATTACGGCTGTCTAGAGATATCAAGAACAATAATAAACTATCTAATACATGTCCATAAGACAGAATGAAAGAGTCATGAAATAAAATGCGGAAGCAATAGATTCAAATACAATAATAATCTGGAATGTACGTCCCATAATATGGGCTCACATCAGGAATGAAAACACTGAAGGAAAACTAACTAAACTAATAACAGGTCTTCACTGCATGACCGGTTGATCAAAATACTCCTGGACAGCCTACGATAAGGATAAGGGATCTGGGCCATGCAAAACTCAGACGTCAGCGCCTCATAATATCAATGTTTCTAAGCAAGCAGGATGTAATGAAATATGCAGGCATGAAGTATAAACAGTATCAAGTTATCTGGAAAATAACATGAATATAGATCGGTGAACATGATATATACAGGTGGAGTGCAGTGGGTAGTCTAAACTGTGCTATAGGGTTATCTACTCTAAGTTTATTGAAATCAATTAGAGTAATCCTCCATGTAACTCAAAGGATATGTCCCGTTATCCCCCGGGACCACGGATCAGGTAGTGGGAGTCATGAATGACTCTGTCCCGTTATCCCCCGGGACCACGGATCAAGTAAGAATCACGAATGATTCTGTCTCGTTATCCCCCGAGACCACGGATCAAGTAATACCCTTGTAAGCTACACTTTAGTTTATTTGATTTCCCTATACCCCCAAGGTTATGTGTTCAAGTCGGGTATTGATAAATCTGGAGCTAATACCAACACAGGATCAAACAGGTACAGGTTTGTCTAAATAGACAACAGGATATGTCCGTAGGGACAACAGGTCAAGATTGTCGGCATTAGTAACAAGATCAGGTATCAAGTCAAGCAGTGGTATATCAGGTCATATCAGGTAGTGTACATGTATCAAGTCATGTCAAGTAGTGGTGTATAAGGTCATGACAGGTAGTGCACATGTGTCAAGCGGATGCTCATAATAAGCAGTATCAAGTACGGAATCACGGTACAAGTACGGATGTACGATAAAAGCATGGATGCACAAATATTTATCAGGGGTTACCATATTACTATGTAAGGTGCACAATATCAAGTATGGAGTACCAATATAACAATAAAAAATGAAATAATGTGACATGGTATGCGAATAGATATAAAATCAATGGTATGGATGCACGATTATCGATTAGGGTTACATTTATAGTTCCAATACTAATTAGGATGCACTTTATTAACCATGGGGTGTTCTAGCAATAATAACATGGACTAATATGATAAGTAGATGCAGCTACATGTATATTAAATGTTATGGATGCAAACGGGTATCCGAAAACTGTAAAACTTCAATATGGATGTATACTATGATAAACGGGTAACATTTTACTCATATGGATGCGTAATACTATACCTAGCATGTGACTAGATATGTAATTACTGATATGGATGCACACGGACGTGATATAACAGTAAAATGATAAACTGGTAAATATAGGATGTAGAATTAAGCAATATGAATAGTTATATTCAATTAGATGCAGTATATTGTAGTATGGTATGTAACAAGATAGGTTTGCATGCGCTAGATGTAAAATAACACGAACGGATGCAGACGGATTTCGAAAAACTGTAAAACTAAATATGGGGTACACAATTTGAAATCCAGGTATTATATTTGTTAAAATAGATGTATATAAAGTAATGTAGCATGAAGCAAGATAAACTTTCCTAGACGGATCACGAAACGGATATGTACGGTACGTCCGACGTCGGCAAAATGTCGCGACGCATGCACGGCACACGGGACGGGTCCAAGTAACGCAAGAGGGTATCACGCAGGTAAGGTATGTCCTCTGGGTCGTCTGGATCGTCGGCGTCGAGCCCGGCTCCGGCGAACTATGAAAATGTAAGATTCAAGAACTAAAGAGAAGAAAAGAAAAGAAAGAAAGAAGGAGGAAGAAGAAGAAGAGAAAGGCTTACTGTAGTTGGTGCTCTGTGGTTGTCTCGGATCAGGAGACGAGTATTCGTGTCGAGGAGATGATCGGAGCTCCGGCGAGGCTAGGGCTTGGTGTTAGGGTTAAGCTAGGGTTGTTGGCTGGGGTTTTGGTTGCAGGGTTAGGTGTAGGAGAGAAGCAGAGGAGAGGGAGAGAAGAAGGTGATGAAGGTGGAGGCAAGAGGTAGAGGTGATCAGCGGCGATGGAGTGAGGTGATGGGTTCTCAGTGTGTAGTGGTGTTGGTGAAGGCTCGGGAAGGAGGAAGAAGATGGAGATGGCGAGGAGGAGAAAGAAGAGGGGGTGAGGGTGAGGTCGATGAGGCAGTGGTGAAGATTTTTAGGGTTAAGAATTGAGGAAGGCAGATGGGTTGATGGGTTAATGAGAAGAGGGCTCGGGTTTTATAAGAAGGGAAGAAGAGAAATATATAGGGATCTCGTGAAGGGAGGTAAGTATAAGCTTGAGGGAGGTGACCACAATCGAGATATACACAGTAAATCCGAGAGGAGAGAGAGAGCCACGAGATGAGAGAGAAAGAAGAGAGAGAGAGAGAGAGCGACAATGCGGGGAGAGAGAGAAAGAGAAGAGAGAGGGAAGAGAGAGAGAAGAGATGATTGGTGGGGAGTGTGGGGCCAGTGACAGGAAAAGAGAGAGAGAGAGAGATTGAGATTCTAGTGGTTAAATAGGTTTAGATTTAATTTAAAATTATATTAGTTAGTTTTATAAATTTTAAAGCTGTTAACGAAATTTAAACTGTCGAATTAAAGTTAATATTATATTAAATAAATTTGAATTTTGGCGGAATTCAAAAATATTCCAAAACACGTCCGGGTCTGGTCTAAAATTTAAGTTTTAAAATACGAAAAATATATGTGATGACCAAATTTAAAAAAAATGAATGCTAGATAAAATGCCAGTATGCAATATACATGAAAGTGCACAAGTCTACGTAACAAGTCAGGATAAATCATAAACATGAATTAAGATAGGTTTCAAGCATGCGGGTCGGGTCGGATGCTAATACAAATGTCAGATACTATTCGCACCCAAAACACGATAAATCAAGAAAAAACCATAATTAAAGAAATACACGAACTGGAATTGGTATAAATGAACTAGGGTGTTACAGTGTCATTTGTTTTATGTTGGACGCTTGTTCCGCGGCCTCTTTATCTTTCATCTCGAGCATTCTACGGAGGAATTCGGCATTGGTTTCTTGTTCTTGACACTGCTCCAACGACGCCTCTGGGCTTTCTTTTGGCCCAGTAAGTGCAACCATAGTTGTCAGCATCTCCTGAAGCTTTTGCTGTTGTTGCTCCTGAGCCTTTGTCACTGATTGGGTAAGCGGTTGGTGACCCATGGAGATACGGGTATCCTCTTTCCTGGATGCCATATAAACAGTGTGCATCACCATGCCCCCAGACTTGGGGCGTTTAGATTCAGTGTTCTTAAGATTCGTCGCGAACATGGAGACTTTCTCCGGCCTCCTTCTTTTGTGGGCGGTCGAAGTTAAGGGAACCGTTGCAGCGGGCACCCAAATAGATGACATCTCCTGTGGTATGACATTATGGTCCTTCTCTTTCCGAACTTTCATCTTTTTCGATCGGCGGGAGTAGTCTTGGTTGATCACCGAGTCTTGGACCTGTCGCCAGACTTTGTGAGTTTTGGAAGACAGCCGCTGAGGGGGCTGCTCTGGCTTCGCCTTTGTGATCTTTTCAACAGGCGGAGGAGACTTTTTTAGTATGGTAGTTGGCGAATTCTTGTGCAACCTGTTAAGTAGTTCAAAACTGTTCCCAGTTGAAACAGCAGCATCAACTTCTACAATTGGAGCTGGTGGAGTCAGTCCGGAAGGAGAGCTGTCCCCAGCCTTCCTCACTCGGCGCCAGTGGCGACATCGAGTATGGCGAGCGGCTAGGACCACCTCCATTGTTGAATCAGCTTTTCCATGCCCCCTGTTCTGATGAGAGTCTGTTGTTGGCGCCAGCCTGTCAAAAACAGACGTCCGCTGAGAGGGAATGGTCAACCTGTCGAAAGCCGACCTTCGAGTAGGGAGAGCATCTTGGACGACCTCAACTGCAACAGAAGTTGGAGTGTCCTTCTTTGTAACGTTTTGAAAATCGTTTCGGTGAAATTTCGAAAAATCGGTAAAATAAGGGGGTTTTCTGTAAAAAGTCAAAATACAAATATCTTATTATAAAAATTAAATATACATATTCTAGCTATGTAATTGCTATTATTTGGTGTTTATTGAGCCGCTGGTGAAATTTCAAATTTTCTGAAAAAAATTATTTTATTATTATTTTAAGCCGCCACTAATACATTTAATTAGGGAAAATTACAAATTGGAATGAGTTGAAACAAATTTTGTGCATCATAAAATATTAAATAAAATTTTATCATGTGGTTTTTGGAATGAAATCGTTTGCCAAAACGGTTTAGAAATTATTGAAGAAAAAAGGCTTTTTTTTAGCGTAAATGGATGTTTGGGGTATTGTATTTATCATTTTTCATCACCCCACATCCGTACCCACATCCACACACCCCCATTCACTTATCCCCATGGCTAAATTCAGCAGCCACCATCTTTTTCCCCACTTGAATTTCAAAGGAAATGAAATGAAAGAAAAGAAAAGAAAAGAGTAGAAAATGATATAATTTGAGTTGACTTTGACTTGAACTAACTTTCTCCACCTCACTCTCTCTCCTCCCTCACCCAACCCCCCCACAATCTAGCCAAAACCAGCAACCCCCCAACAGCCCCCTTTTCCTCTTCTCCTCTCTTTGTTCCATCAAAGAAAATCCAAAGAAAAATCCACTAAAAATCAAGCAAAAATCCAAATCAAAATCCGACTCCTACCCATTTTAGCTTAGCCCGTATAGCATGGATCTTTGTGAAAAGAGAGCATTTTGGGAGGCCATGGATGCTTGTGGATCTTCAAATATTTTTGGGTATAATTCTAAACATTTTTGCTTAATTTGTTACTAATTTCTTAAAGCTAGGTTAATTAAGTGTTTAATTAGGTGTTTAAGAAAGAAAAAGGTTTTGAATTGAAGTTTGAAATTTCAAGGGTATGGATTTGAATGAAGATTAGGGTTTGAGCATTTGATTAGGATTGTGATGGGTAGATTAACATATAATTGCTTGCAAAAATCAAATCTAGTTGCTAGTTGCATTTTTGTTAATTTAAATTTGTGATAAGTATATATATTGCAAACTAGTTTTTGTAAATATTGTGTTAAATTGAGAATTAAAATATGGTTAGGGTTTTTATCATATTATTAACTTTATTAAGTGTAGTTTAACACTTTAGTTCATGGAAATCCAACCTAAATTGTAGTTTGTGCATTTTTGCTATGAAATTGTAAAAAGGGTATTTTGTAAACTAGAATATTAGGGTTTTTGGAATTTAATGAGATTAAATTCCGGAAATTATTTCTATGACTTATTTAAGATATTTAATAAATATATTGGCCGCTACATTCATTTAAACATCCTGTTTTGTACAAAAACGGCTAATTGTGCTTGCTAGATTTTCGGAAAAGTGACTTTTTAAGTAAAGTTGGGGTTTTTGTGAGTTTTAACCTAGTTTATATTAAAATTAGTGTTCGTGAATGTGCAAATGAGTGTGATTGGATTTTTCTCGATGGTTTGACGTTTGTACATCGATATCGAGGGTTGGTTTGACTATTCTTGCATGCGTAGGCGATAGGTTTGGACCTATGCGTGATACGCGTGCCGATTTGATTTTCGTATGCCGTTTCGACGTCGAATTTAGTTTAATGCGATACGGTGCGTTATGATATGTAGGTACCCCATGTGGACTTCGAGACGACAAGCAAGCGCATGGCGACGTCGGCACCGGCGAGCGAGGACCAGGTGAGTAGATTTATATCTACGGGGAGAAGTCGGGTGGATGGCGTATAGCACCCCCGCAGTCCGTGGTGGTGTATACGGATGCGTATACACACCAACATTTATTATATGTTATTTGGGATTAATAACGTTGCTTAGGATGGATATTGGTGTGTTGGATTACCTTAGTGTTGCGAACCCTAGGGTAGTGTTGCACTACACATACACACATACATACTTGCATACATTCCTATTGATATGTGCTCATAGGATTCTTTATAGTTATGGGTTCACATGGGTATGGGACTGTGTTCACATACGGATTTGAGGATGATACTTGGGATTGAGCTGAGTCGATGAGATTTGATTTGAGGCCGTGAGATCGGTGATATAGCAGGGTTCGTATTTGAGATACGACAGACGTTGTAGCGGGTCCTTGACGTAGTGTTTCACACACGTCCATGCATACGTAGGCGGTATCAGTATGGTACTAGACGTAGATCAGTACCCCGATCATGATATTTGATAAAGAGGATACCAGGTGAATAGTATGATGAATGTGATATTGACCCGTACCCAGATTGGGATGCCATACGACGGATTTACGTACGACCTATATTGATGATTGATCCGCACTCTTGACTTGGGATTCCTGATTATAGATATGGTATCGGATATGATATTATTGAGGCGGGATCACCGACTATACATATACAGGTATGTATATGTATCGACTCAGATGATAGGCGGTTCCCTTACCTGTAGTTCAGCTTGTTAGTTCAGCCGTATAGTTTAGTGTAGTTGTTAGATTAGATTAGACTTCTTACCTATTTCAAAAACCAACGAATCGTGGGCATTCTTAAAGACAGCCCAAGAGATCCTACGGATATTTCAAAAGACGTATCTTTTCATAAAAACACCGTAGCCCCTATTTTCAAAACCCATGATTCGTGTTATTTCAAAAGGCACCATTTGTAGGACTTATATTAGATTAATGCAGATTGTTATAGTTGCGTCTAGTTTTCAGCTCCCGCTCATTTTTGTGGTCCGCTTCGCATCGCATGCTTATTTTATGTTTCATACTCCATTAGTGATATCATGCTGTTAGGACACCAGCACCATTACCGATGATGCGTAGGTACCACGTACACTTAATTGCCGGCTCACACACATCTTCATCGGTAATTGCCATGTTACGTACACCTTAGAAAATATTATTGCTTAACTTAGCTAGATAGCTAGTAGTTTGACATAATATTAGTGTACTTACCTTATATGCCAGCTTAGATATTGTAGTTATTACTTGTCACTTCATGCATACTGTTATTCATCGTTATGCCGCAGTCATGGATTCTCATGCATATATTCACTATTTTACGTGTTATTGAGGTTTTGGATTCGGATTTCCATGAGATTTTCTGGATTTGGAGGAAAACCGCAAAAACATAAATAAACCTTTTCTCTCTTTTAAAATAAAAAGTGCGGTTTTCCTATGATGTATGAGTCGTCCACCATGAGTTTGCTGATGGATTTCGAGACCCGATTCGAGGAGTGGAGGAACCGTTTCGGGTACATGGTAGGCCCGGTATGGTACCCCGGGGCAAGAGGAATGTGGTGTTGACGTTGAGCCTGGCTGGGGAGCACTACTTACCGGTGATATTACCCGACACGTCGGATATCCGGAGGATACCGTCGTGGTCTTGAGATGGATGGTAGGGGCCGGTCTAGACTGACGGCGCCCTAGATATTGAGATTGAGACATTGATATTTCGAGACATTGAGATTTATGTTTTGTGTCGATGCTAGACACTGTTGATACTGATTTCATTTATGATACCTCAGTTTAAAAATACAAAGGAAATCTCACTAATTTATGAAAACAGATCTTCATTTACATGTATTCTGTTTTCATGCATTCATACCTCATTCATATGATATATTGCTACCTGAGGCACTGACACGGGCACATGAGATTACACTCGGGTTAGATATTTACCCTAGCCTTGTTATAGGCTACGTGTTATTCATATATTTGAGGACATATTATGATCATTGACCTAGGTTGCGTTATTTATGCGATTTCTGTGCGTAGATATTTTTCTATTCACGAGTTGGCAACTCACCCCCGTTGTGCTCCAGTTTCTTGCAGGTTTGCCGTACAGGTTTCATTACGGCTTTGCGGGCTCAGTTTCATTCGGGTGACTTGCTACTAGGTGGGTTTTTCTTGTATCGTACCCATCATATTACCTTGTATAATATTATTCCGTTGTATCTAGTAAATTCCATCAACCAAACATGTATTTATTGAGATAGAGACCAATGTTGTTTATTCTTTCGACCTTAGAGTCGCTCGTTATATTTCTGGTGGTTTTGAGTTTCCTTTTGAGTTTTGATCCTCGCCGTTGGCGTTGTATATTATATTGCTAGTGTGGTTGTGACCGTCGATTGACGAAGAGCTAGCTCCCGCTTGGGGATGCCTTTTTATTGATTTCGTATACTATTCATGTTGTATCCCGTTTGGGAGCCAGTATTTACAAAGGAGACTCTGCCGAAATTTTCAGTAAATTTTGATATTCTTAAAAACCGCATAATTCGGCTTATGCTATTAAAACTACTTGTTTTAAATTGGTTTTCCTTCACTCTACTTCTTTTCTTGGTTTGGATTTTTGGGTTTTCGGTTTACTTAGATTACGTACGCCTCGAGACGTTTCGTAGTTTAAGTGCCGGTCATGTTCCGTACTTTCGGGTCGTGACAAAGTTGGTATCAGAGCGTTAGGTTTTAACCTTCGGAGCGTAGGATGACCCTTGGTTGATGGAATAGGTGACTAAAGTAGAGTGACGTACCGTTGGTATGTTCCGCGGCATATTTACGACACGCCACTCCACTTATGAAGCCTTAGGATGTACATTTCCTTGTTCAGTATTATATTCCTTCCTGATCTAGCCTCATCGGTACCAGTTTGGTTTTGCTGCTACGGTTACGGGCAGGGAGAGCTACGGCTAGAGTTGCGGTCAGCACAAGCTCGTCACGAACGAGGACTGACCAGGGCGAAATTCCGGCGACACACGATTGCAGAGATGTGTCTTTTTACTGTGTTTCCGCGCCACGAGCGTTTGGCGGATCGCCTTTATGAGGTTACTCGGATGTGCTGATCGACACTAGAGGATTGAGCCAATGATAGAGGCCAGCCAGATCTTGAAGACCGTTGGTGTGTTGCTTATTCATGACGATCGAGGCACTGTTCAGCATGCAGACGAGCGAGCGAGTTATTGCTGCGAACGACGAGATATTGCCCCAGATGCTGGAATTCGTGCAGGACGAGTTGTACTAAGAGATGATAGGAGGTCGCTAGTCATTTAGGATGAATGACTAGGACATGTGGATCGTTCGCTTACCCCGTTGCGAGGTCATCATATAGATTGATTCCAGCTAGAGATGACTTCACGCAGAGACGTGAGGGTCGACAGAGACGATCGAATGTCGGAAACCTATTATTCCAAGTTTAAAGTAGTCGGAAAGACATGCAGGCAATTCTATGGTCCCTCTAGAAGAATGAAACCCTAACTCGACTTAATGACCGTGTGAAAGCCTTTGAACCTTCGGGTTTGCGGCAGTTCTACGGCGCCATTAGTGAGGCTTGGGTTTGCCCTTCTACGGCTGGACCACCGATGCTATGGTATGTACTCGATACTATTAAACTGTACCCAAGATGTTGAGCTCTTGGGGGATTATGAGGTTTTGACAAATCGATTGGATGGCTCGACTTAATTCGGATGCTAGGTGGTGAGATGCATTTCTTGGGAGACTCCAGATACGAGGATAGTCGTTGGAGCTCAGTCCATGCAGCCGCGACGAGACGAGTCCAAAGCAGACGACATTAGAGAAAAGTGGAGTAAGAGGTTCGCACCAGATCTAGATGAGATGACGTTCCACTCCGCCGACATCAGAGAGGCGATGCGCATGCCGAGGCATGGTACTTGGACTTACCTTCCAGAAGGAGTCGCGATGAGTATGCAGTCGTTCTAGAGCAAGATGCAGATATAGGAAAGGACAACGACTTCCGGACAGTTGGCAGAGACGAGGCATGGAATAGACCGTGAGCAGGATTCCTTCCAGGCCACTGATGCAATGATATTTGCACCCAGGATCAGATGTGTCACGTGCATTCAGAGAGCCAGAGGCCGACGCCAGTGATATGCTTCCTTGACAGGGCCGATGAGCCGATGGATTGTGAGATTGGTAATTCACAGTGAAGACCTTGACCCAGGAGTGGTCATGGTTACGCACGCCAGCAGGCCAGAGTTCATGATCATCGACGAGACGTCCCATTAGTGACCGCGACAGTTGGCCCGAGATTCTTAGAGGATGCACTTGAGCGATACTATTCCGCCGTTATTGATTTCGATGTTTTGGGTGATTTATTCGCATGATTTGATTTTGATGATTGAGGATTTACGATCTTTGCACAGTGTTGCACTTGATATCGTTTTCGTGCTTGGGTTTCACATGTTTGTGATTTTACGGTTTTAGACATTTGAGTTGATTTTGTGCGTATGCACGCACACGAATTGGTTCCTGCACTCTGTATAGTTATTATATGCTTGCAGTGTGCACTGGACTTCGATTTCGATTGTGATACTCGATATTTGTTTTGTGCACCTTGTGCACCTGATTGATTTTGCGCACGTTCGGCGCTTGATATTGGATTTCATGATTTCGTGCACGATGGATGCACCTGATTTGGATTTTCGCGCATGTTGAGCGCATGTCTTGAGATGTGATTTTGGTGCACACCAGATGCACTAAATCGAGATTTTTCGTGCATGTCAGATGCACCTGATTTTGCTGTCAGGTACACATGTTGCCTACGACAGATGTTTCATGCACACCCGATGCACTTAGATGTTGTTTCTGTGCGCATGTATGGCACATTCATGGATTTTGATTTCCGTGCGCACCAGACGCACGTAGCATTCATGTGCATATTTTAGGGATTGATTTCGTATAGAGCAGTACGTTTTTATGATATTGCTATGTGTTTTCGTACTGAGCAGGACTAGTCAGAGGACAGTACCTGAAAATATTTTGCATGCATTGATAGTTATTGAAGGGATTTCAAAAAAAAAAAGAGAAAAAAAGGCGAGCTATAGCCTTAGTATTTACCTACGTGTCTGATACGACACGAAATGTTTAAAACAAGGAGACCCTTCTAAATTGTTCCAAAACGACGGAACGTACATTTCAAACGAAGGTATATATGTATATAGTTATTTTCTTATGATAGACGTCCGCCACTGTGCAGTGTTATACGCGTTGCACAGCGACTTAAAGAGATTTGGCATGCATTTCCTTCAGATACTTACATATATATATTCGATATTTACATGTATAGTTTCGAGATATATCATACTGATTTTCATTTTCGATTTGGACATTGTGTCTTCACCATGACTCCGATGATTGTGGGATGCTGGATGGAGTTTTGATTTGAGTTATATGCTTATTTTTCACGCGCATGCGCTGCGCTACGATTTGTTTTATGTATTTATGATTTCGGAGCCCCGACGACTTGATGGTTTCACTTAGATGTTTTAGTATTTGGAGGGAGTTTTAATTTAAATTCGGGGACCGAATTTTTTTAAGGGGGGAAGATTGTAACGTTTTGAAAATCGTTTCGGTGAAATTTCGAAAAATCGGTAAAATAAGGGGGTTTTCTGTAAAAAGTCAAAATACAAATATCTTATTATAAAAATTAAATATACATATTCTAGCTATGTAATTGCTATTATTTGGTATTTATTGAGCCGCTGGTGAAATTTCAAATTTTCTAAAAAAAAATTATTTTATTATTATTTTAAGCCGCCACTAATACATTTAATTAGGGAAAATTACAAATTGGAATGAGTTGAAACAAATTTTGTGCATCATAAAATATTAAATAAAATTTTATCATGTGGTTTTTGGAATGAAATCGTTTGCCAAAACGGTTTAGAAATTATTGAAGAAAAAAGGCTTTTTTTTAGCGTAAATGGATGTTTGGGGTATTGTATTTATCATTTTTTATCACCCCACATCCGTACCCACACCCACACACCCCCATTCACTTATCCCCATGGCTGAATTCAGCAGCCACCATCTTTTTCCCCACTTGAATTTCAAAGGAAATAAAATGAAAGAAAAGAAAAGAAAAGAGTAGAAAATGATATAATTTGAGTTGACTTTGACTTGAACTAACTTTCTCCACCTTACTCTCTCTCCTCCCTCACCCAACCCCCCCCACAATCTAGCCAAAACCAGCAACCCCCCAACAGCCCCCTTTTCCTCTTCTCCTCTCTTTGTTCCATCAAAGAAAATCTAAAGAAAAATCCACTAAAAATCAAGCAAAAATCCAAATCAAAATCCGACTCCTACCCATTTTAGCTTAGCCCGTATAGCATGGATCTTTGTGAAAAGAGAGCATTTTGGGAGGCCATGGATGCTTGTGGATCTTCAAATATTTTTGGGTATAATTCTAAATATTTTTGCTTAATTTGTTACTAATTTCTTAAAGCTAAGTTAATTAAGTGTTTAATTAGGTGTTTAAGAAAGAAAAAGGTTTTGAATTGAAGTTTGAAATTTCAAGGGTATGGATTTGAATGAAGATTAGGGTTTGAGAATTTGATTAGGATTGTGATGGGTAGATTAACATATAATTGCTTGCAAAAATCAAATCTAGTTGCTAGTTGCATTTTTGTTAATTTAAATTTGTGATAAGTATATATATTGCAAACTAGTTTTTGTAAATATTGTGTTAAATTGAGAATTAAAATATGGTTAGGGTTTTTACCATATTATTAACTTTATTAAGTGTAGTTTAACACTTTAGTTCATGGAAATCCAACCTAAATTGTAGTTTGTGCATTTTTGCTATGAAATTGTAAAAAGGGTATTTTGTAAACTAGAATATTAGGGTTTTTGGAATTTAATGAGATTAAATTCCGGAAATTGTTTCTATGACTTATTTAAGATATTTAATAAATATATTGGCCGCTACATTCATTTAAACATCCTGTTTTGTACAAAAACGGCTAATTGTGCTTGCTAGATTTTCGGAAAAGTGACTTTTTAAGTAAAGTTGGGGTTTTTGTGAGTTTTAACCTAGTTTATATTAAAATTAGTGTTCGTGAATGTGCAAATGAGTGTGATTGGATTTTTCTCGATGGTTTGACGTTTGTACATCGATATCGAGGGTTGGTTTGACTATTCTTGCATGCGTAGGCGATAGGTTTGGACCTATGCGTGATACGCGTGCCGATTTGATTTTCGTATGCCGTTTCGACGTCGAATTTAGTTTAATGCGATACGGTGCGTTATGATATGTAGGTACCCCATGTGGACTTCGAGACGACAAGCAAGCGCATGGCGACGTCGGCACCGGCGAGCGAGGACCAGGTGAGTAGATTTATATCTACGGGGAGAAGTCGGGTGGATGGCGTATAGCACCCCCGCAGTCCGTGGTGGTGTATACGGATGCGTATACACACCAACATTTATTATATGTTATTTGGGATTAATAACGTTGCTTAGGATGGATATTGGTGTGTTGGATTACCTTAGTGTTGCGAACCCTAGGGTAGTGTTGCACTACACATACACACATACATACTTGCATACATTCCTATTGATATGTGCTCATGGGATTCTTTATAGTTATGGGTTCACATGGGTATGGGACTGTGTTCACATACGGATTTGAGGATGATACTTGGGATTGAGCTGAGTCGATGAGATTTGATTTGAAGCCGTGAGATCGGTGATATAGCAGGGTTCGTATTTGAGATACGACATGACGTTGTAGTGGATCCTTGACGTAGTGTTTCACACACGTCCATGCATACGTAGGCGGTATCAGTATGGTACTAGACGTAGATCAGTACCCCGATCATGATATTTGATAAAGAGGATACCAGGTGAATAGTATGATGAATGTGATATTGACCCGTACCCAGATTGGGATGCCGTACGACGGATTTACATACGAGCTATATTGATGATTGATCCGCACTCTTGACTTGGGATGCCTGATTATAGATATGGTATCGGATATGATATTATTGAGGCGGGATCACCGACTATACATATACAGGTATGTATATGTATCGACTCAGATGATAGGCGGTTCCCTTACCTGTAGTTCAGCTTGTTAGTTCAGCCGTATAGTTTAGTGTAGTTGTTAGATTAGATTAGACTTCTTACCTATTTCAAAAACCAACGAATCGTGGGCATTCTTAAAGACAGCCCAAGGGATCCTACGGATATTTCAAAAGACGTATCTTTTCATAAAAACACCGTAGCCCCTATTTTCAAAACCCATGATTCGTGTTATTTCAAAAGGCACCATTTGTAGGACTTATATTAGATTAATGCAGATTGTTATAGTTGCGTCTAGTTTTCAGCTCCCGCTCATTTTTGTGGTCCGCTTCGCATCGCATGCTTATTTTATGTTTCATACTCCATTAGTGATATCATGCTGTTAGGACACCAGCACCATTACCGATGATGCGTAGGTACCACGTACACTTAATTGCCGGCTCACACACATCTTCATCGGTAATTGCCATGTTACGTACACCTTAGAAAATATTATTGCTTAACTTAGCTAGATAGCTAGTAGTTTGACATAATATTAGTGTACTTATCTTATATGCCAGCTTAGATATTGTAGTTATTACTTGTCACTTCATGCATACTGTTATTCATCGTTATGCCGCAGTCATGGATTCTCATGCATATATTCACTATTTTACGTGTTATTGAGGTTTTGGATTCGGATTTCCATGAGATTTTCTGGATTTGGAGGAAAACCGCAAAAACATAAATAAACCTTTTCTCTCTTTTAAAATAAAAAGTGCGGTTTTCCTATGATGTATGAGTCGTCCACCATGAGTTTGCTGATGGATTTCGAGACCCGATTCGAGGAGTGGAGGAACCGTTTCGGGTACATGGTGGGCCCGGTATGGTACCCCGGGGCAAGAGGAATGTGGTGTTGACGTTGAGCCTGGCTGAGGAGCACTACCTACCGGTGATATTACCCGACACGTCGGATATCCGAAGGATACCGTCGTGGTCCTGAGATGGATGGTAGGGACCGGTCTGGACTGACGGCGCCCTAGATATTGAGATTGAGACATTGATATTTCGAGACATTGAGATTTATGTTTTGTGTCGATGCTAGACACTGTTGATACTGATTTCATTTATGATACCTCAGTTTAAAAATACAAAGGAAATCTCACTAATTTATGAAAACAGTTCTTCATTTACATGTATTCTGTTTTCATGCATTCATACCTCATTCATATGATATATTGCTACCTGAGGCACTGACACGGGTACATGAGATTACACTCGGGTTTGATATTTACCCTAGCCTTGTTATAGGCTACGTGTTATTCATATATTTGAGGACATATTATGATCATTGACCTAGGTTGCGTTATTTATGCGATTTCTGTGCGTAGATATTTTTCTATTCACGAGTTGGCAACTCACCCCCGTTGTGCCCCAGTTTCTTGCAGGTTTGCCGTACAGGTTTCATTACGGCTTTGCGGGCTCAGTTTCATTCGGGTGACTTGCTAGTAGATGGGTTTTTCTTGTATCGTACCCATCATATTACCTTGTATAATATTATTCCGTTGTATCTAGTAAATTCCATCAACCAAACATGTATTTATTGAGATAGAGACCAATGTTGTTTATTCTTTCGACCTTAGAGTCGCTCGTTATATTTCTGGTGGTTTTGAGTTTCCTTTTGAGTTTTGATCCTCGCCGTTGGCGTTGTATATTATATTGCTAGTGTGGTTGTGACCGTCGATTGACGAAGAGCTAGCTCCCGCTTGGGGATGCCTTTTTATTGATTTCGTATACTATTCATGTTGTATCCCGTTTGGGAGCCAGTATTTACAAAGGAGACTCTGCCGAAATTTTCAGTAAATTTTGATATTCTTAAAAACCGCATAATTCGGCTTATGCTATTAAAACTACTTGTTTTAAATTGGTTTTCCTTCACTCTACTTCTTTTCTTGGTTTGGATTTCTGGGTTTTCGGTTTACTTAGATTACGTACGCCTCGAGACGTTTCGTAGTTTAAGTGCCGGTCATGTTCCGTACTTTCGGGTCGTGACATTCTTTAGCATTGCGAGCCTTTTTGCGGGCCTACTTGAGCTTTGACCTAGCCTGTTGAAGACTGGGGCATTGGAGTTGGACGACCCGCTGAGAGGGGTCGTGGTGGTTGCAAGCCGATCAAAGACCGACTTCTTCGCAGCTTCCTGTGACGGCATCTGAACGTTGAAGCTTGTTGGTGGGATCATAGTCCCGAAGAATAGCCCAGTGGTGCCTTGGGTCACTTGTTCCACCGGCATTGTAAAAAGGGAGGCCACTTGAGGCCCGTAGGTTACTCTTCCAGATGAAGCGAAAAGGGAGTTGTTGAAATTAGTGCAGTTTGAAGCCATTGATCTTCTGTTTTTCTGCACGGAGCAAGATACCAAATCTTAGTACTTCACATCCAAAGGCAACTAAAGAAAACTGCGATTCGTTCGCGAAACATGACACACAAAGTGTGGAGTGGAAAGAGGAAAAGGTCCCACCGGGCGTGCCAGAATTTGTTCTCCACCGAATATGTGAGACGGGGCCTCGTAGGTTCGTCTTGCCTGAATTTGGTGGCAGATGCTATTTGGGTTTTATCCGTCCACCTCTTCGAAGATGCCAAGTTGATTTATAGCACCGTGTATCGGAAGTTTAGACGGATGCGGCCATTGTAGCAGACTTCATCAGATTCCCCATCGTTTGAGGGGGTTTTGATTGTGGGGACACTCTTCCCTGCAGGCGCAAGCCCCTGCAGTTAATTACGCTACCGCATCGCGGTAACCACTTTCTCCTTCTTAAGATGGTCACTTCGTGTCGTGTATGTTTGTTTTATTTTTGGTTGCCCGTGGATTGTATACGGAGACTAATTTATGTTGTCACTCGTAGGGCGTGGATTAGTCCAAATCCGTATTTTTTTAGATTTGGGTTTGGGTTGGGTTTAAAGATCGTTAATCTCATTTGAGATTAAGATCAACTTAAACGTTTGTTAAGAATACGTTAGTCTAATTTTAGACTAAGATCAACTTAACGGGATCATTTAGATCCAACAAAAGAGCATTTGGGCCCTATTGTTTTAGTTTAGGGACTTTACTGTCCAGTTTAAAGACGTCATAGTCTGTAAAGTTTAAGGACATCATAGTCCATAAGTTTAAGGACCCCACAGTCTATAAAGTTTAAGGACATCATAGTCCATGAGTTTAAGGACCGCACAGTCTCTAAATTTTAAGGACATCATAGTCCAGTTTAAAGACGTCATAGTCTATGGAATGTATGGTTGCCGGGACCCGTCACCTCTCTGAAGACGTTGAGGGATTACAACGACAAATATCAGAGGAGTGAAGAGACGTACCCTTGAACAAATATTGGTTGGGAGATCTGTGGTCCAATTTGGGATTAAGATCAAAAATTTATGAGCATATGGGCTCAATTAATCTGAAGTAGGGTTCTGTGGCCACTTTGGGCTCGGCCCATTTAGTAAAAATGTTAACAATGCTGAGCATTGGTTTGGGTTCTGACAGTCTTTTTGTCTTTTATTAAGTGTTGGGCACTTATCATAGCTCTGGGGCTTTATTGTTTAAAGAACAATTTATGTTCTCTTAGCGCACACGTGAGGAGCACGTGGTACGCTTGGCGCTGAGTGCCAGTCAATGAGCGCATAGCGCTTCTTGTGAAGTAGCGCACACGTGAGGAGCACGTGGCGCGCTTGGCGCTATGCGCCAGACAATGAGCGCAAAGCGCTTCTTATGAAATTTGGAGCACTAAGGCTCTGCAGTGCTATGCGCTAGATTTGGAGTGCTGTGCGCTAGATTTGGAGCGCTAAGGCTCTAGATTTGGAGCGTTGTGCGCTAGATTTGGAGCGCTAAGGCTCTTCTTTTAATTGGAGCGCTATGGCTCATTTTAGGCAGTTCTGCGCTCTGAGAATTAAATTCTCTCTTATAAGAGGCTTTGTCTCATGGATCTAAAAACAAAGTTCTTATTTTATAGGAGATGTTTCAATCTCTTATGTTTTTGGTGAAATGCTTTGCCTTTGTAGATCTGTGATCGTAAGAGAATTGAATTATTCTCCCCCTTTTTTATTATGAGATGTTATGATCTCTTTTGTGAAATACAATTTGTCTTAATGATCTATGATCTAGCATAAGAACTAAGTTCTTTTTCTGATGAGATGTTTTGATCTCTCTGTTTTCACTTTGAAGAAAAGTTCTTCTTCTCAGAGCTTGCTCTTTTCTTTGAAATTTCTCAAAGCTTATGGGGGGGTTCCTCTCTATGAGACTTGAAGTCTTTGGTCCTTTATATAGTAAAGGTTGATTTGTTGCATCGGTTGAAGAGATCTTTTCTCTAATTGATTTGGGGATGTTTCCCATCGTTGGATCTTTGATCCTAGGGTTTCTGTTTTTCAGAAGGCAATCTTCTTATTTTTAACAAGCTTGGGAAATCTTTTCCCATATAGAATTTATTCTGTACTTTAGTGATTTTTAATCACTATTGGATCATTGATCCAACGGTGCCCTGATTTTCAGAGCACAATCTTTCCTATTTGGAAAGATTGGGAGGAATGTTTTCTTAACAGAATTTTATTCTGGTCAATTGATGATTTTTAATCATGTTCGTTGGATCTTTGATCCAAGGGCCGAGAACATTTTGTTCTATCGCTAGCGCTCACGTGCTTTGCACGTGGTGTGCTGCTTAAAGTGCAGCGCTCTTAGCGCTAGCGCTTACGTGCTTTGCATGTGGTGCACTGCTTAGAGTGCAGCGCTCCTAGCGCTAGCGCTCACGTGCTTTGCACGTGGTGCGCTGCTTAGAGTGCAGCGCTCTTAGCGCTAGCACTCATGTGCTTTTGCACATGAGCGCTGCTTCAGAGTCTTTGACTCTCAGCGCTGGCGCTGCTATGAAGCTCTGCTTCATTTCAAATTTCAAAATTTGAACAGAGCTTTGCTCTGATTGGGGGAAACACATGGTAAGGTGGAAATTAAAGCACAGTGGGAATCACACAAGACTCTATGACGATCTCGAGTCTACAGACTAACCTCTACCAGTGTCACCAATGAACTGCTATCTGACGTAAGGTATAATACCATTTAGAAGTTCTCGGCGAGTCATGTTCAGTGTACCCAGTCTCCACTGAGCACCTGTATACAATCTTTGATGTCAAACACCAATAGATGTGGGATCATCCATCGACCATCATATGGGTCAAGAAACGTATACGCTAGTCTACTCTGGAATATCGATGCCCCGTCTCGACACTCCCACGATTAGGAACAATTGAAGGATGTACTTACGGACTGCCCTGGCCCCACTAGTATAATCTGCATCATAATCCTGGTAGTCAAGTACTCATCCTAAAGACTTTATCAACATGTAACAGAGAGACAATAGGTGTACATGTTAAGATAAAGAGTAACCAGATAGCATACTATCATGTCGAGTAAGAAAGTCCTCCCTATATATGTCTAAGCATCCACTATAATATACATCATATGTACAATAATGGCCTCTAGGGCATACATACAACTAATAAGATGTGCATGCCATATTTTAAGTTTAATTGTGCATGATGGTCTTAGTATAATTGACCCTCATTTAGCGAAACTTAAAGATGCAATGATATTTATTGAAACCTCTGGACCCCAAAAACAAATTTTCAAGCAAACTTGTAGCCAGTTAAATTTAAAATTTAGATCTTTCAAATTCGACATTCCAACTAGGTAGAATTCCACTTATGAGATATTGAAATGTGTTTTAAAATATCGGGAGCCTATTGCTTTATTTTATGAGGAATAAATACCCAATAATAATTTATAGGATTAAGATTGGTTTGTTTATGAATATATTTTTAGAAATATTTTACAATGCAACTAAATGTTTATTTGGTGTTTATTATGCTACTACATGTTTAGCAGTAGAATAGTTATTTTATATTAGCAAAATTATTAATGAGCAAGTAATTGACCCTGAAAGTGCATTTGTTCGAATGTTACATAGCATATTTACGAAATTGAATAAATATTGGCGAAAAGTTCCTGCATTGTTTTGTTTAGTTTCTATTTTTGATCCTAGACTTAAAAAAATAATTTATTTTTTTCATTAGATGAATACTATAAAAATTTAGGTACTAATATAGGAAATTATAAAAATATTTTATATTCTTATTTGCATAATTTGTATGCCATATATGATGCACAATACTTTCAAAACATAACTTCTTCTTTATTTTCATCTTCACAGCAAACTTCTAAAAGGGAATATTTCAGTTTTTGCAGCAGAAAAAACAAAGAATGATCATTTCTACTTCTTCCACTTATAATAAGATTACAACGTATTTGCAAACTGATTTCAGTAATTTTCATACCGCGGATTAAACAGATAATCTGGATATTTTGGATTGTTGGAAAACACATGGACACACGTATCCTGTGCTTTCTGCCATGGCTCATGATTTACTAACAACTCCAATGTCCACAGTAGTTTCGGAGTCTGCTTTTAGTGCAGGTAACAAGGTTTTGAACAATAAGAGAGCGAGCTTGTCGGATGACGCATTGGAAAGCGCGGTGTGTCAAAAAAATTGGTTCGATGCAGAAGCTAGATAACAACACGTTAAGAGTATTGAAAACTCTGACGCCGATGAAGATTAAAGACCGATAAGAGCTCACCAATTGTTATTTTCTTATTGAATTGTATTTTTAATTTTTTTGGAAATTGTATGAGGGGTAAGGTTTGCCAACTTATGTCTCCCCTCAAATTTTTTTTAATCAATAAAATATGTAGGTTTGCCCCGAGACCTACACGAAATTCGAGTTAAAAAAATTTCCAAATAAAATTCATAAAAGTAAAAATTTTACTTCAAAATTTTTTTAAACAGGCCGGCCTGGTTTGGTTGGCCTGAGCATGGCCCGACCCAAACCGGGACAAAGGCCGGTCTGGGTTCGGGTTTGGGGGTTTCGGGATGGGCCTAAGCCCGACCCAAAGACCACCAAGCCCGGCGGGCTTCGGGCCGGCCCGATAGACACCTTGAATTAGCTTTCATGTATCAAAATGTTACTAATTGTTGGATACAGTGCCTTCAAGTCAATTATTGAAGTGTTGGCTAATTGTGTGCGTTGTTTGATTGTCGTAGGCTTTGTGATGGTTGCGTGTATCATAATGTTTGGTAAAACGTTGTCTAATTGCTATACGTATTAATTAAACGGGATTACAGAATTGATACTCACAAGTTTGCATGTTCTGTGATGAATGTTGCTTGTTGTTTATGGTTATATTGGATTTGTCATGATGGATAGCCCGGTGTATGTAGTATTAGATATTATTCTCTATGATGTAATGTATATTCATATTGCGCGACGAGCGTCCGACATGTGGACTGCCGTCATCGCTGCTTGTATTATTCTTTAGGACGCGTCCAGCTTATGAATGTAGTCACCATTATATATTCGGTTTTTTCGATTACATGCACTAATATTACCCCACGGAGGAGTGCTCGAGTAGCCGGGTTCTAGAGGGCAACGGGCCTCCATTTCATAGCGTTGACACCGGGGTTCCTTACTTTAGAATTGGTGGGCTATTCACCGCACTCGTAGGGGTATAGGTTTGACCCGCGAAAGGGGATTTTGGAAGTGCTGGGTGACCCACTCACTTCGTTGATTGTGGTTGCCTCGCTTCTGGGATTGGCGGGTGGCTTGCCGCACTTATAGGGGTTTAGCGTTTGATACTACGAGCTATCCATACGACCGGGAAATTATATTTTATATTTGGCTCTATTGAAATGTACTTTTTTAGATTATCTGCATTTCCATATTGTGTTTGCTTCCAATCTGATTCTGCTATGATGCTTCTGTGATATTACTTGATATCATGCGTGAGACGAATGTTCATATATATTATATATATAGTAGACGCTATATATGTTTTGCATCCGTGCTAGTCCTATTCTCGCCCAGCCGTAAGTTAAGTAACCTTATGGTGAAGACCCAAGACCCTGTGGCGAATGATGATGGCATATATATGCCTATTTTCGTTTCTTTCTGGCATGATATGATTTATTGATGGGACTGCATTAATTCTGATTAATATAAGGAAAACAAATCTAAATGATGTTGTTGGAACCAATTTTTGAAAACTATAGACACTTCCTTTTGCTTTGCGTCGAGGTATTCAGTTAGGAATATCCTGCATCTCATTCGATGAAGAAAGAGCCTAGATCCCTTCATAGGGAGTGACCTTTTTGGAAAAAGTTTGCATGACTATAAACTACTCGGTTTTCTTCAAAACCATCATTTTTCTACAAAACCACACGTTTTAAAAATGCGGAGTCTAAACCACTCCTTTTCAAAACTGCTCGAGTTCCTTCAACAATATCAAGTTCATTACGTTAAAGATTTTTCACAAAAAAACAGTCGTAACCCTCCGTCACTTCCTACGAGTGGTACTTAGTATTCGTGCTGTGTTTGTTGACTGTGTCAAGGCATAGTGTGCAGTAGTTAAGTGGTGCTTGCTTGTAGCATGCGATGCGATTGGTTAGGACAGTCGTGCGGCCTTATTGAATGTTTCAAGGGCTCATGCAGGTGGGTTTAATGAAATCAAGATAATGACGGGTTGAACTTGACTATGACCTTTTATTTGTTGACTGTGTCAAGATCACTTGGGTTCTAGGGGTAAAAAAAACTATATCGAGAGTTTCAAATATAAGGGAAACTTGCCAGGAATGCGCATACCTTCTGGAATGTGGTGACTTGAGTGGCTTCCATCAGGTTATCACGCAATGATAGTTGGATCCCGATTCCCACTGATGAGTGAGTATTACTCCTCGGGTGATTTTCAGATGATCCTGACTAATTCTCCTTTTAGGATTTGAAGGAGAATTCGAGAAAATGGTGGGAGCCATCCTAATTAGATAAAGTGATTAACCAATCTAATCTAGATTAGAGTACACGCTGAGTATTTCTTTTCCCTCTCTCTTTATTAGCGACCATGACTTACCTTTAACTAAAACTCATGAACTAACTTAATCGATCATTTTTACACACTTTGGCTTTTGGATTGTCACGATTCACTATAAAGTCGCATATATCCCTGTCGCTCCTACTTCCTCTTCGCATTTCTCTAGAACACTCCGTATCACTACGAAGATCCATATTTCTTGGGTATGCCATCGTATAGTTACATACTAACTCGAAGAAACTTTTTTCAATTCGAGGATAAATTCCGGTTCTGGAGAAATTGAATAGGATTATTCGATTGTCTTTTCTCTTTACCTTCTCTCAGGTTGCGAGGGCTCCTAGTATTAGGAGAATACACCTATTACACTTATTGGATATTCTTCATCCAAACCTTAGTCAGGTGTCGAAAGGTGGGGAAAGAAGAAAACCAATTAGCCTAAGTATGGTATACAGAAGATAAGAAGTAAAGACATATAAAGGGATTGAAGTGAGGGCAAGAAAATTTGCGATTACTGTCATGAATCTGGATAGTGGAAGAGGCATTACTAGGAATACCCGGCCACCCCTACGAAACATTTTCATATTTCAGTTTTACTGTACGGTATTAATTGAAAACTGCTTTTCCAATTAGATTCTGACTACAGGGTATATATTTACCAGACTAGATTCTCACATCTATATGGTGTTACAGATGCTGAGTGGGAGTAGAATATTGGGAATTGGGTGATTAGATTCTCAATATCAGAATTCTTTATAATTGGTGATATTTGAGGAAATCACCTGGGTTTTACCTAACGGCAATTTTTTGGTTTTGAATATCCGTTGCTATACACCAATTTCAAACTGATATATCTGTATGTTTATTTTATAAAATGAGATATAACTTTTTGAAATTATGTTTATAACATTTATCTTTATCAGTTGATCATTAGGTAAGGTGCATTCAATAAAGGTGTAATTCTTCATAACCATTATACAGTTTTCAACCTACGACGTACAGGGTTTGAGTTATTAAACTCAGAGGATTTATACAAAATATTGTATGTTGACCGATGGCCATTAGGACAAGGGGTTGGTACTCATACTATATTCCATTTACTTATGACTTCTCTGGTTTTAGACATGTATTTCGTTGAAATACAAGATCCAAATTTTGAGAAGTTGTAGGTATAAGAATAAAGTAGAGAAACATGCATTGGAAGTATCAGGATTCTTCGAGATGATCGAAAATGTAGATATTTATGCTAGGTGTTCCGTCGTAAGTAATATATTTGAGAACTTGCTTCTTTTTCAGGTTACTCATCCGTGGGTACGCTCCTTGATGAGTAATGCTGCTTGGCCTTCTTCTATTTAGTTGATATATACTGGAAACAACTGCATGATTTTTGAATCTGGTTCCTATTAAATTAGTTCCTTTGTTTCTATATCGGATATAATAGATTCATATCTTAACGATGTTAAGGCATATGGAGTAGTACAGCTTATGCTTAAAACCAAAATCTGGATAAACGCAAGGCACGTGTCAGTAATGGCGGTTTGTGGGTTATCCCGGGTTTTGATGAGAGCTAACATTCTACCATTTGGAGGATCAATAGTTATATTGTTCTTGACTCGCTACCTTTTTAGTAAAATGAATTCTTTTCAGAAAACATTAGTGGGAGTATGGTAGAACTGGAAGTGATTCCAGAACCAAAAGCGATTACTGAAAATTTATTAGAACCGAAGAATTCAATTAGATTCGACAATCCATTAGCCACTCCACAGATTTGGTGGGTAACCTCAGCCATTCGAGAGGTACTTCGGTCTCCTCAAAAATGATGACAGGAAGGTTTTGATGACCCAAGCTTGCCACTACTGATGTCATAGATTATGATATCTGCCAGGTGGATGACTATAACGTCGTTCTAAATTAGTTTTAGAAATGCACATATATATGACTCTGCTAGAGGAATATTGTAGTCAGTGGAAGCAGCGGAAGTATGGTGGGCCAGTAGCTTATATCTATTTATAGACTAAAACAAGTATAGTGGGAATAGATCATCTATTTTTGATGTAACAGTCATAGAGTTTGATTTCATCAGAATAGCAGATGGACTTGGTAAGAAGGTGGTAGGTAGTAATGTCCTGGTATTTGGATGACGTACTCCTTATAAGAAGTGATATTCCTATACTACGATCGGTCATACTGTGGTTGTCGCAAGGTGTTTCTCCACATAAGATCTGGACAAAATATCAGGGATCCTGGTGACTAGATTTATGGTTTTAGATCTAGATTTAGGAAGTGTCCCAATTCGGGTACTTTAACGCTATTCTAAAGTGTTTTAGAATGGACAACTCCTGACATGGTGGTGTACCCGCAGGTGATGGAGTCACCCTCTCTAAAGAGATGTCTTCTAAACTGATAAGGAGAGCGATTTGCATGATTGATATATCACTTGCTTAGGTAATTGAGTCAATCATTAGTTGTCAAGTACCACACCATTTTTTTTTTTTTGCACTAACTACAATAAGCATATATTAATCCAATCCTGAAGAAACATTGGGAAGCAGTGATGAACATAACAGGATGTTCTTGGTATATGGTAACGGCAGCCTCTTTCAGGAGGCGGTTATCATTTTAGGCTTCCAAGGTGACCTGGATGACAGAGTGACTGTCAGAGTTAAAGTTTACCCTCTTCTGAGGGGCGGTATGTTGGACAGTGGTCCAAGCGGATACTAAGGTAGGCATGGTGCAGGATACTGATTAAATTCAGTGGAAAATATAGTCTAAGAAGTTTTGTTGGATTTGGAGTCATTTATGAACTTTGTCCCATCAGACATCCATACAAATTCTAAGACAGCTTCGCTCATTTCAGGAAATAGTTGTTCTCCACGAAGTTGAGATATAAAGAGATAAAGATAGAAACATTGGAACGGATCCACTCGCTGAGGCTATTTCTCGAACGCGATAGTCTCACAAACATGATTTGCGAAACCGATTAGTAGAGAAGTTGGGTGCTCGATAACACACGGGCTGTGAGTATGCGATACCGCAATAATTAGTCTCAAGTGCAAGTGGGAGATCGTTGGATATAGTGCCCTTAAGTCAATTATTACAATCGCATGCAGGCGATGATGATTGAGGGAGGACCTATATAGGTAGAACTGTCTTACTCGAGATGATAGGATGTTATCTGGTTTGATTTTATCATCATGTACATGCATTATATAGTATTACAGATCACTATTATATATTGATAGAGCCCATAGGATTCTTTCTTGACTACCAGTATTATGATGGCGATCATATATGTGGGAGCTGGGTGGTCCATAAGCACATCCTTAAATGTCCTTAGTCAAGAGAGTATCGAGACTGGGTATCGATACTCCGAAGTAGACCAGTGTATAATTTTCGAGACCCCGACGAGGGGCAGTGGCCAGTCTCACAAGCCATTGGTATCAGTTGGTCACCTAAGATAGTATACAGGTGCTCATTGGGTTATGAGTTACAGTGGACAGACTCGCCGGGAACATGCTAGATGGTATTATACCTATTGTCAGATAGCAGTTCTCAGGTGACATGAGTACAAGTTAGTCTGTTGACCTGAGATCGTCATTTGTCTCGTGTGAGTTCCCACTGTGCTTTGCTTACTATCCTACCACGGCTTAAAGGAGTTGTGTAAACAGGTTTTAGTTGGGTATAGTCCCGAACCACATGGAGGCAGCGAGCGGATCGTCGGGGATTCGTCTTTTCTGGTATTGGGGGTTGATTTCACGCTGTACACGGGTGGCCATCACCAGAAATTCTTAATCAAGGTGGACAAGAATTAATGATTTAGATCAGTAGTTTCTCAGTGGGTGATGGACTTCACACCGACATGAAATATCGCATTATTAGGGGTCTGACTTTATCTACCCCCTAGACCCGATATGCGATACTCTTAAACAAACAGACCAGACTGTATGGAGATTGTCACAGACAGGCTCAGTAGGGGTACGGTTGAGTTTGCTCGTCGGCCTTCCTTTCACTCAATACCTGGGTAGCCGTTACGTACGGCTAATGCCGCTACGTACAGCTAGTGTCGCTGACGTGCTTATGGTTAAACCTACTGCCAGTGTATTGACGAGTGTTTAGAGTCCCACATAGAGTGTTTTCCTAGTTCAGGCGATATGATGTAGATGACATATGTTGGTACAAACAGGTGTCCAATTAAATATGTGTATAGGTGTTCATATCATAATATTGCAATATTATATTCCCCATTCTTATGCATTTTACAAATAAACAGGTGTTTTTGACCCATGTCTGCTACATAGTACAGGTTACAGGTTCTCGGAGCTAAAACAGTGAAAAAGATAAAAGACGATGCAAAAGTGAGACTACGACCAGCAAACAGAATGATTTTGATAAAGCCTACACAAAGATCAGTTCACAAAGTACAAGGCAGCGCAAGGTCCAAGATTTCATCACGAAGCAACGTTAAAAATCCACTGAAATTGTTCACTGTGGAGATCTGGATGAAACCTAGAAGCCAAATTGAGAAAAGAACTAAAGAAGTAGGAAGAACAAAAAGCCCAGAGCCAGCCCAGAAAATTGCAGATTTCAAGACCATCATTGGGCCGCGGAACCGCGGCCAAACCATGGCTGCGGCCGCGGTTCCGCGGCCGTGCGAAGCACGTAGGACGAAAAAATTTTACCAAAATGTTGAGGTGGCGCTGACTAGTCTTCCTAGGGGTATTTTTGTAAATGCAGACATGCGGCAATTGTAAACCTAAGGTTTTCTATGTCCTATAAATAGAGACCCAAATTCTTGTATTAGTTCATGCCTATTTTTTATGAATAAAATTCAGATTCCTTTGAAGTTTTGAGAGCATCATTTTGTAAGTTTCTTTTAATTTCTGCCTTAGCTCTAGTTTTAATTCTTGCCCTAGATAAATTATTCTTTTGCCTTAGTTTAATCTAGTTTAGAATTTCTTAATCTGCAGTAGGTAATTAATCTCTTAGATCTAAAAACAAAATTAAAAAAATCATGTTTTTAATAGATCCCTTAATGAGCGAGTAGTTTCCTCGCTTGTTAGGGTTAGGAATAGGGAAGAGTTTGAGAGATAAAGATCTCTCATCTCTTTCGTGCCCAATCATTTGTAATAATTAGGACTTCATGCATGCATGTATATTCCGCTCCCTACGGCACCCTACCCACGAGGTAACGGTGATACCGTAGTATAAAAGACCGGATATGCATGTCTTCCATGAAGGTTAGGGTAATTATTAAGAAAGGACGGACAAGGATCTAGAGGAAGAAACATAGTTTCTTCCCGATCATCCTAATCCCCTTTACTAATAATTACCATAACTCCTAAAAAGATATCTAATTTAGGGCATTGAAAGAGGTGTAGATCTTTATTTTACCAAACTTTACCTAAACCTAATCCTAGCAAGTTTCCTAATCCTAGTATAACTCAATTTAGTTTTTGTGATAAAAGATCCAACACCCTTTGGAATTAGCTCGTAAGAACATTTAGGAAATTAACACCATCCCTGTGGACCAACCCGTACTCACCGGCTAGCAACCAAGCGACGCCGTTCTTGATTGCGGTTTAGAAATATTTTTGAGACAAATCAAATGGCGCCGTTGCCGGGGATAGCGTAAAAATTTCCTTTTTGTAATTTCGGGCTAATACAAAATATAAAAATCATAAAAATTGAAAAATAAAAATTCTATCATCTTTTATTGTTTGAAGGGTTTCTTGTGTGAATTTTTGCAGGATCGACGGATCTGGAAAAATCTAGAGAGCGAAACAGAAATCAGGAGAGCGGAACAGAGGGGGATTTCAGCAATAGAACAGCAACAAAAATCCAGAGACCTGAACCCTCCACACGGCCGCGCTTCCGCCACCGCAACCTGCCTCCGACCGCGGATCCGCGGCTCCCTGGCGTCTTCATCGCGTAAAAATTGCACTGTTTGTTCTCTCTTCCCCCCCCCCTCTGCAAATCCCCATATATCTTTTGCCAAATCTTTTGCAGGATTCTTTGCGCTTAAAAATCTTCCCCCTTCCAATAATTGATTCTCTGAAGGATTCTTTGCGCCGCGCTAAAAAATTGATTGCAAGTGATTTACTGTTTTGCATATTTTAATCGGACTTTAAGGAGCTTGAGACCAATTCAGATTTGGTGGGAATTTCATCACCCTTCCCAGGACCCCAGAAATCACATAAGGCATTTGCATTGACCATATTTAATTAAAAAATACTAGACTCAGCCCTAAGGACGTCGCGCTCAATAGGACAGAGGACTAGTTATAGGCATCGGCCGTTAATCCTAACCTGACTTTGCGGTATCTAGGCAAGTGTGTCTAAGACGAGTGGTTACTTAATTAGGGCCACTACTTGTAGTGGAGAGCCTCCCACTCACCTGGCACTTACCTGGCCGCAATTGGCGGTGAAGAGGCGGTTTGAGGTCCTATTTCTAGCCCTTTGGAACGGTTAGGAGCTGTCTAGCTGACCTAGGTGACCCTAGATCTAGGCCTGATTGTGCATTTGTGGTTGATTGCAATTGTGTCAAAGTCTCTTCTCAAAAAAAATATATCTTTTTGCAAAAAGCTCCACATAAAAAAGGACAAAATCTTTTCAAAAACTTGCAACTTGTCGCTAAAGAAATCTTTGCACTCCACTTACACCACTTTCTTCTCATTGACGTTTTCTTACCCCCACATTCTGTCTTTCACCTTTTTGACTACACTACCCCATTAGTGTATGTCCGGTTGGACTAGGGACACTAGCGCCCGATTATTCCGTGTTTCGTTGGTACCGACCAACGAACCTTTCGACTCCAAAGTCGAAATCCTTTCCACTTCTTCACTTTCACCTTCAAATTCTTCTTCCGAAGGTATGTCGGGATATAATCCTAACAACACCTTACCGACGGGACTGATTCCACCTCCGTTAGGTGCGCATAACCCGAATCACCCGCCTGTTGAAGCGCCCCAACGAGTCGCGCTCCAGGATCTTTTCTACCCAATCCACACCATCCTACCTACTTGTCTTTCACTCCCACCGGCAAATGGGGACAATTTCAAGATCAAACCCCACTTCATCAATATGCTACCCAAGTTTCACAGATTGGAATCTGAAGATGCTTATATCTTTATCAACAAATTCCAAAACGTTTGTGCTATGATGAAAACAACCCAATTATCCGACGATGCTATAAGGCTAAGGGTCATTCCTTTCACCTTATGTGACTTAGCCGAGAAGTGGCTATACAGCACAGCGTCGCATTCAATTAAGAAATGGGAAGAGTTTGTGAAAGCTTTTCTTAAAAAGTTCTATCCTCATCACAAGACTGCTAGAATACGTAATGAGATTATACAATTTTCCCAGCTTCCTTCCGAACCATTTTGGAAGTGTTTTGAAAGATTCAAAGACCTACTTGTTCAATGCCCTCATCATGGGATCGAAAATTGGCAACTTTTCCAAACATTATACGAGGGATTGAACCCGGCAATGAAGCAGTTGCTAGAAACCATTTGTCAAGGTCACTTTCTAACCAAATCTAGTAAGGAAGCGTGGTAGTTTCTTGAGGATCTTAGTGAACAAACAATTCAGAGGAAGAGCACCAAGACCACCTCATCTTCTTCTATTGGTCAGTCTAGGGCAGGCATACATCACTTAGATATGTCGATTGCTATGAAGGCCGAGATGGCCGCACTTACGAAAAAACTAGAAGCGATTGAGACCAAAATCTCATAGCCTTCTCCTGCCCCTGTTGTGCCCCCACAAACTGGTTGTTCTTGTTGTTCGGATCCATCACATCTCACCGAAGAGTGTCCTTACAATCCATCTACTCAATGACATGATCAAGTCAATGTGCCTTTCAGCAACGACAAAGAAACGATCCATACTCTTCGACATACAATCCGGGTTGGAGGAGTCGCCCGAATTTCGCTTGGAACCAAAATCAACAATTCCAAGGAAACAACAATTTTCAAAGGCTTCCTCCTCCACAACAACAAGCACCTCCACAAACTCAATTTCAGCAACCTTTCCAACAGCAACCTTACCCTAATCAAGTGAACAACTTTGTGCCCAACAATTCTTACCCGCCAAACAATTTTGTTCCACCTCATAATGACAAGGTTAACTCGCTCGAAAGAAGTCTAGATGCGTTCCTAAAGCAATCTACACAATCCTCAGCAAGGTTGGAGACTTCTATTCAATCTTTGGTGCAAAACAGTGCCTCACACGATCAAAGCATCAAATCTATTGAGGCATAAATTGCACAACTCAATGCTGCGTTGAGCGAGCGAGAAAAAGGAAAGCTTCCATCTCAACCACTGCCAAATCCCGGTCATGCACATGCTGCATATCAACAGCAAAATCATAACGTAAATGCTGTGACCATGTTAAGATCCGGAAAAGTGTTGCAAAATAATATGGGTATTAACAATGACACCCCTGCCGGTGGTCCTTCTTCATCTTCTTCACCTTCTTCTTCTTCTTCTTCGCTAGAGCCTATTCTTCATCCTTCACAAGGCTCTTCTTCTAGCTCGAACGGACCCACTTCTCACAACACGAACACATCTACACGGGGATCCGTTCCAACTCCACAATCTGATCCACAAAAATTGGACTCAACAAATTTTCAAAATGTTCCTTTTCCAAACCGGTTGAGATCCAATAAACCAACTCCACAAATGGAGAATATTATAGAGTTGTTCAAACAGGTTAGCATAAATATCCCTCTTTTGGATGCAATCCAACAAGTTCCTTCATATGCAAAAATCTTAAAGGACTTATGCACCAAAAAGAGGAAGTCACAAGTACCAAAGAAAGTTTTCGTGGCTAATGCTGTTAGCGATGCTCTTGTCCAATCTTTACCCCAAAAGCACAAGGACCCCGGTTGTCCTACTATTTCGATAATAATTAGGGACAAGAATATCAATAGAGCACTATTAGATCTTGGTGCTAGTGTCAATTTTCTATCTTATTCTATGTACGAGCAATTAGGCGTTGGAGAGCTTAAGCCCACTCATTGTACTCTCCAAATGGCCGACCGATCCATCACCCATCCTATGGGAGAGTTGGAGGATGTGTTAATTAGAGTAGGGGATTTTATTTTCCCCGTTGACTTTATTATTATAGATACACAACCTATAGCTAACCCCCGGAGTCAAATTCCGGTGATACTTGGTCGACCATTCCTTGCGACTTCTAATGCGGTGATCAATTGTCGTAACGTTTCCATGAATCTATCTTTTGGCAATATGACAATTGAACTCAACATTTTTAAGTTGGGAAATCAGCCTTCCGAGCCTAATTCTAGTGTACTTGATGTTTGCTCGATCAATGAGATCGCGGAGGAGGACTGTGAGTTCGAAAATTTTATGTTTGACCACAGCAGTGTTGACGCCACTAGTGTGTTCCTCCTAGAATCTGACACAGCTTTCACGGCGGACAACGATTATGAGTGTTTCACCTTTGTAGACGATTTTGAAGACTCACCACCCGATTTGAGTCTTTTGCTTTTTCGGATGAGTTAGTTGAACCATCCGACTCGGTTGCGTACACTCGATTTGAACCTTTGATGGAATCCTTCGAGTTTGAAACAGTTACACCATTGTTACCATCAATTGTTTCACCTCCTAAACTCGAACTAAAGCTTTTGCCGTCGCACCTTAAATATGCTTATCTAAGTGAGAATGAGACCCTTCCCATTATCATATCGGCCTCTCTAGCTTTCAAGCAAGAGAAGGCCCTTTTAATGGTCTTACAAAATAATCGGCAAGCTTTTGGCTGGTCTATGGCGGACATCAAGGGGATTAGTCCCCTCATAGTTGAACATCATATACACTTGATGGATGATGCCAAGCCGGTAAGGGATCCACAAAAACGCCTCAACCCCATAATGAAAGAGGATGTCAAGAAAGAGATTGTTAAATGTCTTGATAGTGGTATCATTTACCCTATCTCGGATAGCCAATGGGTTAGCCCCATTCATGTTGTGCCAAAGAAATCGGGCATCACGGTCATTACCAATGAGGCAAATGAGTTAATACCCACTCGCACCCAAACTGGGTGGCGAGTTTGCATCGACTATAGAAAACTCAATGTCGCGACAAGGAAAGACCACTTTCCTTTACCTTTCATTGACCAAATGCTAGAACGATTGACTGGGCACAAGTTCTATTGCTTTTTGGATGGCTATTCCGGCTATAACCAAGTCCCCATCGCCAAGGAGGATCAAGACAAGACCACATTTACTTGTCCTTTTGGCACTTTCGCTTATCGTCGCATGCCCTTTGGGTTATGCAATGCACCCGCTACATTTCAGCGGTATATGATGGGGATCTTTTCAGACATGGTTGAAAAGTTTTTGGAGATCTTTATGGATGATTTCTCCATTTTTGGTGACTCCTTCGACGAGTGTTTACTACATCTTGACGCAGTTCTTACCCGCTGTAGGGATAAGAACCTAACTTTAAATTGGGAGAAGTGCCACTTTATGGTACGAGAAGGCATTTTCTTAGGACATGTCATCTCGCAAAACGGCATAGAGGTTGATAGAGCCAAAATTGAAGTCATTTCCAATCTTCCTCCTCCTAAATGCGTCAAAGGCATCCGAGCTTTCCTTGGCCACGCCGGTTTTTATAGACGGTTCATCAAGGATTTTAACAAGATTGCTAGACCCTTGACTCTCTTATTGGCCAAGGACACAACATTTGATTTTGACTCAACTTGCATGGAAGCGTTCGAGTCATTGAAACACTCTCTCATTTCTGCGCCCATTCTTTCATCTCCAGACTGGACGCATCCATTCGAAATTATGTGCGACGCATCAGATTTTGCCATTGGTGTTGTTCTTGGACAACACATTGATAAAATGCCGCACGTGATTTATTACGCTAGCCGAACACTAAATGAGGCCCAACTAAACTACACAACAACAGAAAAGGAGTTTTTAGCAGTTGTGTTTGCACTTGAAAAATTCCGGCCTTATTTAATCGGCTCTCCAGTTATTGTGTACACGGACCATTCAGCTCTTCGCCACCTTTTTGCGAAGAAGGATGCTAAATCGAGGCTAATACGTTGGATCCTCTTGCTTCAAGAGTTTGACCTTGTCATAAGGGACAAAAGAGGATGTGAAAACGTAGTGGCCGATCACCTTTCACGACTTCCTTCTTCGCCTATACTTGAACTTCCAATCAAAGATGTTTTTTCCGATGAGCAACTCTTAACCGTTTCTTGCGAATCATGGTTCGCTGATATAGTAAACTACTTAGCCACCGGCTTGATACCTAAAGATTGGTCGAAACAGGATAAACTATGATTCTTGTTCCAAGTAAAGCATTTTTACTGGGATGAACCTTATCTTTTTAAATACTGTTCCGACCAAATCATTCGTCGGTGTGTACCGGAAAACGAGTTTAAGAGTGTGCTGTCTTTTTGCCACGATCAAGCATGTGGCGGGCACTTTGGCCCAAAGAAGACAGCCGAGAAAATCTTGCAGTGTGGTTTCTATTGGCCACGCCTCTTTAAGGATGCATATGAATACTGCAAGACATGCTCCCGGTGCCAACACTTGGGCCGGATATCGCGAAAAAACGAAATGCCGCTCCAACCAATTTTGGTTGTGGATGTTTTTGATGTTTAGGGAATAGACTTCATGGGACCATTTCCTAATTCTTTTGGGAATGTGTATATTCTTTTGGCTGTTGACTACGTGTCAAAGTGGGTCGAGGCTGTGCCTAGCCAAACGAATGATAACAAGATTGTCGTTCGATTTCTTAAAAAACATATCTTTTCTCGGTTTGGGCACCCTCGAGCGATTATAAGTGATAATGGTTCTCACTTTTGCAATAGGACTTTTGAGTCCTTAATGCGCAAATATTCTATTACCCACAAGCTGTCAACACCATACCATCCCCAAACATGTGGGCAAGCCAAGGTCTCGAATCAGCAAATTAAGCAAATCTTGGAGAAAACGGTTTCTAAAAACCGTAAAGATTGGTCACTCAAACTGATCGATGCACTATGGGCTTTCCGTACTGCATATAAGACCGATCTTGGTATGTCTCCATACCGGCTTGTTTACGGGAAGGCTTGCCACCTCCCAGTAGAGATTGAGCATAAGGCATTTTGGGCGATCAAAGAGTTGAATTTATCATTAGGAGATGCGGGCAGCAATCGAAAGCTGCAATTAAATGAACTAGAAGAGCTGCGGGATGAGGCTTATAATAATGCCGTAATTGTTAAAAACCGAACTAAGGTGTTCCATGATAAACACCTTCTGCGAAAAACATTTAAACCTGGTCAACAGGTTTTACTCTATGACACTCAGTTACATTATCACCCTGGCAAGCTCCATTCTAGGTGGAAAGGGCCATTTGTAGTTCGCACCGTTTATCTGCACGGTGCGGTCGATCTTGAAAATCCTGAGGACGATACTTTATTCAAGGTCAATGGACATCGATTGAAACCGTTTCTCATAGCGGACCCATCTGAGGAGCTCCTGTTTTTGCAGGAGCCGATCTACACCGATTAAATCTCCTCCACTTTCACCCTCGAATTTCTAATCAATTTTTTCCAAAACCTTATTTCAAATAAGTTTGGGGGTGTGTATCATTTGTAAATATGATTATTAATAAGCAGGAAATTGCCGACATTATCGACCCACTTGGTGCAGCCTGACAGTGAGGACACTGTCCAGTTTAAGTTTAGGGGTATGCTCGGTAAGTCTTCTTCCTTCGCATTCATATGTATATTTTTGCATTTGCATCCTTATATAAAAATCATAAAAATTTGAAAATTTTGAAAAAAAAATAGAAAAAGAAAAACCCATAAAAATCGAAAATTTCAAAAATTATAAAAATTAATGTATTCAATTTTGGCCTTATTTGACTTGAGTTTGACAAAAAGATTAACTAGCTAGGAAAAACTAGATCTTAGACTTAGTAAATTAAAAACCCCAAAAAATAACCTTTCTTAAAGTTTAACGGTAGAAACTATATGTCTTTGTAGTTTATTTAGAAATAGGCAAATTTTGAGTTCACTTCTTGGGCTAAGTCAAAACAAAGGAAAAGTATTGATATTTTTATTAGAGTATAAGTTTGAAAAATAATTCCTAAGTTTAAGTCTAGATTCTGAAAATGTATACCCTACAATTTGCACAAACACGAACTTTGAAACTTGGAATAGTAGAAGAGACCTTGAAATGCTCTTGTCTAAAAGTCCTTAGTACGATGAAAAATAAAAAAAAATTACAAGTGTGAATAAAGGGGAAAAAAATGAACACTGGTTTTTGTAATTACTTAAGGCTGCAAAAATAGAAAAATATTTAGCGAGGGTGCTTCATCACCTAGTGCCTTAGACCAACTGGTTTGGGAGTCACTGCTAAAAGCCTTAGGTGTTGCAAGACTATGAATTACGCTTTAAAGTGCAAACGCATTTTGTAATCGGTCGTTGGTACCTCAAGAAGTATTAACGGTCGCATGAAGGATGTGTAAGCAAAATTCATTTAAAAATTCACCAATTAATAAGTACTTTGGACAACGGATAAGAGTATGATTGCTTGATTTGAATTTCCAAGTGTAGGGGTGATATATAAACACACGTAGGGATATATGATTGGAGTTTACATGAGAGATAGGAGTGAAGAATAGAACTTGTATCTTTAGTAGAGTTGATAAAAATTTCTAAGTGGAGATGGAAACCTAGAAGGAAAACTTAAGAGATGCCAAAAGATAAGTAGGTCTGCAGAACATATATAATCTTAAGTTAAATGATGAGGAAGTGTGAAGAATATGGGTGGATAATTTAAGAGTCGAAGATAATAGAATTCATTGTTAGAAAACCTAATTGGAGAATAAAAGTCGAAAAGCCGAATTGATAGGATTTTGTGGGTAGTATCCGCTGAAAACCCTCAGGAGACAACACTCCTCCTACTAAGGACACCTAGAGGTTTAACGGCTTGTTGCACGAGCTCAGTGCAATCGCGATTCCCTGCGAAAATGAGGTTAGGTTTTTGTCGAGAATAAAACTAGGTTTACTCGAGGACGAGCAAAAGACAAGTTTGGGGGTATTTGTTCATATCATAATATTGCATTATTATATTCCCCATTCTTATGCATTTTACAAATAAAAAGGTGCTTTTGACCCATATCTGCTACATAGTACAGGTTACAGGTTCTCAGAGCTAAAACAGTGAAAAAGATAAAAGACGATGCAAAAGTGAGACTACGACCAGCAAACAGAAGGATTTTGATAAAGCCTACACAAAGATCAATTCACAAAGTACAAGGCAGCGCAAGGTCCAAGATTTCGTCACGAAGCAACGGTAAAAATCCACTAAAATTGTTCACTGTGGAGATCTGGAAAAAACCTAGAAGCCAAATTGAGAAAAGAACTAAAGAAGTAGGAAGAACAAAAAGCCCAGAGCCAGCCCAGAAAATTGCAGATTTCAAGACCATCATTGGGCCGCGGAACCGCGGCCAAACCATGGCTGCGGCCGCGGTTCCGCGGCCGTGCGAAGCACGTAGGGCAAAAAAATTTTACCAAAATACTGAGGCGGCGCTGACTAGTCTTCCTAGGGGTATTTTTGTAAATGCAGACATGCGGCAATTGTAAACCTAGGGTTTTCTATGTCCTATAAATAGAGACCCAAATTCTTGTATTAGTTCATGCCTATTTTTTATGAATAAAATTCAAATTCCTTTGAAGTTTTGAGAGCATCATTTTGTAAGTTTCTTTTAATTTCTGCCTTAGCTCTAGTTTTAATTCTTGCCCTAGATAAATTATTATTTTTCCTTAGTTTAATCTAGTTTAGAATTTCTTAATCTGCAGTAGGTAATTAATCTCTTAGATCTAAAATAAAAAATAAAAAAAATCATGTTTTTAATAGATCCCTTAATGAGCGAGTAGTTTCCTCGCTTGTTGGGGTTAGGAATAGGGAAGAGTTTAAGAGATGAAGATCTCTCATCTCTTTCGTGCCCAATCATTTGTAATAATTAGTACTTCATGCATGCATGCATATTCCGCTCCCTACGGCACCCTACCCACGAGGTAACGGTGATACCGTAGTATAAAAGACTGGATATGCATGTCTTCCATGAAGGTTAGGGTAATTATTAAGAAAGGACGGACAAGGATCTAGAGGAAGAAACATAGTTTCTTCCCGATCATCCTAATCCCCTTTACTAATAATTACCATAACTCCTAAAAAAATATCTAATTTAAGGCATTGAATGAGGTGTAGATCTTTATTGTACCAAACTTTACCTAAACCTAATCCTAGCAAGTTTCCCAATCCTAGTATAACTCAATTTAGTTTTTGTGATAAAAGATCCAACACCCTTTGGAATTAGCTCATAAGAACATTTAGGAAATTAACACCATCCCTGTGGACCGACCCGTACTCACCGGCTAGCTACCAAGCGACGCCGTTCTTGATTGCGGTTTAGAAATATTTTTGAGACAAAGCATGATTTCTATACGGGGTACATTCTGAGACGAAGCATGATTTTGATGCAGAGCTCGTTAGTCGACTTGATTCCGAGGCGGAGCTTAATTCCGACGGGGAGGTCATTGTTTGATTCCGTGCCGAAGCATAATTCCGACAGGGAAAGCAGATATACCGAGGCGAAGCTTGAACCCGACCTATATCACATATACCCGACCGATATCACATATCGCGAGAATAGAATACGGTATCACATACTCGTATTAATCTCGGTCCCGCACATATCACATATGTGCTCCTGCTCCATTTCGCATAAACCAGGAAACCTCTGTGTAGGACTCTAAAGACTCGTCAATACGCCGGCAGTAGGTGATGATCATATTAAACACCCACAAGCCGCAAGCGGTCTGCTAAACGTAACGGCCACCCGGGTATTGAGAGATCAGAAGATCAACAAGCAAGCCTTCTATAACTCCTGCGAATCCAATCAGTAACACTACTGTACAGTTCGGTCTCTTCATCTGATATGTCGCATATCACAGCCTGGGGGTGGTAAAACGTCAGACCCCAATAGCCCGATAAGTCATGCCGATGCAAGGTCCATAACGGTTCGAGAATTTACTGATAATACTTACAAGTAAATCTCAGCAACCCTGACCAGGGATTTCCTGTTATGGCCAATCGAGCACAGCACAACATCAACCCCCAATACCAGGAGAGACGAAACCCCTCCTATCGCTCATTGCCTCCATGTGATCCGGTACTGTACCCAAAAGCCACCGTTTTGCAAGATCTCTTGACCTTGGTAAGGTGGAAATCAAAGCACAGTGGGAATCACACAAGACTCTATGACGATCTCGGGTCTACAGACTAACCTGTACCAGTGTCACCAGAGAACTGCTATCCGACGATAGGTATAATACCATCTAGGAGTTCTCGGCGAGTCCGTCCAGTGTACCCAGTCTCCACTGAGCACCCGTATACCTTCTCTGATGTCAAACACCAATGGATATGGGATCATCCATCGCCCATCATATGGGTCAAGAAGCGCATACGCAAGTCTACTCTGGAGTACCGATGCCCTGTCTCGATACTCCCACGACTGGGAACATTTGAAGGATGTACTTATCGACTACCCAGTCCCCACTAGTATAATCTACATCATAGTCCTGGTAGTCAAGTACTCATCCTAAGGGCTTTATCAACATGTGATCACAAAACAGTATTTGTTTACATGTTAAGATAAAGTGCAACCAGATAGCATACTATCATGTCGAGCAAGAAAGTCCTTCTTATATATGTCCAAGCATCCACTACAATATACATCGCATGTACAGTAATGGCCTCTAGGGCATACATATAACTAACAATCTCCCACTTGCACTAAGGCCATCTGTTGTAGTATCCAATACCCAACATTGTAGCAGAGGTTGTAGTATCCCATACTCAACCAATTGTAGAGAAGTCTCTCTAGGGGTAAGGCCTTTATGAGTGGATCCGCTGTGTCAACCTTCTGCTCTACTCTCCTAACCTCGATCCCTTAGAGATCAACCATCTCCCTGATCAGGTGATACTTGCCTCAGAACATGTTTGGAACGCTGATGGGACTAGCGTTCCTAGGCCTAAGCCACAACTCCATCGTTGTCACAATAACAGTTATTGGACGCTCAATGGCAGGAACCTTGTTCATCTTATGAACAAGAAATGCCCAGACAGCCACTTTGGTAGTATCAATAGTAGCAATGTATTCAGCCTTTATCGTCTAGTATGTCATGGTATCTAGCTTGGAACTCTTCCAACATACCGTCCCTTTACCAAGGGTAAAGACAATGCCTGTGACCGACTCTCAGTCGAACTTATCACTCTGGAAGCTAGAACCAAGAACTTTCTTTTAGTGCTTCTCAAGTACTTAAGAATGTCCTCCATAGCTTTTCAGTGATTCTCCCAAGATCCAATTGATTCCTGATTACTGCACCTAGTTAGTCATCTACATCTAGTCTGGTACATAACATCGCATACTCTGATAGAGCCTACTGCCGAAGCATAGGTTATCCCTTATACGCGAGCTCTCTTCAAATCAGTCTTGGAAGACATCCTTTTTGGAGAGAGTGATTCCTGAGTTAGTGGGCAAACCACCACGCTTAGAATCTTCCATACTAAACCCCTTTAATATAGTGTTAATGTACCTGGATTTAGGACACTCCCAATATCCACATAGATCTATCACCATAGATCATAATCTACACGATGTAGTAGGCATCATCCAGATCTTTCATTGAGAATCCCCGTGATAAGAGGAGCTTGACCGAGTGTAGCATAGGAAACCATTTCCTATCAAGAGTATATTATCTACGTACAATACGTGTAAGACAACCTTACTCTCTACAACCTCCTTGTATATACAAGGTTCATCTACTATTTTGATGAAGTCAAACTCTTTGACTATCACATCAAAACAGACGTTCCAACCGCCTGAACTCGGTTGGGCCATCATCTCATGATGCAATCCTCGCTCCCACTGTCATGGAGAAAACCGTAGTATCTCTCAAGTGGATGAGAAACCCTGCCAGATTCACGGAGAGGCTGAGGTTCGTTGAAGACTATTGAATCCTTTGGTTTCATCAAATCATCAGCTGTTAGTTTGTCTAGCTGGAACTCTTTCCAGTACTACCTCATGACCACCAATTTCTTCACAAGAAATTCCTTTTCTAAAAAGGTGGCATGCTGAGAAACAAAACACCTTTTGCTCCTCAGAGTGGTAGAAGATATTCCCTCACTAATGTTTGGGATATCCTGACAAACTTACACAAATGACCTTGCCTCGATCTTGTCCGGATTTTGCTTTTCAACATAGGCCGGACAACCCCATATCTTAACTCTTTTAAGACATAGTCTCTTTCCATACCATATTTCATATGTAGTGGTAAGCCCTGATTTGGATGGAACCCTATTCAATAGGTATGCAGCTTCTTAAGTGCATAACACCCAAAAGGAAACATGTAACTCAGCAATACTCATCATAGAGCGCGCCATATCTTATAGGGTGCGATACCTCCTCCCCGATACACCGTTGTGCTGTGGTGTATACGAAGGAGTAAGCTGAGAGAGAATCACATTCTCCTTTTAGAAAATCTAGGAACTCCATGCGCAAGTATTCTCCTCCTTGATCACATCATAGGACTTAATACTTTTACCCGTCTGGTTCAAAAGAACCAATCCTGGAATTTGTAGACAGGGGACGTACATACATCATCATGTATCAATCCCAAGAGTTCAATAACTCTTTCTCTGTTTCAAGTAAACGGAGCTATGGTCATTTTTATCTTTGAGACAAGACTGGCAAGTATCATAAGATGAAAATTCGAACAAATTCTCATATTCATTCTTATGTAACTTAGCCGGTCGTGTCGCATTGATATGACCTAGTCTATAATGCCTCAAGAAGGATTCATTCATTTCTGAACTACTCCTGTTGTGTGTGTTTTACTTACTTTGAACTGTAGTTTGATTTAGAACTTATATGCTATTATATAACGTGCCTGATCGAATCAACTCTTGATTCAGGAAAATGTTCACAACATTATCCTTCAATACAGAATTATATCCTTCTTTAAATTAACAAAGAATCTGATGTAATGTTGTATATCAGGTTCGGTATGTAATAACATTCGTTCAGAATCAATGTATTAAATACAAGGTAATATCTGCCAACTTATTTGGCTGCAACAATTGCACCATTCTCTAACACTTAGAGACATATCATCCATTCTCAGTTCTCTATTTTTCTGTAGCCCATGTAACATATTACATATGCGGGATCCTGATCCGGTATCACATACCCAGGACGTAGAGGATACTGAAAAACAGTTCTCGGTAATAAGGACACCCGAAGAATATTCATCAACATGTACTTTCTTCGAATTGGGTGGCATGGGAATCCGGATATTCCCCTATTTCCTGCTCAGACTTATAACAGTTATAAGATAGAGCGGAACCTACGTTCCCTAGCTCAGTATAATAAGGAGGTTCGGTCAATGCATCCATATTTTTTTATCTTGATTAAGGCGTGACATAGTCGCTACCAGGAGAGAGAGAGAAGAAAACACTCTGCATGCGCTCTTGCAGGATTAGATTGGTTATAATTTTATCTAATCAGGATGGCTCCTACTGTTTTAGTCAAATCTTCCTTCAAACCCTAAAAGGTAAGACTAGCGCGGGATTAATTACACCCTACAAGTTTGCCAATCTTTCGGCCAGGCCAGTGTCTGTACTTTGAGGGAGGTTCCCCGTGCTTTCGTACGGACCTAATTAGAATAAATCTCGTTTTCCCATAGGCATAACCCCGTTAACACCTTTATAGACACCTACTTGATCGGCTAATTGTAATGTGTAAAACACTCCTAGGAGTAACTCTTACTCGCAGTGGGTATCGGGATCCAACTATCTCATAGAAGGTATGCAATCTCATTGCAAATTTTAACACTTGAAATTCCCGATAATATTTTTCCCCTAGCGTCCTATGACCTTGACAAAGGCCAACAAACCATAGGATGCTAGTCAAGTTCAACCCGTCATTTCCTGATTGAATTAAACCTACCCGCACGACCCTTGACAAAGGCCAACAAGGTCGCACGACTACCATAATCCAATCGCATCACATGCTTAAGCAGATAAGCACTAGTCAACTACCGCACACTACGCCTTGACAAAGGCCAACAAACGCAGCACGAATACTAAGTAGAACATATCTGAAATGAGGAAGGGCTACGACAGGTTTTTAAGAAAACCCATTGAGTAATGAACTTGATCTCGTTGTAGAATCGAGTGATTTTGAGAAAGGAGTATTTTTTAGGCTTTTACTAGTTTTACTAAAGAGGTCACTCCCGGTGAAGGGATCTCGGCTCTTTCCTTATCAAATAAGGTGCAGGATATTTCACAAATACCACTATGCAAAGCAAAAACTATAGAAGCAATCAAAAGACAAACCGAGTAGGTTGTAGCATCTGCTAGTTTCGCTAAAGAGCTCACTCCCGGTGAAAGGATCTCGGCTCTTTCCTTATCGAATAAGGTGCTGGATATTCTACCGCTATGCAAAGCAAGAACTAGAGCTACCAGTTTTTAAACAAGTTTCTACAACATCTTTAGGTTTCTTTTTCTTTTATTTCATTAATCCCATTAATGAAGTCCCATCTGATATGCTTCCCAAGCATCACATAAGAAACGAAAGCATCAATATTTATTATATCTCATATATATAATATAGGCATTCGTCTCAGGCATATAAAATGATCACATCACAGAATATCAGCAGTAGTAGAATTATATATAAAATATTGGATATACTAGGAATTCCGTGTTTTATTTAAGCCAGTAAAAACGCGAATTCCACGGTCGTGATGAATAGCCAAACCCGCATCCCTAGACCCCTACGAGAGCGGTAAGCAACCCTACCAATTCTAGAGTTAGGTGACCCGGTCTCAACTCCTTGAGATAGTCTCCTACTGGACCGTAGAACCCGGTTACTTGTGCTCCCCGCCTTGGGTCTATCCTAATACGGAAAAGTAAATAATATACAATCGTGACAACATCCTCAACCCGGAAGTGTCCCAATAAAAGAATATTACATACAATGAATTTTACATGGATGAAAATGAAAAACTCTCATCTTACATAAAACCCCCGGCTATTCAAAATACGACGATCCAATATAACATATCACAGCAACACATAACATCACATGTCATCAACGTAAGTAAATATGCGTATTCCAGTTGTCATTGACATATAGCACCGAAATCGGCGATACACCACATATTACACTTACGGTCGCAGAAAAGAAAGTGAAAAACTACAACAGTTGGAATCCGTAACCACCTTAGACATCATAAACCTAACGTATCACATACTTTGGATTTCATGCCTAACCAAATGAATTCCTTAGACATCGCATGCCTAACAATTATAAACCCCGTATTTTAGTCTCAATATTGAAAACACTTTCCAATAACCTGTCGGGCAATTCAACAAGATTCCAGTTAACTTGATCGAATGCTCGTTGGAAACTTTAGTAGATGGCCGCACCCCCTCCCCCGATGTAGTCGACGAAGTGCACTAAGTCGGAACACCGCTGCCGCGAGCACCCGAACGGATGCTTTTGGCGACGGGGTTCTCCTACAGTCATTTGGTCGGGCCTATGGGGCATGGCTATCTATTAAGTTTACCTGGCGAGTATCCGCCTGTGCTACGTGATTGTGACGGACTTTTGATCAACATCAAAATCCTGTGGCAACCGATCAAATGAGACTAAATGGCTAGATTTATAAAATTCAAACTAGTTATCTCATAACTTATTCTTGTGGATTCCAAATATTGTATCACAATCACAGACAGCTAGGCGAAGTTAAATAATTCGATCGATGCAACGAATACCCAAAAATTCCCAGAGAGCTCAACACTTGAGCAGATTTAAAAGTTCCCAGAAGCATGCTCCAACACCTACGGACCGTCGCTGAAAGGCCCGTCCCAAGCCTCCACAGTGGCGCCGCGGAACCGCCGCCAAAACCAAGTTTTGGCCGCGGTTGCACGGTCATTGTAACGAGTTAGGGACTCGTTCTTCAGGTGGGTCCATAGAATTCCCTGCATGATTTTCTGAGTATTTTTAATATGAAAATTTTCAAATTTTGAAAAAATTTCCAGAAAGTGGGATTTATCGGGTTTCGGAGTTCGATCGGACTTCAAAATTCGTCTAGACAACGCCTAATGCTCTAGCTTGGCTCTAATACCACTGTAGGGTTAGCTTAGCACCTTTACAAGGTTTTGGCAAGCATCAATCATGCTACTTTTAAATTTTTGGGGTGCTAAACAAACCCTAACCAAGATCTTAACTAGAGACTTAGGGTTAAACATGATATGTAAACTCTTTACATCTAAGTGAACAAGGAATACAACCTTTGTAGACCGGTCCTTCACTTCAATAGCTTCGTGTAGTAGTCCCTTCGCTGCGATCACAATCCCCGGACTCTAGAATGGCTCCCATGAAGAAATGAACAAGCTTGCTTCGAAGTCTTTGAGGCCGAAGATGATCTACGTCGAGGAGACACTAGATCATGCTATCTCTTCACTAATTATGTAGATTAGTGAAGCAAACACCCTAAACTAAATGGCTAATAGTATAGGATGATGAAGTAGGAAGTGGGCTCACTTTAGATATATTTTTCTCACAAGTTTCCATCATTTTTGAAAAAGCTAGCAAGCTTTTCTCACTTGATGAAGAAGAAGAAGATGAAAGAACTCATGAGGTTAGAAATGCAACCATGGGTGAGTATATCATATATCTAACCCTTGTAGAGAGTTAACCATTGTGTATGGTTAATGGTTGAGTTGATAAATATCTTAAGGAAAACAAAAGAGTGGACTAAGTCAATGGTTATCTTAAAGCTTCTCCAAGCTTCCAACCATCAAAATATCTCCACTAATTTGTAATTACTTAAGAATAAATATTAACCCTAACATTAACCCTAACATGGTATTAGTCTCATACATGTTGCATGTGTAACCTAGCATGACACAACAATATATATCATATATATATTTTGTGCAAAAAGAATACAATTAATATATATCACATATATATTAATGTATCAAAAAGTGAGAAAGAAATCTTAAGTGAGCTAATATTAGTTAATATAATTTAATATATCAAATATATAATTATACATTAAACTATTAAATCAACTCTTGATTTAATAATCCGGCTATATTACATATAACCGACTAATATCAGATGAATCAACTTATCAAATCAACACTTGATCCGATAACCCGGTTATATCACATATACCCGACCGATATTACATATCGCGAGAATAGAATGCCGTATCACATGCTCGTATTAATCTCGGTCCCGCACATATCACCCACAAGCCGCAAGCGGTGATGATCGTATCTCGGTCCCGCACATATCACCCACAACCCGGCGTATTGCGAGAATAGAATGCACTATATATTTTGTGCTCCTACTCCATTTCGCATGAACCAGGAAACCTCTGTGTAGGACTCTAAAGACTCGTCAATACGCCGGCAGTAGGTGATGATCATATCAAACACCCACAAGCCGCAAGCGGTCTGCTAAACGTAACGGCCACCCGGGTATTGAGCGATCAGAAGATCAACAAGCAAGCCTTCTATAACTCCTGCGAATCCAATCAGTAACACTACCGTACAGTCCGGTCTCTTCATCTGATATGTCGCATATCACAGCCTGGGAGTGGTAAAATGTCAGACCCCAATAGCCCGATAAGTCATGCCGATGCAAGGTCCATAACGGTTCGAGAATCTACTGATAACACTTACCAGTAAATCTCAGCAACCCTGACCAGGGATTTCCTGTTATGGCCAATCGAGCACAGCGCAACATCAACCCCCAATACCGGGAGAGACGAAACCCCTCCTATCGCTCATTGCCTCCATGTGATTCGGGACTGAACCCAAAAGCCACCGTTTTGCAAGATCTCTTGACCGTGGTAAGATGGAAATCAAAGCACAGTGGGAATCACACAAGACTCTATGACGATCTTGGGTCTACAGACTAACCTGTACCAGTGTCACCAGAGAACTCTATCCGACGATAGGTATAATACCATCTAGGAGTTCTCGGCGAGTCCGTCCAGTGTACCCATTCTCCACTGAGCACCCGTATACCTTCTCTGATGTCAAACACCAATGGATATGGGATCATCCATCGCCCATCATATGGGTCAAGAAGCGCATGCGCTAGTCTACTCTGGAGTACTGATGCCCTGTCTCGATACTCCCACGACTAGGAACATTTGAAGGATGTACTTATCGACTACCCAGTCCCCACTAGTTTGATCTACATCATAGTCCTGGTAGTCAAGTACTCATCCTAAGGGCTTTATCAACATCTGATCATAAAACAGTATTTGTTTACATGTTAAGATAAAGTGCAACCAGATAGCATACTATCATGTCGAGCAAGAAAGTCCTTCCTATATATGTCCAAGTATCCACTACAATATATATCGCATGTACAGTAATGGCCTCTAGGGCATACATATAACTAACAGGCATTAGTATCGCTACACTAGAATATGGTACCAGAAGCGAATCATCATTCGCCATGAGAGGATTTGGGGATTTTGGTTTTTGTTTGGCATCAGGATCGCTACACTGGAATATGGTACCAGGAGCGAATCATTATTTGCATTTTCTTATTAGGAAGCGATGGCTTAGGAGACAGGTTTTAGGTTCCTATCACCTAAGACTTTTCAATTTTATAAACCGTAAGGGTCTCACAAAGCATTTTCTCCCTACGGGTCGTAAGGATCCCGTAGGTGTATTTTTTCCTTAGGAGTCGTAGAGACTCCTAAGTGTGTTTTTCCTTTGTGAGTCGTAAGGATCTCATTCGGGAATTTTCTCCTCACAAAGTCGAGAGGACTTTACGAGTGTATTTCATCTCTTTTTCACGAGTTTGCGCCCTTTCGGGTTTTCACAAACTCGCCGGCAGTCCTGCTGTTTTTACTCATGGAGCCCTTTCGGGTTTTCATCCGTGCCCATTTTGCTTGTGGACATACCATTTTTTTCCATCGATGGTGGGACTTTGAATGTGGTCTCGCCGGTAGGACTTGGGAGAGATTGGGATCGTTTTACGCCCGTAGATTGTATACGTTTTTGCAGGATGTATGATCCAGACCGTAGGGCCAGAAGAATTTCGGGACTTTGTTAGCGTCTGCATCGCTGTACTGGAATATGGTACCAGGAGCAACTCGTCATCCGCCATTGGGGTATGGGGTTTGGAATTTGGTTGGCGTCTGCATCGCTGCACTGGAATACGGTACCAGGAATGACTCATCATTCGCCATTGGGATATTCGGGGATTAGTTCTTAAATCGGCATCTGCATTGCTGCACTGGAATAATGCCAGGAGCAACTCATCATTTGCCTTTGCCTATTGAGAAGCGATGGCTTAGGAGACAGGTTTAGGTCCCTATCACCTAAGGCTTTTCAATTTTATAAGCCGTAAGGGTCTCACAAAGCATTTTCTCCCTACGGGTCGTAAGGATCCCGTAAGTGTATTTTCTCCTTAGGAGTCGTGAGGACTCCCAAGTGTATTTTTCCTTTGTGAGTCGTAAGGATCCCACGAAGGTTTGTTCTCCTCATGCATCGTGAGAACACATGAGTGGGTCTTCCCAATGGAGCATAATTCCAAGGGCGGAGACCGACCGCTGGACTGGTGATTGCGGTGGGGTATGGGTATGATGAGAATTATTTGAGCCCTTGGATTGTATACGGTAGTCAACTTGGGGACCAACCGTAGGGCGGGAAGAATTTTGGGAAATTGGATTTTGGTTGGCGTCTGCATCGCTGCACTGGAATATGGTACCAGGAGCGAATCATCACTCGCCGTTTGAGAATTTGGATATTGGTTGGCGTCTGCATCGCTGCACTGGAATATAGTACCAGGAGCAAATCATCATTCGCCGTTTTTTTTTTACCGCGATTGCTCTATCATTTTAGCTTTTCTTATCGCGAAGGTCGCGATTGCCCTATCATTTCAGCTATTTATTCACAGTTGCCCTATCATTTCGGCTTTATTTTCATCTTTATTTTTACTCGCTGATTTTTATTGCGAGTTGCCCCATCATTTCGGCTTTTTATTTTTTTATTATTATTATTTTTTTGTTTTATTCACACATTTTTACATCCCCGGGTCGATTATTCCCAGTTTAAAGGCATGGTGGTCAGCTGTTTTGTATGAAGTTGGCGGTCGCAGCTTGACTGTTTGCCAACACGCCAGGGGACAACGAGATTTCTCCCGCCTTATATTGTTTTTCGACTCAATCTTTGAAGACAAAACAGTCCTCAATAGCATGACTTATCACTCTGTGATAGGGGCAATATTTGGGGTCGTCGGTCATATTTGCTTCTTGCGGTCTTTTTGATTCTAGCAATTGTAGACTGTTTCTTAGGGCATCCTTGAATATTTTACGGACTTTGTCCCTTCTGAAGGAATAGACTTTATCCAGCTTCTCTTTCAGTGGAGCTTCTCCTCCCTCTCCGAACACTGGCTTCCGAGTCCAGTTGGCATTAGGCCCGCTCATCCCTTGCTTATTTCAGTTAGCCGAGGTGTTGAAAGATTCATAATCGTCGGAATTTCCACCTTTGCGATTATCGTCCTTACGGTTTCTCCAGGACCTATTGTTATTTTGGGAATCAGAGGAGAATTCTTGCTTTGAGCGCTCCAACATCTGAACTTTCCTGGTCAGCTTTTGGAATGTTTTGAGACCCACGGTGCATAGAAACAGGGCCATCCAATTGTTGAGATTTCCGACGAGGATACTGACAGATCGGTCCTGCTCTATCGGCAATTCACATTTGACAGAGAGATTGCGCCATCGGGTTATAAAATCCGTGCTGCTTTTGTTGTTCTTTGGCTTGGTCCTTACAAGATCGACGGTGGTGATCTTATCGCTGACGCTCATGAACCTTTGTCGAAACAGAGACTTCATTTGGACGAAAGTTGTGACGGAGCCATCCGGTATGCTCGCGTACCAGTCGAAAGCAACATCGGTCAAGCTATTAACGAACTGGCGGAGGAGAAGCGCATCATTGCCCCCAGTATTACCGCATGAGGCTTTAAAGTGGGCGATGTGCTGATTCGCATTTCCCGTCCCATCGAATCTTCCAAATTTAGGGATGGCATAGCCGCTAGGAAATTCTACCAGATCATACTGAGAAGGATATGGTCTCCCGCTACTGCTAACATCTTTTTGCGCTTCAGCTTCGGCTACCAATGTTTTGACTTTGTTGGCAACTAAATCCATGATTTGATCTTGAGTTAGCGGGCTACTGTAATCGGTAGCCAAGACATTTCCCGAGATAGTATGCGACTGACTTTCATGTGGTCCGCCCACCTTTGGATTTGAGGGAATAGGCGTCAGCTGCCTTGGGACACCGTTTCTCGGTTCATGAGCAGAGCCCTGCGCTTGATTGGGCGGCTAAGAGGCAAGTCGGGCCGTGAGCTGCAAGATGACATTCGTCAAGTGGTCAATTTTGGAGTAATGTTTGGACATCTCCTTATGTTTACTTTTGAGCTGTTTTCGGAGCTCTTGGAAAAGTTGCTGCTCTGCGTTCTTGGGACGGAAGATTGGCTCTCCTTCGCTTTCCGAGCTCGACTCCTCATGAACCGAGAGATCTCTCCGCTTATCAGCTTCACTGGGAGGATTTTCATTATCTTCCGGAGGATGATGGTCTTGGGAAGTGACGGCCACATTTACACCAGATTGGATTTGAGATGTAGTGGCCCCATCCTTCTCTTGCTACGCGTGCCCACCATGTAGATAGTGTGGACCACATATCCAACCATTTCCTTATCTTTGACGGAGTAACCCTGTTCTTCGAACCTCATGAAGTTCAGCCTAGCAGGAGCCCTAGCCCTTTTGTTGGCTCTGTATCTGAGCCTTTTCTATCTTAGCTTCTCGATTTTGAGGGATTGGCGGGCATCCGCTATCCAGGAAGCCATTGTGAGTCGATCGGCGGGGAGCTTAGAGAAGACATCCGATCGAGCAGTTGTCAGGGGCACCACTGGAGCTTGATTGAGAGGCTTCGTTGCTTTGTTAGTGTTGATGCCTCTGCCCCAAGCTGGAGTAATGGAGAGTCGTTCGGAAATGGATTTGTGCTTGGGCTGAGGTGCCCTCGCGATCGTGACATTCGGCCTTTTCCCCTTTGAGGCTGGTTTATCCATCACCGGGGCTTGAAGAGCAAGGACGGCGTTAGCGGAAACGAACAGAATAGAGCCAAATGGTAGAGTTGTTTCCTCCTACTGTCGCCCGAGACTGGCCGGAAGGACCGTCCTGGCGTCCATCTTCATCGTGTAGGAGATGGGAGCTGTGTCGAGAGCTGAGTTTGTCCTTGGAGACATTTTGTTGCGTCCGAAGATTGCGATTGGAAAACGTTAACCTGCATAAATAAGCATGATTTCAATACAGGCAATCGATATGTATATTGATTGAGTTCGCATGAACGTTTAATCCGAAATATGGGAGGAGAGATTAGTCCCACCGGACGTGCTAGAATCTGTAGGGTGTTTTTCGTCACCCCATTGAGATGGGAATACGCGCGCGCTTGTCAGGCGCATTACAGATTCCCCCTACCTAGGATAGGATGGGATTTATTGATTGTGGGGATCCGAATCTCCGGCAGCCGCGGACTAAGCTGTCGTCAATTACCCCTCGCCTTTGGAGCGAGAGAACCTTCGATTGACGGGTCAAACAGGTCATGCGAACTCAATTTGCAGTGTTGTGTTTTGAAGGGGTTTTGGATATATCGGGAGGCCCGCAGAGTTTTTACAGGGGTCCCGCTACCGGGATAGCGGGCTGGGGGTCAAGGGAGCTAGCAGCCCTCTTGCGGGGTGCGGGGCAGCGTCCCGTTAGAAGTTTTTTTCTAACAGGGACAGTGTCGTGGAGTGTGTGTGTGTCTATATATATACATATATACATATATATAAGAAAGGGAAAAAGTTTCCAAAGGACACGTGGGGGCTAGCGCCTCACGTGCGTGGCACGCAGGCGTTGGGGGCTAGCACCTCACGTGCTCGGCACATGGGCGCTAGCGTGCTAGGCGCTGGACGCTGGGCGCCGGCGCCCCGCGTGCTTGGCACGCGGGCGCTGGGAGCCAGCGCCCCACGTGCAGGGCACGCGGGCGCTGGGTGCCAGCGCCCCACGTGCTTGGCATACGGGCGCTAGACGTCAGCAGGGAAAGGGACCTGGTCCCTGCACTGGGAGTTGTGCTCCCGATTTGACTTATGGAGTTGAACACCTTACAGAGATTAATTTAGGGAGTTGAACTCCAATAGATCTTGAATGGAGTTAAACTCCTAAAAATATTTAGAAATGATCAAAGGGGGCTGCTTTGTTTCTCCTCTTTGGCCCTGGATATTCCCAAGATGGGATTTCTGGAGATGGGTCTCCTTCTTCTTCCTCTCGGTTGGCCGGATCTTGGAGAAAGGGGGTGAGATTTAAAAATCTCCCCTTTTTGAGGTCTAATAGAAGATCCGAGCTCCCCTTTGTGGGTGTTGTGGTGAAAAACTATTTAGTTTTGGAAAAGGAAGAGTAAAACTCTTGATTTAATTGAAAAGGGGAAGAGGGTTTAGAACCTTGAGGAAGGAGAAGGAGGCACAAAAACCCTAGAGTTTTTAGAGAATAAAAAGTGTATGCTTTATTCATCATCATGTTGCCTTATATAGGCATACACATTTACATATAGCCCCTGGGGCTTTACAAAATGGCATTTTGCCCATCCCATGCCTCAAGTGCTTATTTCTTTTGCACATAAGCTATGAGCATTACAAAAATTTGGCTTTATGCCCATTTTGCTTACATTCATGCATAAAAAATTACATCAAAATTATTTATTACATGATTTTTATTTTGGCATGGAGGGGGGACCAACCGCTTCATGTTCGGACTCGACTTGGGCATGGGCCCACTTGATCTGGGCTTGGGCCTACTTGGCTTGGGGTTGACCTTGACTTTGACTTGGTCAACCGGGGTGCAATTTTTGATCCCAACACCAACAAAAGGTCTAGGGCTCCTACTCGGCTGAACTTCATGAGGTTCGAAGAATAGGGTTACCCCGCCAAAGATAAAGAGACGGCTGGATATGTGGTCCACACTGTCTACATGGTGGGCACGCGCAGCAAGAGCAAGGATGGGGCCACTACATCTCAAATCCAATTTGGTGTGAATATGGCTGTCACTTCCCAAGACCAGCATCCTCCAGAAGGTAATGAAAATCCTCCCAATGAAGCTGATAAGCAGAGAGATCCCTCGGTTCATGAGGAGTCGGGCTCGGAAAGCGAAGAGGAGCCAATCTTCCGTACCAAGAACGCAAAGCGGCAACTTCTCCAAAAGCTCCGAAAACAGCTCAGAAGTAGAGACAAGGAGATGGCCAAGCTCTACTCAAAGATTGACGACTTGACAAACGTCGTTTTACGGCTCACGGCCCAAGTTGCTTCTCAGCCGTCCAATCAAGCACAAGGTTCGGTTCATGAACCGGAAAACGGTGTCCCGAGGCAGCCGACGCCTATTCCCTCAAATCCAAAGGTGGACGGACCGCATGAAAGTCAGTCGCATCATATCTCGGGAAATGTCTTGGCTACCGATGACAGTAGCCCGCTAACTCAAGATCAAATCATGGATTTGGTTGCCAACAAAGTCAAAACATTGATAGCCGAAGCCGAAGTGCGAAAAGATATCAGCAGTAGTGGGAGACCATATCCTACTCGGTATGATCTGCTAGAATTTCCTGGCGGCTATGTCATCCCCAAATTCAGAAGGTTTGATGGGACGGAAAATGCGAATCAGCACATCGCCCATTTTAAAGCCTCATGCGGGAATACCGGGGGCAATAACGCTCTTATCCTCCGCCAGTTTGATAATAGCTTAACCGATGTCGCCTTCGACTGGTACGCTAGCATACCGAATGGCTCCGTTACTACTTTCGTCCAAATGGAATCTCTGTTCCGACAATGTTCATGAGTGTCAGCGATAAGATCACCATTGCCGACCTCGTAAGTACTAAGCCAAAGAACAACGAAAGAAGTATGGATTTTATAATCCGATGGCGCAATCTCTCCATCAAATGTGAACAGCCGATAGAGCAGGACCAATCTATCATCCTTCTCGTCGGAAATCTCAACAATTGGATGACCCTGTTTCTATGCACCGCGGGTCTCAAAACATTCTAAGAGCTGACCATGAAAGTCCAGATGTTAGAGCACTCAAAGCAGGAGTCCTCCTGTGATTCCCAAAATAACAATAGGTCCTGGAGAAACCGAAAAGACGATAATCGCAAAGGCGGAAATTCCGAAGATGTTGAATCTTTTAACACTTTGGCTAACCGAAATAAGTGAGGGATGAGCGGGCCTAATGCCAACCAGCCTCGGAAGCCAATGTTCGGAGAAGGAGGAAAATCTCCACTGAAAGAGAAGCTGGATAAGATCTATACTTTCAGAAGGGATAAAGTCTATAAAATATTCAAAGACGCCCTAAGAAACGGTCTACAATTGCCAGAATCAAAGAGACCGCAAGAAGCGAATTTGACCGACGACCCCAAATAGTGCCCTATCACAGAGTGATAGGTCATGCCATTAAGGACTGCTTCATCTTCAAAGATTGGATCAAAAAGCAATACAAGGCAGGAGAGATAGAACTGTCTAAAGGCGTGTTAACAAACAGTCAAGTTGCGACCGCCAATTTCATATAAACGGAGACCGGAGTCTTTCGGGAACTTGATTCTCTCAGACATCTGCCTTTCTCTAAAAAGAGTTGACCACCACATCGTTAAATTGGAAACAATCAAACTCTAAATCGTTAAATTGGGGATGTAAAAAAAGTGTAAATAATAAAAAAACCGAAATGATGGGGCAACTCGCAATAAAAATCAGCGAGTAAAATAAAAATGAAAATAAACAGCCGAAATGATGGGGCAACCGTGAATAAATAGCCGAAATGATAGGGCAATCGCGACCTTCGCGATAAGAAAACCTGAAATGATAGAGCAATCGCGGTAAAAAAAACTCCAAAGGCGAATGATATGTTGCTCCTGGTACCATATTCCAGTGCAGCGATGCAGACGCCGACCAAAATCTAAATTCCCAAATGGCGAATGATGAGTAGCTCCTGGTACCATATTCCAGTGCAGCGATGCAGACGCCAACCAAAATCCAATTTCCCAAAATTCTTCCAGCCCTACGGGTGGTCCCCAAATTGATTACCGTATACAATCCACGGGCTCAAATAATTCTCCTTTCATCCATGCCCCACCGCAAACACCAGTCACGCGGCTGGTCTCCGCCCTTGGAATTATGCTCCATTTGTGAATACCCACTCATCTGTCCTCATGATACATGAGGAGAACAAACTTACGAGATCCTTTCGACTCGTAAGAAAACACCTTCGTGAGATTCTTACGACTCACAAAGGAAAAACACACTTGGGAGTCCCCACGATTCCTAAGGAGAAAATACACCTACGAGATCCTCTCGACTCGTGGGGAGAAAATGCTTTTATGGGACCCTTACGGCTCATAAAATTGAAAAGTCTTAGGTGATAGGGACCCAAACCTGTCTCCTAAGCCATCGCTCCCCAACGGGCAACGGCAAATGATGAGTCGCTTCTGGCATTGCTTCAGTGTTAGCGGTGCTGATACTGACAAAAAAAATCCCAAGTCCTCCTGGGGAAAATGATGAGTTGCTCCTGGCAGTGCTTCGGTGTTAGCAACGCTAATGACGACCCCTAGCTCTACCCCAAAATTCCAAACTTCCGATCCAATAGACCCCTAAGTCTTTAAACTGGGAACAGATGACCTCTAAGTCATTAAACTGGGAACAGATGGCCCCTAAGTCGTTAAACTGGTAATGAGGGAAATCCTCATGGCAAATGATGATTCGCTCCTGGTACCGTATTCCAGTGAAGCGATGCTTATGCCAAACCAAAACAAAAATCCACAAATCCACTCATGGCAAATGATGATTCACTCCTGGTACCATATTCCAGTGTAGCGATGCTGATGTCAACCCAAACCAAATCAAACCAACAACCTCTGCAGCGGAATCATGCTTCGTCCCAGAATGTACCCCGTGTCGAAATCATGCTTCGCCTCGGGATATCTACCCTCCCTGCCGGAATTATGCCCCGCCTCGAAATCAAGTCGATCGGCGACACTCCGTGCCGGGGACAAGTCGACCAGCGACACTCCGTGCTGGGGGCAAGTCGAACAGCCAGCGACACTCCATGCCGGGGATAAGTCGAACAGCCAGCGACACTCCATGCCGGGTACAAGTCGACCAGCGACACTCCGTGCCGGGGAAAAGTCGAACAGCCAGCGACACTCCGTGCCGGGGACAAGTCGACCAGCGACACTCCAGGACGGGGAAACGTCGACCAGCGACACTCTATTCCAGGGATACGTCATACACCAACACTCCGTCTCGGGGACACATCAAGCATCGACCGTCTATGTCGTAAAAATGGCAGTGCCAGCTTCCCAAAAGCGAGAGCCAAATCAAGTTGCCTCCACGTGAAAGAAGATCCATCAATTTCATGCACACAACCCACATGTGTGGTGTGAATTTATTGATGGGGGGCACTTTGTTGGGATCGAAAATTACACCACGGTTGACCAAGTCAAAGTCAAATTCAACCTCAAGCCAAACGGGCCCAAGCCCAGGTCAAGTGGGTCCATGCCCAAGTCGAGCCCTGCGACCGGATCTCTATGCCAAAATTATGTAATAAACAATTTTGATGTAATTGTTATAAATGTAAGGAAAATAGGCATAAAGCCAAAATTTTGTAAAGCCCGTGGCTTATGTGCAAAAGAAATGAGCACATGAGACATAGGATGGGCAAAATACCATTTTGTAAAGCCCAATGGGCTAAGTGTAAATTTGTAAGCCTATAAAAGGCAACATGATGATGAAATGAAAACAATAATTCATTCTCTCAAATTCTAGGTTTTGTGCCTCCTTCCCCTTCCTCAGGATTCTAAAACCTTCTCCCCCTTTTGAATTAAATCAAGAGTTTAACCCTTCCTTTTTTCAAAAATAAATAGTTTTTCACCATAAAACCTTTGAAGGGGAGCTCGGATCCGCTATCAAATCCCTAGAAGGGGAGATTTTAAGTCTCACTTCTCCTTTTCCCCCCAAGATCCAGCTAATATAGAGGAAGAAGAAGGATACCCATCTCCAAAAATCCCAATCCAGGAGGATCCGAGACTCAAAAGAAGATCCAAAGATTTCTAGGATTTTAACTCTACTCAAGATCTGTTGGAGTTTAACTTCATAAATCAACCCACTTATTTTTAGGAGTTTAACTCCAAATCTATACATAATCCGTGTTAGGAGTTCAACTCCAAAGCCTCCTTGGGAGTTCAACTCCTAACCCAGGGGTTAAGCCCCTTATCCCGCTGGTGTTTCCGGCGGTCGCGTGTCACGCACGTGATCCGCAGGCGCCCAGCAGTCGCGTGCTGGGCATGTGACCCGCGGGCGCTAAGCTCCCGCGTGCGCCTCACGTGACCCGCGGACGCCAAGCACCTACGCACTGCGCACGTGACCCGTGGGCGCCCAGCGCCCACGTGCTGCGTACGTGACCCGCAGGCGTCCAGCGCCCACGTGCTGCGTACGTGACCCGCGGGCGTCCAGCGCCCACGTGCTGCGCACGTGTCTTTAAAATGCTCCTCACCCATCATTTTTCGTGCACTCCACACCAGAAACATATCCCCTGTTAGGAAAAATTTTGTAACGGGGCGCTGCCCCGCACCCCGCAAGGGGGCTGCTAGCCCCCTTGACCACCAGCCCACTATCGGGGTAGCGGGACCCCCGTAAAACTCTGCAGGGACCCCGATATATCCAAACCCCTTTCAAAATATGCGTACACTGCATATCGAGTTTGCATGACCAGCTTGACCCGTCAATCGGAGGTTCTCTAGCTCCAAAGGTGTGGGGTAACTAACGGCAGCTTAGTCCGCGGCTGCCGGAGATTCAGATCTCCACAATCAATAAACCCCCACCTACCGTAAACAGGGGGAATCTGTAGTACGCCTGACAAGCGCGTGCGTATTCCCATCTCAATGGGGTAACGAAAAACACCCTACATCAATATCCTAGTGACCATTTTACATTACCAAGTGATAAATGTTATTGATTGGATTGTGGCAAGTACGTTAGTGTAAAAGCGTGATTGAATAATGGAAGTGACATGTACTTGTACACAATCAGCGGAACCAGTTAATTATTGCATTGTCGACGCCTATAGGGCATATATAAGTGTAATTATAATTGGTATGGACGGGTATGGAAGCAATTATATTAGTGTCATAGGTAAGACATCGAGCACTGTCCATTTATCTTGGATACCAGTCGAGACATACTTGATGGAGACCCTATCTCCAATTCTCGCATAAACTTGTCATGTAACGACTAGTATTTAAAATCATGGTCAGCGTTTGATGTAGACTGCGGGGTGTGGGGTAGTTTAAGTGTGAGTTCGATCAACGGAATCTCAGGAGTCCCACTGCCGGCATATTTCATGATTTCGGGATTTGTACTGATCGTGTTTCTGATTCTTACTGATCGTGATTCGGGCCCGTGTTCCCTTGCACCTGGGTCTTACCCTTGGGTTGGGATACTTCTGCGGTGGTTGACGCTCACATGTGGACTGACGATAAGTTTAGTGACATAGAATTTGAGACTTAGAGATTAATAGGTTTAGTGACATATACATTGCGTTGATTACCGATTCGATACACATGCTTTACTGTTTACTTGTACCGGTTACTTCATACTCATGTCATTACTTTATGATTACCGCTTCATGTTCATCATCATTGCACAAATTTTATATTTATATATATATTACTATTGTGTCGCTCTGACGACCTGAGTATACATGCTCAGAGTGAGAAGTGGGCTTAGCTCGGATCAGGACCTTTCTTACCTCGAGGATATTGCGGACATCTAGATCAGCGATGTCAGCAGTATCCTTGTTCCCTCATAAAATAATCACGAAAAACCCCAATGGGGCATCACGTGCCCACACGTGATGGGCCTTTAAACCTTCTGAAAGGGACTAAAAGATATAATAAAACAGCAAGGAATACCCCAATGGGGCATCACGTGTCCACACGTGACCAGAGGTCACGTGCAGACACGTGATGGGTTCCTAAGCTCTCTAATTAATAGAATTAAATTCTAATCAAACAATCAATCAGGGGAGTCACGTGTCCATACGTGATGGGCCTTTAAACCCATTGAAAAGAATTAAAAGTATAATAAAACAACAAGAAAAAACCCTAATGGGGCATCACGTGCTCACACGTGACCAAGGTCATATGTTAACACGTGATAATTCCTGAGCTCTTTAAAACAAACAGAATTAAATTCTGGTTAAAATGTTTAATCAGGGGGTCACGTGTCAACACGTGATGGGATCCTAAGATCTCTGAAATAATAGAATTAAATTCTAATTAAATGGTCAATCAGAAGGGCACGTGCCAACACGTGACAGGCTCTTAAGCCTTCTGAATTAATAGAATTAAATTCTAATTAAGAGAGAATCAAGAACCCTAACTGGAAAAATATTTTTCTAAATCTTTCCAAACAAAAAAAAGATTATGCTCTGTAAAGTGGAGCACCGTTGGATTTAAAATCCAGTGGTGATTAAAAATCACCAATTTATAGAAAAATTCTATACAAGGAAAGATTTCCCTGAAATTCACCAAGAATAACAGACAGAATATCTTTTGGATTAAAAATCCAATGGTGAATAAAATTCACTGAGTGATCTAAAAGATCATTTTGGTTACAAAATCAATCAAAATCTTTCAATGAAAAATTAACTAAACAAACTGATTCTTTTCTTTCTCCTATAAATAGGAGCCAAGAAGAGAAGAAAAATGATCTTTTTGTTTTGAAAGATACAACAACAAAGAAAACAGAAAAGAATTTAATTCTCCAGAGAGAAAAGAAAATTTCCTCAGAAGAGAAAGAAACCCTAGGTGAGAAAGGGAAAGAGATCTAAGCTCCATAAAAAAAGAGAATTTAATTTTCAAATTAAGAGTTTAACTCTTCTGAACAAGAACTTAGTTCTTCCTTTGGTTGAAGATCTGCAGATGCAGATCTCCCCATAAGTTGAGAATTTAATTCTCATCGGGGAGATTCTGCCATGCAGATCCAAAACTTAGAGAGAGAATTGAGTTTAGGGAATTAATTCCTCCAAATACTTAGGAATTTAATTCCTCCAACAGAAACAGGGTTTAACCCTTAAAACAAGAACTTAGTTCTTCTTCATGGTTGAAGATCTGCAGAAGCAGATTTCCCCATAAGTTGAGAATTTAATTCTCATCGGGAAGATTCTGTCATGCAGATCCAAAACTTAAAGGGAGAGTTGTGTTTAAAGAATTTAATTCTTCTATATACATAGGAATTTAATTCTTCTAAATAAAATTAGGGTTTAACCCTATATAAGAATTTAATTCTTAAAGAAGGGATTTAACTCTCCATGCACGTAAAGAGATCAGTACCCAACCTGATCACGTGGAAATACGTGACCCTCATCTTCAATGAGTAAAAAAGAAAGAATGAGACATGGTCACGTACCCCCACGTGACCCTTAAATAGACTCCTTAAGATGAGAAAGAAAAAACTTGGAGGCAATGCCTCACGAGCCCACACATGACCCTCAAAACCAAAGGGAACAAATCCAAAGGCAATACTAATTTATGGCGCCTCACGTGTCCCCATGTGACCCCTGGCAAACACTTTTTAAAAAAAAGGGCAAATGAGGGAAAACAGAGGAATTAATACCCAATACATAGGCACTATCACGTGTCCACACGTGATGACTACAAAGACTAAGTGTTTAACACTTATTTGCTGATTTTGAGAGTAAAATAAAGGAGGTTTGGCCCAATTCTCAGGCGCCTCACATGACCCCACGTGACCACTTCATTTTTAGTGTTTAACTCTATTTTGAGCGTTTTGTCTCTAGTATTTAACACTATTTTGAGCGTTTTGTCTCTAGTGTTTAACATTGTTTTAAGTACATCACGTAGGAACACGTGATCGCCAAATATGCTTTAGTGTTTAACACTATTTTCAATCCAGCCTTAGCCCAAATCAGCTAAGTTTTCCAGAGATAAGATCTCCCCTTTGATTGAACCCCAACTACATTCTTCCAAACTTGATCATTTCATATGATATTCAAAATAAAACCCCAGAGCCATGATGAATGGTCAGTGCCCAGTAAAGGACAAAATTTTGATTCCTCATAGTCCATGGGACCCCACAGTAAAAGACAAAATTATGAATGGCCAGAATCTGTTCTCCTCCGAATCACAGAGATACGACCGCGTAGGTCCGTCTTGCCTGAAATTGGGGGCAGATGCTAATTGATGCTATCCGTCCACCTCTCCGAAGATGCCAAGTTGATTTATGACACCATGTATCGAAGGTTTAAACGGATGCGGCCGATGTAGCAGACTTCGTCAGATTCCGCCTCATTTGAGAGGTTTTTGATTATGGGGACGCTCTTCCCTGCAGGCGCAAGCCCCTGCAGTTAATTACGCTACCGCATCACGGTAACAACTTTCTCCTTCTCCAGATGGTCACTTCGTGTCGTGGGTGTTTGTTTTGTTTTTTGTTGCCCGTAGATTGTATACGGAGACTAATTTATGTTGTCGCCCGTAGGGCGTGGATTAGTCCAAATCCGTATTTTCTTAGATTTGGGTTTGGGGGTTGGATTTAAGGATACGTTAGTCTCATTTGAGACTAAGATCAACTTAAACGTTCGTTGAGGATACGTTAGTCTAATTTTAGACTAAGATCAACTCAACGGGATCATTTAGATCCAACAAGAGAATATTTGGCCTCTGTTGTTTAGTTTAGGGACATTGCGGTCGATTAGTTTAAGGACATTACGGTTCAGTTTAAAGATGCCATAGTCTGTAAAGGTTAAGGACATCATAGTTCATGGGTTTAAGGACCCCGCAATCTATGGAATGATTTGTTATCGGGACCCGTCACCTCTCTGAAGACGTTGAAGGATTACAACGACAAATATCAAAGGAGTGAAGAGATGTACCCTTGAACCAATATTGATTAGGAAATCTGTAGTCCGATTTGGGACTAAGATCAATTAATTAGATTATGAGCATATGGACTCAGTTAAATCTGAATTGAGGACTTATAGCAGCTTGGGCTAAGTCCAATTAGGTTTGAAATTTTGGACCTTTGTTTGGACTGTTGAACATTTGTCTGGGTTCAGCCCCCCCTCCCATTATTTAGCAATGCTAAACAGGGGTTTGGGGTTCTGACAAAATTTTGTCTTTTACTGGGCACTGACCATTCATCATGGCTCTGGGGTTTTATTTTGAATTTCATATGAAATGATCAAGTTTGGAATAATGTAGTTGGGGTTCAATCAAAGGGGAGATCTTATCTCTGGAAAACTTAGCTGATTTGAGCTAAGGCTGGTTTGAAAATAGTGTTAAACACTAAAGCATATTTGGCGAAACAGTGTTAAACACTAGAGACAAAACGCTCAAAATAGCGTTAAACATTAAAAATGAAGTGGTCACGTGGGGTCACGTGAGGCGCCTGAGAATTGGGCCAAACCTCCTTTATTTTACTCTCAAAATCAGCAAATAAGTGTTAAACACTTAGTCTTTGTAGTCATCACGTGTGGACACGTGATAGTGCCCATGTATTGGGTATTAATTCCTCTGTTTTCCCTCATTTGCCCTTTTTTTTAAAAAAGTGTTTGCTAGGGGTCATGTGGGGACACGTGAGGCGCCATAAATTAGTATTGTCTTGGGATTTGTTCCCTTTGGTTTTGAGGGTCACGTGTGGGCACGTGAGGCATTGCCTCCAAGTTTTTTCTTTCTCATCTTAAGGAGTCTATTTAAGGGTCACGTGGGGGCACGTGACCATGTCTCATTCTTTCTTTTTTACTCATTGAGGATTAGGGTCACGTGTTGCCACGTGACCAGGTTGGGTACTGATCTCTTTACATGCATGGAGAGTTAAATCCCTTCTTTATGAATTAAATTCTTATATAGGGTTAAACCCTAATTTTATTTAGAGGAATTAAATTCCTATGTATATGGAAGAATTAAATTCAAACCCATGGACTATGATGCTCCCACCGATGAACTTCAACGCCCCTGTACCATTGCAAGAAGCTCCGAAGAGCTCGGTCTTTAATTGGCTCACAACTACTGCGGCCCCTCTCAACGGGTCGTCCAGCTCCAATGCCTCAGTCTTTGATAGACTGGGCCAAAACTCATTTGGGCCCATGAAGAAGCCTGCGATACCAGAAAGGGTTATCCCTATGCGGATAGCCATTCCTGCTCATGAAGTAGTCAAGGCGGATTCTCCTGCCAAAGGGTCGGTCTTCACAAGACTGACTGTTTCAACTCCTGTTCTAGGCGAAATCATCAAGGCTGCTTCCCTGCTCGGAAGTCTGCCTTCGATAGGCTGGTTATCCCCACTCAGTGGACATCAGTCTTTAATAGGCTGACAACGACAACTTCTGACCAATACAGGGGGCATGAGGAAGTCACCCCTACAGCTGAGACAATCCCAACGGCTCGACACGCTCGACGTCGCTACTGGCGCCGAGTAAGGAAGGCTGGGGGCAACTCTCCTTCAGGACTGACTCCGCCGGCTCCAACGGTGGAAATCGATGCTGCTATTCAAACTGGGAACAGCTTTGAATCGCTAAGGAAGGTACGCAAAAATTCTCCGACTGCCGTGCTGAAGAGATCTCCTCTACCTGTGGAGAATGCCCCAAAGACGAAGCTAGAGCAGCCCCCTCAGCGGTTGTCTTCTAAAATTTACAAAGTTTGGCGACAGGTTCAAGAATCGGTGATTGATCAAGATTACTCTCGCCGACAGAAAAAGATGAAAGTTCAGCGAGAAGATGACCATCCTGTCAAGCCACAGAAGGTGATAGCTACTTGGGTGCCCACTGCAACGGCCCCCTCAACCTCGACCGCTCACAAGAGGAGAAAGCTGGAGAAAATTCCGGTGTCTGGGCGAACCGCAAGAACATTGAATCTAAACACCCCAAGTCTGGGGGCATGGTGGTGCACACCATTTATATGGCATCCGGAAAAGAGGAAAGCCGTGCTTCTACGGGTCATCGACCGCTCACTCGATCGATAACAAAGGCTCAGGAGCAACAGCAGCAAAAACTTTAGGAGATGCTGACTGCAATGGCCGCACTCACTGGGCCGAAAGAAAATCCAGAGACCTCAGAGCAGCGTCAAGAACAAGAAACTGATGCTGAATTCCTCCGAAGAATGCTCGAAAGGAAAGAAAAAGGCCGCGGAACAGGCGGCCAACATAAAACGAATGGCTCTTTTGTTCCAAGACATGGCCGGGATGATGTTACAACCGGAAACTCCAGCTGAAGATCCCCCGATTATCATCGAAGACGACAGAGGGGAGACATCGAACCCTCCTACGGCTCTTTCAGCAGCCGAGGAGGAGTCCATCTCCAAGGCCGCTCTGGATGATTATATCGCTCGGTAAATACGAGCTCATCATGCAAGCGAAATGGCCGGGCAGATCGTTAAGACTGGACGACCCTATCCAGGATGGTATGACCAAATAAGGTACCCACCAGGATATATGATCCCTAAATTCCATGTATATAAAGGGATGGGCAATCCCCACCAGCATGTCGCCCAGTTCAAGGCTCTATGTGGCAACACTGGAGGTGACGATAAACTGCTACTTTGCCAGTTCGTCGGCAGCTTGTCGGAGACAGCGTTCAAATGGTACTCTGAACTCCCGAACGACTCTGTCAAGACATTTGCAGAAATGGAGCTGTTGTTCACATAAAGAGTCGCAAGCGCTAGCGAGCGTACTCCGATTACCGCACTAATTAACACCAGGGTGAAGCCAGGCGAAACATGGGTTTAACACGCAATACGATGGCGGAATCTATAGTTGAAATGTGAGCAGCGCATCGAAGAAGCACCAGCAGTGGGCATGTTCATGGGTACTCTTGATCCGCAGGCGACCATCTCCCAGTTCATGATGTTTTTCAAGCCCACCACCTTCCAAGCCTTGATTGACAAACTGGCCCAAATGGACCAGATGGGTCACATACCTTCTTCTTTAAAGATGGAACCTCGAAATGAACAGGGAAAAGCGAAAGCGGCCTTCGTCGCCAATGCTCAACAGCAACCCGGTGGTCCAAGGTCAATTGCTCGCCAGGAGGATAGGCAGCGATTCTTTAACGAGAAGCTGAAGCGCTCTTATTCGTTTCCCCGGGATAAAACGAAAAGACTATTTAAGCTGGCAGTGCGCAACAGGCTCATCACCTTGCCAGATCCAAAACGCCCACTACAACCTAGTGAGGCTAATAATCCCAACTATTGTCCCTATCATCAAGCAATAGGCCATCCAATTGAGGATTGCTTCGTCTTCAAGGGCCGGATTGAGGACTAGTACCAACAGGGCAAATTCGCATTGTCCGATAATTGGAAAGTAAACCCGCCTCTGCCACACGCTCCTAAAAGGGGAGACACACCGGGGGCATCGTGCTCTTCTGTCGAAGAAGCTCCATGGGAGGTCGCTCTTTCAGCCAAAACCAAAAGAATGCTGAAGGATCTTCAAACATGCCCGGCAATCAAATGGAAAAGTCCGTTGGAACCCGAAGTCATCAAGGGAATGTTGAAGCCGCGCCCAACGCCAAAAATTGGTAGCGATAATCGAAACGCCTATACCCAGCCATCAAAGTCTTCGAAGAAGAAGAAAAGACCAAAAAGCCCGTGAAGCCTGATGACAAGCGCACGGACCTGCAAAAACATATCGACGCGCTGGAAGAATATAACCAGAAGGCGCGAACCCCGGTCACACTTCAAGAGTTTCTCAGCCACGTCCTTAAGGACGGAGATGATGACAATGGAGAAGACCCGTCGTGTTAGTGTATATGCCCTAGAGGCCATTACGGTATCATACTAGTATGTATATTACTTGATGGAAGCTTGGGATATCCACAGTTGTATAGACAATCTTGCTCGATATAGTAGTATGCTACTTGGTTTGTCTCTGCTTTAATGTGTACATGTGTTTTTCTTTATTATATCACCTATACGCATTAGTAGAGCCCTTAGGATCTTTACTTGATTACCAGCGTTGTGATGGCGATCACACTCGTGGGGGCTGGGTAATCCACAAGCACATCCTTATACACGTCCCTAGTCGTGGGATTATCGAAATAGGGCATCGATACTCCGGAGTAGACTAGCGTATGCGCTTCTCATCCCAGCATGAGAGACAATCTATCCCACAGCCGTCAGTACGTCGTACTTGAGATAGTATGCGGGTGCTCGTTAGGTTACGAGTACACTGGACAGGACTCGTCGGGAACTGATGGTTGGTATTATACCTATCGTCAGTTATCAGTTCCCAGGTGACATGAGTACAGCTTAGTCCGCTGACTTGACACTGTCACTTCGCCTCGAGTGTGTTCCCACTGTTCTTTGATTACTACCCTACCACGGCTCTACTGAGTCGTGCAAACAGGTAGTAGTTGGGTGCAGTCTCGAAGAACTTGGAGGCAGTGACGGTTAGACAGGATTCGTCTCTCCCGGTATTGGGGGTTGACATCGCGCTGTGTCTAGGAGAGCCATTACACATGTAGTCCCTGGCCAGGGCAAGCGAGACATACTGGTAGGTTTCCAGTGATGTCTCAGGGTGTTCTGGGCTACACTCCGACACGACTTGTACCGCTATTAGGGGACTGACGTTCGCCACCCCCTAGGCCCGCCATGCGATGTATCAGATGAACAGACCGGACTGTACGGAGATTGTCACATACAGGCTCAGTAGGAGTTCGGATGGGTTTACCTCATCGGCCTTCTTATCGACATCTACCTGGGGACCGTTACGTACAGCTAGTGCCGCTTGCGGTCTGTGGTTAAACCCACTGCCAGCGTAGTGTCGAGTCTTTAGAGTCCCACACAGAGAGTTTCCCTGCAGTGAGCGAAACGTGTAGAGGCCGTATGGTTTTTATGGCAGGGCTGCGATCACTTACGTACACTTGTGTGCGTGTGGTGTTCGGGCAGGCAATACTAGTGGGCTTTGGTTTAAGCCGGATCCTAGTATTGCACGGATGGATTTGTTTTGTCTTCTGCGCATCCGCATTCTACGGAATGTGGATGCAGGTGTGTATGCACAGTTTTCCGGAGCGATGAAGGAGGAGGTGCCTCATTAGGGTTTTGGCAATTCGTTTGGTCGAAACCATTATGAGCCGCGGACATCATTTAGTAATCCTTTTAGTGATAATTTTATAATGGCTAATTGCATTGACCATTTGACCACCATGACCTCTCTTGACTTTGTTGACCGGTTGACCGTGTTGACCATTGACCTTCAAGAGAGGTCTACACTCTTCTTTTCATTTTCTTTTTCTTTTTGATTATGATAATGGTCATTTCAATTTAGCCATCAACTTTATCTTGATAGGATTGGTAATGATGGTTTAGTGCATTATTGAACCATGGTTCATTTTCTTGAGCTCATAATTCTTTTCTCATTCTCTCTCTTGCCCTTTTCTCATGAGAAGAAAAGAAATGCTCCATGGTTGCTAGCTCCTCCTTCTTCCTCCTCTTGATTCATCTTTTGATCTCATATGTTGAGAGATAAAGATCCCAAAAAGACAAACACCTCCATCTTTCTCTTCTACACAACCTAGGGTACCAAGACTGGCAATCTTGTTACCCTAGTTACCTCGGCTCGAGGTGGAGCTCGGTGTACATCTCTCGGGTGGATCGTCTTCGACTCAAGGAGGCCGTGGAGGTGACCAAAGTCCGGATCAACCCTCGGAGCAAGCAAAGAGAAGAACAACAAGAAGAGAAGGAGTTCAAGTTGAGGTATAACCCCTAACCGAGTAGATAAATCTCTAGTTAGGATGCTAGTGTGTTGTTTAGCAAAGATCCGGCTTTTACGGTCCATGTTACCAAGTCTAGAAAAAATTTTGTTTTACCGTTTCCGCTACCCCAAAAGTACCGGGAGAGGTAACGTGGACCTAACAGTGGTATCAAAGCCTAACTAAACACACCCTAGCATATTAGCAAAGTATTTAGAATATCGACCGAACCGAAAAACCGCAAAACACCCCGGAAACCCTAAGTTTCTGCCGATTTTTTTTCTATTCAAAAATTAATAAATCATGCACTAAAAATCGGCTCAGGCTTTTTAGAGAACACTGGAGAAAAACGATCCCCTATCTCGGTTAAAGAGCCACGGAACCGCTGCATAAGCTTGCTTCCTTCAACAGGCCGCGGAGAATGACCATAGCCGCGAAATGGCCATTTATGAAAAAACCAGGACGCAGCGCCTCCTTCAACAGGCCGCGGAGAATGACAATGCTCCTCGTCGCCAACCCGTCATACAAAAAACCCAGCGCAGAGGCAAAAATAAATTAAAGAACGGAAAAAACGTTCGACGGCAGCGTAGCGAATCTAAGAAGCCACGCGATCAAGAATCGAGCATCCGGGATCCGTCTCTTATAAAGAAGATGGGTCGAGCATATTCTTTTCCCCAAGACAAGACAAAGAAGATATTCGATCTTGTCATAAAATATCAGATGACGACACTCCCGGAGTCCAAGCACCCCGAGCAAGCAAACGAGGTCTCTCACCCAGACTATTGCTTCTATCACCGAGCAATAGGACATCCGCTCGAAGACTGCTTCATCTTCAAGAACTGGGTCGAAGACCAATATCAACAAGGCAGGTTCGCTTTATCCAGCAGTTGGAGGGTAAGTCTGCCACGAAAACATGAATCAAAAGCCATTTATGCGATGAGAGTATAACCAGACCAATATCGGTTTTGGAAGCGATCTCGTACCTGTCACGTGATAACGTTGTCAGAAGAAGAACCCGAGAGCATGGATGACCTTTCTTGGTGCTTCAAAAATAATGAAGATGAGTTGATCTCAGAATTTCCAACGGCGCCAAAAGAGCTGGAAGATGGGATACATACTACTGCAGATGACCTCAGAAAAATCGACTTGGGAACGGCAAACGACCCACGGCCGACGTTCGTCAGTGAACTGTTGTCTGAAGAAAAGGAGGCTACGCTTAAAGACGTGCTCATGCAGTATAAAGATTGCTTCGCATGGAACTATTCCGAGATGCCAGGACTAGATCCGGAAATTGCTGTGCACAGATTGGCGATTTCTCCAGACATCAAGCTGATCAAAAAAGCACCGAGAAGAATGCGGCTCGAGCATGAGATGAGCATCAACGCCGAGGTCAAGAAGCTAATCGACTCCGGCTTCATCCAAGAAGTTCAATACCCTGACTGGATCGCCAACATCGTCCCGGTAATGAAGAAAAATGGGACGGTGCGCATATGTGTGGACTTTCGGGATCTCAACAAAGCTTGCCCGAAGGACGACTTTCCAGTACCGGTCACTGAGCTAATGATAGATAATACGTCCACTCACGAAGTTTTCTTCTTCATGGACGGCTCGTCAGGATACAATCAGATAAAGATGCATCCCGAGGACCAGGAGCATACCGCTTTCCGGACCCCTTTGGGCATATTCTGCTACAAAGTGATGCCTTTCGGTCTAAAGAACGCCGGTGCCACCTATCAGAGGGCCATAACAAAGATTTTTTATGACCTCATACATGAAATCGTCAAATGCTATATTGACGACCTCGTAGTTAAAAACAAATCATACGAGGAACATTTAGAGCATCTGAAGATTGTGTTTCAGCGCCTTCGGAAATATAACTTGAAGATAAACCCTCTCAAATGCGCATTTGGAGTTTCCTCAGGCAAGTTCCTAGTATTCGTCATCCGACACTGAGGCATCGAGATAGACCCGTCGAAGATCAAGGAGATCATGGAAATGCCTCCGCCAAGGACTCTCAAGCAACTGCAGTCTCTCTAAGGAAAGCTCGCGTATATCCGGCGATTTATAGCCAATCTCTCAGGCAAGTGGCGTCCTTATAGTCACCTAATGAAGAAGGGAACCCCGTTCGTCTGGGATCACAAATTCCAAAGCACACTGGACGAAATCAAGCAATACCTGCAGAATCCTCCAGTATTGGCCACTCCCGTTAAAGGAAAACCTCTCGTCCTGTATACAACAGCCCTCGAAGGTTCTTTAGGCGCGCTGTGGGCACAAGAGAACGACCAAAGGAAGGAGAGAGCCCTCTACTATTTGATTCGAGTTCTCCTAGGGGCAGAAAGCAATTACTCCCCCATAGAAAAACACTGTCTAGCGTTGATCTTCGCAATAACGAAGCTCAGACACTATGCGTTGGCACACGAGGTCCATCTCATATCAAAGGTGGATCCCCTCAAATATTTGATGTCAAAGGCCATATTAACGGGACGTCTCGCTAAATAGGCCCTGCTCTTGATGGAGTTCTCGATAACTTATCGTCCTCTCAAGGCAGTGAAAGGCCAGGCCATCGCCAACTTCCTCGCTGAGCATCCTATACCTGCCGATTCTCCTTTGAACTGCGAATTGCCCGACGAGCACGCGTTTGACACGATCGACGGGGAGAGAAGAGAGAATGATACCCAGTGGGAACTTTACTTCGATGGAGCATCTTCCATGAAGAAGCGCAAACAAAGCACCCCCATAATCAAATTCGTGACTCCACAGGGAGGGATAATGCACTTTGCCTTCTCCTTAACAGAGCCGAGGACGAACAATGAAGCCGAATATGAAGCTTTGATAGCAGGTCTTAAGATCTCCATCGACATGGGAATTGAGAACCTCCGCATATACGGAGACTCCCAGCTGATCGTTAGTCAAGTAAACGGCAACTATCAAACGTGCAAACCAGAGTTGGTAAAGTACGGCGAGAGAGTGCAGCAACTGCTGACTCAAATCCCTGCCTATGCCCTGGAAAACATACCGTGTGCGGAAAATAGCAAAGCGGACGCATTGGCCAAACTCGCTAAAGAACTGGCCGACGAGAATCTCAATGACGTGGGGATCGTTGTGCAAAGCCGTCGGATTCTTGCACCGGCAGAAATATCTTCGGAGTCGTCCGAAGAAAAGGGAGCGACCGAGCAAACGGCCCTACAAATAAAATAACAGGAAAAAGCTAAGGATTGGAGAGAAGTCTTTATAGACTACTTCAAATCCCGTCGAATACCTGAAGATGCGTCGTCAAGACATCAGCTCATGAAACGGGCTCTATCCTTCGCCTTTGTCAATGATACTCTGTATAAGAGATCATTTGATTCTCTGTGGCTAAGATGCCTGGGACCTGAAGAGGCAAGGAGAGTCGTCCAAGAAACTCACGACGGACTCTGCGGTTCTCACCAAGCCGGGCCGAAGATGAAGCTAAAGATCAAAAGGATGGGCTACTATTGGCCCACGATGATCCAAGACTGTCTCGAATACGCGAAGCAGTGCCACTCGTGCCAGATTCATGGGAACTTTATTCACCAGCATCCAAATCCACTATACCCAACGGTGGCTAGCTGGCCGTTCGAAATGTGGGGAACTGACATAATCGGCCCCATTGAACCAGCATCGTCCAGAGGACATCGGTTCCTACTGGCAACAACCAATTACTTCTCCAAGTGGGAAGAAGCAGTACCACTAAGAGAAGTGAAGACGGAGAATATCCTCCATTTCTTCAAAACACACGTCATTTACCGGTTTGGCACTCCGCGACGGATTATCTCCGATAACGGGCCAGCCTATAGAAGCCACAAGATCAGCCGCTTCGCACAACAGCATAACATAGACTAGAGATACTCTTCGGTCTATAATCCCTGAGCTAACGGTCTAGCTGAGGCTTTCAACAAGACCTTGACGAAGATCGTGAAAAAGACGGTGTCTCGAAATAAGAAGGACTGGCATGAGAGACTGCATGAAGCTCTCTGGGCGTATCGAACTACGTTCAAAACGGCCACGAACACAACGCCATATGCATTGGTATTCGGCATAGAAGCGGTACTCCCCCTCGAGAAAGAGTTACCCTCTCTACGAGTGGCAGTTCATTACGAGCTAACAGAAGAAAAAAATGCCCACCTTCGGCTTGAGGAGCTTGATGCCCTCGACGAAACTCGGCTCATGGCGCAACAAAACCTGGAGGCTTATAAAGCAAAGATGACGCGCTCATACGAGAGATTGATTAGGCCGAGAACGTTCCACCAAGACGAACTCGTGCTAGTGGTCAAGAGACCTATGATCCCCAATCATGCCAAGCGGGAGAAATTCGAGCCGAACTATGAGGGCCCGTATATCATAGACAAAGTTTACCGGGGTGGAGCCTATCTACTCATGGACATGCATAGTGAAAGACCTTTCAGGCCAATAAATGGCCGCTTCCTGAAAAAATACCACGCCTAACGAGTCACGGCCTAGGTCAACGATAGATGACGACGCCTATGTCCGCTCGCTATCTTCCTAAGCCCAAACTCTATAAGTAGTAGCCGGATTTCGGACCGAAACGTCCTTAAACTAACGATGGACCACTATATCCTAAAACTGGCTGTTGACCACGACGTCGATAAACTACTACGGACCGCAGCATCCTACGGCTGATACAAAAAAAATAAAATATAAAAATATAAATAAAAAAAAAGAAAACGGTAGGTCCATAAGCAAAATGGGCACGGATGAAAACCTGAAAGGGCTCCGTAAGTAAAAACGGCAGGGCTACCGGCGAGTTTTGTGAAAACCCGAAATGGCGCAATCTCGTTAAAAAAACTTGCAAGGCTCTCTCGACCTTGCGAGGAGAAACCACCTGCGTGAGATCCTTACGACTCACAAGGGGAGAAACACACTTAGGGATCCCCACGATGTCTAAGGAGAAAAAACACTTACGAGATCCTCATGACTCGTAAGGAGAATTCCCCTTTGAGACCCTCACGGCTCATAGGGTTCAAAAGCCTTAAGCTACAGGAATCTGAACATGTTCTTAAGCCATCACAACCCATGGACTGCCCTACAAGCGTCTCGATATTGACCCTTTTATACAATCCATGGGCGCGAATAAACATTTCCCTAACAAAGTCCCACCAGAGACTGGGGATATGCTCATATGGCAAAAGACACTCGTAAGTCCTCTCGACTTATAAGGAGAAAGCACTCTTGTAAGATCCTAACGACTTATAAGATACTATACACTTAAGACTCCTCACGATTCATAAGGAGAAAATGCACCTACGAGATCCTCACGACTCGTAGGGAGAAATATGTTTATGAGACCCTTACAGCTCATGAAGTCAAAAGCCTTAGTCGACAGGATCCTAACCCTGCTTACTAAGCCATCTTTGTTCAATATCGACAAAGGCAAATGATGATTCGCCCCTAGCAATATCCCAGTTGTAGCGATGTTGATGCCTAAATCGGTATCAAATTCCAAGCTCGCAGCAAAGCAAATGAATATGAAATAGCCGAAATGATTGGGCAACTTGCAACAAAATCCGCAAGTAAAAATGTATGCATGTAAAATAGCCGAAATGGTTGGGCAACTCGCAATAAAAAGCAGCGAGTAAATAAAATAAATAGCCGAAATGATTGGGCACCGCGAAAAATAGCCGAAATGATTGGGCAATTGCGACTTTCGCGATATAAAAGCTGAAATGATAGAGCATCGCAGAAAGAAAAATATATAAAATGAAATTTTTTGCCCTACAGGTGAGATCACATCGATCCCTGTATACAATCCAGGGGCAAAAACAAAGAGGGAACCATACCTTCCTGCCAGGATCCATCAGAAAAAGAAGCCAAATCTCGATGGTTCACAGGCAGCCTGGAGATCATCTCAACATTCGTCTCATTACAACAGACGCAACATCAGCAAATCGGAACCGCGGCAAACTTCCCAGTTCCATGACTCGGCGGTGCACAGACAACCGAGAGTCAACCCCCTACTTCGTGAAATACGGATAAAGTCAACTCCTGACTCCGTGAAATGCGGATAAAGTCAACAAATCCTGGTCTTGTGGAACACGGCTTATGTCAATCCTAACCCCGTGGGAAGCATCCAGAGCAAATCCTGGTCTTGTGGAACACGGCTTATGTCAATCATGACCCCGTGGGAAGCGTCCAGAGCAAATCCTAGTCTCGTGGAACACGACTTATGTCAATCCTGACCCGTGGGAAGCGCCCAGAGCAAATCCTGATCCTGTGGAACACGGCTTATGTCAATCCTGACCCCGTGGGAAGCATCCGAGCAAATCCTGGTCTTGTGAAACACAGCTTATGTCAATCATGACCCCGTGGAAAGCGTCCAGAGCGAATCCTGGTCTCGTGGAACACGGCTTATGTCAATCCTGACCCCGTGGGAAGCGTCCAGAGCAGATCCGGGTCCTGTGGAATACGGCTTATGTCAATCCTGACCCTGTGGGAAGCATCCAAAGCAAATCCTAGTCTCATGGAACACGGATTATGTCAATCCAGACCCCGTAGGAAGCATCCAGAGCAAATTCTGGTCTCGTGGAACATGGCTTATGTCAATCCTGACCCCGTGGGAAGCATCCAAAGCAAATCATGGTCTCGTGGAACACGGCTAATATCAATCCTGACCCCGTGGGAAGCGTCCATAGCAAATCCTGGTCTCGTGGAACACGGCTTATGTCAATCCTGACCCCATGGGAAGCGTCCAAAGCGGATCCTGGTCCTGTGGAACACGGCTAATGTCAATCCTGACCCCGTGGGAAGCGTCCAGAGTGGATCCTGGTCCTGTGGAACACGGCTAATGTCAATCCTGACCCCGTGGGAAACATCCAGAGCAAATCCTGGTCTCGTAGAACACGGCTTATATCAATCCTGACCCCGTAGGAAGCGTCCAGAGCAGATCCTGGTCCTGTGGAACACGGCTTATGTCAATCCTGACACCGTGGGAAGCATCCAGAGCGGATCATGGTCCTGTGGAACATGGCTTATGTCAATCCTGACCCCGTGGGAAGCATCCAGAGCAAATCCTGGTCTCGTGGAACACGGCTTATGTCAATCCTGACCCCGTGGGAAGCGCCCAGAGCAAATCCTGGTCTCGTGGAACACGGATTATGTCAATCCTAACCCCGTGGGAAGCGCCCAAAGCAAATCCTGGTCCTGTGGAACACGGCTTATGTCAATCCTGACCCCGTGGGAAGCATCCAGAGCAAATCCTGGTCTCGTGAAACACGGCTTATGTCAATCATGACCCCGTGGAAAGCATCCAGAGCGAATCCTGGTCTCGTGGAACACGGCTTATGTCAATCCTGACCCCGTGGGAAGTGTCCAGAGCCGATCCTGGTCCTGTGGAACACGGCTAATGTCAATCCTGACCCCGTGGGAAGCGCCCAGAGCAAATACTGGTCTCGTAGAACACGGTTAATGTCAATCCTGACCCTATGGGAAGCGTCCAGAGCAAATCCTGGTCCCATAGAACACGTCTAAAGTCAATCTTGACCCCGTAGGAAATGGCCAGAGCAACTCCTGACTCCGTGAAATGCGGATAATCAACCCCTGACCCCGTGAAATGAGGATAATGTCAACCTCATCCATCACTTACGGGTCCTTTCGACTCGTAAGGGAGAAAGCTCTTTTGTGATATCCTTACGACTCTCAAGAGAAAACACACTTAGGAATCCTCACGATTCTTAAGGAGAAATTACACCTACGGGATCCTCTCGACCTGTAGCGAGAAAATTCTTTATGAGACCCTCACGGCTCATAAAGTTGAAAAGTCTTAGGTGGCAGATCCTAACCCTGTCTCCCAAGCCATCGTTGCCTCGCAGAGTGGTCAAGGTAGATTTTCTACGGGCCACACGCTCCGACAAGAAAGGAAACAATCACTTACGAGTTCTCTCGACTCGTAAGCAAGAAAAACTCTCTTGTAAGATTCTTACAACTCTCAAGAGAAAATACACTTAGGAATCCTCACGATTCTTAAGGAGAAATTATACTTACGAGATCCTCACGACTCATAAGGAGAAATACCTTTATGAGACCCTCACGGCTCATAAAGTTGGAAAGCTTTAGGGGGCAGATCTGAACCTGACTCCTAAGCCATCGCTGTCCTACAAGGAGATCAAAATAAATTATCCACAAAATACATTTACTGAAAGGGACACACCATCATGAAGCAAAATATGTCTTTTATTCATGAATCAAAATGAATACAAAGTACAATTTATGAATGAATAAAAATATATATATACTCTCATTCAGGAGTATGTACAAAAGAAGAATAAAAAGAAAAATATACAATTCTTCAAGCCGGCGGACTATTCAATATATTTGCCAATTCATCCTTTTTCTGCTAGGCCTCGGCTTCATGATTCATTATCGCTAAGAGACGGGCCTCCGCTTGAGACTGCTGAGCCTGGTATGAGGCAAGCCGACTTTCAACCTCTTTTTCGGTAACTTTATGAGCTTCGACCATTTCGCGAGTGAAAATGACGGCTTTATCAATGGCCACCACCTCCCTGATAGCCTCTTGAAGCACCCGCCAAAGTTAATACGCCCGAATGGTCTTTGCCGTAAGATTAGCTTGAAGTTCCCCCAGTGCAGTTGAAGCCAGCTTCCTCTCTGAAAATTTTCGGCTGAGCCTCTTCTCGCATGACAGCATATTTGCAGCGCACCATTCGATTAGCCCCCGCAAGCTCGCCTTTGCAGCCACAACCTCCGAAAGAAGACGCGAGCACTCAAGGCTATGCAAGCAAGCCTCCACCCGACGACAAAACTCAACCCAGACTTGCACCAATGTTTCGATGTGATAAGCAACAAGAAAGGGGAGAGAACTGTTGGCTTCGGCGGCAAATTCTTCAGCCATGATTAAACTACCAGCACGAAGGTCTTCGATCAGAGCTGACAAAGAGCGAAGGCTTAGCTTTGCCATCCGTTCCGAGGCATGTAGAGCATAGGGGCCGGGTGGCGTGACGATGCGAGATTCCAGTGTGGTAAGAACTGGCAAAGCTGTTAAGATTTATAAACAATCAGCAAGACTTGCAAGCAAAGAGCAGGTGGAACAGCGTCGAAACTTTACTTACCCACGGTCATGCAAGAAAGGTCTGAAGGATCCCCAGACCCGTCAAGAATCTCAACTTCGTCATCGGCCTCCAGAACTGCAGAAGACATCAGTGTCATTATATGAAATAATAATAATAACGTGAGGAGAAAACAAATAACGCTAACCTTGCCCGGAAGAGAGGACGATGCGTTGAGAGGATATCGCCTGCGAAGCGGCCATCTCTAGCAAACGCTGAAAGGATTTTCTGGGAGACAGATCAGCGATAGACGCTGCCAACCTGCGCAATTCTGAAAAGACAGAAAGGTTCAGATAATGGAGAGATTATTAAAATAAAATATAGAAGGCTACCTTCGATACTCCTTCCGCTCTGGACTGGAGGGATAGCAGCTTCGACGGCCTCATCCATGCCCCCGGGCACATCATCGGGGACCTGGGCCGGTATAACAACTTCCAATTGAGGAGTGGTGGCCATCGTTGTAGGCTCCAATGGAAGGAAAGTGGCCTCGACTACCTGTCCCGTAGTCTCCGGGCAATCCCCAGAAAGATCCATTGAATCCGCGGCCAATGAAGATGCCTTTTCCGGGGGAGCAAGCACCGGGGGAACGGAAATCACCGATGGGAGCTCCGTGGCAGGAACAACAGCTGTATCAACCCCCTCCACACTTACTAGTGTCTCATCGGGGATATTTGCAGAGTCCATAGTCAAGGCGCGACTCGAACTCAGATCCTCTGCCATTGCCGAAGTCCCTGCAAAGTTTTCATGAAGATAAGGATATATATATATGAGCGGGGCAAAATACTACAAAAAGATATATGAGTATACCAATGCGCAAAGGAGCCTCTAGTATGGCTTTTTCAAGCCGGCGTTCCTTCTCAAGAATTCGTGCTCGCCGGGGTGCGAGGATAGACTCATGGCCACCAGTCCACAACGACAGCGCGTCTTCGGCGTCGGCCGAGATAGGCTGCTTAAGGGCTACCTCGCCTCCCTCTTCCAGAGGACCTATAAATATCCGCCGTATCGATGGAGGATCTTCGTAGAAGATGACGGCAGGATAAGGCCTCTTCGGGACCCTTACATTCTCAGCTTCATCCTGGGAACGTCTTATAGTCTCAGCCAATTGCGCGGCTTTCTCGGCAGATGAACCGGGAAAAAGAAGACCACCATCTGGCTATTGCGAGGCTATTGGCTCGTCCTGAAGAATGGGCTCGGATTCCACTAAAAATTCGAGCAGATTAGTGACAGTCTTCCTTCGCCTCTTGGACCCAGAACTAACACCAGAAGACGATCGCTTCTTTCCCCTTGGTGCTTTGGTGCGACGTTGACCCACTTCGCCTTCAATATCCTCACTCGGCAGTGCTACCGATGACGACACTGCCATTGCTGATGCCGCAGCTGATGATACTGCTACTGGCGCCTTATTGGCCCTCGCTTGAGCTCTAGTGCGCAGCGGCATACCAGCTGTGGGAGTTAGATCCACTTCCGCCGTCTCAGGAATAAGCACAATACCAGTATCTCTCAGGGGAGGGCGAACCACTGCCCGCGGTCGCGGCGGGACTCCCGTAGCCTGGATCGGAGTGGGAACTGATCAGTCGAAAATATTGCATATTTTAACAGGCAATTTCCTTATCATTTGCATCCATATAGAAGTGTACGGTATTCATATTTCACATATTAGCAAATCGGTCGCAAAATATCAGATTACATGTATTCGACCTTAAAACCGGCATTTCTAGGGAAATTGACTGCATTGCATTACATGGCATATTTTCTATATCTTGCAACCCGTGTTTCGAAGTCTGTGCAGGAAAAGAGAAGCTTGCTCGATCATTACATTGCTCGACCATTACAATTGCTCGTAAACTCACTTAACTCAAATCTGGTATCAACAAAGAAGGGGAACTGCAAATCAAAACATCAAAGAAAAGCCCAAACAGCAATACCAAGCAACAGAAGAAAGCCCTAGGTCCAAGCTCATCAATGAGCCGCGGAAGAGCGGCCATTACCATGCACTTGCGGCGGATCCGCGGCAGCCCCAGGGAATCAGTTCCCCAATTTCAGTGCAAAACTCCTGTTTCAGTGGCTACAGCTCAATAATGCACACAAACTTCCAGAATATTCCAGATACTTCCACCAGATCAGCAAACACCTAAACTAGCCTAATACTTCTAAAACTTTTCCTAAACCCTAGCTTAAACCCTAAGCTAGCTCCTAACAAACTCCTTCTAGAAACTCTCCAACAAACTTTTGGAGGGAAAGGGAAATTCAAACTCAAACCTAAGGTTTGGGAGCTCTATAAATAAGACCCTAGGCTCATTATCAAAAAAGGATTCAACCTTGGGAAAGCTTAGAAAAATCAATCTCTTTCTTCATCCCCTCTTCCTCAAGTTTAGTGAGAGAGCTTGTAGGAAACCCTAACCCTAAATCCAACCACAATTCAAGATCTTGAGTGCAAGCCAAGCAAGATGCCTTCAACCCTTTTATGAGCCGAGCCGATCTTCAATCGGGCAAGAGATCAAAGTAGATCCACGATCCACGGAGACGAGCGAAGCCGAGTCAACGATCGATTTCTTCTTCTTGTAGATTCTTGAAAGAATATATTGAAATTGTTGATTAAATAAAAGGTGATATTCTTTTATCTTGTTTTCTTTAAATTCCGCATCATGTTATCTTTACAAATCTTTAATATTGTCTTTGTGGTGATGTGTGAATAAAACTCCGCTTGTCGAGGAGTCGAGACGGATAATAGAATGATGATGTAACATAGCTTTAATCGATTCTTGATTCCCACGAGTTTTGTAAACCCTAGCTAGTTCAAGAAACGACGACCCATTTCGTTTCGATGCTTTCTTGATTGACATCGATCAAAATTGGGGAGTTACGATCGTTTCTTGAATTTGGTAGAGGCTAGAAAAGGAATGATATCGACGAAAGAACAAGGGTTATAGGATGAAACCCTAGTTTCACGAGAAAGCCCCAACTCTCGTCGATCATCATCAATCTAGTATCAATCCTTCGAAGGACAAGAACACGATATCTTTAGATTACATCACGTCTATCGACCCGATCGATTCCTACGAGCCTCTCTTATATTCTTGATTGTTGATTGGAAATATTATCAAAACACCGATTCTTGATTGTTTATAGTTTCTTGATTCTTGCATAAAGAATAGTGACACTCGAATACAAATCATTCTTGAATCATGTTTTCGTTTATTGTTGCTTAACATTTCATTTCAAACGTATCAAAATACAATTGAATTGTGCAATCCCTGTGGACGATCCGCACTCATTCATTAACTACATCCGACACCGTAGTTTGATTGCGGTCAAAATAGTTTTTGGTTGTGAAGTTCTTTACAAATTTCTCTATATACTACACAACGGGAAAAACGATCAATCAAAATGGCGCCGTTGCCGGGGATCGCGCTAATTCATTTGCAATTTTAGTTTGAAGTGAAAGAATTATTACATTTTACTTCTTGAAATCAAAATTCGTACAAACTCTTACACGTGTGTTGTGATTTGACTGCAAGGTGATCTGGAGCATTCTGTGCTGTGGAAAAATTATTTGGGATATACCAGAGAGCTGGAGATAGGAACAGAAAGCAGCTGAAGAAGTTTGGTACAGTGAACCCATCAACAAGCCGCGGAAGCGCGGCATATACATGGTAATCGCGGCGGAAGCGCGGTCTTACAGGGGGTTCTCTGCATAATTTTTTCTTCAGGTGATTTCTTGCTCTCTCCCCTCTCTCTTTTTAGCTCCAATTAACACTTTGCTGCAGGATTCTTTGCAAATAAATCGCAGCGCGCAAAAGCAAAATTAAAAATTGTGTGTGATTTTGATTTCTTGGTTGTTTGCATTCTAATACGGAAATTTAAGGGGCACGGCCAAATCCAAATTAGGTGGGGATTTCATTACCCTTCCTAGGCCCCGAAAATCGCAAAACTTGCATCCGCATTACCCTCATTAATTAAAAGAAATCTAGAGAAGACTCTAAGGACTGTCGCGCTCAATAGGACAAGAGAAGGTCGTGGGTAATTCATTGCTTATCCGCGTTTTCTTGTGGTGCCTAAGGCGAGTGTGTCTAAGGCTAGTGGTTATTAATTAGGTCCACTGTAGTGGTGGTTCCTTCCCACTTACCTGGCACTTATCCGGCCACAGGGGGACAAAGAGGCAGTGGAGGATTCTATCCTGCGACTTGTCTTTTGGCAGTTAGGAGCGGTCTAGAGATCGGACCTAGGTGACCACTAGATTCTAGGGTTGTGTGCTGCATTTGTTTTGTCGCATCATTTTTTCAAAATCCGTCCCTTTTTAAAGCAAGCACCGCATTCATTTTACCCCTAATTATAAGTCAACGCTGCCACTTGTACTAACCCTTTTTAGTGCAAGATAGGCTGGACACGGGATTCTAGTGCCCGTTTAGTCCGCGTACCTTTTATCGACTCCGAAGTCGATAATTCTCCATTTACCTTTTCTTTACCCACTACCACACCCACACCGATGGATCCGAATCCATCGAACTTCTTTGACCCTAATCTGCCGCCGTCCGTTGGTGCGCAGAATCCTCCCCACATTTCTCTCCAGGAAAGATGCTATCCACATAGAGGTCCTCTTTCGACCTGCTTATCCACACCACCAGCCAATGGGGATAACTTTGAGATTAAGCCCCAGTATATCAATCTTTTACCCAAATACCACGGACTCGAGACCGAGGACGCTTACGTTTTCATTACCAAATTTGAAAACGTATGCGCAATGATGGGTACGTCACAACTTTCAGTGGATGCGATGCGTCTACGACTTCTCCCATTTACCTTGTGCGATATAGCCGAGAAGTGGCTATACAACACTACCGCACACTCTATTACGAATTGGGGAGAATTCGTCGCGGCATTCCTTAAGAAATTTTACCCAATCCAAAAGACAGCTCGAATCCGTAGCGAACTGAATCAATTTGCCCAGCTCCCCGCTGAACCATTCTCTAAATACTTTGAACGTTTCAAGGATCTATTGGTTCAATGTCCTCATCACGGCATCCCGAGATGGGAGCTTTGCCGAATCATATATGAGGGCAGTAACCCTAACACTAAACAGAGCCTTGAAAACATGTGTCAAGGTACCTTCATGTCTAAGGATGATGGGGAAGCTTGGCGATACTTAGAAGAGTTCGCTGAAAAGTCTTTACAGTGGGAAAGTCCATCATTTAGGAGTGGCAACAACCAATCAGATGTTTCCATAGGAGTTAGAGCTGACATTTCAACTATACAAAAGAAACTCGAGACTATGGAAAACAAATTTTTAGCTGCCTCCCTTAACCAAATGTCACTTTCCAAAACTGTATGTAGCTGCTGTTCTGATCCGTCTCACTTGACGGAAGAATGTCCATTTCAAGGTCGTGAGCATACCAATGCCACATTTCAACGACCGAGAAACGATCCTTTTTCTTCCACATATAATCAGGGATGGAGGAATCACCCCAATTTTTCTTGGAACCAATCACAATCACAAAACACGGTTCCAAACACGAACCAATTTCAAAGGGCTCTCCCTCCACCACAACAGCAGCCACAACTTCAATTGAGTCAGCACCCCTTTCAATCACAAAACTTTCAAAATCCGGTCAACACACCAGCACCATCTAGTCCTTTGCAGTTGACCGGGACTGATGAATCCTCTTCTTTTGTGCAATACATGAATTTGATCTTGACAAATATCATGCAAGTTTCGGCTGAAATGAAATCTTCCGTCGATGACATGAAGAAAAACTCTGCGTCCCAAAACGAGAGTATTAAATCGATGGAAGAAGAAATTGCACGATTAAAAGCCGAACTAAGTGCAAGAGAGAAAGGGAAACTTCCAGCTCAACCCTTACCCAATCCTGGTTATTCACATCATGTGAATGCAATCACCACGTTGAGATCTGGAAGAGTGCTTGACAATCATGTTGGGGAAGAAGTTGATGATACTGATAATCCTATTAACACCCCGGCTGAGACCTTTCCACACACACACACTTCTGACCCTACTTCTTCTACCCCACCATCTTCTTCCGAGCCTATTCTTCGTTTCCCAAAAGGCTCGCCACTACAGCCCACCTCTTTTACCCCTCCACGGACGATCCCCACTTCTATACTGGGATTGGTTCCACACACACTTTCTTCTCCTATGATGGACCCAGCGCTTATTGCTAAAGCACCTTATCCTAATCGGTTAAGGGCTAACACACCAAGTCCACAGATGGAGAAGATCACTGAGATGTTTAAACAGGTTAACATCAATATCCCTCTTCTAGATGCAATTCAACAAGTACCTGCATACGCAAAAGTTCTTAAAGACTTTTGCACTAGAAAGAGGAAGAAACAAATGCCCAAGAAGATATTCATGGCAAAGACAGTAGACACAGCTTTTCCCCAGCAATTACCAAGGAAACGTAAGGATCCTGAATATCCTACGATTTCCATCTCTATTGGGGAGAAACACATTAACCGTGCTCTACTAGATCTTGGGGCAAGTGTTAACCTGCTTCCTTTCTCAGTTTATGAGCAGTTAGGAATCGGAGAGTTGAAACCATCTCCATGCACTCTCCAGATGGCTGACCGATCAATCACCAGACCTAGGGGTGAACTAGAGGATGTGTTAATAAAAATCGGGGAATTTATCTTCCCTGTAGATTTTATTGTAATTGATACACAACCTGTAGCGAACTCACGGAATCAAATTCCGGTGATTTAGGTCGCCCCTTTTTGGCCACTTCCAATGCTATCATCAATTGTCGTAACGGTTCCATGACCCTATCCTTCGGAAACAGGACAATTGAGATGAACATTTACAAGTTAGGAAGTGTACCCTCCGAACCTACTGTTCAGGTCTGTTCTGTCGACTTAATGGATGTCGACAGCAGCGAATTAGATAATCCTCCTGATACCGATCTAGACTCTTTTCATACGTTATTGTTTGACCCAACTATGTATCATACACATACGGACTCTTCCACCGAGATGTCCGGGTCTGCAATTAACATCGATTATGAAATGCTTTTAGAGTCTGAAGATCACCCCGCACCTTGTGATGACATTATTCTTCGGGGTATAGATGAAACTTTTGAGGAGATCTTCGCTGATGAACTCGCATTTCTGAATAACACGGGTGTTGAATCATGTCCAACTCACTGAAATTGAACCTCCACCCCTTCTTCTGAATTGTAAAAAGAATGCGAGTAATCCATCACATACACTGCATCGTCTCTCCAAAATGAGACGCACACACATTCTATTCCACCACTTACCTTTTCCCCACTTTTTCTTCCACCAACCCGAGCACTGCATTGATAAATTTTTTGAATGGTTGGTGTTGACATTCGGTCTTTGCAAAGCTTGGCATCGACCAATGATTTTTGACCCCCACTTGTGATTTTCAAAGTTTAACATTGCATAATTCAAGTTTGGGGGGGTATAATTTTTTCGGGCTCCTGAAAAGAAAATTTTTACAAAATTTTGAGCCGAAAATAAGTTTGGGGGAGGGTCTTCACTTAAATATTTTGCCCCCACTAATAAATTCCTCCCAAGATTTACAGGTTTTATAGATATAGCTGTCGGCAACAGTGAGGACACTGTTGAAAACAAGTTTGGGGGAGGTTTGTGCTTATTTTTGCATCATTTGCATATCATCTGCATAAGCACAAAACATTTCTTTAAAAATCTATAAAAATTGAAAAAAATTTCAAAACCCATAAAAATTTAAAAATTTTCAAATATAAAAATAATTTTAATATTTACACTTTTTGTATATAAATAAGATAATGAAAGTTTAGAAAGTGAAAAGTTACATCCATGAGATTAGAAAAATTCTAGAAAACTAAGAAAATTAGAAGTTTTCTTATACGAACTAGTAATAAGTAGTTATGAGCCGTTGTCCCAAGGGTTAGTAAGATGAAGGACGTCACTAATCTGAGGATAAAAATAAGTCTGAAAAATAGTTTCTATTCTGGAAGCCAAACATTTTGAACGTTGCTACCCTGCTATTCGCACTTACACATGTCTTAAAGCCTGGGATAGTAGAGGATACCTTGAAATGCTCTTGTCTTAAAGCCAAAAGTATGAAGGAAATAAAAAGAAAAAAAAATGAATAAAGAAAATATAAAGTGGTGAGAAAAATGGACACTGGTTTTGTTATCACCAAGGGCAAGAAAAATGTATAGCGAGGGTGCCTCTTCATCTAGTGCCCTAAGGCCAACTGGTCTGGGAGTCACTGCTATACCTAAGGTGGTGCAAGATTAGGAAAATATACCAAATAAGCAAGCACAGGAGTAATCGGTCGGTTAGTACCTCAAGAAGTATTAACGGTCGCATGAAAGTGTGTAAGCTCATCGGAAAAAAATATATATACTGAGGCTGATGGGCAAGAGTATGATAGCTTGAATTGAATTCTCCGGGTGTAGGGATGTCTTTACACACACGCAGGGTGATATGATCGATGTTTGGAAGAAAGATAGGAATGAAGAATAAGACGATGTTTTATTGAGGGAGGACGTGATTTCTGACATCTTTTCATGACCATTAAGATAGGGCTCATGACAACCGAAAAGCTAGCTTAGTTGGAAACCCTAATTTTCAAAGCTTTTCTTTTACGATTCTCTTCTTTAAATGTAATATTCATGATCTTGCTTTTATTATTGGATTTTGTGGGTGCAATCCGCTGAAAACCCTCAGGAGACAACACTCCTCCTACTAGGGACACCTAGAGGTTTAAAGGCTTGTTGCACGTGCTCAGTGCAATCGTGTTGCCTACGAAAGTGTGCTAGTTAGTTTTTCTCTTTCTTTATTTTCTCATTCTCTTTTTAATAAAACATTCGCTCGAGACGATCGAAATTAAGTTTGGGGGTATTTGATCAGTCGAAAATATTGCATATTTTAACAGGCAATTTCCTTATCATTTGCATCCATATAGAAGTGTACGGTATTCATATTTCACATATTAGCAAATCGGTCGCAAAATATCAGATTACATGTATTCGACCTTAAAACCGGCATTTCTAGGGAAATTGACTGCATTGCATTACATGGCATATTTTCTATATCTTGCAACCCGTGTTTCGAAGTCTGTGCAGGAAAAGAGAAGCTTGCTCGATCATTACATTGCTCGACCATTACAATTGCTCGTAAACTCACTTAACTCAAATCTAGTATCAACACAGAAGGGGAACTGCAAATCAAAACATCAAAGAAAAGCCCAAACAGCAATACCAAGCAACAGAAGAAAGCCCTAGGTCCAAGCTCATCAATGAGCCGCGGAAGAGCGGCCATTACCATGCACTTGCGGCGGATCCGCGGCAGCCCCAGGGAATCAGTTCCCCAATTTCAGTGCAAAACTCCTGTTTCAGTGGCTACAGCTCAATAATGCACACAAACTTCCAGAATATTCCAGATACTTCCACCAGATCAGCAAACACCTAAACTAGCCTAATACTTCTAGAACTTTCCCTAAACCCTAGCTTAAACCCTAAGCTAGCTCCTAACAAACTCCTTCTAGAAACTCTCCAACAAACTTTTGGAGGGAAAGGGAAATTCAAACTCAAACCTAGGGTTTGGGAGCTCTATAAATAAGACCCTAGGCTCATTATCAAAAAAGGATTCAACCTTGGGAAAGCTTAGAAAAATCAATCTCTTTCTTCATCCCCTCTTCCTCAAGTTTAGTGAGAGAGCTTGTAGGAAACCCTAACCCTAAATCCAACCACAATTCAAGATCTTGAGTGCAAGCCAAGCAAGATGCTTTCAACCCTTTTATGAGCCGAGCCGATCTTCAATCGGGCAAGAGATCAAAGTAGATCCACGATCCACGGAGACGAGCGAAGCCGAGTCAACGATCGATTTCTTCTTCTTGTAGATTCTTGAAAGAATGTATTGAAATTGTTGATTAAATAAAAGGTGATATTCTTTTATCTTGTTTTCTTTAAATTCCGCATCATGTTATCTTTACAAATCTTTAATATTGTCTTTGTGGTGATGTGTGAATAAAACTCCGCTTGTCGAGGAGTCGAGACGGATAATAGAATGATGATGTAACATAGCTTTAATCGATTCTTGATTCCCACGAGTTTTGTAAACCCTAGCTAGTTCAAGAAACGACGACCCATTTCGTTTCGATGCTTTCTTGATTGACATCGATCAAAATTGGGGAGTTACGATCGTTTCTTGAATTTGGTAGAGGCTAGAAAAGGAATGATATCGACGAAAGAACAAGGGTTATAGGATGAAACCCTAGTTTCACGAGAAAGCCCCAACTCTCGTCGATCATCATCAATCTAGTATCAATCCTTCAAAGGACAAGAACACGATATCTTTAGATTACATCACGTCTATCGACCCGATCGATTCCTACGAGCCTCTCTTATATTCTTGATTGTTGATTGGAAATATTATCAAAACACCGATTCTTGATTGTTTATAGTTTCTTGATTCTTGCATAAAGAATAGTGACACTCGAATACAAATCATTCTTGAATCATGTTTTCGTTTATTGTTGCTTAACATTTCATTTCAAACGTATCAAAATACAATTGAATTGTGCAATCCCTGTGGACGATCCGCACTCATTCATTAACTACATCCGACACCGTAGTTTGATTGCGGTCAAAATAGTTTTTGGTTGTGAAGTTCTTTACAAATTTCTCTATATACTACACAACGGGAAAAACGATCAATCAGGAACCCTATATCCAAGAAGCATCCTCCTCTCCTCAACAATAATAGGACTGACTCGGTGGAGGTACCATCCCGTGAAAGCCCCCACACATCAAGGAATGTAGTCAGCATTAGGAATCACGAAGCGAGAGCCGGTGTTCAGCCGCATGAAATGATGAGCGGCATCACGAACAACCTCCGACGACGGACTGGGCTCCACTGTAAACGCCTCAAAGGGGACACCCTGGTCATATCCCAGTTGCCGAGCAAAGTGATGTGGGTTGTACCGCATAAAAAGGGCCGCACCGTTTTGACGAAACACCAGATAATCCGGTCTGATCGAATATAAGTGCATGGCTTCCTTGGGCTTCAGGGAGGGTGCTCCCTCTTTTGACGAGTCAAAAAGCTGTTGAATCGGTCCTAAAGGAGTAGAGAGGACTCGATCGTTAAATACCATCCCGCCCGCATTGGCATAGGGATTAAGCAGCACACGAATAGCTCTGGACTAAGTCAGATCAGGAGCAGAAGCGTCCACCAACCTCATGAGCCGCGGAAAAGTATAGGCATCATAAAAGTTAGGTCTCTAATGCGCGGCAAATGCTCCTAGCATGTGCATCTCAATCCATGACGTAAAGTAATGAAGAGAGAAACTCACTACGTTCACGTCTGGGGTTGAGGTATTGGCTGCAGCGCTTAGCCCATGATACAGATGCGCTAACCCCACAATGCCCACGGGTAGTCGCGTCCCTCCGGCGATGCGATGAGCGGGGTAGATGACCGAAGCTCTCATGAATCGACGGTGCGTTGGAATGACGAACCAACTGAGCCAGACGCTGATAAAACCCACGAAGAAAGTCTCTTCATCTATGCCAGGAGCTGCGATCGACTCAAAAGGTACAGCCGATAGGATTGGAATGTAGAACTGCGGCAAATCCTCTTCTCTAGCCGGTAGCTTATTTAAACCGAACCCGAAAGGGTCGTTGATATTTGCGAACTTTGGAGCCGTCTTTGATAGAACGTCTCCGTGAAGGAAGCAGGCGATAAAGCTTTTGAAAGTGACGTCCTGTTCCTCTGACTCTGTGAACAGCTTCTCAAAAATGCCCAGAACCTTGATTAGACTTGGGTGCTTATGGCGGATGGCATTTTCAGTCGACAAGCCGTCAAGCATAGCAGGCTCAGCTTCGAAAACATACTCATCAGGAGGCAGCAGTTCTTTATAGAGCGTCCCCCTGATCGGCAACTCCGAGATCTCGCGAAACTTTTCCAGAGAAATTGAAACTTCGCGGTCCCCTAGCAAGAAGGTGTTGGTGGGAAGATTCCATTGATTTAGGAAAGCCTTAACCCACCAGACATGGAGGGACTGATAGTGGAAGAGAGATGCGTACACCGCCTGATAGAGCCCGACCCTCTGCAGTCGCGCACGATGGGCAGACAGGATATAACGAGCCCAGAGAAGGTAGCCCGTGGGATGTCGAGGAGTAAGCCCTATTTTGCAAACCTATCCTCAGGGCTGGGCTTCACCTTGGCAGATACGACAACCTAAAATGTCTATAGCTGGCACAGGGTGGTTTGGAATCTCAGTTGTCGACGGCTCAAGCCGTCCCGTAGGGGTCCAATTCAACATCTCCACAGCAAAGGCGGTCCGTGGACGCTTCATCGACAAAAATGGGTAGGTAGGCTCTATTGGTATCTCGCAAAGAAAGCTGCGGCAGCCCCGAATGATATGCCCATACCAGGTCCCCCATAAAAACAAGTTGGTGCAATTAGGGTCATGAGCTCTAATCATCACCATCACTTCTTCATCAGACGGTGACTGACGAAAGGCAGCCTCCGAGCGGGTGAAAGGGAAGAATAGAAGAGAAGCCATTGTTCCTGAAACAAAGGAAAGGAAACTGTTAATGAAGCCCACACGTGTATATATATTTATAAATATATATATATATATAAAGACAGTGGAAGAAAGCGACAAAAAAACTTATCTTATGGGACCATTGGTTACAAAACATAGGGGACCCACAAAATCAAGATGGCGGCTCACTAATGATGAGGCAGGGTAATCATTATGAGAACAAAAGGAAGATTCTCAATAAATGAACAGTGGATCTCAAGCAACTCTGCACATTACCCAAGAAAAAAACACTGCAAAACCCTATGCAAATCAAGAAAGATCTCTCTGGAAACTTTTTTGCAAAGAACAACTCAGGACAAAGAAAATCACAAGAAGTTCTCTATGAAGAACTAAGTTCTTTAGAGGAATTAAATTCCTTTTGAATAGAGGAATTAAATTCCCAGAAAACATTTTCAGAGCTAAAGCTTTTTGGAATGGAATTAAATTCCAGAAAGAAGACAAGTATCACCATCGATCCCTGAGATCAGAGAAGCCCTAACAAAAGGGGTTTATTGTTTAAAGATTGGATATTTTTTTTAAGAACTTGGAAAGATGGGTTCTTGTTAAAGGGAAAAACCTTTGGTGTGGATTTAAAATCCAAAGAAAATTTCTACAAGAAGTTCTTCGGCCGTTCAAGATCCTTACCTGAAAAAGGAAATCTTTTGATGACAGAGTTAATCTCTGAAAATTTTTGAAATAGAGAATTGAGCTCTGGGAAAGAGAATTAAATTCTCAAAGGAAAACGAGCAAGGAAGAAGATGGAAAAAGTGGAGGCGCTTCTGAAGAGACCCCTGCATTTATAGGATGTGATGGGAAACGGTTCATCTACCTTGGCAGATCCGACGACCACAAAAGGTGAAAGCGTTGCACTCACGTGCAAACACGTGAGAACAACGTTGTAGGGGCATTTGTTCCCTCATAAAAAATCAGGAAAAACCCCAATGGGGCATCACATGCCCACACATGATGGGTTTTTAAACCCCCTGAAAGGGACTAAAAGATATAATAAAACAGCAAGGAATACCCCAATGGGGCATCACGTGTCCACACATGACCAGAGGTCACGTGCAGACACGTGATGGGTTCCTAAGCTCTCTAATTAATAGAATTAAATTCTAATCAAACAATCAATCAGGGGAGTCACGTGTCCACACGTGATGGGCCTTTAAACTCACTGAAAAGAATTAAAAGTATAATAAAACAACAAGGAAAAACCCCAATGGGGCATCACGTGCTCACACGTAACCAATGGTCACATGTTAACACATGATAATTCCTGAGCTCTTTAAAACAAACAGAATTAAATTCTGGTTAAAATGTTTAATCAGGGGGTCACATGTCAACACGTGATGGGATCCTAAGATCTCTGAAATAACAGGATTAAATTCTAATTAAATGGTCAATCAGAAGGTCACGTGCCAACATGTGACAGGCTTTTAAGCCTTATGAATTAATATAATTAAATTCTAATTAAGAGAGAATCAAGAACCCTAACTGGAAAAATATTTCTCTAAATCTTTCCAAACAAAAAAAAAGATTATGCTCTATAAAGTGGAGCACCGTTGGATTAAAAATCCAATAGTGATTAAAAATCACCAATTTATAGAAAAATTCTATACAAGGAAAGATTTCCCTGAAATTCACCAAGAATAACAGACAGAATATCTTTTGAATTAAAAATCCAATGGTGAATAAAATTCACTGAGTGATCTAAAAAATCATGTTGGTTACAAAATCAATCAAAATCTTTCAATGAAAAATTGACTAAACAAACTGATTCTTTTCTTTCTCCTATAAATAGGAGCCAAGAAGAGAAGAAAATGGATCTTTTTTTTAGAGATACAACAACAGAGAAAAAAGAAAAGAATTTAATTCTCCAGAGAGAAAAGAAGATTTTCTCAGAAGAGAAAGAAACCCTAGGTGAGAAAGGGAAAGAGATCTAAGCTCCATAAAAAAAAGAGAATTTAATTCTCAAATTAAGAGTTTAACTCTTCTGAACAAGAACTTAATTCTTCCTTTGGTTGAAGATCTGCAGATGCAGATCTCCCCATAAGTTGAGAATTTAATTCTCATCGAGGAGATTCTGCCATGCAGATCCAAAACTTAAAGAGAGAATTGAGTTTAGGGAATTTAATTCCTCCAAATACTTAGGAATTTAATTCCTCCAACAGAAACAGGGTTTAACCCTTAAAACAAGAACTTAGTTCTTCTTCATGGTTGAAGATCTGCAGAAGCAGATTTCCCCATAAGTTGCGAATTTAATTCTCATCGGGGAGATTCTGTCATGTAGATCCAAAACTTAGAGGGAGAGTTGTGTTTAAAGAATTTAATTCTTCCATATACATAGGAATTTAATTCCTCTAAATAAAATTAGGGTGTAACCCTATATAAGAATTTAATTCTTAAAGAAGGGATTTAACTCTCCATGCACGTAAAGAGATTAGTACTCAACCTGGTCACGTGGCAACACATGACTCTCATCCTCAATGAGTAAAAAAGAAAGAATGAGATATGGTCACGTGCCCCCACGTGACCCTTAAATAGACTCCTTAAGATGAGAAAGAAAAAACTTAGAGGCAATGCCTCATGTGCCCACACGTGACCCTCAAAACCAAAGGGAACAAATCCAAAGGCAATACTAATTTATGGCGCCTCACGTGTCCCCACGTGACCCCTGGCAAACACTTTTTAAAAAAAAAGGGCAAATGAGAGAAAACAGAGGAATTAATACCCAATACATGGGCACTATCACGTGTCCACACGTGATGACTACAAAGACTAAGTGTTTAACACTTATTTGCTGATTTTGAGAGTAAAATAAAGGAGGTTTAGCCCAATTCTCAGGCGCCTCACGTGACCCCACGTGACCACTTCATTTTTAGTGTTTAATGCTATTTTGAGCGTTTTTTCTTCAGTGTTTAACACTGTTTCGCCAAATATGCTTAAGTGTTTAACACTATTTTCAAATCAGCCTTAGTCCAAATGAGCTAAGTTTTCCAGAGATAAGATCTCCCCTTTGATTGAACCCCAACTACATTCTTCCAAACTTGATCATTTCATATGACATTCAAAATAAAACCCTAGAGCCATGATGAATGGTCAGTGCCCAGTAAAAGACAAAATTTTGTCAGAACCCCAAACCCCTGTTTAGCATTGCTAAATAATGGGGGGGGGGGCTGAACTCAGACAAATGTTCAACAGTCCAAACAAAGGTCTAACATTTCAAACCTAATTGGACTTAGCCCAAGTTGGCCATAAGTCCTCAATTCAGATTTAACTGAGCCCATGTGCTCATAATCTAATTAATTGATCTTAGTCCCAAATTGGACTATAGATTTCCCAATCAACACTGGTTTAAGGGTACATCTCTTCACTCCTTTGATATTTGTCGTTGTAATCCTTCAACGTCTTCAGAGAGGTGACGGGTCTCGATAACCAATCATTTCATGGACTGTGGGGTCCTTAAACGCATGGACTATGATGTCCTTAACCTTTACAGACTATGACGTCTTTAAACTGGACTGTAATGTCCTTAAACTAATCGACCGCAATGTCCATAAACTAAACAACAGAGACCAAATGTTCTCTTGTAGGATCTAAATGATCCCGTTGAGTTGATTTTAGTCTAAAATTAGACTAACGTATCCTTAACGAACGTTTAAGTTGATCTTAGTCTCAAATGAGACTAACGTATCCTTAAACCCAACCCCCAAATCCAAATCTAAGAAAATACGGATTTGGACTAATCCACGCCCTACGGGCGACAACATAAATTAGTCTCCGTATACAATCCACGGGCAACCAAAAACAAAACAAACACCCACAATACGAAATGACCATCTGGAAAAAGAGAAAGTTGTTACCGCGATGCGGTAGCGTAATTAACTGTAGGGGCTTGCGCCTGCAGGGAAGAGCGTCCCCACAATCAAAAACCCCTCAAATAAGGGGGAATCTGACGAAGTCTGCTATATTGGCCACATCCGTTTAAAGCTTCGATACATAGTGTCATAAAATCAACTTGGTATATTCGGAGAGGTGGACGGATGGCACCAATTAACATCTGCCCCCAAATTCAGGCAAGACGGATCTACACGGTCGCGTCTCTGTGATTCAGAGGAGAACAATCATTCCCTTTGACTCTATCTGGTTAGTTTTATATCTGTTTTGATAGAATTAGTGACTGCATTTCTCATTACTTGTGCTATGATTACTGATTACCACGTAATGCTAGAAACCGAAGTGTGACTACGTTAGGATATTTGCTTGACCGTAGGAGTATGGCTGGTCTTGTCACCTCTCGTATTCCGTATTTTGGGAAGCGGGGCGTGATAGGTTAGGCCTAAATTTTTTCGATAGCTTTAAATAAGCTTGTAGGGTTGAAAGAGTTTCAAGAGCGCATCGCCAAGCCCAGACAAAGATGTTTATGAGAACGAAAAAATCAAGGATTTGAGAGAAGAAGGAATGTCCCCAAACTTGGGAAAGTTAAGAAAGAAGTGCCGCTAAGAGAATAAAGGTATATAAGGATATATCTCTTAAATCCTAAACCAGGTTAATCTTAGCCCAAGCATAAACTCAGGTTAAGCTGATAGAATACCCTATTGAATCAACAGAAAAGTTTTAATTGCTGGTAGAAATAATAAATTTAGATTGCTAAGTTCTAGAGAGTTCAATATAAAACAAACCCATAAAACGGTAAATGACACAAAAATACCCTTAACTACAACGGTTTCACACTACCTAAAAGAATTTTTATTACATTAAAATACGGTTTTAAGAATTGTTTTCTCTCTAAAATATCCTCAAAATAGCAGTCAAGGTACTTTACTGTAATTAAAATACTTTAAGGGTTTTAGAATTGATTTTGATTTTGGATTGTGGAATCCTGGGATTCCATAATTTTGTGTTTGGTTGCAGAATTTAGATTTCTAGAATTCCTTTGTTTTTTATGGGGGACCACCACAAAACAAGAATTCTTGAATCCTAAAATGTTTCAAGGATTTTCAAGGATTTGACACTATTCATCATACTTTTAGATGGGACCCGTGTACTTTATTTATTTAATAATCCTCTCTCTATCTCTCTCTCTAAAATCCTCAAATCCTAATCCCACTTTTTTTCACCAACCAAACAAAAATTACAAGGATCTACAAATCCAATACCAGGAATCCAAACAATAAATTACCAAATCCAGAAAATAAATTACCAAATCCAGAAATCTCAACCGCACTATTTTGGAATCCAAATTCCATCACCCTGCAACCAAACAGGCGCTAATAGCTAAGGGCATTTTAGTGTAATTTAAAAAAACAGAAACAAAATCAAAAACAAAAAAGAGCACTCCTCCTTGTTCAAGCTTGCAATTCTTCCCCCAAATCTAAATCCAAAACCAAAATCTCACACACACTACTCTCTCTCTCAGATCCAAAACCCCCACAAATAAAAAATAAGCAATGCCGACATCTCTCCATCAACGCCCCAAATTATCCCAAGATCCATTCCCAATCTCCTCTCCCTCCTCCTCCTTCAATCTCAACTTCAACCAACGCACCGCATCTCTCCTCACTCGCCCCAATCTCCTCATCCTCATCTCCCTCCTCATCTTCCTCGGCCTCTTCCTCTCTTGGTCCAACCCCACCTCCCTCTTCACCTCCCTCTCATCACCCTCTTCATCTTCGCAATCGAAGTGGCGAGACTACACCCTCTCGCAGGCCGTGGAGTTCGTCGGCGGCGGCGAGAACGGCAACGGGACGGTGATCGTCTGCGCCGTGAGCAGGCCCTACCTGCCGTTCTTGAGCAACTGGTTGATCAGCGTGGCGAGGCAGCGGCATCAGGACAAGGTTCTGGTGATCGCCGAGGACTACGCCACGCTGTATCTTGTGAATGAGAGGTGGCCCGGGCACGCCGTGCTCGTGCCGCCGGCGCCCGAGGCGCAGACCGCCCACAAGTTTGGCTCTCAGGTCTGCATTATGATGCTTTTGTTTGTTTTTAATGCAATGTGTAAAGTGACCGTTTCATTTGATCTTGCAATGTGCAATCTTTAGTCATCATGTCTCTTTGGTTGGCTAATAAGGATAGGTTTAATTACTTGTAATAGGAAATTAAAGATCGACAGCGTCAAAAAAACATTCAAGTGTTCATCCATGGTGGCTTGTGGTTTTGAGAAGATTTTATCCGGCAATGCCATTATTTTTTAAAAACTTAATTTCAGCTTAAGATATTCTACTGACATGATATTTGCTTTGTAAGTATCATGTAGCGATAGAATTTATTAACATCTTAAACAGTAATTCCTTGTTTGGGAAGGGAGTTAAGTTTTTTAAACACTAGTTTCATAAATTTAGCAAAACTTAACTCCAAAATGCTAACTTTACTTTGTTTGGCAATCATTTTGGAGTTGAGATCACTACAATTATCTCAGCCCGAAAGTTATCTCAAGATCAAAATTTTTTTAAGCTCCATTTTTGGAGTTTGAGGCTTGCAAACCACATTTCGCATACCCCCTACCTTCACTTTAAAATAAACTACAATTATCCTAACTTCATATCCATACAGGGCCTAAAGTGTTGAGATTCTTAGTTACATCTAACCAAACAGTAAGAATTGGAATTCACTAGAGAAAGCATCACAACTGCTAAGAAAATTGGTTTGGCAGGTTCATATATCTCAACTCTGTAGTTTCCAAAAGCGTCTGAATTTTAATGGCGAAATAAAACTTGCTATAAAGTATAAAGGTAAGCACGTCTTTGTATCAGAGACGGAAACCCTAATGAGTTGCTTATGTTGTAATCTGACAGGGTTTCTTTAATTTTACATCGAGAAGGCCAAGGCATCTCCTGCATATTCTGGAGCTGGGTTACAATGTGATGTACAATGATGTGGATATGGTGTGGTTGGGAGATCCATTCCGTTACCTGGAAGGGAATCATGATGTGTATTTCACCGATGACATGGCTGCTGTATGTCCTCCTAACTTGCAATGAGATGTACTGTATATTAAGTGACATATATGTATTTATCATGAGTATATTAGAAAAAATTGCAGACATCATTATTTTCTCAAAAACATAAATTTTTAAAGCATGTCGATTGCGATAAGCAAAAAGTTTTTCTAGTTATCAAATTTTAATTTCAGATCAGAAATTTGTTTTTCATGCTCATTTAACTTAATTACGTTTGTCTACTTCAAATCAACAGGTAAAACCTCTGGATCACCCTCATGATTTGCCGCCTCCTGGTAAAAAGGGAAGATCATATATTTGCAGTTGCATGATTTATCTCCGGCCAACTAATGGAGCGAAATTAGTATTGAAGAAGTGGATCGAAGAAATGAAAGATCAACCATGGTCAAAAAAGACAAAGTCCAATGACCAGCCTGCGTTCAACTGGGCTTTAAATAAAACTGCTGGCGAGGTATGTTTCTTTACTAATATCAATGATGACTCTAGGAACTTCCAAATTCGTCTGGACTTTTATGCTCGCCAACTAGAAAATTATTCTGGGGTTGAATGCTACAAAATGCATAGCTAATGGAAAACCGTTGGGGAAAATATGATTACGAAGCAATAAACAAACGATAAAGAAAAGCAAACAAATAAACAAAGTCAATAGAAATAGAGCACAAACCAAAAGACACGATTTACGTGGAAAACCCTTATGGGAAAAACCATGGGCGAATGAAAAACACTTTACTAATCGACAAATATGGAGGATTAGGTGGATGAAACTCTCACAAGATCCCTTTCAAAACCTAGCCTCTTTCTCTCTCTAATTAACAAAAGGATTCTTTCCATTTAGGGTTACAAATACAATTTATAGTATGAGACAAATAGAGTAAAAAATGGATTTTCCAAAACAGTCCAGATTTCGGCCCGAGAGCCAGCTCAAGATTATCTTGAGCCGTCTCCTGCAAACAGAGAACAATTGATATTTCCAAACGATTTGTGAGCCGGCTCAAACTTATCTTGATCCGTTTCATACAAATAGAGAAAAATCTGTAATTCCAGACATGTTGTGAGCCAGTTCAAACTCATTTTGAGCCGTTTCAACATCCAGGGATCAGAGAATATGAAGTAAACTCAACAAATTTCCATCTTACCTCGCATTCGCAGTAAAACTCTTCTATAATATTAGCAATAACTCCACCTTCTCCATAAAACCCCCAAAGGGATCAATGAGTGCAACACACTCCAATTAAGTTCAAGCAATACTCACTTAACAAACGAAAGAGACTTAGTTAACATGCTGGCCGTATTATCCGCTGTGTCAACCTTCTTCACCATTATCTCTTCCTCTTCAACGACATCCTGAACAAATCAATACCGAACGTCGATGTGCTTCATTCTGTCAAGATACATTTGGTCCTTTGTCAAATGAATCGCGCTTTGACTATCACAATAGACTATTTTGATATTTTTTTGGATGCCAAGTTCCGAAAATAATTCCTTCAACCAGATTGCTTTCTTAACAGTCTTAACAACGACCATATACTCGGCCTCCGTCGTATATAACGCTACCGTAGACTGTAACGAAGCACACCAACTAATGAGACATCCTCTTAAAGTGAATATATAGCCGGTGATCGACCTTCGCCTGTCGAGATCACATGCATAGTAAGAATCGCTGAAATCAACCAAACTGTCAATGTTCCTCCCAAACTCCAACCCCACATCAGACGTATCTTGTAGGTGTCGTAAATCCATTTTACTGCTTGCCAGTGGCCTTTATCAGGAGATACCATATAATGACTAACAATACTAACTGGATGTGAAATGTCGGGTCGGGTATATACCATGGCATATATAATACTATGCACCGCACTTGAATAAGGAACATACGACATATACTTAATTTCTTCCTTAATATGCGATGATAAACGAGCTGAACGTTTGAAATGAGCCGCCAATGGAGTATTTACCGATTCGGCGTTTGTCATGCCAAAACGCTCTAAAACTTTATCAATGTATCGCTGTTGAGACAAGTAAATTTTACGTCCCTTGCGATCACGTCTAATTTCCATATTGAGAATTTTTCTGGCCGCTCCCAAATCTTTGGTCTCGAACTTGCCTTTTAACCGTTGCTTAAGTTTCTGAATATCAACCATATATTTTGTTGCTATCAACATATCATCAACATAAAACAACAAATATATGAAAGAACCATCTATGAGCTTCTTGTAATAAACACAATTGTCGTTCTTATTTCTCGTAAACCAAATATCCCACATGAAGTAATCAAATTTCTTGCATCAACTTCTAGGAGACTGTTTCAAATCATAGAGAGACTTCTCTAACAAACAAATATGGTCTTCCTTACCTTCAATTTCAAAAACCTTCGGATTGTTGCATGTAGATCTTTTCTACCAAATCAACATGCAAGAAAGCAATCTTAATATCGAGCTGCTCGAGCTCCAAACCTGCATAGCTACCAAACCGAGAATGACACGAATAGATGTGTGTTTTACAACCGAAGAAAATTCTTCATTGAAGTCCATTCCCTCCCTTAACATGTGAATAGCTTTAAGCTATCAACTGTGCATTGTATCGAGTATCTGCAACCCCTTGATCTCCTTTCTTCTTTTTGAGAACCACTTACAACCAACTATTTTCTTTCCTCTTTTGGGCTTAACGGGCTTCCATATTTGGTTGTGAAGAGACTCGATCTCTTTATTCATAGCGACTAGCCAACGAGCTGACTTATCGGATGAGATTGCTTCTTGATAACTCGTTGGCTCGCTACTATCAACTGTCTCTGCAACGGTCGACGCATACACCACTAGATCATCATAATCATATCTCTGTAGCGGTCTAATGCCCCTTCGTTGTTGGTCTCGAACAAGTAGATACTGGTGAAGAGAGATCTCCTGCTAATCCGAGCTTTCACCGACCTCAAATTTAACGCTCAGCTCGTCCTTATATCGTATTTAACTAGAGATTCTGCATTCTTCGGTTTCAACACAGCAGACTCGTCAAAAGTGACATCTCTGCTAATCATAAACGTTAGCGACTTAGGATCTGAACACCACAATCTATAACCTTTCACCATGTAGCATGTCGTGTTCACCGTCTCTACCCAAAACTCCTTGCTGAGCCTTGTATTAGATAACATGCACTGAGTTTTCTTCAAAAGAGTTTGATTTCTGCGCTCATCGACTCTATTTTGCCGCGGTGTGTGAACAACGCTATGATGCCGAACGATACCTTCGTTTTTGCATAATCTCCACTGCAAAATTCTAATCCGTTGTCCGGTGTTGGCCTCTTAATCTGCTTTCCTGTCTGCTTCTCAATCAATATCTTTCATTACTTGAACGTATTAAATACATCGCTCTTTAGCTTCAAGAAATGACCTAACCTTCCTCGAATAACCGTCGATGAAAATAAGCGAATATTTTGTACCGCTTCTTTTGAAAGCAACTTGAAAGGGTCCATAAAGATATGAATGGATATAGTTAAGAGTACTTTTTATGTTGTGCACCGCCATACCGAAACTAACTCGTTTCTGCTTCCTAAAAATGCAATGCTCACAAAATTCCATATTCGATGTATTTCAACCACATAATAGACCCTGCTTTGATAACTCGGCCAAAGCTCTCTCACTTATATGCCCGAGCCTCATGTGCCATAACTAGTTATATCTGAATCCGGCATGGGTTTAGATGATGAAATTACTGCTGACCCAGTAGTTCTCGAACCCTGAAACATATATAAGAACTTTGTTTTCAAGTCCTTCATATTGACGAGAGCACCTTTATTGACTTTGAAAACTCCACCTTCAGCGGAGAACTTGTAGCCATTAATATCGAGTGTATTCAATGAGATGAGATTCTTTTTCAAGTCAGGGACATGCCTAAATTCCGCTAATATTCTCACAACGTCATCAAATATCTTGATTTGAACTGTTTCCTTGCCAATAGCTCGACACGAATTATTGTTGTCCATCAAAACCACTCCACCATCAACAGATTTATAGATGGAGAACAAATTCCTATTGGGACATATATGGTAGGAACAACCGAATCCATAATCCATTCATCCATAAATTGATTTGTGTTGTCAAGAATACATGTAAATCTCCTCCTTCGGCAATACTAGCTTCAGCTGAAAACTCGTTCTGATTGTTTTCATGCTTTTACTTGTTCTGCAATTTGTAACAATCGACTTTAAAGTGTCTCTTCTTACAATAGTTACAGATCAAGTTCTTATATTTGGACTTCGACCTTGATTTCTTAGTACCTTCCGGATCTCTTTTCACCGCTCGCCCTCAAACAAATAAGCCTGAAGATTGACTATCGCCTTCGCTAAAAGTAAATTTCTTGTCGATTTTCTCCTTATTCATCAAATTTTCTTTAACATTCTTGATCGAGATAATGTCTCGTCCATTGACCATGATGTCATGAAAGTGTTTATAAGAGGGTGGCAAATAACATAACAATAAAAGTGCTTGATCTTCATCATCAGTCTTAATATCGATCTTATCCAGATTTGTAACGATCAAATTAAACTCACCGATGTGAGATTTGATAAGAGAGCCTTCTGACATACGAAGTGTGTAAAGACACTGCTTCAAAAGAAGTCGATTTGTGAGAGGCTTCTTCAAATATAACTCCTTTAGCTTCAATCACAAACTAGCCGCCGTCTTCTCCACTAAAATTTTTTGCAAAATTTTGTTTGTCAAACACAATTGGATAACCGTGAGAGTCTTTTCATCCAACTCCTTTCATACTTCCTCCGCCTTTAATCCTTTCCAAGAATCGCCTTCTTTAAATTATTCTGTGTCAATACGGTAATCATACGAACTTTACCATAGACAAAAGCTCATATTCCCATCAAACTTCGCAATATCGAACTTCATAATCATTGAAGACATGTTACGGGATTAAAAGAACCAATTGAAATTCACTTAGGAATTTCCACAAACACCTTGAGTGCTTACAAACTAAAAAACTTCAAAATCACAATTTAAGAAGATGGGAAGAGGACACAAGCGTCGTCACCCACCGTAAACCTAGATCGTAAGATCGAAAACCTAACGATTCAAGCAAACAAATTCCTAAACACCAAATCTCTCCAAAAAAACACGAGGCTTTGATACCCAATTTGTTGCGGCAAATACAATCATGAAGTAATAAACAAACGATAAAGAGAAGCAAACAAATAAATAAAGTCAATAGAAATAGATAAACCAAAAGGCACAAGATCTACGTGAAAAATCCATACGGGAAAAACCACGGACGAAGGAAAAGCACTTTACTAATCGACAAATATGGAGGATTACAATAGTGGATGAAACTCTCACAAGATCCCCTCAAAATCCTAGCCTCTTCTCTCTCTAATTAATAAAATGGTTCTTTTTCAATTAAGGTTACAAAATACAATATATAGTATGGGACAAATAGAGTAAAAAACGGATTTCCCAAAACAGCCCAGAATTCGGCCTAACTCGATTTGAGCCGGCTCAAGATTATTCTAAACAGTCTCTTGCAAATAGAGAACAATTGATATTTCCAAACGACTTGTGAATCGGCTCAAACTTATCTTGAGCTCTCATACAAACAGAAAGAAATCTATAATTCCAGACATGTTGTGAGTCGGCTTAAACTTATCTTGAGCCGTCTCAACATACAGGGATCAGAGAATACAAGGTAAACTCAACAAAAACATTATTTCTTTGCTATGAAATCAATGCTTAGGCAATCACTGTGGATGAAATTTTATATAGTTTATTGGTATAATGTTAAGTCGGTGTTTTTTAATGAGGTGGTGGTATTTATAATTTATGCTAGGTTCTTCAAGTGGAGAATCTATTTTAAAATCGACTAAAAGAAGAATAGATGACTCGGTTCATCAATGTAAATTGTATTAAGAATGAGATAACCAGAGACTTATTTTACCAGCTGATGCCATCAAAATGGTAGAATTAATCTACTGAGGTTCATATGGTGAAAGGAGAACGTTAACATATTATTGACATTGTCCATTATGCTTTGAGAAGCATGTAAAAGGGCCACAGCAGGATCTAATGTCATTCTGCCCTGTATGGGAATCTGTGAGTTAATTGGGCAACTTATTTTATTTTTATTTATTTATTTCTTTTGTGCGACAATTAAGTAGCTTAGTTTGGACTTGAAAACATTAAATAGCTGGTTGTTAGAGAAATGCCGGGAAAGATAATCAAAGACTTAAGATACCTGATAATGTCGGCAAAATGGTAGAATTAATCTACTGAGTCTCATACGGTGAAACGAGAACGTTAACAGATTATTGACGTTGGCTGTTATGCTTTGAGAAGCATGTAAAAGGGCCATAGCAGGACCTGATGCCATTCTGCTATATATGGGTATCTGTGAGTTAATTGGGTAGCTTTTTTTTTTTCCTTTTTCTTTTGTGCGACAATTAGGTAGCTGAGTTTGGACATGAAGACTTAAAAATAGCTGGTCTTGAGAGAAATGTCAGGAGAGTTATAAATTGTGATTATTGTAATGAACTTATTTTACTAACATTCACATCTATAATATAATGAAAAGAATGTGAAGAGGCAACAATTATGAAAATGGATATGCATGTCTACTTGGTAGGGAGGTGATCTGTCTGAGTGATTTTCAATTCTTTGTAATAAACATCAATTTAGAAAGAATCAGAGAGAGGTGGAACATGCAGAATATAGTCACCGACAAAAGTGTATAATATAATAGAGTACTCAAGAGTGTTGTATGGTGGTTTGTTGATGAATAGTGGGTTATCTGGTGAATTCTACAGGGTTATTAGGCATCACTTTCAACTTTATGAAGGTTTTTATAGATTGATTTAACGTATATATTTTTTGGGTCTATGCCTTCTACTGGGCATTGTAAACTGCTAAGCAATCTCACATTCATCAAGATTTAGATAGATTAGTGCTTTACACTCATATTCATGAAAAAGTATCATTATTTTATTCTGACCATCTTCAAACACATATGTTGTTTCATTTTGCAGACAAAAATGCAGTGCTTTACACTAAAACTTATAATGCATGATCATCCAAGAGAATCCTTCTTTATATAAATGCAGTGAAGAAAAATATTATCGACAAATCAAGTTGAAATATTCCTCGACATCTCTGATAAGTTTAGGATGCACACCTGTATCTCATGGGTATGTCGTAAGTTTCAAGGTACTTACGTGTATGCAACAAGCTGTAACTAAGGACCAGAAAATTCGAGTTTGCACTATGTATAGTGAAGTTCAAGTATCCTTGTTTCATAGATTTCCATCGAGTGCATATAATTCGAAGCACAAGGTGATCATGGACAAAGATTGCATTGGAAGATAAATGTCCATTTTTGGTGGATAACAACTGCAAGGCATACAAAGACAAGATCTAAACAACCAATCTTAACATGCTAGCAATACAACAAATAGCCACATAAGTTTATAATCTGTGAGTACTTAATGGATGGTTTGGAAGCTTTTGTCGGCAACTGCAGAGACCATATAACAGATATTATGCATTATTTTCTCAATAATTTTTGATAGAGGAATAACTTCGAAACATTTGATTAATTATTACTTGGGTGATTCACCATACATTTTGGGCATGGTATCTTACTCGTCTTCATGGGCTTCTTATTTTGTATTCTTTTCTTATTTGGTGATTTGATAATATTAATTGCTTTTCCGTGTTTCCATTATATGGTTTTTATCATTAATTTTATGTAACTTGGCAGAACTGAGAACTCTATGAAATATTGCATGCTTATCTGAAGAGCACAAACTGTTGCAGGTGGATCTTTATCTATTGCCGCAGGCTGCATTTCCAACGGGAGGGTTGTATTTCAAGAATGCAACATGGGTGAAAGAAACTAAGGGGATGCATGTCATTATCCATAACAACTACATTGTTGGCTTTGAGAAGAAAATTAAACGCTTTCATGATTTTGGGCTATGGTTTGTGGATGACCATAGCAATGAGTCCCCTCTTGGTAGAATAGACAGATGAGCTTGCAACGAGTTCATGCAGTAAATTTTCGCATCACAATTATTGGGGCACGAAATGTTACGCAATTCATTGTCATGTCTTGGGCTTGCTCTTTGACGGTGAAGGACCCTGTGGACGGATTAAAAGGAAGAGAATGTAGCAAGCACGAAGAAATTATAATTCTGAGTCATCATTCATTTTGTTGTTTCATTTTGCAAGTTGCTTCACGGCCGATGATTCAAACAATTATAGAGCTATAAGAAGGCTTCTTGTTCTTAGTTCAATTTATTCAATTTTTTTTCTTTTCTATTTTAAATATCAGCAAGAAATGCTGGAATGATATACGCAGTATCCCCCCCCCCCTCCCCTCCCTACCTATAGCAGCAGTTCTTGCATGTTGTCAAGTGATGATATCAGATTCGTCTGATTTTTTTTTGAAAGTTATATTACAAGCAAACACTGTATTTTTTTTCTCTTGCAACTATAACAATGTAATAAATTCAGCGATAAAATTTGACATTCTTTGGTTGTACAATAAGATGAGATTTGCTCTGTACAATATTGATGGCTTTTTCTTGGTGTGATATATATGAAAATGCCTATGGCGTGATATATCTGTAATGCTTTGGCCTTGATTATTTAAATATTTATCCTACAACGGCAATCATGAGATTCAAATGCAAAATTCCAAATCAGGAAAAAAAAAAGATTTAACAAATAGCATCAATATATATATTATTTATTGGTTATATATCTTTGGCTAGCATGTAGAAAAACCTCTATACTTTTCTCCGAAAAACAGGAAATTTCTTAAACTTGAAAAAAAGTACTTTACCCCCAAAATTTAACATCATGAGTTTTTTTGTGTATATTTTCCATAATGACCCACAAGTCTTTCTTCTCCAATGTTTCCCTCTTTCTTCGCTAATTTTTTTTCCTCTGAAATCTTTTCCTTGTTTGTTTTGGAAAATCTCTAATTCAAAAAGCAAACTATTTCTCACTAGTCTATACATCTCCAAAGAGTAAACTCATATTCAATGGATTTGGAAAATATGAAGAAAAGAAAAAAGAATATTAGGTTAGGCAATTAAATTTATTAGAGATGTATTTTTGGCATAAAAATGTTTTATGGACAGAAAAATTAACATCGTTAAGGTTTTTAAGGTAAACTGCATAGTTCCACGTTTAGGAGGGTTTTCTGTTTTTTAGGCAAAAATGAGGGAGGGTGTCCCGCATTTTAGCCTAATGGCCAAAATGGTCTTTTTTTCTAATAAGAAAGGTTGATATAAAAGAAGTTGCTAACTTGTTATTGTAAGTCTACGGTAGCATCTCGGCCGTCGATCCGAGGCCAAATGCGGAAACAAAACTTTTTAGGAAACCGGCGCTATCGTAGTCTTTCACCCGGATCGAACCGTTAACGCTAAACTAGCAAACTACTAAGAAGTGAGAGTGGTTATACCGATCGATCCGTGTCCTTAGGTCTTTGGCCACCATCCCAACCTCCTCGCGGCATCTCCGATCTCCAGTCTTCTCGTCGGAAAGGGCACCACATCAATGAGTCTTTTTACGGGCTCCCGCTTCATCCGAAACAACTCGGACACGAAGTTTGCTAGCCAACGTGTCCAAGGTGATGTAGAGAATGTGTATGATAACTTTGTCTCAAACATCCATTGATTCTCAACACATGAGAGTATGGATGGAGGTTGAAGATGATGCCATTAGTGAAAATGGTGAGCTAGAGGAAGAAGAAGAAGAAGAAGAGGTTTTCTTTTCTTGTGTTGTGTTGATAAAATGAGAGCACTAGAATCATAATACAAGAGCAAACCCCAAGCCTATGGCTGCCCACTCTTTCTCCATCCATCAATTCAACACAATAAACAAATCCTAATGTGGCATTAGCACAAATAAAAAGACCATGAGTCACTAAATATGTCCATGTCACATTAAATGCACCTCATCATGAACTAAGCTCATAATTTCCACCAAAATAAACATTAACCCAAATGTTTAGTCCAACAAAAAGATACGGCAACATCTAAAGTAAACTCGTGACGGATCATAAGGATACCCCTCACCTGTATATACATACCTGCATCCACATTCCGACTGAATGCGAATGCGATGAGACTAAACTAATCCAACAAATCTAATATTAGGATCCGGCTTAAACCAAAACCCACTAGTATGATCTGTCCGATCATGATCCGTGCACGACTGCATGTATATGATCGAACCCTGCCATAATATCATACGGTCTCTACAACATTTCGCCCGAAACTTGAGAATCTTTCTGTGGGGGACTCTAAAGACTCGTCAATACTTTGGCTGTAGATTTAACTACTAGCACGTCAGTGGTACTAGCTATACGTAACGGGCTACCAGGTATTGACCAAAAGGGAGGTCGATGAGCGAACTCATCCTGACACCCTACTGAGCCTGTCAGTGACAATATCCGTACAGTCCGGTCCGTTCGTCTATGAGTATCGCATGTCGGGCCTAGGGGGTTGGTAAAAGTCAGACTCCCAAAAGTGGTACAAGTCGTGTCGGAGTGTAGCCCAGAACACCCTGAGATACTATTGGAATACCTACCAGTAAATCTGCTGCCTTGGCCAAGGACTTCGTGTAATAGCTCTCCTAGACACAGCACGATCTCACCCCCAATACCGGGAGAGACGAAACCCCTGCCGATCCGCTCACTGCATCCATGTGGCTCGGGACTGTACCCAACTAAAACCTGTTTGCACGACTCCTTTGAGCCGTGGTAGGGTAGTAATCAAAGCACAGTGGGAACTCACACGAGACAAATGACGATCTCAGGTCGATGAACTAACATGTACACATGTTACCAGGGAACTGCTATCTGACGCTAGGTATAAAACCAACTAGCATGTTCCCGGCGAGTCCTTTCCGGTGTACTCATAACCCAATGAGCACCTGTATACGTCTTAGGTGAACCAACTGACACCAATGGCTTGTGAGACCAGCCACCGCCCCTCGTCGAGGTCTCGATCCGTATACACTAGTCTACTCTGGAGTATCGATGCCCTGTCTCGAAACTCCCTCGACTAGAGACCTTTTAAGGATATGCTTATAGACCCCAGCTCCTACGTATATGATTGCCATCATACTGCTGGCCGTCAAGCAAAAATCCTAAGGGCTCTATCAATGTGTGATAGTGATCTGTAAGGTCACCTAAAGCTGTACACGATGATAAAGATAAACCAGATAGCATACTATCATCTTGAGTAAGACTGTCCTTCCGGCATAGGTCCTCCCTCAATCATTGCAATCACGTGCCTGCGATCCAATAATTAACTTTGAGAGCACTATATCCAACAGTTATAGAAGGTTAATTTTTATAAAACACCATAGCACCTATGAATTTAAAATTTGCCATAAACCTCCTTAAGGGTGTTTTGGTCAACAAGTGCCATATTTGGTTCATATTGGGGCATTTCGGTCTATATATAAGAAGGCATTCTGGGATTATTCGGTCCTCTCATCACAGCATTGTTAGTTTAGTGGAGTCTTTTTAAAGTTCTTTGTTGTTATCTCTAAAATTGCCGATGACATTTTATACTTGATCTTACAAATATTTGGCATTTTGTATGGTTTTGAAACATAGAAAAGGTTATCCCAAAATAATATCGCCAAGGTTTCTTCTTTGTTAGATCTTAAGAAGAATGATGATGCTCATAAGTGGGAATTCCTCGGATCACGACAAGTAGTGGATGACGTGTCATCCACTTAAGCCCACTAGACTCCTGGGGGCTACGGAGCTGGAATAAATATGACGCGTTAGGGGCATTCATCGGCATCTCATCTCTGAGATTGCATCCGACTTTTTGGAGACCTCCCCTGAAGTACCTCCCAGATTCATCTAGCAGCCAGCTAACAGCTCACCTCCAATCAATCCTATAACTGAGCTTACACAACCTCCTTGCTCGTCTCCGAGCTGATACAGAGCTGAGCTTCCTCGGCCTCCTCGCTCGTCTCCGAGCTGTTGCCGAGCTTAGCTTCCTCGGCTTCCCTGTTCAACCGGGAGCACGGAACCTAAGCGCCCCTGTAATGGCTCCATGTATCTCGCCACGATGAGATCTCCGCCGCTCCACGTCCCGCATCCCACGCTAGCGTATCTCTATAATGAGTGTATCCTGCTATTAATGGAAGTACCTCACCATCAACGCGAACGTAACGCAGGGACATAACGGACGGCGAGAATCTCCCGTCGGTTCGCTCCAAGCGACCGCTATATAAACCCTTTCTTCCAGACGACTCAGGTAAGAAAAAAATCCATTCCAATACGCCGCTACCCTACCATTATTCCTCGGTACTTATTTGATTGTCGAAGGGTCCTACGGTTGTTTCCCACCCCGGGACTTCCCTTGCAGGTAGCTCGGCATCAACAGCAACCAACAACCCGCTGAGATCCACACACTCAACCTTCATACCAAATCTCAACCGTTCAGTATCGCTGGCAGCAAGATCGACGGAGGACAACATCTGAGGGAGATTCCGACCTCCATCAGTTTGGCGTTGTCTGTGGAAACATCGCAAGGAGCTTCTCCATCCAAAAAGTTGATCTTCCGCCTTCGATTCAATGGTCAGCGATAACCGCGGTGATCCCAGCACGAGCCGTCCCATCCTCCATAACGGAGGTGGGAGTGGTCCTACTCCCCCTCCTAACGTCGTCAACGTATTATCCGCACGGATCGATAGGCTCACAGCGATGGTGGATGCACTCGCCCGTGTTCAAATGGCCGGCCACGCCCGACAAACCGCAGTCCCCCCCAGAATGACAACGTACGCAGGAAGACGGAGGGACACGTTCAGGCCCTCGACCTCGCTCATGCTCATCTTGATGTCACCAAGCACCGGTGTACCGATTACGGCAATCATAACCTGCATGCGAGGAATGATTCCATGACCGATGGGCGCCAAATAGCTCAATGCCCAAATCTCAGGGGAGACCGGGCTATCACTTCAACACCTGCCGCGCCTTGTCACCCTCTGAAGAGATGTCGGTTAGATCGCCTGATTCCAGGAAAGAACGACGTCGCCACTCCCGTCGAGGACACACAGATGGCGAACGTCGGGACTACCCATGAAGGGTTCACCCCGAAGATTTATGGAACGTGATAGAGCGAAGCCGAAACCGCTCCATCACACAAGCCCGGAGCGAGGATAGCAGGCACTCCGGCTATGAAGAATCTTCGGGGTACCAACAGAGAATTGAAGCCCTCGAAAAGAAAATTGAAAACATGCGACATGATGCTCGATCGGTCAGCGGGGTGGCGAAATACTCCGTCGATTCTCTCACGAGGCCCTTTACAGAGCAGCTACTAGCTGAGCGGGTCTCGTCGAGGAACAAACTGTCCAAAGTGGCCCTCTTCGATGGGAAGTCCGACCCGAAAGACCACTTGGACGTGTTTATGGTGGGCATGAGCTTCCAAGACAACTCAAATGCGGTCCAGTGTCGAGCTTTCCCCACCACCCTCATCCGAGCTGGCCGAGATTGGTTCCGTGGGCTTGCGCCATGCTCGATCTAGACCTTTGACGAGCTGGCGACCCAATTCCTCGGTCATTTCGTCGGTAACCGACGACAGAAAAGGATGGTCGACTACTTGTTCACCATCAAGAGCGGAGACATAGAATCCTCCAGGGGATACGTCACCCGCTTCTATAATACCCTCCTAGAAGTCCCCGAGCACTGCGACGAGGCGGTCATCACCGCACTGAGGTCGGGTCTTAGGCACAAAGAGTGGCTCCGCTCTTTTGCATTAGCGCAATCTAAGATCATGGCCGAAGTAAAAACATGGACCAAGTGAGAAATCCAACTCGAGTCGGAGGTGAACGCCAACCTACCCGGGGAGACCTAACAGACCGAAAAAGGCGAAACAGAGAGGAGAAAACGAAGGCCGATTGTCCAAAGCCTTATTTGCCGACGTTTCATGAGTACACTCCTCCGAACGTCTCCCAGACCAAGCTGCTAGAGGAGGCTTAGAGCGTAAGGTTTTTTAAACTCCCACCGGCTACTCAAAGGCTGGGCAAGCGACTCTGCGGCCCGTACTGCGCCTACCATAGGTCGCAGGGACACCCGACCGAGAACTGCAAATAACTCCGCGACTATATTGAGGAACTGATTCGCTCCGGTCACCTGGAGAAATACCTGCGAGACAAGCGGCAGGCAGAGCGGGAGCTAACGGACCAACCCCCTCCCGGATAATTGACAATCGGGCAGATTATGGTCGTTTCGGTGGGTTCGGCTCCGGACAGTAGGGAGGACCGCCGCTTCCGACCGGTCATGACCATGAGTCATCTGCCCCACAAGAAGTGCAAGAAGGATGATCCGATCACTTACACCGATGAAGACCTTCACGTCATATCATTCCCGCACAATGACCCCCTTATGATAACAGCCCAGGTTAACCGATACGGGGTCCGGAGGATATTAGTTGACTCGGGGAACTCGGCAGATATCCTGTTTTACGGCTGTTTCCAGCATATGGGATTAAATACGTCCAACCTCCAACCGACCTCCCACGTTCTTTTCGGGTTCACCAACCATTCCGTCTTGGTTGAAGGATCGATCGCCCTCCTCCTCAACATCGGGGAAGCCGGCATAACGCGAACAGTACCGATGAACTTCCTTGTTGCCAAAATCCCGTCGTCCTATAACATCCTCTTGGGACGCCCCACCGTAAACGTCCTCCGTGCTCAGATCTCAACTTACCACCTCGTGCTCAAGTTCCCTTTAGACAACGGGGGGATAGGCCGGGCCCACGGAGACCGGTAAACCATCAGGATCTGTCTCACATCAACATCTACAGCCGGGGAACAGGGCGACGATTTCGAAGACGCACACGATCCTCAGGGGTCTCTGGACACACGCGATGACTAAAAAGAAATTCGAGATGCCCCGGCCGAAGCTTTAATAGAAATTCCCCTCATGGAGGGAGTAGACGGCCGCATTGTCCAGATCGGCTCTTTATTGACATGAGGCACTTGCGACGACCGGATCCAGTTCCTGCGGAACAATTCCGATATGTTCGCTTGGACACCAACAGATATGCCCGGGCTTGACCCCAAGGTGATTTCTCATAAGCTCGGGGTCGACCCGAAAGCCCGGCCAATTCGACAGAAGAAAAGAAGTTTCGCGCCACTGAAACAAAAAGCGATAGAGGAGGAAGTGGGCCGACTTCTCGCGGCCGACTTCATCAGGAACCTAGACTACTCGGATTGGCTGGCGAACGTGGTCATGGTTAAGAAATCAAACGTGAAATGGCGCATGTGCGTCTATTTCACTGACCTAAACAAGGCCTGCCTCAAAAACAACTACTCACTCTCTCAAATAGATCAGCTAGTAGACAGCTCGGCCGGTCACGAATTACTAACCTTCATGGATGCCTTCTCCGGTTATAATCAGATCCGGATGAACCTGACCGACAAAGAGCTAACTGCCTTCACCACTGATCGGGGAGTCTACTGCTATAGGGTAATGCCCTTCGGACTCAAGAACGCCGGGGCCACGTACCAGCGACTGGTTAACAAGATATTCAAACCAAAAATTGAGAAAAACATGGAAGTCTACGTCGACAACATGCTCGTAAAATCCGCCTCATCAGCCAGGCATACTACGGACATCGGCGAAACATTCGACGTCCTGCAGAAGTACAAGATGAAGCTGAATACATCTAAATGTGTGTTCGGCATCACAAGCGGGAAATTCCTTGGATTCATGGTTACCCACCGAGGAATCGAAGCAAACCCAGAAAAAATCTGGGCCATCATCAACATGGCGATGCCCAAAAACAATGTTGATACTATGCGACTCACCGGAAGGGTAGCTGTGTTGAGTCGCTTTATGTCCAGATCCGAAGAAAACTGCCTGCCTTTCTTCGGAGCCTTGAGGAAAATCCCCAGGTTTAAATGGTCCAAGGAGTGCTAGAACGCTTTCGAACAACTCAAAGCACACCTGGAGATCCCACCGCTTCTCACCCGACCGCTCGATGGGGACGAGCTGTTACTATATCTTGCCGTCTCCGACCAAGCTGCCGGCTCAGTGCTCGTCAGAGAATTCGAAGGTATACAGAGACCAGTCTACTATGTCAGCCATGTTTTCAAGGACGCGGAAACCAGATACCCGGTGTTTCCCCCAATCAGAGCAAAGCTCTGTTCAAAATTCAAATTTTGAAATGAAGCAACGCTTCAGAAGTAGCGCTGAGTGCGTTGCGCCCTAAGCAGCGCACCATGTGCAAAGCACGTGTGCGCTAGTGCTCGATGCGCTGCGCTCTAAGCAGCGCACCACGTGCAAAACACGGGTGCGCTAGCGCTCGGTGCACTGCGCTCTAAGCAGCGCACCACGTGCAAAGCACGGGTGCACCAGCGCTGGAACTAAAAGCTCCCCACCGTCAGATCAAAGATCCAATAATAATGATGAGTCATTAATTAACCAGAAGTAAATTCTGTTAAGAAAAGATTTCTCAAAATCTTTCTAAACAACAAAATTGTGCTTTGTAAATCTGAGCACCATTGGATCAATGATCCAATGATGATTAAAAATCACCAAAATACAGAATAAATTCTGTATGAAAAGATTTCCCAATCTTGTTAAAAACAAGAAGATTGCCTTCTGTAAATCAGAAGCCTTTGGATCAAAGATCTAACGATGGGAAATTCCCCGAATCAATTGGAGAAAAGATCTCCTTAACTGATTGAACTGATTAGCTTGCCCTATATAAAGGCCCCAATACTTCATGTCTCAGATATACAGAAGCATAGAGAGAAACCCCCCATAAGTTTTGAGATATTTCACAAAGAAGAGCTAAGCTCTCAGAAAAAGAAGATTTTTCTTCAAGGTAAAAAAAATGATGATGAACAGAGAGATGAAATCATCTCATAAAAAAAAAAGAGTTTACTTCTTTCTCACAGATCATAGATTTATAAGACCGAGGTCTTTCACAAAGAGATCAAAAGATCTCATCATAAGAAGAAAAACATAATTCTTCTCACAGATCATAGATCTATAAAACAAATTGTCTTTCAGAGATCATCTCATTATAAAAGGGGAGAATAATTCAATTCTCTTAGGATCAAAGATTCATAAAGGCAAAGCCTTCCACTAAAATAAGAGATTAAAACATCTCCTATAAAATAAGAACTTTGTTCTTAGAACTTTGTTCTTAGAACTTTGAGACAAAATCTCTTATAAAAAGAGAATTTAACTTTCAGGGCACAAACTGATCTAAGTTGCATAAAAGAAAAGCCATAACGCTCTTAATTTAAAAGCACTTCAGCGCTCCACATCTAGCGCAAAGCGCTGCAGAGCCTCAGCACTCCAAACATAGCGCACTGCGCTCATTGTCTGGCGCTCAGCGCTAAGCGCAACACTTGTCCTTCACATAGGCGCCACTTAACAGTTAGCGCTTTACGCTCTTGAAATAGCGCACTGCGCTCATAGGCTGGCGCTCAGCGCCAGGCGCACCACGTGTCACTCACGTGTGCGCCGCTGAACTAATAGAGCAATGCGCTCATATGCTGGTGCAATGCGCCCATCATCTGGCGCTTAGCGCCAAGCGCGACACGTGTCCTTCACGAGTGCGCTATTTGGCAGAAACGCACTGCGCTCTTTGACTGGCGCAAAGCGCCAAGCGCACCATGTGATGCGCTGATAGAACATAAATTATTCTTTAATAAAGCCCGGAGCTATGATTGTTAAAAGGGCCGAGTCCAAATGAATGCTCAACAGCCCAAAGTAAATGTTAAACATTTTAACTTGACTGGACTTAGCCCAAGATTGGCCATAAGTCCTCAATTCAGATTAATTGAGCCCATATGCTCACAAATCTTTTGATCTTAGCCCCAAATTAGACTACAGATCTTTCAACCAAAATTGGTCCAAGGGTACATCTCTGAACCCCTCTGATATATGTCGTTGTAATCCTTCAACGTCTTCAGAAAGGTGATGGGTCCCGATAGCCAATCATTCCTCAGACTGTGGGGTCCCTTTAAACCCACAGACTATGATGTCCTTAACCTCGGACTGTGGGGTCCCTTTAAACCCACGGACTATGATGTCCTTCACCTTGAACTGTGGGGTCCTTAAGCCCACGGACTATGATGTCCTTAACCTCGGACTGTGGGGTCCCTTTTAAACCCACGGATTATGATGTCCTTAACCTTGGACTGTGGGGTCCTTAAGCCCATGGACTATGATGTCCTTAACCTTGGACCATCATGTCCTTAAACTGAGAATGGATAGCAATGTACCTAAACTAAACAATATAGCCCAAATGCTCTTTTGTTGGATCTAAATGATCCCGTTGAGTTGATCTTAGTTTAAAATTAGATTAACGTATCCTTAACAAACGTTTAAGTTGATCTTAGTCTCAAATGAGATTAACGATCCTTAAACCCAACCCTAAACCCAAATCTAAGAAAATACGGATTTGGACTAATCCACGCCCTACGGGCGACAACATAAATTAGTCTCCGTATACAATCCACGGGTAACCAAAAACAAAAAAAACACACACGACACGAAGTGACCATCTAGAGAAGGAGAAAGTGGTTATCGCGATACGGTAGCGTAATTAACTGCAGGGGCTTGCGCCTGCAGGGAAGTGCGTACCCACAATCAAAAACCCCGAGAGGGAATCTGACGAAGTCTGCTACATCGGCCGCATCTGTTTAAACTTTCGATATACAGTGTCATAAATCAACTTGGCATCTTCGGAGAGGTGGACGGATAGCACCAATTAGCATCTGCCCCGAAATTCAGGCAAGACGGACCTACGCGGTCGCGTCTTCGTGTTTCGGCGGGGAACAGATTCTGGCACGCCCGGTGGGATCTTTTCCTCTTTCCACTCCACACTTCGTGTGTCGTGTTCACGAACGAATCGCAGTTTGATGTGGTTGCCCTCAGGTTCGAGGTACTAAGATTTGGTTTTGCTCCCATGCAGAAAACAGAACACCAATGGCCTCCAACTGTTCCAGCTGCAACTGCAACTCCCGTTCCGCCTCATCTGGAGGTGTAACCTACGGGCCCCAAGCGGCCTCCCTGTTCAAGATACCAGTGGAGCAAGTAACTCATACCACCACTGGGCTGTTCTTTGGAACTATGATCCCACCGATGAGCTTCAGTGCCCTGCTGTTGTCGCAAGAAGCCCCAAAGAAGTCGGTTTTTGATCGACTTACCACTGCTGCGGCCCCTTTCAACGGGTCGCCCAACTCCATTGCCTCAGTTTTCAACAGACTGGGCCAGAACGCCAACAAACCCGCGATACCCGAAGCAGCCATCCCAAAGCGGATAGCCATCCTGGCTCAAGCAGACGAAATTAACAGAGAGGCTTCTTCTGCCAAGAATTCAGTCTTCACAAGACTGGCCGTTCCGGCTCCCACTCCAGGAAAAGTCCTTAAAGCTGCTTTCCCTGCCCAAAGATCTGTCTTTAACAGATTGGACACTGCTTCTCAACGGACGTCAGTTTTCAAGAGGCTGGCGCCAGCGACAACCCTTCGCCAACACCAGGGGCACGAGAAAGTCACCCTTACAGCTAAGACAATCCCAACGGCTTGACACGCTCGACGTCGCTACTGGCGCCGAGTAAGGAAGGCTGGGGGCAGCTCCCCTTCTGGACTGACTCCGCCAGCTCCCATGGTGGAAATTGATGCTGCTGTTCCGACTGGGAACAGCTTCGAACCGGTTAGGAGGGTCCGCAAGAACTCTCCGATTACCATGCTGAAAAGATCTCCTCCACCTATGGAGATTGCTACAAAAAAGAAGCCGGAGCGGCCCCCTTAGCGGCTGTCCTCCAAAATTTACAAAGTCTGGAAACAGGTCCAGGAATCGGTGATTGACCAGGACTACTCTCGCCGACAAAAGAAGATTAAAGCTCGGCAAGAAAAGAGCCATCCAGTGGTACCACAGAAGATGTCATCCGTCTGGGTGCCCGCTGCAATGGCTCCCTCAACGTCAACCACTCACAAGAGAAGGAGGCCGGAGAAAGCCCCTGTGACCGCGGCGAACCGCAAGGATGCTGAATCTAAATGCCCCAAGTCTGGGGTCATGGTAACACATACCGTTTATATGGCTTCCGAAAAAGAGAAAAGTCGTGCTTCTACGGGTCATTGACCACTTACCCGATCGATAACAAAGGCTCAGGAGCAACAGCAGCAAAATCTTCAGGAGATGCTGACTGCAATGGCCGCACTCACTGGGCCGAAAGAAAATCCAGAGACCTCAGAGCAGCGTCAGGAACAAGAAACTGATGCCGAGTTCCTCCGAAGAATGCTCGAGAGGAAGGAAAAAGAGGCCGCGGAACAGGCGGCCAACATAAAACGAATGGCTCTTTTGTTCCAAGACATGGTCGGGATGATGTTACAGCCGGAACCTCCAGCTGAAGACCCCTCGATTATCATTGAAGACGGCAGAGGGGAGACATCGAACCCTTCTCAGGCACTTTCAGCAGCCAAAGAGGAGACCATTTCCAAGGCCGCTCTGGATGATTACATCGCTCAGCAAATACGAGCTCATCATGCTAGCGAAATGGCCGGGCAGATCGTTAAGACTGGACGACCCAATCCAGGATGGTATGACCAAATAAGGTACCCGCCGGGATACACGATCCCCAAATTCCACGTATATAAGGGGACGGGAAATCCGCATCAGCACGTCGCTCAATTCAGAGCCTTGTGCGGCAACACTGGAGGTGATGATAAACTTCTGCTCCGCCAGTTTGTTAGTAGCTTGTCGGAGACGGCGTTTGAGTGGTATTCGGAGCTTCCCAACGACTCCGTCAAAACTTTTGCAGAGATGGAGCTACTATTCATCCAGTGTTTCGCGAGTGCTAGTGAACACACCCCAATAATGACATTGATCAATGCCAGGGTGAAGCCTGGAGAAACATGGGTCCAATATGCAATACGGTGGCGAAATATGATCGAAATGGGAGCAGCGCATCGAAGAAGCGCCTGTAGTAGGAATGTTTGTGGGTACTCTTGACCCTCAAGCGACCATCTCCCAATTCATAATGTTTTTCAAGCCGACCACGTTCCAGACCCTGATTGACAAACTGACTCAAATGGACCAGATGGGCCACAGGCCTTCCTCTTCGAAGCCGGAGCCGTGGAATGAAAAAGGGAAAGGGAAAGCGACCTTCGTCGCCAATGCTCAATAGCAACCTAGTGGTCCAAAATTAACGGATCGCCTAGACGAGAGACGGCGATACTATAATGAGAAAATAAAGCGTCCTTATTCGTTTCCCCGGGACAAAACGAGGAGATTATTCGAGCTGGCGGTGCGCAACAGGCTCATTAATTTGCCGGATCCAAAACGCCCATTGCAACCCGGTGAGGCTAATAGTCCCAATTATTGCCCCTACCACCAAGAAGTAAGCCATCCAATTGAAGATTTCTTTGTCTTTAAAGGCTAGATCGAAGACCAATATCAACAGGGCAAGTTCACACTGTCCAAGAATTGGAAAGTAAGCCCGCCCCAGCCGCACGCTCTCAAAAAGATGGATACTCCAGGGGCATCATGTTCTTTTGTAGAAGAAGCTCCATGGGAGTTCTTTCAGCTAAGACAAAAAGAATGCTGAAGGATCTCCAAACATGCCCGGCGATCAGGTGGAAAAATCCACCGGAACCCGAGATCATCGTAGGAATGCTGAAACCCCGCCCAACTCCGAAAATTGGTGGTGATAGTCAAAGCGCTCACACCCAGCCGTCAAAGTCTTCGAAAAAGAAGAAGAAGATCAAAAAGCCCGTGAAGCTTAGTGGCGAGCGCACGGACCTGCAAAAATATATCGACGCGCTGGAAGAATATAACCAGAAGGCGCGGACCCCAGTCACATTCCAAGAATTTCTCAGCCACATCCTTGAGGACGGAGATGATGACAATGGAGAAGACTCGTCGGGTGAACCTGAGGATTATGTGGCAAATTGTCATGTGATCTCTCACTCGTTAATAAACGGTGGAGAAGCTCTGGATGCAGAGAAACCGGGGGCAGATCCTGAGCCGGAACTTCTACGACCATCAGACGAAATGATTGATGCATTCCTAAACGAAGCTCGTTTGAAAAGCGAAGCTGATCGAGAGCACGAGATGGCCATATTTGAAAAGGCCAAACGCCGGCGACTGGACGAAAGGGTGAAAACACTCCCATCGGATCGAAGTACATCCGCTGTAAATAAAAGCAGGTTCAAGACGAAGAAAAGGTTCATCAAAGCCATATCGATGGGAATGAAGCTGCCACCCTCCGAAGGAAACACTCCTGATGAAGCGGATATACATCCCATCTACTCCTTATATCATCGAAAGATTGCGCACCCCACCGAAGAGTGCAACACTTTTAAGAGCTGGTGGCAGGGATATGTTGCTCACTGACAACATTTCAAGCGGATGAAACGCAAAACTCGTCGGGAGCAAAGAAATACGACCGAGGAGCGCAAAAGAACTACCGGCAACTATCACATGGTCGACGCTGGGGGATCGCAAGTTCTCACCTTTGGGAGCGATTCTGGTGAAGAAATAGCCCTTGGCCCTCTCTTCAAAGAATCCACCTCAGGAAAAGAAGAAGAACCAAAGAGCTGCGAAAACATTCAGCTGCGCAATCGCACACTACCGGAAAAGAATCTCGGACCCGCAAATAAGGGATCGAACAAAAAGGATAAGGGGAAAGAAAAGATCCCTGAGGACATTGCCCTAAATGATCAAGCCGTCAAAGAGCTGACAGCCAAGGACCCGCCAAAGAAAAACAAGGTGGATTATACAACGTTCTGACACACTTGAGAAAGCTACCTTCGCAGCTAAGCATTCTCGATGCCCTCTTGTTATCAAAAGAAGCAAGAGATTCTCTGATCAAGGCATTACAAGAGCCCGAACAGTTCCAAGATTTCCTCGCCGAAGAAAAGATGAAGGACGAGCTGGAAGAAGTACACACGGCCGATATCACTTTCGGCGATGAAGATCTACTCCTCGGGACGTGCGAGCATAACCGTCCCCTTTATGTCTCCTGATACTGTCATGATATCAAGATAGGTAAAATCCTGGTCGACAATGGGTCCTCCGTCAACCTCCTCAATGTAAGAGTGTTGAAGGAAATCTGCATGAGCGTTCAGCACCTCGCTCGTGATAAAATCACCATCTCCGGATTCGACTCCCAGTCATCACGAATGCTCGGGTCTGTGGTATTGACATTACGCTTTGGGCTGTTAGTCACTGACATCAAGTTTCACGTCATTGACGCTAAGACCTGCTATAACGCTTTGCTCGGCCGGCCTTGGTTCCACGAGTACAACATTATCCCTTCTACACAACATCAATGTATGAAGTACTTCAAGGATGGTCTAGAATACACTGTGATAGGGGAACTAAACCCATTCTCCGTGATCGAAATCCGCAAATATGAGGATGCCAAGTACTTCCTGCCAGATTTCGAAGACATGAAAAGATGTCACAAACCGAAGAACAAAGCTATTACCACTATTCCGGTCTTTGGGAGTGATACCGAAGAAGAAGAAGAGATAGTTTATCGAGGACCGCCCCAATGCAACAAGCCAGGACCGTCCACCCCTATTTTAGTCTTCGGCAGCGACTCGGAAGATGAGGTCAATGCCGTATTCTCTGCTCGGACATCGATACAAGCCTTCACTGATGAAGATCAAAGCTTGCAAGTTGCCATGGTTCCGCAAGAGCATTACAAAGAGCTCGACGCACTTAATACCTATAATGTGCAGAAGCTGCAGACATTCTACGTCCCTCCCAGGCGAAAAGGTGAGAAGGTGATCCAATTCTACCGATCCGGGGAAACCAAAGTGGAGAAAGAAATTTGGCATGGTGCGGACTCTACACTTGACAGGCTCTAGCCCATCCGTTTGCCCAAATACTACACAGACGGATTAAAAAGACTGTTGAGGCGCCAAGGCGTACCCCTTAAGCAGACTGCTCGACAAGCTCAGTTCTACAACAGGATCTGGGATGTCCCCAGAACTCAGCGAAAACTGCCCAACGGGAGAGTGGAAACGATCAGACTTAGATATGTTCAATCCAAGAAACGGGAGCGATTCCGCGGCTGCTATGTCATACATGACTTCGATGATGAAGGAGATGCTCTGTGGGAAGATGCTAACCCTGAACCAAAACGAGCTCCCGTCGTGAAAATGCCAAGCCCATCGTTCGAAGAACAAATGGACAAGCTTATAAGGGAAGCGGGTCAAAAGGTTCGAGACGACCATAATCGCGAAATGGCCATCTACGAGAAAGCCAGAACGCAGTGCCTCCTTCAACAGGCTGCAGAAAGTGAAAATGCCCTTCGTCGCTATCCCGTCATACAAAAGACCCGGCGCAGAGGCAAAAATAAACCAAAGAACGGAAAAAGCGTTCGACAGCGACAAAACGAGTCCAAGAAGCCCTGCGATCGAGAATCGAGCAGCCTAGATTCGTCTCTTGTAAAGAAGATAGGCCGAGCGTATTCTTTTTCCCAAGACAAGACAAGGAAGATACTTGATCTTGTCATAAAACATCAGATGATTACCCTCCCGGAGTCCAAGCACCCCGAGCAAGCAGGCGAGGTCTCTCACCCAGATTATTGCTCTTATCACCGAGCGATAGGACATCCTCTCGAAGACTACTTCACATTCAAAGACTGGATAGAAGACCAGTATCAGCAAGGTGGATTCGTTCTTTCCAGCAGTTGGAGGGTAACCCCGCCGCAGAAGCATGAACCGAAAGCCACGAAAGCAGAGTCGGATCAACGTCGGGCTTGGAAGCGATCTCGTACCTGTCACGTGATAACGCTGTCAGAAGAAGAACCCGAGAATACAGATGACCTCCTCTGGTGCTTCGAAAATGATGATGACGAGGTGATCTCAGAGTTTCCACCGGCACTAAAAAAGCTGGAAGATGGGATACATACTACTGCAGATGACCTCAGAAAAATTGACTTGGGGACGGCAAATGACCCACGGCCGACGTTCGTCAGTGAACTATTGTCTGAAGAAAGGGTGGCTACGCTAAAAGACATGCTCATACAGTATAAAGATTGCTTCGCATGGAACTATTCCGAGATGCCGGGACTAGATCCAGAGATTGCGGTGCACAAATTGGCGATATCTCCGGACGTCAAGCCGATCAAACAAGCACCAAGAAGAATGCGGCTCGAGCTTGAGATGAGCATCAACGCCGAGGTCAAGAAGCTAATCGACTCCGGCTTCATCCAAGAAGTTCAGTACCCTGATTGGATTGCCAACATCGTCCCGGTGGTAAAGAAAAATGGGACGGTGCGCATATGTGTGGACTTTAGGGATCTCAACAAAGCTTGCCCGAGGGATGACTTTCTAGTACCAGCCACCGAGCTGATGATAGATAATACGTCCACTCATGAAGTTTTCTCCTTCATGGACGGCTCATCAGGATACAATCAGATAAAGATGCATCCCGAGGACCAGAAGCATACCGCTTTCCGGACCCCTTTGGGCATATTTTGCTATAAGGTGATGCCTTTCGGTCTAAAGAACGCCGGTGCCACCTATGAGAGGGCCATGACGAAGATTTTTGATGACCTCATACATGAAATCGTCGAATGCTATATCGATGACCTTGTCGTTAAAAGCAAATCATACAAGGAACATTTAGAGCATCTGAAGATCATGTTCCAATGTCTTCAGAAATACAACTTGAAGATGAACCCTCTCAAATGTGCGTTTGGAGTTTCCTCGGGAAAATTCCTAGGATTCATCGTACGGTACCGAGACATCGAGATAGACCCGTCAAAGATCAAGGCGATCATGGAAATGCCTCCACTGTTCCCCTCCGAAAGACGGCGACGACGCGAGGACGTCTTGCCTGAGATTCGGGGCAGATGCTATATGGTTTTATCCGTCTACCTCTCCGAAGATGCCAAGTTGATTTATGGCACCGTGTATCGGAGGTTTAGACGGATGCGGCCGATGTAGCAGACTTTGTCAGATTCCCCCTCGCTTGAGGGGTTTATGATTGTGGGGACTGTTGGAGATAGTGCCCTCAGAGTCAATTATTAGGTCACAGGTACGTGATTGTAATGATTGAGGGAGGACCTATCCCGGTAGGACAGTCTTACTCGAGATGATAGTATGCTATCTGGTTTACCCTTTATCATCGTGTACTGCTTTAGGTGACCTGACACGTCGCTATTACACGTTGATAGAGCCCCTAGGATTCTTGCTTGACCACCAGCAGTATGAGGGCGATCATATAAGTGGGAGCTGGGGTCTATAAGCATATCCTTAAAAGGTCCCTAGTCGTGGGAGTTTCGAGACCGGGCATCGATACTCCATTAGTAGACTAGTGTATACAGTCGAGACCCCGACGAGGGGCGGTGGCCGGTCTCACAAGCCACTGGTGTCAGTTGGATCACCTAAGATGTATACAGGTGCTCATTGGGTTATGAGTACACCGGACAGGACTCGCCGGGAACATGCTAGTTGGTCATATACCAGACGTCAGATGGCAGTTCCCTGGTGACATGTGTGCAGGTTAGTTCATCGACCTGGGGATCGTCATTTGTCTCGTGTGAGTTCCCACTGTACTTTGATTACTACCCTACCACGGCTCAAAGGAGTCGTGCAAACAGGTTTTAGTTGGGTACAGTCCCGAGCCACATGGAGGCAGTGAGCGTATCTTCAGGGGTTCGTCTCTCCCGGTATTGGGGGTGAGGTCGTGCTGTGTCTAGGAGAGCCATTACACAAAGTCCTTGGCCAAGGCAAGGAGATTTACTGGTAGGTATTCCAGTAGTATCTCAGGGTGTTCTGGGCTACACTCCGACACGACTTGTACCGCTTTTGGGGGTCTGACTTTTACCAACCCCCTAGGCCCGCCATGCGATACTCATAGACGAACGGACCGGACTGCACGGATATTGTCACTGACAGGCTCAGTAGGGTTGTCAGGCTGAGTTCACTCACAGACGTCCCTTTTAGTCAGTACCTGGTAGCCCGTTACGTATTGGCTTATACCTCTGACGTGCTAGTGGTTAAATCCACAACCAAGGTGTTGATGAGTCTTTAGAGTCCCCCACATTCAGTTACTCAGCTTTCGGGCGAAAGGTTGTAGAGGCCGTATGGAGATATGGCACGGTCCGATCAGATACGTGCGGTATTGCACGGATCAGGATCGGACAGTCTGTACTATAGGCCGTATGGTTATATGGCAGGGTTCGATCAGATACGTGCGGTATTGCACGGATCAGGATCGAACGGATATTACTAGCCGGCTTTGGTTTAAGCCGGATCCTAGTATAGTACAGTGTAGATTTTGTCTCATTGCATCTGTATTTCGGTCGAAATACAGATGCGGGTGTGTATGCACAGTATCGGGGTTTTTCCTGTAATTTATTACGGGAACAGTTTTCTGGAGTTGCCAGTTTGCTTTCCGTTTCGGCCGATTTCCATTGTTCCGTTCATTGGCCGAAGATTGGTGGAGGAGGGCTTATTTGCATTGTTGCAAATAAGCATTTGTGGAGGGGGTCTATGCATATTATCATGTCATGATTCTTGTCCCATCATTTGACTTCATAAACTCATGATTGCTTGACTTTGTTTATCATCATGGTTGTTGATGATGAGGTTGGTGGTAGGTGGTTGAGTGTGGGTTTTGATTTAGTGATCATTTCCTTTTGCATGATAGTCTTCTCTCTCTCTCCCTTTGGGATTATTGGATGGCTCTCTCATTATCTTGCATATGACACTCTCATTCTCTCCTCTCTTGATGTCATGGCCGGCCTTCCCCTTGGAAGGGCTGTCCAAGTTTTTTGAGGGTGGAAATCTTGTTCATTTCATGCTCCAAAAGCCTACAAGTTCCTCCACATAATCCTTGTATCATCCCTCCACCAATGGCAACCTCCACTACCCCAAAAGAGACACAAGTTCTACTACACATTCTACAGCGAATCTTGGGCACGTCGAGTAGCCGGCTTCGTGCCCGAGTTGCCTCGGCATTGAGGTGGGAGCCCGTAAAAGAAGTAGGCGATGTGGTGCACTTCCGGCGACGAGGAGGAGACAGGACTTTCCGCAGGAGATCGGGACCATGATGAGAAGACCGGAGGACTTGGATCGTCGGTATATCTCTATTCCCTTTCTTGTAGATAGCTAGGACTAGTTAGTGGTTCGATCCGGGTTTAGTGCGCGGTGGTGCCGGATTGCTAAGTCCGCAAAATTTAAGTTTTTCACCGCTTCCGCATTCCGGCGTCGGATTGACGGCCGGGGCGCCGCCGTGCACTTACAGTGGTATCAGAGCCTCGCCATTAACTTAGTCTAGCTTGGTGTAATGTGTTTTTCAGTTCCGATCGATCGAAATGTCCGAAAACCCAAATACACCCACGACAGTTTCTGTTGAATTTTTCCAGTCTCCAAAAATTTTTCAGGTTGCATAAAAGTACTGTGCTCGAATATCTAAGACCAGTGGAGAAATTTGAGACACTGATTCTCCCATCGGAGCGCGGAAGCGCGGCAAGTACCCACTTATTGCCGCTTTTCCGCCGCCGTAGTTATTGAACAGTGTGTGGAAATTTTCCAGTGGGCCTCTGGGGTTAAATTTGGGTTTCTGGAACATTAATTTTGGGCCCATATTTTCTGTAACTGCTACAGTATTGTTTTGGGGCCCACTTGTTAATTTTTGATCGATCGGATATTTTAAACACATTTTTCACAGTATTTACATTATATCTGCGACCGTGAATGTCACTTGATCGGTAAATCCTGTCTAACTGCTATAGCCCGGTTAGACGGATTTGCGAACGTGACTTTCACGTTGATGTTCTATGTATTTGCTGTGTTGTTGCGGATCGGTCGTAGGGATAGCCTGGATGCAATGCTAGTACAGTTGTGGTGGTATTATGTACATTTGATATTGCGGGGCGAGCGTCCGACATGTGGACTGCCGTCACTGCCTGTTTGTATTATTATTTTGGGGCATGACCTGGTTGCGGTCGATGTACCCGTTGTATGTATATTTTACTTTCTGTACTAGGATTGCCCCGCGGAGGGGTGCACGGATAGCCGGGTTCTGGAGGGCAACAAGCCCGCATCTCATGGCATTGAGACGGAGGGGGCTTCACTCTAGGATTGGCGGGCTATTCGCCGCACTCGTAGGGGGTACAGGTTGACCCAGGAGGGGTGCCCAAGTTACCGGATTCCGTGAAGTGCTGGGTGGTCCATTCACGTTGCTGAAGGGGGCTGCCTCGCTTCAGGTCCAGACGGGTAACTTGCCGCGCCCGTAGGGGTCTAGGATTTCATTGCACAAGCTATCCACACGACCAGAGGAACGTCGGGTTTCAGCAGTGGCTCTGTGAAACCCGGGGATCCCAGATATCTGTATTGTTTCTGTGATGCTGTACATTTCTGTGATGTTGCATTTTATTCACGCCTTGAGCGAAATACTATATATTGGTATATATATTAGTAGATGTTGTATATGTTTTTCATCCGCGCTAGTCCAGTCCCCGCTCTGCCGTTAGTTAGCTAACCTAACGGGTGATGACGGGACCCAGTGGCGAATGCGGATGGCATATACGTACGTCAGTATATTTTCGTTCTTTGTGGTGTGATCATTTGATGGGACTGCGTTGATTCGGATCAATGCAAGTTAAACAAACCTATTCTGATGTTGTTGGAACACTTTTCAAAAAGCTGTTATTGCAAGGACGTTCACTTTTGTTTTGCATCGTGGTATTCATTTAGAATATCCTGCTCCTCAGTCGACGAGGTAAGGGCCGAGATCCCTTCACCGGGAGTGACCCCTTGGACAGAAGTTTGCGTCAGGGCATTAACTTCACTATAGCCGATTACTTTTGCTTTGCATCGCGGTATTCATTTGGAATATCCTGCACCCCATTCTACGGGGAAAGAGCCGAGATCCCTTCACCGGGAGTGACCTCTTTAGCGGAAGTTGTCGTCACTATATTTCTAAAAAGCTATCCGTTCCTTCAACGATATCAAGTTCATTACGTTAAAGGTTTTCGCCAGAAACCATTCGTAGCCCTCCATCATTTCGGTTAAATATTCGGTAGTATTCAAGCTATGTATTTTGACCTCACGCCAAGGCATAGTGTTTGGTAGCTGCCGGGTATTTATCTGTTGCATAGATAGATGCGTTGGTTTGGGACAGTCGTACTACTATTTTGGCCTACGTCAAGGGTATGTACGGGTGGGTTCAAATTAACCTGGATAATGATGGGCAGAACTTGACATGTGACTTATGATATTTTGACCTCACGCCAAGGTCATAAGAGCATGGGGCAGAAATCACATCGGGAGTTTCAAAAGAACTGAAACTTGCCAGATATGCGCATACCTTCTGGAGTGTGATAGCGTGAGCGGATTCCGTCACGTTATCATGCAATGATAGTTGGATCCCGATTCCCACTGATGAGTTAGTTTACTCCTCGGGTGTTCCCGACTAATTCTTCTTTCAGGTTTGGAGGAGAATTTGAGGTACAGTGGGAGGTTTCCAGATTAGATAAATTGGTGACCATTCTGATCTAGGTTAGAGTGCATGCTGAGTGTTTCTTTTCTCTCTCTCTTTGGCAGCGACCATTGACCCGACCCTAAGACTATGACTCAGTGACCAAGTTGACCGAACCTTACTTAAACACCGGCTTTTGGATTGTGAGAGTTGCGAACCTCATTGCCACTCCTACTTTTACCCTTTTCTCCAGGACGCCCCGTATTACTACGAACGTCCACTTCCATTGGACAAAACCATCGTATGGTTATATACGAACTCGAAAGAGTTCATTCGAGGATGGTTTCCGGTTCTGGAGAAAACGGATAGGATTATTCAGTTGTCTTTTCCTTTTACCCTCTCTCAGGTTACGAGTACTCCTTGGTTTAGGGGTAGTACACCTATTACGCAAATTGGATTGTCTTCTTCCAAACCTTAGGCTGGTGCCGACCGGTAGGGAATGAAGAAAACCAATTAGCATAACGATGGTGTGCAGAAGGTATTAAGTTCAGACAAAGCAAGGGATTAGTAAGAGGGCAAAGTAAATTGCAACAGATATTCACGACCAAATCAAATATTTCGTTACCACTCCCACATCACCTTTGTATTTCTCCAGGACACTCCGTATCACTACGAAGATCCACAGTTTATTTGGATACTCCATCGTATGGTTATATACGAACTCGAATGGAACTGGTTCCAGTTCGGGGATGGATTCTGGTTCAGGAGAAATAGGAATAAGGTTTATTCGGTTGTCTTTTATCTTCACCCTCTCTCATTGCGAGTGTTCCTAGGATTGGGACAGTACACCCATTATGCTTATTGGATAGTCTTCTTCCAAACCATAGGCTGGTGCCGAACGGTAGGGAAGGAAGAAAACCATTTGGCCTAAAAGGGTGTGCAGAAGGTAAAGACTAAAAACATATGAAGGGATTTGGAGAGGTGGCAAAGAACTATACGGTTACAGTCGTGAATCTGGAAGAGGCATTACTAGGAATACCAGAATACCCCATCGAAACATTTCAATGTTTCAGTTTCACTGTGTACAGTTAAAGGAAAACTGATTTCCCGATTAGACACTTGCTCCAGGGTATGTATTTACCAAGTATGATTCTCACATCTGTATGGTTTTACAGATGATGAGTGGGAGTAAGCTATTGGGAATTAGGTGATTGTCCTCATTATATCGGGATTCGTTGTAATCGGTGATATTTGAGGAAGTCACCTGGGTTATTTGCCGGACGGCAAGTATTTGGTTTTGAATATCCGCCGTTATGCACCAATTTCAAATCGATGTATCTGTACGTCTATTTTCATAGAGTGAGATATACCTTTTTGAAATTATGTCTATGACATTTGTAAGTCCATATTGCGACCCCCGGTACTTACGGGGAGGCGGAAACGGTATAAAAAACGAATTTTTATCGCAAGAGGCAACATGGACTAAACTTTGTCGGGATCGTTGTCTAAACTAAAACTAGTTAACAAGCTAAAGAGAGTTAGCTACTATGGAAGATGGTTATACCTAAACTTGAACTCCTTCTTCTTCAAACCTTGTAGAGGTTGATGGTTCTCTTTTCGTCGCCTTCTCCCGTCGAAGATGGATCCACCTCGAAGGTTCGACTTTGGGCTCTTCCTCGATCTTTGAGTGAACTAGGGTTTCCGGCTTGCTAAACCTTCATCCTAGAATGAGTAGATGAGGATTAGGGTTTGCTTTTCTATCAAAAGAGAATGATTCTCAACACATGAGAAGGTTTCTCTTTTCAAGAGGAGGAAGAAGATGAAAATGAGGAGAGAGAGAGGTTATGATAGAATGAGCTCAATTATTTCTTTCTTGCAACCATATTGCAAAAGAAATGAATTATCTAAATGATAATAATTGAAATAAGAATAGTTGATGGTTATTTTGGAATGACCACTATCATACCTCTTTTAATGAAGTGTAAGCATGAATCAAGGAAGACTTTCAAGGCATGAAAAAGTGGTCAATGGTCAACAAGTCAACCAAGGTCAACAAGTCAACAAGAAAAACAACCATAACATAATTCTTATTTAATTACTATTATTAATAGATAATATATAAATCCATTAGGGTTTGGAAAATGATAACTGTCAACTGTGCATACGCACCCGTTCCGAAACCCTAATGAAAAACCTCATTCTCTGCCTCAAGCAACTGTGCATACACACCTGCATTCTCGTTCCGAGGAACAAGAATACCAAGATATAAAAGCAACCCCCAAAACATATACCAGTATCTGGCTCAAACCAGAGCCTGCCAGTATAATCCGTCCGGACTCCAAACGTGCACAAGTGCGCGGATGAGAACGAACCCTGTCGCAAAACCATGCGACCTCTACTCTGTTTTGCCCAGAGGCGAATACCCTCTGTGTGGGACTCTAAAGACTCGACACTACGCTGGCAGTGGGTTTAACCACAGACCGCAAGCGGCACTAGCTGTGCGTAACGGTCCCCAGGTAGATGCCGACAAGAAGGCTGACGAGGTGAAACCCCATCTGAACTCCTACTGAGTCTGAATGTGACATTCTCCGTACAGTCCGGTCTGTTCGTCTGATACATCGCATGGCGGGCCTAGGGGGCGGTAAAACGTCAGTCCCCCAATAGCGGTACAAGTCGTGTCGGAGTGAAGCCCAAAACACCCTGAGATAACACTGGAAACCTACCAGTATATCTCGCTTGCCCTGGCCAGGGACTACTCGTGTAATGGCTCTCCTAGACACAGCGCGATGTCAACCCCCAATACCGGGAGAGACGAATCCTGTCTAACCGTCACTGCCTCCAAGTGCTTCGGGACTGCACCCAACCACTACCTGTTTGCACGACTCCTTTGAGCCGTGGTAGGGTAGTGATCAAAGTGCAGTGGTAACACACTCGAGGCGAAGTGTCAGTGTCAAGTCAGCGGACTAAGCTGTACTCATGTCACCTGGGAACTGATAACTGACGATAGGTATAATACCAACCTGTCAGTTCCCGACGAGTCCTGTCCAGTGTACTCGTAACCCAACGAGCACCCGTATACTATCTCCAGTACGACGTACTGATGGCTGTGGGACAGACCATCTCCCACACTGGGATGAGAAGCGCATACGCTAGTCTACTCCGGAGTATCGATGCCCTGTCTCGATAGTCCTACGACTAGGGACCTGTATAAGGATGTGCCTATAGATTACCCAGCCCCCACTAGTGTGACTGCCATCACAACGCTGGTAATCAGGCAAAGATCCTAAGGGCTCCACTAATGCGTATAAGTGATATACTGAAATAAACACAAGTACACATTGAAGTAGAAACAAACCAAGTAGCATACTACTATATTGAGCAAGATTGTTTATACAAGGTGAATATCCCAAGCTTCCATCAAGTAATATACAAACTAGTATGATACAGTAATGGCCTCTAGGGCATATACACTAACAATCTCCCACTTGCACTAAGGCCATGTACTGGCGTATCGAAGACCTATCATCTCGATCAGCCGCTCGAACTGAGTCTGGGGTAGGGCCTTGGTGAATGGATCTGCAGTGTTCTCTTCTGAAGCAACCCTCCGAACCTCGATCTCCTTGCGATCCACGATCTCCCTGATCAGGTGATACCGCCTCAAGATGTGCCTGGATCTCTGATGGGACCTGGGTTCCTTTGCTAAAGCTATAGCCCCGTTGTTGTCGCAATACAGAGGTACTGGGTCAACAATGGACGGAACCACCTGAAGTTCTTTTAAGAACTTCCTTATCCAGACAGCTTCTTTTGCGGCATCAGATGCAGCGATGTATTCCGCTTCCATAGTCGAGTCTGCAACGGTTTCCTGTTTGGAACTCTTCCAACACACCGCCCCTCCGTTGAGGGTAAAGACAAAACCCGACATGGACTTGGAATCATCCTTGTCACTCTGGAAGCTGGAGTCAGCAAAGGCCTCAATCTGGAGGTCTTTTCCGCCATACACCAAGAACATCTCCTTAGTCCTCCTCAGGTACTTGAGAATGTTCTTTACCGCTATCCAATGTTTCTCCCCAGGGTTTGACTGATACCGGCTTACTACACTCAGTGCATAAGCTACATCCGGTCTGGTACACAACATCGCATACATTATAGAGCCTACCGCAGAAGCGTAGGGTATAATAGACATGCGATCCCTCTCCAAATCAGTCTTGGGAGACATCTCTTTAGAGAGGGTGATCCCGTGACAAGCCGGTAAGTTACCGCGCTTGGAATCTTCCATACTGAATCTTTTCAGCACGGTGTCGATGTACCTGGACTGTGAAAGTCCTAATATCCTCTTGGATCTATCACGATGGATCCGGATCCCCAGGATGTAAGAGGCATCACCCAGGTCTTTCATGGAGAACCTGTGTGACAAGAAACCCTTGACAGATTGTAGCATAGGAATGTCATTTCCTATTAAGAGAATGTCATCCACGTATAAAACAAGGAATACCACAGTTCTCGCTACAAATCTACTATAGATGCATGGTTCATCTGGATTTTTGATAAAGTCAAATTCCTTGACCGTCTCATCAAAACAGATGTTCCAACTCCGCGATGCCTGCTTTAGTCCATAGATGGACTTAAGCAACTTGCACACCTTTCCGCTGCTCCCACTCTGAATGAAACCCTCTGGCTGATCCATATAGACACACTCCTCTAAATTTCCATTTAGAAAAGCGGTTTTTACGTCCATCTGCCAAATCTCATAATCGTGGAAGGCAGCAATGGCAAGAAGGATCCGAATGGATTTCAGCATAGCCACTGGAGAAAAGGTTTCGTCGTAGTCCAAGCCAGGTCTTTGACGGAAACCCTTTGCTACAAGTCTAGCTTTATAGGTCTCAACCTGTCCATCTACACCAATCTTCCTTTTGAAGATCCACTTGCATCCTACGGGTTTTACCCCGTCTGGAGCAATGTCCAACGTCCATACTTTGTTGGTGTACATGGACTCCATTTCGGTCCGCATTGCATCCAGCCATTTTACCGAGTCAATGCTCTGAACGGCCTGCTGGAAGCTAGTAGGCTCATCATAGTCTATGATGCAATCCTCTCTATCCCCGTCTATGAGAAAACCGTAGTATCTCTCGGGCGGATGAGACTGCCTACTACTTCTGCGGAGCGGCATAGGAATGTCCTGTTCATTTGAACCCTCTGGTTCCATTAAGCTTTCAGTAATAGTCTGTGGTTCTGGAATTTCTTCCAGTTCTATTTCGCTCCCACTTACTTCTTTTTCTAAGAACTGATGTTCCAGAAAATGGGCATTACGAGAAACAAGGACTTTTTGCTCCTCTGCGTAATAGAAAAGATACCCCCTGGAGTTCTTTGGGTATCCCACAAACTTGCACAGTACTGAGCGCGCCTCGAGCTTGTCCGCATGCTGCTTTTTGACATAAGCTGGACATCCCCAGATCTTCAGGTACTGAAGATAGGGTTTCTTCCCACTCCATAACTCATATGGTGTGGTAGGCACAGTCTTAGTAGGAACTCGGTTCAATAGGTATGCAGCTGTTTCTAGCGCATACCCCCAGAATGATCGCGGTAACTCAGCGTTACTCATCATGGACCGTACCATATCCAATAGGGTCCGATTCCGTCTCTCCGATACACCGTTATGTTGCGGGGTGTAAGGAGGAGTAAGCTGAGAGAGAATCCCATTCTCTTTTAAATAATTCAGGAACTCGGCACTTAAGTATTCTCCACCTCGATCCGATCTTAGAATCTTGATACTTTTGCCGGTCTGTTTCTCTACTTCATTCTTATACTCCTGGAATTTTCCAAAGGCCTCGGACTTATGTTTCATTAAGAAGACATAACCGTACCTTGAGAAGTCATCCGTAAAAGTAATGAAGTAAGAATGTCCGCTTCGGGCATGTGTAGACATTGGACCGCACACGTCACTGTATACGAGTCCCAAGAGCTCGCTCGCTCTTACTCCATGTCCAGTAAACGGAGTCTTTGTCATCTTTCCCTTGAGACAGGATTGACAAGTGGCATACGATTGATATTCGAACGCATTCAAATACCCTTCTGTATGTAACTTCGTCAACCTTCTCTCATTGATGTGACCCAATCTACAATGCCATAAGAAAGTCTGATTAATATCTGGTGACTTTCTTTTGTGTGTATTCTGGACATTGAAAATATGTGGTTGGTTTAATACGTATATACCATTGCTCAGTGTACCTGACCCAATCAGAACTTGATTAAGGTGAATGTTAACAACATTACTTACAAACGCAAATTCATAACCTTCTTTAGAAACCAAAGATACAGAAATGATATTACAAGTTGCGTTGGGTACAAAAAAGCAATTACGCAAAACCAAAACATGTCCATCTGACATTCCTAGGTGATAGTCCCCCACGGCTTTAGCATCCATGCTAGCTCCGTTCGCAACTCTGAGGGTCATGTCACCTTCCTTCAAAAACCTACGGTTTCTCAACGCCTGCAAAGAATTACAGATATGAGATCCTGATCCGGTATCCAATACCCAGGAAGTAGAGTTTATAGAAAGACAGTTTTCAATAACATACACACCTGAAGCTGAAGCCGCAACCTGCTTCAGTTCCTGTGTCCTGGCTTTCCAAGCCCTGCAATCTTTCTTCCAGTGTCCACTCTTGTGACAATAGAAGCATTCCTCTTTACCAACAAGCTTCCCCGCTATCTTTGTTGCCTTTTCCTTTCCCTTCGCACCCACTTTACTAACACCGCCTCTTGGTTTGGCGGGGGCTTTCTTCTTCTTTCCCTTGGCTTTCGCCTTGGACCTAGAAGAAGAAGATCCTCCTACAAACAAAGTGGATGTATCCCTACCCTTCTGTAGGGTGCCCTCTGCGCTCCTCAGCAGGTTGAGGAGTTCTGAAAGTTCAACTTCCTTTTCTTGCAAGTTGAAATTCAGTATGAACTGGGCGTAAGTGGATGGAAGGGACTGGAGAATTATATCCGTGTAAAGTTCACTATCCAACGTGGTCCCAAGTTCCGCGAGCTCCTCAGTGTAGCCAATCATCTTAAGCACGTGGTCCGCTACCGATGATCCGACGGCCAACTTTGTCGAAAATAACTTCTTCGACACTTCGTATCTTGCGATACGAGACTGCTCTCCATACAGTTCTTTTGTATGAAGAAATATGGATTCCAAATCCATATTCTCGTGCCTCCTCTGATGGTCGTTGTCCATCGAGGCAAGTACGAGGCATCTGGCCTTCGCGCTGTCTATCTCCCAAGTCTTACGGATTTCCTTATCCGCGACGCTGGAGGTGGGACCTGGGACGGGGGGAGCTTTGCTGGTAAGAAGATACCCCAGCTTGTCGTAAGAGATTGCCAATTTGACATTCCTGAGCCAATCTTTGTAGTTTGGCCCTGTCAATATGTTTTTATCTAGAAGTAACTTAAGTCCAGTCATTTCGATTTGGTCGCTGCAGGGGGAGAGAAGAAACACTTAGCACGATGCTCTTGCAAGTTTAGAATGGTTTTTAATTTGTCTAAACAGGATGGCTCCCACTGTCTCTCGAATCCCTCCTCAAACCACAAAGGAAGAATTAGCCGGGATCAATCCCACCGTACAATACTTGCTTAACCGTTCAGCCAGGCCAGTGTCGGTACTTCGAGGGAGGTTTTCCAACGCTTTCGCGAAGTTCCTTAATTTAAGAACCTCTTTTCCCTGGGGGCGTAGCCCCGCTAACACCTTTCTAGGCACCTACTAGGTTTATAGCATTGATCGTTTAGTGAGAAATTTCCCGAGGAGTAGCATATACTCACAGTAGGATCGGGATCCAAATATCATCGCGTGACGAAAATGAAGGAATCCTACCATAATCATCACACTCCAAATGGTATGCAAATCTAGCAAGTTTCAGTACTTATGAAACTCCCGATGTGGATTTTTGCCCCATGCTCTTATGACCTTGGCGTGAGGTCAAAATGTCATAAGTCACATGTCAAGTTCTTCCCATCATTATCCCGGTTGATTTGAATCCACCCGTACCTACCCTTGACGTAGGCCAAAATGGTGGTACGACTGTCTCAAAACAACGCATTCTATCTATGCAACAGATAAATATCCGGCAGCTACCAATCACTATGCCTTGGCGTGAGGTCAAAATACATAGCTTGAATACTACCGTATATTTAACTGAAATGATGGAGGGCTACGAATGGTTTTGGCGAAACCGTGAACGTAGTGAACTTGATATAATCGATGGAACGAGATAGCTTTTAGAAGGAGTGGCTCAAGCTCCGCATTTAAAAGTTAGTTTTTGAAAAGAACCGAGTGGTTTTTCGAAAGTGTTCCATCGACTTAGACTTGGTTTATTATCTTGCATTAGTTCTTTTAATGCGTGATATTCTTGCATTAGTTCTTTTAATGCGTCCCATCATTTAATCCTACCATTGCAGAAAACAACCAAAATATGACGTACGCTTATGCCATTCGCATTCGCCACGGGGTCCCGTCATCACTCGTTAGGTTACTTAACTAACGACAGAGCGGGGGCTGGGCTAGCGCGGCTGTAAAACATAAGCAACGTCTAAATAGAAAGCAATGATAGACATTACAGATCACAGATGAATACATTGGATATACTAGCAATCCGCATTCCTTTCGAGCCTGAAACGAAAAGCGGATAACACGGTCGCGGTGAATAGCAAATACCCCACCCAAGACCCCTACGGGTGCGGCAAACTACCCTCCATGTTCCCGGTAGTTTGTGCACCCCACCATGGGTCTATCCTAGGAGCAAAAACAGTAAAAAGAATTATACAATGACGGCTACAACCCCGACCCGGTTGTGCGGCCAAACAAATAATATTATTACATCAATTTACATTTACAATGAATGAAAGAAAAACAAAAGCTCATCTCACATCCACCCCGGCTATTCACCCGCGACAGTCCAACACATTCATATACACATTCCAGAACATTACAGATCATGTATAACCCCGACTAATCGACTTATAGCGATTAGCCGACGTTCAATACATGCAAACATTACAGATATAACCAACATAGCCAAAGTGCAGTGAAGTTCGGAAAAAAATACGGAATTATAGGACCCCAAAAGTGAATTTCAGTTCTGGAAAATCTGGGTACATATAATATATCTTAAAAATCCCAAAACCAACACAGAAGAACACTGCACGAAAAACGATGCAAAGAGGACACCAACTTGCGGCGGTTCCGCGGCCAAATGAGTAGGTGAGGCCGCGGAAGCGCGGCGGTTTGGAGGTAACATGATATCGTTTTTCTTGTGTGTTCTTAGAAAACCCTGAGACGATTTTACAAGTATAAAGTTTTTCATTTTGAGCAGAAAAAATTTCAACAGAAAGTTAGGTTTTCGTTTTTCCGGTTTTGCGATTTTTCGGTTCCGAACTTCGTTACACTTCACTACCAAGCTAGTTTAAGTTTAGTTAGGCTCTGATACCACTGTAAGTCTATATTGCGACCCCCGGTACTTACGGGGAGGCGGAAACGGTATAAAAAACGAATTTTTATCGCAAGAGGCAACATGGACTAAACTTTGTCGGGATCGTTGTCTAAACTAAAGCTAGTTAACAAGCTAAAGAGAGTTAGCTACTATGGAAGATGGTTATACCTAAACTTGAACTCCTTCTTCTTCAAACCTTGTAGAGGTTGATGGTTCTCTTTTCGTCGCCTTCTCCCGTCGAAGATGGATCCACCTCGAAGGTTCGACTTTGGGCTCTTCCTCGATCTTTGAGTGAACTAGGGTTTCCGGCTTGCTAAACCTTCATCCTAGAATGAGTAGATGAGGATTAGGGTTTGCTTTTCTATCAAAAGAGAATGATTCTCAACACATGAGAAGGTTTCTCTTTTCAAGAGGAGGAAGAAGATGAAAATGAGGAGAGAGAGAGGTTATGATAGAATGAGCTCAATTATTTCTTTCTTGCAACCATATTGCAAAAGAAATGAATTATCTAAATGATAATAATTGAAATAAGAATAGTTGATGGTTATTTTGGAATGACCACTATCATACCTCTTTTAATGAAGTGTAAGCATGAATCAAGGAAGACTTTCAAGGCATGAAAAAGTGGTCAATGGTCAACAAGTCAACCAAGGTCAACAAGTCAACAAGAAAAACAACCATAACATAATTCTTATTTAATTACTATTATTAATAGATAATATATAAATCCATTAGGGTTTGGAAAATGATAACTGTCAACTGTGCATACGCACCCGTTCCGAAACCCTAATGAAAAACCTCATTCTCTGCCTCAAGCAACTGTGCATACACACCTGCATTCTCGTTCCGAGGAACAAGAATACCAAGATATAAAAGCAACCCCCAAAACATATACCAGTATCTGGCTCAAACCAGAGCCTGCCAGTATAATCCGTCCGGACTCCAAACGTGCACAAGTGCGCGGATGAGAACGAACCCTGTCGCAAAACCATGCGACCTCTACTCTGTTTTGCCCAGAGGCGAATACCCTCTGTGTGGGACTCTAAAGACTCGACACTACGCTGGCAGTGGGTTTAACCACAGACCGCAAGCGGCACTAGCTGTGCGTAACGGTCCCCAGGTAGATGCCGACAAGAAGGCTGACGAGGTGAAACCCCATCTGAACTCCTACTGAGTCTGAATGTGACATTCTCCGTACAGTCCGGTCTGTTCGTCTGATACATCGCATGGCGGGCCTAGGGGGCGGTAAAACGTCAGTCCCCCAATAGCGGTACAAGTCGTGTCGGAGTGAAGCCCAAAACACCCTGAGATAACACTGGAAACCTACCAGTATATCTCGCTTGCCCTGGCCAGGGACTACTCGTGTAATGGCTCTCCTAGACACAGCGCGATGTCAACCCCCAATACCGGGAGAGACGAATCCTGTCTAACCGTCACTGCCTCCAAGTGCTTCGGGACTGCACCCAACCACTACCTGTTTGCACGACTCCTTTGAGCCGTGGTAGGGTAGTGATCAAAGTGCAGTGGGAACACACTCGAGGCGAAGTGTCAGTGTCAAGTCAGCGGACTAAGCTGTACTCATGTCACCTGGGAACTGATAACTGACGATAGGTATAATACCAACCTGTCAGTTCCCGACGAGTCCTGTCCAGTGTACTCGTAACCCAACGAGCACCCGTATACTATCTCCAGTACGACGTACTGATGGCTGTGGGACAGACCATCTCCCACACTGGGATGAGAAGCACATACGCTAGTCTACTCCGGAGTATCGATGCCCTGTCTCGATAGTCCTACGACTAGGGACCTGTATAAGAATGTGCCTATAGATTACCCAGCCCCCACTAGTGTGACTGCCATCACAACGCTGGTAATCAGGCAAAGATCCTAAGGGCTCCACTAATGCGTATAAGTGATATACTGAAATAAACACAAGTACAAATTGAAGTAGAAACAAACCAAGTAGCATACTACTATATTGAGCAAGATTGTTTATACAAGGTGAATATCCCAAGCTTCCATCAAGTAATATACAAACTAGTATGATACAGTAATGGCCTCTAGGGCATATACACTAACAACATTTACCTATATCAGCGGATGGTTAGGTAAGGAGCATTAAACAGCGGTGTAATTCTTCATAACCAAAGGTACAGTTTTCAACCTACAACACACAGGGAATGAGTTGTCAGACTCAAGGGACTTATACAGTGTATTGTATGTTGTCCAGTGTCCATTAGGACAGAGGGGTTGGTCCTCGCACTATATTCGGTTTACTTATGACTTCTCTAGTTTTTAGACAGGTGTTTCGTGGAAACACATGGTCTGAATGTTGAGAAGTTATAGGTATATGAATAGAGTAGAGAACCAGGTGTAGCAAGTATCGGGATTCTTCAAAGTGATCGAAGATGTAGATACTTGTCAATGGTATTCAGTTGACAGTAATGATTAAGAGATCTTGCTTCTCTTTCAGATTACTCATAATTGGAAGTATTCCTAAGTTGAGTAACGCTGATCGGCTTCCTTCCATTAAGTTGACATGCACTGGAGACAGCTGCATGATTTGAATCTGGTTCAATTAAATCAGTGCCTCTGTTTCTATATTGGATATAGAACAGTTCATATCTTAACGATGTTAAGGTACGGGGAGTTGTCCGGTTTATGATTAAAACCAGACACTGGACAACTCAAGGCACGTTTCTGTAATGGCTGTTTGTGGGTTGACCCAGGCTATGACGAGGGTTGACTTTCTACCATCTGGATGAACAATAGCAATATTGTTCTAGACTCGCCACAGTTTTATTAAAAATGGATATTTTCAGAAAACAGTAGTGGGAGTATGGTAGAACTGGAAGTGATTCCAGAACCACAAACGATTACTGAAGATTTGTTAAGGAACCTAAAGATTCAATCTGGATTGACATTCCATTGGCCACTCCGCAGATAAGGTGGGTAACTTCAGGCACCCGAGAGGTACTACGGTAGCCTCAAGGACGGTGACAGGGAAGTTCTTGTTTACCCACATTTACCATTGCTGTTGTTCCAGGCTGCGAGACCAGGCGGGAGGATGAGTATAGCGTCGTTCTAAACTAGTTTTAGAAGTGTACGTCTATTTGACTCTGCCAGAGGGTTGTCGTAGTCAGTGGGAGCAGCGGAAGCATTGGTGGACAGGTTGCTTCTGTCTGTTTATAGACTAGAGCAGATGTAGCGGAGATAAATCATCTATTTCTGACGTGACAGTCATGGGTTTGACTTCATCAGAATAGGGGATGGATCTGTTGAGAAGGTAGTAGGGTGTGATATCCTGGTATTTGGATGATATACACAGAGTAGGAAAAGAAACTCCTACACTACGATCGGTCATACTTTGGTCGTCACACAGTAGTTTCTCCACAAAGGAAATGGATTTTATATCAGACATACTGGTTACTAGATCTATGGTCTTAGATCTAGATTTGGGTGGTTTCCCAATCAGGGTACTTGACAGCATTCTAAGAGTATTTAGGATGGACGACTCCTGGCACGGTAGTGTACCTGCAGGTAATGGAGTCACCCTCTCCAAAGGTGTCTTACAGACTAAAGGGGAGAGGGACGGGCATGATTGGCAGATCACTTGCTCAGGCAATTGAGTCAATCGTGAGGTGTCAAGTACCACACCAGATGTTGTTCTTGCACTAGATGCAATAAGTTGACATTAATCCAATCCTGGAGAAACGGTCGGAAGCAGTTTCAGAACATAAGTAGATGTTCTAGGGATATGATAACGACAGCCTTATTCAGGAGACAGTTATCATTCCAGGCTTCCAGGGTGACTTGGACGACAAGGAGGTTGTCAGAGTTATAGTTTTCCTTCTGATGAGGGGCAGTATTTTGGACAGGTGGTCCAAGGCAATACTGAGGGAGGCATGGCGGGCAGGATACTGATTAAGTTCAGTTGACGATACAGTCTAAGAAGTTTGGATTTGGAGTTCATTTATGAGCTATGTCCCATCAGACATCCAGACATATTCTGAGACAGGTATTGCTCTTTTCGGGAGATGGCTTTCTCCGCGAACTTGAGATATAGAGAGACATAGAAAGAAACAACTAAGCGGATCCACTCACTGAGGCTATTCCTCGAACGCAATAGTTCCGCAAACGAGCTTTGTGAGACTGACTAGTAGAGGAGTTGGATGTTCGGTATCACACGGGCTGTGAGTATGCGACGTCGCAATAATTAGCCTTGAGTGCAAGTGGGAGATTGTTGGAGATAGTGCCCTCAGAGTCAATTATTAGGTCACAGGTACGTGATTGTAATGATTGAGGGAGGACCTATCCCGGTAGGACAGTCTTACTCGAGATGATAGTATGCTATCTGGTTTACCCTTTATCATCGTGTACTGCTTTAGGTGACCTGACACGTCGCTATTACACGTTGATAGAGCCCCTAGGATTCTTGCTTGACCACCAGCAGTATGAGGGCGATCATATAAGTGGGAGCTGGGGTCTATAAGCATATCCTTAAAAGGTCCCTAGTCGTGGGAGTTTCGAGACCGGGCATCGATACTCCATTAGTAGACTAGTGTATACAGTCGAGACCCCGACGAGGGGCGGTGGCCGGTCTCACAAGCCACTGGTGTCAGTTGGATCACCTAAGATGTATACAGGTGCTCATTGGGTTATGAGTACACCGGACAGGACTCGCCGGGAACATGCTAGTTGGTCATATACCAGACGTCAGATGGCAGTTCCCTGGTGACATGTGTGCAGGTTAGTTCATCGACCTGGGGATCGTCATTTGTCTCGTGTGAGTTCCCACTGTACTTTGATTACTACCCTACCACGGCTCAAAGGAGTCGTGCAAACAGGTTTTAGTTGGGTACAGTCCCGAGCCACATGGAGGCAGTGAGCGTATCTTCAGGGGTTCGTCTCTCCCGGTATTGGGGGTGAGGTCGTGCTGTGTCTAGGAGAGCCATTACACAAAGTCCTTGGCCAAGGCAAGGAGATTTACTGGTAGGTATTCCAGTAGTATCTCAGGGTGTTCTGGGCTACACTCCGACACGACTTGTACCGTTTTTGGGGGTCTGACTTTTACCAACCCCCTAGGCCCGCCATGCGATACTCATAGACGAACGGACCGGACTGCACGGGTATTGTCACTGACAGGCTCAGTAGGGTTGTCAGGCTGAGTTCACTCACAGACGTCCCTTTTAGTCAGTACCTGGTAGCCCGTTACGTATTGGCTTATACCTCTGACGTGCTAGTGGTTAAATCCACAACCAAGGTGTTGATGAGTCTTTAGAGTCCCCCACATTCAGTTACTCAGCTTTCGGGCGAAAGGTTGTAGAGGCCGTATGGAGATATGGCACGGTCCGATCAGATACGTGCGGTATTGCACGGATCAGGATCGGACAGTCTGTACTATAGGCCGTATGGTTATATGGCAGGGTTCGATCAGATACGTGCGGTATTGCACGGATCAGGATCGAACGGATATTACTAGCCGGCTTTGGTTTAAGCCGGATCCTAGTATAGTACAGTGTAGATTTTGTCTCATTGCATCTGTATTTCGGTCGAAATACAGATGCGGGTGTGTATGCACAGTATCGGGGTTTTTCCTGTAATTTATTACGGGAACAGTTTTCTGGAGTTGCCAGTTTGCTTTCCGTTTCGGCCGATTTCCATTGTTCCGTTCATTGGCCGAAGATTGGTGGAGGAGGGTTTATTTGCATTGTTGCAAATAAGCATTTGTGGAGGGGGTCTATGCATATTATCATGTCATGATTCTTGTCCCATCATTTGACTTCATAAACTCATGATTGCTTGACTTTGTTTATCATCATGGTTGTTGATGATGAGGTTGGTGGTAGGTGGTTGAGTGTGGGTTTTGATTTAGTGATCATTTCCTTTTGCATGATAGTCTTCTCTCTCTCTCCCTTTGGGATTATTGGATGGCTCTCTCATTATCTTGCATATGACACTCTCATTCTCTCCTCTCTTGATGTCATGGCCGGCCTTCCCCTTGGAAGGGCTGTCCAAGTTTTTTGAGGGTGGAAATCTTGTTCATTTCATGCTCCAAAAGCCTACAAGTTCCTCCACATAATCCTTGTATCATCCCTCCACCAATGGCAACCTCCACTACCCCAAAAGAGACACAAGTTCTACTACACATTCTACAGCGAATCTTGGGCACGTCGAGTAGCCGGCTTCGTGCCCGAGTTGCCTCGGCATTGAGGTGGGAGCCCGTAAAAGAAGTAGGCGATGTGGTGCACTTCCGGCGACGAGGAGGAGACAGGACTTTCCGCAGGAGATCGGGACCATGATGAGAAGACCGGAGGACTTGGATCGTCGGTATATCTCTATTCCCTTTCTTGTAGATAGCTAGGACTAGTTAGTGGTTCGATCCGGGTTTAGTGCGCGGTGGTGCCGGATTGCTAAGTCCGCAAAATTTAAGTTTTTCACCGCTTCCGCATTCCGGCGTCGGATTGACGGCCGGGGCGCCGCCGTGCACTTACAGGGACGCTCTTCCTTGTAGGCGCAAGCCCCTGCAGTTAATTACGCTACCGCATCGCGGTAACAACTTTCTCCTTCTCCAGAATTTCACTTCGTGTCGTGGGTGTTTGTTTGGTTTGTGGTTGCCCATGGATTGTATACGGAGACTGAGTAATGCCGTCGTCCGTAGGACGTGGATTAGTCCAAATCCGTATTTACTTAGATTTGGGTTTGGTGTTTTTAGTTTAAGGATACGTTAGCCGTATTGAGGCTAAGATCAACTTAAACGTTCGTTAAGGATACGTTAGTCCTGTTTGAGACTAAGATCAACTTAACGGAAAGAGCATTTAGGGGCTCTATTGTTCCAGTTTAGGGACGTAGTGGTCCATTTAATATATGGCCGTCGGGACCCGTCGCCTCTCTGACGACGTTGAAGGATTACAACGATAGGTGTCAGAGGAGTTCGGAGATGTACCCTTGAACCAAAGTTGATTGGGGGTCTTATAGTCCAATTTGGGACTAAAGTCTGTTTGAATATTTAAGGATACGTTAGCCATATTTGAGGCTAAGATCAACTTAAACGGGATCGTTTAGATCCGACAAAAGAGCGTTTGGGGGCTCTATTGTTCCAGTTTAGGGACGTGGTGGTCCATAGGTAGTTTAAGGACATTGCGGTCCATTGCCAGTTTAGGGACATGGTGGTCCATGTTCCAGTTTAGGGATGTGGTGGTCCATCGCCAGTTTAAGGATGTGGTGGTCCATCATTAGTTTAAGGACGTTTCGGTCCATCGCCAGTTTAGGGACGTGGTGGTCCGATATTAGTTTAAGGACGTCTCGGTCCGATATTAGTTTAAGGACGTCTCGGTCCGATATTAGTTTAAGGACGTCTCGGTTCGATATTAGTTTAAGGACGTTTCGGTCCGAGATTAGTTTAAGGACATTTCGGTCCGATATTAGTTTAAGAACGTTTCGCTCCACGAGTTTAAGGACCCCGCAGTCCGTGTTGATGTGTGGTTGTCGGGACCCGTCACCTCTCTGACGTCGTTGAAGGATTACAACGATGGGTATCAGAGGAGTTCGGAGATGTACCCTCGAACCGGTCGTAAATTGATTTAGGGAGCAGCCGTGCTCAGTCAATTTAATTTGAGGACTTATGGCCATGACTGGGATCAGTCCAGTTTCAAGATTCTTTTGTCTTTAGCTTATTGGACCTGTGCTAGGGCCTTGCCCCTTCACTGCATTATTTTTCTTTGTTTTGGTTGGGCTCTGCCCTTTTATAAATGATGCAGATCATTTATTTTGCTTAGGCTTTACCCTTTTTTAAAATGCATGGCATTTTTTATTAGGCCTGTTAGGTCTTTTAATTGGGCTATGTCCCTTTTCTTTAATAATGCAGAGCATTAAATACTCTGACAGTGCCCCACATGGCTTGTCAGGCGCTTTGCGCAAATTAAAGAGTGCAAGCGCATGTGAATGTGACACGTGTCTCGCTCTGATGAGCGCAAGCGCAACAGCACAGTGCGCTGCGCTGTTGCACTGCTGACACGTGGCGCTTCCTGGCGGCTTGCGCAATAGTGCAGTTTTGGCAAGTGCTGGGCACTGTTCTTATTCTTTTGGATCAATTTTAGATCAAAGAAAAACAAGTTTTTTCTTGTTTTCAAAGAACAAGTGGTTCATAAAAAGTGCAAGGCACTGTTATCTTGAGAATCTTTTAGATTCAGAACCAATGGTTCATAAAAAGAAGTGCAAAGCACTGTTTTTTTATTTATTTTTCTTTTCATTAGAGATCTTTGATCTTGTTCTCAGATCAATGATCTGCTCATAAGAGAATTTTCTCTTTTTCTAAAGGTTTTTTTTACCTTTTTTGTTCTTGAGGAATTTTCTCCAATTCTTCAGAGTTCACTCTGTTTGATTTCTCACAAAATGTTGATGCCTTTGAATTGAGGCCTAGGGTCCTTTTTATAGTGCCCATAAATTGGTTAAATTTGTTAAAGAGATCTTTCTCTGAGTGATTTGGGGAATTTTCCCCACCGTTGGATTTTTGATCCAAGGGCTTCTGTTCTACAGAAGAAAATCTTCTTGTTTTAACAAGAACAGAAAGATTTTATTAGAATTTTAATTCTGTTTGGCGTAAAGTCCCAGCGCTTGACACGTGTCGCGCAGCGCAGCGCTTGCGCAGCTGTGCTTGCGCAACTGCGCAGACACGTGTCGTGCAGCGCAGCGCTTGCACAGCTGTACTTGCGCAACTGCACAGACACGTGTCACGCAGCGCAGCGTTTGCGCAACTGAAGCGTTGCTTCCTTTATTTTTTATTAAAGAGCCTTTCTCTGATTGGGCGCGGCTTCTTGGGCGCTGCGCCGAAGTATCAGCGCCTGACACGTGGCGCGTTGCGCACAGCGCAAGGAATTTGAAGCGTTGCTTCATTTATTTTTGTAACACCCGAGCCCAATAATACTATTTATATTACTAGTTGAGGGTTATATATTGCTCATTCCAATTTTCCTGATTTTCTGGTGTTTATTGCTAAATTTTACCCGGTTAAGTCATTTTGGCACATAACAAATTTTAACTCCGAAAATGAAATTTAAGATGTCCATGTTGGCCTACTCGTCGCCACTAGTCGCGTGGTAGCGTCCGCGTGTCGAGATTCCGTTCCGTTTGGCTAAACGGGCAAGTTTGGACGACTACGCGAGCGTGCAAGTGTCCGACTTGGGGGCATGCATTTTAATCACTAAACACTTATTTTCAAAATTTGGAACCCGCTTAAAATCCTATAATTTGAATTTGGAACACTTGGGCGCAACCCGGACGCGATTTGGAAATGTTTCATTTTGCGCCAAAAGGGCCCATTTAAATTTAATATACCTTAAACATATATATATTCGTTCACAATATATTTCACAAATCCATTCAAATCTTATTTTTTAAAAATCCCTCCAATCTCGCCAGCCAACCCTGAGCTTGGGTTTCCCTCGCGTGGGCCCCTACCCCTTTTCCATATCTCTCTCTCTCTCTTCCCTCAATCTCTCTCTTTCTCTCTCCAATCTCTCACTCTCTCTTCTTATATATTTACAACCTCGTGCAGCCGCCTCCTCAACCCATCTTCTTCGCGAGAAACCCAACAAACCCTAACCCTAGCGTCCCGCGACCTCACCGCCGATCCCCCGCGACCTCGCCGTCGCCGCCCTCGCCACCACGAGACCCCCGCGCCTTCCTCCTCCCGTTCTCCCGACGACTCCCGCGCCTGCACCCAACCCCGACCTCGCCTCCACCCTCACAGACCTCGCCGTCGACGTCGCCTCTCACCGTCGACGCCTCCCACGACTCCCTCTCACCCTCCTCGTCCCGACCTCGTCGTCGCTGCCCTCCTCCCCTCGCCGGAACACCATCACGAGCCCTAACCCCTCGCCTAACCTCCGCTGTTCGCCGGAGAAGCGCGCCGGCGACCTCGTCGACGCCACCTCCAACCACCTCCCTTCCCACTCAACCACCAGAGTCGACTACCACCCTCGCACTCGCTGCAGCACCCTCGTTCCAGCGAACTCGGGATTTTCCAGCCACCGTTCTTCGCCGCCGTTGCCTCGCCGGCGTCCCATCGCCGTCGAGCCCGTCGTGGCCGTCCCTGGTACCTCTCGGTGAGCATTCCTATCTTTCCTTTGTGCAGTATAAACCCCCGCTGATCGCATTGAATCTTTTGTTTGTTTCTAACTTGTTGTCGCGTCTTGCCGGAATCCGACCGTGCCGTCTTGGCGAACCCGACGCTCCAGCGAAGCCCCCTGGTCCGTGCGATTCCGTTGATCTCTGTTGGGACTCGATCCGTGGCCCGTGCTATCTTATCGCGTTTTCTGCCGACATCGCATCCGTGTTCCCGTTTGCAGACCGTCGAGGCAAGTATCTGAATACTTGCTTGAACATGCTAGCGTGCGAGATCTAGTCTTGCCACGCACTTTAATTCAAACTATTTAATACCGTAACTTAATGATGGCATTTGATATCGTATTATTGCTGTTAACTTTATAATGGAATCGTTACGACAGTTCCTCGTAATTAATTAATTAATCCACATCAATCCATGCTTTAACTAAATAAAACGACTGGATCATATCTGCTTAAACTGTTAAATCATTCATGAGACAATTACTATATTTGGTATAATTTCACGTAGTTCCTTAATTTATAATTGCGGATATTGCTTTATCTTGTGGCTATTGCACCCTAAAGATGATTGAACATGTTAACAAGAGAATATAAACATCACTGTGGTTATATGGAATATTGTGGTTAAATACTGTTTCCTGCTGTTGTTCGTTATTGATTGTGTACCTGTTGCGAGCACTTACCCGATTGCACGACATATTGGCCTGACCCTGATACACCTGACATATACATACAGATCGACCCATCCTGTTGTACCATGACATTACCTGCTTCATGATTTCATGCCTAATGCCGACAAACCTAACCATTCCTGCTGTCGATCCAGACAGACCTACTTTTACTCGACCTTGTGTTGGCATTAGTCCTTGACTACTGAATACCTGACCTGACATACATAGCTTGGGGGTATGGGGAAATCAAAGGTGAAACCGACTTGTAACTCAACAGTTCGATACATTGTTCTGATCAATCTTACGGGCTTGGCCAGCTCCGGAGTGTTGATGCTGACATCACTCGTCCATCCTACTACCTTTTACTGCTTAGCGGCACGTCTCGGATTCAGCCCCGAGGATCTTGACCGTGGTCCCGGGCACGCACGGGATACTATTGAGTTACATCGACGATTCATCAATTGGTTTCAAAGACTATAGAGTAGAAAACCTGATAGGACAGTTAGTCACCTTTGCACTTTACCCTGCTTGTTACCTCTTATTATTGCTTTATTCATGTTCATACTTGCATTGCTTATTACCATGTTTATACTGTATACTTGATATCATGACGCGCTGACGTCTGGGTTTTGCATGGCCCAGATTCCGTACCTTTGTCGTCGACTGAGCAGGAGTACTTCAGCCAGCAGGCTGAACTGTGAGTTCCTTAGAGTTTAGTTTATTTATTTTCATTTCATTTCCAGTTGTGAGCCCGCATTATGGGACGTACTGTTTATTCATTGTATTGGATCATTAGCTTCCGCACTTATTGTTTATTGATTCTTGTTATTATGGATTTGGACATGTATTAGTTTAGTTTATTTTACTTTTCTTGATATCTCTACAACCGTAATGTGACTGTGGACGGATGCGTCCTACCCGCAGGTAGCATGGTTGGCTATGTCACGTGCCCAAGTTTGCGTACTCTGGGAAGCGGGGCGTGACATGGTTTTATGGTATCAAAGCCATAGGTTAGTTGGGTTGATTCTTTGTAGTTGGGTATTGTACCCAATACACGAATCAAAATACCCGTGTTTAGGAAACATGTCCAGCCACATTGACCGTTTTACCATTCTTGAATCACATTCTTCCTGATTATATCTTTTACGACGTGCAAACTTACTTTGCATGTCGACTCGGAAACCTGATTTCTTGTTATCCCTAGGACTTGGGCGACTTGGGTGGAGTTAAGTAATTGCGGCTATGATACCGCGGCATAGCTACAATGCAGTACTCTATTTAAGTATCTTGGAGTTCTAGCCTTGATCCCCATTCAGAATCTATCATCATGCTAATGTTGGGTGTTTTGAGTTCAGGATTATGACAGGTAAGAAGTTGAAGACTTACCGGAGGCGTATGAACGAAGCCGCCATGCTTGGAGTGATAAGAGGAATGCTGGAAATCAAAGAGACAGACTGAGCTGATCCAGCAATAGCAGATTCGTTTCAGGAAGGTTTGCAGATCGTTCAGCAGTCTGTAAACAACGATGGAACTAGACCAGTCGAGCGAGTAGGGACTGTAGCGGATTTCAGACTTTTGGGTCCGTCTACTTTCACTGGTCTGGAGGAGCCGTTGCCAGCCGAGCAGTGGCTAGTGACACGGAGAATTTGCTGATTGCGGCACAGATTCCAGAGGACAAAGGAGTTGATGTAGTGCGCATTCAACTAGTGGATTACGCCCGAGAGTGGTGGCTTGTGGAGGAGAACCGCTTGCCCCAGGCCAAGCAGTGGGCGGATTTCTCTAAGAGTTTACTGGAGAAGTCCTTCCGCGGACTGCGCGGAGGAAATGGAAGAGAAGTTCATCGGACTAAGGCAGAATGGAGCAACCGTGGACATGCATGCAGCAGAATGGACTAGACTCAGTAGTCTTGCTGGACCTTTCATGGCCAACAATGTAGACAGCAGTTGCGGTAAGGAAGCAGTTCTGTCGGGCCAGTCGAGTTTAGGGCTAGGCCGACGAACAGTGTTCTTGCGGCTATGGTAGTGGAAAGCAATGAAGAGCCGGCAGTTGTCCGCGACTTTATGGATGTGTTTGAAGATGTTTCGGGCTTACCGCCGAAGCGAGATGTGGGGTTTGCGATTGACCTTACTCCTGGTGCAGCGCCAGTATCAAAATCTTTTATCCGAGGGCACCGGTGGAGTTGGAAGAAGTAGGAAACAAGTGGGTGAATTACTCGAGAAGGGATGGATTCGAGGCAGCAACTCGCCGTGGGAAGCTCCAGTTCTTTTAATAAAGAAGAAGGATGGCACGAGAAGGATGTGCATTGATTATCGAGAATTGAACCGGGTGACTATTAAGAACAAGTACCGATCCCTCGCATTGGAGAACTCTTGAGCAGCTTAGTGGTGCGAGGGTATTCTCGAAACTGGATTTGCGATCCGAATGGCATTGGGTCCTACTGATGTGGAGGCAGGAGAAGCTTTATGCGAAGATGAGTAGTGCGAATTCTGGCTGGAAGAAGTGAAGTTTCTGGGGCATGTCGTGTCGGGCGATGGAATCGCCGTTGATCCCGAGAAGATTGCAGCAGTTCGAGATTGGCCTATTCCGAAGAATGTTGCGGAGATAAGGAGTTTTCTTGGACTCGCCGGATACTACAGAAGATTTGTGGAGAACTTCGCTCGTTTAGCTGAGCCGCTAACCAAGCTTACGCGTAAGGAGGTACCGTTTGTTTGGACGGATGGATGTGCATTGGCCTTCGAGACGTTGAAGCAGAAGTTAATAACCGCCCCGATCCTGACCGTACCGGATAATTCAGGAGGACTGGTGTTTCACAGCGACGCATCTGGAAAAGGATTGGGATGTGTTTTAATGCAGAATGGGAAAGTCGTCGCTTACGCATCGAGACAACTGAAGACTCATGAGAAGAACTATCCGACTCACGAATGGGAGCTTGCAGCCGTGATCTTCGTCCTGAAGATTTGGAGACACTACCTTCTGGGCGAGAGAGTTGAAGTCTTTACGGATCACAAGAGTTTGAAATATGTGTTCACTCAGAAGGAGTTGAACATGAGGCAACGCAGATGGTTGGAGCTGATGGCCGACTACGACCTTGATCTTAAGTACCATCCGGGAAAAGTTAACGTCGTGCCAGATGCGCTAAGTCGGTTACCAGCAATTCAATTATTGACTGCACAGAGAGAGATCATTGAGGATTTTCGGAGATTTGACTTGGAGGTTGTGCTACCACATGCTACAGGACAGTTGACGCAGTTGCAAGTACAATCGTCCTTAGTTGAGAAGATTAAAGCGACACAATCGCAGGATCCTAGACTGCAAAAGTTTCGAGAGCAGGTTGAAGCCGGACTACGAACCGATTTACTGATCCATGAAGATGGTTCGTTGAGGTATGGTAGCCGTGTGTGTGTGCCAAAAGGGGATGTGCGTGAAGAGCTTATGAAGGAGGCACACAGTTCAGCTTACTCTGTAAATCCAGGAGGGACAAAGATGTACCGAGATATTCGACAGCATTTCTGGTGCGAAAGTATGAAACGGGAAATTGCTCGCTTTGTGGCTAAGTGCTTAGTGTGTCAGCAAGTCAAGGCTGAACACCAAAGGGTTGCTGGTTTGTTACAACCACTTCCGATTCCTCAGTGGAAGTGGGAACATATAACCATGGATTTCGTGACAGCTTTACCGCGGAGTCCAAAGGGCAACAATGCAATATGGGTGATTGTCGATCGGTTGACCAAGGCAGCTCACTTTATTCCTTTTCGGGTTGGTCAATCGACAGAGACTTTGGCAGAGCGATACATGCAGGAGATTGTCAGATTGCATGGAGTGCCGGTAAGCATTGTGTCCGATCGGGACACTCGATTCTTGTCGCACTTTTGGAGGAGTTTACAAGAAAGTTTGGGGACTCGATTGAAGTTTAGCACAGCTTATCATCCTCAGACTGATGGACAATCGGAGAGAACGATCCAGACCCTTGAAGATATGTTGAGGGCTTGCATGTTAGACTTCAGAGGTTCTTGGGAGGATCATCTACACCTGGTGGAGTTTTCGTACAACAATAGCTTCCAAGCAACTATTCAGATGGCCCCGTTTGAAGCACTGTATGGTCGTAAGTGCCGTTCACCTGTTTGTTGGGATGATGTTGGTGAACGAAGGTTACTAGGACCAGATTTGGTGGTGCAGACAGTCGAGAAGGTGAATACAATCAGGAAGCATATGAAGGCAGCTCAAGACAGACAGAAAAGTTGGGCCGACACGTCAAGGAGACCTCTGGAGTTCGCCGTGGGTGATTTGGTATTCCTGAAGATATCACCGACTAGAGGGGTGATTCGCTTTGGAAGTCGGGGAAAGCTTAGTCCCCGATTCGTTGGACCCTTCGAGATATGGGAGCGTGTTGGAGAGGTATCGTACCGGTTGGCGTTACCACCGTCATTAGCAGGAGTTCATGATGTGTTTCATGTGTCTCAATTACGGAGGTATGTTCGTGATGAGACCCATGTTTTGGATCACTCGGAGTTGACCGTTCGGGAGGACCTGACTTTTGAGGAGCGACCAGTCGAGATCAAGGATCGAAGAGAAAAGGTTCTTAAGAACAAGGTTATCCCTCTTGTGCTAGTTTCTTGGGGTAATCGATCGCATGGAGAATCCACTTGGGAGCGAGAAGACGAGATCCGGCAGAAATTCCCTCATCTTTTCCAGTAGTTAGCTATCTTGTATTCTTGGAATTTCGAGGACGAAATTCTTTTGTAGTTGGGTATGATATAACACCCGAGCCCAATAATACTATTTATATTACTAGTTGAGGGTTATATATTGCTCATTCCAATTTTCCTGATTTTCTGGTGTTTATTGCTAAATTTTACCCGGTTAAGTCATTTTGGCACATAACAAATTTTAACTCCGAAAATGAAATTTAAGATGTCCATGTTGGCCTACTCGTCGCCACTAGTCGCGTGGTAGCGTCCGCGTGTCGAGATTCCGTTCCGTTTGGCTAAACGGGCAAATTTGGACGACTACGCGCGCGTGCAAGTGTCCGACTTGGGGGCATGCATTTTAATCACTAAACACTTATTTTCAAAATTTGGAACCCGCTTAAAATCCTATAATTTGAATTTGGAACACTTGGGCGCAACCCGGACGCGATTTGGAAATGTTTCATTTTGCGCCAAAAGGGCCCATTTAAATTTAATATACCTTAAACATATATATATTCGTTCACAATATATTTCACAAATCCATTCAAATCTTATTTTTTAAAAATCCCTCCAATCTCGCCAGCCAACCCTGAGCTTGGGTTTCCCTCGCGTGGGCCCCTACCCCTTTTCCATATCTCTCTCTCTCTCTTCCCTCAATCTCTCTCTTTCTCTCTCCAATCTCTCTCTCTCTCTTCTTATATATTTACAACCTCGTGCAGCCGCCTCCTCAACCCATCTTCTTCGCGAGAAACCCAACAAACCCTAACCCTAGCGTCCCGCGACCTCACCGCCGATCCCCCGCGACCTCGCCGTCGCCGCCCTCGCCACCACGAGACCCTCGCGCCTTCCTCCTCCCGTTCTCCCGACGACTCCCGCGCCTGCACCCAACCCCGACCTCGCCTCCACCCTCGCAGACCTCGCCGTCGACGTCGCCTCTCACCGTCGACGCCTCCCACGACTCCCTCTCACCCTCCTCGTCCCGACCTCGTCGTCGCTGCCCTCCTCCCCTCGCCGGAACACCATCACGAGCCCTAACCCCTCGCCTAACCTCCGCTGTTCGCCGGAGAAGCGCGCCGGCGACCTCGTCGACGCCACCTCCGACCACCTCCCTTCCCACTCGACCACCAGAGTCGACTACCACCCTCGCACTCGCTGCAGCACCCTCGTTCCAGCGAACTCGGGATTTTCCAGCCACCGTTCTTCGCCGCCGTTGCCTCGCCGGCGTCCCATCGCCGTCGAGCCCGTCGTGGCCGTCCCTGGTACCTCTCGGTGAGCATTCCTATCTTTCCTTTGTGCAGTATAAACCCCCGCTGATCGCATTGAATCTTTTGTTTGTTTCTAACTTGTTGTCGCGTCTTGCCGGAATCCGACCGTGCCGTCTTGGCGAACCCGACGCTCCAGCGAAGCCCCCTGGTCCGTACGATTCCGTTGATCTCTGTTGGGACTCGATCCGTGGCCCGTGCTATCTTATCGCGTTTTCTGCCGACATCGCATCCGTGTTCCCGTTTGCAGACCGTCGAGGCAAGTATCTGAATACTTGCTTGAACATGCTAGCGTGCGAGATCTAGTCTTGCCACGCACTTTAATTCAAACTATTTAATACCGTAACTTAATGATGGCATTTGATATCGTATTATTGCTGTTAACTTTATAATGGAATCGTTACGACAGTTCCTCGTAATTAATTAATTAATCCACATCAATCCATGCTTTAACTAAATAAAACGACTGGATCATATCTGCTTAAACTGTTAAATCATTCATGAGACAATTACTATATTTGGTATAATTTCACGTAGTTCCTTAATTTATAATTGCGGATATTGCTTTATCTTGTGGCTATTGCACCCTAAAGATGATTGAACATGTTAACAAGAGAATATAAACATCACTGTGGTTATATGGAATATTGTGGTTAAATACTGTTTCCTGCTGTTGTTCGTTATTGATTGTGTACCTGTTGCGAGCACTTACCCGATTGCACGACATATTGGCCTGACCCTGATACACCTGACATATACATACAGATCGACCCATCCTGTTGTACCATGACATTACCTGCTTCATGATTTCATGCCTAATGCCGACAAACCTAACCATTCCTGCTGTCGATCCAGACAGACCTACTTTTACTCGACCTTGTGTTGGCATTAGTCCTTGACTACTGAATACCTGACCTGACATACATAGCTTGGGGGTATGGGGAAATCAAAGGTGAAACCGACTTGTAACTCAACAGTTCGATACATTGTTCTGATCAATCTTACGGGCTTGGCCAGCTCCGGAGTGTTGATGCTGACATCACTCGTCCATCCTACTACCTTTTACTGCTTAGCGGCACGTCTCGGATTCAGCCCCGAGGATCTTGACAGTGGTCCCGGGCACGCACGGGATACTATTGAGTTACATCGACGATTCATCAATTGGTTTCAAAGACTATAGAGTAGAAAACCTGATAGGACAGTTAGTCACCTTTGCACTTTACCCTGCTTGTTACCTCTTATTATTGCTTTATTCATGTTCATACTTGCATTGCTTATTACCATGTTTATACTGTATACTTGATATCATGACGCGCTGACGTCTGGGTTTTGCATGGCCCAGATTCCGTACCTTTGTCGTCGACTGAACAGGAGTACTTCAGCCAGCAGGCTGAACTGTGAGTTCCTTAGAGTTTAGTTTATTTATTTTCATTTCATTTCCAGTTGTGAGCCCGCATTATGGGACGTACTGTTTATTCATTGTATTGGATCATTAGCTTCCGCACTTATTGTTTATTGATTCTTGTTATTATGGATTTGGACATGTATTAGTTTAGTTTATTTTACTTTTCTTGATATCTCTACAACCGTAATGTGACTGTGGACGAATGCGTCCTACCCGCAGGTAGCATGGTTGGCTATGTCACGTGCCCAAGTTTGCGTACTCTGGGAAGCGGGGCGTGACAATTTTAACTTTAATTTTCACTTCGATTTTCAAAACAGAGCTTTGCTCTGATTGGGGGAAACAGAAGCGTTGCTTCGTCTCCCGCCTTAGAATTTGAACAGGGCTTTGCTCTGATTGGGATAAACAAATGCCCCCCCACCGTTACGCTTACGTGGCGCTCCAAACGTGAGCCCGGCGGTGGCAGAATTCCAACCGTCGCGGCAACTCTTGGAAGTTGAAAGGGCATTTGATGCCTATAAATAGGACCTTTGGTCTCTTAGATGATTTTCATCTTCAAAATTTTACTTTCAGAACTCAGAGCCCTGCTCTTTATTTTCAAGAATTTCAAGAGTTAAACTCTTAAAACTTTTAGGTGAAAATTTTAATTTGAATTAGATTAAATTAATTTTCATCGACAGAGCCTTGCTCTCAATAGATCCCTGATCTAAAGAAAACCCATTTAGGGTTTCACTTAGCAGAGCTTTGCTCTATAGGTCCAAAGGGATCTAAAGAGAACTAAAGGGAACCCTGTTAGGATTCCATCAATAGAGTTCTGCTCTCTAAAAGATTTTCCTTGGCTTTTCTTAATTCATTAATGAAGCTTTACTCCTTCCAAAGCATATAGAAGAACTCTTAAGAATTCTTCATGGATCTTGGAAGTTAAAGATGGCATTTGGTACTATTATTATTATTATATCATTTTTTCCCAGAGCAAAGCACTCAATGTTCTTAGGGGATTTTCCTCAAATTCTCCTCATAATTGATTTTGACAGGTGTCACTCCTGTCTATAAAGCATTGCTCTCGAGGAGTTTTAACTCTCTATACTTTTTCCCCATTGCTAATCTTCCAATGATGTCTCCTTCAGGTATTATGGCGGTGCGTCTATATAGTCTGCACGAATTCATTACCTACGAGGATATCCGTGCACAGGGCCATCAATAAAACCAAGAGTTTACGAACGCCCAATGTGCGGAGGTCATGGGTCGTCTGAACGCACGTGCAGGTTGGCTGCTCCCTCGCCGTTCCGCTCTTTTGAAAGTCGTGCTGGGGGCAATCTGGAGAGCACTCCCGGGGTTCCACGAGGCCTTACCACTCAATGCGCTGGATGATGTCGAAGATAAGGTGGATTCAGTGTACCTGTCGGGGCTGATCTCGAAGAAGTGGTGGGATAGTCTCATCGACATCCTGCATCAAATTTTCCAGCAGACGACGATAGTCGCTGCTTATCGAAGGCTGGGAGGGCTTGCCGAGGATCTTGACACACAAGAGCGTGAGAGGCTGCGCACAAGAATAATCAGAAAGGCCATAAGAACGCTGGATGGTCTTACTTTTGACTTCCTCAATCCGTGCCCTGGATCTGAGGTTATTCCATTGTAATAATTGTAGGAACCTCTTTTTATGATATGAATAGAAAATTTCCATTTCTGCTTGTCTTATTCCTCGTTCTGAATCTTTTGCACATGCGTGGATGAGTGTGTCCTGAATGCTTGATCTAATGCTAATCAGATGCTCTTTCTGTCACTCTCTTTTTTGCTATTATTATCAGCGTGTTGTCTTGATGAACATAATTGACAGATAATAGAGCAAGCGTCTTGATTTCCTAAAGAAATAGTGATGGCTTAGGTCGCAGGTTCAGGTCTGCTGCATAAGACTTTTCAACTCTATAAGCCATGAGGGTCTCATAAAGACTTTTCTCCCTACGGATCGAGAGGATCTCGTAGGTGGATTTTCTCCTTAGGAATCGTGAGGATTCCTAAGTGTGTTTTCTCTTATAAGTCGTAAGGATCTTATAAAAGAATTTTCCCTCTTACGAGTCGAGAGGACTTGTAAGCGGTTGTTTCCCTCCTTGTCGAAATTCGACGTTAGAGAGTGAGACCCGTGGATAATATGCAAGAGACCATTTTGTGCTGACTTGCAGGGTCCCAGTGCTTAGGAAACAGGCTTCTTTTATGCCCACTGCCTAAGGCTTTATCTCACGAGTCGAGCCGCCTCAAGAATTTCTCGCAAAGACATCAATTTCTTCACAAGTCGAGACGAATCGAGCGTTTCTCGCAAGAACATCCTAACGTCGTATTTAACCTCTGCTCTTTACGACAGAAGTCCGTTAGGGTCTATGGTACTTAGGGTTTTGTCCATCGTTCCGTCGCATAAGCTGATATATTCCTCGATAGGCAATTGTGCTGTTCGAGTAGCCCTGCGACTGCCGTGTCTCTGATCCCTTCGGGGGCTGGACAAGACGTCTTCAAGGAATCTTCCTAGGCAGTTTGACCGTCGGAAGAGCAAGCGTTAGGAATTTGCCATGCCGCTTTTTACTTGAGGTTAGGCTCATTTTGGCGAGCCCCGATGAGTCATAACCACTCCGCGCTGGTGTGGGATGATCTCCGATAGTCTTTCAGGTTTTATGTGAGTTGCCGTCAAGACCCTGAAGCTAGGAATTTGGCCTTTGCTTCGTTTTGCTGGCATTGCGTCTGCTGTATCGAGACGAATGTCGCGGTTGTATCTAGGTTGCTGGGGAACCATTGAGGTTTGGAACTAGGGATTTTGCCGTGGCTCCGTTTGTTTGACTGTGGCGTCTGATCCTGGCTGGAGGAAGAACGCTGGGTTGACATTTCGTCTGCTGTATCGAGACGAAATGCCGAGGTGGAGCTGGGATTTTGCCGTGGCTCCGTTTGTTTTGATTGTTGTGTCTGATCCTTGCTGGAAGAGGAACGCTGGGGTGACATCTTGTCTACTGTATCGAGACGAACGTCGGGGTGGAGCTGGGATTTTTCCGTGGCTCCGTTTGTTTTGATTGTTGCGTCTGATCCTTGATGGAAGAAGAACGCTGGGGTGACATCTTGTCTACTGTATCGAGACGCACGTCGGGGTGGACTAGGGATTTTGCCGTGGCTCCGTTTGTTTTGATTGTTGCGTTTGATCCTTGCTGGAAGAAGAACGCTGGGGTGACATCTTGTCTATTGTATCGAGACGCACGTCGGGATGGAGCTGGGATTTTGCCGTGGCTCCATTTTGTTTCGACCGTGGGGTCTTTTGTTGGCGTTGTATCCGCATCTTGAGAGGCTGAGGAAAAACGCCGTTGGTGATCTCTAAGTTGTCGACGTTGAAACCCTGAAGCTAGGGATCTTCCTTTGCTTCTTTGTTGACATTGTGCCTGCAACATCGCGACAAATGTCGAGGTTGTCTGTAGGTTGTCTATGAACCGTCGAGATTTGGCTTCGTTTTCTGATGGAGTCTGTTGGGAAGATATGGTTCCCTCTTTGTTTGTGCCCCTGGATTGTATACAGGGATCGATGCGACCTCACCTGTAGGGCAAAATGTTTCATTCTTTCATCCTTCATTTTCATTTTTTTTATTCTTTCCGCGACGCTCTATCATTTCAGCTTTTTTTTTATATCGCGAAGATCGCGATTACCCAATCATTTCGGCTATTTTTCGCGGTGCCCAATCATTTCGGCTATTTATTTTATTTTTACTCGCTGCTTTTTATTGCGAGTTGCCCAATCATTTCGGCTTATTTTGCATGCATACATTTTTACTTGCTGCTTCTTATTGCAAGTTGCCTTATCATTTCGGCTATTTCGTATGCATGTGCGGCCTACCGGCTTTTCACCGTAAACCTGCAATTAGACACCGATTTCGGCATCAGCACCGCTACAACTGGGATATTGCCAGGAGCGAATCATCATTTGCCTCTGTCGATGTCGATCAAAGATGGCTTAGCGAACAGGGTTAAGGTCCTGTCGACTAAGGCTTTTGACTTCATGAGCCGTAAGGGTCTCACAAAGTTATTTCTCCCTACAAGTCGTGAGGATCTTGTAGGTGTATTTTCTCCTTAGGAATCGTGAGGATTCCTAAGTGTTTGTTCCTCTGTAAGTCATAAGGATCCTACATGAGGGTTTTCTCCTTGTAAATCGAGAGGATTTTCAAGGGTTGTTCACCATGCGAACGTATCCCCAGTCTCGGATGGGACTTGATTAGGGAAATGTTTATTCGCGCCCGTGGATTGTATACAAGGGTCAGCATTGAGCCACTTGTAGGGCAATATCGGAAGTTGTGGGGGTTGCTTAAGCACAGGTTTAGGTCTCTTATGAGCCGTGAGGGTCTCATAAGAGAGTTCTCCTTACGAGTCGTGAGGATCTCGCAAGTGTATTTTCTCCTTAGGAATCGTGGGGATCCCCAAGTGTGTTGCTCCCTTGTGAGTCGTAAGGATCTCACGCGGGTGGTTTCTCCTTACAAAGTCGAGAGGACCCTATAAGTGTCTTTTAACGAGGTTGCGCCCTTTCGGGTTTTCATAAACACTCGCCGGTAGTCCTGCTGTTTTTACTCACGGAGCCCTTTCGGGTTTTCATCCGTGCCCGTTTTGCTTATGGACATACCATTTTTTTCTATTCTTTTTATTTTCTTTTCTCTTTTTTTTACGAGGTCGCGCCCTTTCGGGTTTTCACGAACACTGGCCGGTAGCCCTGCTGTTTTTACTCACGGAGCCCTTTCGGGTTTTCATCCGTGCCCGTTTTGCTTATGGACATACCGTTTTTTTTATTCTTTTTATTTTCTTTTCTTTTTTTTTTACGAGGTCGCGCCCTTTCGGGTTTTCATGAACACTCGCCGGTAGCCCTGCTGTTTTTACTTACGGAGCCCTTTCGGGTTTTCATCCGTGCCCTTTTTGCTTATGGACATACCGTTTTTATTTATTATATTTTTCTTCCTTTTTTTTATCACGTCAGCCTACGGATGCTGCGGTATTAGTTTAAGGACATTTCGGTCCGCTATTGAGAAGGCAGGCTATTGCTTATGAAGCTTGAACTTAGGAAGATAGCGAGTGGACATAGTCGTCGTCATCTATCATTGACCTAGGCTGTGGCTCATTAAGCGTAGTATTTCTTTAGGAAGCGACCGTTTATTGGCCTGAAAGGCCTTTCACCGTGCATGTCCATGAGTAGATAGGCCCCACCCTGGTAGACCTTATCTATGATGAACGGGCCTTCATAGTTTGGCTCGAATTTTCCCCGCTTGGCGCGATTGGGGATCATAGGCCTTTTGACCACTAGCACAAGTTCGCCTTGGCGGAATGTCCTCGGTCGGGTCAATCTTTCATATGAGCGCGTCATCTTTGCTTTATAAGTTTCCAGATTTTGTTGCGCTATGAGCCATGTTTCTTCAAGGGCATCAAGCTCCTCAAGCCGAAGGTGAACGTTTTCTTCGTTCGTCAGCTCGTAGTGGACTGCCACTCGTAGAGAGGGTAGCTCTATCTCGAGGGGGAGTACTGCTTCCGTTCCGAATACCAATGCGTATGGCGTTGTGTTCGTGGCCGTCTTGAACGTAGTTCGATACGCCTAAAGAGCCTCTTGCAGTCTCTCGTGCCAGTCTTTCTTATTTCGGGACACCGTCTTCTTCATGATCTTCGTCAAGGTCTTGTTGAAGGCCTCGGCTAGACCATTAGCTCGCGGATTATAAACTAAGGAATATCTCCAGTCTATATTATGCTGTTGTGCGAAGCGACTGATTTTGTGGCTTCTATAAGCTGGCCCGTTATCAGAGATGATCCGTCGCGGAGTTCCAAATTGATATATGATGTGCGTTTTGAAGAAGTGGAGGATATTCTCCATCTTCACTTCCCTCAGTGGTACTGCCTCTGCCCATTTGGAGAAGTAGTCGGTCGTCGCCAGGATGAAACGATGTCCCCTGGACGATGCTGGTTCGATGGGGCCGACTATGTCAGTTCCCCACATTTCGAATGGCCAGCTAGCCACTGTTGGATGGAGTGGATTTGGATGTTGGTGGATGAAGTCCCCATGGATTTGGCATAAGTGGCATTGCTTCGCATATTCGAGGCAATCCTGAATCATCGTGGGCCAGTAGTATCCCATCCGTTTGATCTTCAACTTCATCTTCGGGCCCGCTTGGTGAGAACCACAGATTCCGTCATGAACTTCCTGAACGAATCTTTCTGCTTCTTCAGGTCCTAAGCATCTCAGCCACAGAGAATCAAATGACCTCTTGTATAGAGTATCATTGACGAAGGCGAAAGACAGAGCTCGTTTCATGAGCTGATGTCTTGTGGACGCATCTTCGGGCATTCGGTGGGACTTAAAGTAGTTTATGAAGACTTCCCTCCAGTCCGGAGCCTTTTCTCGTTCTTTTATTTATAAGGTCGTCTTCTCAGTCGCTCCCTTCTCTTCGGATGATTCTGGAGATATTTCTGCTGGGGCAAGCACCCGACGGTTTTGTACCACGATTCTAACATCATCGAGGTTCTCGTCAGCCAGTTCTTTAGCTAACTTGGCTAATGCGTCCGCTTCTGTTTTCCGCACGCGGTATGCTTTCCAAAGTATAGGAGGGAATTTGGGTCAACAGTTGTTGCACCTTTTCACCGTACTTCACTAACTCCGGTTTGCACGTTTGATAGTCGCCGTTTACTTGACTAACGACCAGTTGAGAATCTCCGTATATGAGGAGGTTTTCAATTCCCATGTCAATGGCGATCTCGAGGCCTGCTATCAAACCTTTGTATTCGGCTTCATTGTTCGTCCTCGGTTCTGTTAAGGAGAAAGCAAAGCGCATTATCCCTCCTTATGAAGTCACGAAGATGAGGCCTACCCCCGATTTGATTATAGGGGTACTTCGTTTGCGCTTTTTCACGGAAGATGCTCCATCGAAATAAAGCTCCCATTGGGTATCACCACCGTCGATCGCGTCAAACGCATGTTCATCTGGCAAATCGCAATTCAGAGGAGAATCGGCGGCGATCGAATGCTCAACGAGGAAGTCGGCAATGGCCTGGCCTTTCACTGCCTTGAGAGGTTGATAGGTTATCGAAAACTCCATCAAGAGCAGGGCTCATTTAGCGAGTCGTCCCGTCAATATGGCTTTCGACATTAAATATTTAAGAGGGTCCACCTTCGAGATGAGACGGACTTCATGTGCTAATGCATAGTGCCTGAGCTTTGTTATCGCAAAGATCAACGCCAGGCAGTGTTTTTCAATAGGGGAGTAGTTGCTTTCTGCCCCCAGTAGAACTCGACTTAAGTAATAAAGAGCTATCTCCTTCCCTTGATTGTTCTCTTGTGCCCATAATGCGCCTAAGCAACCTTCGAGGGCGGATGTGTAAAGAATGAGGGGCTTCCCTTTGACCGGAGCAGCCAACACTGGCGGGTTCTGCAGGTACTGTTTAATCCCGTCCAGCGCGCCCTGGCATTTTTGATCCCAAACGAATGGTGTTCCTTTCTTCATCAGGTGACTGTAAGGACGACACTTGCCTGAAAGGTTGGCTATAAATCGCCGTATATATGCGAGCTTTCCTTGGAGAGATCGCAGCTGCTTAAGAGTCCTTGGCGGAGGCATTTCCATGATCGCCTTGATCTTTGACGGATCTATCTCAATACCTCGGTGTCGGACGATGAATCCCAGGAATTTTCCCGAGGAAACTCCGAATGCACACTTGAGAGGGTTCATCTTCAAGTTGTATTGCCGAAGGCATTGAAATACAGTTTTTAGGTGCTCGAGATGTTCCTCGTATGATTTGCTTTTAACCACGAGATCGTCGATATAGCATTCGACGATTTCGTGTATGAGGTCATCGAAGATCTTTGTCATGGCCCTCTGGTAGGTGGCACCGGCGTTCTTTAATCCGAAGGGCATTACTTTATAACAGAATATTCCCAAAGGAGTCCGAAAAGCGGTGTGCTTCTGGTTTTCGGGGTGCATTTTTATTTGATTATACCCTGATGAGCCGTCCATGAAGGAGAAAATCTCATGAGTGGACGTATTGTCTATCATCAGTTCGGTGACTGGCACTGGGAAATCGTCCTTCGGGCAGGCTTTATTGAGATCCCGGAAGTCTACGCATATGCGCACCGTCCCATTTTTCTTCATCACCGGGACGATGTTAGCGATCCATTCAGGATATTGAACCTCCTGAATAAAGCCAGAGTCGATCAGCTTCTTGACCTCGGCGTTGATGCTCATCTCAAGCTCGAGCCGCATTCTTCTCAGCGCCTATTTGACTGGCTTGACGTCCGGGGATATCGCCAATTTATGCACAGCAATTTCTGGATCTAATCCCGGCATTTCGGAATAGTTCCATGCGAAGCAATCTCTGTGCTGCATAAGCAGGTTTTAAAATAAAGCCACCTTTTCTTTAGATAGCAGCTCACTGACGAACGTCGGCCGTGGGTCACTTACCATCCCCAACTCAATTTTCTTGAGGTTATCTGCAGTGGTATGTATTCCATCCTCCAGTTCTTTAGGAGCTGGCGGAAATTCTGAGATCACCTCATCATTGCTGTTTTCGAAGCACCAGGGAAGGCTGTCCATGTTCTCGGGCTCTTCTTTTAATATTGTTATCATGTGACAAGTGCGAATCCGCTTCCAATCCTAATGTGGAGTTGGTTCTGTTCTCATGGCTTTGGGTTCGTTCTTCTGTGGCGGCGTTACCCTCCAGTTGTCAGACAGAGCGAACTTGCCGAGCTGGTACTGATCTTCAACCCAATTCTTAAAGGTGAAGCAGTCTTCGAGAGGGTGCCCTATTACACGATGGTAAGAGCAATAATTTGGGTCGGAGACTTCGCCTGCTTGTTCGGGGTTTTTGGGCTCCGGCATTGTAAGTATTTGATGTTTTAGAGCAAGATTAAGTATCTTCTTCGTCTTGTCCCGAGGAAACGAGTACGCTCGACCCATTTTCTTCATGAGGGATAGATCAATAACGCTCGACTCCCGTTTGCGTGGCTTCTTAGCCCTGCTTTGTTGCTGTTGAGCGCTTTTTTGGCCTTTCGACTTATTTCTGCCCCTGCGTCGAGCCTTTTTTATAATAGGTTGACATGGGGCAGCATTTTCGTCTTTCACGGCCTGTTGAAGGAGGCGTTGCGTTTTGGCTTTCTCGTAGATTGCCATTTCACGATTGTGATCATCTCGGACTTTCTGACCAGCTTCCCTTATAAGCCTGTCCATTTGTTCCTCGAACGACGGACTAGGTACTTTCGCATCAGGAATTTTTACTGGTTCAGGATTAGTGTCCTCCCATTGAGCATCTGCTTCTTCATTGAAGTCGCGCACGACGTAACAGTCGCGGAGCAGCTCTCGTTTCTTAGAGCGAATGTATCCGAGCCCGATTGTCTCCATCCTCCCACTAGGCATCTTGTACTGTGTTCTGGGAACGTTCCAGACCCTGTCATAGAATTTGGCCTTTCTAACGGTCTGTTTGAAGGGTATCCCTTGGCGCTTCAATGGCCTCTTCAAGCCTTCTGTATAATATCTGGGTAGACGGATGGGTTGAAGCCTGTCCAGCGTAGGATTTGCACCGTGCCAGATTTCTTTCTCCACTTTGTTTTCTTCAGAGCGGTAGAATAGAATTGCCCTCTCACCTCTTCGCCTGGGCGGGATATAAAACGTCTGTAGATCCTGTACACTGTGGGTATCAAGCGCATCCAATTCCTTATAATGTTTAAGCGGCACCATGGCTACTTGCAGACTTTGCTCTTCATCAGCAGAAGCTCGTATTGAAGGTCGAGCAGAGAATACAGCATGGACTTCATCCTCCGAATCACTACCAAAGATCAACGTAGGAGCGGATGGTCCTGGCTTGGTGTACTGGGGCGGACCCGAATATACTATCTCCTCTTCCTCCTCGGTATTACTGCCGAAGACAGGGATGGTAGCGTTAGTTTTGTTCTCCGGCTTGTGACACCTTTCCGTGTCTTCGAAACTCGGTAAGAAGTATTTGGCATCTTCATATTTGCGAACTTCGTTTACGGAAAACGGATTCAGTTCTCCCGTCACGGTGTACTCGAGACCATCCCTGCAATATTTCATACACTGATGCTATGTAGAAGGGATGACATTGTACTCGTGTAACCATGGTCGGCTGAGCAGAGCATTGTAGCATGTCTTGGCATCTATGACATGGAATTTAATGTCTGTGACGAGCAGCCCGAAGCGTAGCGTCAGTATCACAGATCCAAGAGTTTTTGATGATTGGGAGTCGAACCCGGAGATGACGATCTTGTCTCTAGCGAGGTGTTGGACACTCATGCAGATTTCCTTTAGCACCCGCACATTAAGGAGATTAACAGACGACCCGTTATCGATCAGGATTTTGCCTATCTTTATATCATGGCAGTATCCTGAGACATAGAGGGGGCGATTGTGTTCGCACGTCCCAAGGAGAAGGTCTTCATCGCCAAAAGTGACATCGGCCGTGTGCACTTCTTCCAGTTCATCCTTCATCTTTTCTTCGGCCAGGAAAGCTTGGAACTGCTCCGGGTCCTGTAGTGCCTTAATTAACGAATCTCTCGCCTCCTTTGATAGTAAAAGGGCGTCAAGAATGCTGAGTTGCGAGGGTAGCTTCCTCAGATGCGCTAAGATGTTGTAATCCACCTTATTCTTTTTCGGCGGGTCTTTGGCAGTTAGCTCTTCCATGACTTGGTCATCCAAGGCGATCTCCTCAGGGACCTTTTCTTTCCCTTTGTCTCTTTTGTTTGGGGGTCCGAGATTCTTTTCGGGCAACGTGCGATTACGCAGCAGGATATTTTCATAAATTTTCGGCTCTTCTTCTTTTCCCAAAATGGACTCTTTGAAGAGAAGGGCAAGCTCCAGCTCCTCATCAGAATCGCTCCCGAATGTGAGTACTTGTGATCCTCCGGCGTTGACCATGCGATAATTGCCGGAGGTTCTGTTAAGCCCTTCGGTCGTACCGTTTTGCTCTCGGCGGGTCTTACGCTTTTCCCGCTTAAACTGCTGCCGGTGAGCAACATATCCTTGCCACCATCTATCGAAAGTTTTGCACTCCTCAGTGGGGTGCGAAATCTTCCGATGATACAAGCAATAGGAGGGGTGCATTTCCGCTTCACCAGTAACGCTTCCCTCAGAGGATCGTAGCTTCATACCCATTGACACGGCTTTAGCAAACCTCTTCCTCATCTTGAATTTGATTTTATCCGCAGTGGGTATACTTTGCCCCAGCGGGAGTATCTCAATTCTTTCGTCAAGGCACTGGCGTCTAGCCCTTTCGAATATAACCGCCTCGCGCTCCCGATCAGCTTTGCTTTTTAAGAGAGCTTCATTGAGAAATGCGTCAATTACTTCATCCGATGGCCCCAGAATTTTTGGTTCAGGATCTGCCCCCAGCGTTTCAGCACAAGGAGTCTCCTCATCGCCCATGAACGAGTGGGAAATCACATGACAGCTCGCCACGTATTCTTCAGACTCATCAGACGAACTTTCTCCCTCATCTTCCTCTTGAAAGACGTGGTTGAGGAACTCTTGGAATGTAATGGAAGTCCGTGCCTTCTGGTTGTATTCCTCCAGCGCGTCAATTTGTTTTTGCAAGTCTGTGCGCTTGTCGCCAGGCTTCACGGGCTTTTTTGACTTCTTTTTCTTCTTCTTTGAAGATTTCGACGGCTGGTTGTGAATGCTTGGGCCACCTCCATTGATCTTTTGAGTTGGACGAGACTTCAACATCCCTTCAATGATCTGCGGCTCCAACGAGTTCTTCCAATTGATTGCTGGGCAAAATTGAAGATCATTTAGCATCCTCTTTGTCTTGGCTGATAATACAACCTCCCAAGGAGCTTCTTCAACGACAGAGCATGTTGCCCCCGGCGTATTCATTCCCTTAGAGGTGTGGGGCTGCGGTGGATTCACCTTCCATTTGTCAGACAATGCAAACTTGCCATGTCGGTATTGGTCTTCAAGCCAGTTTTTGAAGACGTAGCAATCCTCGATCGGATGACCCAGTACTCGATGATAAGGAAAGTAGTTGGGCTCATTGACATCACTTGGTTGCGAAGGATGTTTTGGATCCGGCAGATTTATGAGTCGGTTGCGCAACGCCAGCTCGAATAACCTTCTCGTTTTATCCCGTGGAAACGAGTAAGAACGTCCCATCCTCTCCTCAAGGGCTACGTACGGGCGCATATTATTTTGACGAACGACCGGCTTCGAGTTGTTCGGTTGCCGTTGAGCATTAGAGACAACGATCACTTTCCCCTTTCCCTTCTCATTTCGGGAGTCCGGCTTTGGAAGAGGAGGTTTATGGCCCATTTGATCCATTTGCGCCAGCTTGTCGATTAGTGCCTGGAAGGTGGTCGGCTTGAAGAACATCATAAATTGCGAAATGGTTGCTTGCGGATCGAGGGTTCCTACAAACATACCCACTGCAGGAGCTTCTTCAATGCGTTGCTCGCATTTTGACCATAAATTACGCCACCGTATAGCATATTGGACCCATGTCTCGCCCGGCTTTACCCTAGCATTGATCAATGCCGTTATCGGGGTATGCTCACTGGCACTCGCGAAACGTTGGGTAAACAGCAACTCCATCTCAGCAAAGGTCTTGATAGAGTCGTTCGGGAGCTCGGAATACCACTCGAACGCTGTATCTGAAAAGCTACCAACGAATTGGAGGAGCAACAATTTATCATCACCGCCAGTGTTGCCGCAAAGCGCCCTGAACTGGGCAACATGCTGGTGGGGATTGCCAGTCCCCTTATACACATGGAATTTTGGTATCGTATAACCTGGCGGGTACCTGATTTGGTCGTACCAGCTTGGATACGGTCGCCCCGTTTTTACGACCTGTCCTGCTGCTTCAGTCACTTGATGAACTCGGATCTGTTGGGCTATGTACTCGTCCAAGTCAGCTTTGGAGATTGCCTCCTCCTTGGCTGTTGACAGAACCGGAGGAGGATTCGACGTTTCTCCCCTATCATCTTCAAGGATGATCGGGGGATCTTCAGCAGGTGGATCTTGTTGAATCATCATACCCACCATGTCCTGGAACAGGAGGGCCATTTTCTTTATGCTGGCTGCTTGTTCAGCAGCTTCTTTATCCTTCTTCTCCAGTATGCGACAAAGGAATTCGGCGTCAGTTTCTTGTTCCTGACGTTCATCCGAGGACATTTCAGGGGTTTCTTTTGGCCCAGTGAGTGCGGCCATCACGATCATCATCTCCTGGAGCTTTTGCTGTTTCTCCTGAGCCTTGGTCACTGACCGTGTAAGTGGTCTATGACCTGTGGATGCACGGCTGTCCTCCTTTCCCGACGCCATGTATACTGTATGAATTGTTATGCTCCTGGACTTAGGGCGTTTAGGTTCACCACCTTTGGCATTTGCCGCGGGCGCTGGGGTTTTCTCCGGCCTTCTTCTTTTGTGGGCCGTTGATGTTGAAGGGGCCGTTGCAGTGGGCATCCTAGCGATTGTTGTCCTCTGCTGTTTAATAGGACGATCCTTTTCTTTTTGTACCTTCGCCTTCTTCGGTTGACGAGAGTGATCTGGGTCGATCACGGAGTCTTGAACCCTCCGCCAAACCTTGTATATTTTTTAGGACAGCCGTTGAGGGGGCTGTTCTTGCTTTGTTTCCGGAATTCTCTCCGTGGGCGGAGGAGATCTTTTCAATGCAGCGGTTAGAGAGTTCTTACGTACCCTCCTCAGCAGTTCAAAGCTGTTCCCAGTTGGAACAGCAGCGTTGACCTCCACCACTGGAGCAGGTAGAGTTAGCCCTGAGGGGGAGTTGCCCCATGTTTTCCTTACTCGCTGCCAATGGCGACGTCGAGCATGACGAGCCATTGGGAATGGCTCGGAGATAGAGATAGCTTCTTTTTGCCCCCTGTCTGAATGAGGCGCCGCTGGTGTTAACCTCTCAAAGACTGAGGTTGTCCTTTGAGGGGTGATATTCAACCTGTCGAAGACAGATCCTCGAGCAGGGGCAGGAGCAGGAATAGTCAGTCTTGAAAAGACTGACCTTTGACGGGAGAAGCCGCCTTAACGACTTCAGGAGCAACAGTTATTGCCTTCCTTGGGACAGCCAATTTAGAGTTCTGATCCAGCCTGGAGAAAACAGAGGCTGTTGGTTTGGTAGTGGTCGACCCGTTGACAGGGGCCATCATGGCAGTGAGCCGGTCGAAGACCGACTTCTTATTCACTTCCGGTACAGGTTTTAGCATAGAGAAGCTTGCAGGTGGGACCATGGTCCCGAAAAACAGGCCGGTGGTAGCCTGGGTCACCTGTTCTACCGGCAGAGTGAGGAAGGAGGCCGCTTGGGGCCCATATGCTACACCTCCATGTGAGGTGGAGCGTCCGTTGCAGTGGCATTTCGAGCAGTTGGTGCAGTTAGAGGCCATTGATGCTTGAGTTCTTTTTGCACGGAGCAAGACACCAAATCTAAGTACCTCGAATCCACAGGCAACCACAGCAAACCGCGATTTGTTCGCGAACACGACACACGAAGTGTGGAGTGGAAAGAGGAAAAGGTCCCACCGGGCATGCCAGAATCTGTTCCCCTCCGAAAGACGGCGACGACGCGAGGACGTTTTGCCTGAGATTCGGGGCAGATGCTATATGGTTTTATCCGTCTACCTCTCCAAAGATGCCAAGTTGATTTATGGCACCGTGTATCGGAGGTTTAGACGGATGCGGCCGATGTAGCAGACTTTGTCAGATTCCCCCTCGCTTGAGGGGTTTTTGATTGTGGGGACGCTCTTCCCTGCAGGCGTAAGCCCCTGCAGTTAATTACGCTACTGCATCGCGGTAACAACTTTCTCCTTCTCCAGAATTTCACTTCGTGTCGTGGATGTTTGTTTGGTTTGTGGTTGCCCGTGGATTGTATACGGAGACTGAGTAATGTCGTTGCCCGTAGGACGTGGATTAGTCCAAATCCGTATTTACTTAGATTTGGGTTTGGTGTTTTTAGTTTAATGATACGTTAGCCGTATTGAGGCTAAGATCAACTTAAACGTTCGTTAAGGATACGTTAGTCCTGTTTGAGACTAAGATCAACTTAACGGAAAGAGCATTTAGGGGCTCTATTGTTCCAGTTTAGGGACGTAGTGGTCCATTTAATATATGGTCGTCGGGACCCGTCACCTCTCTGACGACGTTGAAGGATTACAACGACAGGTGTCAGAGGAGTTCGGAGATGTACCCTTGAACCAAAGTTGATTGGGGGTCTTATAGTCCAATTTGGGACTAAAGTCTGTTTGAATATTTAAGGATACGTTAGCCATATTTGAGGCTAAGATCAACTTAAACGGGATCGTTTAGATCCGACAAAAGAGCGTTTGGGAGCTCTATTGTTCCAGTTTAGGGACGTAGTGGTCCATAGGTAGTTTAAGGACATTGCGGTCCATTGCCAGTTTAGGGACATGGTGGTCCATGTTCCAGTTTTGGGACGTGGTAGTCCATCGCCAGTTTAAGGACGTGGTGGTCCATCATTAGTTTAAGGACGTTTCGGTCCATCGCCAGTTTAGGGACGTGGTGGTCCATTATTAGTTTAAGGACGTTACGGTCCGATATTAGTTTAAGAACGTTTCGGTCCGATATTAGTTTAAGGACGTCTCGGTCCGATATTAGTTTAAGGACGTTTCGGTCCGAGATTAGTTTAAGGACGTTTCGGTCCGATATTAGTTTAAGGACGTTTCGGTCCACGAGTTTAAGTACCCCGCAGTCCGTGTTGATGTGTGGTTGTCGGGACCCGTCACCTCTCTGACGTCGTTGAAGGATTACAACGATGGGTGTCAGAGGAGTTCGGAGATGTACCCTCGAACCTGTCGTAAATTGATTTAGGGAGCAGTCGTGCTCAGTCAATTTAATTTGAGGACTTATGGCCATGACTAGGCTCAGTCCAGTTTCAAGATTCTTTTGTCTTTAGCTTATTGGACCTGTGCTAGGGCCTTGCCCCTTCACTGCATTATTTTTCTTTGTTTTGGTTGGGCTCTGCCCTTTTATAAATGATGCAGAGCATCTATTTTGCTTAGGCTTTACCCTTTTTTAAAATGCATGGCATTTTTTATTAGGCCTGTTAGGTCTTTTAATTGGGCTATGTCCCTTTTCTTTAATAATGCAGAGCATTAAATACTCTGACAGTGCCCCACATGGCGTGTTAGGCGCTTTGCGCAAATTAAAGAGCGCAAGCGCATGTGGAAGTGACACGTGTCTCGCTCTGATGAGCGCAAGCGCAACAGCGCAGTGTGCTGCGTCAGTGCGCTGTTGCACTGCTGACACGTGGCGCTTCCTGGTGGCTTGCGCAATAGTGCAGTTTTGGCAAGTGCTGGGCACTGTTCTTATTCTTTTGGATCAATTTTAGATCAAAGAAAAACAAGTTTTTTCTTGTTTTCAAAGAACAAGTGGTTCATAAAAAGTGCAAGGCACTGTTATCTTGAGAATCTTTTAGATTCAGAACCAATGGTTCATAAAAAGAAGTGCAAAGCACTGTTTTTTTATTTATTTTTCTTTTCATTAGAGATCTTTGATCTTGTTCTCAGATCAATGATCTGCTCATAAGAGAATTTTCTCTTTTTCTAAAGGTTTTTTTTACCTTTTTTGTTCTTGAGGAATTTTCTCCAATTCTTCAGAGTTCTCTCTGTTTGATTTCTCACAAAATGTTGATGCTTTTGAATTGAGGCCTAGGGTCCTTTTTATAGTGCCCATAAATTGGTTAAATTTGTTAAAAAGATCTTTCTCTGAGTGATTTGGGGAAATTTCCCCACCGTTGGATTTTTGATCCAAGGGCTTCTGTTTTACAGAAGAAAATCTTCTTTTTTTAACAAGAACAGAAAGATCTTATTAGAATTTTAATTCTGTTTGGCGTAAACGTCCCAGCGCTTGACACGTATCGCGCAGCGCAGCGCTTGCGCAGCTGTGCTTGCGCAACTGCGCAGACACGTGTCGCGCAGCGCAGCGTTTGCGCAGCTGTGCTTGCGCAACTGCGCAGACACGTGTCACGCAGCGCAGCGCTTGCGCAACTGAAGCGTTGCTTCCTTTACTTTTTATTAAAGAGCCTTGCTCTGATTGGGCGCGCCTTCTTGGGCGCTGCGCCGAAGTATCAGCACCTGACACGTGGCGCGTTGCGCACAGCGCAAGGAATTTGAAGCGTTGCTTCATTTATTTTAACTTTAATTTTCACTTCGATTTTCAAAACAGAGCTTTGCTCTGATTGGGGGAAACAGAAGCGTTGCTTCGTCTCCCGCCTTGGAATTTGAACAGAGCTTTGCTCTGATTGGGGTAAACATCCACTAAGGACTCTCAAGCAACCGCGGTCTCTCCAAGGGAAGCTCGCGTATATCCGACGATTTATAACCAATCTCTCAGGCAAGTGTCGTCCTTACAGTTACTTGATGAAGAAGGGAACCCCGTTCGTTTGGGATCGCAAATGCCAAAGCGCACTGGACGAAATCAAGTAATACCTGCAGAATCCGCCAGTACTGGCCGCTCCCGTTAAAAGAAAGCCTCTCATTCTGTATACAACCGCCCTTGAGGGTTCTCTAGGTGCATTATAGGCACAAGAAAACGACCAAGGAAAGGAGAGAGCCCTCTGCTATTTGAGTCGAGTTCTTCTTGGGGCAGAAAACAATTACTCTCCCATTGAAAAACACTGCCTGGCGTTAATCTTTGCGATAACGAAGCTCCGGCACTATGCGTTGGCGCATGAGGTCCATCTCATATTAAAGGTGGATCCTCTCAAATATTTGATGTCAAATGCCATTTTAACAGGACGGCTCGCTAAATGGGTCCTACTCTTAATGGAATTCTCGGTGACATACCGACCCCTCAAGGCAGTGAAAGGCCAGGCCATCACCGACTTCCTCGCTGAACATCCTATACCTGCCGACTCACCCCTAAACTGCGAATTGCCAGATGAGCAAGCATTTGACACAATCGACGGTGAGAAAGGAGAGAGTGACACCCGATGGGAACTCTACTTCGATGGAGCATCTTCCATGAAGAAGCGCAAACAAAGTACCCCCATAATCAAATCCGGGGTGGGCCTCATCTTCGTGACTCCACAAGGAGAGATAATGCGCTTTGCCTTTTCCTTGAAAGAACCGAAGACAAACAACGAAGCCGAATACGAAGCTTTGATAGCAGGTCTTGAGATCGCTGTCGACATGGGAATTGAAAACCTCCTCATATACGGAGACTCCCAGCTGGTCGTTAGTCAAGTAAACGGCGACTATCAAACGTGCAAACCAGAGTTAGTGAAATACGGCGAGAGAGTGCAGCAACTGCTGACTCAAATTCCTTCCTACGCCCTGGAAAGCATACCGCGTGCGGAAAATAGCAAAGCAGATGCGTTAGCCGAACTCGCTAAAGAACTGGCTGACGAGAACCTCGATGATGTAAGGATCGTTGTGCAAAGCCGTCGGGTTCTTGCACCGGCAGAAATATCTCCGGAATCTTCCGAAGAAAAGGGTGCGACCAAGCAAACGGCCCTACAAATAAAAGACCAGGAAAAGGCTATGGATTGGAGAAAAGTCTTTATAGATTACTTCAAATCCTGTCGAGCACCTGAAGATGCGTCGTCAAGACATCAGCTCATGAAACGAGCTCTATCTTTTGCCTTCGTCAATGATACTCTGTATAAGAGATCATTTGATTCTCTGTGGCTAAGATGCCTGGGACCTGAAGAAGCAAAGAGAGTCGTCCAAGAAACTCACGATAGACACTGTGGTTCTCACCAAGCCGGCCCGAAGATGAAGCTGAAGATCAAAAGGATGGGCTGCTATTGGCCCACGATGATCCGGACTACCTTGAATACATGAAGCAATGCCACTCATGCCAGATTCATGGGGATTTTATTCACCAGCATCCAAATCCACTACATCCAACGGTGGCCAGCTGGCCATTCGAAATGTGGGGAACTGACATAATCGGCCCCATCGAACCGGCATCATCCAGAGGACATCGGTTCATATTGGCGGCAACTGATTACTTCTCCAAATGGACAGAAGCCGTACCGCTAAGAGAAGTGAAGACGGAGAATATCCTCCATTTCTTCAAGACACACGTCATCTATCGGTTCGGCACTCCGCGACGGATTAACTCCAATAACGGGCCAGCTTACAGAAGCCACAAGATCAGCCGCTTTGCACAACAGCATAACATAGACTGGAGATACTCTTCGGTCTATAATCCCCGAGCTAACGGTCTAGCTGAGGCTTTCAACAAGACCTTAACGAAGATCGTAAAAAAGACGGTGTCTCAAAATAAAAAGGGACTGGCATGAGAGACTGCATGAAACTCTCTGGGCGTATCGAACTACGTTCAAAACAGCCACGAACACAACGCCGTATGTATTGGTATTCGGCACAGAAGCGGTATTCCCCTTGGAGATAGAGCTACCCTCCTTACGAGTGGCGGTTCACTACGAGCTAACTGACGAAGAAAATGCTCACCTTCGGCTTGAGGAGCTCGACGCCCTTGATGAAACCCGGCTGATGGAACAACAAAACCTGGAGGCTTACAAAGCAAACATGACGCGCTCATACGAGAGATTGACTAGGCCGAGAACATTCCGCCAAGGCGAACTCGTGCTAGTGGTCAAGAGACCTATGATCCCTAATCGTGCCAAACGGGGAAAATTCGAGTCGCACTATGATGGCCCGTACATCATAGACAAAATTTACCAGGGTGGAGACAATCTACTCATGGACATGCATGGTGAAAGACCTTTCAGGCCAATAAACGGTCGATTCCTGAAAAAATACTACGCCTGACAAGTCACGGCCTAGGTCAACGATAGATAACGACGCCTATCTCCGCTCGCTGACTTCCTAAGCCTAAACTCTATAAGTAGTAGCCGGCTACGGACCGAAACGTCCTTAAACAAACGACGGACCGAAACGTCCTTAAACTAACAATGGACCATTATGTCCTAAAACTGGCTGTTGACCGAGACGTCCATAAACTACTACTGACCGCAGCATCCCAAGGCTGACGACAAAAAAAAACGGTATGTCCATAAGCGAGATGGGCACGGATGAAAACCCGAAAGGGCTCCGTGAGTAAAAACAGCAGGGCTACCGGCGAGTTTTGTGAAAACCCGAAAGGGCGCAATCTCGTTAAAAGACACTTGCAAGGTCCTCTCGACCCTGTAAGGAGAAACCACCTGCGTGAGATCCTTACGACTCACAAGAGAGCAACACACTTAGGGATCCCCACGATTCCTAAGGAGAAATTACACTTACGAGATCCTCACGACTCGTAACGAGAATTCCCCTTTGAGACCTTCACGGCTCACAGGGTTTAAAAGCCTTAAGCTACAGAGATCTGAACCTGTTCTTAAGTCATCACAATCTCCAATGTGGCCCTACAAGCGGCTCAATATTGACCCTTGTATACAATCCACGGGCGTGAATAAACATTTCCCTAACAAAGTCCTACCCGCGACTAGGGATATGTTTACACGGTGAACAACCCTTGTAAGTCCTCTCGACTTATAAGGAGAAAACACTCTTGTAAGATCCTTACGACTTACAAGAGACCATACACTTGGGAATCCTCACAATTCCTAAGGAGAAAACGCACATACGAGATCCTCACGACTCGTAGGGAGAAATACCTTTATGAGACCCTTACGGCTCATGAAGTCAAAAGCCTTTGTCGACAGGATCTTAACCCTATTTGCTAAGCCACCTTTGTTCGACATCGACAGAGGCAAATTATGATTCGCTCCTGGCAATATCCCAGTTGTAGCGATGCTGATGCCGAAATCAGTGTCAAATCCCAAATTCGCAGTGAAAAGCCAGCGAGCCACAAATGCATACAAAATAGCCGAAATGATGAGGCAACTTGCAACGAAATAGCCGAAATGGTTGGGCAACTCGCAATAAAAAGCAGCGAGTAAATAAAAACAAATAGCCGAAATGATTGGGCACCGCGAGAAATAGCCAAAATGATTGGGCAATCGCGACTTTCACGATATAAAAGCTGAAATGATAGAGCATCACGGAAAGAAAAATATATAAAATGAAACTTTTTGCCCTACAGGTGAAATCACATCGATCCCTGTATACAATCCAGGGGCACAAACAAGAGGGAACCATGCCTTCCCCCTAAGATCCATCCGAAAAAGAGCCAAGTCTCGACGGTTCATAGACAGCCTGGAGATCATCTCAACATTAGTCTCACTACCACAGACGCAACATCAGTAAAGCGAAACCGCGGCAACTCGCAGTTCCATGACTCGGTGGTGCACAGACAACCGAGAGTCAACCCCCGACTCCGTGAAATGCGGATAAAGTCAACCCTTCCTGGTCCTCGCAGAACACGGCTTATGTCAATCTTCACCCCATGGGAAGCATCCAGAGCGGAACCTGGTCCTTGCGGAACACGGCTATGTCAATCCTGACCTTGTGGGAAGCGTCCAGAGCGGATCCTGGTCCTTGCAGAATACGGATAATGTCAATCCTGACCCCGTGGGAAGCATCCAGAGTGGAACCTGGTCCTTGCGGAACATGGCTATGTCAATCCTGACCCCGTAGGAAGCATCCAGAGCAAATCCTGGTCCTTGCGGAACACGGCTTATGTCAATCCTGACCCCGTGGGAAGTGTCCAGAGCGGATCCTTGTCCTTGCAGAACACGGCTAATGTCAATCCTGACCCTGTAGGAAGCGTCCAGAGCGGAACCTGGTCCTTGCGGAACATGGCTATGTCAATCCTGACCCTGTGGGAAGCATCCAGAGCAAATTCTGGTCTAGTGGAACACGGTTATGTCAATCCTGACCCCGTGGGAAGCGTCCAGAGCAAATCCTGGTTTAATGGAACACGGCCTATGTCAATCCTGACCCCGTGGGAAGCGTCCAGAGCGGAACCTGGTCCTTACGGAGCACGGCTATGTCAATCCTGACCCCGTGGGAAGCATCCAGAACAAATCCTGGTCTAGAGCAAATCCTGGTCCTTACGGAAAACGGCTTATGTCAATCCTGACCCCGTGGGAAACGTCCAGAGCGGATCCTGGTCCTTGCGGAACACAGCTTATGTCAATCCTGACCCCGTGGGAAACGTCCAGAGCGGATCCTGGTCTTTGCGGAACACGGCTTATGTCAATCCTGACCCCGTGGGAAGCGTCCAGAGCGGAACCTGGTCCTTGCGGAACACAGCTATGTCAATCTTGACCCCATGGGAAGCATCCAGAGAAAATCCTGGTCTAGTGGAACACGGCTTATGTCAATCCTGACCCCGTGGGAAATGTCTAAAGCGGATCCTGGTCCTTGCGGAATACGGCTTATGTCAATCCTGACCCCGTGGGAAGCATCCAGAGCGGAACCTGGTCCTTGCGGAACACGGCTATGTCAATCCTGACCCCGTGGGAAGCATCCAGAGCAAATCATGGTCTAGTGGAACACGGCTTATGTCAATCTTGACCCCGTAGGAAACGTCCAGAGTGGATCCTGGTCCTTGCAGAACACGGCTTATGTCAATCCTGACCCCGTGGGAAGCATCCAGAGCAAATCCTGGTCCTTGTGGAACACGGCTTATATCAATCCTGATCCGTGGGAAGCGTCCAGAGCAAATCCTGGTCCCGTGGAACACGGCTAAAGTCAATCTTGACCCCGTGGGAAACGCCCACAGCAACTCCTAACCCCGTGAAATGTGGATAATGTCAATCCCATCAAACACTTACGGGTCCTCTCGACTCGTAAGGAAGAAAACTCTCTTGTAAGATCCTTACGACTCCCAAGAGAAAAACACACTTAGGAATCCTCACGATTCCTAAGAAGAAAATACACCTATGAGATCCTCTCGACTCGTAGGGAGAAAATCTTTATGAGACCCTCACGGCTCATAAAGTTGAAAAGCCTTAGGCAGCAGATCTGAACCTACTTCCTAAGCCATCACTACCTTTCAAAGAATTCAAGACCGAATGTTCTCTATCATCTACAGGCTACGCTTACTAAGGTAACATGCTGCAACAAGGAAAAGAGAAGAAAGCAAGGGATAATGCAAGATAGTATGAAAGAAATGTATCTTTTATTTATAAATCCAATTGAGTACAAGTTACATCATATGAAAAGATAAAAAAATGGATCATTTTATTCAAAAATTACAAATGTTGGTTGATACAAAAATGACTATTGGGAGGGAGGCGTTTTTAATAAACCAGCCAGTTGCTCGCGCACTCCCTTTAGTCCCTTTTCATGGTCAGCTGCAGCAGCCAACTCCGCTTCAACCTGAGCCCGTTGCTGCAAATAAGATGAAAGTTGATCATCAATGACCCGCTGAGCTGCCTCATGACTCTGCGCATCTCACTCGATAAGGTCGATCTTCTGCCTCAGCATTAGCCCGTCAGAGATGCAGCGTAGAAGGCCCTCAAAGATAGCTTTCAACTGTGCAGCATTTGCATCAACCTGAGCATGCAGTCGGGCAGATTCGCTGGAAGTCTTTTCACACTCTTTACGCTTTAAGGCCGCTTCTTGTTCAAGATGGAGGAAGTAGGGAGTGCTCTGCTCGACCCACATAGCCCGCTGGGAGTTCGCAGCCAGGATCTCAGGAGCAGGACGTCCGAACTCGAGCTCATGCAGACAGACCTCAATTTTCCTGCAGTAATTAACCCAAGACTCAACGACGCCCTCACTATGAAAGTTCACGAGCGTCGCCAGTATAGGATTAACCTCGGCAGCAAAATCTGCAGCGAATGTAGGAGCCTCCGCGTCAAGCTCCTCGATATAATCGCTCAACATACGCAGACTATTCACAATGCCTTTTGAAGATGGACGTCTGGAAAAGGGGCCCGCTGGCATTATGATTCGAGACTCGAATGAAGCTGAAGTCGGTATCACCGCTGCAAAACAAATCACAGTCAAATGACGGTTCAAGAAATAGAGAAGGTTCATGAACAACGGAGTTTACTATATCGGCTGCAGCAGGTGGCAAGGCCGGGAGTACCGGTGGCACAACTGTTCTTTCGTCTCCTCCTTCAATCTGTAGTGCTGCAGTCAAGACAAAGAAGAATTAGAAACGATTTGGCTGCCCGTAAAAGAAAAGAGAAGACATTAGCTAAAGGCTATACTCACCAACGCCACTGGATGAGGCAATCTCTGACTGGAAGGAGAAATATGGGTGCAGCACCTGATACAGGTGATAAAAAAGGACTCCTGCAAGGATGTAATAATGAAATGTCAGTACATAAAGTATACTGCCTACAATGAAACCGGTGGATCACAAATCCGTATCTTCCAGCATTTAGGAGGACACCGGAGAAGATAAAGAGGCGGCCACCGTCAAAGCAGCAACTGGTGATGCTTCCTCAGGTGGCACAACCTCAACGCTCACCACGCCTGCATCAGAAATGAGAGAAATACTGTCAGAAGAGATTGAAAGGGATTGCAGAATAAAAGAGAAAGCAATAACCCAAAATCTACCTGGTGAGTCGCCGGTCGAAACCGCGACAAGGGCGTCACTGGGAGCAACGGCTGCTTCAACCTCCTCCATCGGAATGGTTTCACCACCCGTAGCTTCATCCCCCGACTCCATGAGAATCGTCGTGACACTCACAGTGCCCGGCAACGGCAAGGAACCGCAAGGGGAAAAGGTAGCAATTGGGGCAGTGCCCGACTCTTGAGAAAAAGTGGCTACCTCAGGCTCGGCGATTGTCGCCATCTCACCTACCGCATCCTCATCAAGACTTAGCCCTGCAGGATAGCATATATGAGAATCTGAAGATTAAAACTTTGACAAAAGAACTCAGTGTTACGTTAACTTGGGTCGGTCTTTCAATTGCCTTCCGAGCCACACGTGCTGCCTGTCTATGAGCGGTAGACAGGGCGGCCGAAGTACCCTCTGAAGGAGCAAGGACAGGGGTAGTAGCGCTCGAGCCTGCACCCACGACCAAGACGGCGTTACGTTCCCTTGCTGCACGCATTCTGCGCTTCCTTTCCGCCCGGGCCATGAGAGCTGATCTTCTCAAGACCTCCGTCAACGGGACGTCATCGTCCACGCCAGGAGCTACCTCTGGAGTCGTTATGGCGTCCGTCATCGGTTGCTTAAGTAAAGCCTCTTTTGGCAATACTGAGGAGGCTGGGACTTCGATAGCTAACCCTGGAGACATCTCCGTATCACCTTGCGGGATTGGCACTGTACCGGGCATGACCTGAGTCGAGGTAGTCCCTGCGATAAGATGAAAAAGGGGTCAGATTACCCATAAGAAAGGGGAATGAAGGCACAATGAGCTGAAATATACCAATGCCCAGCGAAGCGTGAACCCTCTCCTCCTCCTCAAAAGTCTTGAGGGAAGTCGCGAGAGCCTCTTCAGTAGAAATGGCTGTTAAAGAAGGAGTGTCAGTCAAAACATGATAACAAAAACATAGCAGCAAAAAGGTACGATTGAAGCTTACTTGATTGTGCGAGGATGACCAGTCCCGCTTTGTGGCTTGCTGATCGCTCAGAAGCCGCAATAGCAGTCTCCAGATCAGTATCGTTCGGCACTATGAATAGACCCTCGTTGGTCCCATATTCGCCCAAGCCCTCGCTATAAGGAGCATGAGGCTCCTGACCAAATACAACGTCGGCAGAAAGGATCGACTTCTTCTTCCTCTTCTGGGAGCGAGCACCAGTCGCCGCTAGCACAAGATTACGTTTGGTGGGCACCTTGGGATGACGAGTCCCGATATCTGAACCCACGCCAGACTCGGGGGAAGCTACAGTCACCGTTCCCACGGGAGCATGGGGTATCGGTAGTTCGGGCCTATCATGCGGGACCTCGACCGCAGCAACTTCTCTTAAGGGAGGATGGACAATGGTCTGTCGCTTCAGATGAATGTTTGGATTACTGGTCGGCGCTGCACCCTTGCGATCAAGTAACAATCGCTTCTCCTCCCTAATGACGGCGCCCATCGAATGTTGATACCAAGCCACATACACATTCAGGGACTTCGGAACACAGCTCGGTTCGCTGATAAAGAAGTTGGACTCTGTGTTCAGGCGCATAAAATGATGCAGCGCGCTTCGCATTCCCTCTTCGGTAGCAGCAGCTTCTGCCAAGAAAGCCTCAAGCGGGACTCCCTGATTATAGCTCAGCTGCTGAGCAAAACGATGCGGGTTGTATCTCATGAATAACGCTGCATCATTTTTCCTAAATACGAGAAAGCCCGGCCTTATGGAGTACAGATGAAGAATCTCCCGAGCTTTCAACACAGAGGCCCCGTCTTTAAAGATGTCTTGCAATGGCAGCACCGTTTTTGCAGACTCCTGGCCGACGGTCAAAATTTTATCGGTAAAGGACATACCATCTCCAACCATGCGCGGACGAAGGAGCAAACCCCTAGCTTCCCACGGTGATGGACTTACAATGGAGGCGTCGACCAGCCGCATTATCCGAGGGAACTTGCATCTGTCATAAAAGGAGGGTCTTTTATTGATACCGAAGACCACAAGCACGTGCAACTCGAGCCATGAGGTGAAATAATGCATTGAGAAGTTGGTAGGCCGCACCCCTGGCTCAGTAGTATCCGCTGCCAAGCTGAGGCCGTGATACAGGTGGGCTAACCTAGCAATCCCGATGGCCACTTGTATCCCGGCAACCATTCGATGCACGGGGTAGAAGACAGAAGGCCTCATGTAGGGAGGGTGCATAGGAAGCGCGAACCAACTTAACCATAAACCGAGGAACCCGAGAAAGAACACTTCCTCATCAATGCCCGGAGCGGCAATTTCTGACAAGGGGACGATCGTGGCATTGGGAAGAAAGAAATCCTTTTGATCGGCTTCAAATATTGGCCGGCGATCCAATCCAAAGCCAAAAGGATCATCAAGTTTAGCAAACTTTTCACCTTGTCGCGACAAAATTTCTGGGCGAAGAAAATGGGCAATGAAGTCCGCAAAGCTGACCCCCCGGCCTCCGGATTCGAGAAAGAGTCTCTCATACATATTCAACACCTTTATCAGACTTGGGAACTGGTGTTGAATGGCGCTCTCTGGGGTAAGACCCATTACCATTGATTTGGTGGCAAAAATATACTCATCCAGAGGAAGTAGCTCCTCGTAGTGCTCTCCCCTAAAGGGTAAACCAGATACCTCGGCAAATTCCTCTAAGGAAATGGAGACTTCTCGATCCAATAAGAGGAAGGTGTGGATCGGAATGTTCCATTGTTCGAGAAACGCCTTGATCCACCAAGTCGGAGGTGCAGAATACTAAAACAAGGAAGCGTAGATCGCAGGGTACAATCCAAGCTTCAGCAGTTATGATTTCTTTGCCGATAAGATATATCGAGCCCACTGTACGTATCCGGCCGGGTGATGGGGAGTTAGTCCTATGTTGTAGGGTTGTCCCTAAGGGCGCGACTCGCCCTGACATATGCGCTGTCCTAAAATGTCCAAAGCTACCGGTGGCTGCATGGGTACTGCGGTAATAGAAGGCCGAAGGAGACCTTCCGAAGTCCAATTCACCTCCTCTACAGTGTAGTTTATTGGGGGTGCATCTGCATAAGGGATCGCAGAAATAGGCTCCGAGGGTGTCGCACAAGAAAAGCTCCGGCGACCTCTGATGATTTGATCGTACCATCTACCCCATAGATGAAGATTCTTGTACTCCGGGTCATGGTCTTTGATCAGCGCAATAACCTCTCGGTCTACGGGCTCATCGGGGAACCCGCCTTCCGAGCGGACGAACGAGAAGGAAGCGTCGAAAGACATGCCAGAACGGGATCATCCCCGTTAGCACACCTGACAGGACCGATGAGCCGATGGACCGAGAGATTGGTAATTCACAGTGAAGACCTTGACCCAAGAGTGGTCATTGTTATGCACACCAGCAGGCCAGAGTTCATGATCATCGACGAGACGTCCCACTAGTGACCGCGACAGTTGGCCTGAGATTCTTAGAGGATGCGCTTGAGCGGTACTATTCCGCCATTATTGATTTCGATGTTTTGGGTGATTTATTCGCATGATTTGATTTTGATGATTGAGGATTTACGATCTTTGCACAGTGTTGCACTTGATATCGTTTTCGTGCTTTGGTTTCACATGTTTGTGATTTTATGGTTTTAGACATTTGAGTTGATTTTGTGCGTATGCACGCACACGATTTGGTTCCTGCACTCTGTATAGTTTATATATGCTTGCAGTGCAGTGATACGCCTTTTGTGCACTTAGATGCACTGGACTTCGATTTCGATTGTGATACTTGATATTTGTTTTGTGCACCTTGTGCACCTGATTTGATTTTGCGCATGTTCGGCGCTTGATATTGGATTTCATGATTTCGTGCATGATGGATGCCCCTGGTTTTGGGTTTTCGCGCATGTTGAGGGCATGTCTTGAGATGCGATTTTGGTGCACACCAGATGCACTAAATCGAGATTTTTTCGTGCATGTCAGATGCACCTGATTTTGCTGTCAGGCACACACGTTGCCTACGACAGATGCTTTGTGCACACCCGATACACTTAGATCTTGTTTCTGTGCACTTGTATGGCACGTATATGGATTTTGATTGTCGTGCGCACCAGACGCACGTAGTATTCATACGCGTATTTTGGGATTGATTTCTTGTAGAGCAGTATGTTTTTTTTATGATAATTGCGATATGTTTTCGTACTAAGCAGGACTAGTCAGAGGACAGTACCTGAATGTATTTTGCATGCATTGATAGATATTGAAGGGAATTCCAAAAAGCGAGCTATAGTCTCAGTATTTACCTACGTGTCTGATATGACGCGAAACGTTTAAAACAAGGAAAACCCTTCTAAATTGTTTCCCAAAACGGCGGAACGTACATTTCAAACAAAGGTATATATGTATATAGTTATTTTCTTATGATAGACGTCCGCCACTGTGCAGTGTTATGTGCATTGCACAGCAACTTAAAGGATTTGGCATGCATTTCCTCCTGATATTTACATGTATAGTTCCGATTTATAGCATATCGGTCTTGCTTGAGATTTGGCATTCGTGTCTTCACCTTGACTCCGATGATTGCGGGATGCTTGACGGAGTTTTGATTTCGAGTTATCTACTCATTACTTATGCGCATGCATTGCGCTATGATGCGTTTATGTATTTATGATTTCGGAGCCCGGCGATTTGATGGTTTTGGCTGAAATATTTTAGTATTTGGGGGGAGTTTTAATTTAAATTCGGGGACCGAATTTCTTTAAGGGGGGAAAATTGTAACGTTTTGAAAATCGTTTCGGTGAAATTTCGAAAAAAAACGGTAAAATAAGGGGGTTTTCTGTAAAAAGTCAAAATACAAATATCTTTATTATAAAATTAAATATACATATTCTAGCTATGTAATTGCTAGTATTTGGTGTTTATTGACCCACTGGTGAAATTTCAAATTTTCTGAAATTTTTTCCGAAATTAATTATTTTAATATTATTTTAAGCCGTCACTAATATATTTAATTAGGGAAAATTACAAATTGGAATGAGTTAAAACAAATTTTGTGCATCATAAAACATTAAACAAAATTTTATCATGTGGTTTTTGAAACGAAATCGTTTGCCAAAACGGTTTAGAAATTATTGAAGAAAAAGGCTTTTTTTGTGTAAATGGGTGTTTGGGGTATTGTATTTATCATTTTTCATCACCCCACACCCATACCCACACTCACACACACCCATTTATTTCCTCTCTTGGCTGAATTCAGCAGCCCCATCAATTTTCCCCACTTGAATTTCAAGTTAAGAAGAAAGGAAAAGAAAAGAATAATGAGAAGAAGAAAGTGTTAGTTGAATGTTGACTTGGACTTTTCCTTTAGCCATACCTCACACCACACTCCCTCTCTCCTCTCCCCCGTCTGCAATGGCCGAGCCCCCCCCCCCCTCCTCCATTTCAGCCCCTTCATTCTTCATCTCTTTTTCTTTAAAAAAGTTCATCAAAAATGCTTGAAAAATCCACAAAAAATCAAGAAAAAATCCAAATCAAAATCCACCTCCTACCATTTTTCCTTGGCTACCATAGCATGGATCTAGAGATTTAGATTTCAATTTGGGAGGCTAAGTGTGCTTGTGGGATCTTCAAATTATTTTGGTATAAATTCTAACCTTTATGTTAAATTGCTGTTAATTGTTTTAAGTTAGCTTAATTAGGTGTTTAAATAGGTTTTTATTTTAATTCCAAGTGCATGATTTGAAATTCAAGAGTGGGGTTTGAATTCAAATTGGGGTTTGTGTTGTGAGTTTAGGGTTGTGTGATGCATTTGACATATTAGGTTATGCTAAATCCAATTTAAGTTGCTAGTTGTATATTTGTTGATTTAAATTGTGATAAGTATATAAATGGTAAACTAGGTTTTGAAAATAATTATATTCTTGTGAGATAAAATTCAAATTTAGGTTTCATGTCATTATAAAGATTATATTGAGTGGTTTAATGCTTTTAGTTCATGAAAATCCAAGCTAGATTGTAGTTTGTGCATTTTTGCTATAAAATTGTTAAAATTTAGGTATTTTGTGAACTAGAATTTTAAGGTTTATGGAAATTAATGAGATTAAATTATGGGAATTGTTTTTATGACTTAATTAAGATATTTAGTGAATATTGTGGCCGCTAGATTCGTTTATACATCGAGTTTTGTACTAAAACGGTTAATTTTGCTTGCTAGATTTTCGGAAAAATAGCTTTTAAAGCGAGTTTGAGGTTTTTGTGAGTTTTAAGCTATTTTATATTATAATTAGTGCTTGTAATTGTACAAATGAGTGTTTTTGGGTTGTTCTCGATGGTTTGGCGTTTGTACGCCGACTTCGAGGGTTTTTGGGTTGATTTGTGAAAGCAACCATAGGTTTTGACCTATATGGGATTCACGTGTCGTTTTGAGTCATGAGTCGGATTTTAATACGACATGGTACGTTATGCTATGTAGGTAACCCATGTAGACTTCGAGACGACAAGCAAGCGCGTGGTGACGTCGGCACCGGCTAGCGAGGACCAGGTGAGTAGATTTATATCTACGGGGAGAAGTCGGGTGGATGGCGTATAGCACCCCCGCAGTCCGTAGTGTAGCTCATATATATATGTTTATATAGGTGTTTTATGATACGAGAATGTTTATTCATGTTATGATTATGTGTTCATGGATTAGCTTTGGGTTAGTTGCGAAACCCTAGAGTAGTTGTTATACCCACATACGCACACACAGACTTGCATACATTACTTTCTTGTGCGCCGATTGGGATGTGTATATATGTATATATGCGTGCGTATGAGACTATGCATATGTACATTCATATACGCATGCATGGATAATGAGAATAGTACTTGGGATTTAAGATGAGTCGATGAGATTTGATTTGAGGCCGTGAGATCGGTGATATAGCAGGGTTCGTATTTGAGATACGACATGACGTTGTAGCGGGTCCTTGACGTAGTGTTTCACATACGTCCATGCATACTTAGGCGGTATCAGTATTGTACTAGACGTAGATCAGTACCCCGATCATGATATTTGATAAAGAGGATACCAGGTGAATAGTATGATGAATGTGATATTGACCCGTACCCAGATTTGGGGATGCCGTACGACGGATTTACGTACGAGCTATATTTTGATGATTGATCCGCACTCTTGACTTGGGATGTCTGGTTATAGATATGGTATCGGATATGATATTATTGAGGCGGGATCACCGACTATACATATACAGGTATGTATATGTATCGACTCAGATGATAGGCGGTTTCCTTACCTGTAGTTCAGCTTGTTAGTTCAGCCGTATAGTTTAGTGTAGTTGTTAGATTAGATTAGACTCCTACCTATTTCAAAACTAGCGGATCGTGGGTATTTTAAAAGACAGGTCAAGGGATCTACGGATATTTCAAAAGACGTATCCTTTCTTAAAAAAAACCACCGTAGCCCCTATTTTCAAAACCCCGCGATTCGTGTTATTTCAAATGGCACCATTGTTTAATATTTAGCTCCCGCTCATTTTGGTTGCTCGCTCCGCATCGCATATTTACATTGTTATTTCATATTGCATTGTTGACATTATGCTATTAGGACACCAGCACCATTACCGATGATGCGTATGTACCACATACACTTACTTGCCGGCTCATACACATCTTCATCGGTAATTGCCATGTCACGTACACCTTAGAAAATATTATTGCTTAACTTATCTTGATAGCCAGTAGTTTGACATAATATTAGTGTACATACCTTATATGCCAGCTTAGATATTGTAGTTATTACTTGTCGCTTCATGCATACTGTTATTCATTCTCATGCTTATATTCATGGTTTTACATGCTATTGATGATTCGGATTTCCATGATATTTTCTGGATTTGGAGGAAAACCGCAAAACATATATAAACTGCTTTCTCTCTTTTTAAATAAAAATGCGGTTTTCCCATGATGTATGAGTCGTCCACCATGAGTTTGCTGATGGATTTCGAGACCCGATTCGAGGAGTTGGATGAACCGTTTCGGGTACATGGTGGGCCCGGTGCGGTACCCCGGGGTGAGAAGGCCGTGTTGTTGACGTTGAGCCTGGCAGGGGAGCACTACCGACCGGTGATATTACCCGACGCGTCGGATATCCGGAGGATACCGTCGTGGTCTTGAGATAGATGGTAGGGGCCGGCTGGATTGACGGCGCCCTAGATATTGTGATTGAGATTTTGAGATTTTGAGATATTGAGGTACAGAGATTGTCATACAGAGATATCGAGATATTTGGACACTTGTTTTGTGTCGATGCTGGGCACTGTTTTATGCTGATTTCATTTATGGTACCTCACTTTTAAAATACAGAAATCTCACTGATTTATGAAAGCAGTTTTCTTCAGTACATGCATTCATACATCATCCATATGATACATTGCTACCTGAGGCACTGACACGGGCACATGGAATTACACTTGGGTTAAATATTTGCCCTAACCATTGTTATGGGTTGCTGGTTATATATTTGAGGATATATTATGATCATTGACCTAGGATTGCGTTATTTATGCGATTTCTTTTCGTAGATGTTTTTCTATTCACGAGTTGGCAACTCACCCCCGTTGTGCCCCAGTTTCTTGCAGGTTTGCCGTGCAGCTTTCATTACGGCTTTGCGGGCATAGTTTCCTTCGGGTGATTTTCTAGTAGGTGGGTTTACTTGTATCGTACCCCCATTATGTATCTTGTATATCATTATTCTGTTGTATCTAGAAGTTCCATCAACCAAACATGTATTTATTTTGAGATAGAGACCAGTGATGTTATTCCTTCGACCTTAGAGTCGCGCGTTATATTTCTGTGGTTTTCTTGTGGTTTTGAGTTTTCTTTTGAATTTTGATCCTCGCCGTTGGCGTTGTATATTATATTGCTTGTGTGGTTGTGACCGTCGATTGACGAAGAGCTAGCTCCCGCTTGGGGATGCCTTTTTATTGATTTCGTATACTATTCATGTTGTATCCCGTTTGGGAGCCAGTATTTACAAAGGAGACTCTGCCGAAATTTTCGGGAAATATTTGATGTTTTTTTTAAAAACCGCATAATTCGGCTTATGCTATTAAAACTACTTGTTTTAAATTGGTTTTCCTTCACTCTACTACTTTTCTTGGTTTGGATTTCTGGGTTTTCGGCTCACTTAGATTACGTACGCCTCGAGACGTTCGTAGTTTAAGTGACGGTCATGTTCCGTACTTTCGGGGCGTGACAAGTAATCTCCTCTGCACCCTCCGATGCGTCACGGGAGATATTTGTAGAATCCGCAGCCATGGTTCGATCTGGGCTCAAACCCACTTCCGCTGCAGAAGTCCCTGCAAGGTTTTTGCAAAAATAAGGAGACGTGAAAGCAATACAAATTACTCGCCTAAAGAAAGACACAAAGCCTGAAGTATGGCTTTTTGAGCCGTTGTTCTTTTCTGATCAAATACGCTCGCCGGGTTTCAATCGCAAGTGAATGGCTGCCCGTTTTCAATCCAAGATCATCTTCAGAAACAACCGAGATGGGCTTTTTGAGAGCCCGTTCTTCTTCCATTAACAGAGGACCCATGTGTACCCTCCGTAATGATGGGTCAACGTCGTAGAATACAACGGGGGGAGGATTTCTTCGACGCGCACATTTTCAGTCTCATCTTGTGAACACCTTAAATCCTCGGCCAACAGCGCGGCCTCCTCGGAAGACGAACCAGGAAAGAGAAGACCATCGTACGTCTCCTGCATGGATATTCGCTCGTCCTGAATAAAGGGCTTGGATTCAAGCAAAGTGTCGAGTAGGCCGGCGACCGATTTCTTTCTCCTTTTGGAGCCTGTGCTAACGCTAGTGGAGAAGCGCTTCCTCCCCCTTAGTGCTTTGGCGTGGCGTTGCCCAACTTCGCCTTCAGTATCATCCTTTAGTGACACCACCATGAGTGCTTTACCAAAAACTTCCGCCTAGGCTCTAGTACGCACCGGCATAACAGCAATGCGAGGGGCTGATTCTATTTCTGCAACTTTAGAGATAAGCACCAAACCACTATCCCTCAGAGGAGAGAAAAAACCAACTGCGGCCACAATGGGGATCTAGTGACATGAGCCGGAACGGGAGCTCTACACTCGAAAAGGACCCGTTTCTCCTCTGCAATGACGGGGCTGACCCGATGGCGATACCAACCCTTGAAGGACCCCACAGGCCTCAGAAGATAATCGAGCTCCGGGATCATGAAGAGGGAGCCAGTGTTTAACCGCATGAAATGGTGAATGACATCGCGAGTAACCTCCAGGGAGAGGGTAGGGTCAACTAAAAATGCCTTTAAAGGAACGCCCTAGTTGTAGCCTAACTGCTGGGCGAAGTGATGCGGATTATACCGCATGAAGAGAGCAGTGTCATTCTGGCGGAACACCAAATAACCCGGCCTGATCAAGTATAAATGCATAATCTCCTTAGGCTTTAAAGCCGGAACCCCACCTTTCGACAAATCAAACAATTGCTGAACGGGCCCCGCTAGAGCATAAAGGACTCGATCGCTGAAAACCATTCCGCCTTCATTTGAGTATGGATTCAGCAGTACGCGGAGAGCCCCTAACTGGGTCGAATCGGGAGCGGAAGCATCAACCAACCTCATGATCCATGGGAAAGTATATGATTCCTAAAATTCTGGTCACTGGTGCGCAACAAATGCTCCTAACACATGCATTTCGATCCACGACATGAAGTAGTGGAGGGAGAAATTCACGGTATCCGCATCCGGGTTCGAAGTATTAGTGGCAACGCTTAACCCGTGATATAGATGCGACAACCCCGCGACGCCAATAGCTAATCGTGCTCCTCCAGCTATGCGATGAGCGGGATAAAAGACGGAGGCTTTCATAAAACGGCGATGTATCGGCATGGCAAACCAGCTGAACCAAAGACTGATAAAGTCGACGAAGAAAGTTTCTTCATCCATACCAAGGGCCGCGATCGCATCAAAAGCCACAGCTGACAAGTTTGGAATACAAAACTGCGGTAGGTCTTCTTCTTAGGCCGGCAGTTTCTTCAACCCAAATTCAAAAGGATCTTCAATTTTCATGAATTTTGGAGCCTTCTTGGATAAGACATCCTCGCGGAGAAAGCAGGCAATGAAAGCGTCAAAAGTGACACCTTGCCCTGCCGATGTCACGAAAAGTTTTTCAAAAATGCCCAGGGCTTTTATTGGACTTGGGTGCTTGTAACGAACGGCGTTCTCAGCTATTAGGCCGTCAAGCATAGCGGGCACCGTAGTAAACATGTACTCGTCATGAAGCAATAACTCTTCATAATGCTCTCCCCTAATCGGCAGCCCTGAAATGTCCCGGAACTCCTCTAGCGAAATAGAGATTTTGCAGTCCCCTAGCAGAAACGTATTCGTTGGAAGGTTCCACTGGTTCAAAAAAGCCTTGACCCACCAGATGTGGGGAGTATGGTGGTAGAATAATAATGCCTACACTTTTTGGTACAACCCTGTTAGTGTATATACCCTAGAGGCCATTACTGTATCATACTAGCTTGTATATTACTTAATGGAAGCTTGGGATATTCACAGTTGTATATACAATCTTGCTCAAAATGGTAGTATGCTACTTGGTTTGTCTCTACTTCAATATGTGCATGTGTTTCTTTTAGCATATCTCTTATATACATATTAGTGGAGCCCTTAGGATCTTTGCTTGATTACCAGCGTTGTGATGGCAGTCATACTTATGGGGGCTGGGTAATCTATAAGCACATCCTTATACAGGTCCCTAGTCGTAGGACTATCGAGACAGGACATCGATACTCCGAAGTAGACTAGCGTATGCGCTTCTCATCCCAGCAGGGGAGGTGGTCTGTCCCACAGCCATCAGTACGTCGTACTGGAGATAGTATGCGGGTGCTCGTTAGGTTACGAGTACACTGGACAGGACTCGTCGGGAACTGTTGGTTGGTATTATACCTATCGTCAATTATCAGTTCCCAGGTGACATGAGTACAGCTTAGTCCGCTGACTTGACACTGTCACTTCGCCTCGAGTGTGTTCCCACCATACTTAGATTACTACCCTACCACGGCTCAAAGGAGTCGTGCAAACAGGTAGTAGTTGGGTGCAATCCCGAAGCACTTGGAGGCAGTGACGGTTAGACAGGATTCGTCTCTCCCTGTATTGGGAGTTGACATCGCGCTGTGTCTAGCAGAGCCATTACACGAGTAGTCCCTGGCCAGGGCAAGCGAGATATACTGGTAGGTTTCCAGTGTTATCTCAGGGTGTTCCGGGATTCACTCCGACACGACTTGTACCGCTATTAGGGGACTGACGTTTACCGCCCCCCTAGGCCCGCCATGCGATGTATCAGACGAACAGACCGGACTATACGGAGATTGTCACATACAGGCTCAGTAGGAGTTCGGATGGGTTTACCTCATCGGCCTTCTTATCGACATCTACCTGGGGACCGTTACGTACAGCTAGTGCCGCTTGCGGTCTGTGGTTAAACCCACTGCCAGCGTAGTGTCGAGTCTTTAGAGTCCCACACAGAGAGTTTCCCTGCACTGAGCGAAACGTGTAGAGGCCGTATGGTTTTACGGCAGGGCTGCGATCACTTACGTACACTTGTGTGCTTATGCTGTTCGGGCAGGCAATACTAGTGGGCTTTGGTTTAAGCCGGATCCTAGTATTGCACGGATGGATTTGTTTTGTCTTCTGTGCATTCGCGTTCTACGGAATGCGGATGCGGGTGTGTATGCACAGTTTTGAGGAGCGATGAAGGAGAAGGTGCCTCATTAGGGTTTTGGCAGTTGGTTCGGCCAAAACCATTATGTGGCAGGCTCATTAGGGTTTTGGCAATTCGTTCGGTCAAGACCATTATGAGCCGGAGACATTGTTTACTAATCCTTTTTAGTGATAATTTAGTGATGGCTAATTGCATTGACCATTTGACCACCATGACCTCTCTTGACTTTGTTGACCCGTTGACCGGTGTTGACCATTGACCTTCATGAGAAGTCTACACTCTTCTTTGGATTTCTTTTTCTTTTATGGATTATGAAAATGGTCAATTCAATTAGTAGCCATCAACTTTATCATGAAAGGATTGGTAATGATGTTAGTTTTGCATTATTGCAACCATGGTTCATTTCTTTAGCTCATAATTGATTTCTCATTCTCTCTCTTGTTCTTGTGAGAAGAAAAGAAAAGCTCTCATGGTTGCTAGCTCCTCCTTCTTCCTCCTCTTGATTTGATCTTTTGATCTCATATGTTGAGAGAAAAAGATCCCATAAAGACAAACACTTCCATATATCTCTACTACACCACCTAGGGTATCTAGACTAGCGATCTCATTGCCCTAGTTGCCTCGGCTCGAGGTGGAGCTCGGTGTACAACTCTCGGGTGGATCGTCTTCGACTCAAGGAGGCCGCGGAGGTGACCAAGATCCGGATCGTTCCTTGGAGCTTGGATGGACAAGCGGGACAGCGGAATGAAGACCCGAAGGACCGGTTTCGTGAGGTATAATTTCTACGGTATAGTAGTTATAGCCTATAGTAGTTTGCTAGTTTCTAGTTTAGCAAAGATCCGGCTTTTAGTCCTTGTTGCCTTGCGCTAAATTATTGTTTTTCGCTGTTTCCGCCTCCCCGTAAGAACCGGGGTGAGCAACATGGACTTACAGTGGTATCAGAGCCAGGCTAAACATAAACTAGCAAGTTAGCAAAGTGTTAAGAATTTCGATCGAAAAAAATCACAAAACACGTCCGGAAAAAACCATGTTTCTGTCGAATTTTTATACTGCTCTAAAAATTATTTAACATACATGAAAATTCGGCTCAGGGTTTTGTAAAAACACAGCATAAAAACAGTCCATTGAATCGATCAAACCACCGCGGTTCCGTGGTAAGAACATGCTTCTTGTCGCCATTCCGCGGCCGATTTGACTCGGTCGTGGACCGGGTTTTGTGCAGTGTTTTTAATTGGATGTTTTGGGATTTTTAGTACATGTTGTTTCTGCCCAGATTTTCCAGAGAACAAATTGACTTTTTGGGGTGGTTACAAATCCGTATTTTGATCGATATTCCGTACACTTTGGCTAATGCATATTTTCCGTGATGTGATATATGTATTGAACGTCCGCTAATCGCTATACGTCGATTAGTGGGGGTTATACATATCTGTGATCTGTAATGTTGATGGTTTGTGGATATGAACTCGGTGGATTGTCGCGGATGAATAGCCAGGGTGGATGTGAGATAAGAGTTTCTTTTTCTTTCATTCATTGTAAAATATGTAAATTGATGTAATATTATTTATTTGGCCGCACAACCGGGTCGGGGTTGTAGCCGTCATTGTATATTTTTTTTTTACTGTTTTTGCTTCTAGGATAGACCCAAGGTAGGGTGCACAAACTACCGGGTATCTCGAAGTGCCGAGTGGCCTACTCACGGGTTGAGGGAGGTTGCTTCGCTACGGGTACTTGGCGGATAGTTTGCCGCACCCGTAGGGGTCTAGGGTGGGGTTTGGCTATTCATCGCGACCGTGTAATCCGCTTTTCGTTGCAGGCTCGAACGAATTGCGGATTCCTAGTATATCCAAAGTGTTCGTCTGTGATCTGGATTGGCTATCATTGCTATATATCTATATATGATATCTATTTAGGTGTTGTTTATGTTTTGCATCCGCGCTAGTCCAGCCCCCGCTCTGTCGTTAGTTAAGTAACCTAACGGGTGATGACGGGGCCCCGTGGCGAATGCGGATGGCATAAGCGTACGCCATATTTTGGTTGTTATCTGCAATGGTAGGATTAAATGATAGGACGCATTGGAATTAATGCAAGAAAATAAACCAAGTAAAAGTCGTTGGAACACTTTCAAAACCACTCGGTTCTTTTCAAAAACCAGCTTTTTAAACGCGGAGCTTGAACCACTCCTTTTAAAAGCTATCTCGTTCCATCGATTATATCAAGTTCACTACGTTCACGGTTTCGCCAAAACCATTCGTAGCCCTCCGTCATTTCATATGGATAGTCAATAGTATTCAAGCTGTGTTTGTTGGCCAAAGTCAAGGCACAGTGTTTGGTAACTATTGGGTATTCATATGTAGCATAGATAGATGCGTTGGTTTGGGACAGTCGTACTGCCTTGTTGGCCAAAGTCAAGGGTATGTATGGGTAGGTTCAAATTAACCTGGACAATGACGGGTAGAACTTGACATGTGACTTATGATTTGTTGGCCAAAGTCAAGGTCATAAGAGCATGGGGCAAAAATCCACATCGGGAGTTTCAAAAGAACTGAAACTTGCTAGCGCTGCATACCATTTGGAGTGTGATGATTCTGGTAGGATTCCTTCAGTTTAGTCATGCGATGATATTTGGATCCTGATCCTACTGTGAGTATATGCTACTCCTCGGGAACTTTCTCACTTAACGATCAATGCTATAAACCAAGTAGGTGTCTAGAAAGGTGTTAGCGGGGCTACGCCCCCAGGGAAAAGAGGTTACTTAATTAAGGAACTTCGCGAAAGCGTTGGAAAACCTCCCTCGAAGTACCGACACTGGCCTGGCTGAACGGTTAAACAAGTATTGTACGGTGAGATTGATCCTGACTAATTCTTCCTTTATGGTTTGAGGAGGGATTCGAGAGACAGTGAGAGCCATCATGTTTAGATAAATTAAAAACCAATCTAAACTTGCAAGAGCATCATGCTAAGTGTTTTCTTCTCTCTCTCTTAATTGTAGCAACCCAGTGACCGTACCTAGGTTACATCTAGATAATAAAATGACTGAATCTGACTGTTATGACTAGCAAAGGTCTGTCCAGATGTCCATTGCCCATGACAAGCTGGAACACCTCCTAACTAATCCAACCCCTGCCGTCTCAGATCCAGCTTCCCCTGTCGCGGACATTGATATCCGTAAGACATCGGGAAAGGACTGTGCGAAAGCCAAGTGCCTCGTGTTAGCCTCAGTTGATGGTGCATACCAGAGGCAGCACGAGAATATGGACTTAGTTTCTATCTTCCTCCATAACAAATATTTATATGGAGAGCAATCTCGTATCGCAAGATATGAGATCTCGAACGAATTGCTTCCAGCGAGGTTGGCTATCGGGTCATCTGTAGGGGGCAACGTCCTTACAGAGACCAGCTTTTTTGAGCTCACGGACCTGAAGACCATGTTGAAGAACGGGTCAGATGCTGACTTAGTTCAACAGTCTCTACCTACTACCCTGAAGGAAACCAGGGAAGTGGAAAGAAAGGGAAGGGCAGAAGTTTCGGGACTGGATGTAGTAAAAGAGGGATGTTCCTATTGTTACAGGAATGAACATTGGCAAAAGAATTGCAGGGCTTGCAAAACCAGTAGCCAGAATTCGAAGCATGTTTTGGCTTCGGCTTCGGGTGTGTTTGTAATAGAGAACTGTATGTCAGTTAACCCTACTTCCTGGGTATTGGATACCGGATCAGAATCTCATATCTGTAATTCGTTACAGGCTCTGAGAAACCGCGGAGGCCACAAAAAAACCAACCGAGCCCCAACTGCTCATATACATTTAAGTCGATCTTAATCTCAAACCAGATTAACGATCCTTAAATAAAACAAACCCAAATCTAAGATATATGGATTTGGACTAATTCACGTCCTAGGAGCGACAACATAAATTAGTCTCCGTATACAATCCACGGGCAACCAAAACAAACAAAAACACACACGACACGAGGTGAACTTCTGGAGCATAAGAAAGTAGTTATCGCGATGCGGTAACGTAATTAATTGCAGGGGCTTGCGCCTGCAGGGAAGAGCGTCCCAACAATCAAAACCCCTCGCAAACGATGGGGAATCTGACGAAGTCACGCTACAACGGCCGCATCCGTTCAAACCTCCGATATACGGTGCCATAAATCTACTTGGCAACTTCGGAAAGGTGGACGGATAAATCCAAATAGCATCTGCCCCCAAATTCAGGCAAGACGATCCATCCCGGTTCGTCTCTGTTTTCGGCGATGAACATCATCCAAGCGGTTCAAAACTGATGGCGCATCGCGGGTATTTCCGATGTATGCCTTGGGGGCCTTTTTCGCCACTTGACGACGAAGGACAAAGGCGTCGTTCTCCCTGGGGGCGAGCCCGACGCAGAATACAAAGATGAATAGGAAGAGGAACTCTCTCGGCTATCGGAAGCCGAGGAGGAAGAAGACCCACTAGACTCGGTTTCAGAAGCTGAAGCCTCATCGTCCGACTCGATCCTAACTACATCAATAGATATTTCGAAGGAAGACATCTAACCTGATTCAAGGAAAGATTGGCCGAAGAAAGTTTTTTTTAGGCTGATGTTCCAACCTAAGCGGATGTGCACCGGGCAATCTTCAGACGGCAAAAGACGACTAGGGCAAAGTATCTGCCAAGGGATGGTCTCCCCTATTTACACACTCGACGAGAAAGCATCCAACGGCCCAAATCCTTTCCCACCGAAATGAAGTGTCATACTCAACGGCCATAAGGACTTCGCGTGGCAACCGGCCATTGGGCGCCTCCCCCTTCACTCGGATTCGAATGATAACCCCTCGCATCCCGCCATCCTGTGGTGGACACGTGCCACGAAGGCCAACAGACAGAGCGAGCGAAGCGGCGTCCCTTTTTAAAGCGCAATCATTTCACTGATCCCCTTACGTCACCAAAGATACGCACGGAAATTAAGACGCTACGTGGACTCGAAAGTCGAAAAGATGTAACCGCCAAACGCCATGTCATTCCCAAACAATCCACCACGAAGAATTCTCGGTGCCCAGCTGAGCAGAGGAAACCAAGCAGACCACTCTCGACCCGACCCAAAAATAAGTCGGAACAAGAGTGGGGGGCTAATGATGATGCTCATAAGTGGGAATTCCCCAGATCATGACACATAGTAAATGACGTGTCATCCACTTAAGCCCACTAGACTCCTGGGGGCTAGGAGCTGGTATAAGTATGACGCATTGAGGGCATTTCTCGGCACCTCATCTCCGAGATTGCATCCGGCTTTTTGGAGACCCCCTGGAGTACCTCCCATATTCAGCTAGCAACGAGCCAACAGCTCACCTCCGAGCAATCCTATAACCAAGCTGTAAGTGCACGGCGGCGCCCCGGCCGTCAATCCGACGCCGGAATGCGGAAGCGGTGAAAACTTAAATTTTGCGGACTTAGCAAACCGGCACCACCGCGCACTATAACCCGGATCGAACCATTAACTAGTCCTAGCTAACTACAAGAAAGGGAATAGAGATATACCGACGATCCAAGTCCTCCGGTCTTCTCGTCATGGTCCCGATCTCCTGCGGAAAAGTCCCGTCTCCTCCTCGTCGCCGGAAGTGCACCACATCGCCTACTTTGTTTACGGGCTCCCACCTCAATGCCGAGGCAACTCGGGCACGAAGCCGGCTACTCGACGTGCCCAAGATTCGCTGTAGAATATGTGTAGAAACTTGTGTCTCATTTGGGGTTCTTGGAGATTGCCTTTTGTGGTGGAGGAAAATGACTTGGAGAGAGGTGGGAAAAATGTAGCATACAAAAATGAGTGTAACATTTTTCCACCACTAAAAGAAAATGAATCCCATTCCATTCAAGGAATGGCCGGCCCCCCCCCTTTCATGTGTGATTGGAGAGAGAGAGAGAACAAACAAGGGGGTGGGTGGAAAAAGAGTAATGATGGAGAAACAAATGATCACCACAAAGAAAATAACACTCCAAAGCAACCATCACCACAAAACAAGGGTCAAGCCATCATGACACAACCATGAAGCAAAAAGTCAAGTCAATGGATGGGACAAGTATCATGACATGATAATATGCAAAGACCCCCTCCACAAATGCTTATTTGCAACAATGCAAATAAGCCCTCCTCCACCAAACTTCGGCCAATGAACGGAACAATGGAAATTGGCCGAAACGGAAAGCAAACTGGCAACTCCATAAAACTGGTCCCGTAATAAATTACAGGAAAACCCCGATACTGTGCATACACACCCGCATTTGTATTCCGACCGAAATACAAATGCAATGAGACAAAATCTACACTGTACTATACTAGAATCCGGCTTATACCAAAACCGGATAGTAATATCTGTTCGATCCTGATCCGTGCAATACCGCACGTATCTGATCGAACCCTGCCATATAACCATACGGCCTATAGTACAAACTGTCCGATCCTGATCCGTGCAATACCGCACGTATCTGATCGGACCTTGCCATATCTCCATACGGCCTCTACAACCTTTCGCCCGAAAGCTGAGTAACTGAATGTGGGGGACTCTAAAGACTCGTCAACATCTTGGTTGTGGATTTAACCACTAGCACGTTAGAGGTATTAGCCAATACATAACGGGCTACCAGGTATTGACTAAAAGGGACGTCCGTGAGCGAACTCAGCCTGACACCCTACTGAGCCTGTCAGTGACAATATCCGTGCAGTCCGGTCCGTTCGTCTATGAGTATCGCATGGCGGGCCTAGGGGGTTGGTAAAAGTCAGACCCCCAAAAGCGGTACAAGTCGTGTCGGAGTGTAGCCCAGAACACCCTAAGATACTACTGGAATACCTACCAGTAAATCTCCTTGCCTTGGCCAAGGACTTTGTGTAATGGCTCTCCTAGACACAGCACGACCTCACCCCCAATACCGGGAGAGACGAACCCCTGAAGATACGCTCACTGCCTCCATGTGGCTCGGGACTGTACCCAACTAAAACCTGTTTGCACGACTCCTTTGAGCCGTGGTAGGGTAGTAATCAAAGTACAGTGGGAACTCACACGAGACAAATGACGATCCCCAGGTCGATGAACTAATCTGCACACATGTCACCAGGGAACTGCCATCTGACGTCTGGTATATGACCAACTAGCATGTTCCCGGCGAGTCCTGTCCGGTGTACTCATAACCCAATGAGCACCTGTATACATCTTAGGTGATCCAACTGACACCAGTGGCTTGTGAGACCGGCCACCGCCCCTCGTCGGGGTCTCGACTGTATACACTAGTCTACTAATGGAGTATCGATGCCCAGTCTCGAAACTCCCACGACTAGGGACCTTTTAAGGATAAGCTTATAGACCCCCAGCTCCCACTTATATGATCGCCCTCATACTGCTGGTGGTCAAGCAAGAATCCTAGGGGCTCTATCAACGTGTAATAGCGACGTGTCAGGTCACCTAAAACAGTACACGATGATAAAGGTAAACCAGATAGCATACTATCATCTCGAGTAAGACTGTCCTACCGGGATAGGTCCTCCCTCAATCATTACAATCACGTACCTGTGACCTAATAATTGACTCTGAGGGCACTATCTCCAACAATCTCCCACTTGCACTCAAGGCTAATTATTGCGATGTCGCATACTCACAGCCCGTGTGATACCGAACATCCAACTCCTCTACTAGTCAGTCTCACAAAGCTCGTTTGCGAAACTTTTGCGTTCGAGGAATAGCCTCCGTGAGTGGATCCGCTTAGTTGTTTCTTTCTATGTCTCTCTATATCTCAAGTTCGCGGAGAAAGCCATCTCCCGAAATGAGCAATACCTGTCTTAGAATGTGTCTGGATGTCTGATGGGACATAGCTCATAAATGAACTCCAAATCCAAACTTCTTAGACTGTATCGTCAACTGAACTTAATCAGTATCCTGCGCGCCATGCCTCCCTCAGTATTGCCTTGGACCACCTGTCCAAAATACTGCCCCTCATCAGAAGGAAAACTATAACTCTGACAACCTCCTTGTCGTCCATGTCACCTTGGAAGCCTGGAATGATAACTGTTTCCTGAATGAGGCTGTCGTTATCATCTCCCTAGAACATCCACTTATGTTCTAAAACTGCTTCCGACTGCTTCTCCAGGATTGGATTAATGTCAACTTATTGCATCTAGTGCAAGAACAACATCTGGTGTGGTACTTGACATTTCACGATTGACTCAATTGCCTGAGCAAGTGATCTGTCAATCATGCCCGTCCCTCTCCCCTTTAGTCTGTAAGACACCTTTGGAGAGGGTGACTCCATTACCTGCAGGTACACTACCGTGCCAGGAGTCGTCCATCCTAAATACTCTTAGAATGCTGTCAAGTACCCTGATTGGGAAACCACCCAAATCTAGATCTAAAACCATAGATCTAGTAACCAGTATGTCTGATATAAAATCCATTTCCTTTGTGGAGAAACAACTGTGTGACGACCAAAGTATAACCGATCGTAGTGTAGGAGTTTCTTTTCCTACTCTGTGTATATCATCCAAATACCAGGATATCACACCCTACTACCTTCTCAACAGATCCATCCCCTATTCTGATGAAGTCAAACCCATGACTGTCACATCAGAAATAGATGATCTTTCTCCGCTACATCTGCTCTAGTCTATAAATAGACATAAGCAACCTGTCCACCAATGCTTCCGCTGCTCCCACTGACTACGACAACCCTCTGGCAGAGTCATATAGACGTACACTTCTAAAACTGGTTTAGAACGACGCTATACTCATCCTCCCGCCGGGTCTCGTAACCTGGAACAACAGCAATGGCAATTGTGGGTAAACAAGAACTTCCCTGTCACCGTCCTTGAGGCTACCGTAGTGCCTCTCGGGTGTCTGAAGTTACCCACCTTATCTGCGGAGTGGCCAATGGAATGTCAATCCAGATTGAATCTTTAGGTTCCTTATCAAATCTTCAGTAATCGTTTGTGGTTCTGGAATCACTTCCAGTTCTACCATACTCCCACTACTGTTTTCTGAAAAAATCCATCTTTAATAAAACTGTGGCGAGTCTAGAACAATATCGCTATTGTTCATCCAGATGGTAGAAAGTCAGCCCGCGTCATAGCCTGGGTCAACCCACAAACAGCCATTACAGAAACGTGCCTTGAGTTGTCCAGTGTCTGGTTTTAAGCATAAACCGGACAACTCCCCGTACCTTAACATCGTTAAGATATGAACTGTTCTATATCCAATATAGAAACAGAGGCACTGATTTAATTGAACCAGATTCAAATCATGCAGCTGTCCCCAGTGCATGTCAATTAAATGGAAGGAGGCGGATCAGCGTTACTCAACTTAGGAATGCTTCCAATTATGAGTAAGAGAAGCAAGATCTCTTAATCATTACTATCAACTGAATACCATACACAAGTATCTACATCTTCGATCTCTTTGAAGAATCCCGATACTTGCTATACCTGGTTCTCTACTCTATTCAAATACCTATAACTTCTCAAAATTTGGACCCTGTGTTTCCGCGAAACACCTGTCTAAAAACTAGAGAAGTCATAAGTAAACCGAATATAGTACGAGGACCAAGCCCTCTGTCCTGATGGACCCTGGACAACATACAATCCTTTGTATAAGTCCCTTGAGTCTGATAACTCATTCACTGTGTGTCGTAGGTTGAAAACTGTACTTATGGTTAAGAGAAATTACACCGCTGTTTAATACTCCTTACCTAACCATCCACTGATATAGGTAAATGTCGTAGACATAATTTCAGAAAGGTATATCTCACTCTATGAAAATAGACGTACAGATATATCAATTTGAAATTGGTGCATAACAGCGGATATTCAAAACCAAATATTTGCCGACCGGCAAACAGCCCAGGTGATTTCCTCAAATATCACCGATTACAACGAATCCCGATATAATGAGGATAATCACCCAATTCCCAATAACTTACTCCCACTCATCATCTGTAAAACCATACAGATGTGAGAATCGTACCTGGTAAATACATACCCTGGTGTAAGTATCTAATCGGGAAATCAGTTTTCCTTTAACATTACACAGTGAAACTGAAACATTGAAATGTTCCGATGGGGTATTCTGGTATTCCTAGTAATGCCTCTTCCAGATTCACGACTGTAACCGTATAATTCTTTGCCACCTCTCCAAATCCCTTCATATGTCTTTAGTCTTTACCTTCTGCACACCCTTTTAGGCCAAATGGTTTTCTTCCTTCCCTACCGTTCGGCACCAGCCTATGGTTTGGAAGAAGACTATCCAATAAGCATAATGGGTGTACTGTCCCAATCTTAGGAACACTCGCAATGAGAGAGGGTGAAGATAAAAGACAACCAAATAAACCTTATTCCTATTTCTCCTGAACCAGAATCCATCCCCGAACTGGAACCAGTTCCATTCGAGTTCGTATATAACCATACGATGGAGTATCCAAATAAACTGTGGATCTTCGTAGTGATACGGAGTGTCCTGGAGAAATACAAAGGTGATGTGGGAGTGGTAACGAAATATTTGGTTTGGTCGTGAATATCTGTTGCAATTTACTTTGCCCTCTTACTAATCCCTTGCTTTGTCTGAACTTAATACCTTCTGCACACCATCGTTGTGCTAATTGGTTTTCTTCATTCCCTACCGGTCGGCACCAGCCTAAGGTTTGGAAGAAGACAATCCAATTTGCGTAATAGGTGTACTACCCCTAAACCAAGGAGTACTCATAACCTGAGAGAGGGTAAAAGGAAAAGACAACTGAATAATCCTATCCGTTTTCTCCAGAACCGGAAACCATCCTCGAATAAATTCTTTCGAGTTCGTATCTAACCATACGATGGTTTTGTCCAATGGAAGTGGACGTTCATAGTAAAACGGGGTGTCCTGGAGAAAAGGGTAAAAGTAGGAGTGGCAATGAGGTTTGCAACTCTGACAATCCAAAAAGCCAGTGTTTAAGAAGGTTCGGTCAACTTGGTCACTGAGTCAAAGTCTTAGGGTCGGGTCAAATGGTCGCTGCCAGAGAGAGAGAGAGAAAAGAAACACTCAGCGTGCACTCTAACCTAGATCAGAATGGTTACCAATTTATCTAATCTGGAATCCTCCCACTGTACCTCAAATTCTCCTCCAAACCTGAAAGAAGAATTAGTCGGGGTCACCCGAGGAGTAAACTAACTCATCAGTGGGAATCGGGATCCAACTATCATTGCATGATAACGTGACGGAATCCGCTCACGCTATCACACTCCAGAAGGTATGCGCATATCTGGCAAGTTTCAGTTCTTTTGAAACTCCCGATGTGATTTCTGCCCCATGCTCTTATGACCTTGACTTTGGCCAACATATCATAAGTCACATGTCAAGTTCTGCCCGTCATTCTCCAGGTTAATTTGAATCCACCCGTACATACCCTTGACTTTGGCCAAAATGGCAGCACGACTGTCCCAAACCAACGCATCTATCTATGCTGCATATGAATAACCAACAGCTACCAAACACTGTGCCTTGACTTTGGCCAACATACACAGCTTGAATACTATTGACTACCCATATGAAACGACGGAGGGCTACGAATGGTTTCTGGCGAAAACCTTTAACGTAATGAACTTGATATCGTCGAAGGAACGGATAGCTTTTAAAAATATAGTGACGAAAACCTTCGCTAAAGAGGTCACTCCCGGTGAAGGGATCTCGGCTCTTTCCCCGTAGAATGGGGTGCAGGATATTCCAAATGAATACCGCGATGCAAAGCAAAAGTAATCGGCTATAGTGAAGTTAATGCCCTGACGCAAACTTCTGTCCAAGGGGTCACTCCCGGTGAAGGGATCTCGGCCCTTGCCTCGTCGACTGAGGAGCAGGATATTCCAACTGAATACCACGATGCAAAACAAAAGTGAACGTCCTTGCAATAACAGCTTTTTGAAAAGTGTTCCAACAACATCAGATTAGGTTTGTTTTTAAACTTGCATTGATCCGAATCAATGCAGTCCCATCAATTGATCACACCAAAAAGAACGAAAATATACTGATGTACGTATATGCCATCCGCATTCGCCACTGGGTCCCGTCATTACCCGTTAGGTTAGCTAACTAACGACAGAGCGGGGACTGGGCTAGCGCGGATGCAAAACATATACAACATCTACTAATATATATACCAATATATTATATTCGCTCAAGGCGTGAATAAAATGCAACATCACAGAAATGTACAGCATCACAGAAACAATACAGATATCTGGGATCCCCGGGTTTCACAGAGCCACTGCTGAAACCCGACGTTCCCCTGGTCGTGTGGATAGCCTGTGCAATGTAATCCTAGACCCCTACGGGCGCGGCAAGTTACCCGCCAAAACCTGAAGCGAGGCAGCCCCCTTCAGCGCCGTGAATGGACCACCCAGTACTTCACGGAATCCGGTAACTTGGGCACCCCTCCTGGGTCATCCTGTACCCCCTACGAGTGCGGCGAATAGCCCGCCAATCCTAGAGTGAGGCCCCCTCCGTCCCAATGCCATGAGATACGGGCTTGTTGCCCTCTAGAACCCGGCTATCCGTGCACCCCTCCGCGGGGCAATCCTAGTACAGAAAGTAAAATATACATACAACGGGTACATCGACCGCAACCAGGTCGTGCCCCAAAATAATAATACAAACAGGCAGTGACGGCAGTCCACATGTCGGACGCTCGCCCCGCAATATCAAATGTACATAATACAATCACAACTGTACTAGCATTGCATCCAGGCTATCCCCCACGACCGATCCGCAACATCACAGCAAAAACAGAACATCAACGTGAAAGTCACGTTCGCAAATCCGTCTAACCGGGCTATAGCAGTTAGACCGGATTTACCGATCGAGTGACATTCACGGTCGCAGATATAATGTAAATACTGTGAAATAATGTGTTTAAAATATCCGATCGATCAAATTTTAACAAGTGGGCCCCCAAACAATACTGTAGCAGATCAAGAAATTCTGGGCCCAATATTAATGTTCCAAAACCCCAATTTTAAGCCCACAAAGACACTGTAGAAATTTGGTGCAGTGATCTCCACAGTGCGCGGCGGAACAGCGGTGAAAAGGGGGTTTGTGCGGCGGTTCCGCGCTCCCACAGTGGAATCACTTCATCGAATTTTTACAGAGCTCTTAGATTTTCCAGTACATCAATATTTTACAACCTGAAAAATTTTTCGAGACCAAAAATTTTCAACAGAAAACTGTCGATAGGAAAAACACGGTTTTGGAACTTTTTGATCGATCGGAAATGCAAACACATTAAACCAAGCTAGACTAAGTTAATGGCGAGGCTCTGATACCACTGTAAGTGCACGGCGGCGCCCCGGCCGTCAATCCGACGCCGGAATGCGGAAGCGGTGAAAACTTAAATTTTGCGGACTTAGCAAACCGGCACCACCGCGCACTATAACCCGGATCGAACCATTAACTAGTCCTAGCTAACTACAAGAAAGGGAATAGAGATATACCGACGATCCAAGTCCTCCGGTCTTCTCGTCATGGTCCCGATCTCCTGCGGAAAAGTCCCGTCTCCTCCTCGTCGCCGGAAGTGCACCACATCGCCTACTTTGTTTACGGGCTCCCACCTCAATGCCGAGGCAACTCGGGCACGAAGCCGGCTACTCGACGTGCCCAAGATTCGCTGTAGAATATGTGTAGAAACTTGTGTCTCATTTGGGGTTCTTGGAGATTGCCTTTTGTGGTGGAGGAAAATGACTTGGAGAGAGGTGGGAAAAATGTAGCATACAAAAATGAGTGTAACATTTTTCCACCACTAAAAGAAAATGAATCCCATTCCATTCAAGGAATGGCCGGCCCCCCCCTTTCATGTGTGATTGGAGAGAGAGAGAGAACAAACAAGGGGGTGGGTGGAAAAAGAGTAATGATGGAGAAACAAATGATCACCACAAAGAAAATAACACTCCAAAGCAACCATCACCACAAAACAAGGGTCAAGCCATCATGACACAACCATGAAGCAAAAAGTCAAGTCAATGGATGGGACAAGTATCATGACATGATAATATGCAAAGACCCCCTCCACAAATGCTTATTTGCAACAATGCAAATAAGCCCTCCTCCACCAAACTTCGGCCAATGAACGGAACAATGGAAATTGGCCGAAACGGAAAGCAAACTGGCAACTCCATAAAACTGGTCCCGTAATAAATTACAGGAAAACCCCGATACTGTGCATACACACCCGCATTTGTATTCCGACCGAAATACAAATGCAATGAGACAAAATCTACACTGTACTATACTAGAATCCGGCTTATACCAAAACCGGATAGTAATATCTGTTCGATCCTGATCCGTGCAATACCGCACGTATCTGATCGAACCCTGCCATATAACCATACGGCCTATAGTACAAACTGTCCGATCCTGATCCGTGCAATACCGCACGTATCTGATCGGACCTTGCCATATCTCCATACGGCCTCTACAACCTTTCGCCCGAAAGCTGAGTAACTGAATGTGGGGGACTCTAAAGACTCGTCAACATCTTGGTTGTGGATTTAACCACTAGCACGTTAGAGGTATTAGCCAATACATAACGGGCTACCAGGTATTGACTAAAAGGGACGTCCGTGAGCGAACTCAGCCTGACACCCTACTGAGCCTGTCAGTGACAATATCCGTGCAGTCCGGTCCGTTCGTCTATGAGTATCGCATGGCGGGCCTAGGGGGTTGGTAAAAGTCAGACCCCCAAAAGCGGTACAAGTCGTGTCGGAGTGTAGCCCAGAACACCCTGAGATACTACTGGAATACCTACCAGTAAATCTCCTTGTCTTGGCCAAGGACTTTGTGTAATGGCTCTCCTAGACACAGCACGACCTCACCCCCAATACCGGGAGAGACGAACCCCTGAAGATACGCTCACTGCCTCCATGTGGCTCGGGACTGTACCCAACTAAAACCTGTTTGCACGACTCCTTTGAGCCGTGGTAGGGTAGTAATCAAAGTACAGTGGGAACTCACACGAGACAAATGACGATCCCCAGGTCGATGAACTAATCTGCACACATGTCACCAGGGAATTGCCATCTGACGTCTGGTATATGACCAACTAGCATGTTCCCGGCGAGTCCTGTCCGGTGTACTCATAACCCAATGAGCACCTGTATACATCTTAGGTGATCCAACTGACACCAGTGGCTTGTGAGACCGGCCACCGCCCCTCGTCGGGGTCTCGACTGTATACACTAGTCTACTAATGGAGTATCGATGCCCAGTCTCGAAACTCCCACGACTAGGGACCTTTTAAGGATAAGCTTATAGACCCCCAGCTCCCACTTATATGATCACCCTCATACTGCTGGTGGTCAAGCAAGAATCGTAGGGGCTCTATCAACGTGTAATAGCGACGTGTCAGGTCACCTAAAACAGTACACGATGATAAAGGTAAACCAGATAGCATACTATCATCTCGAGTAAGACTGTCCTACCGGGATAGGTCCTCCCTCAATCATTACAATCACGTACCTGTGACCTAATAATTGACTCTGAGGGCACTATCTCCAACACAAGCTTACACAGACCCTTTGCTCGTCTCCGAGCTGATACAGAGCTGAGCTTCCTCGGCCTCCTCGCTCGTCTCCGAGTTGTTGCCGAGCTTAGCTTCCTCGGCTTCTCTGTTCAACCGGGAGCACGGAACCTAAGCGCCCCCGTAACGGCTCCATGTATCTCGCCACGACGAGATCTCCGCCGCTCCACGTCCCGCATCCCACGCTAACGTATCTCCATTAATAAGCGTATCCCGCTATTAATGGTCGTATCCCGCCATCAACGCGAATATGATGCTGGGGCGTAACGGACGGCGAGAATCTCGTGCCTGTTCACTCCAAGCGACCACTATATAAACCCTCTCTTCCAGACGGCTCGGGTAAGAAAAAAATCTATTCCTATACACTGTTACCCTGCCATTATTCCTCAGTACTTATTTGATCGTCAGAGGGTCCTACAGTGGTTTCCCATCCCGGGACTTTCCTTGCAGGTAGCTCGGCATCAACGGGAATCAACAACCCGCTGAGATCCACACACTCAATTCTCACACCAAATCTCAACCGTTCAGTATCGCTAGCAGCAAGATCAACGGAGGACATCTGAGTGAGATTTCGACCTCCTTCAAAGATAAATTAACTAAAGAGGGTTAAATTGCATTTAACTTTATATCTTTTCCAACGGTAAATCACACTAAAATAAACTAAATTATCATGGTTTTTACTTTAAAAGACCTTAAAGTCCATGTTTTATTATAAAACTTTATAAGTATTTTAGAGGAAAAACTCGATAATTCAGGATATCTTAGTATTATTTACAAGGGAAAATGAAGGGTTAATTTTATAAAACACAAATGGCCTTTTCCGGTTTTTGAGAGAATACCAATGAACTTTGAAAATTCAATTAACCCCCATCCCTCCCCTAACACCAAATCTTTGAGAGAGAAAAAATCTATTAACCCCCTCGCCAATTAGAAAAGGGAAAATTGTCCAAAAAAAAAAAGACCCCCGGACAAAGTTTTCTGCTGTGAAAAAACTCCTAGCCAAAGAATCTCGTCAAATACTCCCTTGCCGCAATATCTATATAGTTTCTTGCTATATCCAGTTTCCTGAAATATATATGCAGTTTCTTGTAGTATGCATGTAGTTAACTTACATGTCCGTATAGTTTCTTGCAATATGTATGCACTAAGTAGATATTGCAAAAAAAACTATACAGATATTGTAGCCAAGAGTTTTTTGACATCAGAAATCTTTTCCGGGGGTTTTTGACGAGATTTTTTAAATCGGTTTTTTGACGAAATTTTTTACGCCAGGGGGTTTTTGAAAGAGGAAAGCTTTGGCAGCGGGTTTTCGACAGTTTACCAAAAATAAACCCAACTGAAAAAAGGGCAAAAAAAATATTTTCATAAAAAATAGGAAGGCATCTTTGTCCAATTTTGAGGCTTTTTAATTTTTTACGAGGCATTATGGGGGTAATTCAGTCATCTTGTGCCGTGCACAGGTTATCAAAATTAAGGATTGCAAACAGACAAAATTGCTAATTTCAGAAGGATTTTATAGCATTTTGATTTTTTTCCCCCTTTTTTTTGGGTGGGAAATTAGCATTTTGAAATGTGTTATCCAAGGCACTCGAAAAGTTTGAAAAATCCAAGAATAAGAATGAAAATCTTTTATACAGGGCCTTGTAGAGAAATTTCATTACAATTCTTTTTCAAATCCTTGAAATGGGCTTTGAGATTTGTTTGAGGAAAAAGAAAGTTGCAGGAATCTCAAAATCCATTCAAAAATTTGTAGAGAAATTTTCTTTGCATGTTTAAGCAGTGAAGTTTTTCCGAATAAGAGACGGGGCATTGAGATACTCCGCAGATGGGTTCCACGTGGCAACCAGAGCCAAAACCCTCTGAGCGATCCCAGGTTAAACAACTGGTTCATTAACAAAACCAAGGGATCTCAAATATTCGTTTTCTCTCCTCCCTTCTATCCTTTTATGATCTCCAAGAGAAAATATGGGGAGAATCGCCGTTGCAATGGTCGTCAGCTTGTGGGCGATTCCAATCTCCATCATCGTCAACAAGATCGTTCCAGATCCTTACATGGTGAGCCTGTCCATTTTGAACTTTTTTTTAGAACTTTTGTTGGTGCATTTTACATGTTTGTAGATATTCCTCACTAAATATTTGTCAACTCAAATTGTGCAGGATGAGATATTTCATATCCCGCAGGCGCAGAAGTATTGCAGGGGTGATTTCAGAAGCTGGGATCCCATGATCACCACTCCTCCTGGGCTGTGAGTTCGCTTGATTATAATCGAATTTTGTCATCCTTTTTCTGGGATTATTTGTTCCTTAGCTTTGTAATTGGTTTGTAGCCTATTTGGGAATTGAGTTAAGTTTTCTAAACTGCAGTTTCATATAATTAGCGAAACTTAACCCCAAAATGCTAACTTTGCCTTGTTTGGCAACCATTTTGGAGTTGAGCTAACTGCAGTTATCTCAGCCCAAAACTTGAGATAACCGCAGTTATCTCAACTCCAATCTGGCCAAAGTTTTGTAAACTCCAATTTTGGAGTTTGGGACTTGCAAACCACAATTTGCATGTAAGTCCACGGTAGCGCCCCGGCCGTCTAACAGACGCCAAATGCGGAACAAAAACTTTTACAACTGGCGCTATCGCGTACTATAACCCGGATTTGCCATTAAAACTAAACTAACAAACTATAAAGTGGGTAGAAATGTTATACCGAACGATCCGAGTCCTTCGGTCTTCAACCATCATCCCACGCTTGTTGCGGCTGCTCCGATCTTCTTGAACTCCGGTGTTCTCGTCCAGGTGGCACCACGTCGACGGATCTTTAAACGGGCTCCCGTCTCTGAACCGAGACAACTCGGTCGTCAAGTTTGCTAAAAGAGACGACCAAGATGAAGTAGAGAATGAGTAGAACACTTTGTCTCGTTACGTCCAAAGCTATGGACGAACGGTAAATGAAGTTGCCTTTTGGATCGGGTGGAAATGTGAAATGAGTATCTATCAAATTTCTATACACTTAAACTCTCATCTTTTTCTTTCAAGCAACCATATACTCACAAGAAGGGAGGGGCCGGCCAATTTAAAAGGGAGGGAGGTGAGTGTAGGAATCAAGAGAGTGACCATTAGCACTAATACAAATGAATGAGTCATAAGACACCTTGTATGAATGCATTAAATGAAACAATGAATCATAAGCCTTAGTCATCAACACATAAATGCACCATCAATGCACTTAGCCACCTCACCATCCTAGTCATCTCTTCTAGAAACTTCTAGAACCTTCCACACTCATCTCAAGAAAAGATAAATCCGTCTTTAACCGAATGTTAAAGGCGGGCGATAGAAAACTGGAAACTGGCAACTTCCAAAAGTGATCCTGAAACGAATTTCAGGATAACCTCGTAATGGTATAAACATATCCGCATTTGTATTACGACCGAATACAAATGCATCTCAGACAAAGATATTATATCTACACAGTATAATACTCGGATTCGGCTTAAACCAAATCCGACTAGTATTATCTGCCCGAAAAATGACACGTGCGAAAACGCACGTGCATTTTCCGAACCCTGCCATAAAACCATACGGCCTTTACAACGTTTCACCCGAACTTGGAAAAGTGTCTGTGGGGAACTCTAATGACTCATCAACACACTGGCACTGGGTATAACCACTAGCACGTCAGAGGTACAAGCTGTACGTAACGGTTTGCCTATGTATCGATTGGAAGGGAAGCTGACGAGCGAACTCATCCATAAACCCTACTGAGCCTGACAGTGACAATGTATATACAGCCCGGTCCGTTCGTCTAAAGAGTATCGCATATCGAGTCTAGGGGGTGGATAAAGTCAGACCCCTAATAACGCGATAAGTCGTGTCGGTATGAAGCCCATCACCACCTGAGAAACTACTGATCCAAATCAGTAATTCTCCACTACCTCGGCCGAGAATTTCTAGTGATAACCACCCGTGCACTGTGCGACATCAACCCCCAATATCGGGAGAGACGAATCCCCGACGATCCGCTCACTGCCTCCATGTGGCTCGGGACTGTACCCAATTAAAACCTGTTTGCACAACTCCTTTGAGCGTGGTAGGGTAGTAATCTAAGCACAGTGGGAACTCACACGAGACAAATGACGATCTCAGGTCGACAAACTAACCTGTACACATGTCACCAGGGAACTGCTATTTGATGATATGTATAATACCAACTAGCATGTTCCCGGCAAGTCCTGTCCGGTGTACTCATAACCTAATGAGCACCTGTATACATCTTAGGTGATCCAACTGACACCAGTGGCTTGTGAGACCGGCCATCGCCCCTCGTCGGGGTCTCGACTGTATACACTAGTCTACTCTGGAGTATCGATGCCCCGTCTCGAAACTCCCACGACTAGGGACACTTTTAAGGATGTGCTTACAGACCCCAGCTCCCATGTATATGATCGCCATCATACTGCTGGCAGTCAAACAATAATCCTATGGGCTCTATCATCATGTAATAGTGAACTAAAGCGTGTATACGATGATAAAGACAAACCAGATAGCATACTATCATCTCGAGCAAGACTGTCATATCGGTATAGGTCCTGTCTCAATCGTTGCAATCACGTACCTGCGATCCAATAATTGACTTTGAGGGCATTATCTCCAACAATCTCTCACTTGCACTTAAGGCTAATTATTGCGATGTCGCATACTCACAGCCCGTGTGATACCGAACACCCAATTCCTCTACTAATCAGCAAAACTAGTTTGTAAAACTCTTGTGTTCGAGAAATAGCCTCAGTGAGTGGATCCGTCATGATGTTTCTTTCTATGTCTCTCTTAATCTCAAGTTCGCGGAGAAAGCCATCTCCCGAATCGAGTAATACCTGTCTTAGAATGTCTGGATATCTGATGGGACCTAGTTCATAAATGAACTCCAAATCCAAACTTCTTAGACTGTATCGATAGCTGAACCTAATCAGTATCCTGCACCATGCCTCCCACAGTATCCTCTTGGACCACCTGTCCATAATACTGTCCCTCATCATAGGGAAAACTATAACTCTGACAATCACTTTGTCATTCATGTCACCTTTGAAGTCTGGAATGATAACAGTCTCCCGAAAGAGGCTGCCGTCATCAAATCCGTAAAACATGCACTTATGTTCTAAAACTGCTTCCATATGTTTCTTCAGGATTGGATTAATATAAACATATCGCATCTAGTGCAAAAAACAACATCTGGCGTGGTACTTGACATCTCACAATTGTCTCAATTGCCTAAGCAAGTGATCTGCCAATCATGCACTTCCCTCTCCCCTTTAGTCTGTAAAACACCTTTAGAGAGGGTGACTCCATCACCTGCAGGTACACCACCATGCCAGGAGTCATCTATTCTAAAATACTATTAGAATACTGTCAAAGTACCCACATTGGGAAGCTACCCAAATCTAGATCTAAAACCATAAATCTAGTAACCAGAATGTCTTATATTATATCCATATCCTGTGTGAAGAAACAACTGTGTGACTACCACAGTACAACCGATAGTAGTATAGGAATTTTACTTCCTTCTCTGTGTATGTCATCCAAATACCAGGACATCACACCCTACTACCTTCTCAACAGATCCATCCCCTATTCTGATGAAGTCAAAGCCATGACTGTCACATCAAAAATAGATGATCTTATCTCCGTTATATCTGCTCAAGCCTATAAATAGACATAAGCTACTTGCCCACTATGTTTCCGCTGCTCCCACTGACTACGACAACCCTCTGGCAGAATAATATATACGTACACTTCTAAAGCTAGTTTAGAACGACGCTATTCATAACCTCCTGCCGGATCTCATAGCCTGGAACAACCGTAGTGTCAAGTCTCGGTAAACAAGAACCTCTCTATCACCGTTCTTAAGGCTACCGGAGTACCTCTCGGGTGTCTGAGGTTACCCACCAAATCTGCGGAGTGACTACTGGAATATCAAACCTGATTGAACATATATGTCTTATTAAATTTTCCGTAATCGTTTGCGGTTCTGGAATCACTTCCAGTTCTACCATACTTCCACTACTGTTTTCTGAAAAAATCCATTTTACTAAAACTGTGGCGAGTTAAGAACAATATCACTATTGATCTTTCAGATGATAGAAAATCAACCCTCGTCAAAGTCAGGGTCAACCCACAAACCGCCATTACAGAAACGTGCCTTGAGTTATCCAGAGTCTGGTTTTAAGCATAAGCTGGACAACTCCCCGTATTTTAACATCGTTAAGATATGAACCATTATATATCCAATATAGAAACTTTGGCACTTATTTAATTGGAACCAGATTCAAATCATGCAGCTGTCTCCAGTGCATATCAACTTAATGGAGAGAGGCTAATCAGCATTACTCAATTTAGGAATCCATCCAATTATGAGTAACCTGAAAGAGAAACAAGTTTCTCAAAAACCATTACTATCATCTGAATACCAATCACAAGAATCTACATTTTCGATCTTTTTGAAGAATCCTGATACTTGCGACATCTGGTTCTCTACTTTATTCTTATACCCATAACTTCTCAAAACTTAGATATTGTATTTCTACAAAACACTTGTCTAAAAACTAGAGAAGTCACAAGTAAACAGAACATAGTACGAGGACCTACCCCTTTATCCTTATGGACACTGGACAACATACAATACTCTGTATAAGTCCGCTGAGTTGTATAACTCAAAACCTGTGTGTCGTAGGTTGAAAACTGTACCCAGGCGATTTCCTCAAATATCGCCAATTACAACGAATTCCAATATAATGAGGATGATCACCTAATTCCCAATAACTTACTCCCATTCATCATCTGTAAAACCATACAGATGTGAGAATCATACCTGGTAAATACATACCCTGGAGTAAGTATCTAATTGGGAAATCAGTTTTCTTTTAACAATGCACTGAAACATTAAAATGTTTCATAGGGGTATTCTGGTATTCATAGTATTGCCTCTTCCATAAACCAATTCATGACTATAACCGTATATTTCTTTGCCATCTCTCCAAATACCTTCATTTGTTTTTAGTCGTTACCTTCTGTACACCTTCGTTAGGCTAAATGGTTTTCTTCCTTCTCTACCGTTCGGCACCAGCCTATGGTTTAGAAGAAGACTATCCAGTAAGCATAATAGGTGTACTCTCCTAATCCTAGGAGTACTTGCAACTTGAGAGAAGGTTATGATAAAAGACAACTGAATAATACCTTATTCTATTTCTCCCGAACTGGAAAAAATCAAAGGTGAAAATAGGAGTGGCGATGAAGTACGCGGTTTGGTCGTGAATGATAACAGTCGCAATTTACTTTGCCCTCTTTCCAATCCCTTTATCTTGTCTTTAGTTATTACCTTCTGTACACCCTACTTAGGCTAATTGGTTTTCTTCATTTCCTACCTTTCGGCACCTGCCTATGGTTTGGAATAAGACTATCCAATAAGCGTAATAGGTGTACTCTCCTAAACTAAGGAGCCCTCGCAACCAGAGAGATGGTGATAATAAAAGACAACTGAATAAACCAATTCTTTTTCTCCTGAACCTGGATCCATCCTCGAAGAAGTCCCTTCGAGTTCGTATATAACCATACGATGGATCTATCCAATGGAAGTGGATGTCCGTAGTAATACGGGGTGTTCTGAGAAATACAAAGGGTAAAAGAAGGAGCGGTAATGACTTATGCAACTTAGACAATCCAAAATCCAGTATTTTAAGAAAGTTCGGTCAACTTGGTCACCGAGTCAAAGTCTACGGTCGGTCAAAGGTCGCTGCCAAAGAGAGAGAGAGAAAAGAAACACTCTACGTGCACTCTAACCTAGATCAGAATGGTTATCACTTTATCTAATCAGGAAACCTCCCACTGTAATTTCAAATTCTCCTCCAAACCTGGAAGAAAAATTAGTCGGGATCACCTGAAGAGTAAACCAACTCATCAGTGAGAATCGGGATCCAACTATCATCGCATGATAACTTGATGGAAGCCACTCAAGTTATCACACTTCAGAAGGTATGCGCATGCCTGGCAAGTTTCCTGTATGTTTGAAACTCCCGATGTTATTTTTGCCTCATGCTCTTATGACCTTGATTTTGGCCAACAAATCATAAGTCACATATCAAGTTCTACCTGTCATTATCCATGTTAATTCGAACCCACCCGCACATGCCCTTGACTTTGGCCAACAAGGCAGAATGACTGTCCCAAACCAACGCATCTATCTATGCTACAGATGAATATTCAGCAGCTACCAAGCACCATGCCTTGACTTTGGCCAACAAACATAGCTTGAATACTACTGACTATCCATAAGAAATGACGGAGGGCTACGGCTGGTTTTTGGCGAAAAATCTTTAACGTAATGATCTTGATCTCGTTGAAGGAACCTGATAGCTTTTTATAAAATATAGTGGCGAAAACGTTTTGCTAAAGAGGTCACTCCCGATGAAGGGATCTCGGCTCTTTCCTCGTGGAATGAGGTGCAGGATATTCCAACTGAATACCGCGATGCAAAGCAACTTGTAATCGACTATATGAAGTTATTACTCTGACGTAAACTTCTGCCCAAGGGGTCTCTCCGGGTGAAGGGATATCAGCCCTTGCCTCGTCGAATGAGGTGCAGGATATTCCAACTGAATATCACTATGCAAAACAAAAGGAAATGTCTTTGTAATAACACCTTTTTAAAATTTGTTCCAACAACATCAAATATAGGTTTGTTTTATCCTTACATTGATCAGAATCAATACAGTCCCATCAATCAATCACACCAGAAAAGAACGAAAATAAAATGTACGTATATGCCATCCGCATTCGCCACTGGGTCCCGTCATCACCCGTTATGTTACTTAACTAACGACAGAGCGGGGCTGGACTAGCGCGGGTGTAAAACATATACAACATCTAATAGTATATATACCAATATACAGTAATCGCTCCAGGCGTGATAATATGCAACATTACAGAAAAGTAATAAGCATCACAGAACAATGCAGATAATCTGGGATCCCCGGGTTTCACAGAGCCGCTACTGAAACCCGACGTTCCCCTGGTCGTGTGGATAGCCTTTGCAATGAAACCTAGACCCTTACGGGTGCGGCAAGTTACCCGCCAAAACCTGAAGCGAGGTAGTCCCCCACAGCATAGTGAATGGAACACCCGGCACTTCACGGAATCCGGTAAATTGAGCACCCCTCCTTGGGTCAACCTGTACCCCCTATGAGTGCGGCGAACAGTCTGCCAATTCTAGAGTGAGATCCCTCTGCCTCTCAAAGCCATGAGATACGGATCTGTTGCCCTCCAGAACCCGGCTATCCGTGCACTCCTTCGCGGGATAAACCTAGTATAGAAATAAAAATATGTATAACGGGTACATCGACCTCAACCCAGTCGTGCCCCAAAAGAATATTATACAAACAGGTAGTGACGGCAGTCCACATGTTGGACGCTCGCCCCGCAATATTAAATATACAAATAAATCCAAACTGCACTATCATTGCACCCTGCTATCCACCACGACAAATCCGCAACATTACAGCACAACACAGAACATCAACGCGAATGTCACGTTCGCAAACCCGTCTAAAAGAACTATAGCAATCAGACACGGTTTACCGATCAAATGACATTCCCGGTCGGAGATATAATGTAAATACCGCATACTAACAAGTTTAAAATTTCGATCGACTAAATTTCCCGAAGTGGGCCCCACGTACATCTGCTGTACAGTAACAAAATCTGGGCCCAAACGAACTATACAAAAAACCACAATTTCCAAAATGAAGCTCTCTGGAAAAAGTTGGTGCACTGTTCCCACTAAAGCGCCGCGGTTCCGCGGTCAAACCCTAGGTTTGACCGCGGATCCGCGGTGCTCTTGTGGGATCACGTGCCCATATTTTTCCAGTATGCTTAGAAAACCCTGCACGCTTTTCTGTGATATGTAAAATTATTTTTAGGCCCTTTAAAAAATCGACAGGAACACGTGCTTGAAAATTGTGATTTCGGAAATTCCGTTCGATCGATATTTTAAACGCGTTAGCACAAGTTAGTATAGCTTAATGGTGAGGCTCTGATACCATTGTAAGTCCACGGTAGCGCCCCGGCCGTCTAACAGACGTCAAATGCGGAACAAAAACTTTTACAACTGGAACCCGGATCTGCCATTAAAGCTAAACTAACAAACTATAAAGTGGGTAGAAATGTTATACCGAACGAGCCGAGTCCTTCGGTCTTCAACCATCATCCCATGCTTGTTGCAGCTGCTCCGATCTTCTTGAACTCCGGTGTTCTCGTCCAGGTGGCATCACGTCGACGGATCTTTAAACGGGCTCTCGCCTCTAAACCGAGGCAACTCGGTCGTCAAGTTTGCTAAAAGAGACGACCAAGATGAAGTAGAGAATGAGTAGAACACTTTGTCTCGTTACGTCCAAAGGTATGAACGAACGGTTAATGAAGTTGCCTTTTGGATCGGGTGGAAATGTGAAATGAGTATCTATCAAATTTCCATATACTTAAACTCTCATCTTTTTCTCTCAAGCAACCATATACTCACAAGAGGGAAGGGACCGGCCAATTTAAAGGGGAGGGAGGTGAGTGTAGGAATCAAGAGAGTGACCATTAGCACTAATACAAATGAATGAGTCATAAGACACCTTGTATGAATGCATTAAATGAAACAATGAATCATAACCCTTAGTCATCAACACATAAATGCACCATCAATGCACTTAGCCACCTCACCATCCTAGTCACCTCTTCTAGAAACTTCTAGAACCTTCCACACTCATCTCAAGAAAAGATAAATCCGTCTTTAATCGAATGTTAAAGACGGGCGATAGAAAACTGGAAACTGGCAACTTCCAAAAGTGATCCTGAAACGAATTTCAGGATAACCCCGTAATGGTATAAACATACCCGTATTTGTATTACGACCGAATACAAATGCATCTCAGACAAAGATATTATATCTATACAGTATAATACTCGGATCCGGCTTAAACCAAAGCCGACCAGTATTATCTGCCCGAAAAATGACACGTGCGAAAACGCACGTGCATTTTCCGAATCCTGCCATAAAACCATACGGCCTCTACAACGTTTCGCCCGAACTTGGAAAAGTGTGTGGGGAACTCTACTGACTCATCAACACACTGGCACTGGGTATAACCACTAGCACGTCAGAGGTACAAGCTGTACGTAACGGTTTGCCTATGTATCGATTGGAAAGGAAGCTGACGAGCGAACTCATCCATAAACCCTACTGAGCCTGACAGTGACAATGTATATACAGTCCGGTCCGTTCGTCTAAAGAGTATCGCATATCGAGTCTAGGGGGTGGATAAAGTCAGACCCCTAATAACGCGATAAATCGTGTCGGTATGAAGCCCGTCACCACCTGAGAAACTACTGATCCAAATCAGTAATTCTCCACTATCTCGGCCGAGGATTTCTAGTGATGACTACCCGTGCACTGTGCGACATCAACCCCCAATACCGGGAGAAACGAATCCCCGACGATCCGCTCACTGCCTCCATGTGGCTCGGGACTGTACCCAACTAAAATCTGTTTGCACAACTCCTTTGAGCGTGGTAGGATAGTAATCTAAGCATAGTGGGAACTCACACGAGACAAATGACGATCTCAGGTCGACAAACTAACCTGTACACATGTCACCAGGGAACTGCTATCTGACGATATGTATAATACCAACTAACATGTTCCCGGCGAGTCCTGTCCGGTGTACTCATAACCTAATGAGCACCTGTATAAATCTTAGGTGATCCACCTGACACCAGTGGCTTGTGAGACTGGCCACCGCCCCTCGTCGGGATCTCGACTGTATACACTAGTCTACTCTGGAGTATCGATGCCCCGTCTCGAAACTCCCACGACTAGGGACACTTTTAAGGATGTGCTTACAGACCCCAGCTGCCACGTATATGATCGCCATCATACTGCTGGCAGTCAAACAAGAATCCTATGGGCTCTATCATCATGTAATAGTGAACTAAAGCGTGTATACGATAATAAAGACACACCAGATAGCATACTATCATCTCGAGCAAGACTGTCATATCGGTATAGGTCCTGCCTCAATCGTTGCAATCACGTACCTGCGATCCAATAATTGACTTTGAGGGCACTATCTCCAACATTGCATCATCTTTACCTCCACTTAAAAATAAACCACTGTTATCCTACCTCCTTATCATCATAAGCTATCTGTTGGTTTGTGTTGTTTTATGAATACGCAACATTGCTATTTGATAGCTTATGTCAGATGATTTGAAGAGGGGATGATCTAAAGAAAAACAGATAGCAAACTTACTTTGGAAACTGTTTCTTATAGACATAATCTTTCTATCATAAAAGGGAACGACACCCCCTTGTTACAATTAGCTACCAAATCTTACTCTACTCGCATTCACTAATGACCCTCTATCACGCTACTGTCTACAACACTACTATCCTTAGTTTGTTGATTCACCTCCCTTTATATAGCGATTTCATAGCCTATGAACTCAAAAAGGCTTCACTCTTCTCTACTTCATCTAACATGCAATTAAAATGTTATTTTTTGGGTTTTTTTTTCCTGATAGCCCCCCTCATATTTCAATATTTTTCTGTCTCTCATGTAGTTAGTATTTACCTGGAGCCCCCTTATATTTATAAGTTACTCCTGCAACCCCCTACTTCATTTTTGAAAATTATTCCTCCTCCTTCTCGGTAGCCGACGTCCCCACCGCCGCCTTCTTCTTCCTCCTCTTCCTCAACACATCGCCTCCTTGTTTCTCCTCCTCCTTAACGCCACCTCCATCATCACCATCATCTTCCTCCTCCTCTACCACCTATCACCTCCTTCTTTCTTCTCAACACCACTGCCACCATCACCACTACCTTCTTCTTCCTCTTCTTCAACCCACAACCGCCGCCGCCGCAATCCTTCTTCCTCCAAGAATGGCGGCGGCAGCGGTTGTGAGTTGAAAAAGAAGAGGAAGAAGAAGGTGGTGGTGATGGTGTTGATGATGGTGGCGGTGGCGTTGAATAGGAGGAGGAAGAAGTTGGCGTTGATGGGTTGAAAAAGAAAAGGAGGAAGATGGTGGTGTTGATGGTGACAGTGTTGAAAAGGAGGAGAAAGAAGATGGTGGAGACGGCAACGATGGTGTAGGAGGAGGAATAATTTTCAAAAGTGAAGTAGGAGGCTGCAGGAGTAACTTATAAGTATAGAGAGTTACAGGTAAACACTAACTATAGGAGGGACAGAAAAATATTGGAGTATGAGGGGGGCTAACAGAAAAAAAAACTATTTTTTATTTCTTTTAGAATAGAAGGAAATTTGAAGTTATCTTGTCATATATTTTAAGCATCATTTTTGTATTCCATGTTCATATCAATTCTCCCCTCAGCATCAACGTCTCTATGTACACTAGTATAAATCCTATCCTAGAAAATGAGGGGATTTTTGTTCGGTGAATGATTAAACCGTTCTTCGACAAATTTTGACTTGGGGAAGGGTTATAATTAACGGGGAACCGTTCTCCGATTTCCCCCCCTAAATAAATAAATAAATAAAGTAATCGGGGCTCTCACCCCGAGAGCCTTATTCTCATGACCCCCAAACCGAGAGCAGGCCCAGTTTCTCCCCAAAAACCCATCTCTAAACCCTAGCCAAAAAATATTATAATTAAGATGGTGATTTTTTCTTTCTAGAACTTATATTGATCAAGCCCCTTCTCCATTAGATCTCTCCTTCAACCTCAATATCTCTCTCTCTCAAGCTCAAGATCTCTTTAGATCTTTTTGTAAGCAAAGATTTCTAATTTTGGCAATTTGTGGAGACATATTCTAAGGTACGCTATTTACCCGTCTATCAATATTTAAGAAAATCCTAAATTATTGGGTTAGGGTTTTTTTCTTATTTTTTCAAATTAATTATGTTTATTATTATCAATTGATATGGTTATGATTATTGTTGTTGATGGTTGTAGTTTGAGGTAATGTTTGATTTGGAAAATGGTTAGGGTTGTGTGAACGAGAAGATGTAGAAAAAGAGGATGCGCATGAGGGTTTATAATTTTGAGATTGGTTTTGGTTAGATGATGAAAATGATAATTGTAAATCCTAAATCTAAAAATATTAATCGATATCTTAAGATATAAACTTATAACCAAAAATGATAATCACCCTAAACGTATAACTTAAAACAAAACCTCAATATTAAGCCTTTAAATTAATATAAAAAATTAAACATCAAACGCAAACCCAAACTCTAAACATATGCTAAAAACATATTCCTAAATCTCGAATGATAAATCAAAAATCTTAGATAAAGATTAACATATATTATAATTAATTATACGCCGTAGAACCCATCTTTCAGTTATCATACGTTTTGTTTTCATCATGACATAAAACTACGCGAAGGCTGTGAGCATCGAACGTTCGGTGTTAACAGTCGTCTTGTAGTTTATGCGACGAGAAGACTCGTCATATTATAACTGATAAATTTATCCATCGTGGACAAGTTAGTAATGAGCCTACATACGCATATGCTTTCGTTCATTTCAAGATGTGCTTCGTCGGCACTTTTCCGCTGGTTCTCCGTGTACAAATATAAATTGGATGCTCATTTCAGTGTTGATAATATTAAGATGTTGATAATATTAAGATGTTTATATCATTTGTTGCAATGTACTCGGAGAACAGCGGGGTTGTGCTGTCGAAATTTTCTTAAAATGGAAGAAAGAATAAGTGTATGAGCTTATGCTATATGCATTTCTAATGGGATAGAAATATTATCCCTGACAACCATTGCAGATTGCAGACTCGTTATTCGTATAAGTCCTAAATATATTTTGAAATTGTGAGAATTATGAGGAGAGAGAATTAAGAGAAACTGTTTATGGGAATGATAATGGATGGATTGGGATTATCCACATTCTCCTCTTTATATAGGTATAGCCGTTTTACAACTACATCTCCAACCTTGTAACTAATTGCATGAAGACAGGTCTTTTAGAAGACATAAAAGCTCTTTGAAAAACACATCCACCAGGGAAATGAGTGGCATCACATTTCAAATCTCGGGTCAACTGGCTAATAGAAAGCGAAGTGAAAAGAAAGCGAGACAAGTATAAAACAGTGGAGAGAGGCAACTGTGATGTAGCAAGGACGGAAGCAACCGTGATAGTTTCTAGCATTTAGAAGTCCCGTCATTATGTAATTAGTTACAATGTTAGGGATGTATTTATAAAATGGCTATTGCTTATATAAAGAGGAGGTTGGGGCTAATCTCAATCCATTCATTATCGTTCTTCTCAACATCTCTCTCTTAATCTTCTCTTCTTATAATTCTCACAAGTTCAAAAGACATTTAGGACTTATACGTATAACAAGTCTGCAATGGTTGTCAGGGTTAAGGCTTCCCTATTAGGAATGCATAGAGCATACGTCCATACACTTGTGCTTTCATCAATTTCGAGATAATTTCGGCAACACCTCCCCGCGGTTCTCCGAGTACACTGCAATAGGTGAGATGAACATCTCAATGCTATCAACAGTGAACTGAGCATTCAATCTATATTTATAGACAGAGAACCAACAGAAAAGTGTCGACGAACCACAACTCGAAATGAACGAAAACACAAGCATATGTAGGTGTTTGCTTTATGCATTTCTAACTTATCCACAATGAACAAATCTTTAAGCTATTTTACGGCGACTTTTCTCGTCGCATAAACTACAAGACTGGTAGCACCAAACGGTTAACGTTTGATGGTCACAGCCTTGGCATTATGTCATGACAAAAACCAAACGTATGATAACTGATAGACGTGTAATTTAGTGTGATGTATGTTAATCTTTATCAAAGATTTTCGATTTATTATTGGAGGTTTATGAATTTGTTTTTGGCTTACGTGTAGGGTTTGGGCTTTCGTTTAATGTTTAGTTTTTAAGATTAATTATCAAGGTTTAGTTTTAAGTTGTATGTTTAGGGTTAGGGTTTACAATTATCATTTTTGATTTTAAGTTTATGTCTTAAGTTACCGACCCGTTTTTTTTAGATTTAGGGTTTACAATTATCATTTTCATTATCACCAAAACAGACTTCAAAATTGTAAACCCTCATGTTCATCATCTTCTTTTACATCTTTCAATCAGACAACCCTAACCGCTTCCAAATCAAATATTACCACAACCATTGACAACAATAATCATAACCATATCAATTGATAATGATAAACATAATTAATTTTAAAAAATAAGAAAAAACCCTAAACCCAATAATTTAGGGTTTTCTTAAATATTGAAAATTAAGAAATAATAGCTTGTTGAGTAGTGTACCTTAGAGTATTTGCCTCCACAAATAGCAAAAATTTGAAATCTTTGTTGAAAAAAGAGATCTAGAGAGATCTTGAGCTTGAGGTGAAAGAGAGAGGTATTGAGGTTGAAGGAGAGATCTAAACGAGAAGTAGCTTGATCAACGGAAGATCTAGAGAGAAGAAATCATCATCTTATTTTAAGATTTTTTTGGGGATTTTTGTTTGGCTAGGGTTTGGAGATGTTATTTTGGGAAGAAATGGGGCTGCTCTTGGTTTTGGGGGTCATGAGAATGGGGCTATCGGGTGAGAGCCCCAATTACTTTATTTTTTTGGGGAGGGGAGGGGGGAATCAGGGAACGGTTATAATCGTTTCCCGAGTCAAAATTTGTCGGGAAACTGTTACTCCGATTAAAAATCCCCTAGTTCTCTAGGATAGGATTTGCAATAATGAAAGAGTTGATTGTAGTAAAATTGTTTTTATGAGTATTGAAAGTGTTTATCAACTGGGTTTTTTTCGTTTTAATTTTTTTTTTGCTCTACAGTGATTGTTGTCCTTGTGCCCGATTAGCTTTTTGGTTGAACAAATTGCATTAGCCAAATCCTCCAGTTTGGTTTTTTACTTTCTTTAATTTCTTCATAAACGTTTGGTTTTCAAACAACGATTTTTAGTCTCAGACTGAGCACATAAATATGCTACATGAAGAACACTAGAAACTAAACAGGTGTGAGAAGGATCGTCTCATTCCTAACCGCGTTCTTGTGATACCAAATGTAAAGAAAAACGGATGACAATCACTTGCAAATCGCAATAGTTCAACAATTATTTCTACTACACACAACTCTTTCTCTTACAAAGCACACTATAAGCAAACACTCAAAGTTTACTCTCCTCACATTCACTCGTAAATCTCTATTACACTTACCTACTACAATGCTACTATAGTTTATATAGATCTGTCAGACCCTAGGTACTTAACACCAATCACTTTTTTCTACCCAACACGCAAATATAAATGTGATGGACTCCTTTTTAGAAATTAAGTCAATTTGATATTTTCTTCTCACATGTATTAAACATCATTTTTTTTGGTGTCGATTCCTAACCGCCTCCTTGTGATACCAAATGTAAAGAAAAACGGATGACAACCACATGCAAATCGCAATACTTCAACAATTATTTCTATTACACACAACTCTTTCTTACAAAGCACACTATAAGCAAACACTCAAAACTTACTCTCCTCACATTCACTCGTAAATCTCTATTACACTTATCTACTACAATACTACTATAGATTATATAGAACTGTCAGACCCTAGGTACTTAACACCAATCACTTTTTTCTACCCAACATGCAATTAAAATCTGATGGACTCCTTTTTAGAAATTAATCCAATTTGATATTTTCTTCTCACGTGTATTAAACATCATTTTTTTTGCGTCGATTCAATAAAATGCCCTATAAGAATACCGTATTAATTAGAAACATGTGGTGATGGACACTTCTAGATAAATTCTGCAAGTGCATAATACTAGATTTATTTGAGGTTCATCTTATACATAAAAAGCTAAACGCCTCATGTGCTTTCCACATGAGCGTCTAAAAATAAAGAAAACTCATTTGTGTTGATTGGACAGCCATCAAATAAAGCAACCCAGCACCCCAAAGATAAAGCAATCACGTGAAATACACGTGAAACAAAAAAAAGAGGTTGAATGCCTCACGTGCTTCACACATGAGCACCAGAGCATGCTTTAGCATCCAAAGCCCTCCTATTGGTTAGTCTGCAGTAGGATGATTTTTATAGTTTTTCCCACCCATCAAAGTTACTTTTCCTTGAACTTTATTTAAGTAAAACTCTAACGAACGTAATAATCTCAAGCATAATGGTCTTATTTCCCCCATAAACACTTTGAAATAATTTTTCTCGTAATTTAATTCCATAAAAACAATATCTAAACCACCACCATGTATTTATACTTTGACAGTTGAGAGACGGTAAATTTCTTGCTCATCAAACCAAGTTAAGCCAAGTTCCATATAGATGTCGATTGCTCTCCCAAATGCCTTGGAGTACTGATATAGCTCACTGTTGGCTTCTCTTCTTAGTAAAGGATACAGTTACCATCATATCAACGTACTTCAATTCCAAACCAAAATAATGACACGATTAGGTTTAAGGGGCTGTAGCTATTTGAATCTCTAAATTTCTCAAGGTTTTAATACCGGATGTCAGCAGATATCGGAATCGTATCGAATAGGTGTATATCGCCATATCGACAAAAATAACCAGGTTTATCTTATCGCGAGGGGTCCTGATATGATATATCGGCCCATATATTGGTGGATATTTGATCTAGTGAACTTTTGTATGATTTTTCCAAGAGAACATAAACAAATGACTTGATTTGGAGAATCCGACCACGATCATGGAATAGACATGATTTTAATACATGTCACTATGTTGCTAAAAGAAATTGTTTCCGATGAAAAATACAACCACACTACAACGATGCTCAATATTTTTGGCTTGCTTTGCGTCGTTGAATTGAATAATGAAATCATTCTATCGAACTATTAATTTAAAGATTTTATCTTGTGATCTTGGCCAACTTCTTAGGGACAGAAACACACTAACATAGGTCCAGATGCCAAGAACATTAATATAATTTGTATGTACAGAATGGATTGGGCTCAAGTAGTTTCATTCTTAGTTACAAATTTCCGGCAATTCATATGCTTGTAGCTCAAATAATTTAATCATGCCTCATCTGCTTGCTCAGAATCATTCTGATAATAAAATTAGTTTGGTTTACCCCCAAAAAATAAAAATATAAATCAAGACACCAAAAACATAAATTAAGTTTTTCTATTTCTATACTGTGCAGGTACTGTCTTTCACTTGCCTATATTGCTTCTTTGTTTCCAGGCATGCGGTTTGTGTCTGCAGACAACTCGCCACATGAACTGTGTTCCACCGTGTATCTTCGCTCGACTAATGCTTTACTAGCAATCATCTGCAGTGTTCTTGTATATGATTTGCTCATCATCTTGAGACCTTCTATAAGTGAAAGAAAGGCTACAATTTATTCAATCCTGATGGCATTGTACCCACTTCATTGGTTCTTTACCTTTCTCTATTATACAGATGTAGCTTCAGTTACTGCTGTTCTGGCGATGTATCTGGCTAGTCTGAAGAGGCACTATTGGCTCAGTGCCATGGTAAGTATGCATTCCATTACGCTCACTCTTATTCTTCAAATTTGTTATGGACTTATATGCTCACAACCACCCAACAAATTAAATTTTTAATTCCAAAGATTTTATGACTTCAAAATTCCTGCTCATTATAAATGTTCGAAAAGTTGCTTTTTTTTTTTTTAATTTTAAAAGACTTCAAAACTCTTTAGAGACTCGATTCATTAAGAGGGCATGGAAATGATATGGTAGTGAATTTGGATTCCGTGCTCTGATCAAAATCAAAGCATGATTTCTATTATAATCCATCAAGCATCCATTTTTCTCCTGAATAAATCTCAAGTGCCCAATTGCACGGTAATTGCAAGTTATGCTGAGAAATTCTTGGAATTTTTTTTTTGAGTGGGGCTTAAAGAAGTACTGCGCGGAGATTCTTCCTTAGAAAGGAAGCATGGTAGGAAGGCAAGGCCTGATTCCTGATGAAGGAATTTATTCAAAGCAAAAATGGTTAATTGAAGGGGTATAACAGAACCAATGCTACTAATGAGCTATAGCTTAGTTGGTATGGACACTTTCCCTCTTGGGGAAAGTGCGGGGTTCGAACCCCATGAACCCTAGGAGGAGAAGTGGCCACAAATTAACGCTTTCAGGGCAAATTCGTGGGCCCCCTGTGTGCATGTGTGTGCGCGTTGTGTGCTTGCATGATGTGTGCGTGGGTGTGTTGTATGCATAGGTTAGGGCTTACAGGCCAATGCCAAAAAAAATTATAGAACATATGCTGTGATTTTGATCAGACCGGAGAATGCAAATTCCATTGCAATTCTGCCATGTTAGCATTCTTCAAAAAATAAAAAAAAACCGAGCTTGGAAACCAAAAGACCAGCTTCTCAGGAGAAAACTGAAGAAACTTGACTTTCTTGGTCTTTGCTTGTTTCCAACAGTTTATTCTGGCTAATACATTCTAAAGTTCTTTTATGGGGTCATATAAATTAATATTTTTCTGTTAAGAGAGACATTGCCGTGTACATATATTACAATGTGGCTTGAAAAAGATGAAACAAAGTGATATATTGTAACGAGCTCTCTTATGTTCTCCTTCTTTGTTAGCTGGGAGCCTTGGGGACTCTCTTTCGGCAAACAAATATTATATGGATGATGTTTGTCGCAGCGAATGGGGCCGTACATTTCATTGAGGAGTTTTATCAAGAAGATCGTCATAAACGAGGTGATAAGGAAAAGAAACTTGAAGAAAGCCATGTGATTACTGATAATATCAAGAGTGCTCCAGCTGCTCCATGTTTGAGAAAGAGAAGAATGAGTAGCTCCATGAACTCTACAAACTTAGCGAGTTCTGCAATGACTGAAACAGAGCTGCATACCTCATCTGGTATTTCTACATAGTTCTTCTTTTCACTATCCATTTTTATATCTCTCATTTTTTAATCCTTTTTTCCCCTTTTGTTGCATTCGCAAGGTTGATTATACAGGCCATGCTCACTATTGATTTTTTTTTGTAGATGAGCCATGATATTCCATTTTTTGAAACATTAAGCATACTAGGATGTAATTAATTTTACCAAGATAGTTTTTCCGGTAGGACAGCTTTGGAACCTAAAAACCTTATCCAGCTGAAGCAACACATTTTCCTAATCAGATGGAGCTAGCTTTTAATTACCTTAATTCCAAAATTTACCAGAGAAATCCTTATAGTAAAATACATCGTATAAGCAAATGGATGATGTATAGCATCTTAAAATATGTAAAATGATGCACCTTAGTTAGAAAATAGAAGCATAACTAGTTTAATAGGGATCTAGTTTCATATACGATCCTAATTTCAAGCGATTTAACCTAATCAACATTATTATTATCGTTAATATCATAATTATCGTAACTGCACACAAATCTCCCCCCCCCCTCGGCCCCGGGAAGTTAGTAAGCAGCAATCACTAAAAGGCTGGCAATTTGAGATTTGGAGCTGTGATGTCTAGATTCTGAAGTTTCCTTGGTTTAATCCAATTTTGATGTTGACGTTAATATTTGAGACTTGATATGTTGTGCATTCATACCTCAAGGTATAGTTTCCGCTCAATACGTAATAAATTTGGGTATAAGCTAGTCTCTAGTCTAGTCGACTTTGGAAGAAGACACAGCAGCTTGTAATTTGTCGACTCTTTTCCATAGAAGTGATTAGATTCTTAAAGCATGCCGATTATAATTTGAACAATGTAAATTTAGTTCACATATCTACGCAGACATGTTGCTTGTAATTATATTTTTGTAAGAGGAAACAGGGCTGGACACTGCAGGCTTGTAACCGCAGTGTCCAGACTGCAGGCCCCATGGGGCCCAGAGGCTTTTTTACACAGCCCCTGGGCCCCACGGAGCCTGCGGTCTGGACACTGCAGTGTCCATGCAGGCCCCTTGTATCCTTGTTGTTATGGTATGCTTACAAATAATAATTGTTCCTAATTAAAAGATTTCTTATCATGTAAATTTGTGTGGCAGGTTTTGTCGATGAGGTCATGGATATTACTTTAAAGCTTTGGTTTCTAAAGTGGAAAGTGCTAATCACCTTTGCACCTTTTCTCACGGTGCTGCTCGCATTCATTACTTTTATCATTTGGAATGGGAGTATTGTTCTTGGTACGACACATTCTCTTTTTATCTGATCAGCTTCAAATCTGAAAGATACGTATACAAGTTTTCAGACTTTTATCCCTTGTACAATGCAGGTGCGAAAGAGGCTCATACAGTTTCTCCTCACTTTGCGCAAATGTTGTATTTTGCTTTGGTTTCTGCTGGAGCCCTTGCCCCTTTGCATTTCAGTCTAGGCCAAGTAACAACAATGTGCCGATCATTCTGGAAAAATAAAGTTCTCGTCTCTGTTCAAGTTATGATGGCATTTTCCATATGCTTCATTGCTGTGCATTTTTTTAGGTAATAGTCTCGGCATTCTTAAACAGGTATCAAGGTTTTAACAGTTATTTTCTTTTGCGTAAATTGTCAAAAAGCCCCCGGCCCGCTTCAAACTTGTGCAAAATCCCCTTGGCCTTTTGCTCTTGTTAAAAAAAACCTAGGCCCAATTAAAGCCCCCTTATACTAGTTGCCTGTAATATCTGAGCAGTAATATCTAATCAGTTGGAGGGAATAAAGACCTAAATGAAATGCGGCCCATGGGTTTTTTCACAAAGATTTTGAACAGTTAGTCCTTTCCAACAATTTTGAAAATATCAGGGGGTTTTAGAGAACTCCTGAGCAGCCGGGGGGCTTTTTGACAATTTACCCTTTTCTTTTTGTTGTTGCCAAATACAAATAGTTACCCACACTAGCTTATTGGCATGTGCTCTGCTCGTGCAACAAAAACCTGGAACTTTTGGCTTTCTTTTTGTTTTTGTTTATCTCAACCAAGATATATGTTTCTGGCTTTTTACTGCCATTAATATACTGTTGAGATGAGCAGATGAGCGGCTCAACTTTTCATATAAAAAAAATAAAATTTTTGGTTAAAAATATTTTAATGAAATTCTATTATTTTTAAGGGCTTAAATACAAGAAACATAAATTAAAAGTAGTTTCATATAATGTTTACTGCAATTTTACAAATTTTGGAGGACTCCTATAAGAGTTTTATTTGTGAATGCAGCATAGCCCATCCGTATCTTCTTGCAGACAATCGGCATTATACCTTTTATATATGGCGAAAAGTTATCCAGGCCCACCGGACGACTAAATACATTTTAGTCCCGCTATATGTTTATTCTTGGTTCTCCATCATCAGTGCATTATGTGTGTACTGAATATTTCTGATCTTCTATCATTTTCAGTTTACAAATTTTTTACTTCTTTTCTTTTGAATAATGACTTGACTTCCATTTTTACAGGTAAATCTCAGAAAAAGATTTGGGTGGTGTCCTTTATCTTAAGCACTGCACTAGTTCTCATCCCGGCACCACTTATCGAGTTCAGATATTATACTATACCAATCTTCTTACTGTTTCTTCATTCTCATGTCGACGCCAATATGAAACTGTTATTCATTGGGGCCCTTTACGTGATTGTAGATATTTTCACGATGACGATGTTTTTATTTAGGCCATTTCATTGGGATCATGAGCCAGGGACGCAGAGGTTTATATGGTAGTTTGGTAACATTATGAGCATGCTTTGGGCTTTGCGTCGAAGCTTTTCAATTAAATTGAGCAATTGATGAAAGGAGTTGCTGGGCTTAGTTATGTGTATTAGAGTAATATTATAATTTGTACAATTATTCGTAGATGATTTTGTAAAATTACATGATTTATAAATTAATGGTTGTGATTTTGTTGTACAGTTGTTTTTTCTGTATTGTACCTGTAAGTTGAAAGTTTTGTTGTGTTATGAGATATGATTAGCTTTAAGTGAACAATGACAAATATACATTGTTTCTTTTCTCATAGGTTCTGTTTGGCTAAAATGTAGTAAACCTTATTTTTTTGGTTCCATCCTATCTAGAGAATCTCTTTTTTTTTCTTAACATGAAGAAATATACGAGTCATACTAGGCCCAGTAAAGAGACAAAAACATAAAGTAGGTTAAGATTTTGCTTCCATGCATCTCTTTTTTTATGCGACCCCTGCTAGAATCCAACCGACGTCCACTTATTTTGAAGAGGAAAGTTTAACTGTATAAGCTATTTTTCATTAAACACATTAGCCTTTGCGGCTTTAGTGCCTTAAAATTTTCTAGTATGACAAAATTTAAATGAGCAATAATGTTTTCAGTTCGATTTAAACAAGCATTGGTATCAAACTATAGAGCATATAAAAACTACGTGAAAAATGCAAATATGTTGTCCTCAGTTGAACGACATATCTAATGCAAAGTACATGTTGACTAAAATAGGTAAGGAAAATGCGAATAAAATTTAAATATAATTTTTCAACGACGCAAGTCCTAAAACCATGTTAATCATGATTGTTACATTAAAAAAAAGAGAGCTTTCGTAGCTTACCAAGCATCTCTATTTTATTCAATCTAATCGTACTAAATTATTATTCATATATTTATATTAATAAAATTATTTGAGGAACGGACAACTAAAAGGTGACAGCATTATTAGACAATCACTATTTCTTTTTTTCTTTTTTGGGCTAAGTTGTTTTTTATTTTTTTTCTTTTGTAAATTAATTATGATTTACAGCTAGAGAGATAATGGATCCTATTAGGTCCTTGATTTGGGAGATTTTTGGTTGTTGAGAGAGATTTTAGCTAAGAATTTTCTCATAAATAGAAAATGAGTATATTAGTTACCTTAATGACAAAGTAACGATGGATTTTATGCTTTATTTAATGGTTTTAAATCTATTTTTCCTTTTTCTTTAGTCTCACATCGGCTAAACAACAAGGTGTTGCTGTCCTTATATATGAGAATGTGTTTTAGCCTTTTGAAGTAGTTTAAGGGCTAGTGGGCTTATGTTTTCCTGCACGCATGCACATTGTCCGTCCGTCTCGAGCCCGGTTTGGTTGGTACGTACGCTTATCCTTTTGCACAAAATGATTTGACCGTTACTGGACCGTTGCAGCAGCCATGGGCTCGTAATTAAGAGTGTACCGTTGGAACTTTAATGCAGGCGTTTATGCCCGTTGGAGGAGGAAAAACACTGCTCATCTCCTCTGCTCTGCTCTCCACTACTGCTGCTGCCTCTGTTCAGTTCGGATTCGGGCCACCTTTTTTCTTGTTGAGCGACGAGGGTCAGCGACCGGTTCGACACTTCATCCTACTGCATTTCGGGTGGAGTCCCTGTTGGTGGGACGGCCGTATCTTGGAAACAGATCGTCGGCGAGTCCTGTGCTAGAGGCGGCGAATTCTGTTCTTAGGACAGCGATCATTTGGCGTGCTTCTGTCCCAGGCAACTCGAAACCTTGTTCTTCTTATTTTTGCTTATTTGTTTAATAGGGTGCATGCTTAGCAAACATAGTTAAATATTATTGCTTAAAAAAATATTAATTTAATTTGTTTTTTGGTCTTACTAGCAACCTCACCCAACAACTAAGAATAGAATTTCTTACTATAATCTAATAGGTTAGTTTTTTGGCCATGAACCTAAACATGTCTAAAGTTAACCTAGATGACTTAGTCTCAGCCAGACCCGAAACTTTTGCTGGTCAACACATCAAGCGTTGGAAAAATTGAATGCGGTACTGGCTGACCACCTTAGGTCATATTTCTGCTATAACTTGTGAGCTTACCCTGTCAGAGCCACCCTCTACTACCCCTACTCTGACTTCTGCCCCACTTCCAGATGCCCCACCTCCAACTCCTCCACCACCTCCACCTGGGCCTACACCCTTAGAGATAGACTACCTGTGCCATGGTAAAATCCTGTCTACTTTGTCCAATGAACTCTACGACATCTATTGCCAAATTCCAACTTTGAAAGAACTTTGGGAAGTATTAGACTCGAAATTTGGACAAGAAGATATTGGCCTAGAGAGGTATTCCCTTGTGAACTGGTTAAAATTCAAGATGGTAAAGACCAAGACCGTTACAAACCAAATCCTTGAATATCAAAACCTTATCACTAGTGCTAAGATTAAAGGCTACAACCTAGAGGAAAATGTACAAGTAGCTGCCCTCATTGAAATGTTACATTCGTCCTGAGATGACTTTGCTAACAAGCTCCGTCATCGTTAGGGCAATCTTTCTTTGAACTCCCTTATCCAAACTCTTAAAAGTGAAGATATTCATAGGGAGAAAAGCAAGGCTTGTTCTATCCAAGCGAATGTTGTTGAGGCTAAAAACTTTCATAAGAAGCCTTTCAACAAATTCCAGAAGAACCATAACCATAATCATAACAAGAACTACCACCAACAAAAGAACAAGCCTAACTTTAAGCCTAAACCCCAAAACAATGGCAATCATAAGGGGAACAAAGGTGGAAACTGTTTTGTCTGTGGAAGGCCGGGTCACTTAGCTCGGAACTATAAAGACAGAAAAGATAGACCACCTACCAACCCCCAAGTGAACACCTTAACTGTGGGGGTCTCATCAACTATAAACACCGTCAGGTCGATACAGGACGGTATGTGACATGGGCAGATGCGAGCGCTGCAAGGATTGAAGGATATGCACTTGTGGATTTGAAGTTTACTTCGGGAAAAGTGATATCCCTACAAATGTGCAGCACGTGCCGAACTTTAGGAAGAATCTTATTAGTGGAATAGTATTGATGAGACTAGGCTATAAGCTTGTATTAGAATCCAATAAAGTTGTAATCACCAAGTTTGGATCCTATGTAGGAAAAGGCTTTGTTTGTGGTAGAGACTTGTTAAAACTTTGTATTGTTGATTCATCTTTAAATAAAACTGTTGCATCTAGTTCTGTTTCACCAACTGTTTTTACTTCTGAATGTTGTCACATATGGCATGCTCGTTTAGGACATGTAAACAAGAATACCATGCGTAGAATGATGAACTTGAAATTAATTCCGAAAACTCAAATAGACACAACCAAGCGGTGTGAGGTTTGTGTTCAGGCAAAACTGTCTAAACAACCTTTCAAATCGGTTGATAGTCAAACTGAGTTATTAGAATTAATTCATACCGATAAGACACCGTTTGAACTTTGGTTCAGTAAGAAGCCCAACTTGCAACACTTAAAAATATGGGGGTCACTTGCCAAAGTAAAGGATCCTGAATTCAAGAGAAAGAAATTAGGACCTAAAACCGTTGATTGTGTCTTTATTGGTCCTGTAGAAAACTCTAATACCAACATGTTCCTTGTAGTTAAGTCCGAATTTAGTGATATTAGAGTTAACTCCATAATTGAAGGTAGACCCGTAGATACTGTCTATTTTGAACATGTGTTTCCTTTTAAAGATAAAGTAAATAAAACGACTGCTGAAAGTTCATCGACTATTGAGCCTTTTACCTCTCCTCCGATTCCACATGAAATCATGCATGATAATTTAGACGACAACTTAGAACACGGCTTAGATGTGGAACCTAGAAGAAGCAAAAGACCTAGAATAGAAAAGAACTTTGGTAGTGACTTTATCTCCTACCTTGTTGAGAAAGATCCTGCAACGTATAAGGATGCCATGATCTCAATAGATGCTAGTTTTTGGAAAGAAGCTATCAATAATGAATTTGAATCTATTATTAAAAACCATACTTGGATCCTTACTGACTTACCTCCTGGCTGTACTCCAATTGGCTATAAGTGGATCTTTAAGAAGAAACTTAAAGTAGACGGTACAATAGATAAGTTTAAAGTGTGTTTGGTAACTAAAGGTTTTAGTCAAAAGAAAGATGTAGATTACTTTGACACCTTCTCACCTGTTACCAAAGGTGTTTCCATTAGGATGCTTGTTGCCTTAGCAGCTATTTACAATCTAGAGATACATCAAATGGATATTAAGACAGCTTTCTTGAACGATGATCTCGACGAGGAGATTTACATGGTTCAACCTGAAGGGTATGTGGTACCTGGTCAGGAAAATAAGGTTTGTAGGCTTGTGAAGTCTTTGTATGGACTTAAGTAAGCACCTAAACAGTGGAACCAGAAGTTTGATAGAGTAATTAAATCTTATGGCTTTAGTTCTAATGAATCTGATAAATGTGTGTACTCTAAAGTTGTAGGAGATGCATGCATAATCCTTTGCCTCTATGTTGATGACATTTTGCTATTCGGTTCAAACCCTAATATCATATCATACACCAAGAAGTTCTTAACTAGCCAGTTTGATATGAAAGACTTAGGAGTAGCTGATGTCATTTTAGGGTTTAAACTCATTAGAAACAATAATGGAATTACCTTTTCACAATCTCATTATGCTGAATCTATATTGAAGAAATTTGGGTATTTTGACTGTACACCAGTTTTTACTCCATATGATCCTCTGTTTCACTTGAGATCCCACTCTGGTCCATTTGTAAACCAATCTTTGTATGCTCAGATAATTGGTAGTTTGTTGTATCTAGCTAATGGTTCTAGACCTGATTTATCTTATGCTGTAGGTAGATTGAGTAGATATATAAGTAACCCTAATGCTGATCACTAGAAAACTCTAGTGAGGGCATTTCGATACCTAAAGGGTACTTTGCATGTTGCACTAGACTACACCTCTTTTCCTTCCACCATGGAAGATTATACTGATGCTAACTGGATCTCTGATTCAGATGAAACTAAATCAACTAGTTGCTATGTATTCTTGCTAGGAGGAGGTGTTGTTTCTTGGAAATCCACCAAGCAAACAGTCATAGCTAGATCAACTATGGAAGCAGAGTTAATTGCTTTAGACTTAGTTAGTTTGCAAGCTGAATGGCTTAAACTGTTTTTACTTGATATTCCTTTAACTGTTAAGCCATTACCTGCTTTGTCTATACATTGTGATTGTAAAGCTGCTATTGATAAGGCCAGATAATCTAAGAGTGATACTGGCAAACGGCACTTGAGAATCCGTTTAGAGGATATCAAGGACCAGATCGCACGCGGTGTGATCTCACTTGATTTTATGAAATCAGTGAATAACTTGGCAGATCCTCTGACCAAGGGGCTAGCAAGACAGCTAGTCCAATCCTCATCGAGGGGGATGGGTCTGTTGCCCACCACTTAGACACCGTAGTGGATACCCTACCATTCCAAGTGGAGATCCCATGAAGTTCGGTTCAAAGGGACAACGAGCTACTAGCGTGTCTACTTGGAGCACTGACTTTTTAAGAGTATATCTCCAAGACCCTCCTTATGGTGACAGTGCTCCTGACTGAAACGGTTAAGGAAGAGCTATTGCTCTGAATATGTTCAAGGCCTTTATTGTAGGGTGTAGGTCCGTTCAGTGCACCTTTGGAGAACGTTACTATGTGAGTGTGTTCCTGGGGCTGGGACTATGTGAATTGCGGGCATTCGCTAGAGCACTCATGAGACAAGATCAGCGCATGGCCGAAACACGCTAGCCGACTTATGAACCTGGTCTCGTACCCTATATTTGGCTGTGTGGCATGAGGAAGTTCGGTTCAAAGGGTCTGGTTCAAGACCTAGTTCACCACATCCCTTTTGAATGGAAATGTGTCATACTAGGTGAGGTTCAAGACAAAAAACCACCTCATTGATATAGTAAGTATTACGTCGCTCAATGTGTCCTTTTTTTTCAACTACGCTGAGTTTTTAAACCATGTGGGGGATCATGGATTTTATACTTTATTTAATGGTTTAAAATCTATTTTTCCTTTTTCTTTAGTTCCACATCGCCTAGGCAACAAGATATTGTTGTCCTTATATATGAGGATGTGTTTTAGCCTCTTGAAATAGTTCAAAGGCTAGTGGGCTTAGGTTTTTCCACGTGCGCGCGCGTGCACCGTCCGTCCATCCCGAACCCGGTTCGGTTCGTACGTACGCTTATCCTTTTGCATAAAATGATTTTGTTTGGACCCGTTACTGGACCGTTGCAGCAGCTATGAGCTCATAATTAAGAGTGTACCGTTAGAACTTTAATGCATGTGTTTCTTCCCGTTGGAGGACAGAGACGTTAGGCCTGCATTAATCTGTGTGTTGATGGGCAGTAATAGGCCTGGCTCAGGACTCCTATATAAGGAGCACTTCTTCTCTTTTGTTTAACTGATTACAAAATAAGAAGAAAAAAAAACAAAGGAAGAAGAGGAAAAACACTGCTCATCTCATCTCCTCTCCCCTGCTCTCATCTCCTCTGCTCTCAGATAGCTGCTCATCTGCTCTGCTCTGCTCATCTCCTCTGCTCTCAGCGAGCTGCTCATCTGCTCTGCTCATTTCCTCTACTCTCAACCGAGCAGCTCCTCTGCTCTCCACTACTGCTGCTGTCTCTGTCCAGTTCGGGTTCGGGCCACCTTTTTTCTTGTTGTGCGATGAGGGTCAGCGACCAGTTCGATACTTCATCCTACTGCATTTCGGGTGGAGTCCCTGTTGGTGGGGCGGTCGTATCTTGGGAATAGATCGTCGGCGAGTCCTGTGCTAGAGGCGTCAAATTCTTTTCTTAGGACAGCGATCATTTGGCGTGCTTCCGTCCCAGACAACTCGAAATCTTGTTCTTCTTATTTTTGCTTATTTGTTTAATAGGATGCATGCTTAGCAAACATAGTTAAATATTATTCCTTGAAAAAATATTAATTTAATTTGTTTTTTGGTCTTACTAGCAACATCATCCAACAAGCAACCTCACCCAACAAGCAAAAGTTTGTTAAAAAAATAGGAAGGATCAAATTATTAGCATAGTGGAATTCTCCAATCAAAATAGCGCCTTGTGTCTCTTTTGCGTTTCTGTTCTACTTTCACATGTACAGATAGATTTATTTTTTTGCCCCCACAATTACTAATCAGTTGAAGCGCTCACATTGTTAAGGATGTGTATGGTAATCGTTTAAGCATTTATGGATCATTTGGGCCGGGTCATCTATTGGTATGGACTACCAATAGATGCTAGGGTTTTTTAGTTGTTTATATATCTCTTTTTGGGAAAGAGATTGGTTTCCTTTGTGATGTAATTGTTATGAGGATGTATGTTCATGCCCCTTTCTCGTGGCGTGAGAGCACGAGAGGGGATGAGAGAGAGAGAGATTGTTGAGTGGAGAGTATTTTGTAATCTCTTTTGTGTGCTTAATGAAATCCTCGTATTTAGCCTCGTGGATATAGCCCGAGTTGGTCGAAGCACGTTAAATATCGGTATGCTGACCTTCTTTATGGTGTGATTGGATTATCTATCTTGTGTTCTCAATACGATAAAGGGGTATATTTTGATCCAATGATACAAAATAAATAGGTAGGTATTAAATAATATAAAAATTACCAAATTTTTCTAGCCTTGTACTGTCATGTTCTCTTCTGAAAAACAATATTTAAATTTCTTTGATTGTGTAGAATACACCTCTCTCTTTTTAGACATGTTGATGGAGCTCCTTTTCGGGCCTTCGTCAGATGTTGTCTTCCGTTGATCTCGCGGTGAACTTGACTGATTATCCTTCGTTGCGTGTGGGTCTCAATAGGTTTTTGGAGGAAGAGGTGTGGTGAGGAAGCTGTTGCCGAGTACCTGTAAGGAAGTCCCAGGGTGGTTTGGTACCACCGAGGACCCTCCGACGCTCAAGTTAGAGAGGAAATCCGAGCAGAGTAACGGCATAAAAGTGTAAAAAATGGCTTACTTGACCCCTCTGTGATGGGGGTTTATATAGCGGTGGAGCATGTAGCAGCGGGCGCGAGAATCTCGCCGACCGTTACGCTCCCGACGTCACGCCCGCGTGAAGAGCGGATCGCCCATAACGGGGATCGTGATGGCGTGGAACGTGGGGTGTTGCTGGCGTAAAATCCGCGCATGGCGAGATTCGCAGAGCGGCGGTTACGCCTGGGAGTAGGCGGAGGGCCGAGGAAGACGTCCTCGGCGGGAGCTCGGGGACGAGCAAGGAGGCCGAGGAGTCTTGGTCCTGTGGTACCTCGGGGGCGAGCCGAGAGGACGAGAAGGCCAATTTGTAGGGGCCCCAAGGGGGGCCAGCTTGGGCTTGCTGGTTGGGCATGGGGTGGCCTGATCGGCCCCTGCGGGCCCTTTCTTCTGAGTTCTGGGACACGTCACCTGCCACGTGTCATGATCTTGGGGATCGCCAATATCGAGCACTATCATTAGCCCCCCACTCTTGTCCCGACCAGCTAGTGGTCGGGTCAGGAGTGGATTGCCGGGCCTCCCGAGGTGAGATCCCTTCTATGGTTTCGTCGGGGCGAGCCCTTAGGCCGTCGGTTGTCCTTTCCGCTAGCGAATCAAGGCGAAATATTTGCATTTAAAGGAGGTGCGCCGGTTCGTGCACTTCGCAGTCGAAGAGACGGTCCACATGTTGAGCGTCGATTAGCCGATGCGACGTACGCAGGTCTGCGGCGTCTGATGGGACACGGTCCAGCGCTGGGGTGCCACGTGGAACGATCGGAGCCGCTGGGCGCGAGGAGTCGTTTCGGTGGGAGACGATGGGCGCCGTTGGATGCGGCCGTACGCGGTGATAAAATGGGGGCGGGGCCCGCCTCAGGGCCCCCAACCTTTCATTTCCCTTCTTCCTTGAGTCGCTGCCGCTCGGCGTTCTTCTTCCTTTGGGATACATGGTTCGCTCCTGTTTCCCCAATTAGAGCAAAACTTTATTCAGAATTCAAAATTTGAATACAGCTGCACTTTTATAAAAGCGCTTCGCTACAACTAGCGCACCCCGTGCAAAGCACATAGGTGCTAGCTCTAGGTGCGTTGCGCTTCAAGTAGCGCACCACGTGCAAAGCACGTGTGCGCTAGCGCTGCGCTCCAATTAGCGCACCATGGGCAAAGCGTACCATGGGCAGGGCGCATAAGCGCTAGCGCTGAAACTAAATGTTCCTCACCGTTGGATCAAATATCCAACGGATATGATTAAATCATTGGTTAACAAGAATAAAATTCTGTTGAATCTTTCCAAATAGAAAAGATTATGCCTTGAATTTTGGAACACCGTTGGATCAATGATCCAATGGTGATTAAAAATCACTAAAATATAGAACAAATTCTGTAAAGAAGGAAAGATTTCTCAATCTTGTTAAAACAAGAAGATTATCTTCTGTAAATCAGAAGCCCTTGGATCAAGGATCCAACAGTTGGAAATTCCCAAATCAATCAGAGAAAGATCTCTTAAACCGATTCAACAAATCATTTGGCCCTATATAAAGGCCTCTAGACTTCAAGTCTAATGGACATACAGAAAAAGAGAGAGAAAACCCTCTGCAAAAAGAGCAAACTCTTAAGAAAAAGAAGATTTTTCTTCATCTTAAAGGTAAAGAACTATGTTCTTGAATAACAGAGATGAATCCATCTCATAAAAAAGAAGAACCATCTTCTAAAAAAATCTTAGATCTATAAAAAGACCAAGGTCTTTTGATTTAAAAGAAAAGATCAAAAAGATCTAATCATAAAAAGACTAAAAAAGTATTTTACTTCATTCACAGATCTTTTGATCTATAAAGGCAGAGCCTTTTATAAAAAAACAAGAACTTTGTTCTTTGATCTTGAGGCAAAGCCTTCTTTGAAGAACATAAATTTGTTCTTTGATCTTAAAATTGATCAAAATGCGCTTTGCGCTATTAGAAAGTGCTTTGCACTCATGACCTGCGCCCTTGCGCTCCTTGGACCGGCGCTCAGCGCCAAAACCTGCCACGTGTCAACCAGAGACACAATCTGCGCTTTGCGCTTCTAAAAACACAGCACTGTACTCATGAGCTGGCGCTCAGCGTCAAGCGCGCCACGTGTCACTCACTGGTGTACCAACAAACTAGCGCAACGCGCTCATAAATTAAAAGCGCAATGCGCCAACAAACTAGCGCTAAGCGCGACACGTGTTCTCCTCATGTGCGTTATCCAACAGAAGCGCAATGCGCTCTTTCTTTGGCGTAAAGCGCCTGACGCGCCACGTGGCGCACTGTCAGAACATACTTTGTTTTGATAAATATTATGCATTATTAAAAGGGCCGAATCCAAATAAAGGCTCAATTGCCAGAACAATAAAATGTTAAACTCATATCAACTGAGCCCTGTTTCCTGATTTAAAATCAGGAAAGCTTCTGGGAAAAGCTTCAGAAAAGGGTCACGTGCTTACACGTGACTAGCGGTCACGTGTTGGCACGTGACACCTAAAAGCATCATCAAGTCAAGTTCAGTTTCCTGACTACGTTGAAGAAAATGGGCTTCAGAAAGAGTCACGTGCTCCCACGTGACCCGGGTCACGTGGCGACGCGTGACATTTAAATGCAAGCGTCAAAAGGCACACCAGTTCCCTGATCAAGTCAAGGAAAAGGCTTCAGAAGAGGTCACGTGCTTCCACGTGACCAGGGTCACGTGTTGCCACGTGACGTTCAAGACAGCAGACTCGTTCTCCAGTTGAACCAAGGAAAGAGAGAGTTCAAACAAGGGTCACGTGCTCACACGTGACCAGGGGTCACGTGGCAGCACGTGACGTTTAAGCAGCAATAAGAAGACAGAGCGCAAAAGAAAGGAAAAGGCTCATTCCAAAGGGGGTCACGTGCCCACACGTGACCATGAGTCACGTGGTCACACGTGACCGGCTTTCAAAGCCCATTGTGTTAACAGAATTAAATTCTGAAAGAAATTCAAATCTTTCCAAAGGAAAGCAACTATCTGGAACCAATCGAATTAAAGATTCAGAGGTGATCTATCTATGGGAAAATCTCGGGTTTGGAAAGTTTCCCCTTTAAATCTAACCGAAACAACAAAGGAGAATCCCTGGATTTGAAATCCAATGGTGAATAAAATTCACCTAATAATCCAAAGGTCCAAAACGAATGATGGATGCAAATCAAATCTCTCATGAAGATTCATCAAAAATTGATTGATTCGGCTGCTTCTCCTATAAATAGGAGCCGAGAGATAAAGAGACATATACAGAGACAGGGAGAGAAAAAGAAAAAGAAGAGAGCTTCGATACTTGGAGAAACTTGGATCTTCTGCAAAAAAAACCCTAGGTAAGAAAGGGAAAAGCTCCTTGAAAGAAGAAGAGAATTTAATTCTCAACAGAGTTTAACTCTGATACATGAAAACAGAAGAATATATTTCTTCTCTCTTTGATAGAGGATCTGCAAAGTGCACATCTCCCCTTAAGGTTGAGAATTTAATTCTCAATGGATCGAGATCCTGCCATGCAGATCCAAAACATAGAGAGGGAATGCAAGCATGAGAATTTAATTCTCACAGAACTACAGGAATTTAATTCCTTTAAAATAAAATTAGGGCTTGACCCCGTATCATGGGAATTTAATTCCTTCAGAACAAAAGAAACAGGGTTTAACCCTAATTAAGAACTTAGTTCTGTCGAAACAACGGGAATTTAATTCCCTTAATCATCATTTAACAGGGAATGGGAATTCAATTCCTTAAAAGCTTTTATTAGGGTTTAACCCTATTCAGTTCTTCACATATACGAGGAATTTAATTCCTACGGAAGATTTAGAGTTCAACTCTATTCAGAATATAAACCTTCAAAAGGAAGTAGGAATTTAATTCCTCTGAAATTTAAAGCTTGAGGAATTTAATTCCTGAAAAAAGATTAACAAAGCCTCTAAACAAAATACATAGAGGCAGGGTCACGTGTCATCACGTGACCCCCCCAAGAGATCTACAGAAAGCCCCTTTGAGGCAGCACCCCACGTGATCCACGTGACCCTTGGCGGAAGCTCTAATACATAGGCATTTGAATGCCCATCACGTGATGGCACGTGATGCTCTGAAAGACGCGATAATCTCAGCAGAATAAATGAAGGGAGGGCGCTCTCACGTGCTGCCACGTGACCCCTCTTGCCTTAGTGTTTAACACTAAATTAAAACTCTCGAACCCAGTGTTAAAACACTGTTGGGCCTTAGTGTTCAACACTAATTAAAAAGCTTTATTTGCAGTGTTCAACACTGATCTGTTTAGTGTTTAACACTAATTTGAAAAGCCTTGTTGCTGGTGTTTAACACCAATTATCTCTTAGTGTTAAACACTAACTTGTCAACCTCATTCCCAGTGTTCAACACTGACTGCTCTGTAGTGTTTAACACTAGGCTCTGGCCCAATTGGCCTAAATGGATAGAGGCAAAGCCTCTCCTGATTGGACTTAGCCCAAGATGGCCATAAGTCCTCAATTTGTGATTAACTGGGCCAATGGACTCATAACACAATTAATTCGTCTTGACCCCAAATTGGGCCAAGGACTATTTAATCCACTCCGGTTCTAGGGTACATCTCTTCACTCCTTTGATACTTGGCATTGTAATCCTTCAATGTCTTCAAAGAGGTGACGGGTCCCGACGACCACACATTGATACGGACTGCGGGGTCCTTAAACCCGTGTTTAATGCAAATTCCTGGTTACGTGGAACGCGGATAATGTCACTCTTTGACCCCGTGGAAAACGTCCAGAGCGGAGCCTGGTCCTCGCAGAGCACGGCAGTGAACCCGTGTGAAGCATCCAGAGCACATAATGGACTGTGGGGTCCTTAAACCCATGGACTACGACGTCCTTAACCTTGACCGAGATGTCTTAAAACTAACAACGGACTGTGGGGTCCTTAAACCCATGGACTACGACGTCCTTAACCTTGACCGAGATGTCTTAAAACTAACAGTGGACCGCAATGTCCTTAAACTACCCATAGACCGCAATGTCCTTAAACTAGAACAATAGAGCCCCGCATGCTCTTTTGTCGGATCTAAACGGTCCCGTTTAAGTTGATCTTAGCCTCAAAGATGGCTAACGTATCCTTAAACCTTCAAACAGAGTGGACTATAAATCCCCCCAATTAACTCTGGCTCAAGGGTACATCTCTGAACTCCTCTGACATCCGTCGTTGTAATTCTTCAACGTCGTCAGAGAGGTGACGGGTCCTGACGGCCATACATACGTTGGACCTCTAGGTCCCTAAACTGGAACAATGAAGTCCAAACACTCCTTTATCGGATCTAAACGATCCCGTTAAGTTGATCTTAGTCACAAAGTTAGACTAACGTATCCTTAACAAACGTTTGAGTTGATCTTAGCCTCAAGTATGGCTGACGTATCCTCAAACCAAACCCCTAAACCCAAATCTAAGATAATACGGATTTGGACTAGTCCACGCCCTACGGGCGACGACATAACTCAGTCCCCGTAAACAATCCACGGGCAACAAAACACAAAACAAACACCCACGACACGAAGTGACCAGCTGGAGAAGGAGAAAGTTGTTACCGCAATGCGGTAGCGTAATTAACTGCAGGGGCTTGCGCCTGCAGGGAAGAGCGTCCCCACAATCAAAAAACCCCTCAAGCGAGGGGGAATCTGACGAAGTCTGCTACATCGGACGCATCCGTTTAAACCTTCGATACATGGTGCCATAAATCAACTTGGCATCTTCGGAGAGGTGAACGGATAGCACCAATTAGCATCTGCCCCGAATCTCAGTGCCAAGACACCGCAGTCTTGTGCGCCGTCTTTCGGAGGGGAACAGATTCTGGCACGCCCGGTGGGACCTTTTCCTCTTTCCACTCCACACTTCGTGTGTCGTGACTCGCGAACCAATCGCGGTTCGCCAATGGTTGCCCTTGGGTTTCAAGATACTAAGAATCGGCGTCTTGCTTATTGCAGAAAGCAAAGGATCGATGGCTTCTACTTCCATGAAATTCTCCAACTGCTCAGACTGCAATTGCAACCAACGCTCTGCCTCGCCAGGAGGTATAGCCTACGGACCCCAAGCTGCTTCGCTATTCACAATGCCTGTGGAACAGGTCACTCGCGCCACCACAGGATTGTTCTTTGGGACCATGCTCCCACCGACAAACTTCACCGCTCCAGCGCTGACAACGGAAGCTCTCAAGAAGTCGGCCTTTGATCGTCTTACCCCTGCCGCGGCTCCTCTCAACGAGTCGCCCAACGTCAACGCCTCGGTCTTCTCTAGATTGGGCCAGAAATCCTGCGAACCCATCATGGGACCTACAATCTCAGAGAAGGCTGCTTCTAAGAAGGTGCCCGCTCCTGCCCCCGAAGTCGTCAAGGCAGCTTCTCCGGCCAAAAGGCCGGTCTTTACAAGATTAACGGCTTCAGCTCCCGCTCCTACTGCCCAAAGGACATCGGTCTTTGACAGGCTAATACCAACTGCGACCCCCCACCCAGACAGGGGGCAAGACGAAACCATTCTTACCGCTGACCCTACACCGTCCGCTCGACACGCTCGACGTCGCCATTGGCGCCGAGTAAGGAAGGCTGGGGGCAACTCCCCCTCCGGGTTGACTCCATCGGCCCCGGTGGCAGAAGTTAATGCTGCTGTTCCAACTGGGAACAGCTTCGAAATGCTAAACAAGGTGCGAAGGAATTCTCCTACTGCAGTGCTGAAGAGGTCTCCTCCCTCATTAAAAAAGGTTGTCGAAATAAAACCCGAACAACCCCGATCTCCTCAAAGGCTGTCTTCCAAAATCTATAAGGTTTGGCGGCAGGCACGGGACTCGATCATCGATCCAAACTTCTCCCGCCAACACAAGAAGCTGAAAATCCAACCGGAAGCTGGTCACCAGGCTAAACCCCAAAAGGCTGTCTGGACGCCCACCTCAACGGCCCCCTCAACCTCCATGGCTCATAAAAGGAGGAGGCCAGAGAAAACCCCACAGCATGCAACGACGGCTAAAAGCACTGAGCCCAGACGCCCTAAGTCTGGGGGCATGGTGGTGCACACTGTTTACATGGCCTCTGGAAAAGAGGAAAGCCGCACTTCTACGGGCCACCGACCGCTAACCCGATCCGTGACGAAGGCTCAAGAGCAGCAACAAAAGCTTCAAGAAATGATGAATGCTATGGCCGCGCTCACCGGGCCAAAAGAAAACCCAGAAACGTCCTCAGACGCACGCCGGGAGGAAGAAACCGATGCTGAATTCCTTCGCCGGACACTGGAGAAAAAGGACAAAGAGGCTGCTGAACAAGCGGCCAACATACAACGGATGGGCCTTCTCTTCCAAGATGTGATAGGAATGATGATCCAGCAGGACTTACCCGCCGAGGATCCCCCAATCGTTCTTGAAGACGACCGAGGAGAAACGTCAAATCCACCACCAGCCCTCTCAACGGCCAAGGAGGAGGCAATCTCTAAGGCTGACTTGGCTGACTACATAGCCCAGCAAATCCGGGTTCATCACGCGACTGAGGCAGCTGGTCAAGTCGTGAAAACGGGGCGGCCGTATCCGAGCTGGTACGACCAAATCAAATACCCGCAAGGCTATACGATACCAAAATTCCACGTGTATAAGGGGACCGGCAATCCCCATCAGCATGTCGCCCAGTTCCGGGCCCTCTGCGGTAACACCGGCGGTGATGATAAACTGTTGCTCCGCCAGTTCGTGGGCAGCTTATCAGAAACTGCGTTCGAATGGTATTCGGAACTCCCGAACGATTCTATCAAAACGTTCGCTGAAATGGAGCTGTTGTTCACTCAGCGATTCGCAAGTGCCAGCGAACGCACTCCAATAACTGCACTGATTAACGCCAGGGTAAAACCGGGCGAAACCTGGGTCCAGTACGCTATACGCTGGCGGAACTTGTGGTCGAGATGTGAGCAACGCATTGAGGAAGCACCTGCGGTGGGCATGTTCGTAGGAACTCTAGACCCTCACGCAACTATCTCCCAGTTTATAATGTTCTTTAAGCCAACCACATTCCAGGCTTTAATCGACAAGTTGGCTCAGATGGACCAGATGGGTCATAGATCGCCTCCCCCGAAGTCGGAACCTCGGAATGACAAGGGTAAAGGGAGGGCAACCTTTGTTGCGAATGCCTAGCAGCAACCTAAACCGGCAGATCAACTCGAGGAAAGGCGTCGGTATTATAATGAGAAGATGAAGCGTCCCTACTCGTTCCCACGGGACAAGACGAAACGGTTATTCGAGCTGGCAATACGCAACAGACTTATAAACCTACCAAATCCAAGGCGACCGCCGCAACCCACCGAAGTGAATAACCCTAACTATTGCCCTTACCATCAAACGGTAGGCCATCCGATTGAAGATTGCTTCGTCTTCAAAGGATGGATTGAAGACCAGTACCTCCAGGGGAAGTTTGTACTGTCCGAAAAGTGGAAGGTGAACCCCCCACAGCCGCATGCTCCTAGGAAAGCGGATACACGGGGGGCAACATGTTCTTTTATTGAAGAAGCTCCATGGGAGGTCGTGCTATCAACTAAAACCAGAAGAATGCTGAGAGACCTTCATGCGTGCCCTGCGATCGAATGGAAGGACCCTCTTGAACCTCAAATTATCAAAGGGATGTTGAAGCCCCGCCCAACTACAAAGACTCGCAATAAGAGCCCAAATACTCACGCCCAATCGTTAAAATCTTCGAAGAAAAAGAAGAAGAAATCCAAGAAGCCCGTGAAGCTTGGAAACGAGCACACGAACTTGCAGAAGCAAATCGACGCGCTGGAAGAATACAATCAAAAGGCGCGAACTCTTGTCACACTGCAAGAGTTCCTCAACCACATCTTTCAAGAGGAAGATGATGGAGAGAACTCGTCAGATGAATCCGAAGGATATGTGGCGAGTTGTAACGTAATCTCCCACTCGTTTACCGATGATGGGAAAACTCCTGGCAATGAAAAGCTGGAGACAGAGCCTGTACCAGAGCGTGCATGGCCAACAGATGAAATGATCGACGCTTTTCTAGACGAGATTCGTCTAAAATGTAAAGCGGACCAGGAGCGTGAGATGGCCACATCTGAAGGAGCCAAATGCGGGCAGCTGAACGAAAGAGTTGAACTACCAGAGCGAAAGGCATCCGAAGTAAACAGGAAGATATTCAAGACGAGAAAAAGGTTTGCCAAAGCCATGTCACTGGGGATGAAGCTACCGCCCTCGGGAGGAAACACACACGATGGGGTGGAGAGGCACCCTGATTATTGCGCATATCACCGGAAAATCTCACACCCCACGGAGGAGTGCGACGCCTTTAAGATATGGTGGCAAGGATATGTCGCTCGTCGGCAACATGTTAAGCGCACGAAACGCAAGATCCGTCGGGAGCGAAGAAGTACTGTCGATGGGCACAACAGAACGACTGGCAACTGTTACATGGTTAACGCCAGGGGGTCACAAGTTCTCACCTTTGGGAGCGACTCTGATGAAGAAATGGCTCTGGGCCCTCTCTTTAAAGAATCCGTTTTGGGGAAAGAAGAAGAATCGGAGGCCTGCGAGAACATTTAGCTGCGCAATCGCACACTCCCAGAAAAGAATCTCGGGCCCGGGAATAGAAGGGATAAGGGAAAGGAAAAGGTCACTGAAGATATCGCTTTAGATGACCAAGTCATGAGGGAGCTGGCTGCCAAAGACCCTCCTAGGAAGAGTAAAGTGGACTATAACATCCTCGCGCACCTAAGGAAGCTACCTTCTCAGCTTAGCATTCTCGATGCCCTCCTATTATCAAAAGAAGCGCGAGACTCACTAATTAAGGCGTTACAAGAACCTGAGCAATTCCAAGCCTTCCTCGCCACTGAAAAGATGAAGGATGAACTGGAGGAAGTGCATACAGCCGACATCACTTTCGGTGATGAAGACCTCCTTCTCGGGACGTGCGACCACAACCGTCCCCTATACGTCTCCGGATACTGCCATGATGTAGGGTGTTTTTCGTCACCCCATTGAGATGGGAATACGCGCACGCTTGTCAGGCGTACTACAGATTCCCCCTGCCTAGGGTAGGCCGGGGTTTAATGATTGTGGGGATCCGAATTTCCGGCAGCCGCGGACTAAGCTGCCGTTAATTACCCCTCGCCTTTGGGGCGAGGGAACCTCCGATTAACGGGTTAAACTGGTCATGCGAACTCAATGTGCAGTGTACGTGTGTTCTGTTCTGAAAGGGGGGTTTTGGATATATCGGGAGCCACGCAGAGTTTTTACGGGGGTCCCGCTACCCGGATAGCGGGCTGGGGGTCAAGGGGGCTAGCAGCCCCCTGCGGGGTTCGGGGCAGCGCCCCGGCCCGAAAATTTTTTTGAGGGGGAGAGTGTGGCGGAGTATGTGTATGTGTACATTTGTATACATATGTATATATATACATGTATATATAAATAAAGGGAAAAAGGGCATCCAAAGGATGCGTGGGGCAGCACCTTGGGCGCTGTGCGCTTAGGTGCTGTGCGCTCAGGCACAAGCGCGCCACGTGTCGGCACATGGGCGCTTTGCGCATGAGCGCTGTGCGCAGGTGCGCAAGCGCGCCACGTGTCGGCACGCGGGCGCTTTGCGCACTTGCGCAAGCGCGCAGGTGCGCAAACGCGCGCGCCACGTGTCGGCACGCGGGCGCTTTGCGCAGTTGCGCAAGCGCGCAGGTGCGCAAGCGCGCGCGCGCCACGTGTCGGCACGAGGGCGCTTTGCGCACTTGCGCAAGCGCGCGCGCCACGTGTCGGCACGCGGGCGCTTTGCGCACTTGCGCAAGCGCGCAGGTGCGCAAGCGCGCGCGCCACGTGTCGGCACGCGGGCGCTTTGCGCGCTGCTAAAACAAATTTCTCAGAAGAGAAATCAGAGAGGAGTTGGACTCCTGAGTGTGTGTTTTTTTTTTGGGTTTAGTGAACGATGTTCTTCTTTCTCATGTTGCTTGCTGGATCTTGAAGATCAAGAGATGTGAAATCTCAAAATCTCTTCTTTTTCAGATCTAATGATAGATCCAAGTTCCCCTTTGTGGGTTTTGTGGTGAAAAACTAATTTGTTTTGAAAAAGGAAGAGTAAAACTCTTGATTTAATTCAAGAGAAAGAAGAAGGTTTTGGAACCTTGAAGATGGAAGAAAGAGCTCAGCTCTGAGACTTTTTTTGGAGAGAGAAAAAGTTGTTTTTTTTATTCATCATCATTTTGCCTTATATAGGCTTACATATTTACATATAGCCCCTTGGGCTTTACAAAAATGGCATTTTAGCCATCCCATGGCACATGTGCCATTTCATTTTTGCACATAAGCCATGGGCTTACAAAATATTGGCTTTATGCCCATTTTTTTTACATTCATGCATAAACAATTACATAGAAATTATTTATTACATGATTTTGTTGTTGGCATGTGGGAGACTGGCTGCGGGCTCGACTTGGGCATGGGCCCGCTTGACCTGGGCTTGGGCCCACCTGGCTTGGGGTTGACTTTGATTTTGACCTGGTCAACCGGGGTGTAAATTTTTACCCCGACAATATCAAGATAGGCAAGATCCTGGTGGATAATGGATCCTCCGTCAACCTCCTTAATGTTCGGGTGTTGAAGGAAATCTGCATGAGCGTGCAACACCTCGCTCATGACAAAATCACTAGCTCCGGTTTCGATTCACAATCGTCACGGACTCTCGGATCTGTGATATTAACATTACGCTTTGGACTTCTCGTCACAGACATCAAATTCCATGTCATTGACGCCAAGACCTGCTACAACGCCTTACTCGGCCGTCCTTGGCTACACGAGTACAATATCATCCCTTCTACACAACATCAGTGTATGAAGTACTTTAAGGATGGTTTCGAGTGTACCGTAACAGGTGAGTTAAACCCATTTTCCGTGAACGAAGTCCGCAAATACGAAGATGCGAAGTACTTTTTGCCAGATTTCGAGGATACAGAAAGGAGTCGCAATCCGGGGAACAAAACCGCCGCCACCATCCCGATTTTCGGGAGCGATACCGAAGAAGAGGAAGAGATAGTTTATGCAGGGCCATCTCAACGCAACAACCTGGGGACGCCCGCCCCCGTGTTGGTCTTCGGAAGTGATTCAGAAGATGAAGTTAATGCTGTGTTCTCCAATCGGTTGTCAATACAAGCACCCCCTGGCGATGACCATAGTTTGCAAATCACCATGGTACCGCGAGAACACTACAAGGATCTCGACGCGCTTCAGGCTCACAATGTACAGGACCTGCAAACATTTTACGTCCCTCCCAGGCGAAGGGGCGAGAAGGTGATCCTATTCTACCGATCCTCAGAGTCGAAAATAGAGAAAGAGATCTGGCATGGCACGGATGCTACGCTTGACAGGCTCCAACCCATCCGTCTGCCCAGATACTATACAAATGGATTAAAGAAGCTATTGAAGCGCCAAGGAGTACCTTTAGAATAGACCGTTCGGCAGGCGCGGTTCTACAACAGGATTTGGGATGTCCCCGGGACTCAACGCAAATTGCCCAACGGGAAGATGGAAACACTCGGGCTTGGATACGCAAGAGCCGGAAAACGGGAACGGGCTCACAATAGCTACGCTATATATACCTTTGACGAAGAGGAGGACGCCTTGTCAGGAGATGCCAACCCCCCATCAAAACTAGACCCCGCGATTAAAGCGCCGAGTCCGTCGTTTGAAGAACGAATGGGCAAGCCTATCAGGAAAATGGGTCAGGAAGCTCGGGAAGACCACAACCGCGAAATGGCCATCTACGAGAAGGCCAGGACGCAACGTCTATCTCAACGTGCTGCAAAAGACAAAGACGCTTATCCTCGTCAATCCGTTGTACGAAAGGCCCGACGCAGAGACGGAAATAAATCAAGAAGCGGCTCGGGTTTGTCCCTCATGAAGAAGATGAGTCGAGCGTACTCCTTCCCCCGAGACAAAACGGGGAGGTTACTTAACCTCGCCATAAAACATCAAATGATCACGCTTCCAGAGTCTAGACATCCCTAGCAAGCTAGCAAGGCTTCTCATCCGAGTTATTGCTCTTATCACCGAGCCATAGGACATCCTACCGAAGACTGCTTCACCTTCAAGATCTGGGTCGAGGACCAGTACCGACGGGGCAGATTCGCTTTATCCGACGGCTGGAATGTGACGCCACCGCAAAAGCATGAGCCCAAGGCCGCAAGAGCAGAACCGGGTCCACCTCAGTCCAGGGAGCGGGTTCGCACTTGTTATACGATTACGATATTAGGAGAAGAGCCCGAGAACGTAGATGACCTTTCCCGGTGCTTTGAGAACAGCGATGATGAGGTGATCTCGGAATTTCCGCCCGCCCCGAAAGAACTGGAAGATGGTATACATACTACTGCAGATAACCTCAATAAGATTGAGTTGGGATCGGCAGACGACCCGCGACCGACATTTGTCAGCGAGCTGTTATCCGAAGAAAAGGTGGCTGCGTTAAAGAACGTGCTTCTACGGCATAAAGATTGCTTCGCGTGGAACTACTCCGAGATGCCAGGATTGGATCCGGAGATTGCTGTGCATAGATTAGCAATATCCCCAGATATCAAGCCAGTCAAGCAGGCGCCAAGGAGGATGCGACTCGAGCTTGAAATGAGCATCAACGCCGAAGTCAAGAAGTTGATCGATTCTGGATTTATCCAAGAAGTCCAATACCCCGACTGGATCGCCAATATCGTCCCGGTAATGAAGAAGAATGGGACGGTACGCATATGCGTGGATTTCAGGGATCTCAATAAAGCCTGTCCAAAGGACGATTTCCCGGTGCCGGTAACCGAGCTAATGATAGATAACACGTCCACTCACGAGGTTTTCTCCTTTATGGACGGTTCATCAGGATACAATCAGATAAAAATGCATCCCGAAGACCAGAAGCACACCGCTTTCCGGACCCCTTTGGGTATATTCTGCTACAGGGTTATGCCCTTTGGTCTTAAGAACGCTGGCGCTACCTATCAAAGGGCCATGACAAAGATCTTTGATGACCTCATACACGACGTCGTCGAGTGCTATATCGACGACCTCGTAGTAAAGAGCATGTCATACGAAGATCATTTAAAGCATCTGGAGACTGTATTTCGACGCCTTCGGCAATATAATTTGAAAATGAATCCCCTCAAATGCGCGTTTGGAGTCTCCTCGGGCAAATTTCTGGGATTCATCGTTCGACACCGAGGTATTGAAATAGATCCGTCAAAGATTAAGGCGATCATGGAAATGCCTCCGCCAAGAACCCTCAAGCAGTTGCGGTCTCTCCAAGGGAAGCTCGCATACATTCGGCGGTTTATCGCTAATCTTTCGGGCAAATGCCGTCCTTACAGCCACCTGATGAAAAAGGGAACTCCATTCGTTTGGGATCACAAATGTCAAGGTGCACTAGACGAGATCAAGCAGTACCTGCAGAACCCTCCAGTGTTGGCTGCTCCAGTGAAGGGAAAGCCTCTCATTCTTTACACGGCCGCCCTCGAAGGTTCTTTGGGCGCATTATGGGCACAAGAGAACGATCAGGGGAAAGAAAGAGCACTTTACTACTTAAGTCGAGTGCTGCTGGGGGCAGAAAGCAACTATTCCCCCATTGAAAAATATTGCTTGGCGTTAATCTTCGCGATAACAAAGCTCAGGCACTATGCGTTGGCACACGAAGTCCGTCTCATCTCGAAGGTGGACCCCCTTAAATACTTGATGTCAAAAGCCATATTGACGGGACGACTCGCTAGATGGGCCCTGCTCTTGATGGAGTTCTCGATAACATATCGACCTCTCAAGGCAGTGAAAGGCCAGGCCATTGCCGACTTCCTCGCCGAGCACCCGATACCGGCCGATTCTCCTCTGAACTGTGATTTGCCGGACGAGCATGCATTTGATGCGATTAGCGGCGGAAGCGCCCGATGGGAACTCTATTTCGATGGAGCATCCTCCATAAAGAAACAGAAACAAGGTGTCCCAATGATCAAATCAGGGATAGGTCTCATCTTTGCAACTCCACAAGGAGGGATAATGCGCTTCGCCTTCTCCTTAACAGAACCGAGGACAAACAATGAAGCCGAATACGAAGCTCTGATAGCAGGCCTCGAGATCGCCATCGACATGGGAATTGAAGACCTCCTCATATACGGGGATTCTCAGCTGGTCGTTAGTCAAGTAAATGGTGACTACCAAACGTGCAAGCCGGAGTTGGTGAAGTACGGCGAAAGGGTGCAACAACTATTGACACAAATTCCCTCCTATACTTTGGAGAACATACCGCGCGCGGAAAACAGCAAAGCAGACGCGTTGGCTAAACTTGCTAAAGAACTGGCTGACGAGAACCTCGATGACGTCAGAATCGTGGTACAAAGCCGTCGAGTGCTCGCCCCGGCAGAAATATCTCCGGAATCATGCGAAGAAAAGGGAACGACTGAGCAGACGACCCTACAAATAAAAGACCATGAGAAGGCCGAAGACTGGAGGGAAGTCTTCATAGACTACTTTAAGTCCCACCGAATGCCCGAAGAAGCGTCCTCAAGACATCAGCTCATGAAACGAGCTTTATCTTTCGCTTTTGTCAACGATATTCTATACAAGAGATCGTTTGATTCTCTATGGCTGAGATGCTAAGGACCTGACGAAGCAGAAAGAGTCATTCAGGAAGTTCATGATGGACTTTGCGGTTCTCACCAAGCAGGCCCAAAGATGAAGTTAAACGGCCGCTTCTTGAAGAAATACTACGCTTAATAAGCCGCAGCCGGGGTCAATGATAGATGACGACGACTATGTCCGCTCACTATCTTCTTAGGCTCAGACTTTACAAGCAGCAGCCGGCCTTCCCATGACGACGGACCGAAACGTCCTTAAACTAACGACGGACCGAAACGTCCTTAAACTATCAACGGACCGAAACGTCCTTAAAACTAACGACGGACCGAAACGTCCTTAAAACTAACGACGGACCGAAACGTCCCTAAAACTACTACCGCAGCATCTTTAGGCTGACGAGATAAAAAAAAAGAGAGAGAAAGAAAAAAAAATAAAAAAAAAATATATGAAAAAGAAAAAAAAAACGGTACGCCCATAAGCAAAATGGGCACGGATGAAAACCCGAAAGGGCTCCGTGAGTAAAAACAGCAGGGCTGCCGGCAAGCGTTCGTGAAAACCCGAAAGGGCGCGACCTTGTAAAAAAAAAGTGAAAAAGAAAAAAAAAGGGTATGTCCGTAAGCAAAATGGGCACGGATGAAAACCCGAAAGGGCTCCGTGAGTAAAAACAGCAGGACTACCGGCGAGTGTTTGTGAAAACCCGAAAGGGCGCAACCTCGTTAAAAGACACTTGTAGGGTCCTCTCGACCTTGTAAGGAGAAACCACCTGCGTGAGATCCTTACGACTCACAAAGGAACAACACACTTAGGGATCCTCACGATTCCTAAGGAGAAAATACACTTACGAGATCCTCACGACTCGCAAGAAGAATTCTCTTATGGGACCCTCACGGCTCATGAGATTTGAAAGTCTTAAGTTACAGAAACCTAAACCTGTTCTTAAGCAAATCCTCCACAACCTTCGATATTGCCCTACAAGAAGCTCAATACTGACCCTTGTATACAATCCACGGGCGCGAATAAACATTTCCCCAGCAAAGTCCAACCCTTGTAGGTCCTCTCGACCCATAAGGAGAAAACCCTCTTGTAGGATCCTTACGACTTACAGAGGGACATACACTTAGGAATCCTCACGATCCCTAAGGAGAAAATACACCTGCAAGATCCTCACGACTTGTAGGGAGAAATACCTTTGTGAGACCCTTACGGCTCATGAAGTCAAAAGCCTTAGCCGACAGGATCCTAACCCTGTTCGCTAAGCCACCTTTGTTCAACATCGACAGAGGCAAATGATGATTCGCTCCTGGCAACATACCAGTTGCAGCGGTGCTGACGCCGAAATCGGTGTCCAAAATCCGAGCTTGCGGCGAAAAAGCTAGCAAGCCACACATGCCTACAAAATAGCCGAAATGATGGGGCAACTTGCAATAAAAAGCAGCAAGTGAGAATGAAGGCATAAAAAACAGCCGAACTGATTGGGCAGCTCGCAATAAAAAGCAGCGAGTAAAAATAAAAAAAACAGCCGAAATGATTGGGCACCGCGAAAAATAGCCGAAATGATTGGGCAATCGCGATTTTCGCGATATAAAAAGCTGAAATGATAGAGCATCGCGGAAAGAATAAAAAAAAATGATGAAAGAATGAAATCTTCGCCCTACAGGTAATGTTACATCTATCCCTGTATACAATCCAGGGGTGCAAACAAAGAAGGGTACGTACCTCCCTCCCCCAGGTTTCACCAAAGAACGAAGCTAAATCTCGACGGGCCACAAGCGACCTAGAGATCATCCCAACACTCGTTTCGTAACAGCAGACACAACATCAAGCGAAATGGAACAGCGGCAACCCTCAGTTCCATGGATCGGTGATATACGCATCACCAAGAGTCAAACCTCCATTCCGTGAAATGCGGATACAATCGATAAAATTCCTGGTTACGTGGAACGCGGATAATGTCACTCTTTGACCCCGTGGAAAACGTCCAGAGCGGATCCTGGTCCTCGCAGAGCATGGCAGTGAACCCGTGCGAAGCATCCAGAGCGGAGCCTAGTCCTTGCCTAACGCGGCAGTGAACCCGTGTGAAGCATCTAGCGCAAAATTCCTGGTCACGTGGAACGCGGATAATGTCACTCTTTGACCCCGTGGAAAATGTCCAGAGTGGATCCTGGTCCTCGCAGAGCATGGCAGTGAACCCGTGCGAAGCATCCAGAGCGGAGCCTAGTCCTCGCCTAACGCGGCAGTGAACCCGTGTGAAGCATCTAGTGCAAAATTCCTGGTTACGTAGAACGCGGATAATGTCACTCTTTGACCCCGTGGAAAACGTGCAGAGCGGATCCTGGTCCTCGCAGAGCATGGCAGTGAACCCGTGCGAAGCATCCAGAGCGGAGCCTAGTCCTCGCCTAACGCGGCAGTGAACCCGTGTGAAGCATCTAGCGCAAAATTCCTGGTCACGTGGAACGCGGATAATGTCACTCTTTGACCCCGTGGAAAACTTCCAGAGTGGATCCTGGTCCTCGCAGAGCATGGCAGTGAACCCGTGCGAAGCATCCAGAGCGGAGCCTAGTCCTCGCCTAACGCGGCAGTGAACCCGTGTGAAGCATCTAGCGCAAAATTCCTGGTCACGTGGAACGCGGATAATGTCACTCTTTGACCCCGTGGAAAACGTCCAGAGCGGATCCTGGTCCTCGCAGAGCATGTCAGTGAACCCGTGCGAAGCATCCAGAGCGGAGCCTAGTCCTCGCCTAACGCGGCAGTGAACCCGTGTGAAGCATCTAGTGCAAAATTCCTGGTTACGTGGAACGCGGATAATGTCACTCTTTGACCCCGTGGAAAACGTCCAGAGCGGATCCTGGTCCTCGCAGAGCATGGCAGTGAACCTGTGCGAAGCATCCAGAGCGGAGCCTAGTCCTCACCTAACGCGGCAGTGAACCCGTGTGAAGCATCTAGCGCAAAATTCCTGGTCACGTGGAACGCGGATAATGTCACTCTTTGACCCCGTGGAAAACGTCCAGAGCGGATCCTGGTCCTCGCAGAGCATGTCAGTGAACCCGTGCGAAGCATCCAGAGTGGAGCCTAGTCCTCGCCTAATGCGGCAGTGAACCCGTGTGAAGCATCTAGTGCAAAATTCCTGGTCACGTGGAACGCGGATAACATCACTCTTTGACCCCGTGGAAAACGTCCACAGCGGATCCTGGTCCTCGCAGAGCATGGCAGTGAACCCGTGCGAAGCATCCAGAGCGGAGCCTAGTCCTCGCCTAACGCGGCAGTGAACCCGTGTGAGGCACCTAGTGCAAAATTCCTGGTTACGAGGAACGCGGATAATGTCACTCTTTGACCCCGTGGAAAACGTCCAGAGCGGATCCTGGTCCTCGCAGAGCATGGCAGTGAACCCGTGCGAAGCATCCAGAGCGGAGCCTAGTCCTCGCCTAACGCGGCAGTGAACCCGTGTGAAGCATCTAGTGCAAAATTCCTGGTCACGTGGAACGCGGATAATGTCACTCTTTGACCCAGTGGAAAACGTCCAGAGCGGATCCTGGTCCTCGCAGAGCATGGCAGTGAACCCGTGCGAAGCATCCAGAGCGGAGCCTAGTCCTCGCCTAACGCGGCAGTGAACCCGTGTGAGGCACCTAGTGCAAAATTCCTGGTTACGTGGAACGCGGATAATGTCACTCTTTGACCTCATGGAAAACGTCCAGAGCGGAGCCTGGTCCTCGCCAAGCGCGGCAGTGAGCCCGTGTGAAGCATCCAGAGCAAATACCAGACTGTGGAGTCCTTAAAATCCACGGACTATGACGTCCTTAACCTCGACCGTGATGTCTTAAAACTAACGATCAACCACCCCGATTCCTTACAGATTTTTGCCTTGGTTTAAGGGTACATCTCTTCACTCCTTTGATGCCTGGCGTTGTAATTCCTCAACGTCTTCAAAGAGGTGACGGGTCCCTGCAACCAAACACTGGACTGTGGAGTCCCTAAATCCACGGACTATGAGGTCCTTAACCTTGACCGTGATGTCTTAAAACTAACAGCGGACTGTGGAGTCCTTAAATCCACGGACTATGAGGTACTTAACCTTGACCGTGACGTCTTTAAACTACGATACCTTGAGAAACCCCTAACTCCGTAAAACACGGACAAGGGTGACCGCATCCAACACTTGCAGGCCCTCACGACCTGTAAGGGAGAAAAACTCTCTTGCGAGATCCTTACGACTCTCAAGGGAAAACCCGCTTAAGGATCCTCACGATCTTTAAGAAGAACTTACACCTATGGGATCCTCTCGACCTGTAGGGAGAAAAACTCTTTATGAAACCCTCGTGGCTCGTAAAATGCAAAAGTCTTAGGAAGCAGACCTTAACCCTGAACCCTAAGCCATCACTGTCCTGCAAGGAGATCGAGATAGAATATCCGCAGAATACATTCAATGAAAAAGAGACACATCATTAAGAAGAAAAATGTATCTTTTATTCATAAACCAAAATGGGTACAAAGTACAATTCACGAAAGAAACGAAAAGAAAATACTCTCATCCATGAGTATGTACAAAAAGGAAGGAAAAGATACAAATGTTTCAAGCCGGCGGGCGATTCAGCAGCTTGGTCAGCTCATCCTGCTTTTGTTGGACCACGGCTTCATGACGCAAGATCTCCGAACGACGAGCCTCCGCCTGAGCTTGTTGGGACTGATATGAAGCAAGCCGGGCTTCAAGCTCTTTCTCAATGGCCTTATGAGCCTCGACCCTCTCACGAGTGAACGTGGCAGCTTTATCGAGAGCCACAACCTTATGTTCGCTACGTATCGCTCTATCAGGCCACGTAAGCTCGCTTTCGTAACCACAGCCTTGGAAACAAGACATTGACAAGACCATATAAATGGGCTTCCAGTCGACGGGAATAATCGATCTAAAACGCGCTCACATCGCCTAATGTGAAAGGCAACAAGAAAGGTTTCCGACATATTTCAAGCATGCGAACGTTCATAATACCCAAAAAGGTCTGATGCGCAGGAAAGTGATGGTAGCATTTGCAATTAAAGAAAGTTCTCGTAAGAAGAATACAAAGTTTATTTATGCAAGCGGAAACATACATACTAGCACCAAGCCTACATGGAATCTCGGCATAAAGCGTAAAAAGGAGGGACTAATTTAAAAATGTTCTACACTAATGGAAAAGGTCACCAAACATGGAATCCAACGGTCACAAGGGGTGACAGCGTTGCACTCACGTGCAGACACGTGAGAACAACGCTGTGGGGGCATTTGTTTCCTGATTTAAAATCAGGAAAGCTTCTGGGAAAATCTTCAGAAAAGGGTCACGTGCTTACACGTGACTAGCGGTCACGTGTTGGCACGTGACACCTAAAAGCATCATCAAGTCAAGTTCAGTTTCCTGACTACGTTGAAGAAAATGGGCTTCAGAAAGAGTCACGTGCTCCCACGTGACCCGGGTCACGTGGCGACACGTGACATTTAAATGCAAGCGTCAAAAGGCACACCAGTTCCCTGATCAAGTCAAGAAAAAGGCTTCAGAAGAGGTCACGTGCTTCCACGTGACCAGGGTCACGTGTTGCCACGTGACGTTCAAGACAGCAGACTCGTTCTCCAGTTGAACCAAGGAAAGAGAGAGTTCAAACAAGGGTCACGTGCTCACACGTGACCAGGGGTCACGTGGCAGCACGTGACGTTTAAGCAGCAATAAGAAGACAGAGTGCAAAAGAAAGGAAAAGGCTCATTCCAAAGGGGGTCACGTGCCCACACGTGACCATGAGTCACGTGGTCACACGTGACCGGCTTTCAAAGCCCATTGTGTTAACAGAATTAAATTCTGAAAGAAATTCAAATCTTTCCAAAGGAAAGCAACTATCTGGAACCAATCGAATTAAAGATTCAGAGGTGATCTATCTATGGGAAAATCTCGGGTTTGGAAAGATTTCCCCTTTAAATCTAACCGAAACAACAAAGGAGAATCTCTGGATTTGAAATCCAATGGTGAATAAAATTCACCTAATAATCCAAAGGTCCAAAACGAATGATGGATGCAAATCAAATCTCTCATGAAGATTCATCAAAAACTGATTGATTCGGCTGCTTCTCCTATAAATAGGAGCCGAGAGATAAAGAGACATATACAGAGACAGGGAGAGAAAAAGAAAAAGAAGAGAGCTTCGATACTTGGAGAAACTTGGATCTTCTGCAAAAAAAACCCTAGATAAGAAAGGGAAAAGCTCCTTGAAAGAAGAAGAGAATTTAATTCTCAACAGAGTTTAACTCTGATACATAAAAACAGAAGAATATATTTCTTCTCTCTTTGATAGAGGATCTGCAAAGTGCACATCTCCCCTTAAGGTTGAGAATTTAATTCTCAATGGGTCGAGATCCTGCCATGCAGATCCAAAACATAGAGAGGGAATGCAAGCATGAGAATTTAATTCTCACAGAACTATAGGAATTTAATTCCTTTAAAATAAAATTAGGGCTTGACCCCGTATCATGGGAATTTAATTCCTTCAGAACAAAAGAAACAGGGTTTAACCCTAATTAAGAACTTAGTTCTGTCGAAACAACGGGAATTTAATTCCCTTAATCATCATTTAACAGGGAATGGGAATTCAATTCCTTAAAAGCTTTTATTAGGGTTTAACCCTATTCAGTTCTTCACATATACGAGGAATTTAATTCCTACGGAAGATATAGAGTTCAACTCTATTCAGAATATAAACCTTCAAAAGGAAGTAGGAATTTAATTCCTCTGAAATTTAAAGCTTGAGGAATTTAATTCCTGAAAAAAGATTAACAAAGCCTCTAAACAAAATACATAGAGGCAGGGTCACGTGTCATCACGTGACCCCCCCCCAAGAGATCTACAGAAAGCCCCTTTGAGGCAGCACCCCACGTGATCCACGTGACCCTTGGCGGAAGCTCTAATACATAGGCATTTGAATGCCCATCACGTGATGGCACGTGATGCTCTGAAAGACGCGATAATCTCAGCAGAATAAATGAAGGGAGGGCGCTCTCACGTGCTGCCACGTGACCCCTCTTGCCTTAGTGTTTAACACTAAATTAAAACTCTCGAACCCAGTGTTAAAACACTGTTGGGCCTTAGTGTTCAACACTAATTAAAAAGCTTTATTTGCAGTGTTCAACACTGATCTGTTTAGTGTTTAACACTAATTTGAAAAGCCTTGTTGCTGGTGTTTAACACCAATTATCTCTTAGTGTTAAACACTAACTTGTCAACCTCATTCCCAGTGTTCAACACTGACTGCTCTGTAGTGTTTAACACTAGGCTCTGGCCCAATTGGCCTAAATGGATAGAGGCAAAGCCTCTCCTGATTGGACTTAGCCCAAGATGGCCATAAGTCCTCAATTTGTGATTAACTGGGCCAATGGACTCATAACACAATTAATTCGTCTTGACCCCAAATTGGGCCAAGGACTATTTAATCCACTCCGGTTCTAGGGTACATCTCTTCACTCCTTTGATACTTGGCATTGTAATCCTTCAATGTCTTCAAAGAGGTGACGGGTCCCGACGACCACACATTGATACGGACTGCGGGGTCCTTAAACCCGTGTTTAATGCAAATTCCTGGTTACGTGGAACGCGGATAATGTCACTCTTTGACCCCGTGGAAAACGTCCAGAGCGGAGCCTGGTCCTCGCAGAGCACGGCAGTGAACCCGTGTGAAGCATCCAGAGCACATAATGGACTGTGGGGTCCTTAAACCCATGGACTACGACGTCCTTAACCTTGACCGAGATGTCTTAAAACTAACAACGGACTGTGGGGTCCTTAAACCCATGGACTACGACGTCCTTAACCTTGACCGAGATGTCTTAAAACTAACAGTGGACCGCAATGTCCTTAAACTACCCATGGACCGCAATGTCCTTAAACTAGAACAATAGAGCCCCGCATGCTCTTTTGTCGGATCTAAACGGTCCCGTTTAAGTTGATCTTAGCCTCAAAGATGGCTAACGTATCCTTAAACCTTCAAACAGAGTGGACTATAAATCCCCCCAATTAACTTTGGCTCAAGGGTACATCTCTGAACTCCTCTGACATCCGTCGTTGTAATTCTTCAACGTCGTCAGAGAGGTGACGGGTCCTGACGGCCATACATACGTTGGACCTCTAGGTCCCTAAACTGGAACAATGAAGTCCAAACACTCCTTTATCGGATCTAAACGATCCCGTTAAGTTGATCTTAGTCACAAAGTTAGACTAACGTATCCTTAACAAACGTTTGAGTTGATCTTAGCCTCAAGTATGGCTGACGTATCCTCAAACCAAACCCCTAAACCCAAATCTAAGATAATACGGATTTGGACTAGTCCACGCCCTACGGGCGACGACATAACTCAGTCCCCGTAAACAATCCACGGGCAACAAAACACAAAACAAACACCCACGACACGAAGTGACCAGCTGGAGAAGGAGAAAGTTGTTACCGCAATGCGGTAGCGTAATTAACTGCAGGGGCTTGCGCCTGCAGGGAAGAGCGTCCCCACAATCAAAAAACCCCTCAAGCGAGGGGGAATCTGACGAAGTCTGCTACATCAGACGCATCCGTTTAAACCTTCGATACATGGTGCCATAAATCAACTTGGCATCTTCGGAGAGGTGAACGGATAGCACCAATTAGCATCTGCCCCGAATCTCAGTGCCAAGACACCGCAGTCTTGTGCGCCGTCTTTCGGAGGGGAACAAGCCCATATGCTCATAAACCTGCAAACAGACTTTAGTCCCAAATTGGACTATAGATCTCCCAACCAACATTGGTTCAAGGGTACATCTCTGAACTCCTCTGATATTTGTCGTTGTAATCCTTCAACGTCTTCAGAGAGGTGACGGGTCCCGACAGCCATATATTCCACGGACTATGATGTCCTTAACCTTGACCGGAATGTATTTAAACTAACATTGGACCACCATGTCCTTAAACTAGTAATCGACCGAAATGTCCGTAAACTAAACAATAGAGTCTAAATGCTCTTTTGTTGGATCTAAACGATCCTGTTAAGTTGATCTTAGTCTAGAAATTAGACTAACGTATCCCTAATAAACGTTTAAGTTGATCTTATTCTCAAATGAGGCTAATGTATCCTTAAACCAAACCCCCAAACCCAAATCTAAGAAGATACGGATTTGGACTAATCCACGCCCTACGGGCGACAACATAAATTAGTCTCCGTATACAATCCACGGGCAACCACAAACAAAACAAACACCCACGACATGAAGTGGCCATATGGAGAAGGAGAAAGTTGTTACCACGATGCGGTAGCGTAATTAACTACAGGGGCTTGCGCCTGCAGGGAATAGCGTCCCCATAATCAAAAACCCCTCAGACGAGGGGGAATCTGACGAAGTCTGCTATATCGGCCACATCCGTTTAAACCTTCGATACATGGTGCCATAAATCAACTTGGCATCTTCGGAGAGGTGGACGGATAGCACCGATTAGCATCTGCCCCGAATTTCAGGCAAGACGTTTATCGCGTCTCCATGATTCGGAGGGGAACAGCTCCCACTCTTCGGGCGGCCCGTGCCGGGAGGAAGCTAGTGGTGTAGCCGATCCCTCGTCCAGCTCGTGCCCTCCACCGGATCCTCTGCCGGTGGCAGGACCGTCCATTTCGTCGACGGCATCTGGTGGTTTCTTTGGCGGCGGCCAGAGTCGTCAGCAGTTGTCCAAGTCCCAGACTGGGGACGGGGGGAAGGGCGAGGGCAGGCCCCTTCTCAAGAGGAAGAGGACGGTTTCTCGCACGCCGTCGTCGAAGACCCCTGAAGGGATTCCCGTGCAGGAAGGAGGCTCCGTCTTCACGGTTCCGACTGGGCTTTCTGTTGCCGCCGGCTTGCTCGCCGGGATGGAGGAGTCGGCCGGGGGAAAGCTTCCGTGTGGCTCCTTGAGGGATCAATTAGAGGCCATGGCGTAAGGGGCGGTCCAGGTATGAATCCCTCCACGGGTATTTGTCTTGGTATGCCTCCCCTTGGTTCGGGTGCTTCCTGGTTTCTCATCGGCTTTCTGTCAGGTTCTTCAACACTGCGCCTTTTCCACTCGCATGGAGGCCGAGGGGGCGTTCCACGCCCCGAGGCCAGTGGAGGCGTTCCCTTCGGAGATCGAGATTTTGCAACGCGACCTGCACCAGGAGAAGGAAAAGGCTGACGTTGTGGCGGGCCGGGCGGAGGCTGCGGAGCTTGCCCACTCGGCGACTCGGGGTGCTCTTCGTCGTCTGAACGCGTCTCTCCGGGTTGCCTATAGGAAGCTGGCAGACATGGTCGAACGGTTTGCGGCACTGGAAAAAGAGAGGGACGCCAGCAGGGGAGACGCCGAGGCAGCGCTGCTGAAGGCCCAAGTTGCCGAGGCTCGGGCTAAGAAAGATGTGGCCGAGTATAAGGTATCATAGCAGTTTTACGCCGAGCTCGGGGAGTATTCTGCCGTCGCGTGGAACAAGGCTCTGGACACCATGAAGGAACAGCTTCCCGAGTTCGACGATGGTGAACTCCGTGCTCGGGTTCCGCTTCCGGCGGCGAGGCCTCCGGTGAAAGATGGCGAGGGAAGCAGGGCGTGCCCCTGGTGGCAAAGTCTCCGGTGGTAGGGCCTTGGGTCATGACGCCGACGATGAAGTGGCCGAAGTAAGCTTCCGGGCAGTTTGTAGGGATGGGGGCCCCCCGAATATCCTTTGTAAAGACCTTGATTTTGGCAATAAAAGAAAAATCCTTGATTCGTTGGTTTGCATTTTGTCTTTTATGTGTGAAGGACGTTCGTAGGATATCTTTGCTTGTACTGTCGTGTTTCCGTGTCAGGTTAGCCATTTGTCTGGCGATCTCCTGTCGAGTTGACTCCAATCACCAGCCGGCGAATGTATCAGGCGCTGCCGCGGAGGTATCCTCATGTATGGCCCCCGAGGTTGATGGGAGATCGTTTAGACTTGGATGAACCTGTCGTCCTTCCGGGTGTCTTGGATCCTCATGTATGGCCACAGGGCTACCGGCCGGGCTTGACCGAGCAGGGTGGCTGTTTGGTTGCCTCTTGCGAGGGATTTGATCCTTGTCGGTTGTGATAGGAAGCTACCAGCCGGGGAGAGCCGAGTAAGGGCTCGACCGCTTTTGGGAGGACTTTGGGCCTTAGCGTGGGGAGGGCTGCGGAGGGCCATCAAGAATGACCGAGCAGTGAGGATGCGTGTTTGCCTCTTGGTGAGGGCTTTGATCTCTGGCGTCGTGGGTAGGCAACTACCAGCCTGGGATAAATGAGCGGGGTAGCCGCTCTGGTGCCTCTTGTGAGGGCCTTTGATCCCTGGCGTCGAGGGTAGGGAGCTACCAGCCGGAGTAGACCGAGCAGGGTTGCTACTCGGTTGCCTCTTGCGAGGGCTTTGATCCTTCAAGACGGGGACCGAGCAGGGTTACTGCTCAGTGCCTCTTGGTGAAGACTTTGATCCCTGTCGGTTATGGTAGGAAGCTACCGGCCGGGGATAGCCAAGCAAGGACCCGACTGCCTCTGGGAGGACTTTGGTCCTTGGCTCGGGAAGAGCTATAAGGCTGTAAGAAGACTACCAAGGACCCTTGGCCGAGTAGGGTTACCGTCCGGTGCCTCTTGGTGAGGGCTTTTGTCCTGAAAAGATAGCCGAGCGAGGGGACCTCGGGCTAGACTGCCTCTGGGAGGGCTTCTTGATCCCCGGCGTTGCGGTAGGGAAGCTGCCTGTAGGGGATAGCCGAGCGACTGCCTCTGAGAGGGCTTCTTGATCCCCGGCGTTGCGGCAGGGAAGCTGCCCGCAGGGGACAGCCGAGCGAGGGAACCTCGGGCTCGACCGCTTCTGGGAGGGCTTTTTCGTTGTACAGGGGGAACTCTACCGGGGAAAAAGATTAGAAGTTTCTTTATTCGTATGGGTAGGAATTCTAGACAACACTTTACACCATCTTGTTAAAGGAAAATCTCGAGTGGTAGCTGGGGTGCGACGCTTCGCTAGCTTTGACCTCATTGGTATAGCTTGAGCTTCTCGGTGTTATAAGGCCGAGGGAGCTTCCATTCGTTCGCGTCCTGTAGGTGGTAGGCTCCGCCGGCGAGCGTTTTGGAGACGAGGAAAGGACCTTCCCACTTTGGGGAGAACTTGTGAAGCCTGCCTTAGTCGATGAATTCGTTTCGCCGCAGGACTAGGTCCCCGGTCCTGAAGGAGCGGTGTTTTACCCGAGCGTTGTAGTATCGGGTCGTCTGCTGTTGATAGGCGGCGGCTCTGATCTGGGCCCGATCCCTTTTCTCCGACAGTATGTCGAGGTTGGTTCGTAGTGCCATGGTGTTTGCGTCATTGTCGAAGTGCTCGACCCGGTGACTGGGTAGCCCGATCTACGCTGGGACCATCACTTCGGTCCCGTAGCAGAGGCTAAAAGGGGTCTCCCCGGTGGGAGTATTTTTTGACGTGCGCAGGGTCCATAAGACCCGGGGTAGCTCCTCGACCCAACTGCCTTGTCTCCTTTCTAGGCGGGTTCGGAGACCCCGGAGGACGTCCCGGTTAGAGACCTCGGCCTGCCCGTTACATTGGGGATGTGCGACCGCGGCGAACTTCATGAGAATATGGTATTCTTTGCAGAAGTCCCTTACTTTCTCGTTCTCGAAGTTCGTCCCGTGGTCGGTGATGATGCACCTCGGGATACCGAACCGGTGTATCAGGTTGTTTTGGAGGAACTTGATGGTTGTGGCGGCGTCCGGTTTCCTGATGGGAACGGCCTCGATCCACTTGGTGAAGTAGTCCACCGCGATAAGGACGTATTTATGCCCGCCAGTTCCGGTGGGGAACTGGCCGATCATATCCAATCCGCACTGAGCGAATGGCCACAGGGACGTTAGGGCAGTTAGCTCGGTAGCCGGGAGGCGGGGAATACTGGCGTGGAGTTGGCAGCTCTTGCACCTCCTGACCATCTTCAGGGCGTCCTCGTGCATGGTGGGCCAGTAGTACCCCTGGAGTAGTGCCTTTTGGATCAAGGTTCAAGCCCCCTGGTGTGCGCCGCCCACCCTTTCATGGATTTCCCGCAGGACGTAGTCGGCTTCGTGGGGGTTAATGCACCGGAGCAGGGGCTGGGTGAAGGCCTTCTTGTAGAGGTTCCCGTTGCTCCAGATGAAGTGGGTGGCTCTGGCCCGGAGGCGGCGGGCGGCCGCTCTATCCTCCGGGAGCGTGCCGTCCTTCAGGAATTCCACGAGGGGCTTCCTCCAATCCCGGTCATTCTCCTGCGCCGTGTATACTTGGAGTGTCGCCGCCTTGTCTCCCACGCTGGGTCGGGTCAAGGTTTCGAAGAGTATTGACCGCCTATTGTTGGCCGAGTACGATGAAGCCAGCTTGCTCAGGGCGTCTGCTTGAGCATTCATTTGCCTGGGTATTTGTTCCACCTGGACTTCGTCGAAGTTTTTTCAGAGCTTCCTCACCTCGTCTAGGTACTTCATCATTAGGGCCTCCCGATCCTCGAAGCGGCCAGTCACTTGGCCGACAACTAGGGTAGAGTCGCGGCGGACTCGGATGATCTTCAGCCCTAGCTCGACGGCCATGCGCAGTCCGGCTAGGAGGGCTTCGTACTCCGCCGCGTTGTTCGATGCTTTGAAACTGAGCTTCAAGGAATACTCCATCTCGACTTCGTTTGGGCCCCGGATAATGAGGCTGGCACCGCAGCCTTCCTCGGTAAAAGACCCGTCGACGTAGATGACCCACTCCGGAGCTGAGCTAGGGCCTTCCCGGACGAGATGCCGGGCTATGAGGGGCGGCGCGGAATCCGGCTTCCTGCTAGGGATGGTGCATTCAACGATGAAATCGACCGGGGCCTGCGCCTTGATGGCTTGCCTCGGGCGATACTTTATGTCGAATTGAGATAGCTCCCATCTCCATTTCTCTAGACGGCCTGAGGACTCCGGTGATGCCAGGATAGCCCCCAATGGGCGCTCAGTGAGGACGGTGATTGTGTGTGCTTAGAAGTAGTGCCGCAGTTTCCGCGAGGTTATTACGAGGGCCAGGACAATCTTCTCTATGGCGGGGTATCTCGTCTCCGCGTCCTTGAACACATGGCTCACATAGTACACTGGCTTCTGTGCCCCTTCGGCCTCTCGGACGAGCACCGAGCCTGCTGCTTGGTCGGATACTGCCAGGTACAGCGACAGCTCGTCCCCTTCCACGGGCCGGGTGAGCAGAGGCGGTGTTGCGAGGTGCCTCTTCAGTTGGTCGAAGGAGGCTTGGCAATTTTTCGACCACTCGAACCTCGGAATTTTCCTCAGCGCTTTGAAGAACGGGAGGCATTTCTCCCCCGACCTGGACATGAAACGGCTCAGAGCGGCGACCCGCCCTGTGAGCCGCATGATCCCGACATTGGTCTTGGGTGCGGTCATGCTCAGGATGGCGTCGATCTTCTCTGGGTTAGCTTCAATTCCGCGGTGAGTGACAATGAACCCGAGGAATTTCCCTCCAGTGACCCCGAACGCACACTTGGCGGGGTTCGGCTTCATGTTGAATTTGCGGAGCACCCCAAATGCCTCACCCAGGTCCTTGACATGGTCGGCCGACGAGACGGACTTGACGAGCATGTCGTCAACGTAGACTTCCATGTTCCTGCCGATCTGTGGCTTGAACATGCGGTTGACCAGCCCCTGGTATGTGGCCCCAGCATTCTTGAGGCCGAAGGGCATCACTCTGTAGCAGTACACCCCCCGGTCTGTTGTGAATGCAGTCATATCTTCATCATCGGGATTCATACGGATTTGGTTATAACTGTAGAAAGCGTCCATGAATCTCAGAAGCTCGTGCCCGGCCGGGCTGTCGACGAGCTGATCTATGTGGGGGAGCGGGAAGTTGTCCTTGGGGCAGGCCTTGTTGAGGTCGGTGAAGTCGACGCACATACGCCACTTCCCACTCGATTTCTTGACCAAGACCACGTTTGCCTGCCACTCCGAGTAGGGCACATTCCTGATGAAGTTGGCGGCGAGGAGCCGATCAACTTCCTCTTCGATAGCCTTCTGTTTGACCGGAGCGAACCTTCTTTTCTTCTGCCTGACGGGTCGGGCCGTAGGATCAACTCCGAGCTTGTGGGAGATGATTTTAGGGTCGATCCCGGGCATGTCTACCGGTGCCCAGGTGAAGACGTCGGAATTGCTTCAGAGGAACTCGATCAGGTCATCCCGCTGAATTCCTGTCAGGAGTGACCCGACCTGGACGGTCTTTCCTGGGTCTCCTTCTGCTAAGGGCACCTCGGTCAGAGGCTCGATCGGTGCCCCACGGACCTCCTTCCGCTCGTCCAGGGTGTCCAGGGACCCTTTAATGTCGCCGCATGCATCGACGCTATCAGTGTGCTGCTCGGGGGAAGATGCCTCTATCAGGCCTACCTCTACGACCCGTTGGCTCCCGTATGCCCGGCCTACCCCATCCTGATCGAGGGGGAATTTTATCGCCAGGTGGTATGTCGAGATCTGGGCCTGGAGGGAGTTCAGCGTCGGCCTGCCAAGGAGGACGTTGTAGGCCGATGAGACCTTAGCCACAATGAAGTCCACAGGCAGTGTGTGCGTGCGGCCGGGCTCCCCAATCGTGAACTGCAGGGTGACTACCCCTTGTGCCGGGACGGAGTGGTTGGTGAACCCCGAGAGGACGTGGGAGGTCGGTCTCAGGTCTGCTAGGGCCAGCCCCATACGCAAAAAGCAGTCATGGAAGAGGATGTCCACCGAGCTGCCCGAATCGATGAGTATTCGGTGGACCTTGTATCGGTGAATTTGCGCTACGATCACCAGCGGGTCGCTGTAGGGGCACGGATATGCCGTGTAGATCCTCGTCGCCAAAGGTGATGGGCTCTTGGCCCCTAAGCCCTTTTGCTCGGGTGGCTGCCGGAGCCTGTGAGACGGCAGCCAGCGGGGAGACCGACGACCTTAGGTGAGGGTTCGCCCGCGTCTCCATTGCGAGAGAAGCGACAGCGGGCGTTTGGATCTTTAGGGGAATCGGTTGTCATGTGGACGGAGATTGGAAGGCCAACTTTGTATTTTGTGGAGTTATTGTTCCCACAGACAGCGCCAACTGATGGAGCTCCTTTTCGGGCCTCCGTCAGATGTTGTCTTCCGTTGATCTCGCGGTGAACTTGACTGATTATCCTTCGTTGTGTGTGGGTCTCAATGTGTTTTTGGAAGAAGAGGTGTGGTGAGAAAACTGTTGCCGAGTACCTGCAAGGAAGTCCCGGGGTGGTTTGGTACCACCGAGGACCCTCCGACACTCAAGTTAGAGGGGAAATCCGAGCAGAGTAACGGCATAAAAGTGTAAAAAATGGCTTACTTGACCCCTCTGTGATGGAGGTTTATATAGCGGTGGAGCACGCAGCAGCGGGCGCGAGAATCTCGCCGACCGTTACGCTCCCGACGTCACGCCCGCGTGAAGAGCGGATCGCCCATAATGGGGATCGTGATGGCGTGGAACGTGGGACGTTGTTGGCGTAAAATCCGCGCGTGGTGAGATTCGCGAAGCCGCGGTTACGCCTGGGAGTAGGTCGGAGGGCCGAGGAAAACGTTCTCGGCGGGAGCTCGGAGACGAGCAAGGAGGCCGAGAAGTCTTGGTCCTGTAGTAGCTCGGGGGCGAGCTGAGAGGCCGAGGAGGCCAATTTGCAGGGGCCCCAGGGGGGCCAACTTGGGCTTGCTGGTCAGGCACGGGGTGGCCTGATCGGTCCCTGCGGGCCCTTTCTTCTGAGTTCTGGGACACGTCATCTGCCACGTGTCATGATCTTGGGGATCGCCAATATCGAGCACTATCACATGTGGGGGGGGGGATATACTGTTTATTATTAATTAATCAATTCTTACATCTTGATAATAACATAACATAACAAAAAATATTCTTTAATAACAAAGACAGTACTGTTTTCTCACAGGCAAAAGCACGAGTCTTGAAAAGTTCTACACTTTGTTTGTTTTATTAAGAAAAAATATTTTTCAAGGGATTCTCCAACAATTTGATCAACTCAACCAACCGCTGGCTTGCATTAATGCTTAATAATTCCTTGCAACAAACCAAAGAAAAATAAAAGACTTTTCCAAAGAAACTTCCTTGTCCTTGTGCAAGCAATATTTCTTGCTTACTTTGGCAAAAAATATTTCTTGCTCAATTTTTAAAATGACAAAGAGAAGGCATCTTAGGAAAGAAATTCTTGAAGAAATGAGTTTAAAATTATCAAATCCGTATGCTCATCGTAAGCGCAAATTCAAGTGTGACATCACACACAAATTCTACAAAATCGGGTCTCGAAATAAATTTCCCCCATATAGTTTATCAAATGTAAGATTATACAAAGTAAAATTTAATACTTGGCAAATGTATTGACTTTTGTTAAAAAAAAAGTAACCAGTGGTGGAAAAGTTATTCTGGCTTATAGTTATTTATTTCCTGCCTTTATGTAAAATTTGTATTTTATAGCAACATTTTACATTAAGTTATAAATAATTAAGCAAGTGCCACAACAAAGCGACAAAAGCTTTTCGTCCAAGCTAATGTATCGATTCATCTCCTTTTCCATTTATTATAATTTTTTTTAAAAAAAAGCATCCACAATTTTATTTCAGGGTTGCTGCCAATAGGTTAAACCATTTGGGAGCCAACTACAATAATGTTCATATCTTACAAGAAACCACCATGTTGTTCTCAATATATGCTTCCGGCCACAATCAGCTTGATTATGAGGAAAGAAGAAGGTGTTCTCTGAAATCAATGTCTAGCTGTATTGAAACAACGATGTACATCTTCCTCTTTAACATCAAAAAATACAAACTGTTGCCTTAATTGCATAAAGCAATTACTAGAATTAATGCTTCCCAAAATAAATAATCTAGTAACAGCTCTAACAAAAGATCCAAATTAATCATGCAATTCTCATGTTAGCTCATATATATATATAACTTGTATGTACAACAAATATACAAGTTATATAGGTTAAATCAAATTACAAACCAGTTATATGTACATAAGAGTTCACTGGACGAGGGCAGGTAATTCTTCACAGTTTGCCACAGCGGCGAAAATATTCGAAAACGGAGGCTGAAGAATCCAATAGCTTGCCGATTAAAATGTATGCATGCATGCATGCATGCATAAGAAGTGGCCAACCCTAAAAACTCACATTGCTACCGACCAACGACGAAGAAGACCTCGACATGGGCCCGGGCAACTCCTCGCTAAACCGTCTCATCCGGCTAAGGTTCCAACTCCTCCCTCTCTCCAAGACCCTAAGCAGCTCCTCCCCTTTCCTCCTCCCCCTCTCGCTCCCCTCTCCGGCGGCCTCCACCATCCCCCTCACCACCTCCTCCGCAGCGTCCACCTCCCTTATCTCCTCCACCGCCTCCTCCCCTCCGCTCATCGCCAGCCTCAACAGCCCTGCCGCCGCATTCTCCCGCACCCTCCCCCCTCTCCTCTCATCCCCTACGAGCTCCACCAGCACCCGGACCCCGTCCACCCTCCGAAACCCCTCCAAGCTCTCGTGACAGCCGGCCACCTGCGCGATCACCGCCGTGGCGTCCTCCACGACCCCCAGCCTGGGGTCCCTGCCGACGAGCGCGAAGGCCGCAGGGATGACCCCGAGCTCCACCATGGCGGGGCGGTTGAGTGGGTAGAGCGCGAGGGCGAAGAGCGCCTTCAAAGCGTCCTTGACGGACCTCGTCGGGGAGAGTGGGGAGACGAGGAGGGCGACGAGAGCGGAGACGATGGCGTGCTTGGCGCCTATGATGGGTCGGTAGGCGTCGACGCATAGGAGGCTGTACAGCGTGGCGGCGGCGTGCTGCGCGACGGCCGGGTGATGTTCGCCGAGCCGGAGGGCGCGCGAGAGGGCAAGGAGAAGGTTGGGGGTGGACATGAGGGTCTCGGGCGCCGAGATGGACAGATTCAGGAGAGTGGCGCTGGCGTCTTCTTGTACATGTTGCTTTGGCTTTTGCTTTTGCATTTGGTCGTCGTCGTCGTCCTCATGTTCTGGTTTCTCTTTTTCGAACAGCAAGAGGCGGGTGAGTACCGGGACGAGGCCGGCGTCGGCGAGGGGGACGCGGACGTCGGGGTCTTGTTTGGTGAGGAGACGGATCTCGGCGAGGGCGGCGGGGGCGGGGACGGAGGAGGAGGTGAGGCGTTTGAGTAAGGTGCGTGCCGTGCGTTGCTTAATCTCTTCCATTAAATTTGGTGATTGGATTTTAGGTGGCTTGATTGATTCCAGCTGATTGAGGATGATTAACTGAGGGATAAGGGGGAAGGAAGGAAAGAAAGAAAGGAGGAGATCATTAGGTTGGAATAATGATTGGTTATTAGATTTAGTGTGGTGGCATTGATTGTAAATACGGGAGGGGAGTTGAATCTTGAATGTTTGAGGGTCATATCTCATGTGGCGTTTGATATATGTATGCGTGTGCGTGTGTGTGTGAAAGAGGCGATGAGGGTTCTCGGCGTTTAAATTTCGATGGCAAGATAAGAGTGGGAGAGGGATCCTAGCTTGACCCAATTAATAGGATCTTGATCCTAGATCTAGTCATTTTTTGACAAGATCACCAGGGGAGGCGTCAATAATGACCCGTTCCGTCATAGGAGTAAAATGCATGCCATATGTCAAACTGCACTAAATGTTCACACATTGCCCTTATTCAACCTCTCCATTTATAAGTATTAGCATGTCGACTCAATCGGTGGGTTTATGGGTTTTACCCGACCTGTGATTGGGTGTATCTATGGATTAGATTTTGGATGGCAGGATTGGAGTGGGGATGGGACCTAGCTTGACCTAATTGATAGATCTAGATCCTGATGGGATTTGGAGTTTCCGTTGTTATGATCTAATTCTAGAGAACCTTTTTTTCCATGTGTATCAGCCATATGAGTTTGATCAGAAGAGAAACTTATATAGAATTATAGGTTTCACCACCTTGTCTGAAGAGTGCTTCAAAATTTCCATATTCTCACTCCTCCATGTTCGGTTACGCTTGATACATGGAATGGAGGATTACCGGAAATTCTCATATTCTCGGGAATTTGATGACCGGGTATCTAATTCTAAGGAACCTTACATTAATATGCTTGGTATATTTTAATGATCCCCGGTGATACATGTATGTGCAATTGCCGACCAGCGGCCGACGGAAGACGGACGGCGGCGACCGGAAGACGGACGATTGACCAACGGTGAATGGTCGATCGGCCGTCAACAGACAACAGACGGAAAGGCTGGCGGCGGCAAACGGCCAACCGTCGGTGTGTGGCCAATCAATAATGAACGGACGGGCAGACGGGCGACGAAGGAGGCTGGCAGATGGTAGTGGGTGACAGACGGCGCATGTCACGCCCCGCTTCCCGGTGTACGGCAAGAGGACGCGACGAGACCGCTACGTATTTACTCAGAAATAAACACGCTAAACGTATCTAAGCAATATAAAGTAAAGCACACAAGAGACAGGAAAGCAAATGAACAACAAGTTTATTTATTAAACATTTTTTTACAAGTACAACTGAAATGAAAGTACATGAATAGAAAGCGATGCCTAAATAATGGCATAACTGAAATGAAAATGAAATATGTACAAGTATTTAAAGCTTCGGGTTGAATGCTAACTGCTCCAAGTCCTCGGTGCTGGGCTCGATCTCCAGTGAGTCGGAATCATCTGACAACATTCCAAAGAAAGAAGAAAGGAATGTCGTCAGCGAACAATCGCTCAGTAAGTCCCAAATATGAGTAGAGATAGAATAGACAGAAAAAGAATATATATCTTATAATGTTTGATTATATTGTTATCGCTGTTGTTTGTAGCTTAATACAGAAAATACCAGTATATACAAGATGAGTCATACTATTCCGGAGAATAAGGTATACGGAGCACAAGGAACCGTTCAGCCTGGTACAACGATAATGGATATTCAGGTTAGGTGTATTATGGTTACAGTCTTGTGTCACTTTTAACACCTTCCATACCAATCTACCCCTTATAAACCCCGCGATGTCTTTGTATTGATTGTATTGTTTTGTTATATAGATGGATGACTTTACCAAAACCATGATATCAGTAAATAGAATGGATATAAATAGAGAGTCATGTAGACGGAATATATCTATGGTTCGGTTTAGTCAATATAGATTGATATAGATTGAATAGACAGATGCATGATGTATTGTAGTTATATACTTGAATCACATTCAAGTCAGATTGATTAGATTGAGACTCAGTCTGAGTCAGACACTTTTGAAAAGAACTTGAAATCCTGAATTAGTTTTGATATTATCGGTAACTGCTGCACATGGACGGTAGGATTTGTGTCGTTTTCCAAAACAATTACTGTGTTGATAACACCTTTTATTAGATTGTCTACCTTAAATAGGCAAGCGCCCATATCTCCAGCTCCCTGAGGTTCAAGAGACCGGTCCCGCTTAAGTCTATGTTTACCAGGGACCTTGTTGTAATTTAGTATAACTTGAGGGGGTTTTATGTAAAAATAGTTTGATATAATTTTCAAAATACAGCTCAAACATTTAATTATCGTTTTTAGGATTTTCATAGATGTATATTTTATAATTGTGAAATTTCTAATGAGTAGAACCTAGTTTTCATAGTATATGGTATTTTCTTGAAATATTAGAATTGTTTTGTATTTGGATGATATTTTCATGTAATGGTGATTTTTTTGATTTGGAAAACTTGGAATATTTATATAATATAATTAAAATAGATATTTTGATAATATATATGTATATATATATATATATATATATATATATATATATATTAAAAAATAAATTTTATTTATTTTTTTGTAGAAAACTCATTTTCTGAAGAAAAATGTATAAAAATTCAATCGAGATCGAATACTCCTTTCGGAGGTCTGCATCTCCCTCTAATAGGCCGAGGATGTGCGATAATTCGCACCAATCCGAACGGGGTTCCTTAAAGTTGGTTGTAAAGGCGCAATTGCAGGGAATTGTTTAATACATCTTTTTAAAGAAAATGGTTTTATAAGTTGATGGTATTTATTTGTAAAGCCGTGTTATCCCATTAATATATTCCCAAAACTTCATTGTGCTATGTCAAAGTGGTGTGTTGTGATGAGGTAGGTCATTACCTCATAAGTTATCTAAAGGTAATACCGGAATTATGATGATTTATGTTGAAACTAAAGTATATGGTATTTTACTGTAAAACAATGATAAAAGTTGTATAAAATATTATTTTGAGATGATTCCTGTTTTAAAGTGTTTGTTAATTTTTGTTAAACTTGATATGAGAGTATGTTATTTTCTTGATTAATAAAAGTTGAATTTTGAAGAAAAACCGAACCGGAAGTCGGATTAACTCCGCTTCCGTCGGTTTTTATAATTTAAAGTTTTTAGAATAGAGAAAGAGAGGGGAAGAGGGGACTTACTTGCTTTTGGGAAAGAAAAGGGGTAGGAGAAGACTAGTGAAGCATTGGGATGTCGTTTCATCGCCGGAATCTCCCTAGATCGTCGCCGGAACTTCACCCTTTGTTAACTCCACTTGTACACAAAAGAAACTTGGAAATTTTGTAGAGTTTTTGTAATAGAGTTCTGAGTGAGGATGTGTGAAATGAGATGTGGTATTTATAGGGAAAATTAGGATTTGGTGTATTGAATTGGTGAATTAACATTTGTATTAAAAATGGATTTAAAGAGGGTATTTTAATTCTCTGGATAATTGCAGAGAATTCAAACAGCCTAGGAGAAGTGGGGTAGCTGAAAGGGTGCAGGGATGAAGAGATGGGGGCATCACCGACGGTTTCGACCGGCGGTACCGGCCAAATTGAGCTTCTCACCGGTCCAATACCGTCGGGTGTGGTTGGGTTTGCTGCCACGTGTTCTTGTCGCCTCGTATACCCTCGTGCATGTGTTTGTTTATTCCGTGTCTCTTCAGTTTATGTGTAGTATACGTGTAAACCCTTGGGCTTCTAAAAGATTAAAATAAATTTAAATAAAAATTAATGTAGCTGGAGGGATTCGATCACAGGGGCTATGTCACGGCAGTGAAAGGCTTTACCAATGAGCTACAAGTACTTCCTTGCTGTTCTAAAATAAAACAAATACTTATAGTATACACAGGATTGCAAATATCCCAATTGTACATTAACTTTTAAACAATTTTCTGTACAATGAAATTGGAGTTGTTACAACGCATCTCGTGCTAGATGGGGATATTTGGCGGTAATTTAGGATAAACACATGTTTTGAAGGGAATATGATTCTGATGAAATAAGGTCATTTGATTACCATGATAATCCCATATTCCTGAGAATATTTACAGCTAAACAAACGTGGTGATATTTCATTGGAATTTAGGATTACCATTTAAATTACCTCTTACCAAACGCCTTTGGTGCATTGCAACAACTATACCGGATAATTCTTAATAGTAGGGGTGATATCTTTAAAAGCATATAACTGTTAAGATTGGGCAAAATAGAGAAGCCCGGGTGGATTTTTGTTTTGTTTTGTTTTGTTTTTTTCCACTGGCTCGTAATCCCTAATCTATGCACACAATACATAAAATATGTCCACGCACACCACACACAAGCACACAACACACATACCCAGAGGATCCACGAATTTGCCCCAAAAGCGTTAATTTGTAACCACTTTCTCTCATGGTGTTCCTCGGATTCGAACCCTGCTGATGATGCTCAATAACGGTAATTCCTTAGATCATGATACGTGGCAGATGACGTATCGCATGCGTAAACCAGTTAGGCCCCTGAGGGCCACGGAGGGAGAACCGGTGTGCTACAGTGGGGGCTCCCCTCGAACCCTGTCTCCGAGGTTGCACCCCACTCCTTGCCCCCGAGCACTTCAGCAACCACGCCAGCTGTCCCTTTGCTCTAGTCCGAGCTATCACAGGCCCGAGCTTCCTCGCCCTCCCGGCTCGCCTCCGGGCCATCCTCCAGCCCGAGAAGTCTCCCGACCTTCGGTGGCCTTCCAGACCACCCACAGCTCACCTCCGAGCTGCCGCACAATCGGCCTCCTCGGCCCCCTCAGCTCGTCTCCGGACTTTAGCAGAACCAAGATAGCTTGGCCTTCCGCTCGGTCCCGAGCCCCCGCCGAGCTCATCTTCCTCGATCCCTTCGACCGACCAACGACATCATTCGTAGGTGCTTCCGCTTCGCCTCCGCTAATCTCGCCATGCGCGAGATATCCGTTGCCCATGATCCTGCGTTCCATTCCATCACGATCCTCATTAATGAGCCTATCTCGCCATTAATGGGAGATCCCACCCATCACGCGGGCGTGACGTCGGGGGCATAACAGCCGGCGTGATTCTCGCACCTGCCTGCCTGCTGCCACCGCTATATAAACCCCTCCTTCAGACGGTTCAAGTAAGTGATTTTCCACTCACTAGGCCATTACTCTGCTCAGATTTCCTGTCTAACTTGATCGTCGGAGGGTCCTCGGTGGTACAACCACCCCCGGACTTCCTTGCAGGTAGCTCGGCCCCAATAACCTCAAACCCATTGAGATCAACACACTTCAGGAGCTATCCTCCAACTCAAATCTCGGCCGTCCATCATCACCAACAGCAGATCAACGGAAGGTAACATCTTGACGCGATTCCGCACGCGTCAGCTGGCGCCGTCTGTGGAAAACTCTTGATTCCACTCAACAATGTTCATCTTCCGATATCAACCCAATGATGAGCGGTCACCACGACGATCCAAGCACTAGTCGCCACCTCCCCCACAACGGAGGCGCGGACGAATCTCCTCCTTCGAACACCATCAACGCCCTTGCTTCCCGGATAGATCGAATCGCATACGTCGTGGATGCACTCGTTCGTGTACAAACGGCGGCATAAGCTCCACAGGTCGCCGCTCCCCTACCTCGGGACCGGGACCCCTACAGAGGGAGAGAAGACTCTGGTCGTGTCGGTACTGCCGACCACCGCCTCGCTGCCTCCTACGGCCGCAGATCTCCTGGGCCAACATATTCTATGACCCGCTGGGCGCCCACAGTTCAACACCGAGGTCTGTCGTCCGAACGCTTCGCCCCGAGCCCCTTCACGCCCCCGTCCCTCCCGAGGAGATGTCGGTCAGCTCGCCCACCCACAGGCATGACCGACACCCCCTCCCTCGACAGGGTCGCGCGGACGGGACTCGTCACGGCAGTTCGAAGACTACCTCGCCATGGGACCTAAGGAAAATCACCGAGAGGAACCGGGGATGCGTCCAGATACAGGTCTCCAATAGCAGAGGCCGAAGATCAGAATGTGCCGAATCATTGGGATGCCATGGCCAACTCGACGCCCTCGAAAAGAAGATCAAGGGTATCAATCGAGAAGGTCACCATTCGAACGACGGGGCTAAGTATGCCGCCGACTCGCTCACAAGACCCTTCACCAAGGAGCTGCTCGCCGTCCATATCTCCCCTCGGAATAAGCTCCCAAAGGTTTCTCTCTCCGACGGTAAGTCTGACCCGGAGGACCATTTGGACGCATTCACCGCAGGAACGAGCTTCCAAGACAACCCCGACGTCACGCACTCATTACGGCACTCAGGTCAGGTCTTAGGCACAAGAAGTGGCTACGCTCCTTTGCATTAGCGCAACCTAAGGCCATGACCGAGGTAAAGGCCTGGACCGAACGTGAGATCCAGCTTGAGTCCAAGGTGAACGCCAACCTGCCCCGAACAAAGCAAGCCGATTAGAAGAAAAGAGGCAGGGAAGAGAAGAAGAAGACCGAGTGGCTGCCTTGCTCGGCTATCCCTGGCCGGTAGTTCCCTACTCCACGACGCCAGGGATCAAAAACCCTCATTAAGAGGCAGCTGAGCGGCTACCCTACTCGGCTATCCCTGGCTGGTATTTCCCTATCCCACGACGCCAGGGATCAACGCCCTCACCAAGAGGCAGCCGAGCGGCTACCCTGCTCGGCTATTCCTGGCTGGTAGTTCCCTACTCCACGACGCCAGGGATCAAAGCCCTCATCAAGAGGCAGCCGAGCGGCTACCCTGCTCGGCTATCCCTGGATGGTAGTTCCCTACCCCACGACGCCAGGGATCAAAGCCCTCACCAAGCGGCTATTCCTGGTTGGTAGTTCCCTACCCCACGACGCCAGGGATCAAAAGCCCTCGCCAAGAGGCACCGGGCAGTGACTCTGCTCGGCCCGTCCTTAAGGATCAAAGCCCTCGCCAAGAGGCACCGGGCAGTAACCCTGCTCGGCCCGTCCTTAGTAGGCCTCTTACGGCCCCTCCCGCGCTAAGGATGAAAAGCCCTCATCAAGAGGCAATCGGGCCCACCCTTGCTCGGTTATCCCTGGCTGGTAGTTCTCTACCCTACAACGGCAGGGATCAAAGCCCTCGCCAAGAGGCACCGGGAAGAAACCCTGCTCAGCCCGTCCTCAGTAGGCCTTTTACGGCCCCTCCCGCGCTAAAAATCGAAGCCCTCACCAAGAGGTAACCGGGCCCACCCAGCCCAGCGGCTATCCCCGGCTGGTAGTTCCCTACCTTGCAACGCCGGGGATCTAAGCCCTTAATAAGAGGCAGCCCAGCGGCTACCCTGCTCGGCTATCCCCGGCTGGTAGTTCTCTACCTCGCAACGCCAAGGATCCAAGCCCTCACTAAGATGCAACTGAGTAACTTCACTGCTCGGTCCATCCTTAGCAGGCCTCTTACGACCCACCAACGCCAAGGATCAAAGCCATCGCCAAGAGTCCACCGAGCAGCTACCCTGCTCGGCGCATCCTCCAGTGGGCAGCCTCCTGCCCATCGGATGCTGAGGATCCGAAGCCCTCTTCGCGAGGCCGCCGAGTTTCTTCCTACTCGGCGCATCCCCAGCGGGCAGCCTCTTGCCCATCATACGCTGAGGATCTGAAGCCCTCTTCGCGAGGCCGCCGAGTTTCTTCCTGCTTGGCACATCCCCAGCGGGCAGCCTCCTGCCCATCAGAAGCTGACACGTGCGGAATCGCGTCAAGATGTTACCTTCCGTTGATATGCTGTTGGCGATGGTGGACAACCGAGATTTGAGTTGGAGGATATCTCCTGAAGTGTGTGGATCTCAATAGGTTTGAGGTTGTTGGGGCCGAGCTACCTGCAAGGAAGTCCCGGGGTGGTTCTACCACCGAGGACCCTCCGACGATCAAGTTAGACAGGAAATCCAAGCAGAGTAACGGCCTAGTGAGTGGAAAATGACTTACTTGAACCGTCTGAAGGAGGGGTTTATATTAGCGGTGGCAGCAGGCAGGCAGGTGCGAGAATCACGCCGGCCGTTACGCCCCCGACGTCACGTCCGCGTGATAGGCGGGATCTCCCATTAATGGCGAGACAGGCTCATTAATGGGGATCGTGATGGCATGCAACGCGGGATCGTAGGCAGCGGATATCTCGCGCATAGCGAGATTCGCGGAGGCGAGACGGAAGCACCTGCGAATAATGCCGTTGGTCGATCGAAGGGACCGAGGAAGATAAGCTCGGCGGGGGCTCGGGACCGAGTGGGAGGCCGAGCTATCTCGGTTTTGTGGTAGCCCGGAGGCGAGCTGAGAGGGCCGAGGAAGCCAATTCTGTGACAGCTCGGAGGTGAGCTGTGGATGGTCTGGAAGGCCACCGAAGGTCAGGAGACTCCTCGGGCCGGAGGATGGCTCGGAGGCGAGACGGGAGGGCGAGGAAGCTCAGACCGAAGAAAGGCTCGGAGGCGATCCGGATGGCTGAGGAAGCTCAGGCCTATGATAGCTCGGAGTAGAGCAAAGGGATAGTTGGCATCGCTGCTGAAGTGCTCGGGGGTAAGGAGTGGGGTGCAACCTCGGAGACGGGGTTCGAGGGAAGCCCCCATTGTAGCACTCTTGTTCCCCCTCCGTGGCCCTCAGGGCCTAACTGGCTTACTGCAACATTTCAAAAAAAAAATAAGATATTATTTTTGGGAATTTTTATAATTAAAGAATAAAATATTGAATATTTTAATAAGGCGGTATAATTAAATACCGATAAATGGGAAGAAAAATTTGAAAAAAATTATGGAAATTATTAAAAAGAGAGTGCTTTATGTGATTTAAGAGAATTATGAAAGTCTATGATTTATTTAACACTATTTTAGTGCTAATCGCGATTAAAAATCGCTAATCGCGGATTAAGCGTGTTTTGTGCACATAGCATGCACAAAGTCTTTTTTCACACTTGTGCATTTTCTACCATGATTTCATTAGGGTTTCCTATTCAAATTTTGAATGAATGAGAAGAGAAAAGAAAAGAAAATAGAAAAGAAAAGAAAACATTAGAATAAGATGTATGGGCAAGAGAGAGAAAGAGAGGGTGAGGGGTCAACCTTGGTCTTGAGCCATTCCCTATTCATTCATTCACTCATTTCCTCTCCCCTCCCTCTCTTTGCTGCTGCTGCTGCTGCCCTAACTCCCTCCCCCTCTTCACCTCCTCAAAACATCATGAGAAACTCTTCAAAACTCCATCTCCCTTTCACAAAAAAGATGCACAAGCCCTCTAGCTACACATTGGACCAAGAAAGTTTGCATTTTGGCGCTGTAGAGAATTCATGAGTGTCAAATGAGGTAATCCCTTAACAATTAGTGTAGTATTTCCTTTGCTAAAGCATCTTTTCAAGTTTAAAAGTGATTTGGGGAAGTTTAGCGAAGTTGAAATCTCAAGTTGGGAATTAGGGTTTGTTTCCCCCCAATCAGAGCAAAGCTCTATTTGAATTTCAAAATTCAAAATTCGAAGTAACGATTCAGATTCTTTACGCTGCGCGCAACGCGCCACGTGTCAAAAGCTGATACATCAGCGCAGCGTCCAAGACAGCGCGCCCAATTAGAGCAAAGCTCTATTTAAAACAAAATTAAAGTAAGCAACGCTTCAGCTGCGCAAGCACTGCGCGACACGTGTCAGCGCAGATGCGCTGCACTTTGCGCTGCGCGACACGTGTCAGCGCAGATGCGCTAGCGCAGTTGCGCTGCGCGACACGTGTCAGCGCAGTTGCACAGACGCAGTTGCGCTGCTTGACACGTGTCACGTGCTGAGGCGTTTGTGCCAAACAAAATTAAATTCTAGCAAGATTTTTCTGTTCTTGTTAAAACAAGAAGATTGCCTTCTGTAAAACAGAAGCCCTTGGATCAAAGATCCAACGGTGGGGAAAATTCCCCAAATCACTCAGAGGAAGATCTCTTTAACAAATTTATGGGCACTATATAAAGAGCCCTAGACCTCAAATCGGAGGAGGAACATTTTTGAAAAAATCAAGAACTTCAAACAGAGAGAACTCTGAAGGAATTTCAAGAAGAAAAAGGTAAAAAACCTTTAAGATAGAAGAATTTCTTCTAATAGATCATTGATCTAAGAACAAGATCAATGATCTTCAATAAAAAACAAATAAAAATAGTGCTTTGCACTTTTTATGAACCTCTGGTTCTCTGAAATAAGAAAAACAAGAGGAACTTGTTTTCTTTGATCTAAATTAGATCAAGAAAACAAAAAGTGTTTTGCACTTCTTTTATGAACCATTGGTTCTGGAATCTAAAAGATTCTCAAGTTAATAGTGCCTTGCACTTGTAAATCTGCACTGTTGCGCTCTTGGGTTGGCGCAAGCCACCAGAGAGCGCCACGTGTCAGCATCTGAATCATTTGCGCTATGCGCCTTTGAAATAGAGCCTTGCTCTTTGAAACTGGCACAACTCACCACAGCGCGCCACGTGTCAGCAGCGCAAGCGCAGCACACTAGCGCAGCGCACTGCGCTTGCATGACACGTGTCATCACCACAAGCGCTTGCGCTCTTTGATTGGCGCAAAGCGCCTAATAAATGCAATGCATTTCTTTTGGTTAATGGGCCAGGCCCAAATCAAAAAGACCTAGTAGGCCAAAATAAATTGCAAAGCAATAAACGGGCAGAGCCTAGGTAAAATTGATGCTCTGCATCTTTTAATAAAAGGGCAGAGCCTAAGTAAAATTGGTGCTCTGCATCATTTATAAAATGAGCAGAGCCCAAAACAAATTGATGCTCTGCATCCTTTATGGGCAGAGCCCAAACAAAAATAAAAACAAATAAAAGTGTTGAACTTTTTTTCAACTGGACTTAGCCCAATCATGGCCGTAAGTCCTCAAATTAAATTGACTGAGCACAGCTGCTCTTCTAAATCAATTTACATCCGGTTCGAGGGTACATCTCTGAACTCCTTTGACTCCTATCGTTGTAATCCTTCAACGACGTCAGAGAGGTGACGGGTCCCGACAACCACACATCAACACGGACTGTGGGGTCCTTAAACTCATGGACTTAAGCGTCCTTAAACTAAAACACGGACTGTGGGATCCTTAAACCCACGGACTCAAGCGTCCTTAAACTAAATATGGACCACCATGTCCCTAAACTGGCAATGGACCACCATGTCCCTAAACTGGCAATGGACCACCACGTCCCTAAACTGGAATATGGACCACCATGTCCCTAAACTGGAATATGGACCGAAACGTTCTTAAACTACCTATGGACCACCATGTCCCTAAACTGGAGCAATAGAGCCCAAACACTCTTTTTTCGGATCTAAACGATCCAGTTAAGTCGATCTTAGTCTCAAATCGGACTAACGTATCCTTAATGAACGTTTAAGTTGATCTTAACCTCAAACATGGCTAACGTATCCTTAAATTAAAACACCAAACCCAAATCTAAGTAAATACGGATTTGGACTAATCCACGTCCTACGGGCGACGACATAACTTAGTCTCCGTATACAATCCATGGGCATCCACAAACAAAACAAACACACACGACACGAAGTGAAATTCTGGAGAAGGAGAAAGTGGTTACCGCGATGCGGTAGCGTAATTAACTGCAGGGGCTTGCGCCTGCAGGGAAGAGCGTCCCCACAATCAAAAACCCCTCAAATAAGGGGGAATCTGACGAAGTTTGCTACATCGGCCGCATCCGTCTAAACCTCCGATACACGGTGCCATAAATCAATTTGGCATTTTCGGAGAGGTGGACAGATAAAACCATATAGCATCTGCCCCGAACCTCCGGCCTAGACGTCCTCGCGTCTGCGGCCGCCGTTCGGAGGGGAACAGATTCTGGCATGCCCGGTGGGACCTTTTCCTCTTTCCACTCCACACTTCATGTGTCGTCTTCGCGAACGAACCGCGGTTTGTTAATGGTTGCCTTTGGATTTCAAGTTTACTAAGATTTGGTCTTTTGCCTGGCGAAGAAATCAAGCATCGATGGCCTCTACCTGTTCGAAGTGCTCTAACTGCAGCTGCAACTCGCGTCCTGCCTCAACTGGGGGCGTAACCTACAGGCCCCAAGCGGCCTCTTTGTTCACAATGCCCGTGGAGCAGATTACTCAAGCCACCACAGGGCTGTTTTTCGGAATTATGCTTCTGCCAACAAGCTTTAGCACCCCCATGCCCATACAAGAAGCTCCTAAGAAGTCGGTCTTCGATCGACTTTCAGTTACTGCGGCCCCTCTCAACGGGTCGCCCAACACCAGTGCCTCGGTCTTCTCTAGACTGGGCCAAAACTCCTACGGGCCCACAATGAAGCTTGCAGTCCCGGAAAATGTTACCCCAAAAGGAGTACCAAAACCTGCTCCTGAAGTCGTCAAGGCGGCTTCTCCTGCTAAGAGATCGGTCTTTACAAGATTGACGGTCCCAACTCCCACTCCTGCTCTTGCTGTTCAAAAGACATCAGTCTTCAATAGGCTGACGCCAGCAACCGCCCCACACCTGAATAGGGGGCAAGAAGAAGCTTCTGTCTCTGAGCCAATATTGACAACTCGTCGCGCCCGACGACGCCACTGGCGCCGGGTAAGGAAGACCGGGGGTAACTCCCCTTCTGGGATGACTCCGCCAGCTCCAACGGTAGAAGTTGACGCTGCTGTTCCAACTGGGAACAGCTTCGAGTTACTGAACAGAGTACGCAGAAACTTGCCAACTGCGGTGCTCAAAAGATCTCCTCCACCAGTAGAGACTACCGTGGAAGCAGAAAAGCCGGAGCAGCCTCCTCAATCGCTGTCCTCCAGGATTTACAAGACATGGCGACGAGTCCGAGAATCTGTCATTGATCCTAACTTCTCTCGCCAACAGAAGAAGTCGAAAGGTCGGCAAGAAGAAAATCCCCCGGTCAAGCAACGAAAGGTGACGACCGCTTGGGTGCCCAAAGAAACGACCCCCTCAACTTCTATGGCCCATAAAAGAAGAAGGCCGGAGAAAGTGCCAACGCCGGCGATGAATATCAAAGGTGGTGAACCCAAACGCCCTAAGTCAGGGGGAATTGTAGTTCATACCGTCTACGTGGTGTCTGGTAAGGAGGACAGTCGCATATCTACGGGTCATTGACCGCTTACGCGATCAGTGACCAAAGCGCAGGAGCAGCAGCAGAAGCTCCAAGAGATGATGAACCCTATGGCCGCACTTACTGGGCCAAAAGAAAACCCTGAAACATCCTCGGATGAACGCCAGGAGCAAGAAACCGACGCCGAATTCCTTCGTCGAATATTGGAGAAGAAGGATAAAGAGGCTGCTGAACAAGCAGCCAACATAAAGCGTATGGGCCTCCTGTTCCAAGACATGGTAGGGATGATGATCCAGCAAGATCCTCCGGCCGAAGATCCCCCGATCGTCCTTAAAGACGATAAGGGGGAGACAATCTCCAAAGCTGACTTAGACGAGTACATAGCCCAGCAAATACGGGTTCATCATGCGACTGAAGCAGCCGGCCAGGTCGTAAAAACAGGGCAGTCATATCCAAGTTGGTACGATCAAATCAAGTACCCGCCCGGTCACACAATTCCCAAGTTCCACGTCTACAAGGGGACGGGCAATCCTCACCAGCATGTTGCCCAGTTCAGGGCACTCTGCGGCAACACCGGCGGTGATGACAAGCTGTTGCTTCGCCAGTTTGTTGGAAGTTTATCAGATACGGCGTTCGAGTGGTACTCTGAACTCCCGAACGACTCTATCAAGACCTTCGCGGAGATGGAGCTGTTGTTTACTCAGCGTTTTGCAAGCGCCAGTGAACGTACCCCGATGACGGCGCTGATTAATGCCAGGGTAAAGCCAGGCGAGACATGGGTCCAATATACTATACGGTAGCGGAACTTATGGTCGAAGTGCGAGCAGCGCATTGAAGAAGCTCTCGCAGTGGGTATGTTTTTGGGAACCCTTGATCCGCAAGCAACCATCTCGCAATTTATGATGTTTTTCAAGCCGACTACCTTCCAGGCCTTGATTGACAAGTTAGCGCAAATGGATCAGATGGGCCATAAACCCCCTTTTCCAAAGCCGAACTCCCGAAATGACAAGGGGAACGGAAAAGCGATCGTTGTCGCTAACGCTCAACAACAACCGAGCAACTCGAAGCCGGTCGTTCGTTAAAATAATATGCGCCCGTACGTAGCCCTTGAGGAGAGGCTAGGACGTTCTTACTCTTTTCATAAAACGAGGAGGTTATTCGAGCTGGCGTTGCGCAACCGACTCATAAATCTGCCGGATCCAAAACGTCCGTCGCAACCAAATGATGTTAATGAGCCCAACTACTGTCCTTATCATCGAGTACTGGGTCATCCGATCGAAGATTGCTACGTCTTCAAAAATTGGCTTGAAGACCAGTACCGACAGGGTAAGTTCGCGTTATCTGACAAATGGAAGGTGAATCCCCCGCAGCCCCACACCTCTAAGGGGATGAGTACGCCGGGGGCAACATGCTCTGTCGTTGAAGAAGCTCCTTGGGAGGATGTATTATCAGCTAAGACAAAGAAAATGCTGAATGACCTTCAGGCGTGCCCAGCGATCAAGTGGGAGAATCCGTTGGAACCGCAGGTCATTGAAGGGATGTTGAAGCCACGTCTAACTCCAAGGATCAATGGAGGTGGCTCAAGCACTCGCAACAAGCCGTCAAAATCTTCGAAGGAGAAGAAAAAGAAATCAAAGAAGCCCGTAACGCCTGGCGACAAGCGCACGGACTTGCAAAAACAAATTGACGCGCTGGAGGAATACAACCAGAAGGCACGGACTCCCATTACATTCCAAGAGTTCCTCAATCACGTCTTTCAAGAGGAAGATGAGGGAGAAAGTTCATCTGATGAATCTGAAGAATACGTGGCGAGCTGTCATGTGATTTCCCATTCGTTCATGGATGATGAGGAGACTCCTTGTACTGAAACGCTGGGGGCAGATCCTGAACCAAAAATTCCGGGGCCATCGGAGGAAGTAATTGACGCATTCCTCAATGAATCTCTCTTAAAAAGTAAAGCTGATCGGGAACGCGAGGCAGTCATATTTGAAAGGGCCAAGCGCCAGCGACTTAATGAAAGAGCTGAGACGCTCCCGCTGGAGCAAAATACATCCATTACCGACAAAAGAAAATTCAAGATGAGGAAAAGGTTTGCTAAGGCCATATCAATGGCCATGAAGCTACCATCCTCCGAAGGAAACATTACTGGTGAAATGGAAATGCACCCCTTCTATTGCTTATATCATCAGAAGGTTTCACACCCCACTCAAGAGTGCAAAGCTTTCGATAGATGGTGGCAAGGATATGTTGCTCATCGACAACATTTTCAGCGGGAGAAACGTAAAACTCGTCGGGAGCGGAAAAATATGACCGAAGGGTTTAACAGAACTACCGGTGATTGTCGCATGGTTAACGCCGGGGGATCACAGGTGCCTACATTTGGGAGTGATTCTGATGAGGAGCCGGAGCTTGCCCCTCTCTTTAAAGAGTCCACCTCGGGAAAAGAAGAAGAGCCGAAGGTCTGCGAAAATATCCGGCTACATAATCGCACGCTTCCCGAAAAGAATCTCGGACCCTCAAATAAAAAAGATAAGGGAAAAGAGAAGGTCTCTGAAGATATCGTCTTAGATGACCAAGTTGTGGAGGAGCTAAGTGCCAAGGACCCGCCGAAGAGAAATAAGGTGGATTACAACGTCTTAGCGCATCTGAGGAAGCTACCCTCACAGCTCAGCATTCTTGACGCCCTTTTGCTATCAAAGGAGGCGAGAGATTCGTTAATCAAGGCACTACAGGATCCGGAGCAATTCCAAGCTTTCCTGGCCGAGGAAAAGATGAAAGATGAATTGGAGGAAGTGCACACGGCCGATGTCGCTTTTGGTGATGAAGACCTTCTCCTTGGGACGTGCGAACATAATCGCCCCCTTTCTGTCTCAGGATACTGTCACGATATAAAAATAGGCAAAATCCTGATAGACAATGGATCCTCCGTTAACCTTCTCAATGTGCGGGTGTTAAAAGAAATCTGCATGAGCGTCCAGCACCTTGCTCGGGACAAAATCACTATCTCCGGGTTCGACTCCTAGTCATCAAGAACTCTTGGGTCTGTGATACTGACGCTACACTTCGGTATACTCGTCACGGACATTAAGTTCCACGTCATAGACGCCAAGACATGCTACAACGCTTTGCTCGGCTGACCATGGTTACACGAGTACAACGTCATCCCTTCTACACAACACCAGTGTATGAAATACGCTAAGGATAGTCTCGAGTATACCGTAGCGGGAGAACTGAACCCGTTCTCCGTGAACGAAGTCCGCAAATATGAAGATGCCAAATACTTCTTACCGAATTTTGAAGACACGGAAAGGTGTCACAAGCCGGAGAACAAAACTAACGCCACCATCCCTGTTTTCGGGAGTGACACCGAGGAGGAAGAGGAGATAGTTTATTCGGGTCCACCCCAATACAACAAGCCGGGACCATATGCTCCTACGTTGATCTTTGGTAGTGACTCGGAAGATGAGGTCCATGCTATATTCTCGGCTCGGCCTTCAATACGAATGTCCGCTAACGAGGAACAAAGTCTACAAGTCGCCATGGTGCCGCTTAAACACCATAAAGAACTGGATGCACTTGATATTTACAATGTAGAAGAGCTGCAAACGTTCTATATCCCTCCCAGGCGAGAAAGCGAAAAAGCAATTCTATTCTACCGCTCTGAAGAAACCAGAGTGGAGAAAGAAATCTGGCATGGCGCGGATCCTACGCTTGATAGGTTTTAGCCCATCCGTCTCCCCAGATATTATACAGAAGGCTTGAAAAGGTTGCTGAAACACCAAGGGATATCCTTCAAGCAGACCGTTCGAAAAGCCAAGTTCTATTACAAAGTCTGGAACGTTCCCGGGACTCAACGCAAACTGCCTAATGGGAGAATGGAAACAAAAGGGCCTGGATACATCCAGTCCAAGAAACGAGAGCTACTACACAGCTGTTACGTCGTGTATGACTTCGATGAAGAAGCGGATGCTCAATGGGAGGACGCTAATCCTGAACCAGTAAAAGTTCCAGATGCAAAAGTGCCCAGTCCGTCGTTCGAAGAACAAATGGACAAGCTTATAAGGGAAGCTGGGCAAAAAGTCCGAGACGACCATAACCGCGAAATGGCCATCTACGAGAAAGCCAAAACGCATCGCCTCCTCCAACAAGCTGTGAAGGATGAAGATGCCGCTCCATATCAATCTGTTGTAAAAAAAGGCTCGACGCAGAGGCAGGAACAAGGCGAAATGCGAAAAAGGCGCTCAAAAGCAACAAAGCGGGGCTAAGAGGCCACGCGAGCGAAAATCAAGCGGTTCCGATCTATCCCTCATAAGAAAAATGGGTCGGGCGTACTCTTTTCCTCGGGACAAGACGAAGAAAATACTTGACCTCGCTCTAAAACATCAGATGCTTACACTGCCAGAGTCTAAACACCCCGAACAAACAGGCGAAGTCTCACACCCAGACTATTGCTTTTATCACCGAGTGGTAGGGCATCCTCTCGAAGACTGCTTCATCTTCAAGAATTGGGTCGAAGATCAGTATCAGCTTGGCAAGTTCGCTCTGTCTGACAAGTGGAGGGTAGCGCCGCCACAGAAGCACGAACCCAAGGCCACGGAAGAAGAACTAGTTCCACATTGGGATTGGAAGAGAATTCGTACTTGTCACGTGATAACAATATCAAAAGAAGAGCCCGAGGACATGGATGACCTTCCCTGGTGCTTTGAAAACAACAACGATGAGATGATCTCAGAATTTCCACCAGCGCCAAAAGAGCTGGAAGATGGAATACATACCACTGCGGATAACCTCAAGAAAATCGAGTTGGGAACGACGAACGACCCGCGACCGACATTCGTCAGCGAGCTGTTATCCGAAGAAAGGGTGGCTGTGCTAAAAGACTTGCTTATGCAGCATAAAGATTGTTTCGCATGGAACTACTCCGAAATGCCGGGACTAGATCCAGAAATTGCTGTGCACAAATTGGCGATATCCCTGGCCGTCAAGCCGGTCAAGCAGGCACCAAGAAGAATGCGGCTCGAGCTTGAGATGAGCATCAACGCCGAGGTCAAAAAGCTGATCGACTCTGGCTTTATTCAGGAGGTTCAATATTCGGAATGGATCACCAACATCGTCCCGGTGATGAAGAAAAATGGGACAGTGCGCATATGCGTAGACTTCCGGGATCTCAATAAAGCCTGCCCGAAGGACGATTTCCCAGTGCCAGTCACCGAATTGATGATAGACAACACGTCCACTCATGAGGTTTTCTCCTTTATGGACGGCTCGTCAGGGTATAATCAGATAAAGATGCATCCCGAAGACCAGAAGCACACCGCCTTCAGGACTCCTTTAGGTATATTCTGCTACAAGGTAATGCCATTCGGTTTAAAGAATGCCGGTGCCACCTATCAAAGGGCTATGACGAAGATCTTCGATGACCTTATACACGAAATCGTCGAATGCTATATCGACGATCTCGTGGTTTAAAGCAAATCATATGAGGAACATCTCGAGCATCTGAAAATCGTATTTCAACGCCTTCGACAATACAACTTGAAGATGAACCCTCTCAAGTGTGCATTCGGAGTTTCCTCAGGCAAATTCCTGGGATTCATCGTCCGACACTGGGGTATCGAGATAGATCCGTCAAAGATCAAGGCGATCGTGGAAATGCCTCCGCCAAGGACTCTCAAACAGCTGCGGTCTCTCCAAGGGAAGCTCGCGTATATACGACGATTTATAGCCAACCTTTCAGGCAAGTGCTGTCCTTACAGCCACCTGATGAAGAAGGGAACCCCGTTCGTCTGGGACCAAAAATGCCAAAGCGCGCTAGACGAGATCAAGCAATACCTGCAGAACCCGCTAGTGCTGGCTGCTCCGGTCAAGGGAAAGCCCCTCATTCTTTATACAACCGCCCTCGAAGGTTCCTTAGGCGCATTATGGGAACAAGAGAACGATCAAGGGAAAGAAAGAGCATTCTACTACTTAAGTCGAGTTCTACTGGGGGCAGAAAGCAACTACTCCCCCATCGAAAAACACTGCCTGGCATTAATCTTCACGATAACAAAGCTCAAGCACCATGCGTTGGCGCATGAGGTCCGTCTCATTTCAAAGGTGGACCCTCTTAAATATTTAATGTCAAAGGCCATATAACGGGACGACTCGCTAAATGGGCCCTGCTCTTGATGGAGTTCTCGATAACCTATCAGCCTCTCAAGGTAGTAAAAGGCCAGGCCATAGCCGATTTCCTCGCTGAGCATCCGATAGCCGCCGATTCTCCTCTAAATTGCGATCTTCCAGACGAACATGCGTTTGACGCGATCGACGGTGGTGATACCCCATGGGAGCTTTATTTCGATGGAGCATCTTCCGTAAAGAAGCGCAAACAAAGTACCCCTATAATCAAATCGGGGGTAGAACTCATCTTTGTAACTCCACAGGGAGGGATAATGCGTTTTTCTTTCTCCCTAACAGAGCCGAGGACAAACAATGAAGCCGAATACGAAGCTTTAATAGCAGGCCTCGAGATCGCCATCGACATGGGAATTGAAAACCTCCTCATATACGGAGACTCCCAGCTGGTCGTTAGTCAAGTAAACGGTGACTACCAAACGTGCAAACCAGAGTTGGTGAAGTACGGCGAAAAGGTGCAGCAACTGTTGACCCAAATTCCTTCCTATACTTTGGAGAACATACCGCGCGCAGAAAACAGCAAAGCGGACGCGTTGGCCAAGCTCGCCAAGGAACTGGCCGATGAGAACCTCGATGACGTAAGAATCGTGGTATAAAGCCGTCGGGTGCTTGCCCCAGCAGAAATATCTCCGGAATCACCCGAAGAAAAGGGAGCGACTGAGCAGACGACTCTGCAAATAAAAGATCGGGAAAAGGCTGAAGATTGGAGAGAAGTCTTTATAGACTACTTCAAATACCATCGAACGCCTGAAGATGCGTCCTCGAGACATCAGCTTGTGAAACGAGCTCTGTCTTTCGCCTTCGTCAATGATACTCTGTACAAAAGGTCATTTGATTCTCTATGGTTGAGATGTCTGGGACCTGACGAAGCGAAAAGAGTCGTCCAGGAAGTTCATGACGGAATCTGCGGTTCTCATCAAGCAGGCCTAAAGATGAAGCTGAAGATCAAACGGATGGGCTACTACTGGCCCACGATGATTCAGGACTGCTTCGAATATGCGAAGCAATGCCACTCATGCCAAATCCATGGGGACTTCATCCATCAGCATCCAAATCCGCTACACCCGACGGTGGCTAGCTGGCCGTTCGAAATGTGGGGAACTGACATAGTCGGCCCCATCGAACCAGCATCGTTCAGGGGACATCGTTTCATCCTGGCGACGACCGACTACTTCTCCAAATGGGCAGAAGAAATACCTGTGAGGGAAGCGAAGACGGAGAATATCCTCCACTTCTTCAAGACGCATGTCATATATCGGTTTGGAACTCCGCGACGGATCATCTCCGATAACGGACCAGCTTACAGAAGCCACAAGATCAGTCGCTTCGCACAACAACACAATATAGACTGGAGATATTCCTCGGTTTATAATCCGCGAGCTAATGGTCTAGCTGAGGCCTTCAACAAGACCTTAACAAAGATCATGAAGAAAATGGTGTCCCGAAATAAGAAGAACTGGCATGAGAGGCTGCAACAGGCTCTTTGGGCATATCGAACTACGTTCAAGACGGCCACGAACGCAACGCCATATGCGTTGGTATTCGGTACAGAAGCAGTACTCCCCCTCGAGATAGAGTTACCCTCTCTACGAGTGGCAGTCCACTACGAGCTGACGGACGAAGAAAATGCTCACCTTCGGCTTGAGGAGCTTGATGCCCTCGATGAAACCCGGCTCATAGCGCAACAAAATCTGGAAGCCTATAAAGCAAAGATGACGCGCTCATATGAAAAATTGACCCGGTCGAGGACATTCCGCCAAGGCGAACTTGTGCTAGTGGTCAAAAGGCCTATGATCCCCAGTCGCGCCAAGCGGGGAAAATTCGAGCCAAACTATGAAGGCTCGTACATCATAGACAAGGTCTACCAAGGTGGAGCCTATCTACTCATGGATATGCACGGTTGAAGGCCTTACAGGCCAATAAATGGTCGATTCCTAAAGAAATACTACGCTTAGCGAGTTACTGCCTAGGTCAATGATAGATGACGACGACTATGTCCGCTCGCTATCTTCCTAATCTCAAACTTTATAAGCAGTAGCCGGTCGATTCCTGGACGGACCAAAACATCCTTAAACTAATGACGGACCGAAACGTTCTTAAACTAATGGCGGACCGAAACGTCCTTAAACTAATGACGGACCGAAACGTCTTTAAACTAATGGCGGACCGAAACATCTTTAAACTACTACCGCAGCATCCTTGGGCTGACGAGATGAATAAAAAAAATATATATGTAAAAAAAAAAATAATAATAAACGGTATGTCCATAAGCAAAATGGGTACGGATGAAAACCCGAAAGGGCTCCGTGAGTAAAAACAGCAGGGCTACCGACGAGTGTTCGTGAAAACCCGAAAGGGCACGACCTCGTTTAAAAAATAAATAAATAAATAAATAAATATATAAAAATAAAAAGAATAAAAAAAAACGGTATGTCCATAAGCAAAAAGGGCACGGATGAAAACCCGAAAGGGCTCCGTGAGTAAAAACAGCAGGACTACCGGCGAGTGTTTGTGAAAACCTGAAAGGGCGCAACCTCGTTAAAGGACACTTACAGGGTCCCCTCGACCTTGTAAGGAGAAACCACCCGCGTGAGATCCTTACGACTCACAAGGGAGCAGCACACTTAGGGACCCCCACGATTCCTAAGGAGAAAATACACTTGCGAGATCCTTACGACTCGTAAGGAGAACTCTCTTATGGGACCCTCACGGCTCATAAGATTTGAAAGTCTTAAGTTACAGAGACCTAAACCCGTGCTTAAGCAAACCCCCCACAACCTTCGATATTGCCCTACAAGTGGCCCAGTACTGGCTCTTGTATACAATCCACGGGCGCGAATAAACATTTCCCTAACCAAGTCCCATCCGTTACCAGGGATATATGCACATGATGAACAATCCTTATAAGTCCTCTCGACTTACAAGGAGAAAACTCTCTTGTAGGATCCTTACGACTTACAGAGGAACATACACTTAGGAATCCTCACGATTCCTAAGGAGAAAATACACCTACAAGATCCTCACGATTTTTAGGGAGAAATACCTTTGTGAGACCTTTACGGCTCATGAAGTTAAAAGCCTTAGTCGACAGGACCTTAACCCTATTCGCTAAGCCACCTTTGTTCGACATCGACGGAGGCAAATGATGATTCGCTCCTGGCAACATCCCAGTTGTAGCGGTGCTGATGCCGAAATCGGTGTCTAAATTCAGATTTATGGCAAAAAGCCAGTAGGCCGCACATGCATATGAAATAGCTGAAATGATGGGGCAACTTGCAATAAAAAGCAGCAAGTAAAAACATATGCATACAAAATAGCCGAAATGATTGGGCAACTCGCAATAAAAAGCAGCGAGTGAAAATAAAACAAAATAGCCGAAATGATTGGGCAACTCGCAATAAAAAGCAGCGAGTGAAAATAAAATAAATAGCCGAAATGATTGGGCACTGCGAAAGTCAGCCGAAATGATTGGGCAATCGCGACCTTCGCGATATAAAAGCTGAAATGAAAGAGCATCGCGGAAATAAAACAAAGAAAAAAGAGAAATGATAAAACTTTGGCCCTAAGTTAAGATCACATCGATCCCTGTATACAATCCAAGGGCGCAAATAAAGAAGGAACCATACTTTCCCAACAGGCTCCGCCAGAAAACGAAGCCAAATCTCGACGGTTCATCCCAACTCCGAAGAAACCAGTGTCTTCGGCAAAATCCTTCGACTCGAGGAAACAAACATCCTTGATGAGAGCTTCTTGATTCGCGTCGACTCGCAGAGAAACCAGCATCTCCGTGGGAAATTCTCGATTCGTTTCAACACCAGGGAAACAAATATCCTTGGCAAATACCTCAATTCAGGGAAACAAACATCCTTGATGAGAGCCTCCTGATTTGCGTCGACTCGCAGAGAAACCAGTGTCTCCGTGGGAAATTCTCGATTCGTTTCAACACCAGGGAAACAAATATCCTTGGCAAATACCTCAATTCAGGGAAACAAACATCCTTGATAAGAGCCTCCTGATTCGCGTCGACTCGCAGAGAAACCAGTGTCTCCGTGGGAAATTCTCGATTCGTTTCAACACCAGGGAAACAAATATCCTTGGAAAATACCTCAATTCAGGGAAACAAACATCCTTGATGAGAGCCTCTTGATTCGCGTCGACTCGCAGAGAAACCAGTATCTCCGTGGGAAATTCTCGATTCGTTTCAACACCAGGGAAACAAATATCCTTGGCAAATACCTCAATTCAGGGAAACAAACATCCTTGATGAGAGCCTCCTGATTCGCGTCGACTCGCAGAGAAACCAGTATCTCCGTGGGAAATTCTCGATTCATTTCAACACCAGGGAAACAAATATCCTTGGCAAATACCTCAATTCAGGGAAACAAACATCCTTGATGAGAGCCTCTTGATTCGTGTCGACTCGCAGAGAAACCAGTATCTCCGTGGGAAATTCTCGATTCGTTTCAACACCAGGAAAACAAATATCCTTGGCAAATACCTCAATTTAGGGAAACAAACATCCTTGATGAGAGCCTCCTGATTCGCGTCGACTCACAGAGAAACCAATATCTCCATGGGAAATTCTCGATTCGTTTCAACACCAGGAAAAAAAATATCCTTGGCAAATACCTCAATTCAGGGAAACAAACATCCTTGATGAGAGCCCCCTGATTCGCGTCGACTCGTAGGGAAACCAGTGTCTCCGCGGGAAATTCTCGATTCGTTTCAACAACAGGGAAACAAATATCCTTGGCAAATACTTCAATTCAGGAAAACAAGCATCCTTGATGAGAGCCTCCTGATTCGCGTCGGCTCGTAGAGAAACCAGTGTCTCTGCGGGAAATTCCCGATTCGTCTTAACTTGCAAGATGAAGCCTCAGACAGTAGGGATTAAAAACTTGTTTCCTGAACAATGGGACCCTGCAAGTCAGTCTAAAGCGGTCTCTTGCATACTATTCACGGGTCTCACTCTCCAAAGTCGAATTTTGAAAAGGAGGGAAACAACCGCTTACGGGTCCTCTCGACTCGTAAGAGAGAAAAATTCTCTTATAAGATCCTTACGACTTCTAAGAGAAAAGGCGCTTAGGAATCCTCACGATTCCTAAGGAGAAAATACACCTACGAGATCCTCTCGATCCGTAGGGAGAAAATTCTCTATGAAACCCTCACGGCTCGTAGAGTTGAAAAGTCTTAGGCGGCAGATCTGAACCTGCGGCCTAAGCCATCGCCATCTCTTGAAAAATCTAGACGCTTACTCTATCATCGGTCAAATGTGTTTATCAAGACAGCATGCTGATAATAAGAGAAAGGAAAAAGCAAGAAAATAGTACAAGACATTGCAAAGAAAAATGTGTATCTTTATTGAATGTAATCAAGTACAAGATAAAGCGTACAAAAGAATAAAGAATGGATACATATTATTTAAAAAGAAAAATTTTACAAGTATCTAGATACAAGGAGAATTACTGGGAAGGAAGCATCTTGCATAGCTCTAGCAATTGTTCGCGCACCTCCTTCCCCACTTTCTCCTGATCGGCCACCACTGCCAGCTCCGCCTCCACTTGGGCCCGTTGCTGCAAGACAGATGCAAGCTGCTCCCTGACGGCCTGATGAGCAGCTTTCTGGCCTGGGGTATCACGCTCGGCTACATCAAGCTTTCGCTTCAAGTTTAGCCTATGGGAGATGCGCTCCAGGAGACCCTCAAAGATAGCCTTCACTTGGGCAGCATTCGCCTCCACCTCAGCACGCAGGCGAGCCGTCTCGCTCGAGGTCTCTTGGCATTCCCTTAGCCTTAAAGCTGCTTCTTGTTCCAAGTGGTAGACGTAAGAAGCGCTTTCCTTGATCCGTGCTGCTCTTTCATTGCTCGCGGCTAAAGTCTCAGGGGCGGGACGCATCGACTCCAGCTGATGCAGGCAAGCCTCGATCTCCATACAATGGTTAACCCAAGATGCGATGATGCCCTCGTCATGGAAATTCACGAGTATCACCAGCATCGGGTTAACCGCCGTAGCGAAATCCGCAGCAGACGTAGGGGTCTTGACGTCGAGCTCCTCAACGTAGTCGCTCAACATACGCAAGCTGTTCGCGGCGCCTTTCGAAGATGGACGTCTCAGGTAAGGACCTGCCGGCATTGTGATGCGAGACTCGAAAGGCGCCGAGACCGGAACAACAGCTGAAAAGAAACAAGATATGATCGATAACAGTTCAGGAAATAAAAAAGGGGGGAGTTATCAATGTGATAGTCACTGTACCAGCTGAGGCAGGTGGCAAGGCCGGAAGGGTCGGTGGCGATGCCGATCTTTCATCCCCTCCTTCGATTTGTAGCACTGCAGTCGGGACGAGAAAAAAGTTAGAAGTAATTCAATCAATGAAAAAGAAAGATATCAATGGAAACCATACTCACCAGCGCCACCGGAGGAAGAAGCGAGTTCAGATGGGAAGGAGAAGTGTGGGAGCAACACCTGATAAAGATGGTCAAAAAGCACTCCTGAAAGGCACAACAGTATGACTTTTAGTACATAAATTATGCGACTGAAAGACGAAATTGATAAGTTGCAAACCTATACCTTCCAACATCTTCGATGGTATGAGAGAGGGCTGAGAGGTGACCACCGCCAAGGCAGTAGTTGAAGGCGCTCCCTTGAGCAATGGGGCATCGGCACTGGCTGCACCTGCAAATGTGAACTTGTCAGAAAGGATTGTAAGATAAAGAGGACAGTAACTTGGGATTTACCTGATGAGTTGCCGGCCGAGACAGAGGCGTTTCCCTCCTCCATCGACATAAGACCACCACCCATGGCCTCATCCCCAGACTCCACGGGGGCCGTTGTCGTGCTTACGAGACCGGGAGACGCCGGAGGGCCATAGGCGGGGAGAGCTATGACCGGAGCGTTGCCAGACTCCTGAGAAAGAGCGGTTGGCTCATCCTCAGGAATCATGTCTACTTCACCCGCTACTCCCTCGGGCTCAGTAGTTATGATGGTCTCGTCCACCGTCATCATGAGGCCATCGGTCTCAGGCACTCCGCCCGCTGCTACCTCAGGCTCGACATCAGCCACTTGCTCAGGCATAGTGGACATGACCAGTTCGTCAGCCATTATCTCGGGCCCAGCAATCCCAGCTGTGTCATCAGCCACCTGTAGGGTTCCTAGGCACCCTAATGAGGTCTCACGAGGCATCAACCATGCCAATTTCAAATTTCACGGTGCCGAGAAACCCTAAACTACGGATCGTTAGCTAGATGTCTGGGCGAAAAGTAAACTAGTTAACACTTAACTAATGGGAAACGGAAATACAACCTTTGTAGATCCGGTCCTCCACCTCCACGGCTCCGTGATGAAGTCATCTCCGCTGTCCAAATCAAAATCCGGGCTCTAGCGTCGGCTTCGTCGGAGAAATGGCGAGCTAGGTCGTCGATGTCCATGCCGAAGATGATCTACGTCGAGGCATCGCTAGATCAAGCTCCAACTTCACCAAGTCAAGAAACTTGTGAAGAAAACACACTCTACTACTTGGCAAGAGGTAGAGGATGAAGAAATAGGAAGTGGGTTAACTTTAGAATTGGATTTCTCACTCATTTCATCAATCCACCATTGATGAAGAAAGGTTTCTTCTTTGAAGATGAAGAAGAAGAAGAAGATTATGAATATTATGATAATTATCCAAATAGAAAATCAAAGGAATCCTTATCATAATCTAACCCTAGTTAAGTGTAGAGAATAAACCATGGTTTGCTCAAATGGTTAGGGTTAAGAATGAAGACAAGAATGGTGACTAAGTCAAAGGTTCATGAATCTTCAACAAACAAACAAATAAAGCCACCATTCTTTTCTCTTTTCCATTCATTTTCAAAAATGTATAAACAAATAAATAAATCCATTCATTTTCCAAAATGTATAAACAAATAAATAAATGAATAAATAAGTAATGGAAAATAAAACCCTAATTATATGTATAACCATGGTTTAATTCTTTACACTTAACCAAGTAAACATGTATCATCAAACATGATACAATCAAGTGCACGAAAATATATCGAATATACATTGTGCACATCCGAGCGAGAAAATCCATTTAAAGTGAACCAATATTAGTTAATGCAAAGTAATATATCAAATATATAATTATACATTAAATCATTAAATCAACACTTGATTTAACGATCCGGTCATATCACATATAACCGACTAATATCCAATGTATCGATTTATCGAATCAATCCACGATTCGATAACTAGGTTATATCGCATACAACCATTCGACACATTCATCGCGAGAATAGAATACGGTATCACATACACGTATTATTCTCGGTCCCGCACATATCTCATATGCGCTCCTATTTCGTTTCGCTTGAGCCAGGAAACCTCTGTGTAGGACTCTAAAGACTCGTCAATACGCCGGCAGCAGATGATGATCATATCAAACACCCACAAGCCGCAAGCGGTCTGCTAAACGTAACGGCCACCCGGGTATTGAGCGATCTGAAGATCGACGAGCAAGCCCGCTCACACTCCAGTGAATCCGACCAGTAACACTACCGCACAGTCCGGTCTGATCGTCTGATATGTCGCATATCTCACCTAGGGGTGGTAAACGTCAGAACCCAATAGCTCGATAAGTCGTGTCGATATGAGGTCTATAACAATTCGAGAAACTACTGGTAACACTTACCAGTAAATCTCAGCAACCCTGGCCAGGGATTTCCGGTTATAGCCAATCGAACACAGCGCAACATCAACTCCCTATACCGGGAGAGACGAATCCCCTCCTATCGCTCATTGCCTCCATGTGATTCGGGACTGTACCCAAAAACCACCGTTTTGCACGCCCTCTTGGACGTGGTAAGATGGAAATCAAAGCACAGTGGGAACCACACAAGACTCTATGACGATCTCGGGTCAACAGACTACTCTGTACCAGTGTCACCAGAGAACTGCCATCTGACGTGAGGTATAATACCATCTGGGAGTTCTCGGCGAGTCCGTCCAATGTACCCAGTCTCTACTGAGCACCCGTATATCATCTCTGATGTCAAACACCAATGGATATGGGATCATCCATCGCCCATCTGTATGGGTCGAGAAGGTACATGCTAGTCTACTCTGGTATATCGATGCCCCGTCTCGATACACCCACGACTAGGGACTTTGAAGGATGTACTTATGGACTACCATGTCCCCACTAGTATGATCCGCATCATAGTCTAGGTAGTCAAGTACACATCCTAAGGGCTTTACCAACATGTAATAGAGAGACAATCAGTATACACGTTAAGGTAAAGAGCAACCAGATAGCATACTATCATGTCGAGCAAGAAAGTCCTCCCTATATATGTCCCAGCATCCACTACAATATACATCCTATGTATAGTAATGGCCTCTAGGGCATACATATAACTAACACCACCGGCTCGGGCTCGACCAATGTCTCTTCCCTTAGCCCCTCAGGTTCGACAGTCTCCGCCTCCCCCTCGGTTGGGCTTGGCCCTGCAGGGTAGAACATATAAGAACCGACAGCTTTATAAGTCTTATAATGAAATTCTGAAAGAAGTATTACCTGAGGTGGACTTATCATTAGCCTCCCTATTGGCGCGGATCGCCTGTCTATGAGCTGTAGACAGGGCGACCGGGGGCTCTTCTGACGGGGTGTCGGCATGAGGAATGGTGCTTGGGCCCGCTCCAATGGCCAAGGCAGCTCTGCGTGCCTTTGCTTCGCTCCTCGACCGCTTCCTTTCCTCCCGGACTGTTGCGATGCACCTCTTCGACGCTTCCTTCATTAAGGCATCGTCATCCTCATTCAAAGATGCCTCCAGAGCCTTTAAGGTATCTCTTATCGGCTCTTCGAGACGGACCTCCCGCGGTAGCCCTGAGGAAGCAGGAACATCGGCACCTGGCTGAACATCTGCGTCACTTGGCGGGAATGGCATTGAGGTTCCTACGATAAACAGGGGAGAGGTTATATTGACCATAACACAAGGAAAATGAAAGCTTGGTGAGTTGAAACTTACTGAGGCCTAAAGACGCTCTAAGGCGTTCCTCCTCTTGGAAGGTCTTGAGGGAAGTGGCAATGGCTTCTTCGGTGGTGATGCCTGTTGGAAGAAAAGAAGGAAAAATGTTAGTGATAGGCAATAATAAAAATATGATGCAATAAAAAATGCGACTAGTGATTACCTGATGCTGCAAGCTTAGCCAGCCACGCGTCGTGCCTCGCCAACCGCTCCGAAGTTTCGAGGGCGGCCTCCAAGTCCGTGTCATCCGGCAGCATGACTAATCCCTCATTAGTCCCATATTCATTCAGGCCCTCACCATAGGGAGCGTGGGGTTCCTGACCGAACGCGACGTCTGCGGCGAAGAGCGACTTCTTTTTCTTCTGCCCGCCAACCCTAGGTGCACGCGGGATCGACTTACGCTTAGCAGCTACCTTGGGACGGCGGGTCCCGATGTCCGCACCTACGCCAGACTCCGGCGAGGCTACAACCACTGCCTCCACTGGAGCACAGGGCGCTGGAGGTGCATCCGCAATATCGGGGAGCGGCAATCCGTGCAGAGGACTTTGCGCACGCGGTGGCCCGGCTCTAGCATCGTTTAGAGGGGCAACTACTGGGGTCCTTGGCACTAAAGGAGCATTGCGGTCGCTACCTGGAGGCGCACCCTTACGGTCGACCAGCAATCGCCTTTCCTCTTTTATAACGGCTCCCGTCGAATGACTGTACCATTCTGTATATACCCTGAGGAGTCGTGGGGCGCAAGCCGGCTCACTGATAAAGAATTGGGAGCCCGTGTTTAGACGCATGAAATGATGCAGCGCGCTCTCCATCCCTTCTTCGGTCGCAGCAGGTTCCAATAAGAAAGCCTCCAGCGGTACCCCTTGATTGTAGCTCATCTGTTGGGCGAAACGATGTGGGTATATCTCATGAAAATCGCCGCCCCGTTCTGCCTAAACACCAAGAAGCCCGGTCTGATAGAATATAAGTGGAGGGTCTCCCCGGCCGTTAAAACTGAAGCTCTATCCTTGAAAGTGTCTTGCAATGGCCGCACTGCAGTAGTAGACGCCTTTCCAATAGTCAACACCTTGTTGACGAAAGACACATCGGCTCCAACGGTGTTGGGGCGAAGGAGTAAACCCCTGGCATTTCGTGGTGATGGACTCACAATTGATGCGCCAATCAACTGTATGATGCGAGGGAAGCTGCACCTGTCGTAGAACGAGGGCCTTTTGTGCATGCCGAAGACACCCGATGTATGTAGCTCGAGCCACGATATGAAATAGTGCATCGGGAAGATCACATGCAGCACCCCGAGTTCATTAGCATCCGCCGCTCGACTGAGGCCGTGGTATAAATGTGCCAAGCCGGCTATCCCAACGGCTACCTTTACCCCGATGGTCATCCGGTGAGCTGGGTAAAAGACAGAGAGCCGCATATGGCGAGAATGCATTGGGAGCGCAAACCAACTCAGCCATAGCCCAAGAAATCCTAAGAAGAAGGCATCCTCGTCCATCCCAGGAGCCGCAACTTCCGCAAAGGACATAGCCGGAGAGTTAGGAAGGAAAAAAAACCTTTTGGTCTATTTCCTTCGCCGGTAGGTTATCCAAACCTAAACCGAAAGGGTCCTCGAGGGTGGCGAACTTGGTAGCTTCTGCCGAAAGAGCGCTTGGGTGAAGGAACCGGGCAATGAAATCCTCAAAACTAACTCCGCGGCTCCCACGCTCAATGAAAAGGGCCTCGTAGATGTTCAACACCTTGATCAGACTTGGGAATTGGTGTTGAACAGCATTCTCCGGCGTGAGGCCCCTTACCGCCGGCTTGGCACCGAAGACATACTCGTCCGTCGGGAGCAACTCCTCATAGTGCTCCCCTATAACCGATAAACCAGAGACTTCTGTGAACTCCTCCAGAGAGATCGACACTTCCCAATCCATCGCGAGGAAAGTGTGAGTGGGAATGTTCCACTGCTCCAAGAAAGCCTTGAACCACCAGGTGGGAAGCGTTGAATACTGGAAGAGGGAGACATAAACCGCGGTATACAATCCTAATCTCATCAACTGGGACTTCTTCGCCGACAGGATATACCGAGCCCACGGCAGGTAGCCGATCGGGTGGCGGGGGATCAGACCTATGTTGTATGATTGTCCCCAAGGTCTCGCCTCGCCTTGACAGATACGACGTCCCAGGATATCCAAAACCATAGGAAGCTGGACCGGGATTGCATCTATGGCCGGATGAAGAAAGCCCTTTGATGTCCAATCAACCATCTCCATGGCGTACTGCACCGGGGGTGGGCTGGCGTAATGAATCGCCATGATAGGTTCTGACGGTACTGCGCATATGAAGCTGCGTCGACCCATAATAATCTGATTGTACCACGACCCCCAAAGGTGGAGACTCTTATACTCCGGGTCGTAGTCCTTAATCATGGCTAAGACTTCGCGGTCCAAGGGCGCTTCAGAGAACCCTTCCTCCGAGCGAGCGAACGAGAATGAGGCGTCGAGAGACATGATCGTTGCAAGTGAACAGAAATTAGCCGTTAGTGTTGTAATTCCAACTCTTGGCGTTTAAAAGAAAAAAAATTCACTAATTAATTAATTAAATTAAAAATTAATTAAATTAAAATTAATTAATTACACCACACAGCAGTGCAGTGGGTGGGAGACCGAAGGGGGACCCATAAAATCTGGATGACAATACGTCAGTTAATAAGACAACCTCATCATTGGATGAGATTGTCAGTTGGTCCCCAAGAAAATATTCCCATTAATAATAAAAAAAAATCCCTAGAGACAAGGAGAAAATCTACTCTTTCAGAGCAAAGCTCTATCACAGAGTGACACTTGTCAAGCTCTGGTCTCAGGGGAGTAAGATTCCTTAAAAGAGCTTAGCTCTGTGATGATGATGAGAAAATTTATTAAAATTTTTTGAAGACTCTTAGGAGTTCTTCACTTTTAGATCAAAAAGATCTATTTTTGGATCCATGAGCAAAGCTCTGCTCATGGGTTAAAACCCATGAATAAGATCTCTGTAGATCCATGGATTCATAAGAGCAAAGCTCTGTTGGTGAAACCCCAAAGGGGATATCTTTAGATCAGAAGATCTATGAGAGTAAAGCTCTGTTGGTTAATTAAAATTAATTTATCTAAGATTAATTTTACCTAAAATTTTCCTAGCTTTGGGAAATGAGAGCAAAACTCTGAAGTTCTTAAGTGAGAGCAAAGCTCTGGAAATCAAAATCTAGAAAAATGGTGAAGTTTTCTAAAGGGCCAGAGTCCTATTTATAAGGCGCTTGCGCCCCTTCAGCTCACCCGTTGATCCAACGGCCAAGAACTTGCCACCGCTGCACTCATGTGCGCGCCACGTGAGCGCAATGGTGGGGGGGGGCATTTGTTTCCCCCAATCAGAGCAAATCTCTGTTTGAATTTCAAAATTCAAAATTCGAAGCAACGCTTCAGATTCTTTGCGCTGCGCGCAACGCGCCACATGTCAAAAGCTGATACATCAGCGCAGCGTCCAAGGCAGCGCGCCCAATCAGAGCAAAGCTCTATTTAAAACAAAATTAAAGCAAGCAACGCTTCAGCTGCGCAAGCACTGCGCTGCGCGACACGTGTCAGCGCATTTGCGCTGCGCGACACGTGTCAGCGCAGATGCGCTAGTGCAGTTGCTCTGCGCTTTGCGCTGCGCGACACGTGTCAGCGCAGATGCGCTAGCGCAGTTGCGCTATGCTTTGCGCTGCGCGACACGTGTCAACGCAGTTGCACAGGCGCAGTTGCGCTGCGCTTTGCGCATGTCACGTGCTGGGGCATTTGCGCCAAACAGAATTAAATTCTAGCAAGATTTTTCTGTTCTTATTAAAACAAGAAGATTGCCTTCTGTAAAACAGAAGCCCTTGGATCAAAGATCCAACGGTGGGGAAAATTCCACAAACCACTCAGATGAAGATCTTTTTAACAAATTTATGGGCACTATATAAAGGCCCCTAGACCTCAAATCGGAGGAGGAACATTTGTGAAAAAATCAAGAACTTCAAACAGAGAGAACTCTGAAGGAATTTCAAGAAGAAAAAGGTAAAAACCTTTAAGATAGAAGAATTTCTTCTAATAGATCATTGATCTAAGAACAAGATCAATGATCTTCAATAAAAAACAAATAAAAATAGTGCTTTGCACTTTTTATGAACCTCTGGTTCTCTGAAATAAGAAAAACAAGAGGAACTTGTTTTCTTTGATCTAAATTAGATCAAGAAAACAAAAGTGCTTTGCACTTCTTTTATGAACCATTGGTTTTGAAATCTAAAAGATTCTCAAGTTAATAGTGCCTTGCACTTGTAAATCTGCACTGTTGCGCTCTTGGGTTGGCACAAGCCACCAGAGAGCGCCACGTGTCAGCATCTGAATCATTTGCGATATGCGCTTTTGAAATAGAGCCTTGCTCTTTAAAACTGGCATAACTCACCACAGCGCGCCACGTGTCAGCAGCGCAAGCGCAGCACACTAGCACAGCGCACTGCGCTTGCATGACACGTGTCATCACCACAAGCGCTTGCGCTCTTTGATTGGCGCAAAGCGCCTGATAAATGCAATGCATTTCTTTTGGTTAATGGGCCAGGCCCAAATCAAAAAGACCTAGTAGGCCAAAATAAATTGCAAAGCAATAAACGGGCAGAGCCCAGGTAAAATTGATGCTCTGCATCTTTTAATAAAAGGGCAGAGCCCAAGTAAAATTGGTGCTCTGCGTCATTTATAAAATGAGCAGAGCCTAAAACAAATTGATGCTCTGCATCCTTTATGGGCAGAGCCTAAACCAAAAATAAAAACAAATAAAAGTGTTGAACTTTTTTTCAACTGGACTTAAGCCCAATCATGGCCATAAGTCCTCAAATTAAATTGATTGAGCACAGCTGCTCTCCTAAATCAATTTACATCCGGTTCGAGGGTACATCTCCGAACTCCTTTGACTCCTATCGTTGTAATCCTTCAATGACGTCAGAGAGGTGACGGGTCCCGACAACCACACATCAACACGGACTATGGGGTCCTTAAACACATGGACTTAAGCGTCCTTAAACTAAAACACGGACTGTGGGATCATTAAACCCACGGACTCAAGCGTCTTTAAACTAAATATGGACCACCATGTCCCTAAACTGGCAATGGACCACCATGTCCCTAAACTGGTAATGGACCACCACGTCCCTAAACTGGAATATGGACCACCATGTCCCTAAACTGGAATATGGACCGAAAGTCCTTAAACTACCTATGGACCACCATGTCCCTAAACTGGAGCAATAAAGCCCAAACGCTCTTTTGTCGGATCTAAACGATCCCGTTAAGTCGATCTTAGCCTCAAATCGGACTAACGTATCCTCAACGTACGTTTAAGTTGATCTTAGCCTCAAACATGGCTAACGTATCCTTAAACTAAAACACCAAACCCAAATCTAAGTAAATACGGATTTGGAATAATCCAAGTCCTACGGGCGACGGCATAACTTAGTCTCCGTATATAATCCACGGGCATCCACAAACAAAACAAACACACACGACACGAAGTGAAATTCTGGAGAAGGAGAGAGTGGTTACCGCGATGTGGTAGCGTAATTAACTGCAGGGGCTTGCGCCTGCAGGGAAGAGCGTCCCCACAATCAAAACCCCCTCAAATGAGGGGGAATCTGACGAAGTTTGCTACATCGGCCGCATCCGTCTAAACCTCCGATACACGGTGCCATAAATCAATTTGGCATCTTCGGAGAGGTGGATGGATAAAACCATATAGCATCTGCCCCGAACCTCCGGCCTAGACGTCCCCGCGTCTGCGGCCGCCGTTCGGAGGGGAACATGGTTTGATTTGAATAGAGATGGTGTATTTGGGCTTTAGAGGTGACCTTAAACCCCCATAGATGATAGGAAAACCAGACCAACCCAACTGAAACCCAAATACGGAAAAACAGAACTTTCATGTTGGTTTTGTGAGTTTTAGGGTGTGCAGGGAGATCTGGAATGAATCGGGACTTTTACTAGAAAAGTAAACAATACCAGAGGACTAGAATTGACCTTAGGAACCTTCAGTATCAAGACGAACCCCATTGGAGGATGCAGGGCCGGCGAGATCGGAATTTAGGGGGAAGGGCTCGGCCACTTGGTGAGGGGGTGGGTCCAGGTTTCTTCTGTAGGTCACATGCACCCTATATATCACCCCAGTGTAGTTTGCTTGCCTTGTTTTGGCCTGAGCAAAAATCTGGGACCACTTTCTCTAGTTGCTGCTTTGATTCGAGTTATGGTTTTTGTTGGAGATAGTGCCCTCAGAGTCAATTATTGGATCACAGGCACGTGATTGCAATGATTGAGAGAGGACCTATACCGTTAGAACAGTCTTACTCAAGATGATAGTATACTATCTGGTTTATCTTTATCATCGTGTACTGCTTTAGGTGACCTTATAGGTCACTATTGCGTGTTGATAGAGCCCTTAGGATTCTTGCTTGACGGCCAGTAGTATGATGGCGATCATATACGTCGGAGCTGGGGTCTATAAGCACATCCTTAAAAGGTCCCTAGTCGTGGGAGTTTTTGAGACAGGGCATCGATACTCCAGAGTAGACTAGTGTATATAGTCGAGACCCCGACGAGGGGCGGTGGCCGGTCTCACAAGCCACTGGTGTCAGTTGGTTCACCTAAGATTTATACAGGTGCTCATTGGGTTATGAGTACACCGGACAGGACTCGCCGGGAACATGCTAGTTGGTCTTATACCAGATGTCAGATAGCAGTTCCCTGGTGACATGTGTACAGGTTAGTTCATCGACCTGAGATCTTCATTTGTCTCGTATGAGTTCCCACTGTACTTTGATTACTACCCTACCACGCTCAAAGGAGACGTGCAAACAGGTTTTAGTTGGGTACAGTCCCGAGCCACATGGAGGCAGTGAGCGGATCTGCAGGGGTTCGTCTCTCCCGGTATTGGGGGTGAGGTCGCGCTGTGTCTAGGAGAGCCATTACACGAAGTCCTTAGCCAAGGCAGGAGATTTACTGGTAGGTATTCCAGTAGTATCTCAGGGTGTTCTGGGCTACACTCCGACACGACTTGTACCGCTTTTGGGGGTCTGACTTTTACCAACCCCGTAGGCCCGCCATGCGATGCTCATAGACGAACGGACCGGACTGTACGGATATTGTCACTGACAGGCTCAGTAGGGTGTCAGGATGAGTTCGCTCATCGACGTCCCTTTTGGTCAATACCTGGTAGCCCGTTACGTATGGCTAATACCTTTGACGTGCTAGTGGTTAACTCCACAACCAAAGTATTGACGAGTCTTTAGAGTCCCCCACAGACCGTTTTCTCAAGTTTCGGGCGAAACGCTGTAGAGGCCGTATGGAGATATGGCAGGGTTCGATCAGATAGGTGCGGTATTGCACGGATCATGATCGGACGGATAATACTAGCGGGCTTTGGTTTAAGCCAGATCCTAGTATAATACAGTGTAGATTTTGTCTCATTGCATTTGTATTCGGTCGGAATACAAATGCGGGTATGTATATGCAGTCGCGGGGTTTTCCTGTAATTTATTATGGGATCAGTTTTTTGAAGTTGCCAGTTTGCTTTCCGTTTCGGCCATTTTCCTTTCTATCTTTTTTTGGCTGAAAACTGGTGGAGGGGGTTATTTGCAATTGTGCAATTTATTATGTGGAGAAGACTTTTTGTGGCACATGGTTTGTTCATTATGATTCTAGCTTCCATTGACTTCCTTTTTCATCATTGCTTATGATGGGATTCGGTTTTGACATGGTTGTGATGATTATTTCATCATCATCACCTTTCTCTCTCTCTTGTATGATTGCTTAACCCCCCTTTCTTTTGAGATCACTCCCCATTCTCATTTTTCATGAGATGGCCGGCCATTCACATGGGGGGGCTGTCCAAAATTTGGGGTGTGGGATTTCATCTCATTTGCTTACAAAAAAACACATACTTCATCTCCCAAGTTCATTCCTCCACCTTGATATCTAAAAGGGCAACTTCAATAAACCCCATGAGACATATAGTTCTACACTTATCTTACAGCATTCTTGGACACGTCGACTCGCCAACTTCGTGCCCGAGTTGCCTCGGTCCAGAGGTGGGAGCCCGTAAAAGAACCCGGCGATGTGGTGCCCTTCCGACGAGGAGATGAAGACCGGAGATTCCGCGGGGAGATCGGGACGATGACGAGAAGACCGAAGGACACAGATCGCTCGGTATATCTCTCTACCCCTTCTCTAGTTAGCTAGGAGTAGGTTAATGGCCCGATCCGGGTTTTATAGTGTGCGGTGGTGCCGGTTTACAAGTTTCGTAAAAGTATCGTTTCCGCATTTTGGCCTCGGATTGACGGCCGGGACGCCGCCGTGCACTTACACTGGTATCAGAGCCAGGCCATTAAGCTAGTCTAGCTTGCTCTAACGTGTTTACAAGTTTGATCGAACGGATTTTCAGAAAACCGCGTTTCCATGTCAAGTTTCTGTCGAATTTTTCCAGTGCTTTAAAAATTATTTAGTACATTGTAAAAATACGTGCAGGGTTTTTTATGCATTCTGTGAAAATTTGGTAGGCTGAAGTTACTGTAGCGCAGCGGATCCGCGGCCAAAACCATGTTTTGGCTGCGGATCTGTCGCCGAAATTTGGCTTCACTGCATCAAATTTTTACAGTGGCTGTCTGACATGGAAATAGGGTTTCTGGTATATTCTTTTTGGGCCCAGATGTTTTTGAGTGCTACAGTTGTGCTTGGGGCCCACTTCGGAAAATTTAGTCGATCGAAAATTTTAAACATGTTAGTTCACAGTATTTACATTATATCTGCGACCGTGAATGTCATTTGATCGGTAAATCCTGTCTAACTGCTATAGCCCTTTTAGACGGATTTACGAACGTGACATTCACGTTGATGTTCTGTGTTGTGCTGTGATGTTGCGAATTGGTTGTGGGGATAGCCTGGATGCAATGTTAGTACAGTTTTGGTATTTTTATGTACATTTGATATTGCGGGGCGAGCGTCCGACATGTGGACTGCCGTTACTGCCTGTTTGTATATTATTTTTTTGGGGCACGACCGGGCTGAGGTCGATGTACCCGTTGTATGTATATTTTACTTTCTGTACTAGGATTACCCTGCGGAGGGGTGCATGGATAGTCGGGTTCTAGAGGGCAACGGGCCCGCATCTCATGGCGTTGAGACGGAGGGGGCTTTACTCTAGAATTGGCGGGCTATTCGCCGCACTCGTAGGGGGTACAGGTTGACCCAAGGAGGGGTGCCCAAGTTACCGGATTCCGTGAAGTGCTGGGTGGTCCATTCACTTTGCTGAAGGGGGCTGCCTCGCTTCAGGTTTTGGCGGGTGACTTGCCGCACCCGTAGGGGTCTAGGATTTCATTGCACAGGCTATCCACACGACCAGGGGAACGTCGGGTTTCAGTAGCGGCTCTATGAAACCCGGGGATCCCAGATATCTGTATTGTTCTGTGATGCTTATTACATTTCTGTGATGTTGCATTTTATCACGCCTTGAGTGAATATTATATATTGATATATATACCAGTAGATGTTGTATATGTTTTGCATCCGCGCTAGTCCAGTCCCCGCTCTGTCGTTAGTTAAGTAACCTAACGGGTAATGACGGGACCCAGTGGCGAATGCGGGTGGTATATACGCACATCATTATTTTCGTTCTTTATTGGTGTGATCAATTGATGGGACTGCATTGATTCGGATCAATGCAAGCTAAACAAACCTATTCTGATGTTGTTGGAACATTTTTCAAAAAGCTTTTATTGCAAGGACGTTCTCTTTTGTTTTGCACAGTGGTATTCAGTTGGAATATCCTGCACCTCAGTCGACGAGGCAAGGGCCGAGATCCCTTCACCGGGAGTGACCCCTTGGACAGAAGTTTGCGTCAGGGTAATAACTTCATAATAGCTGATTGCCTTTTGCTTTGCATCATGGTATTCAATTGGAATATCCTGCACCTCATTCTACGGGGAAAGAGCCGAGATCCCTTCACGGGGAGTGACCTCTTTAGCAAAGGTTTTCGTCACTATATTTTTATAAAAAGCTATCCGGTTCCTTCAACGATATCAAGTTCATTACGTTAAAGGTTTTTTGCCAGAAACCATTCGTAGCCCTCCGTCATTTCAGTTAAATATTCGGTAGTATTCAAGCTATGTATTTTGACCAACGCCAAGGCATAGTGATTAGTAGCTACCGGATATTTATCTGTTACATAGATAGATGCGTTGGTTTGGGACAGTCGTATAGCCTTGTTGACCTTCGTCAAGGGCTTGTACGGGTAGGTTCAAATTAACCTGGACAATGACGGGTAGAACTTGACATGTGACTTATGATTTGTTGACCTTCGTCAAGGTCATAAGAGCATGGGGCAAAAATCACATCGGGAGTTTCTAAAGAAACTGAAACTTGCCAGATATGCGCATACCTTCTGGAGTGTGATAACGTGAGTGTCACGCCCCGCTTCCCAGTGTACGGCGAAGTGGACGTGACGAGGCCCGCTACGTATGTACTCAGAAGTACATACGCTAAGCGTAACTAAGCAATATAAAATAAATCACAAGAGACGAATAATAGAAATAACAGCAACTTTTATTAATAACATTCTTTATACAATGCATGAAATGAAAATACAACTGGAATGAAAAAGCAATGCCTAAACAGTGGCATAATAATAAAAGGAAATACTGGAAAGAACAAGTACAAAGTCTAGAGCTCTGGGTCTTCCTGGAATTTCTCCAAATCTTCACTTGTAGGCTCGGTCTCAACTTGGTCCAACGCACCTGACGACATTCAAAGAAGAGAGAAATAGAATGTCGTCAGCGAACAGGTCGCTCGGTAAGTCCCAAAGAAGAATGAAGAATGAGAGTGACAGAGTATAGTATTTTCTAAAGTATTGTATTGTAGTAAATTGTGGAATATTGTTTAACGATGTTGTTTGTAGCTTGGTACAGAAAGATGCCAGTGTATACGAGGGGAGTCTCTATATGCCAGAGACTAAGGGCACGTATAGTACAAGGAACCGTTTATGCCACGGTACAACAGCAACTGAATATAGGTTAGGTGTCTTAATCTGACCACCTCATTCCACTTTTAACATCTTCCGTACCAATCTACCCCTTTAAACCCCGCGATGTCATATTTGTATTGTTATCTTGTAAACTTGTAATGATTGCTTGATTGACTTGATTAACTGATTGACTTACCGAAACCATGATATCAGGAAACGGTTATAACCGTAGAGTCATGTAAATGGAATACTGGGAATCATGTAAAAGGAATATCCATGGTTCGGTTCGGTCAAGTTATATAGATTGTTAACTGGAATCTGGAATTCATGTATTCATCTTGAGTTGGAATATAAAAGAATATAGATTGACTTGAAACATATTCAAGTTTTGTAGCTTGGTACAGAAGGATGCCAGTGTATACGAGAGGAGTCTCTATATGCCAGAGACTAAGGGCACGTATAGTACAAGGAACCGTTTATGCCACGGTACAACAGCAACTGGATTCATGTTAGGTGTATTAAATCTGACCACCTCGTGCCACCTTTAACACCTTCCGTACCAATCTACCCCTTAAACCCCGCGAAGTCTTATTTGTATTGTTATCTTGTAAATTGTAGTAATTGTAGATTGATTGACTGACTGACCGAAACCATGATATCAGGAAACGGTTGTAACCGTAGAGTCATGTAAATGGAATACAGAAAATCATGTAAAAGGAATATATCCATGGTTCGGTTCAGCCAAATTGTATAAATTGATAATTATATTCATGGATTCATGTGTTCATTTTGAATTGGAATCTTGTAGATTATAGGTTGACTTGAATCAGATTCAAGTCAAATTAATCAGACTCAAACCCGAGTCAGACAATCAGAATTATGAATCGTGGTCTTATAATTGTTAGGGTCCTTAGGGTAATTTATAAACTTGAGGGGGGTTTTATGTAAAAATATTTTTGTATAGTTTTCAAAATATAACTCAAGTATTTAATTATCGTCTTTAAGTACATACAACAATTTAATGATCAAGATAAATATGTATACATGTTCGAATAGCATGAAATGAGTCAAGTATATTATTCGAGTAACTACCATAAACAATGCTGTAAAGAAATATTATGTACGACTAATTAATCAAGTTGAACGAATGCGAAATATAAACAGAAATATGGCTCTAAATGTTTTGCATGCGTGAGTTCCAGTTTTACCTAAATATGACTACCGGTTTGAGAGATATATATGTTTTCGTATCGTCGCGCAAAACAGATCAGAATCTATTCGGCACCGTCACATATTTTTAAAACGCAGTTTGAGTTAATTTGTATCAGGTTTCAGGTTACGAAAATTATTAGAAAATTGTAAGTATTTCGATGTACTTATCGAAAACACCAAGATTCACATGATTTGGATTTCTAAAACTCTAGTTATGATCATTTTAATATCAGCGTTTAAAACAGAAATTCAGATTTCTGGACAGCAACTATATATTCTATTGCAAAGCCTATATCAGGTTGTTTCATGCATTCCTAAGTAATATAATATACAGAAAATTATAGTTCTATCAATGGTGCATCTACACATCTAAATTTTGTCACAAACGGACATCGGGTGTTCGAGTTATGTCCAATTTAAAAACAGTGTGCGAATCGGAACAGATTCTGTCCAGATCCGTCACTTAATATTGTAATGCAGTTTTCTTTATCTTAGATAGGTTTTCGGTAAAACTATAGAACTAAGAAAATCTAGATCATTCGATGTAGATATCAAAAACACCTGAGTTTGCTCAATTTGGATACTGGTATACCAAGTTATGTGTCCTAGAAATTGACCGATAACTGCAGTTTTCTGTTTTACGATCAGTGAATAAATACGATGTAATTCCTAAACCGTTATGCGGATCGATCTAAAATTTTTACAGAGTGTATAAAATAATATATTCTATTATATGTAAATTTCATGAAATTTTCAGAATTAAAAATTTATTTATAAAATTTATTTTAAAACTAAAGGTATTGATATGTCATATGTGAGAAATGAGAAAACTAAGGTATTTATTCGTAACTCCATTTTTTTTTACAAACTTTAAATAAAGTGATTTAAAATAAAACAACAAACATACAATCCTAATTGGTCACTATGAAATCTTAACATGTGAATTGAGAGTAATGAAAAAGACTTTACAAACTATATATGTGTGTATGTTTGTGTGTTCATTATTTATATATATATCCATTTAATTAATTATTTATGAACTATGATATGTCAAGTGAAGTTTTCATGGCAATATAAAACAAGAGAAATATAAAGAGAAAAAGAAAGAGATGGAGGAAGGAAAAAGTGAAGGGACTTACCTGCACAAGCCGGTATTGTCACCGGGCTTGTCTATCCGCCGACAGCCTCGCGTTACTAGCGAGACCTTCTTGAAGAGTTCTTCATGTTCTTCTTCTTGGACTTTAGGTGAAGAGGGAGAAATGAGAGATAGAAAAAATATGAGGAAGGAAAAGATGGAGGAGGACAATTAAGATGGTGTAATGGTGAATTATGTATAATAATATATGCATTTAACATAAGAATTAAAAGAGAAATGAAAGGTCACCATTCATTTTGGAAATGAAAGGTCTCATTTGTAGGTTATGAGAAGAATAAAAAAAATGATAAAAAATAATTGCAAGAATGGGGATTTGAACATGCGACTTATGGAATAACAATGCAAGGACTTAACCAAAGAGCTATAAGGTTGTTCATGCATATATTTAATTAGAATTAAATATATGATGTTGCTTAAAAAGAAAATGGGCTTTTTAGATGGGCTATGGAGAATAAGAATAATGGATTTGGGTTAAATATTTATGAAAGGAAAAAATAAGAATGAGAAGTTAAAAACTTAAATATAAGAAAAAGAAATTGTACCTAGAAAAAAATACATAATAGATTGAGGAATAAAATAATAATAAATTTAATAGAAAGAGGAAAATACCAAGTACAAATAAATACGGTATATTTTTGAAGAGGGATAATACAAATGTATAAAGATTTTGGGGTCATTACATTCTACTCTCCTTAAAAATAATTTCGTCCTCGAAATTTGTAAAAGGAAAGTGTAACAGTTTCAAAACAATTTGGTGATTGTGAGTGAAAGAATAGGGTTAGGATAGATTCAACGGATGATAAGATTCTAGGAATATGAAATGGTAAGATTCAAGGAACATGATTGTAAAGAATGTTTTAGTTGCTGTTTCTTGTGTTATATTGCTTAGGTTGTTCACGCAGAACAGAACTGCATGACAGGGATTCATACAGCTCTGACCTGCATGGGCCACCAACAAAACCTGTCACGCCCCGCTTCCCAGTGTACGGCGAAGTGGACGTGACGAGGCCCGCTACGTATGTACTCAGAAGTACATACGCTAAGCGTAACTAAGCAATATAAAATAAATCACAAGAGACGAATAATAGAAATAACAGCAACTTTTATTAATAACATTCTTTATACAATGCATGAAATGAAAATACAACTGGAATGAAAAAGCAATGCCTAAACAGTGGCATAATAATAAAAGGAAATACTGGAAAGAACAAGTACAAAGTCTAGAGCTCTGGGTCTTCCTGGAATTTCTCCAAATCTTCACTTGTAGGCTCGGTCTCAACTTGGTCCAACGCACCTGACGACATTCAAAGAAGAGAGAAATAGAATGTCGTCAGCGAACAGGTCGCTCGGTAAGTCCCAAAGAAGAATGAAGAATGAGAGTGACAGAGTATAGTATTTTCTAAAGTATTGTATTGTAGTAAATTGTGGAATATTGTTTAACGATGTTGTTTGTAGCTTGGTACAGAAAGATGCCAGTGTATACGAGGGGAGTCTCTATATGCCAGAGACTAAGGGCACGTATAGTACAAGGAACCGTTTATGCCACGGTACAACAGCAACTGAATATAGGTTAGGTGTCTTAATCTGACCACCTCATTCCACTTTTAACATCTTCCGTACCAATCTACCCCTTTAAACCCCGCGATGTCATATTTGTATTGTTATACGTATGTACTCAGAAGTACATACGCTAAGCGTAACTAAGCAATATAAAATAAATCACAAGAGACGAATAATAGAAATAACAGCAACTTTTATTAATAACATTCTTTATACAATGCATGAAATGAAAATACAACTGGAATGAAAAAGCAATGCCTAAACAGTGGCATAATAATAAAAGGAAATACTGGAAAGAACAAGTACAAAGTCTAGAGCTCTGGGTCTTCCTGGAATTTCTCCAAATCTTCACTTGTAGGCTCGGTCTCAACTTGGTCCAACGCACCTGACGACATTCAAAGAAGAGAGAAATAGAATGTCGTCAGCGAACAGGTCGCTCGGTAAGTCCCAAAGAAGAATGAAGAATGAGAGTGACAGAGTATAGTATTTTCTAAAGTATTGTATTGTAGTAAATTGTGGAATATTGTTTAACGATGTTGTTTGTAGCTTGGTACAGAAAGATGCCAGTGTATACGAGGGGAGTCTCTATATGCCAGAGACTAAGGGCACGTATAGTACAAGGAACCGTTTATGCCACGGTACAACAGCAACTGAATATAGGTTAGGTGTCTTAATCTGACCACCTCATTCCACTTTTAACATCTTCCGTACCAATCTACCCCTTTAAACCCCGCGATGTCATATTTGTATTGTTATCTTGTAAACTTGTAATGATTGCTTGATTGACTTGATTAACTGATTGACTTACCGAAACCATGATATCAGGAAACGGTTATAACCGTAGAGTCATGTAAATGGAATACTGGGAATCATGTAAAAGGAATATCCATGGTTCGGTTCGGTCAAGTTATATAGATTGTTAACTGGAATCTGGAATTCATGTATTCATCTTGAGTTGGAATATAAAAGAATATAGATTGACTTGAAACATATTCAAGTTTTGTAGCTTGGTACAGAAGGATGCCAGTGTATACGAGAGGAGTCTCTATATGCCAGAGACTAAGGGCACGTATAGTACAAGGAACCGTTTATGCCACGGTACAACAGCAACTGGATTCATGTTAGGTGTATTAAATCTGACCACCTCGTGCCACCTTTAACACCTTCCGTACCAATCTACCCCTTAAACCCCGCGAAGTCTTATTTGTATTGTTATCTTGTAAATTGTAGTAATTGTAGATTGATTGACTGACTGACCGAAACCATGATATCAGGAAACGGTTGTAACCGTAGAGTCATGTAAATGGAATACTGAAAATCATGTAAAAGGAATATATCCATGGTTCGGTTCAGCCAAATTGTATAAATTGATAATTGTATTCATGGATTCATGTGTTCATTTTGAATTGGAATCTTGTAGATTATAGGTTGACTTGAATCAGATTCAAGTCAAATTAATCAGACTCAAACCCGAGTCAGACAATCAGAATTATGAATCGTGGTCTTATAATTGTTAGGGTCCTTAGGGTAATTTATAAACTTGAGGGGGGTTTTATGTAAAAATATTTTTGTATAGTTTTCAAAATATAACTCAAGTATTTAATTATCGTCTTTAAGTACATACAACAATTTAATGATCAAGATAAATATGTATACATGTTCGAATAGCATGAAATGAGTCAAGTATATTATTCGAGTAACTACCATAAACAATGCTGTAAAGAAATATTATGTACGACTAATTAATCAAGTTGAACGAATGCGAAATATAAACAGAAATATGGCTCTAAATGTTTTGCATGCGTGAGTTCCAGTTTTACCTAAATATGACTACCGGTTTGAGAGATATATATGTTTTCGTATCGTCGCGCAAAACAGATCAGAATCTATTCGGCACCGTCACATATTTTTAAAACGCAGTTTGAGTTAATTTGTATCAGGTTTCAGGTTACGAAAATTATTAGAAAATTGTAAGTATTTCGATGTACTTATCGAAAACACCAAGATTCACATGATTTGGATTTCTAAAACTCTAGTTATGATCATTTTAATATCAGCGTTTAAAACAGAAATTCAGATTTCTGGACAGCAACTATATATTCTATTGCAAAGCCTATATCAGGTTGTTTCATGCATTCCTAAGTAATATAATATACAGAAAATTATAGTTCTATCAATGGTGCATCTACACATCTAAATTTTGTCACAAACGGACATCGGGTGTTCGAGTTATGTCCAATTTAAAAACAGTGTGCGAATCGGAACAGATTCTGTCCAGATCCGTCACTTAATATTGTAATGCAGTTTTCTTTATCTTAGATAGGTTTTTGGTAAAACTATAGAACTAAGAAAATCTAGATCATTCGATGTAGATATCAAAAACACCTGAGTTTGCTCAATTTGGATACTGGTATACCAAGTTATGTGTCCTAGAAATTGACCGATAACTGCAGTTTTCTGTTTTACGATCAGTGAATAAATACGATGTAATTCCTAAACCGTTATGCGGATCGATCTAAAATTTTTACAGAGTGTATAAAATAATATATTCTATTATATGTAAATTTCATGAAATTTTCAGAATTAAAAATTTATTTATAAAATTTATTTTAAAACTAAAGGTATTGATATGTCATATGTGAGAAATGAGAAAACTAAGGTATTTATTCGTAACTCCATTTTTTTTTACAAACTTTAAATAAAGTGATTTAAAATAAAACAACAAACATACAATCCTAATTGGTCACTATGAAATCTTAACATGTGAATTGAGAGTAATGAAAAAGACTTTACAAACTATATATGTGTGTATGTTTGTGTGTTCATTATTTATATATATATCCATTTAATTAATTATTTATGAACTATGATATGTCAAGTGAAGTTTTCATGGCAATATAAAACAAGAGAAATATAAAGAGAAAAAGAAAGAGATGGAGGAAGGAAAAAGTGAAGGGACTTACCTGCACAAGCCGGTATTGTCACCGGGCTTGTCTATCCGCCGACAGCCTCGCGTTACTAGCGAGACCTTCTTGAAGAGTTCTTCATGTTCTTCTTCTTGGACTTTAGGTGAAGAGGGAGAAATGAGAGATAGAAAAAATATGAGGAAGGAAAAGATGGAGGAGGACAATTAAGATGGTGTAATGGTGAATTATGTATAATAATATATGCATTTAACATAAGAATTAAAAGAGAAATGAAAGGTCACCATTCATTTTGGAAATGAAAGGTCTCATTTGTAGGTTATGAGAAGAATAAAAAAAATGATAAAAAATAATTGCAAGAATGGGGATTTGAACATGCGACTTATGGAATAACAATGCAAGGACTTAACCAAAGAGCTATAAGGTTGTTCATGCATATATTTAATTAGAATTAAATATATGATGTTGCTTAAAAAGAAAATGGGCTTTTTAGATGGGCTATGGAGAATAAGAATAATGGATTTGGGTTAAATATTTATGAAAGGAAAAAATAAGAATGAGAAGTTAAAAACTTAAATATAAGAAAAAGAAATTGTACCTAGAAAAAAATACATAATAGATTGAGGAATAAAATAATAATAAATTTAATAGAAAGAGGAAAATACCAAGTACAAATAAATACGGTATATTTTTGAAGAGGGGTAATACAAATGTATAAAGATTTTGGGGTCATTACAGTGAGCGGATTCCGTCACGTTATCATGCGATAATAGTTGGATCCCAATTCCCACTGATGAGTTGGTCTACTCTTCGGGTGATCCCGACTAATTCTTCTTTCAGGTTTGGAGGAGAATTTGAAGTTACAGTGGGAGGTTTCCTGATTAGATAAATTGGTAACCATTCTGATCTAGGTTAGAGTGCACGCTGAGTGTTTCTTTTCTCTCTCTCTTTGGCAGCGACCATGACCCGACCCTTGACTATGATTCAGTGACCAAATTAACCGAACCTTCTTAAACACTGGCTTTTGGATTATCAGAGTTGCAAACCTTTTTGCCACTCCTACTTTTACCCTTTTCTCCAGGACACCCCGTATTACTACGAACGTCCACTTCCATTGGATAAAACCATCGCATGGTTATATACGAACTCGAAGGAATTTATTTGAGGATGGTTTCTGGTTCTGGAGAAAACGAATAGGACTATTCAGTTGTCTTTTCCTTTTACCTTCTCTCAGGTTGCGAGTGCTCCTTGGATTAGGGGATAGTACACCCGTTACGCCTATTGGATAGTCTTCTTCCAAACCTTAGGCTGGTGCCGAACGGTAGGGAATGAAGAAAGCCGATTAGTCTAAGTGTGGTGTACAGAAGGTATTAAGTAAAGACAAATGAAGGGATTAGTAAGAGGGCAAAGTAAATTGCGACTGCTATCCACGACCAAAACCAAGTATTTCATTACCACTCCCATTTCGCCTTTGTATTTCTCCAGAACACTCCGTATCACTACGAAGATCCACAGTTATTTGGATACTCCATCGTATGGTTATATACGAACTCGAAAGGAACTTGTTCCAGTTCGGGGATGGATTCTGGTTCGGGAGAAATAGAAATAAGGTTTATTCGGTTGTCTTTTATCTTCACCTTCTCTCGCATTGCGAGTGCTCCTAGGATTAAGACAGTACACCCATTATGCTTATTGGATAGTCTTTTTCCAAACCATAGGCTGGTGCCGAGCGGTAGGGAAGGAAGAAAACTATTTGGCCTAAAGGGGTGTGCAGAAGGTAATGACTAAAAGGCATATAAAGGGATTTGGAGAGATGGCAAAGAGATATACGGTTACAGTTGTGAATCTGGATAATGGAAGAGGCATTACCCGGAATACCCGGATACCCCTACGAAACATTTCAATGTTTCAGTTTCACTGTGTACTGTTAATAGAAAACTGATTTCCTAATTAGACACTTGCTCCAGGGTATGTATTTACCAGGTATGATTCTCACATCTGTATTGTTTTACAGATGATGAGTGGGAGTAAGTTATTAGGAATTGGGTGATTATCCTCATTATATCGGGATTCGTTGTAATTGGTGATATTTGAGGAAATCGCCTGAGTTGTTTGCCGGACGGCGAATATTTGCTTTTGAATATCCGCTGTTATGCACCAATTTCAAATTGATATATCTGTACGTCTATTTTTATAGAGTGAGATACACCTTTTTTGAAATTATGTCAATGACATTTACCTATATCAGTTGATGGTTAGGTAAGGAGCATTAAACAGCGGTGTAATCCTTCATAACCATACTACAGTTTTTAACCTACGACACACAGGGAATGAGTCATTAGACTCAAGGGACTTATACAGAGTATTGTATGTTGTCCAGTGTCCATTAGGACAGAGAGGTTGGTACTCGTACTAGATTCTGTTTACTTGTGACTTCTCTGGGTCTTAGACATGTGTTTCGTAGAAACACAAGGTCCAAGTTTTGAGAAGTTATAGGTATAAGAATAGAGTAGAGAACCAGGTGTTGCAAGTATCGGGATTCTTCAAGGTAATCGAAGATGTAGATACTTGTGTATGGTGTTCAGTTGATAGTAATGATTGAGAGAACTTGCTTCTCTTTCAGGTTACTCATAATTGGAAGCACTCCTAAGTTGAGTAATGCTGATCGGCCTTTTTCCATTTAGTTGACATGCAATGGAGACAGCTGCATGATTTGAATCTGGTTCAATTAAATCAGTGCTTCTGTTTCTGTATTGGATATAAAATAGTTCATATCTTAACGATGTTAAGGTACGGGGAGTTGTCCGGCTTATGCTTAAAACCAGACTCTGGATAACTCAAGGCATGTTTCTGTAATGGCTGTTTGTGGGTTGACCCGGGCTATGACGAGGGTTGATTTTCTACCATCTGGAAGATCAATAGTGATATTGTTCTTGACTCGCCACAGTTTTAATAAAAATGGATTTTTTCAGAAAACAGCAGTGGGAGTATGGTAGAACTGGAAATAATTCCAGAACCGCAAACGATTACTGAAAATTTGATAAGAACCTAAAGATTCAATCTGGTTTGACATTCCATTGGCCACTCCGCAGATAAGGTGGGTAACCTCAGGCACCCGAGAGGTACTCCGGTAGCCTCAAGGACGGTGACAGGGAGGTTCTTGTTTACCCAGACTTGCCATTGCTGTTGTTCCAGACTATGAGACCCAGCAGGAGGAAGAGTATAGCATCGTTTTGAACTGGCTTTAGAAGCGTACGTGTATATGACTCTGCCAGAGGGTTGTCGTAGTCAGTGAGAGCAGCGGAAGCATTGGTGGACAAGTGGCTTATGTCTATTTATAGACTAAAGCAGATGTAGCGGAGATAGATCATCTATTTCTGATGTGACAGTCATAGGTTTGACTTCATCAGGATAGGGGATGGATCTGTTAAGAAGGTAGTAGGGTGTGATGTCCTGGTATTTGGATGACATACACAGAGTAGGAAGTGAAATTCCTATACTACGGTCGGTTATACTTTGGTTGTCACACAGTGGTTTCTCCACACAGGAATAGGGTATTATATCAGACATTCTGGTTACTAGATCTGTGGTTTTAGATCTAGATTTGGGAAGTGTCCCAATCTGGGTACTTAGACAGCATTCTAAGAGTATTTAGAATGGACGACTCCTGGCACGGTAGTATACCTGCAGGTGAGGGAGTCACCCTCTCTAAAGGTGTCTTACAGACTAAAGGGGAGAGGGATGCGCATGATTGGCAGATCACTTGCTTAGGCAATTGAGTCAATCATGAGATGTCAAGTACCACATCATATGTTGTTTTTGCAATAGATGCAATAAGTTGATATTGATCCAATCCTGGAAAAGCATTCGGAAGCAGTTTTAGAACATAAGTTCGTGTTCTAGGGATATGATAACGGCATCCTCCTTCGGGAGACAGTTATCATTCCAGGCTTCCAAGGTGACCTGGATGACAGAGTGACTGTCAGAGTTATAGTTTTTCCCTCTGACGAGGGGCAGTATCTGGACAGGTGGTCCAGGAGGATACTGAGGGAGGCATGGCGCAGGATACTGATTAAGTTCAGTTGACGATACAGTCTAAGATATTTGGATTTAGAGTTCATTTATGAACTAGGTCCCATCAGATATCCAGACACATTCTAAGACAGGTATTGCTCATTTTGGGTGATGGATTTTTCCACGAACTTGAGATAAAGAGAGACGTAGAAAGAAACATTTGAGCGGATCCACTCACTGAGACTATTCCTCGAACGCATCAGAGTTTCGCAAGCGGGTTTTGTGAGACTGATTAGTAGAGGAGTTGGGTGTTCGGTATCACACAGGCTGTGAGTATGCGACATCGCAATAATTAGTCTTGAGTGCAAGTGGGAGATTGTTGGAGATAGTTCCCTCAGAGTCAATTATTGGATCACAGCCACGTGATTGCAATGATTGAGAGATGACCTATACCGTTAGAACAGTCTTACTCAAGATGATAGTATACTATCTGATTTATCTTTATCATCGCGTACTGCTTTAGGTGACCTTACAGGTCACTATTGCGCGTTGATAGAGCCCTTAGGATTCTTTCTTGACGGCCAGCAGTATGATGGCGATCATATACGTCGGAGCTGGGGTCTATAAGCACATCCTTAAAAGGTCCCTAGTCGTGGGAGTTTTCGAGACAAGGCATCGATACTCCAGAGTAGACTAGTGTATATAGTCGAGACCCCGACGAGGGGCGGTGGCCGGTCTCACAAGCCACTAGTGTCAGTTGGTTCACCTAAGATGTATACAGGTGCTCATTGGGTTATGAGTACACCGGACTGGACTCGCCAGGAACATGCTAGCTGGTCTTATACCAGACGTCAGATAGCAGTTCCCTGGTGACATGTGTACAGGTTAGTTCATCGACCTGAGATCGTCATTTGTCTCGTGTGAGTTCCCACTGTACTTTGATTACTACCCTACCACGCTCAAAGGAGACGTGCAAACAGGTTTTAGTTGGGTACAGTCCCGAGCCACATAGAGGCAGTGGGCGGATCTGCAGGGGTTCGTCTCTCCCGGTATTGGGGGTGAGGTCGCGCTGCGTCTAGGAGAGCCATTACACGAAGTCCTTGGCCAAGGCAGGAGATTTACTGGTAGGTATTCCAGTAGTATCTCAGGGTGTTCTGGGCTACACTCCGACATGACTTGTACCGCTTTTAGGGGTCTAACTTTTACCAACCCCGTAGGCCCGCCATGCGATGCTCATAGACGAACGGACCGGACTGTACGGATATTGTCACTGACAGGCTCAGTAGGGTATCAGGATGAGTTCGCTCATCGACGTCCCTTTTGGTCAATACCTGGTAGCCCGTTACGTATGGCTAATACCTCTGACGTGCTAGTGGTTAAATCCACAACCAAAGTATTGACGAGTCTTTAGAGTCCCCCACAGACCGTTTTCTCAAGTTTCGGGCGAAACGCTGTAGAGGCCGTATGGAGATATGGCAGGGTTCGATCAGATAGGTGCGGTATTGCACGGATCATGATCGGACGGATAATACTAGCGGGCTTTGGTTTAAGCCAGATCTTAGTATAATACAGTGTAGATTTTGTCTCATTGCATTTGTATTCGGTCGGAATACAAATGCGGGTATGTATATACAGTCGCGGGGTTTTCCTATAATTTATTACGGGATCAGTTTTTTGAAGTTGCCAGTTTACTTTCCGTTTCGGCCATTTTCCTTTCTATCTTTCTTTGGCTGAAAACTGGTGGAGGTGGTTATTTGCAATTGTGCAATTTATTATGTGGAGAAGACTTTTTGTGGCACATGGTTAGTTCATCATGATTCTAGCTTCCATTGACTTCCTTTTTCATCATTGCTTATGATGGGATTAGGTTTTGACATGGTTGTGATGATTATTTCATCATCATCACCTTTTTCTCTCTCTTGTATGATTACTTTGTAAGTCGATGTGCAACACCGCACGACTTGCGGGGAGGCGGAAATATGAAAAACGATCTTGTTCTTTGCTTAAACATCGACTAACCGCATGAATCGAAGCTAAACGATAACTAACAACTATCATAGAAGTTCTAAACTACTATGTGAAGTGATTATACCTCAAGAACCGTGTCCTTCGGGTCTTCATCGCTGTCCTCCACTCCTCGTAGGCTCCTTGGAATATTGGCAACTTCACGGCCTCCTCGAATCAAAGACGGTCCACCCGAAAGCTCCTACTCCAAGCTTAATCTCAAACTTGAGATAACTAGGTTGCTTAAAGTGCTAATCTAAGCTACCTAGAGGATATAGAGTGAGGTTATGGATGTTTTAGTCTATCTAACCCTTGATCTCAACACATGAGAGGTTAGGGTTAGGGTTTCAAGAGAGAGTGAGCTTGAGGAGAGAGAAGGTAAGGTTGATAATGAAATGAGATAATGAACTTATCATGATATATATAAAACATTATTATTTATCCATAAATCAAAAAATAGAATTAACAACCATGCTTCACAAATATCTTTGAGTGATTCATCTCCATGAGTCATTAAGCATTTATGATGCATTAATGACTTGGATGAATCACACAAATGAGTCACTAATCTCATTTAATGCAATGCCACCTTAACCCCTTAGTCACCACTCTTCTAGAAGCTTCCCGACAAATTACGAGAACGCCCCTCCAATCCGTGAAAACACGGAAAAACTTTAGACTGTATAAATCCAGTAACCCGATACTAGAATCTGGCTTAAACCAAAGCCGACTAGTAAAAACTGTCCGAAAAGTCGTACGTACGTAAACACACGTACGCATCCGAACCCTTGTCGTAAAACCATACGACCTCTATATCGTTTCGCCTGGAGCAGGGAAACTCTCTGTGTGGGACTCTAAATACTCGACACTACGCTGGCAGTGGGTTTAACCACAGACCACAAGCGACACTAGCTGTACGTAACGGTCCCCAGGTAGATGTCGATAAGAAGGCCGATGAAGAAAACCATCTCGAACCCCTACTGAGCCTGATGTGACAATCTCCATACAGTCCGGTCTGTTCGTCTAAGACTATCGCATATTAAGCCTAGGGGGCGGCAAGCGTCAGTCCCCTAATAGCTGTATAAGTCGTGTCGGAGCGAAGTCCATTACACCCTGAGAAGCTACTGGAACCTACCAGTATATCTCGCTTGCCCTGGCCAGGGACTTTGCGTAATGGCTCTCTGACACAGCGCGATATCATCTCCCAATACCGGGAGAGACGAATCCTATCTAACCGCCACTGCCTCCAAGTGCTCGGGACTGCACCCAACTGCCACCTGTTTGCACAACTCCTTTGAGCCGTGGTAGGGTAGCAATCTAAGAACAGTGGGACACACTCGAGGCGAAGCAGCAGTGTCAAGTCTGCGGACTATGCTGTACTCATGTCACCTGGGAACTGTTAACTGACGATGGGTATAATACCAACCAATCAGTTCCCTGGCGAGTCCTGTCCGGTGTACCCGTAACCTAACGAGCACCTGTATACTATCTCTAGTACGACGTACTGATGGCTGTGGGACAGACCATCTTCCCAACTGGGATGAGAAGCGTATACACTTAGTCTACTCTCGAATATCGATGCCCTATCTCGATAATCCAATGACCAGGGACCTGTATAGGATGTTGCTTATAGACTACCCAGCCCCCACTAGTGTGACTGCCATCACGACACTGGTAATCAAGCAAAGATCCTATGGGCTCTACTAATATGTATAAGTGATACGTTACAAGAAACATATGCACATATTAAAGTAGACTCAAACCAAGTAGCATACTACAATGTTTAGCAAGACTGTTATATACAACTGTGAATATCCCAAGCTTCCATTAAGTAATATACATGCTAGTATGATACAATAATGGCCCCTAGGGCATATACACTAACATGCTTAACCCCCCTTTCTTTTGAGATCACTCCCCATTCTCATTCTTCATGAGATGGCCGGCCATTCACAAGGGGGGCTGTCCAAAATTTGGGGTGTGGGATTTCATCTCATTTGCTTACAAAAAAAACACTTACCTCATCTCCCAAGTTCATTCCTCCACCTTGATATCTAAAAGGGTAACTTCAATAAACCCCATGAGACATATAGTTCTACACTCATCTTACAGCATTCTTGGACACGTCGACTCACCAACTTCGTGCCCGAGTTGCCTCGGTCCAGAGGTGGGAGCCCGTAAAAGAACCCAGCGATGTGGTGCCCTTCCGACGAGGAGATGAAGACCAAAGATTCCGCGGGGAGATTGGGACGATGACGAGAAGACCGAAGGACACGGATCGCTCGGTATATCTCTCTACCCCTTCTCTAGTTAGTTAGGAGTAGGTTAATGGCCCGATTCGGGTTTTATAGTGCGCGGTGGTGCCGGTTTACAAGTTTCATAAAAGTATCGTTTCCGCATTTTGGCCTCGGATTGACGGCCGGGGCGCCGCCGTGCACTTACAGTTTTGTGTATTTTAAATTCTGGATTTTTGTATTTGTGCTTTATCTCGATCACGTGACGTTTGTACGTCCATATCGAGTGATATCGGGTTGATTTGTGGGAGTAGACCATAGGTTTTGACCTATGTGAGTTCCGTGTGTCGTTTTGGTTTCGATTTGGTTTTAATGCGATACGATGCGTGTGATATGTAGGTACCCCCACGATGATTCGATACGATGAAGAAGATGGTGGCGACGTCGGCATCGGCAAACGAAGATCATGTGAGTAGATTATATTTAAGGGGGAAGTCGGGTGGATGGCGTATAACACCCCCGCAGTTCGTAGTATAGCTTATATATTTATGGTTATATATGTTTTTATGTTACATGGACGATTATCAAGATAGGATTTGTGTTCATGGTTTAGTTTAGGGTAGTTAGAAGTAACTTAGTTTAGCTTCTTAGTCGCGAACCCTAGAATGAGGTTTACACCCACACACACATGTATCCCCCAATCAGAGCAAAGCTCTGTTTTGAATTTCAAAATTCAAAAATTGAAGCAACGCTTCAGATCCCTTGCGCTGCACGCTGCGCACTACGTGTCAAAAGCAGACATGCCAGCACCAGGAGCGCTGCGCCCTAGGCAGCGCACCCCCAATCAGAGCAAAGCTCTGTCTCAAAATTCAAATTTTAAAAGTTGAAGCAACGCTTCAGATCCAGCGCTCTGCGCTGCGCGCTATGTGTCAAACAAAGGCGCGCTAGCGCAGTTGCGCTGCACGCCACGTGTCAAACACAGGCGCGCTAGCGCAGTTGCGCTGCGCTCTGCGCTGCGCGCCACGTGTCAAACACAGGCGCGCTAGCGCCAAGTGCGCCAGCGCTGGAATTAAAAGAATTCCCCACCGTTAGATCAAAAGATCTAATAATAATAATAAATTATTAATTAATCAGAATTAAAATTCTATTCTGGAAAGATCTTTCCAATCTTGTTGAAAACAAGAAGATTGCCTTCTGTAAAACAGAAGCCCTAGGATCAAAGATCCAACGGTGGGGAAATATCCCCAAATCAATCAGAGAAAGATCTCTCCAACTAATGTAACAAATCAATTGGCCCTATATAAAGGCCCCAAGACTTCAAGTCTGATAGAGAAAAAAACTCTCTAAAAACTTGGAGAAGAACTCAAAAAGAAAGAAAGGCAAGCCTTTGAAGAAAGAAGATCATTTCTTCATTTTTAAAGGTAAAAACAATTAATTCTTGAACAATAGAGATGAAAACATCTCAAAAATAGAAGAATCCCCTTCTAAAAAGATCTTAGATCTATAAAAAAGACCAAGATCTTTGATTAAACATAAAGGATTAAAAAGATCCAATCCTTAAATAAAGAAGTAATTTACTTCATTCATAGATCTTTTGATCTATAAAGGCAGAGCCTTTTGATAAGAACAAGAACTTTGGTTCTTGGATCTTGAGGTAAGGCCTCCTTTGAAGAACAAAGAACTTGTTCTTTAATCTTAAATTTGACCTGATGCGTTTTGCATTACTGGAAAGTGCTTTGCACTCTTGAATTGCGCCTTTGCGCTTATTGGATTGGCGCACAGTGCCAAAACGCGCCATGTGTCAACCACAGAACAATTTGCACTTTGCGCTTCTCAAAATAGCGCATAGCGCTCTTGGACTGGCGCTCAGCACCAAGCGCGCCACGTGTCACTCTCTGGTGCACCCATAAACTGGTGCAGCGCACTCATAAAGCGCAGTGTGCTAACAAACCAGCGCTTAGCGCTAAGTGACACGTGTCACTCTTATGTGCGCTAGCGCAATGCGATCTTTAATTGGCGCAAAGTGCCTGACGCGCCACGTGGCGTGCTGTCAGAACATACCTTGTTCTAATAAATGCTATGCATTATTAAAAGGGCAGAGCCCAAACAAAGGCCTAACAGGCATAACAAAAATAAAATGTTAAACATTTTTAACTGGACTTAGCCCAATTCTGGCCGTAAGTCCTCAGTTTAAATTGAACCGAGCTCATCTGCTCTTTCAATCAATTTACACCCGGTTCGAGGGTATATCTCTTTATTCCTCTGATATCTGTCGTTGTAATCCTTCAACGTCGTCAGAGAGGTGACGGGTCCCGACAACCATACATTGCTACGGACTGTGGGGTCCTTAAACTCACGGACTATGATGTCCTTAACCTCGATCGTGATGTCTTAAAACTAACATCGGACTGTGGAGTTCTTAAATCTACGGACCATGATGTCCTTAACCTCGACCGTAATGTCTTAAAACTAACATTGGGCTATGAGGTCCTTAAACTCATGGACTATGATGTCCTTAACCTTGACCGCGATGTCTTAAAACTATCAATGGACCGTAATGTCTTTAAACTACTTATCGACCGCAATGTCATTAAACTAAACAATAGAGCCCAATTGCTCTTTTGTCGGATCTAAACGATCCCGTTAAGTTGATCTTAGTCTAAAATCAGACTAACGTGTCCTTAACAAACGTTTAAGTTGATCTTAGCCTCAAATAAGGCTAACGTATCCTTAAACACAACCCCCCAAACCCAAATCTAAGAAAGATACGGATTTGGACTAATCCACGTCCTACGGGCGATAACATAACTTAGTCTCCGTATACAATCCACGGGCAACCGAACACAAAACAAACACCCACGACACGAAGTGACCATCTGGAGAAGGAGAAAGTTGTTACCGCGATGCGGTAACGTAATTAACTGCAGGGGCTTGCACCTACAGGGAAGAGCGTCCCCACAATAAAAAAACCCTTCAAACGAGGGGGAATCTGACGAAGTCTGCTACATCGGCAGCATCCGTTTAAACCTTCGATACACGGTACCATAAATCAACTTGGCATCTTCGGAGAGATGGACGGATAGCACCAATTAGCATCTGCCCCCAGATTCAGGCAAGACGTCCAGTCTTCCCGGCTTCCGGCGGTAAACAGATTCTGGAACGCCCGGTGGGACCTTTTCCTCTTTCCACTCCACACTTCGTGTGTCGTGTTCGCTAACCAATCGCGGTTTGCTAATGGTTGCCCTTGGGTTTCAAGGTACTAAGGTTTGGCGTTTTGCTTGGTGCAGAAAGCAAAGAATCAATGGCGTTCGCCTGCTCAAAGTGTTCCACATGCAGCTGCAACTCGCGTCCTGCCTCAACTGGGGGCATAACCTACGGGCCCCAGGCGGCTTCCCTGTTCACGATGCTCGTAGAGCAGGTCACCCAAGCTACCACAGGGCTGTTTTTCGGGACCATGCTCCCGCCAACGAGCTTCACCACTCCCGTTCCCGTACCAGAAGCTCCCAAGAAGTCGGTCTTCGATCGACTTACACCTACTGCGGCCCCTCTCAACGGGTCGTCCAGCTCCAGCTCCTCGATCTTCGCCAGACTGGGCCAAAATTCCTGTGGGCCCACAATGAAGCCTGCAATCCAAGAAAAGGTTATTCCGAAGAGAGTAACCAACCCTGCTCCTGAAGTCATCAAGGTGACTTCTCCTTCGAAGGGGTCGGTCTTTACAAGACTGACTGTCCCAACTCCCACTCCCGCTCCTGCTACTCAAAGGACATCAGTCTTTAACAGGCTGACACCAGCAACGGCCCCCTACCTGAACAGGGGGCAAGACAAGGCCATCCCCGTCACCGAGCCAACTCCATCAGCTCGACTTGCTCTACGTCGCCACTAGCGCCGAGTGAGAAAGGCCGGAGACAACTCCCCTTCTGGGCTAACTCCACCAGCCCCGACAGCAGAAATTAATGCTGCTGTTCCAACTGGGAACAGCTTTGAGCTGCTAAATAAGGTGCGTAGGAATTCTTCTACCTCCATACTGAAAAGGTCTCCTCCTCCGGTCGAGAATGTTGCGGAAACAAAGCCAGAGCAGTCCCCTCAGCGGCTGTCCTCCAAGATCTACAAGGTCTGGCGGCAGGTCCGAAACTCAGTGATTGATCAAGATTACCCTCGCCGACAAAAAAGGGCGAAGGTTCAACAAGAAGAAAGTCATCATGCCAAGCCACGAAAAGCTATCTGGGTGCCCACCGCGACGGCCCCCCCAACTTTGACCACTCATAAGAAGAGAAGGCCGGAGAAGATCCCCGTGCCTGCGACAAATGTCAAAGGCACTGAACCCAAACGCCCTAAGTCTCGGGGCATGGTGGTCCATACTATTTACATGGCATCCAGAAAGGAAGATAGCCGCGCTTCTACGGGCCATCGACCACTCACCCGATCCATTACAAGAGCCCAGGAACAGCAGCAGCAGAAGCTCCAGGAGATGCTGACTGCAATGGTCGCACTCACCGGGCCAAAAGAAAGCCCGGAGGCGTCATCGGAACAACGTCGCGAACACGAAACCGATGCTGAATTCCTTCGGAGAATGCTCGAAAAGAAGGACAAGGAGGCTGCGGAACAAGCAGCCAATATAAAGTAAATGACTCTTCTGTTCCAAGACATGGTGGGCATGATGATCTAGCCGGATCCCCCAGCTGAAGATCCTCCGATTATTCTCGAAGACGACAGAGGAGAAACGTCAAATTCACCTCCGGCTCTTCCAACAGCCAAAGAGGAAACAATCTCTAAGGCCGCCCTGGATAATTATATTTCTCAACAAATACGAGTTCACCAGGCAAATGAAGCGGCCAGCCAAGTCGTCAAAACGGGACGACCGTATCCAGGCTGGTATGATCAGATAAAGTACCCGCCGGGCTACACGATCCCGAAATTCCATGTCTACAAGGGGACAGGCAATCCCCATCAACATGTCGCCCAGTTCAGGGCTCTTTGTGGCAACACCGGCGGCGATGATAAGCTCTTGCTTCGTAAATTCGTCGGCAGCTTATCGGAGACGGCGTTTGAATGGTACTCCGAGCTTCCAAACAACTCCGTCAAAACTTTCACAGAGATGGAGTTGCTGTTCACCCAGCGATTCGCGAGCGCCAGCGAACGAACCCCAATAACGGCGTTGATCAATGCAAGGGTGAAGCCGGGTGAAACTTGGGTTCAATATGCAATCCGATGGCAAAATCTGTGGTCGAAGTGCGAACAGCGCATCGAAGAAGCACCAGCGGTGGGCATGTTCGTGGGCACCCTAGACCCTCATGCAACTATTTTACAGCTCATGATGTTCTTTAAACCGACCACGTTCCAGGCCTTAATCGATAAGCTAGCCGAAATGGATCAAATGGGTCACAGACTGTCTCCCCCGAAGCCGGAACCGCAGAACGACAAGGGTAAAGGGAAGGCAACCTTCGTTGCGAACACCCAACAGCAGCCCAGTACCCCAAAGCTAGCAGATCAACTGGAAGAGAGACGGCGCTATTACAATGAGAAAATGAAGCGTTCTTAGTCATTCCCACGGGACAAAACGAAGAGGTTGTTCGAGCTGGCGGTGCGCAACAGGCTTACCAACTTACCAAATCCGAGGCGACCACTACAACCCAGCGAAGTGAATAATCCCAATTATTGCCCTTACCACTAAACAGTAAGCCATCCGATCGAGGATTGCTTCGTATTTAAGGGATGGATCGAGGATCAATACCTACAAGGCAAGTTCGCGCTGTCTGAGAAGTGGAAAGTAAACCCACCACAACCGCACACTCCTAAGAAGACGGACACACCGGGGGCAACGTGCTCTTTTGTTGAAGAAGCTCCATGAAAGGTCGTGCTTTCAGCCAAAACCAAAAGGATGTTGAATGATCTCCAGACATGCCCGGTGATCAGGTGGAAGAACCCACTGGAACCCCAGATCATCGAAGGGATGCTGAAGCCGCCCCCGACTCCAAAGATTGGTGGTGATAGCCAAAGTGCTCACACCCAGCCGCCGAAATCTTCGAAAAAGAAGAAGAAATCCAAGAAGCCCGTGAAGCCTGGCGACAAGCGCATGGACCTACAGAAGCAGATTGACGCGCTGGAAGAGTATAACTAGAAGGTGCGGACTCCCATCACGCTCCAAGAGTTCCTCAGCTGTGTCCTTGAGGACGAAGATGATGGAGAAGAATCGTCGGACGAATATGAGGATTACGTAGCAAGATGCCATGTGATCTCTCATTCATCGCTAGACAATGAAGAGGCTCCTTGCACAAAGAAACTGGGGGCAGAGCCTGAACCAAAGCTTCTGAAGCCGTCAGATGAAATGATTGACGCATTCCTAAATGAAGCTCTTCTGAAAAGCAAAGCCAATCGGGAGCGTGAGATGACCATATTTTAAAGAGCCAAACGCCAACGACTGGACGAAAGAGTCGAGGCACTCCCGCCGAATCAAGGAACATCCGTCGCGGATAAAAACAAGTTCAAGACGAGGAAAATGTTCGCTAAAGCCATATCAATGGGAATGAAGCTACCACCCTCCGAAGGAAACACTCCCGGTGAAGAAGAAACACATCCTAGCTACTGCTTATATCATCGAAAGATTTCGCACCCTACTGAAGAGTGCGACGCTTTTAAAAGATGGTGGCAGGGATATGTTGCTCACCGGCAACATTTTAAGCGAATGAAATGCAAAACTCGTCGGGAGCAAAGAAGTGCGACTGAGGAGCATAAAAGAAATACCGGTAACCGTCGCATGGTCAACACCGGGGGATCTCAGATTCTCACTTTCGGAAGTGACTCTGACGAAGAGATGGCTCTTGGTCCTCTCTTTAAAGAATCCACAATGGGGAAGGTGGAAGAACCGAAGGCCTGTGAAAACATTCAGCTGAGCAATCGCACGCTTCCAGAAAAGAATCTCGGACCCACGAGTAGAAAAGATAAGGGAAAAGAAAAGGTCTCCGAGGATATCGCCCTGGACGACCAAGTCCTGAAAGAACTGACCGCCAAGGAACCGCCAAAGAAGAGTAAGGTGGACTATAACGTTCTGGCGCACTTGAGGAAGTTACCCTCGCAGCTCAGTATTCTCGACGCCCTTTTACTATCCAAAGAAGCGAGAGATTCATTGATCAAGGCGCTACAAGAACCAGAGCAATTCCAAGCCTCCCTCGCCGAAGAAAAGATGAAGGACGAACTAGAGGAAGTACACACAGCCGATATCACCTTCGGCGATGAAGACCTCCTCCTTGGGACGTGCGAGCACAACCGTCCCCTCTATGTCTCGGGATACTGCCATGATATAAAGATAGGCAAAATCCTGGTCGACAATGGGTCTTCCGTTAATCTCCTCAACGTGCGAGTGTTGAAGGAAATCTGCATGAGCGTCCAGCATCTCGCTCGTGATAAAATCACCATCTCTGGTTTTGACTCCCAGTCATCGCGGACTCTCGGGTCTGTGATATTGACATTACGATTCGGGCTACTTGTCACGGATATTAAATTTCATGTCATTGACGCCATGGCATGCTATAACGCTTTACTCGGCCGGCCTTGGTTACACGAGTACAACATTATCCCTTCTACATAACATCAGTGTATGAAATACTTTAAGGATGGTCTTGAGTATACCGTAACAGGAGAGCTGAATCCATTCTCCGTGAACGAAGTCCGCAAGTACGAAGATGCAAAATACATTTTGCCAGATTTCGAGGACACAGAGAGATGTCGCAAGCCGGAGAACAAAGTTATCACCACCATTCCTGTCTTCGGGAGTGATACTGAGAAAGAGGAAGAGATAGTTTATTCAGGTTCACCCCAGTACAACAAGCCAGGACCGTCCGCTCCTATGTTGATCTTTGGCAGCGACTCGGAAGATGAGGTCCATGCTATATTCTCCGCTCGGACTTCAATACAAACATTCGCTGATGAAGAGCAAAGTTTGCAAGTTGCCATGGTTCCACCCAAACATCGTAAAGAACTAGACGTGCTTGATACCTATAATGTGGAAGAGCTGCAGACGTTCTATGTCCCTCCCAGGCGAGAAGGCAAAAAGGCGTTCCTATTTTACCGCTCCGGGGAAACCAAAGTGGAGAAAGAAATCTGGCACGGCGTGGATTCTACACTTGACAGGCTCCAGCCTATCCGTCTGCCTAGATATTATATAGAATGCTTGAAAAAGCTATTGAAGCACCAAGGGATACCCTTCAAACAGACCGCTCGAAAAGCTAAGTTCTATGACAGGGTCTGGAACTTTCCCGAAACTCAGCGCAAGTTGCCCAACGGGAGAATGGAAGCGATCGGGCTTGGATATGTTCGGTCCAAGAAACGGGAGCTACTCCGCAACTGCTATATCGTACATGACTTTGATGAAGAAGGAGATGCTCAATGGGATAATGCTAACCCTGAACCGGAAAAGGCCCCCGACGTGAAAATGCCCAGTCCGTCGTTTGAAGAACAAATGGACAAGCTTATAAGGGAAGCTGGTCAAAAAGTTCGAGACGACCATAATCGCGAAATGGCCATCTACGAGAAAGCTAGGACACAGCGCCTTCTCCAACAGGCTGCGAAAAATGAAAACGCCTATCCCTGTCAGCCTGTTGTAAAAAAGGCCCGACGCAGAGGCAGAAACAAGTCAAAAAGCGGAAAAGGCATTCATCAACGACAAAGCTGGACCAAGAAGTCACGCGAGCGGGAATCGAGCGTTCCGGATTTGTCCCTTATGAAGAAAATGAGTCGAGCATACTCTTTTCCTCAAGACTAGACAAAGAAGATACTTGATCTTGCCATAAGACATCAAATGCTTACACTCCCGAAGTCTAACCACCCCGAGCAAGCTAACGAGATCTATCATCCAGACTATTTCTCTTATCACCGAGCAATAGGACACCCTCTCGAAGACTGCTTCACCTTCAAGAACTGGGTCGAAAACCAATATCAGCTCGGCAGGTTCGCTCTATCCAGCAGTTGGAGGATAAATCCCTTACAGAAGCATGAACCCCAAGCCACGAGAGTAGAACCAGATCCACATCGGTCTTGGAAGCGAGCTCGTACTTGTCATATGATAACGCTATCAGAGGAAGAACCCAAGAATATGGATGACCTCCCCTGGTGCTTCGAAAACAATGATGACGAGGTGATCTCAGAGTTTCCACCGGCGCCAAAAGAGCTGGAAGATGGAATACACACTACTGCAGATAACCTCAAGAAAATTGATCTGGGGACGACAAGCGACCCGCGGCCGACATTCGTCAGTGAGCTGCTATCTGAAGAAAGGGTGGCTGCGTTAAAAGACGTGCTTATGCAGCATAGAGATTGCTTCGCATGGAACTATTCCGAAATGCCAGGATTATATCCAGAGATTGCGGTCCACAAATTGGCAATATCCCGGGACGTCAAGCCAGTCAAACAAGCACCGAGGAGAATGCAGCTTGAGCTTGAGATGAGCATCAACGCCGAGGTTAAGAAGCTAATCGATTCGGGCTTCATCCAAGAGGTTCAGTATCCTGATTGAATCGCCAACATCGTCCCAGTGATGAAGAAGAATAGGACAGTGCGCATATGTGTGGACTTTCGGGATCTCAATAAAGCCTGTCCGAAGGATGATTTCCCAGTACCAGTCACTGAGCTGATGATAGACAATACGTCCACTCACGAAGTTTTCTCCTTCATAGATGGATCGTCAGGATACAATCAGATAAAGATGCATCCCGAGGACCAGAAGCACACCGCTTTCCGGACCCCTTTGGGTATATTCTGCTACAAGGTGATGCCCTTCGGTCTAAAGAACGCCGGTGCCACCTATCAGAGGGCCATGCCGAAGATCTTTGATGACCTTATACATGAAAACGTCGAATGCTATATCGACGACCTCGTGGTGAAAAGCAAATCATACGAGGAACATCTCGAGCATCTGAAGATCGTGTTTCAACGCCTTCGGCAATACAACTTGAAGATGAACCCTTTGAAATGCGCGTTCGGGGTGTCCTCAGGTAAATTCCTAGGATTCATCGTCCGACACCGAGGTATCGAGATAGATCCGTCAAAGATTAAAGCAATTATGGAGATGCTTCCGCCAAGGACTCTCAAGCAGTTGTGGTCTCTCCAAGGAAAGCTCGCATATATCCGGCGATTTATAGCCAATTTCTCAGGCAAGTGCCGTCCGTACAGTCACTTGATGAAGAAAGGGACCCTGTTCGTCTGGGATCACAAATGCCAAGGCGCACTGGACGAAATCAAGCAGTATCTGCAGAACCCGCCAGTGCTGGCTACTCCGGTCAAGGGAAAGCCCCTTATTCTTTATACAACAGCCCTCGAAGGTTCCTTAGGCGCATTATGGGCACAAGAGAACGACCAAGGGAAAGAAAGAGCTCTCTATTACTTGAGTCGAGTTCTCGTGGGGGAAGAAAGCAACTATTCTCCCATCGAAAAACATTGCCTGGCGTTGATCTTCGCGATAACGAAACTCAGGCACTATGCACTGGCGCATGAAGTCCGTCTCATATCAAAGGTAGATCCTCTCAAGTATTTGATGTCAAAGGCCATACTGACGGGGCGACTCGCTAAATGGGCCCTGCTCTTGATGGAGTTCTCAATAACTTATCAGCCTCTTAAGGCAGTGAAAGGCCAGGCCATCGCCGACTTCCTTGCTGAACATCCGATATCGGCCGATTCTCCCTTGAATTGTGAACTGCCAGACGAACATGCGTTTGATGCGATCGACGGTGGTGGTATCCGGTGGGAACTTTATTTTGATGGAGCGTCTTTCATGAAGAAGCGCAAACAGAACGCGCCTATAATCAAATCAGGGGTGGGCCTTATCTGTAGGGTTCCTAGGCACACTCAAGAGGTTCCATAAGGCATCAACCATGCCAAAATCAAATTTTTCTTATGCCGAGAAACTCTAATACTAGATCGTTAAATAGAGGCAAAGGCGAAACATGCAAATAAACAACTTTATTGCTAAGTGAATGGAAATACAACCTTTGTAGATCCGGTCCTCCACTTTCTTGGCTCCGTGATGACGTCCCTCCGCTGCAACCATCGGAATCCTGGACTCTCGCGGTGGTTTCATCGGAGAAAAGATCGGGCTAGGTCGTTGACTTCGATGCCGAAGATGATCTACGTCGAGGCAACTCTAACTCGAGCTCCATCTTCACCAAGTCATGAAACTTGTGAAGAAAACACCCTATACTACATGGCAAGTGGTAGAGGATGAAGAAATAGGAAGTGGGTTCACTTTGGATTTGGATTTCTCACTTGATTTCATCACTTGACATTTTTTCTAGAAAGCTTTTCTTTTCTTCACTTGAAGAAGAAGATGAAGAAGAAGAAAAAGAATAATGAAAATGATTCAAAAAGAAAAATGAAGTGATGGTTATCATAATGCAACCATGGGTAAGTCTAAATCATGTAGAGAATGAACTAGGGTTTAGGTAAATGGTTAGGGTTAAGGCAAAAGACAAAATGGTCAAAGCTTTTCAAAGCTTCATGAAGCTTCAAGTAGAAAACAAAAGAAGCCACCATCTTATATTTTGCAAAAAATAAATAAAAAGAATAAATAAGTAAACCAAACCCTAACCATTAACTTAATCAAGGTTTAAAGCATACACACACCTAAGTTTGCATGTATCATCAAACATGATACAAACTAGTGCACAAACATATAACATATATACAATGTGCACAATCAAGTGAGATAATCAATCTTAAGTGAACCAATACTAGTTAATGTAAAGTAATATCTCAAATATATAATTATACAATAAATCATTAAATCAACACTTGATTTAACGATCCGGTCATATCGCATATGACCGACTAATATCCAATGTATCGACTTATCGAATCAATCCTCGATTCGATAACTAGGTTATATCGCATACAACCAATCGATACATTCATCGCGAGAATAGAATACGGTGTTAGTTATATGTATGCCCTAGAGGCCATTACTGTACATTGGATGTATATTGTAGTGGATGCTGGGACATATATAGGGAGGACTTTCTTGCTCGACATGATAGTATGCTATCTGGTTGCTCTTTACCTTAACGTGTACACAGATTGTCTCTCTATTACATGTTGGTAAAGCCCTTAGGATGTGTACTTGACTACCTGGACTATGATGCGGATCATACTAGTGGGGACATGGTAGTCCACAAGTACATCCTTCAAGGTCCCTAGTCGTGGGTATATCGAGACGGGGTATCGATATACCAGAGTAGACTAGCGTATACCTTCTCGACCCATACAGATGGGCGATGGATGATCCCATATCCATTGGTGTTTGACATCAGAGATGATATACGGGTGCTCAGTAGAGACTGGGTACACTGGACGGACTCGCCGAGAACTCCCAGATGGTATTATACCTTACGTCAGATGGCAGTTCTCTGGTGACACTGGTACAGAGTAGTCTGTTGACCCGAGATCGTCATAGAGTCTTGTGTGGTTCCCACTGTGCTTTGATTTCCATCTTACCACGTCCAAGAGGGCGTGCAAAACGGTGGCTTTTGGGTACAGTCCCGAATCACATGAAGGCAATGAGCGATAGGAGGGGATTCGTCTCTCCCGGTATAGGGAGTTGATGTTGCGCTGTGTTCGATTGGCTATAACCGGAAATCCCTGGCCAGGGTTGCTGAGATTTACTGGTAAGTGTTACCAGTAGTTTCTCGAAGTGTTATAGACCTCATATCGACTCGACTTATCGAGCTATTGAGGTCTGACGTTTACCACCCCTAGGCAAGATATGCGACATATCAGACGACGAGACCGGACTGTACGGTAGTGTTACTGGTTGGATTCACTGGAGTGTGAGCGGGCTTGCTCGTCGATCTTCTGATCGCTCAATACCCGGGTGGCCGTTACGTTTAGCAGACCGCTTGCGGCTTGTGGGTGTTTGATATGATCATCACCTGCTGCCGGCGTATTGACGAGTCTTTAGAGTCCTACACAGAGGTTTCCTGGCTCAAGCAAAACGAAATAGGAGCGCATATGAGATATGTGCGGGACCGAGAATAATACCAGTATGTGATACTGTATTCGATTCTCGCGATTTGTAACATTGATCGGTTATATGCGTTATAGCCGGGTTATCGGATCAAGTGTTGATTCGATAAGTTGTTACTATTGATATTAGTCGGTTATATGCGATATGACCGGGTCGTTAATTCAAGTGTTGATTAATGATTTAATGCATAATTGTATATTTGATATATTACTTTGCATTAACTAGTATTGGTTCACTTTAAATGGATTTTCTCACTTGGATTGTGCACATTGTATATGTGATATACTTTTGTACACAAGTTTGTATCATGTTTGATGATACTTGCTCACTTGAGTTAGTGTAAAGATTAAACCATGGTTATATGAATGGTTAGGGTTTTGTTTTCTTTTTCATTTATCTTATTTAGTTATTCATTTGGAAAATGATAAGCATTAAGAGAAAATGGTGGCTAACTTTGTTTTCTAGTTGAAGCTTCATGAAGCTTTGACCTAAGTCACCATTTTGTCTCATGCTTAACCCTAATCATTCCCACTAACCATGATTGATTCTCTACACTTGACCATGGTTTGGTTATGATAAGTATTCTTTTAATTTTCTTTTTGGAATTAACTTATCATAACTTTTTCTTCTTCTTCTTCTTCTTCATCTTCAAGATGAAGAACCTTGCTTCATCAATGGCAACTCTTGAAAATGAGTGAGAAATCCAATTCTAAAGTGAACCCACTTCCTATTTCTTCATCCTCTACCTCTTGCCAAGTAGTATAGGGTGTTTCCTTCACAAGTTATCATGGCTTGGTGAAGGTGGAGCTTGATCTAGTGATGCCTCGACGTAGATCATCTTCGGCATCGTCGTCGATGACCTAGCCCGCTCTTTCTCCGATGAAGCCGATGCTAGAGCCCGGGATCCATTTTGGACAGCGAGGAGACATCATCACGGAGCCATGGAGGTGGAGCACCGGATCTACAAAGGTTGTATTTCCGTTCTCTTAGTAAAGTAGTTTACTAGTTGCTTCTTTCGTTTAGACATCTAGCCAACGATCCGTAGTCTAGGGTTTCTCGGCACCGTAATTTTTGAATTTGACATGGTTGATGCCTTGTGAGACCTCTTGAGAGTGCCTAGGAACCCTACAGTGGTATCAGAGCCTAGCTAGAGCCTTAGGCGAAGTCTAGACGAAGTTTGAAACCCGAACGAACCGAAACCTTAACACAATCCATGCTCTCTGGACATTTTTTAAAAACTGGGTTTTTTCCAGATTAAAAATTCTTAAAAAATTCAGCAGGAAGATCTAAGAGTTATGGTGCAAAACGACATCATAATTCATCTAAACCACCGCGGTTCCGCGGCATGAGCATGGCTCATGCGGCGGTTCCGCGGCCGTACGGTCGTATCTCACTGTCATTGTTGCACAGTAACTCCTCTTTTCTGATGCTGGATTTTATGGGAATTTTTAAATTTTATTCAAGAGTTGAATTTTCTGGGGTTGTTTTGGGGATTCGGTGTTTCGATCGGAGTATCAAACTTTGTCTATGTGTCTTTCCGGATAATCATTAGAATATGTTAAAAAGTTCGGCCGGATATAAATACCCAATTTTTCCCCTGTCGGGAAATTTCCAAGTGTTGGATTTTTCCGTGGTTTAAAGACGTTCTAAGTAGTGCAAGTAACGCGATGGACCCTCTAGAAGACAACAAACCTTAACTCGATTATGTGACCGTCCTGAACTGCCCTTTGAACCTTAGGGTTTGGAGCAGTACGGCTTGCCACATGTGAGGCGTTGGCTTGACCCTTCTACGGCTGGACCGTTGGTACTGAGGCACGAACTGAATGTTGTTAGACTTATTTCATGTGTTGATCTATATCGGGAAAACTTGGGTGTTCGACTGTTTGATCGAAAAGTTTAACATTTTCTATTTATCCGGAATGTGATACAATAATTGGAATTCACAAATAGTTATGAGATAACTGAATGAATATTATAAACATAGCAGTTTAGTCTCACTTGATCGGTTGCTACGGAATTTTTGATGTGATCAAAAGTCCGTCGCAATCACGTAGCGTACGCGGATACTCGCCGGGTAAACGTAATAGACAGCCTCACCCCATAGCCCCGACCAAGTGACTGTAGGAGAACCACGTCGCCGAAAGCATCCGTTCGGGTGCTCGCGGTGGCGGTGTTCCGCCTTGGTGCACTTCGTCCACGGCGTCGGGGGTGCGGCCGTTTACTAAAGTTTGCGACGAGCATTCGATCAGGATGTCGGGAATCTTGTTGAATTGCCCGACTTGATATTGAAAAGAGTTTTCGATTTTGAGACTAAAATGCGGGGTTTATAATTGTTAGGCATGCAATGTCTAAAGAATTCATTTGGTCAGGCATGCGATGTCTGAGGTGATTGCGGATTCCAACTGTTATAGTTTTACACTTTCTTTTCTGTGACCGTAAGTGTAATATGTGATATCGCCGGTTTCGTTGCTATATGTCAACGACAATTGGGATACGTATGTTTACTTACGTTGATGACATGTGATGTTATGTGTTGCTGGATATGTTATATTGGATCGTCGTCTTTGAATAGCCGGGGGTTTTTATGTGAGATGAGTGTTTTTCATTTTCATTCATGTAAAATCTTGTATGTAATATTCTTTTATTGGGGCGCTTCCAGGTTGCGGAAGTTGTCACCGTTGTTGTATATTATTTACTTTTCTGCACTAGGATAGACCCAAGGAGGAGGGCACAAGTAACCGGGTTCTGGAGTCCAGTGGGAGACCAACTCGAGGAGTCGAGTCCGGGTCTCCTAACTCTAGAATTGGTAGGGTTGCTTGCCGCTCTCGTAGGGGTCTAGGGTTGTGGGTTTGGCTATTCATCGCGACCGTGGAATCCGTGCTTTATACTGGCTCGTATTGAAAACACGGACGTCCTAGTATATCCAATATTTCATATGATTCTTCTGCTGCGATATCTGTAATGTGATCATGTGATATGTTCTGTGATGGATACTTTATATAGTATATATGATATATTATATAGGCGTTACTTATGTTTTACACCCGCGCTAGCCCTGCCCCGCTCTGCCGTTAGTTACCTAACCTAACGGTGCACGAGGGGACATCGAGGCGAATGCGGATGGCATAAGTGTACGTCGTATTTATCTGTGATGTTTAGGTATTTAAATGATGGGACTTCATTAATGTGATTAATGAAAGTAAAAGAACCCTAAAGATGTTGTAGAATCGAATTTCAAAAATAAAACAGGTAGCTACAGTTCTTGCTTTGCACAGCGGTATATACGATATATCCTGCACCTTATTCGATGAGGAAAGGACCGAGATCCCTTCACCGGGAGTGACTCCTTTAGCAATAACTGGCAGATGCTACAATCTTCGGTTTGTCTTTTGATTGCTCTTAAGAGTTTTTGCTTTGCACAGTGATATATGTGATATATCCCGCACCTCATTCGACGAGGAAAGGACCGACGATCCCTTCACCGGGAGTGACTCCTTTAGCAAAACTAGAAAAGCCTCAAAAGCACTCCATTTCAAAATTCATTCGATCCTACAACGATATCAAGTTCATTACGCAATAGGTTTTCATAAAAACCTGTCGTAGCCCTCCGTCATTTCAGATAAGTAGTAGTTAGTATTCGTGCTGCGTTTGTTGGCCTTTGTCAAGGCGCAGTGTGCGGTAGCTAACTGGTGCTTATCTGCTTATGCATATGATGCAGATTGAGTTAGGGTAGTCGTGCGACCTTGTTGGCCTTTTTCAAGGGCCGTGCGGGTGGGTTTAATTCAATCAGGAAATGACAGGTTGAACTTGACTAGCATCCTATGGTTTGTTGGCCTTTGTCAAGATCATAGGAGGTTAGGGGAAAAATATTATCGGGAATTTCAAGTGTTGAAATTTGCAATGAGATTGCATACCTCCTATGAGATAGTTGGATCCCGATACCCGCTGCGAGTAATTGTTACTCCTGGGAGAGTTTTACACATTGCAACTAGCCGATCAAGTAGGTGTCTAGAAAGGTGTTAACGAGGTTACGCCTCTGGGAAACCGAGGTTTACATTAATTAGGTTCGTGCGAAAGCACGGGGGACCTCCCTCAAAGTACCGACACTGGCCTGACTGAAAGATTGGCGAACTTGTAGTGTGTAATTAATCCCGGCTAGTCTTTCCTTTTAGGGTTTGAAGGAAGATTTGATAAAAAGCAGTGGGAGCCATCCTGATTAGATAAAATAAAAACCAATCTATTCTTGCTAGAGCGCACGCTGAGTGTTTTCTTCTCTCTCTCTCCAGGTAGCGACCATATCACGCCTTAATCAAGATAATAATACAGATTATTGACCGAACCCGCTTGTTATACTGAGCTGGGGAACGTTGGTCCCGCTCCAACTTATAATTGTTATAAGACCGAGCAGGAAATTGGGGATTACCAGAATTCTCGTGCCGCCCAAACGAAGAGAGTGCATGCTGATGCATCATCTTCGGGTGTGTTCATTACAGAGAACTGTTTCTCAGTATCCTCTACGTCCTGGGTATGTGATACCAGATCAGGATCCCAGATATGTAATCTGTTACATAGGGCTACAGACAGGTAGAGAACTGAGAACGGGTGATAAAGTTTCATGAGGCAGAAAACGGGGCAAGTGTTGCAACCAAGTCTGTTGGTCACTGTCACCTTGTATTACCAATACATTGATTCTGAACGAATGTTATTAGATACCGAACCTGATATGCAAAATCATATCAGTCTCTTTATTAGTAAAGAAATGATAAAATTTTGTATTGTTGGATAATGTTTTGAATATTTCCTATATCAAAAGTTGATCGGTTCAGGCACGTTATCTAAAAGCATTGATGTTCTAAATCAAACTACAGTTCATAGTATACAGAACACAAACAAGAGGAAGAGTTCAGAAATGAACGAATCCTTCTTGAGGCAATGTAGACTAGGTCATATCAATGCGACCCGACTAGCTTAAGTTACATAAAGATGCATATTTAAATGAGTTTGAATTTACATCTTGTGAAACTTGCCAGTCATGTCACAGAGATAAGATGACCACAGCTCTGTTTATTGGAAACAGAGAAAGAGTTAGTGAACTCTTGGGATGATACATGTTGATGTATGTAGGTCCCCTGTCTATATATGCCAGGACTGGTTCTTTGTACTTCGTTACATTCTCTGATGATCTTTCGAGATTCAGACCTATGTTCCTGTTGAAACACAAGTCCGAACCTTTTGAGATATTCACAGAATATAAGTTAGAAGTAGAGAACCGATACGGGTATAAGTATTATGTCCTTTGATGAGATCAAGGAGGAGAATACTTGAGCACTGAAATCCTGGACTATTCTAAAGGAGAATGAGATTCTCTCTCAGCATTACTCCTCCGAATATACCAAAGCACGATGGAATATCGGGGTGGAGCAATCACACCCTATTTGATAAGGTGTGCTCTATGATGAGTACTACTGAGTTACCTATTTCCTTTTGGGAGTTATGCACTTGAGAAGCTGCATACCTATTGAAAAGGGTTCGAATCAAATCAGTTACCTACCACTTCATATGTGATATGGAAAGGGAAGAGCCCATGTCTTAAGCTAGTTAAGATTTGGGGTTGTCCGGCCTATGTCTAAAAGCAAAATCCGGACAAGCTCGAGGCAAGATTTGTAATGTAGAACTGGAAATGTTCCAGCTATACAAACTATGGCTGATGATTTGATAGAACCAAAGGATTCAATAGTTACCAACGAACCTCAGCCGCTCCGCCGATCTAGTAGGGTTTCTCACCCACTTGAGAGATACTTATGTTTCTCTATGACAGTGGGAGCGAGGAATGCATCATGAGATGATGACGCAACTAGTTTCGAGCTGGCCATCAGGAGTGGGACTCTGTAAGAATGGATGGATGCTTAGTGATCTGAGATGGAATCCTTATACACCAATAAAGTATGGACTTTAGTTGCTATATCTGAAGGGTTAAATCCCCATCAGGAGCAAGTATATCTTAAGAAGATTACTTGGTGTAGATGGAAAAGTTGAGACTTTCAAAGCTAGACTTGTTAAAAGTTTGCATCATTGACCAGGTGTGGATAATGATGAAACCTTTTCAAGTAGCTATGCTTAAGTCCATCCAGATCCTACTTGTCACGGCTACATACCATGACTACGATATCTGGTGGTTGGGTGTCATGACTGCTTTCTAAATGATGTTTTAGAAGAGTGTGTCTATAAGTACACAGCCAGAGGGCTTCGTAGACAGTGGGAGCAGCGGAAACGTGTGCAAGATGCTTTATAGGATTAAAGCAGGCATCGCGGAGTTGGAACATCTGTTTTGATGGATTAGTCAAAGAGTTTGACATCATCAAAATGGTAGATGAACCTTGTATAAACAAAAAGGTAGTAGGGAGTATGGTGGTGATCCTCGTAGAGTACGTGGATGACATACTCTTGATAAGAAAGGAGTTTCTTATGCTACGCTCGATCAATCTCCGTTTATCACAAAGATTCTCCGTGTAGGATCAAAATGATACCTCCTAAATCCTAAGTTTTAGATCTATGAGATAGATTTAATTGGATGTTAGGATTCTCACTAGTTGTAGTGAGATGATATCAAACGATTCTGGGGAAAATCACTGGAAAGGTTCCAGGGTGATAAAGACGACTGAATGTCAGTCGCAGGCATTGTCTTTACCCTCAGTAAAGGGACGGTATGTTGGAGGAGTTCCAAGCTAGATACCGTGACATACTAGACGATAAAGGCAGGATACATCGCTACTTAAGATGCTACCAAAGAGGCTGTTTGGGTGTATATTGGTTCATGAGATGAACTATGTTCCTCCCATTGTGTGACAATGGAGTTGTGGCTTATGCCAAGGAACGTAGGTCCCATCAGTGATCCAGACATATTCTAAGGCAGTGTCACCTGATCATGGAGATGGTTGATCTCCAGGGTGATCGAGGTTAGGAGAGTAGACTCAGAGGACAACACGGCGGATCCACTCACAAAGGCCTTTTCCCAGAGAGAGACTATTTTGGGATGGTTGAGTATGAGATACTACAACCACTGCTACAGATGGCCCTAGTGCAAGTGGGAGATTGTTAGTTATATGTATGCCCTAGAGGCCATTACTGTACATTGGATGTACATTGTAGTGGATGCTGGGACATATATAGGGAGGACTTTCTTGCTCGACATGATAGTATGCTATCTGGTTGCTCTTTACCTTAACGTGTACACAGATTGTCTCTCTATTACATGTTGGTAAAGCCCTTAGGATGTGTACTTGACTACCTGGACTATGATGTGGATCATACTAGTGGGGACATGGTAGTCCACAAGTACATCCTTCAAGGTCCCTAGTCGTGGGTATATCGAGACGGGGTATCGATATACCAGAGTAGACTAGCGTATACCTTCTCGACCCATACAGATGGGCGATGGATGATCCCATATCCATTGGTGTTTGACATCAGAGATGATATACGGGTGCTCAGTAGAGACTGGGTACACTGGACGGACTCGCCGAGAACTCCCAGATGGTATTATACCTTACGTCAGATGGCAGTTCTCTGGTGACACTGGTACAGAGTAGTCTGTTGACCCGAGATCGTCATAGAGTCTTGTGTGGTTCCCACTGTGCTTTGATTTCCATCTTACCACGTCCAAGAGGGCGTGCAAAACAGTGGCTTTTGGGTACAGTCCCGAATCACATGAAGGCAATGAGCGATAGGAGGGGATTCGTCTCTTCCGGTATAGGGAGTTGATGTTGCGCTGTGTTCGATTGGCTATAACCGGAAATCCCTAGTCAGGGTTGCTGAGAATTACTGGTAAGTGTTACCAGTAGTTTCTCGAATTGTTATAGTCCTCATTTCGACATGACTTATCGAGCTATTGGGGTCTGACGTTTACCACCCCTAGGCAAGATATGCGACATATCAGACGACAAGACCGGACTGTACGGTAGTGTTACTGGTTGGATTCACTGGAGTGTGAGCGGGCTTGCTCGTCGATCTTCTGATCGCTCAATACCCGGGTGGCCGTTACGTTTAGCAGACCGCTTGCGGCTTGTGGGTGTTTGATATGATCATCACCTGCTGCCGGCGTATTGACGAGTCTTTAGAGTCCTACACAGAGGTTTCCTGGCTCAAGCAAAACGAAATAGGAGCGCATATGAGATATGTGCGGGACCGAGAATAATACCAGTATGTGATACTGTATTCGATTCTCGTGATTTGTAACATTGATCGGTTATATGCGTTATAGCCGGGTTATCGGATCAAGTGTTGATTCGATAAGTTGTTACTATTGATATTAGTCGGTTATATGCGATATGACCGGGTCGTTAATTCAAGTGTTGATTAATGATTTAATGCATAATTGTATATTTGATATATTACTTTGCATTAACTAGTATTGGTTCACTTTAAATGGATTTTCTCACTTGGATTGTGCACATTGTATATGTGATATACTTTTGTACACAAGTTTGTATCATGTTTGATGATACTTGCTCACTTGAGTTAGTGTAAAGATTAAACCATGGTTATATGAATGGTTAGGGTTTTGTTTTCTTTTTCATTTATCTTATTTAGTTATTCATTTGGAAAATGATAAGCATTAAGAGAAAATGGTGGCTAACTTTGTTTTCTAGTTGAAGCTTCATGAAGCTTTGACCTAAGTCACCATTTTGTCTCATGCTTAACCCTAACCATTCCTACTAAACATGATTGATTCTCTACACTTGACCATGGTTTGGTTATGATAAGTATTCTTTTAATTTTCTTTTTGGAATTAACTTATCATAACTTTTTCTTCTTCTTCTTCTTCTTCATCTTCAAGATGAAGAACCTTGCTTCATCAATGGCAACTCTTGAAAATGAGTGAGAAATCCAATTCTAAAGTGAACCCACTTCCTATTTCTTCATCCTCTACCTCTTGCCAAGTAGTATAGGGTGTTTCCTTCACAAGTTATCATGGCTTGGTGAAGGTGGAGCTTGATCTAGTGATGCCTCGACGTAGATCATCTTCGGCATCGTCGTCAATGACCTAGCCCGCTCTTTCTCCGATGAAGCCGATGCTAGAGCCCGGGATCCGTTTTGGACAGCGAGGAGACATCATCACGGAGCCATGGAGGTGGAGCACCGGATCTACAAAGGATGTATTTCCGTTCTCTTAGTAAAGTAGTTTACTAGTTGCTTCTTTCGCCTAGACATCTAGCCAACGATCCGTAGTCTAGGGTTTCTCGGCACCGTAATTTTTGAATTTGGCATGGTTGATGCCTTGTGAGACCTCTTGAGAGTGCCTAGGAACCCTACATACGGTATCACATACACGCATTATTCTCGGTCCCGCACATATCTCATATGCGCTCCTATTTCGTTTCGCTTCAGCCAGGAAACCTCTGTGTAGGACTCTAAAGACTCGTCATTACGCCGGCAGCAGGTGATGATCATATCAAACACCCACAAGCCGCAAGCGGTCTGCTAAACGTAACGGCCATCCGGGTATTGAGCGATCAGAAGATCAACGAGCAAGCCCGCTCACACTTCTGTGAATCCAACCAGTAACACTTACCGTACAGTCCGGTCTCGTCGTCTGATATGTCGCATATCTTGCCTAGGGGTGGTAAACGTCAGACCCCAGTAGCTCGATAAGTCGTGTCGATATGAGGTCTATAACAGTTCGAGAAACTACTGGTAACACTTACCATTAAATCTCAGCAACCATGGCCAGGGATTTCCAGTTATAGCCAATCGAACACAGTGCAACATCAACTCCCTATACCGGGAGAGACGAATCCCCTCCTATCGCTCATTGCCTCCATGTGATTCGGGACTGTACCCAAAAACCACCATTTTGCACGCCCTCTTGGACGTGGTAAGGTGGAAATCAAAGCACAGTGGGAATCACACAAGACTCTATGACGATCTCGGGTCAACAGACTACTCTGTACCAGTGTCACCAGAGAGCTGCCATCTGACGTGAGGTATAATACCATATGGGAGTTCTCGGCGAGTCCGTCCAGTGTACCCAGTCTCCACTGAGCACCCGTATATCATCTCTGATGTCAAACACCAATGGATATGGGATCATCCATCGCCCCTCTGTATGGATCGAGAAGACATACGCTAGTCTACTCTGGTATATCGATGCCCCGTCTCGATACATCCACGACTAGGGACCTTGAAGGATGTACTTATGAACTAACATGTCCCCACTAGTATGATCCGCATCATAGTCCAGGTAGTCAAGTACACATCCTAAGGGCTTTACCAACATGTAACAGAGAGACAATCAGTGTACACGTTAAGGTAAAGAGTAACCAGATGGCATACTATCATGTTGAGCAAGAAAGTCCTCCCTATATATGTCCAAGCATCCACTATAATATACATCCTATGTATAGTAATGGCCTCTAGGGCATACATATAACTAACAATCTCCCACTTGCACTAGGGCCATCTGTAGCAGTGGTTGTAGTATCTCATACTCAACCATCCCATAAAAGTCTCTCTCTGGGAAAAGGCCTTTGTGAGTGGATCCGCCGTGTTGTCCTCTGAGTCTACTCCTAAGCTTGATCTTCTTGGAGATCAACCATCTCCATGATCAGGTGATACTGCCTTAGAATATGTCTGGATCACTGATGGGACGGGCGTTCCTTGGCATAAGCCACAACTCCATTGTCACACAATAGGAGGAACGAAGTTCATCTCATGAACAAATATCATCCAGACTGCCTCTTTGGTAGTATCATAAGTAGCGATATATCCAGCCTTTTTTGTCTAGTATGCCACGGTATCTAGCTTGGAACTCTTCCAACATACCGTCCCTTTACTGAGGGTAAAGACAATGCCTGTGACTGACTTTCAGTCGTCCTTATCACCCTGGAACTTTTCCAGTGATTCCCCCCAGGATCAACTGATACCATCTCACTACAACTAGTGAGTATCCTAACATCCAATTAGATCTATCTCATAGATCCAAAATCCAGGATTTAGGAGGTATCACTTTGATCCTATATGGAGAATCATTGTGATAAGCGGAGATTTACCGAACGTAGCATAGGAAACTCCTTCCCTATCAAGAGTATGTCATCCATGTACTCTACGAGGATCACCACCATACTCCCTACTACCTTTTTGTATATACAAGGTTCATCTACCATTTTGATGATGTCAAACTCTTTGACTAACACATCAAAACAGACGTTCCAACTCCGCGATGCCTGCTTTATCACATAAAACATCTTGCACACGTTTCCGCTGCTCCCACTATTTACAAAGCCCTCTGGCTGTGTACTTATAGACGTTCTTTTCTAAAACATCATTTAGAAAAGCAGTCATGACACCCAACTGCCAGATATCGTAGTCATGGTATGTAGCCGTGGCAAGTAGGATCTAGATGGACTTAAGCATAGCTACTTAGAAAAGGTTTCATCATAATCCATACCCGGTCAATGATGCAAACTTTTAATAAGTCTAGCTTTGAAAGTCTCAACTTTTCCATGTACACCAAGTAATCTTCTTAAGATATACTTGCTCCTGATGGGGATTTAACCCTTCAGATAAAGCAACCAAAGTCCATACTTTGTTGGTGTATAAGGATTCCATCTCAGATCGCTAAGCATCCAGCCATTCTTACAGAGTCCCACTCCTGATGGCCAGCTCGAAACTAGTTGGGTCATCATCTTATGATGCAATCCTCGCTCCTACTATCATAGAGAAACAGAAGTATCTCTCAGGTGGGTAAGGAACCCTACCAGATCGGCGGAGAGGCTGAGGTTCGTCGGGGACCATTGAATCCTTTGGTTCTGTCAAATCATCAGATGCAGTTTGTATAGCCGGAACCTTTCCAGTTCTACATAACTGACCTTGCCTCGAGCTTGTCCGGATTTTGCTTTTAGACATAGGCCGGACAACCCTAAATCTTAACAAACTTAAGATATGGACTCTTCCCTTTCCATATCACATATGAAGTGGTAGGCAATTGATTTGATTGGAACCCTATTCAATAGGTATGCAACTTCATATGTGCATAACTCCTTAAAAGGAAATAGGAAACTCAGTAGTACTCATCATAGAGCACACCATATCACATAGGGTGCTATTGCTCCACCCCGATATACCATCATGCTATGGTGTATACGGAGGAGTAATGCTGAGAGAGAATCTCATTCTCCTTTAGAATAGTCCAGGAATTCCGTGCATAAGTATTCTCCTCCCTGATCTCATCATAGGACATAATACTTTTACCCGTATTTTGGTTCTCTACTTCTAACTTATATTCTGTGAATATCTCAAAAGGTTCGGACTTGTGTTTCAACAGGAACATATGTCTGAATCTAAAGAGATCATCAGAGAATATAATGAAGTACAAAGAACCGGTCTTGGCATGTGTAGACAGGGGACCTACATACATCAACATGTATCATCCCAAGAGTTCACTAACTCTTTCTCTGCTTATAATAAATAGAGCTGTGGTCATCTTATCTTTGTGACATGACCGGCAAGTTTTCACAAGATGTAAATTCAAACAGATTTAAATATGCATCTTTGTGCAACTTAGCTAGTCGGGTCGCATTGATATGACCTAGTCTACAATACCTCAAGAAGGATCCGTTCATTTTTGAACTCTTCCTCTTGTGTGTGTTCCGTATACTAAAGAACTGCAGTTTGATTTAGAACATCAATGCTTTTAGATAACGTGCCTGAACCGATCAACTTTTGATATAGGAAATGTTCAAAACATTATCCAACAATACAAAATTATATCCTTCTTTAATAAATAAAGAGACTGATATGATTTTGTATATCAGGTTCGGTATCTAATAGCATTTGTTCAGAATCAATGTATTTGGAAATACAGGGTGACAGTGACCAACAGACTTGGCTGCAACACTTGCACCATTTTCTGCCTCATGAAACTTATCACCCGTTCTCAGTTCTCTACCTTTCTGTAGCCCATGTAACAAATTACATATGCGGGATCCTGATCTGGTATCATATACCCAGGACGTAAAGGATACTGAGAAACAGTTCTCTGTAATGAACACACCCGAAGATGATGCATCGGTATGCACTTTCTTCGTTTGGGCGGCACGGGAATTCTGGTAATCCCCTAATTCCTGCTCTGTCTTATAACATTTATAAGTTGGAGCGGGACCAACGTTCCCCAGCTCAGTATAACAAGCGGGTTCGGTCAATATATCCGTTTTATTATCTTGATTAAGGCGTGATATGGTCGCTGGAGAAGAAAACAATCTGCGTGTGCTCTTGCAAGATCAGATTGGTTATTATTTTATCTAATCAGGATGGCTCCCACTGTTTTTATCAAATCTTCCTTCAAACCCTAAAAGGAAAGACTAGCCGGGATTAATTACACGCTATAAGTTCGCCAATCTTTCAGCCAGGCCAGTGTCGGCACTTTGAGGGAGGTTCCCCGTGCTTTCGCACGAACCTAATTAATGTAAACCTCGTTTTCCCAGAGGCGTAACCCCGTTGACACCTTTCTTGACACCTACTTGATCGGCTAATTGTAATGTGTAAAACTCTTCCAGGAGTAACAATTACTCGCAGTGGGTATCGGGATCCAACTATCTCATAGAAGGTATGCAATCTCATTGCAAATTTCAACACTTGAAATTCCCGATAATTTTGCTCCTAACGTGCTATGACCTTGACGAAAACCAACAAACCATAGCCCGCTAGTCAAGTTCAACCCGTCATTTCTTGATTGAATTAATCCCACCCGCACGACCCTTGACGAAAGCCAACAAAGCCGTATGACTACCCTAATCCAATCGCATCATATGCAGCAGATAAGCAGCATATAGCTACCGCACACTGCACCTTGACGAAAGCCAACAAATGCAGCACGAATACTATATACAACTTATCTGAAATGACGGAGGGCTACGACAGGTTTTTCTGAAAACCTATTGCGTAATGAACTTGATATCGTTGTAGAATCAAATGATTTTAAAATGGAGTGTTTTTTAGGCTTTTCTAGTTTTGCTAAAGGGGTCACTCCCGGTGAAGGGATCGTCGGCCCTTTCCTCATCGAATAAGGTGCAGGATATATCATATATACCGCTGTGCAAAGCAAGAACTATAGGAGCAATCAAAAGACAAACCGAGGGTTGTAGCATTTGCCAGTTATTGCTAAAGGGGTCACTCCCGGTGAAGGGATCTCGGCCCTTTCCTTATCGATTAAGGTGCAGGATGTTCTACAAGGAACACCACGATGCAAAGCAAGAACTGTAGCTACCTGTTTTTGAAAATTCGATTCCACAACATCTTAGGTTTCTTTTCTTTCATTAATCATATTAATGAAGTCCCATCATTTAAGTACCTAAACATCACAGATAAATACGACGTACACTTATGCCATCCGCATTCGCCTCGATGTCCCCTCGTGCACCGTTAGGTTAGGTAACTAATGGCAGAGCGGGGCAGGGCTAGCGCGGGTGTAAAACATAAGTAACGTCTATATAATATATCATATATACTATATACAGTATTTATCACAGAACATCAAATGATCACATCACAGATATCGCAGCAGAAGAAACATATGAAACATTGGATATACTAGGACGTCCGTGTTTTCAATACGAGCCAGTATAAAACACGGATTCCACGGTCGCGATGAATAGAAAAACCCACACCCCTAGACCCCTACGAGAGCGGCAAGCAACCCTACCAATTCTAGAGTTAGGAGACCCGGACTCGACTCCTCGAGTTGGTCTCCCACTGGACTCCAGAACCCGGTTATGTGTGCCCTCCTCCTTGGGTCTATCCTAGTGCGGAAAAGTAAATAATATACAATGGTGACAACTTCCGCAACCTGGAAGTGCCCCAATAAAAGAATATTACATACAAGTTTTTACATGAATGAAAATGAAAAACACTCATCTCACATAAAACCCCTCCGGCTATTCAAACGCGACGATCCAATATAACATATCCAGCAACACATAACATCACATGTCATCAACGTAAGTAAACATGCGTATCCCAATTGTCGTTGACATATAGCAACGAAACCGGCGATATCACATATTACACTTACGGTCGCAGAAAAGAAAATGTAAAACTACAACAGTTGGAATCCGCAACCTCCTTAGACATCGCATGCCTAACCATCTGAATTCCTTAGACATCACATGCCTAACAATTATAAACCCCGCATTTTAGTCTCATTATCGAAAACTCTTTTCAATATCAAGTCGGGCAATTCAACAAGATTCCCGACATCCTGACCGAATGCTCGTCGCAAACTTTAGTAGACGGCCGCACCCCGATACCTTTGACGAAGTGCACTAAGGTGGAACACCGCTGCCGCGAGCACCTGAACGGATGCTTTCGGCGACGGGGTTCTCCTACAGTCACTTGGTCGGGGCAATGGGGCGTGGCTGTCTATTAAGTTTACCCGGCGAGTATCCGCGTACGCTACGTGATTGCGACGGACTTTTGATCACATCAAAATTCCGTGGCAACCGATCATTTGAGACTAAAGTGCTATGTTTATAACATCCAAATCAGTTATCTCATAACTACTTGTGGATTCCAAATATTGTATCACATTCCAGATAAATAGAAAATGTTAAACTTTCCGATCGAACAATCAACCACCCATGTTTTCCCGAAACAGATCAACACATGAAATAAGTTTAAAAACATTCACTTCATACCTCAGTACCAACGGTCCAGCCGTAGAAGGGTCAAGCCAACGCCTCACATGTGGCACGCCGTATTGCCCCAAACCCTAAGATTCAAAGGGCAGTTCAAGACGGTCACATAATCGAGTTAAGGTTTGTTGTCTTCTAGAGGGACCATCGCGTTACTTGCACTACTTAGAACATTCTTAAACCACGGAAAAATCCAACACTTGGAAATTTCTCGGCAGGGGAAAAAGTGGGTATCTATATCCGGTCGAACTTTTTAACATATACAAAAATTATCCGGAAAAAAAAACAGACAAAGTTAAAGATTCCGATCGAATCGTCGAACTCCCAATACAACCCAGAATACTTAACTCTTGAGTAAAGATTAAAATTACCCAGAAAACACAGGAGTCAAATATAAACATTACTGTGCAAAGTTTGGTCAAAGAATCAACAGTATGGCCGCGGAACCGCCGCGCCACGTGGGGTACGGCCGCGGTTCCACGGCAGTTTGACGGAGTTAGGACCCCGTTTTGCACAGTAATTCATAAAAAAACTCTGCTTATTTTTCTGCATATTTTTAATTTGGAAAAATCCACATTTTCAGAAAATGTACAGAGAGTGGTCTTGAATTAGGGTTTCGGGTTCGATCGGGTTTCTAACATCGTCTACACATCGCCTAAAGCTCTAGCTAGGCTCTGATACCACTGTAGGGTTCCTATGCACACTCAAGAGGTTCCATAAGGCATCAACCATACCAAAATCAAAATTTTCTTGTGCCGAGAAACTCTAATACTAGATCGTTAACTAGAGGCAAAGGCGAAACATGCAAATAAACAACTTTATTGCTAAGTGAATGGAAATACAACCTTTGTAGATCCGGTCCTCCACTTTCTTGGCTCCGTGATGACATCCCTCCGCTGCAACCATCGAAATCCTGGACTCTCGCGGTGGTTTCATCGGAGAAAAGATCGGGCTAGGTCGTTGACTTCGATGCCGAAGATGATCTACGTCGAGGCAACTCTAACTCGAGCTCCATCTTCACCAAGTCATGAAACTTGTGAAGAAAACACCCTATACTACATGGCAAGTGGTAGAGGATGAAGAAATAGGAAGTGGGTTCACTTTGGATTTGGATTTCTCACTTGATTTCATCACTTGACATTTTTTCTAGAAAGCTTTTCTTTTCTTCACTTGAAGAAGAAGATGAAGAAGAAGAAAAGAATAATGAAAATGATTCAAAAAGAAAAATGAAGTGATGGTTATCATAATGCAACCATGGGTGAGGCTAACTCATGTAGAGAATGAACTAGGGTTTAGGTAAATGGTTAGGGTTAAGGCAAAAGACAAAATGGTCAAAGCTTTTCAAAGCTTCATGAAGCTTCAAGTAGAAAACAAAAGAAGCCACCATCTTATATTTTGCCAAAAATAAATAAAAAGAATAAATAAGTAAACCAAACCCTAACCATTAACCTAATCAAGGTTTAAAGCATACACACACCCAAGTTTGCATGTATCATCAAACATGATACAAACTAGTGCACAAACATATAGCATATATACAATGTGCACAATCAAGTGAGATAATCAATCTTAAGTGAACCAATACTAGTTAATGTAAAGTAATATATCAAATATATAATTATACATTAAATCATTAAATCAACACTTGATTTAACGATCCGGTCATATCGCATATGACCGACTAATATCCAATGTATCGACTTATCGAATCAATCCTCGATTCGATAACTAGGTTATATCGCATACAACCAATCGATACATTCATCGCGAGAATAGAATACGGTATCACATACACGCATTATTCTCGGTCCCGCACATATCTCATATGCGCTCCTATTTCGTTTTGCTTCAGCCAGGAAACCTCTGTGTAGGACTCTAAAGACTCGTCAATACGCCGACAGCAGGTGATGATCATATCAAACACCCACAAGCCGCAAGCGGTCTGCTAAACGTAACGGCCACCCGGGTATTGAGCAATCAGAAGATCAACGAGCAAGCCCGCTCACACTCCTGTGAATCCAACCAGTAACACTTACCGTACAGTCCGGTCTCGTCGTCTGATATGTTGCATATCTCGCCTAGGGGTGGTAAACGTCAGACCCCGGTAGCTCGATAAGTCGTGTCGATATGAGGTCTATAACAGTTCGAGAAACTACTGGTAACACTTACCAGTAAATCTCAGCAATCCTGGCCAGGGATTTCCGGTTATAGCCAATCGAACACAGTGGAACATCAACTCCCTATACCGGGAGAGACGAATGCCCTCCTATCTCTCATTGCCTCCATGTGATTCGGGACTGTACCAAAAAACCACCGTTTTGCACGCCCTCTTAGACGTGGTAAGGTGGAAATCAAAGCACAGTGGGAATCACACAAGACTCTATGACGATCTCGGGTCAACAGACTACTCTGTACCAGTGTCACCATAGAACTGCCATCTGACGTGAGGTATAATACCATCTAGGAGTTCTTGGCGAGTCCGTCCAGTATACCCAGTCTCCACTGAGCACCCGTATATCATCTCTGATGTCAAACACCAATGGATATGGGATCTTCCATCGCCCATCTGTATGGATCGAGAAGACATACGCTAGTCTACTCTGGTATATCGATGCCCCGTTTCGATACACCCACGACTAGGGACCTTGAAGGATGTACTTATGAACTACCATGTCCCCACTAGTATGATCCGCATCATAGTCCAGATAGTCAAGTACACATCATAAGGGCTTTACCAACATGTGACAGAGAGACAATCAGTGTACACGTTAAGGTAAAGAGTAACCAGATAGCATACTATCATGTCGAGCAAGAAAGTCCTCCCTATATATGTCCAAGCATCCACTACAATATACATCCTATGTATAGTAATGGCCTCTAGGGCATACATATAACTAACATTATCTTCGTGACCCCACAATGAGGGATAATGCGCTTCGCCTTCTCCTTGACAGAGCCAAGGACGAACAATGAAGCCGAATACGAAGCTTTGATAGCAGGCCTCGAGATCGCCATCGACATGGGAATTGAAAACCTCCTCATATGTGGAGATTCCCAACTGCTCGTCAGTCAAGTAAATGGCGACTACCAAACGTGCAAACCAGAACTGGTGAAATACGGCGAAAGAGTGCAGTAACTGTTGACTCAAATACCTTCCTATATCTTGGAAAGCATACCGCATGCGGAAAATAGCAAAGCGGATGCACTAGCTAAGCTCGCTAAAGAACTGGCCGACAAGAACCTCGATGACGTGAGAATCATTGTGCAAAGCCGTCGGGTTCTCGCACCGGCGGAAATATCTCCGGAATCATCCGAGGAAAAGGAAGCGACTGAGCAGACGGCCCTGCAAATAAAAGACCAAGAAACGGTTGAGGATTGGAGAGAAGTCTTTATAGACCACTTCAAATCCCATCGAACGCCTGAAGATGCATCCTTAAGACATCATCTTATGAAACGAGCTCTGTCTTTTGCCTTCGTCAACGATATTCTGTATAAGAGGTCATTTGATTCCCTGTGGCTGAGATGCCTGGGACCTGAAGAGGCGAAGAGAGTTGTTCAGGAAGTTCACGATGGACTCTGCGGTTCTCACTAAGTTGGGCCGAAGATGAAGTTGAAGATCAAACGGATGGGCTACTACTGGCCTACGATGATTCAGGACTGTCTCGAATATGCGAAGCAATGCCACTCATGCCAGATCCTTGGGGACTTTATCTACCAGCACCCGAATCCATTACACCCGACAGTGGCTAGCTGGACGTTTGAAATGTGGGGGACTGACATAATCGGCCCCATCGAGCCGGCATCGTCCAGAGGACATCATTTCATTTTGGCGACAACTGATTACTTCTCCAAATGAGCAGAAGCAGTACCGCTGAGGGAAGTGAAGACGGAGAATATCCTCCACTTCTTCAAGACGCACGTTATTTATCGGTTTGGAACTCCGCGACGGATCATCTCTGATAACGGGCCAGCCTACAGAAGCCACAAGATCAGCCGCTTCGCACAACAGCACAACATAGACTGTAGATACTCCTCAGTTTATAATCCCCGAGCTATCGGTCTAGCTGAGGCTTTCAACAAGGCCTTGACGAAGATCGTGAAGAAAACGGTGTCCCGAAATAAGAAGGACTGGCACGAGAGATTGCATGAAGCTCTCTGGGCATATCGAACTACATTCAAGATGGCCACGAACACAACACCGTACGCGTTGGTATTCGGTACAGAAGCAGTACTCTCTCTCGAGATAGAGTTACCTTCTCTACGAGTGGCAGTCCATTACGAGCTGACGGACGAAGAAAACACTCACCTTCGGCTTGAGGAGCTTGATGCCCTTGATGAAACCCGGCTCATAGCACAACAAAATCTGGAGGTTTATAAGGCAAAGATGATGCGCTCTTACGAAAGATTGACCAGGCCAAGGACATTCCGCCAAGGCGAACTCGTGCTAGTGGTCAAAAGACCTATGATCCCCAATCGCGCCAAGCGGGGAAAATTCGAGCCGAACTATGAAAACCCGTACATCATAGACAAGGTCTACCAGGGTGGAGCCTATCTACTCATGGACATGCATGGTGAAAGACCTTTCAGGCTAATAAACGGTCGCTTCCTGAAGAAGTACTATGCTTGACGAGTCACGGCCTAGGTCAATGATAGATGACGACGACTATGTCTGCTCGCTATCTTCCTAAGCCCAAACTCTATAAGTAGTAGCCGGCTTACTTTACAACGGACCGAAACATCCTTAAACTAACAGCGGACCAAAACGTCCTTAAACTAACGCCGGACCGAAACGTCCCTAAACTAACAGCGGACCGAAACGTCCTTAAACTAACAATGGACCGAAACGTCCTAAAACTAGTTGTTGACCGAGATGTCGATAAACTACGGTGGATTGCAGCATCCCAAAGCTGATACAAAAAAAATATAATAATAAAAAAAAAAAAAGAAAACGGTATGTCCATAAGCAAAATGGGTACGGATGAAAACCCGAAAGGGCTCCGTGAGTAAAAACAGCAGGGCTACCGGCGAGAGTTTGTGAAAACTCGAAAGGGCGCAACCCCGTTAAAAGACACTTACAGGGTCCTCTCGACGTTGTGAGGAGAAATCACCCGCGTGAGATCCTTACGACTCACAAGGGAGCAACACACTTAGGGATCCCCACGATTCCTAAGGAGAAATTACACTTGCGAGATCCTCACGACTCGTAAGGAGAACCCTCTTATGAGACCCTCACGGCTCATAAGATTTGAAAGACTTAAGCTACAGAGACCTGAACATGTTCTTAAGTAACCCCCACAACCTTCGATACTGCCCTACAAGCGGTGCAACACTGACCCTTGTTTACAATCCACGGGCGCGAATAAACATTTCCCTAACAAAGTCCCACCCGTGACTAGGGATATGTTCGCACGGTGAACAACCCTTGTAAGTCCTCTCGACTTATAAGGAGAAAACACTCTTGTAAGATCCTTATGAATTATAAGAGAACATACACTTAGGAGTCCTCACGACTCCTAAGGAGAAAACACACCTACGAGATCCTCACGACTTGTAGGGAGAAATACATTTGTGAGACCCTTACGGCTCATGAAGTCAAAAGCCTTAGTCGACAGAATCCTAACCCTGTTTACTAAGCCACCTTTGTCCGACATTGACAGGGGCCAATGATGATTCGCTCCTGGCAATATCCCAGTTGTAGCAGTGCTGATGCCGAAATCGGTGTCTAATCCCAAGCTTGCGGCAAAAAGCTAGCGAGCCACACATGCATACGAAATAGCCAAAATGATGGGGCAACTTGCAACAAAATCAGCAAGTAAAAATGCATGCATGCAAAATAGCCGAAATGATTGGGCAACTCGTAATAAAAAGCAGCGAGTAAAAATAAAATAAATAGCTGAAATGATTGGGCACCGCCAAAAAAATAGCCGAAATGATTGGGCAATCGTGACCTTCGCGATATAAAAGCTGAAATGATAGAGCATCGCAGAAAGAATGGAAAAAATAATTAAAAAAAAATTTATGCCCTACAGGTGATATCACAGCAGTCCCTGTATACAATCCAGGGGTGCAAACAAAGAAGGAATCATACTCCTCCCCCCCAGGTTTCATCCGAAGAAGAAGCCAAATCTCGATGGGTCACAGATAGCCTGGAGATCATCTCAACATTCGTCTCAGCAGACACAACATCAAGTAAAGAAGAACGGCGGCAACTCCCAGTTCCATGACTCGGCGGTGTACAGATGATCGAGAGTCAAATCCCAACTCCGTGAAATGCGGATATAATCAAAAAAATTCCTGGTCACGTGGAACGCGGATAACGTCACTTCTGACCCCGTGTGAAGCATCCAAAGCGGAGCCTAGTCCTCGCCGAACAAGGCAGTGAACCCGTAGGAAGCATCTAGTGCAAAATTCCTGGTCACGTGGAACACGGATAACGTCACTTCTGACCCCGTGGAAAACGTCCAGAGTGGATCCTGGTCCTCGTAGAGCACCGCAGAGAACCCGTGTGAAGCATCCAGAGCGGAGCCTAGTCCTCGCCGAACACGGCAGTGAACCCGTGGGAAGCATCTAGTGCAAAATTCCTGATCACGTGGAACGCGGATAACGTCACTTCTGATCCCGTAGAAAACGTCCAGAGCGGATCCTGGTCCTCGCAGAGCACGGTAATGAACCCGTGTGAAGCATCCAGAGCGGAGCCTAGTCTTCGCCGAACACGGCAGTGAACCCGTGGGAAGTATCTAGTGCAAAATTCCTGGTCACGTGGAACACGGATAACGTCGCTTCTGACCCCGTGGAAAACGTCCAGAGCGGATCCTGGTCCTCGCAGAGCACGGCAGTGAACCCGTGTGAAGCATCCAGAGCGGAGCCTAGTCCTCGCCGAACATGGCAGTGAACCCGTGGGAAGCATCTAGAGCAAAATTCCTGGTCATGTAGAACGCGGATAACGTCACTTCTGATCCCGTGGAAAATGTCCAGAGCGGATCCTGGTCCTCGCAGAGCACGGCAGTGAACCCGTGTGAAGCATCCAGAGCGGAGCCTAGAACTCGCCGAACACGGCAGTGAACCCGTGGGAAGCATCTAGTGCAAAATTCCTGGTCACGTGGAACACGGATAACGTCACTTCTGACCCCGTGGAAAACGTCCAGAGCGGATCCTGGTCCTCGTAAAGCACGGCAGTGAACCCATGTGAAGCATCCAGAGCGGAGCCTAGTCCTCGCTGAACACGGCAGTGAACCCGTGGGAAGCATCTAGTGCAAAATTCCTGGTCACGTGGAAGGCGGATAACGTCACTTCTGACCCCGTGGAAAACGTACAGAACGGATCCTGGTCCTTGCAGAGCACGGCAGTGAACCCGTGTGAATCATCCAGAGCGGAGCCTAGTCCTCGCTAAACACGGCAGAGAACCCGTGGGAAGCATCTAGTGCAAAATTCCTGGTCACGTGGAACACGGATAACGTCACTTCTGACCCTGTGGAAAACGTCCATAGCGGATCCTGGTCCTCGCAGAGCACAGCAGTGAACCCGTATGAAGCATCCAGAGCGGAGCCTAGTCCTCGCTGAACACGGCAGTGAACCCGTGGGAAGCATCTAGAGAAAAATTCCTGGTTACGTGGAACGCGGATAACGTCGCTTCTGACCCCGTGTGAAGCATCCAGAGCGGAGCCTAGTCCTCGCCAAACACGGCAGTGAACCTATGGGAAGCATCCAGAGCAAACATCGGACTGTGGAGTCCTTAAATCCACGGACTATGATGTCCTTAACCTTGACCGCGATGTCTTAAAACTAACGTCGGACTATGAAGTCCTTAAACTCACGGACTATGATGTCCTTAACCTCGACCGTGATGTCTTAAAACTAACAATCAACCCCAATGATTTTACACTAATTTTACCTTGGTTCAAGGGTACATCTCTTCACTCCTTTGATATTTGTCGTTGTAATTCCTCAACGTCTTCAAAGAGGTGACGGGTCCCAACAACCACACGTTTTACAGACTGTGGAGTCCTTAAATCCACGGACTATGATGTCCTTAACCTCGACCGTGATGTCTTAAAACTAACATTGGACTGTGGAATCCTCAAATCCACGGACTATGATGTCCTTAACCTCGACCGTGATGTCTTAAAACTAACATTGGACTGTGAGGTCCTTAAACTCACGGACTATGATGTCCCTAACCTCGACCGCGATGTCTTTAAACTATGATATCCTAGAAAACGTCCAAAGCGGAGCCTGGTCCTCGCCAAACACGGCAGTGAACCCGTGGGAAGCATCCAGAGTAACCCCTGACTCCGTGAAATACGGATAAGGACAACTTCACCCATCACTTGCGGGTCCTCACGACTCGTAGGGAAGAAAATTCTCTGGTGAGATTCTTACGACTCTCAAGAGAAAACACACTTAGGGATCCTCACGATCCTTAAGGAGAAATTACACTTACGGGATCCTCTCGACCGGTAGGGAGAAAATTCTTTATAAGACCCTCACGACTCATAAAGTTGAAAAGTCTTAGGTGACAGATCTTAACCCTGTTCTCTAAGCCATCACCGCTCTACAAAGAGCCTAAGACTGACAACTATACGCTATCTACAAACCACACTTGCTAAAGTCACATGTTAAACAACACAGCAAGAAAGAAGAAAGCAAAGAAATGACACAAGACATTACGAAGAACGTGTATCTTTTATTCATGAATTCGATTGGGTACAAAATACATCATATGAAAGAATAAAAGAACAGATACATTTTTATTCAAAATTACAAATGGTACAAAATTTTTATTGAGAGGAAAGTGCTTTCAATAATCCAATCAGCCACTCGTGCACTTCCCTCAGCCCCTCTTCCTGATCAGCTGCCGCGGCCAACTCTGCTTCGACCTGGGCTCGCTGCTGCAAGTAGGATGAGAGTTGTTCCTCGACGGCTCGCTGAGCTGCTTCACGATCTTGTGCATCACGCTCAACGACATCGAGCCTCTGCTTCAATGTTAACCCATCAGAAATACATTGCAGAAGGCCTTCGAAGATAACTTTCACCTGGGCAGCGTTCGCGTCGACCTCAGCATGCAGTCGAGCAAACTCGCTTGAAATTTCTTTGCATTCCCTTCGCTTTAAAGCCACTTCTTGTTCAAGATGTCGGAAGTAAGAAGTGCTATGCTCGATCCATGCAACCCGTTGAGTGCTCATAGCCAGAATCTCAGGTGCCGGACGCTTAAGCTCAAGCTCATGCAAGCAAGCCTCGATCTCCCGGCAGCGATTAACCCAAGACTCAACGATGCCCTCACCGTGAAAGTTCATGAGCGTCGCCAACATAGGGTTAACCTCTGCGGCAAAATCCGCGGCAGATGTGGGAGCCTCTGCGTCGAACTCCTCGATATATTCGCTCAGCATGCGTAGGCTGGTCACAGCACCTTTGGATGATGGACGCCTGGAAAAGGGCCCGGCCGGCATTATAATACGAGACTTGAACGGGGTTGGAGTCGATGTGATTGCTGCAAAATAGATCATAATCAGATGTCGGCTCAGGAAATAAAGAAAACAAGCAAAAAGTAGAGTCTACTATACCGGCTGCAGCAAGGGGCAGAGCTGGGAGTACTGGTGGCGCAACGAAAACCTCATCCCTCCTTCAATTCGTAAGGCTACAAGCAATATAAAGAAGAGATTAGCAATAACACGACTGCCCGTTAAAGAAGAGGACATCTTTTAGAGAAAATACTCACCGACACCAGCAGGCGGACTCGTCTCGGACAAGAAGGAGAAGTGTGGGTGCAGCACCTGGTACAAGTGGTCAGAAAGGACTCCTGCAAAGACGCGATAGTACAACGTCAGTACATAAATTATGCAGCCTAAAAATAAGACCGGTGGATCACAAATCTATACCTTCCAGCATCTGAGACGGTGCGAGAGAAGGAAGAGAAGTGGTCACCGTCAAAGCGGTAACTGACGGCGCTCCCTCGGGTAACGCGGCATCAGCACTAGCCGCACTTGCGTTAGAAACAAGATAAACCCTGTCAAGAAGGATTACAAAATAAAGAAAGAAGGGCGGTGACCCAAGATTTACCTGATGAGTCGCCGGCCGGAGCCGTAACGAGGGCGTCCCTTGATGCAACGGTGGCGTCTCCCTCCTCCATTGGGATGGTCTCACCGTCCGTTGCCTCATCGCCTGACTCTACAGGAGCCGTCGTCACGCTCGCGACGCCGGGAGACAACAAGGAACCGTATCCAGGGAGAGCGATAATCGGAGCGGTGCCCGACTCTTGAGAAACAGCGGCCATCTCGTGCTCAGCGATCATGCCCGTTTCGCCCGTTACCACCTCGGGCTCAGTGGTCGCAGCCGCCTCATCCATCACTGCCGTAGGCTCTTCCGTAGCAGCCGTTTCATCCACTGCCGTAGGCTCATCCGTAGCAGCCGTTTCATCCACTGCTGCCTCAGGCTCGGCTGTAGCAACCGTCTCACCCGCTACCACCTCGGGCTCAGTGGTAGCAGCCGTCTCACCCGCCGCCACCTCGGGCTCGACAATGGTAGCCATCTCGCGCATAGCAGTCGTGACTGTCTCGTCAGCCACTAGCTCGGGCCCGGCAACTATGGTTACATCGCCTGCCATTGCCTCAGGTTCCGCAGCTACCTCCTCCACTACCCCCTCAGGCTCACGGTCGCCGCCACTCCTTCAGTAAGACTCGGCCCTGCAGGACAAGATATATAAGAACTGATAGTTTTAAAAATTTGACAACAAAGCCTCAAAAACACATTACCTGAGGTGGATTTACCATTGGCTTCCCGAGCTGCACGTGTCGCCCGTCTATGAGCAGTAGATAAGGCGACCGGGAGCTCCTTTGAAGGAGTACCAGCAGGAGTAACGGCGCTTGAACCTCCTCCCACAGCCAAAGCAGCGCTACGTTCCCTTGCTGCGCGTCTTAGGCGCTTCCTTTCCTCCCGGGCCGTCACGACAGACCTTTTGGAAGCCTCCTTCAGCAAGGCGTCGTCGTCCGCATTCAAGGTTGCCTCTAGAGCCGTCAAGGCTTCCATCATTGGCTTTTTAAGTAGGGCCTCTTGCGGCAATCCCGAAGAGGCCGGGACATCGGTAGCTGGTCCGGGGAGAATTCCCGCATCGGCTTGCGAGGTAGGTCTTGTGGTCCCTGCGATAAGACAAAGAGAGGGTCAGATTACTCATAAGAGATGGAAGCAGAGACATAGCAAACCGAAATGTACCAAGGCCTAAGGATGCTCTGAGTCGTTCCTCCTCCTCGAAAGTCTTGAGAGAGGCAGCGAGAGCTTCTTTGGTAGAAATGCCTATTAAAGAAGGAAGAGCGTTAGTCAAAAACAATGATAGAGGTACGATGCAATGACGAAAAAATACAACTAATGATTACCTGATTGCGCAAGTTTAGCCAACCACTCGTCGCGCCTTGCCAATCGCTTAGAAGCTGCGATGGCAGCCGCCAGATCAGTGTCATCTGGCGGCATAAATAAGCCCTCGTTGGTCCCGTACTCACTCAAGCCCTCGCTATAAGGAGCATGAGGTTCCTGACTAAATGCAACGTCAGCAGAGAGGATCGACTTCTTCTTCCTCTTCTGCGCGTGCATTCCGATCGCACCCAAAATCAGCTTACGCTTCGTGGGCACCTTGGGACGGCGGGTCCCGATGTCTGAGCCCATGTCGGATTCGGGCGAAACCACGTTTACCGTCTCCACGGGAGCACGGGGCGCTGAGGGCACGTCCACAGGATCACGGGGCAATCTACGCATGGGGCTTAGCACACGTGGAGGCTAAACTCCAGCATCTCCTCTTAGTGGAGGAGGGACAGGGGTCCTCCGTTTTAAGGGGACGTCGCGATCGCTGGCGGGGGGCGCACCCTTGCGATCAAGCAGCAGTCGCTTCTCTTCCCTGATGACAGCACCCATCGCGTGCTGATACCAAGCCCCGTATACGTTGAGGGCCCTTGGAATACAACTCAGCTCGCTAATGAAAAAGTGGGAGCCCGTGTTTAACCGCATAAAGTGATGCAGTGCGCTCCGTATTCCCTCCCTGGTGGCCGCAGGCTCTTCCAAAAACGCCTCCAGTGGGACCCCCTGGTTATAGCTTAGCTGCTGAGCAAAACGATGGGGGTTGTATCTCATAAAAAGCGCCGTCTCGTTTTGCCTGAACACGAGGAAGCCCGGCCTGATGGAGTATAGATGTAGAATCTCCCGGGCTTTCAATACGGAGGCCCCGTCCTTGAAATTGTCACGCAACGCCAGCACTGCCTTAGAGGTTTCCGGGCCGATTGTCAGGACCTTTTCCATAAAAGACATACCCGCTCTGACCGTACGCGGACGAAGAAGCAACCCCCTAGCCTCCCGCAGAGGCGGTTTCACGATAGAAGCACCGATCAGCCGCATAACTCTCGGGAATCTGTACTTCTCGTAAAACGAGGGCCTTTTATGAATAAAAAATACCCCGAGCACGTGCATTTCCATCCACGAAGTAAATTAGTGCATCGGGAAATTGGCGGCTTGCACCCCCGGTTCAGTTGCGTCCACCGCTACGCAAAGACCATGGTACAGATGGGCCAACCCGGCAATTCCGATGGCCAATTGTATGCCAGCCACCATCCGATGTGCAGGGTAGAAGACGGACGACCTCATATAGCGAGGGTGCATAGGGAGCGCGAACCAGCACAACCATAGCCCCAGAAACCCAAGAAAGAAAGTCTCCTCGTCGATACCCGGAGCAGCGATTTCCGACAAAGGGATGATTGCGGCATCGGGGAGATAAAAGCCTTTTTGATTGGCTTCCAGTGCTGGTCGACGATCTAAGCCAAAGCCGAAGGGGTCGTTGAGCTTGGCAAATTTTTCGCCCCGTTGCGATAGAATCTCCGGTCGAAGAAAGCGGGCAATGAAGTCTGCGAAACTAACTCCCCGGCCTCCCGATTCCAAGAAAAGACTTTCATACATATTCAGCACCTTTATCAGACTCGGAAACTGGTGCTGAATAGCGTTCTCTGGCGTTAAGTCCATCACCAACGGCTTGGTGGCAAAAACGTATTTGTCCGGAGGAAGCAGCTCCTCATAGTGCTCCCCCCTCACCGGCAGACCGGAAATCTCAGCAAATTCTTCTAGAGAGATGGAAACTTCCCTGTCCATTAGAAGAAAGGTATGGGTGGGGATGTTCCATTGCTCCACGAACGCCTTAATCCACCATGTCAGAGGAGCAGAATACTCGAACAACGAGGCGTAAACTGCAGCGTATAGACCGATCTTCAGCAGATGCGCCTTCTTCGCTAACAAAATGTACCTGGCCCACTGCAGATACCCTGCCGAGTGTCGAGGGGTCAACCCGATGTTGTAGATTTGTCCCCAAGGGCGCGACTCGCCCTGGCATATGCGCCGCCCCAAAATATCCAAGGCTGCCGGCAGCTGCATGGGTATGGCAGCAATCAAAGGTAGAAGAAGACCCTCCGAAGTCCAGTTAACGACTTCCACGGCATAGTTCACCGGGGGTATATCTGCGTACGAGATCGATGAGATCGGATCCGATGGCGCCGCACAAGAGAAGCTTCGGCGACCTTTGATTATTTGGTCGTACCACCTACCCCACAGGTGAAGGTTTTTGTACTCCGGGTCATAGTCCTTAATAAGAGCAAGAACCTCCCGGTCCACCGGTGCTTCGGGAAATCCTCCCTCTGAGTGGAAAAATGGGAACGAGAGATCAGAAGACATGTCGCCTGCAAGAAAAAACGAAATTCAATTATCAGTGTCATAATTTAATTCTAAAAAATCCCGACGCTCGGTACTTTAAAAATCTGTACCACACTGCAATGCAGTGGAGAGGGGACCAAAGTGTAGGTTTGCTAGGCACACACACAAGGGTCTACTAGGCATCAACCATGCCCGATTTAAAATTTAGCCGTGCCGAACAACCCAAAGCCGGATCTTTAAACTAGAGTTTAAGCGAAAACAAGTACGCTAAACACTTTAACACTAAGTGAGAGGGATTACAACCTTTGTAGATCCGGTCCTTCACTTCTTAAGCTCCGTGTTCAAGTCCCTTCACTGCGATCATCGTGTTCCGGACTCTCGAGGGGCTCCACGAAGAGAAAGATGCAAGCATGCTTCCGATCTTCGATAACAAAGATGATCTACCTTGAAGTTTCATTAACACAAGCTCTCACTCACTAAATAAAGTGAACACTCTCATCTAAAGGGCAAGGGTAGATGAGGATGATGAAGTAGGATTTTTGCTCTCATTTGTTTTCTTATTCTCACTCATTTTTCATCACAAAATCAAAGCAAGAAAGCTTTTCATGAAGAACTCAAGCAAAAAGAAGATGAATAATGATTAGAATCCTTTTGTGATGAATAATGAAAAGAAGATAATGATGAATAATGCAACCATGGTTAACTTAATCTTTGTAGAGATTTAACTAGGGCTAGAGTTTGGGTTGGGTTAAAGCATGAGTCACTTGAAAATATCTTAACACAAAACAAAAAGAAACCTTCTAGAAGGTTCATGAATGCACTAACCCAAATCAAACCCTAATCTTGTTTAATCTCCACTAAACATGTTGCATTAGTAATCATATCATGTTACAATATTATATATCATATATATAATATTTATTGTAACAAAATAAAATAATACAATTAACATATATCGCATATATATATCAATGTATTACCTGAGTGAGAAAAAGAATCTTTTAGTGAGCTAATATTAGTTAATGTAATTTAATATATCATATATATTATTATACATTAAATTATCGAATCAACACTTGATCCGATAATCCGGCTATTTCACAAATAACCGACTAATACGATGACCCGGGTATATCACATATACCCGGCCGATATCTCATATCGCGAGAATCCAATACGGTATCACATACCGCATTATCCTCGGTCCCGCACATATCACATATGTACTCCTACTCCGTTTTGCCTGAGTCAAGAAACCTCTGTGTAGGACTCTAAAGAATCGTCAATACGCCGGCAGTAGGTGATGATCATATCAAACACCCACAAGCTGCAAGCGGTCAGCTAAACGTAACAGCCACCCAGGTATTGAGCGATCAGAAGATCAACAAGCAAGCCTGTACATTCTCCTGCGAATCCAATCAGTAACACTCCCGTACAGTCCGGTCTCATCGTCCGATATGTCGCATATCTCGCCTAGAGGTGGTAAAACGTCAGACCCCAGTAGCTTGATAAGTCATGTCGATATGAGGTCTATAACAGTTCGAGAAACTACTGATAACACTTACCAGTAAATCTCAGCAACCCTGGCCAGGGATTTCCAGTTATAGCTAATCGAATACAGCACAACATCAACTCCCTATACCAGGAGAGACGAATCCCCTCCTATCGCTCATTGCCTCCATGTGATTCGGGACTGTACCCAAAAGCCACCTTTTTGCACGCCCTCTTAGACGTGGTATGATGGAAATCAAAGCACAGTGGGAATCACACAAGACTCTATGACGATCTCGGGTCAACAGACTACTCTGTACCTGTGTCACCGGAGAACTGCCATCTGACGTGAGGTATAATACCATCGGGAGTTCTCGGCGAGTCCGTCCAGTGTACCCAGTCTCTACTGAGCACCCGTACACCATCCTTGATGTCAAACACCAATGGATATGGGATCATCCATCGCCCATCATATGGGTCAAGATGCGTATACGCTAGTCTACTCTGATGTATCGATGCCCTGTCTCGATACACCCTCGACTAGGAACAGTTATAGGATGTACTCGTTGACTACCGTGGCCCCACTAGTATGATCTCATCATAGTCCCAGTAGTCGAGTACATATCCTAAGGTCTTTATCAACATGTAACATAGAGACATTCAGAGTACATGTTAAGATAAAGTACAACCAGATAGCATACTATCATGTCGAGCAAGAAAGTCCTCCCTATATATGTTCAAGCATCCACTACAATATACATCGTATGTACAGTAATGGCCTCTAGGGCATACATATAACTAACAATCTCCCACTTGCACTAAGGCCATCTGTTGTGGTATCGCATGCCCAACAATTAGCTGTGGTTGAAGTATCTCATACTCAACCATCCCATAAAATTCTCTACTGGGAAAAAGGCCTTTTTGAGTGGATCCGCGCTGTTGTCCTTGGTGTCTACTCTCCTAACCTCGATCTCCCTGGAGATCAAATATTTCTATGATCAGGTGATACTGCCTAAGAATTATATCTGGATATCAGATGGGACGGGGGTTCCTTGGCAAAAGCGACAACTCCATTGTCACACAAAACAGATGTTCCAATTCCGCGATACCTACTTTATCAACATAAAACATCCTGCACACGTTTCCGCTGCTCCCACTGTCTACGAAGCTCTCTGGCAGTGTACTTATAGACGCTATCTTCTAAAATATCATTTAGAAAAGCAGTCATGACACCCAACCGCCAGATATCGTAATCATGGTATATAGCTGTGGCAAGTAGGATCTGGATAGACTTAAGCATAGCTTTGAAAGTCTCAACATTTCCATGTACACCAAGTAATCTTCTCAAGATATACTTGCTCCTGATAGGGATTTAACCCTTCAGATAAAGCAACCAAAGTCCATACTTTGTTGGTGTATAAGGATTCCATCTCAGATCGCTAAGCATCCAGCCATTCTTACAGAGTCTCACTCCTGATGGCCAGCTCGAAACTAGTTGGGTCATCATCTCATGATACAATCCTCGCTCCCACTGTCATAGAGAAACCGAAGTATCTCTCAGGTGGGTGAGGAACCCTACTAGATCGACGGAGAGGCTGAGGTTCGTTGGAAACTGTTGAATCCTTTAGTTCTACCAAATCATATCAGCTGCAGTTTGTATAGCTGGAAATCTTTCCAGTTCTACTTCATGACCATTAATTTCTTCACAAGAAATTCTCTTTCACAAAGGTGGCATGCTGAGAAACAAAACATCTTTTGTTTCTCTGTTTGGTAGAAGATATTCCCTTGCGAATGCTTGGGATATCCAACAAACTTCCACAGAATTAACTTTGATTTAAACCCTATTCAATAGGTATGCAGCTTCTCAAGTGCATAACTCCCAAAAGAAAATAGGAAACTCAGTAGTACTCATCATAGAGCCCACCATATCAAATAGGGTGTGATTGCTCCGTCCCGATACACCTACGTACTGTGGTGTATACGGAGGAGTAATGCTGAGAGAGAATCTCATTCTCCTTTAGAATAGTCCAGGAATTTCGTGCTCAAGTATTCTCCTCCCTGATCTCATCAAAGGACATAATACTTATACCCGTTTTTGGTTCTCTACTTCTAACTTATATTCTATGAATATCTCAAAAGCTTCGGACTTGTGTTTCAACAGGAACACATGTCTGAATCTTGAGAGATCATCAGAGAATGTAATGAAGTACAAAGAACCGGTCTTGGCATGTGTAGACAGGGGACCTTCATACATCAGCATGTATCAATCCCAAGAGTTTACTAACTCTTTCTCTGTTTCCAATAAACAGAGCTGTGGTCATCTTATCTTTGTGACATGACCGGCAAGTTTCACAAGATGTAAATTCTAACAAATTTAAATATGCATCTTAATGTAACTTCAGCTAGTCGGGTCACATTGATATGACCTAGTCTACAATACCTCAAGAAGGATTCGTTCATTTCTGAACTCTTCCTCTTGTGTGTATTCTGTATACTAAGAACTGTAGTTTGATTTAGAACGTCAACGCTTTTAGATAACGTGCCTGAACCGATCAACTCTTGATATAGAAAATGTTCAAAGCATTATCCAACAATACAAAATTATATCCTTTCTTTACTAATAAAGAGACCGATATGATGTTGTATATCAGGTTCGGTATCTAATAACATTCGTTCAGAATCAATGTATTGTAATAATACATGGTGATAACTACCAACAGACTTGGTTGCAACACTTGCACCGTTTCTATCTCATGAAATTTATCACCCGTTCTCAGTTCTCTACCTTTTTGTAGCCCATGTAACAAATTACATATGCGGGATCCTGATCCGGTATCTCATACACAGGACGTAAAGGATACTGAGAAACTGTTCTCTGTAATGAACACACCCGAAGAAAATGCATCAACATGCACTTTCTTCGTTTCGGCGGCACGGGAATTCTGGTAATCCCCTATTTCCTGCTCTGTCTTATAACAATTATAAGTTGGAGTGGGACCAACGTTCCCCAGCTCAGTATAACAAGCGGGTTCGGTCAATGCATCCGTATTATTATCTTGATTAAGGCGTGATATGGTCGCTACCAGGAGAGAGAGAGAGAAGAAAACACTCAGCATGCGCTTTTACAAGATTAGATTGGTTATCAATTTATCTAATCAGTATGTCTCCCACTGTTTTAGTCAAATCTTCCTTCAAACCCTAAAAGGAAAGACTAGCCGGGATTAATTAAACTCTACAAGTTCGACAATCTTTCAGCCAGGCCAGTGCCGGTACTTTGAGGGAGGTTCCCCGTGCTTTCGCACGGACCTAATTAAAGTAAACCTCGTTTTCACATGGGTGTAACCCCGTTGACACTTTTCTAGACACCTACTTGATCGGCTAATTATAATGTGTAAAACTCTCCCAGAAGTAACTCTTACTTGCAGCGGGTATCGGGATCCAACTATCTCATGGAAGGTATGCATCTCATTGCAAATTTCAACACTTGAAATTCCCAATAATATTTTTCCCCTAGCAGCTATATGACCTTAACATAGTCAACAAATCATAAGTGCTAGTCAAGTTCAACCCGTCATTTCCCGATTGAATTAAACCCACCCGCACGACCCTTAACATAGTCAACAAAGTCGCACGACTACCCTAATCCAATCGCATCATATGCTTATACAGATAAGCACTAATCAGCTACCGCACACTACGCCTTAACATAGTCAACAAACGTAGCACGAATACTAACTAGTACTTATCTGAAATGACGGAGGGCTATGTCAGGTTTTTAAGAAAACCCTTTGCGTAATGAACTTAATATCGTTGTAGAATCGAGTGATTTTAAATGGAGTGTTTTTGAGACCTTTTCTAGTTTTGCTAAAGAGGTCACTCCTGGTGAAGGGATCGTCGGCTCTTTCCTTATCGAATAAGGTACAGGATATTTCACAAATATCACTATTAAGTTTATAGCATCTGCTAGTTTCGCTAAAGAGGTCACTCCCAGTGAAGGGATCTCGGCTCTTTCCTTATCGAATAAGGTGCTGGATGTTCTACAAGGAACACCGCTATGCAAAGCAAGAACTAGAGCTACCAGTTTTTAAACAAGTTTCTACAACATCTTTAGGCTTCTTTTAGTTTCATTAATCTCATTAATGAAGTCCCATTTTATTATGCTTCAAAAGCATCATATTTGAAACGAAATCTGCAATATAACATATATCTCATGTATATAATATAAACATTTGTCTCAGGCAGTAATATGATCTCATCACAGAACATTGCAGCAGAAGAAATATATATGAAAAATTGGATATACTAGGATGTCCGTGTTTTAATACGAGCCTGTATAAAACACGGATTCTACGGTCGCGATGAATAGCCAAACCCACATCCCTAGACCCCTACGAAAGCGGCAAGCAACACTGCCAATTTTAGGGTTAGGAGACCCGGTCGCGACTCCTCGAGATGGTCTTCCACTGGACCCTAGAACCCGGTTACTTGTGCTCCCCGCCTTGGGTCTACCTAATACGGAAAAGTAAATAATATACAACGGTGACATCATCCTCTGCCCGGAAGTGCCCCAATAAAAGAATATTACATACAAATGAATTTTACATGAATGAAAAACAAAAACTCTCATCTCACATAAAACCCCCGGGTATTCAAAACACGACGATCCAATATAACATATCACAGCAACACATAATATCTCATATCATCAACGTAAGCAAGTATGTGTATCCCGATTGTCGTTGATGTATAGCAACGAAGCCGGTGATACACCACATACTACGCTTACGGTCACAGAAAAGAAAGTGTAAAACTACAACAGTTGGAATCCGCAACCTCTTTAGACATCGCATGCCTATCAATTATAAACCCCGCATTTTAGTCTCATTATCGAAAACTCTTTTCAATATCAAGTCGGGCAATTCAACAAGATTCTCGACATTCTGATCGAATGCTCATCGCAAACATTAGTAGACGGCCGCACCCCCCGATGCCATCGACGAAGTGCACTAAGGTGGAACACCGCTGCCGCGAGCACCCGAACGGATGCTTTTGGCGACGGGGTTCTCCTACAGTCACTTGGTCGGGGCTATGGGGCGTGGCTGTCTATTAAGTTTACCCGGCGAGTATCCGCGTACGCTATGTGATTGCGACGGACTTTTGATCACATCAAAATTCCGTGGCAACCGATCATCTGAGACTAAACTGCTAGATTTATAACATTCAAATTAGTTATCTCATAACTACATGTGGATTCCAAATATTGTATCATATTCTAGATAAATAGACAATGTTAAACTTTCCGATCAAATAAACAAACACCCAAGTTTTCCCAAATAGCTCAACACTTGAAAGGAGTTCAAAAAGTATCCATCACATGCCACAGTACCGATGGTCCAGCCGTAGAAGGGTCAAGCCAACGCCTCACATGTTGCAACGCCGTACTGCCACAAACCCTAAGGTTTAGAGGCAGTTCAAGACGGTCACATAATCGAGTTAAGGTTTGTGTTCTTCTAGAGGGTCAACCGCGTTACTTGCATGATTTTCCGGAAGTTTCAAACTCGAGAAAAAATCCAACTTTTGAAAAATTTTCCGACAGGGGAAAAAGTGAGTTATTGATATCCGTTCGAACTTTTTAACAGTTTCTAAAATTATCCAGAAAAAATAAACGAAATTAAATTATTCGATCGAATCAACGAGTCCCCAATACAAACCAAAAAACTCAACACTTGAGTAAGAATTAAAATTTCTCAGAAGAAACAGGAAACACCTACGGATGTTACTGTAGAAAACGGAGTCCCTGATCTTTACATACGGCCGCGGAACCGCCGCTAAAAGCAGGTTATGGCCGCGGTTCCGCGGCGCTACAGTAAAGTTAGGGAGTCGTATTCTACATTTATCCTTAGATTTCCCTGCTCTATTTTCTGAGCATTTTTAATTCATAAAAAATCACATTTTTGAAAAATATCCAGAGAAGGGTATTCGTCGGGGTTTCCGGGTTCGATCGGGCTTTAAACTTCGTCTAGACTTCGCCTAAAACTCTAGTTTGGCTCTGATACCACTGTAGGTTTGGTAGGCACACGCACAAGGGTCTACGAGGCATCAACCATGCCCGATTTAAAATTTAGCCGTGCCGAACAACCCAAAGCCGGATCTTTAAACTAGAGTTTAGGCGAAAACAAGTATGTTAAACACTTTAACACTAAGTGAGATGGATTACAACCTTTGTAGATCCAGTCCTTCACTTCTTAAGCTCCGTGTTCAAGTCCCTTCGCTGTGATCATCGTGTTCCGGACTTTCGAGGGGCTCCACGAAGAGAAAGATGCAAGCTTGCTTCCGATCTTCGATAACAAAGATGATCTACCTTGAAGTTTCATTAACACAAGCTCTCACTCACTAAATGAAGTGAACACTCTCATCTAAAGGGCAAGGGTAGATGAGGATGATGAAGTAGGATTTTTGCTCTCATTTGTTTTCTTATTCTCACTCATTTTTCATCACAAAATCAAAGCAAGAAAGCTTTTCATTAAGAACTCAAGCAAGAAGAAGATGAATAATGATTAGAATCCTTTTGTGATGAATAATGAAAAGAAGATAATGATGAATAATGCAACCATGGTTAACTTAACCTTTGTAGAGATTTAACTAGGGCTAGGGTTTGGGTTGGGTAAAAACATGAGTCACTTGAAAATATCTTAACACAAAACAAAAAGAAACCTTCTAGAAGGTTCATGAATGCACTAACCCAAATCAAACCCTAATCTTGTTTAATCTCCACTAAACATGTTGCATTAGTAATCATATCATGTTACAATATTATATATCACATATATAATATTTATTGTAACAAAATAAAATAATACAATTAACATATATCACATATATATCAATGTATTACCCGAGTGAGAAAAAGAATCTTTTAGTGAGCTAATATTAGTTAATATATTTTAATATATCATATATATTATTATACATTAAATTATAGAATCAACACTTGATCCGATAATCCGGCTATTTCACAAATAACCGACTAATACGATGACCCGGGTATATCACATATACCCGGCCGATATCTCATATCGCGAGAATCCAATACGGTATCACATACCACATTATCCTCGGTCCCGCACATATCACATATGTGCTCTTACTCCGTTTTGCCTGAGTCAAGAAACCTCTGTGTAGGACTCTGAAGAATCGTCAATACGCCGGCAGTAGATGATGATCATATCAAACACCCACAAGCTGCAAGCGGTCAGCTAAACGTAACAGCAACCCAGGTATTGAGCGATCAGAAGATCAACAAGCAAGCCTGTATATTCTCCTGCGAATCCAATCAGTAACACTCCCGTATAGTCCGGTCTCGTCGTCTGATATGTCCCATATCTCGCCTAGGGGTGGTAAAACGTCAGACCCCGGTAGCTTGATAAGTCGTGTCGATATGAGGTCTATAACAGTTCGAGAAACTACCGATAACACTTACCAGTAAATCTCAACAACCCTGGCCAGGGATTTCCAGTTATAGCCAATCGAACACAGCACAACATCAACTCCCTATACAGGGAGAGACGAATCCCCTCCTATCGCTCATTGCCTCCATGTGATTCGGGACTGTACCCAAAAGCCACCTTTTTGCACGCCCTCTTGGACGTGGTATGATGGAAATCAAAGCACAGTGTGTTGGATATAGTGCCCTCAGAGTCAATTATTGGATCACAAGCATGTGATTGCAATGATTGAGGGAGGACCTATGCCGGTAGAACAGACTTACTCAAGATGATTGTATGCTATCCGGTTTATCTTTATCATCGTGTACTGCTTTAGGTGACCTTACAGGTCTCTATTGCACGTTGATAGAGCCCTTAGGATTCTTTCTTGACGGCCAACAGTATGATGGCGATCATATAGGTGGGAGCTAGGGTCTATAAGCACATCCTTAAAAGGTCCTTAGTCATGGGAGTTTTCGAGACAGGGCATCGATACTCCAGGGTAGACTGGTGTATACAGTCGAGACCCTGATGAGGGGCGGTGGCCGGTCTCACAAGCCACTGGTGTCAGTTGGTTCACCTAAGATGTACACAGGTGCTCATTGGGTTATGAGTACACCGGACAGGACTCGCCGGGAACATGCTAGTTGGTTTTATACCTAAAGTCAGATAGCAGTTCCCTGGTGACATGTGTACAGGTTAGTTCATCGACCTGAGATCGTTATTTGTTTCGTGTGAGTTCCCACTGTACTTTGATTACTACCCTACCACGGCTCAAAGGAGTCGTGCAAACAGGTGTTAGTTGGGTACAGTCCCGAGCCACATGGAGGCATTGAGCGGATCTGCAGGGGTTCGTCTCTCCCGGTATTGAGGGTGAGGTCACGCTGTGTCTAGAAGAGCCATTACACGAAGTCATTGGCCAAGGCAGGAGATTTACTGGTAGGTATTCCAGTAGTATCTCAAGGTGTTCTGGGCTACACTCCGACACGACTTGTACCGCTTTTGGGGGTCTGACTTTTACCAACCTCCTAGGCCCGCCATGCGATGCTCATAGACGAACGGACCGGACTGTACGGATATTGTCACTAACAGGCTCAGTAGGGTGTCAGGATGAGTTCGCTCATCGACGTCCCTTTTGTTCAATACCTGGTAGCCCTTTACGTATGGCTAATACCTATGACGTGCTAGTGGTTAAATCCACAGCCAAAGTATTGACGAGTCTTTAGAGTCCCCCACAGACAGTTTCTCAAGTTTCGGGCGAAACGTTGTAGAGGCCGTATAGATATATGGCAGGGTTCGATCATGTACGTGCGGTATTGCACGGATCATGATCGGACGGATAATTCTAGCGGGCTTTGGTTTAAGCCAGATCCTAGTATTGTACAGTGTAGATTTTGTCTCTTTGCATTTGTATTCGGTCGGAATAAAAATGCGGGTATGTATATACAGTCGCGGGGTTTTCCTGTAATTTATTACCGGATCACTTTTTGAAGTTGCCAGTTTGTATTTCGTTTCAGCCATTTTCCTTTCTATCTTTCTTTGGCTGAAAATTGGTGTGGAGGGGGTTATTTGCAAATGTGCAAATTAGCAAAGTGGAGGGTGGTTTTTGTAAGTTGTTGTTTCATGATGGTTCTACCTTCCTTTGACTTCCTTTTTGTTCATCATTACTTGACTTTTGTGATGAGATGGTTGATGAGGAGGAGACTTTGTGGTGATCATTATTTTCTCATCATCACTCATCATTCTCTCTTGCATTATTTGACCTCCTCCCTCTCTCACTCATCCAAAAAGGGCCGGCCACTTCAAGGGGGGTGGGCTGTCCAAATTTTATAGGTGGGGGGAAAATGTTGATCTCATTTTTTGCTTGCAACAAAAATTCTAGTTCATCTCCATAGTTTATTCCTCCATCCAAAAGGCAACTTCAATTAACCTCTTGAGACAAACTGTTCTACACTCAGTCTACAGAAATCTTGGACACGTCGGCTTGCCAACTTCGTGTCCGAGTTGCCTCGGTCCAGAGGTGGGAGCCCGTTAAAAGACTTCTCGATGTGGTGCCTTTCCGACGAGGAGATCGAGACCGGAGATTCCGGGAGGAGATCGGGATGGTGGCCGAAGACCAAAGGACACGGATCGCTTGGTATAGCTCTCTACCCTTTCTCTAGTTAGCTAGTAGTAGGTTAACGGTCCGATCCGGATTTATAGTCCGCGGTAGCGCTGGTTTCTAGTTTGAAAAAGTTTTTGTTTTCCGCATTTTGGCCTCGGACAGACGGCCGGGGCGCTGCCGTGCACTTATATTGGTATAAGAGCCACGCCATTAACCTTTTCTAGCTTGCTCTAACGTGTTTACAAGTTCGATCGAACGAATTTTCTAAAAACCCCATTTTCAAGTCCAGTTTTCTGTCGAAATTTTTTGTGCTCGAAAAATTAATTTGAGTGTTGCAGAAATTCGTGCAGGCAGTTTTAAGCATGTTGTAAAAATTCGGTACGGTGATGCTACAGTAGGACCGCGGAACCGCGGCCAAACCCCTGTTCTGGCCACGGTTCCGCGGCAGGAAAATGTCAACGCCATACCAAATTTCTACAGTAGCTTTCTGAATTGAAATTGGGATTTTTGGTATATTCTTTTTGGGCCCAGATTTATTTTGAGTGCTACAGTTGTGCTTGGGGCCCACTTCGGAAATTTTGTCGATCGAAAATTTTAAACATGTTAGTTCACAGTATTTACATTATCTCTGCGACCGTGAATGTCACTTGATCGGTAAATCCTGTCTAACTGCTATAGCCCTTTTAGACGGATTTGCGAACGTGACATTCACGTTGATGTTCTGTGTTGTGCTGTGATATTGCGGATTTGTCGTGGTGGATAGCCTGGATGCAATGTTAGTACAGTTTTGGTATTATTATGTACATTTGATATTGCGGGGCGAGCGTCCGATATGTGGACTGCCGTTACTGCCTGTTTGTATATTATTCTTTTGGGGCACGACCGGGCTGAGGTCGATGTACCCGTTGTATTTATATTTTACTTTCTGTACTAGGATTACCACGTGGTGGGGTGCACGGATAGCCGGGTTCTAGAGGGCAACAGGCCCGCATCTTATGGCGTTGAGACGGAGGGGGCTTCACTCTAGAATTGGCGGGCTATTCGCCGCACTCGTAGGGGGTACAGGTTGACCATTCGTAGCCCTCCGTCATTTCAGACGGGTAGCACTTAGTATTCATGCTATGTTTGTTGGCCAAAATCAAGGCATAGTGTATGGTAACTATTTGTTACCTTTCTGTTGCATAGATAGATGCGTTGGTTTGGGGCAGTCGTACTGCCTTGTTGGCCAAAGTCAAGGATAGGTACGGGTGGGTTCAAATCAACCTGGATAATGACGGATAGAACTTGACATGTGACTTATGATTTGTTGGCCAAAGTCAAGGTCATAAGAGCATGGGGTAAAAATCACATCGGGAGTTTCTTAAGAAACTGAAACTTGCCAGATATGCGCATACCTTCTGGAGTGTGATAACGTGAGTGGATTCCATCACATTATCATGCGATGATAGTTGGATCCCGATTCCCACTAATGAGTTGGTTTACTCCTCGGGTGATCCCGACTAATTCCTCTTTCAGGTTTGGAAGAGAATTTGAGGTTACAGTGGGAGGTTTCCTGATTGAATAAAATGATAACCATTCTGATTTAGGATAGAGTGCACGCTGAGTGTTTCTTTTCTCTCTCTCTTTGGCAGCGACCATGGCCCGACCCTAGACTATGACTCAGTGACCAAGTTGACCGAACTTTCTTAAAACTCTGGCTTTTGGATTGTCAGAGTTGCATACCTCATTACCACTCCTACTTTTACCCTTTTCTCCAGAACACCCCGTATTACTACGAATGTCCACTTCCATTGGATAAAACCATCGTATGGTTATATACGAACTCGAAGGAACTTGTTCCAGATTCGAGAATGGTTTCCGGTTCTGGAGAAAAAGAATAGGACTATTCAGTTGTCTTTTCCTTTTACCTTCTCTCAGGTTGCGAGTGCTCCTTGGATTAGGAACAGTACACCTATTACGTTTATTGGATAGTCTTCTTCCAAACCAAGGTTGCGAGTGCTCCTTGGATTAGGAACAGTACACCTATTACGTTTATTGGATAGTCTTCTTCTAAACCATAGGCAGGTGCCGAACGGTAGGGAATGAAGAAAACCAATTAGCCTAACAAAGGTGTACAGAAGGTATTAAGTAAAGACAAATAAAGGGATTAGTAAGAGGGCAAAGTAAATTGCGACTGCTATTCACAACCAAACCAAATATTTCTTCGCCAATCCTATATCACCTTTGTATTTCTCCAGGACACTCCGTATCACTACGATGATCCACAGTTATTTGGATATTCCATCGTATGGTTATATACGAACTCGAAGGAACTTGTTCCAGTTCGGGGATGGATTCTGGTTCAGGAGAAATAGGAATAAGGTTTATTCGGGTGTCTTTTATCTTTACCTTCTCTCGCGTTGCGAGTGCTCCTAGGATTAGGACAGTACACCCATTATGCTTATTGGATAGTCTTCTTCCAAACCATAGGCTGGTGCCGAATGGTAGGGAAGGAAGAAAACCATTTAGCCTAAGAGGGTGTACAGAAGGTAATGACTAAAGACATATGAAGGGATTTGGAGAGATGGTAAAGAAATATACGGTTACAGTTGTGAATCTGGATAATGGAAGAGGCATTACTAGGAATACCCGGATACCCCTACGAAACATTTCAATGTTTCAGTTTCACTGTGTACTGTTAAAAGAAAACTGACTTCCCAATTAGCCCTTGCTTCAGGGTATGTATTTACCAAGTATGATTCTCACATTTGTATGGTTTTACAGATGATGAGTGGGAGTAAGTTATTGGGAATTAGGTGATCATCCTCATTATATAGGAATTCATTGTAATTGGTGATATTTGAGGAAATCACCTGGGTTGTTGCCGGACGACAAATATTTGGTTTTGAATATCCGCTGTTATGCTCCAATTACAAATTGATATATCTGTATGTCTATTTTTATAGAGTGAGATATACCTTTTTGAAATTATGTCTATGACATTTACCTATATCAGTGGATGGTTAGGTAAGGAGTATTAAACAGCGATGTAATTCTTCTTAACCATAAGTACAGTTTTCTACCTACGACGCACAGGGTTTGAGTTATTAGACTCAGAGGACTTATACAGAGGATTGTATATTGTCCAGTGTCCATTAGGACAGAGGGGTTGGTCCTCGTACTATATTCGGTTTACTTATGACTTCTCTAGTTTTTAGACAAGTAAGGTCCGAATTTTGAGAAGTTATAGGTATAAGAATAAAGTAGAGAACCAGGTGTTGCAAGTATCAGGATTCTTCAAGGTGATCGAAGATGTAGATACCTGTGTATGGTATTCAATTGATAGTAACGATTAAGAGAACATGCTTCTCTTTCAGGTTACTCATATCTGGATGTATTCCTAAGTTGAGTAATGCTGATCGGCCTCTCTCCATTTAGTTAACATGCACTGGAGACAGCTGCATGATTTGAATCTGGTTCAATTAAATCAGTGCCTCTATTTCTGTATTGGATACAAAACAGTTCATATCTTGACATTGTTAAGGTACGGGGAGTTGTCCGGCTTATGCTTAAAACCAGACTCTGGATAACTCAAGGCACGTTTCTGTAATGGATGTTTGTGGGTTGACCCGGGCTATGACGTGAGTTGATTTTCTACCATCTGGAAGATCAATAGTGATATTATTCTAGACTCGCCACAGTTTTAACAAAAATGGATTTTTTCATAAAACAGTAGTGGGAGTATGGTAGAACTGGAAGTGATTCCAGAACCGCAAACGATTATTGAAAATTTGATAAGAACCTAAAAATTCAATGTGGTTTGACATTCCATTGACCACTCCGTAGATATGGTGGGTGTTAGTTATATGTATCCCCTAGAGGCCATTATTGTACATACAATGTATATTGTAATGGATGCTTGGACATATATAGGGAGGACTTTCTTGCTCGACATGATAGTATGCTATCTGGTTACACTTTATCTTAACATGTACTCTGATTGTCTCTATGTTACATGTTGATAAAGCTCTTAGGATATGTACTCGACTACTGGGACTATGATAAGATCATACTAGTGGGGCCACGGTAGTCGACGAGTACATCCTATAACTGTTTCTAGTCGAGGGTGTATCGAGACAGGGCATCGATACACCAGAGTAGACTAGCGTATACGCATCGTGACCCATATGATGGGCAATGGATGATCCCATATCCATCGGTGTTTGACATCAAGGATGGTGTACGGGTGCTCAGTAGAGACTGGGTACACTGGACGGACTCGCCGAGAACTCCCAAATGGTATTAGACCTCACGTCAGATGGCAGTTCTCCGGTGACACTGGTACAGAGTAGTCTGTTGACCCGAGATCGTCATAGAGTCTTGTGTGATTCCCACTGTGCTTTGATTTCCATCATACTACGTCCAAGAGGGCGTGCAAAAAGGTGACTTTTGGGTACAGTCCCGAATCACATGGAGGCAATGAGCGATAGGAGGGGATTCGTCTCTCCCGGTATAGGGAGTTGATGTTGTGCTGTGTTCGATTGGCTATAACCAGAAATCCCTGGCCAGGGTTGTTGAGATTTACTGGTAAGTGTTATCAGTAGTTTCTCGAACTGTTATAGACCTCATATCGACACGACTTATTGAGCTACTGGGGTCTGACGTTTACCACCCCTAGGCGAGATATGCAACATATCAGACGACGAGACCGGACTGTACGGGAGTGTTACTGTTTGGATTCACAGGAGAATGTACAGGCTTGCTTGTTGATCTTCTGAGCGCTCAATACCTGGGTGGCTGTTACGTTTAGCTGACCGCTTGCAGCTTGTGGGTGTTTGATATGATCATCACCTACTGCAGGCGTATTGACGATTCTTTAGAGTCCTACACAGAGGTTTCTTGACTCAGGCAAAACGGAGTAGGAGCACGTATGTGATATGTGCGGGACCGAGGATAATGCGATATGAGATACCGTATTCTATTCTCGCGATATTTGATATCAGCCGGGTCATCGGATCAAGTGTTGATTCGATGAATCGGTACGGATAAATATTAGTCGGTTATATGCGATATAGCCGGATTTTCGGATCAAGTGTTGATTCGATAATTTAATGTATAATAATATATATGATATATTAAATTACATTAACTAATATTAGCTCACTAAAAGATTCTTTTTCTCACTCGGATAATACATTGATATATATGCGATATATGTTAATTGTATTATTTTATTTGGTTACAATAAATATTATATATGTGATATATAATATTGTAACATGATATGATTATTAATGCAACATGATTAGTAGAGTTTAAACATGGTTAGGGTTTAGATTAGGGTTATGACTTCTAGTAGATTCTAGAAGATTTTCTTTTTTGTTTTGGAAAAGATATTTTCAAGTGACTCATTCTTAACCTAACCCAAACCCTAGCCTTGGTTAATTCTCTATAAAGGTTTAGTCAACCATGGTTGCATTATTCATCATTATCTCCTTTGCATTATTCATCACAAAAGGATTCATGTTTTATTGTTCATCTTCTTCCTTCTTTCTTTCATAGAAAAAGCTTTCTAGCTTTTTCAAGGTGATGAAAAATGAGTGAGTAAATGAAAATAAAAGAGAGCAAAAATCCTACTTCATCATCCTCATCTATCCTTGCCATTTAGATGAGAGTGTTCACTTCATATTATGAGTGATAGCTTGTGTTAACGAAACTTCAAGGTAGATCATCTTTGTATCGAAGATCGGAAGCAAGACTGTATCTTTCTCTTCGTGGAACCTCTCGAGAGTCCGGAACACGATGATCGCAGCGAAGAGACTTCAACACGGAGCTTTAGAAGTAAAGGACCGGATCTACAAAGGTTGTAATCCCTCTCACTTAGTGTTAAAATGTTTAACATGCTAGTTTTCGCCTAATCTCTAGTTTAAAGATCCGGGTTTGGGTTGTTCGGCACGGCTAAATTTTTAATCGGGCATGGTTGATGCCTCGTAGACCCTTGTAGCAGTGCCTAGCAACCCTACAGTGGTATCAGAGCCAAGCTAGAGCTTTAGACGAAGTCTAGATGAAGTTTAAAGTCCGATCGAACCCGAAAACCCCGACACGGACCCATCTCTGTACATTTTTTTAAAATGTTTTATTTTCTGAATTAAAAATGCTCAGAAAAATAATCAGGAAAAACTAAGAATTACTGTGAAGTACGGTCCACTAACTCAATATTTTGACCGTGGAACCGCGGCCAAACCATGGGTTTGGTGGCGGTTCCGCGGCCAAAATTTCGACTTATTCCCTGAAATTTCACTTATTTATTCTTAGGTCCTTTCTTGGCAATTTTTTCTGGGAATTTTTTAATTCCACTCAAGTGTTGAGTTTTCTAGGGTTGTATTGGGGACTCGTTGATTCGATCGGATAATTTAACTTTGTTTAGTTTGTCTGGGTAATTTATAGAAACTGTTAAAAAGTTCGAACGGATATCAATAACTCACTTTTTCCCCTGTCGGAAAATTTTTCAAATGTTGGATTTTTTCTCGAGTTTAAGAACGTTCTAAGTCGTGCAAGTAACGCGGTGGACCCTCTAGAAGGCAACAAACCTTAACTCGATTATGTGACCGTCTTGAACTGCCTCTAAATCTTAGGGTTTGGGGCAGTACGGCGTGCCACATGTGAGGCGTTGGCTTGACCCTTCTACGGCTGAACCATTGGTAAAGTGGCATGTGATGGATGTTTTTAAACTGATTTCAAGTGTTGAGATAAATTGGGGAAATCTTAGGTGTTTGATTATTCGATCGGAAAGTTTAACATTGTCTATTTATCTGGAATGTGATACAATATTTGGAATCCATAGGTAGTTATGAGATAACTAATTTGAATATTATAAACATAGCAGTTTAGTCTCAGATGATCGGTTGCCACGGAATTTTGATGTGATCAAAAGTCCGTCGCAATCACGTAGCGTATGCGGATACTCGCCGGGTAAACTTAATGACAACCACGCCCCATAGCCCCGACCAAGTGACTGTAGAAGAACCCCGTCGCCAATAGCATCCATTTGGGTGCTCGCGGCAGCGGTGTTCCGCCTTAGTGCACTTCGTCGACGGCATCCGGGGGTGCGGCCGTCTACTAAACTTTGCGACGAGCATTCGATCGGGATGTCGGGAATCTTGTTGAATTGCCCGACTTGATATTGAAAAGTGTTTTCGATAAAGAGACTAAAATGCGGGGTTTATAATAGTTAGGCTTGCGATGTCTAAGGAATTCATTTGGTTAGGCATGCGATGTCTAAGGAGGTTGCGGATTCCAACTGTTGTAGTTTTACACTTTCTTTTCTGTGACCGTAAGCGTAGTATGTGGTGTATCGCCGGTTTCGTTGCTATACATCAACGACAATCGGGATACGCATACTTGCTTACGTTGATGATATGAGATATTATGTGTTGCTGTGATATGTTATATTGGATCGTCGCGTTCTGAATAGCCGGGGGTTTTATGTGAGATGAGAGTTTTTCTTTTTCATTCATGTAAAATTCATTTGTATGTAATATTCTTTTATTGGGGCACTTCCGGGATGAGGTTGATGTCACCACTTGTATATTATTTACTTTTCCGCATTAGATAGACCCAAGGTGGGGAGCACAAGTAACCGAGTTTTAGGGTCCAGTAGGAGACCATCTCGAGGAGTCAAGACCGGGTCTCCTAACCCTAGAATTGGCAGTGTTACTTGCCGCTCTCGTAGGGGTCTAGGGATGTGGGTTTGGCTATTCATCGCGACCGTGGAATCCGTGTTTTATACAAACTCGTATTAAAAACACGGACGTCCTAGTATATCCAATATTTCATATATGTTCTTCTGCTGCAATGTTCTGTGATGAGATCATATTACTGCCTGAGATAAATGTTTATATTATATATATGAGATATATGTTATATTGCAGATTTCGTTTCAAATGTGATGCTTGTGAAGCATAATAAAATGAGACTTCATTAATGAGATTAATGAAACTAAAAGAAACCTAAAGATGTTGTAGAAACTTGTCTTAAAAACTGGTAGCTCTAGTTCTTGCTTTGCATAGCGGTGTTCCTTGTAGAACATCCAGCACCTTATTCGATAAGGAAAGAGCCGAGATCCCTTCACCGGGAGTGACCTCTTTAGTGAAACTAGCAGATGCTACAAACTCGGTTTGTCTTTTGATTGCTTCTATAGTTTTTGCTTTGCATAGTGATATTTGTGAAATATCCTGCACCTTATTCGATGAGGAAAGGGCCGACGATCCCTTCACCGGGAGTGACCCCTTTAGCAAAACTAGAAAAGCCTCAAAAACACTCCATTGAAAATCACTCGATTCTACAATGATATCAAGTTCATTACGCAAGGGTTTTCTTAAAAACCTGTCGTAGCTCTCCGTCATTTCAGAAAAGTACTAGTTAGTATTCGTGCTGCGGTAGTTTGGCCTTCGTCAAGGCATAGTGTACGGTAGCTAACTAGTGCTTATCTGCAAGCATACGATGCGATTGGATTAGGGTATTCGTACGGCGTAGTTTGGCCTTCGTCAAGGGTCGTACGAGTGGGTTTAATTCAATCAAGAAATGAACGGGTTGAACTTGACTAGCGGACTATGGGTGGTCTGGCCTTCGTCAAGATCATAGGACGCTAGGGGTAAAATATTATTGGGAATTTCAAGTGTTGAAATTTGCAATGAGATTGCATACCTTCTATGAGATAGTTGGATCCCGATACCCGCTGCGAGTAAGAGTTACTCCTGGGAGAGTTTTACACATTACAATTAGCCGATCAAGTAGGTGTTTAGAAAGGTGTCAACGGGGTTACGCCCCTGGGAAAACGAGGTTTACTTTAATTAGGTTCGTGCGAAAGCACGGGGGACCTCCCTCAAAGTACCGACACTAGCCTGGCTGAAAGATTGGCGAACTTATAGCGTGCAATTAATCCCGGCTAGTCTTTCCTTTTATGGTTTGAAGGAGGATTTGATTAAAACAGTGGGAGACATCCTGATTAGATATATTAGATAACCAATCTAATCTTGCAAGAGCATACTCTGAGTGTTTTCTTCTCTCTCTCTCCATGGTAGCGACCATATCACGCCTTAATCAAGATAATAAAACGGATGAATTAACCGAACCCGCTTGTTATACTGAGCTGGGGAACGTTGTTCCGCTCCAACTTATAATTGTTATAAGACAGAGCAGGAAATAGGGGATTACCAGAATTCCCGTGTCGCCCAAACGAAGAAAGTGCATGCTGATGCATCTTCTTCGGGTGTGTTCATTACAGAGAAATGTTTCTCAGTATCCTTTACGTCCTGGGTATTTGATACCGGATCAGGATCCCACATATGTAATTTGTTACATGGGCTACAGATAGGTAGAGAACTGAGAACGGGTGATAAGTTTCATGAGATAGAAAACGGTGCAAGTGTTGCAGCCAAGTCTGTTGGTCACTATCACCCTGTATTACCAGAATACATTGATTCTGAACGAATGTTATTAAATACCGAACCTGATATACAACATCATATCAGTCTCTTTATTAGTAAAGAAGGATATAATTTTGTATTGTTGGATAATGTTTTGAACATTTCCTATATCAAGAGTTGATCGGTTCAGGCACGTTATCTAAAAGCATTAACGTTCTAAATCAAACTACAGTTCTTAGTATACAGAACACACACAAGAGGAAGAGTTCAGAAATGAACGGATCCTTCTTGAGGCATTGTAGACTAGGTCATATCAATGCGACCCGACTAGCTGAAGTTACATTAAGATGCATATTTAAATTTGTTTGAATTTACATCTTGTGAAACTTGCCGGTCATGTCACAAAGATAAGATGACCATAGCTCTGTTTATTGGAAACAGAGAAAGAGTAAGTGAACTCTTGGGATTGATACATGCTGATGTATGAAAGTCCCCTGTCTACACATGCCAAGACCGGTTCTTTGTACTTCATTATATTCTCTGATGATCTCTCATGATTCAGACATATGTTCCTGTTGAAACACAAGTCCGATCCTTTTGAGATATTCACAGAATGTAAGTTAGAAGTAGAGAACCAAAATACAGGTATAAGTATTATGTCTTTTGATGAGATCAGGGAGGAGAATACTTGAGCACGGAATTTCTGGACTATTCTAAAGGAGAATGAGATTCTCTTTCAGCATTACTCCTCCGTATACACCACAGCACGTCGGTGTATCGGGGCGGAGCAATAGCACCATATGTGATATGGTGTGCTCTATGATGAGTACTACTGAGTTTCCTATTTCCTTTTGGGAGTTATGCACTTGAGAAGCTGCATACCTATTGAATAGGGTTCAAATCAAATCAGTTGTCTACCACTTCATATGTGATATGGAAAGGGAAGAGCCCATATCTTAAGTTTGTTAAGATTTGGGGTTGTCCGGCCTATGCCTAAAAGCAAAATCCGGACAAGCTCGAGGCAAGGTCTGTTATGTAGAACTGGAAAGGTTCCAGCTATACATACTACCGCTGATGATTTGGTAGAACCAAAGGATTCAATAGTAGCCAACGAACCTCAGCCTCTCCACTGATCTAGTAGGGTTCCTCACCCACCTGAGAGATACTTCGGTTTCTCTATGACAGTGGGAGCGAGGATTGCATCATGAGATGATGACCCAACTAGTTTCAAGCAGGCCATCAGGAGTGAGACTCTGTAAGAATGGCTGGATGCTTATCGATCTGAGATGGAATCCTTATACACCAACAAAGTATGGATTTTTGTTGCTTTATCTGAAGGGTTAAATCACCATCAGAAGCAAGTATATCTTGAGAAGATTACTTGGTGTACATGGAAAAGTTGAGACTTTCAAAGCTATGCTTAAGTCCATCCAGATCCTACTTGCCACGGCTACAAACCATGACTACGATATCTGGCGGTTGGGTGTCATGACTGCTTTTCTAAATGATGTTTTAGAAAAGAGCGTCTATAAGTACACAGCCAGAGGGCTTCGTAGACAGTGGGAGCAGCGGAAACGTGAGCAAGATGTTTTATGTGATAAAACAGGCATCGCGGAGTTGGAACATCTGTTTTGATGTGGTAGTCAAAGAGTTTGACTTCATCAAAATGGTAGATGAACCTTGTATATACAAAAAGGTAGTAGGGAGTATGTGGTGATCCTCGTAGAGTACATGGATGACATACTCTTGATAGGGAAGGAGTTTCCTATGCTACGCTCGGTCAATCTCCGCTTATCACAAGGATTCTCCATATAGGATCAAAATGATACATCCTAAATCCTGGGTTTTGGATCTATGAGATAGATCTAAATGGATGTTAGGATACTCACTAGTTGCAGTGAGATGGTATCAATCGATCCTGGGGAGAATCACTGGAAAAATTCCAGGGTGATAAGGACGACTGAATGTCAGTCGCAGGCATTGTCTATACCCTCAGTGGAGGGACGGTATGTTGGAAGAGTTCTAAGCTAGATACCGTAACTTACTAGACGATTAAAGGCAAGATACATCGTTACCAAGGATACTACTAAAGAGGCAGTCTGGATATATATAAGTTCATGAGATGAACTTCGTTCCTACCATTGTGTGACAATAGAGTTGTGGCTTTAGTCAAGGAACTACCGTCCCATCAGAAATCCGGATATAATTCTTAGGCAGTATCACCTGATCATGGAGATGGTTGATCTCCAGGGAGATCGAGGTTAGGAGAGTAGACACAGAGGACGACAGCGCGGATCCACTCACAAAGGCCTTTTTTCCAGTAGAGACTTTTATGGGATGGTTGAGTATGAGATGCTTCAACCGCAGCTAATTGTTGGGTATGCAATACCACAACAGATGGCCCTAGTGCAAGTGGGAGATTGTTAGTTATATGTATGCCCTAAAGGCCATTACTGTACATACGATGTATATTGTAATGGATGCTTAGACATATATAGGGAGGACTTTCTTGCTCGACATGATAGTATGCTATCTGGTTGCACTTTATCTTAAGATGTACTCTGATTGTCTCTATGTTACATGTTGATAAAGCTCTTAGGATATGTACTCGACTACTGGGACTATGATGAGATCATACTAGTAGGGCCACGGTAGTCGACGAGTACATCCTATAACTGTTTCTAGTCGAGGGTGTATCGAGACAGGGCATCGATACATCAGAGTAGACTAGCGTATACGCATCTTGACCCATATGATGGGCAATGGATGATCCCATATTCATCGGTGTTTGACATCAAGGATGGTGTACGGGTGCTCAGTAGAGACTGGGTACACTGGACGGACTCGCCGAGAACTCCTAGATGGTATTATACCTCACGTCAGATGGCAGTTCTCCGGTGACACTGGTACAGAGTAGTCTGTTGACCCGAGATCGTCATAGAGACTTGTGTGATTCCCACTGTGCTTTGATTTCCATCATACCACGTCCAAGAGGGCGTGCAAAAAGGTGGCTTTTGGGTACAGTCCCGAATCACATGGAGGCAATGAGCGATAGGAGGGGATTCGTCTCTCCCGGTATAGAGAGTTGATGTTGTGCTGTGTTCGATTGGCTATAACCAGAAATCCCTGGCCAGGGTTGTTGAGATTTACTGGTAAGTGTTATCAGTAGTTTCTCGAACTGTTATAGACCTCATATCGACACGACTTATTGAGCTACTGGGGTCTGACGTTTACCACCCCTAAGCGAGATATGCAACATATCAGACGACGAGACCGGACTGTACGGGAGTGTTACTGTTTGGATTCACAGGAGAATGTACAGGCTTGCTTGTTGATCTTCTGAGCGCTCAATACCTGGGTGGCTGTTACGTTTAGCTGACCGCTTGCAGCTTGTGGGTGTTTGATATGATCATCACCTACTGCAGGCGTATTGACGATTCTTTAGAGTCCTACACAGAGGTTTCTTGACTCAGGCAAAACGGAGTAGGAGCACGTATGTGATATGTGCGGGACCGAGGATAATGCGATATGAGATACCGTATTCTATTCTCGCGATATTTGATATCAGCCGGGTCATCGGATCAAGTGTTGATTCGATGAATCGGTACGGATAAATATTAGTCGGTTATATGCGATATAGCCGGATTGTCGGATCAAGTGTTGATTCGATAATTTAATGTATAATAATATATATGATATATTAAATTACATTAACTAATATTAGCTCACTAAAAGATTCTTTTTCTCACTCGGGTAATACATTGATATATATACGATATATGTTAATTGTATTATTTTATTTGGTTACAATAAATATTATATATGTGATATATAATATTGTAACATGATATGATTATTAATGCAACATGATTAGTAGAGTTTAAACATGGTTAGGGTTTGTATTAGGGTTATGACTTCTAGTAGATTCTAGAAGGTTTTCTTTTTTGTTTTGGAAAAGATATTTTCAAGTGACTCATTCTTAACCTAACCCAAACCCTAGCCTTGGTTAATTCTCTACAAAGGTTTAGTCAACCATGGTTGCATTATTCATCATTATCTCCTTTGCATTATTCATCACAAAAGGATTCATGTTTTATTGTTCATCTTCTTCCTTCTTTCTTTCATAGAAAAAGCTTTCTAGCTTTTTCAAGGTGATGAAAAATGAGTGAGTAAATGAAAATAAAAGAGAGCAAAAATCCTACTTCATCATCCTCATCTATCCTTGCCATTTAGATGAGGGTGTTCACTTCATATTATGAGTGATAGCTTGTGTTAACGAAACTTCAAGGTAGATCATCTTTGTATCGAAGATCGGAAGCAAGACTGCATCTTTCTCTTCGTGGAACCTCTCGAGAGTCCGGAACACGATGATCGCAGCGAAGGGACTTCAACACGGAGCTTTAGAAGTAAAGGACCGGATCTACAAAGGTTGTAATCCCTCTCACTTAGTGTTAAAATGTTTAACATGCTAGTTTTCGCCTAATCTCTAGTTTAAAGATCCGGCTTTGGATTGTTCGGCAGGGCTAAATTTTTAATCGGGCATGGTTGATGCCTCGTAGACCCTTGTGGCGGTGCCTAGCAACCCTACAGTGGGTAACCTCAGGCACCCGAGAGGTACTCCGGTAGCCTCAAGGACGGTGACAGGGAGGTTCTTGTAATGATCGTGCAAGCATGTGTACTATATCAGGTACAATAGATACAGGATGAGATATCAATTACTACATACTGAGCATGGGAAATATAACATCTACACGGAATGTCATCGTGGAAAGTATAATCGGTACCCATCAATGCACCCAAATCCCAATACTACTCAGGCATCGTCATCCTCCTCGGTCCTCAAATCCTGTAAATCTCATATAATCGTGAGTGCCCAACATCGGCACCCAAAATATCAAGAAATACTCGTGCCAAGTATCGACACGCAAATCCTCCTGTATAGGGCATCCGTCAGTCCGGATCAGCCCACGGGCTCTGTCTGCGGTATCGGCCCTCGGCCCCGGCAGTACGAGTCGTCCCGTATCCAACCATCGACTCTGGTCGGTATCCTCCGGATAACCGCCAGGTCCAACCAATCACCGGTAGGTAGTAGTCCCTCTGCCAGGCTCACCGTCTACTACACAGCGAAACCGTTCTCGCCCCGGGGTACCATACCGGGTCCACCATGTATCCGTAATCGGCCTCATCCAACTCCTCGATTCGGGTTCACATATATCACTCTAGTACCGAGAAAACACATGGTGGACTCACCGAAATATCATATCAAGGGAAACCGGGTTTTTAAATAATTAACTATTCTCTTTTGAAATATCCACGGTTCCTCAAATCCAGAATTAACATGGAAACAACATATCTTAATGCGTAATCTAAGAAAGTATGAAGATATCAATATATGTGTGGACTGGTATGAGTATATAGTGTGCATGTGCGCAGGTATGAAGATATCAATATATGTGTGCACTGGTATGAGTATACAGTGTGCATGTGCGCAGGTATGAAGATATCAATATATGTGTGCACTGGTATGAGTATACAGTGTGCATGTGCGCAGGTATGAAGATATCAATATATGTGTGCACTGGTATGAGTATACAGTGTGCATGTGCGCAGGTATGAAGATATCACTATATGTGTGCATGTGCGCAGGTATGAAGATATCAATATATGTGTGCACTGGTATGAGTATACAGTGTGCATGTGCGCAGGTATGAAGATATCAATATATGTGTGCACTGGTATGAGTATACAGTGTGTATCTGCGCAGGTATGAAGATATCAATATATGTGTGCACTGGTATGAGCATACAGTGTGCATGTGCGCAGGTATGAAGATATCAATATATGTGTGTGTCATGGCAATCACTAACGGTGTGAGTGTAGCATATAAATCGTGCTCATGCGACTTGAACCGTTAGTGACAGTGCAGTGTCCTATGCTATCATTTCTACATGCAACTATAAGGTATGCTACTACAGTCCATATGAACATCTACAATCTAATATCCTAACACGCCCCGACGCTTAACTCCATACGGGCGATTTCCCCGTAGATGTTAAATCTACTCACCTGGTCGTGCGCTACTCGTAGCCGACCTCCTGCTTTCCTATCTTACCTTCGTCCGTCGAACCCGCCTACGAACCTGGAATTACACAAGAATCCATATATAAGCAACCACCTCGCAAGACGCGATATCCAAGCCAAACGATACGCTCGCGTCGCGAACTAAACGCGCGTGCGTACGACACGCTAAAACGTGTATACGCGTCTAAAACTCATCCCGACACGCCGCGATACGCTGAATCACAGAACCCTCTCGCGTATCGCGCGAACCAAACGTACTAGAAATACGATATAACATCCCAGATTCTACCCAGGCTAACAACTTACAAAATTATACATACCAATGGCCCTAGAAATGTAGCAGACTCCTACCCACACAAACTACACCCAAAAATTCCCTCATCTGGCCGCAAATTGCGGCCAGAATGAATAAACCGGCGGCCTCACATTGGGGTGGGGGTCTCGGGCTCTGGTGGTGTGGTCAGGGTATATCAAGTGTGCTCCAGTTAACTCAATTTTAACCTGAACTACTCGGGCCTATAGCAGATCACAGAGAGCTAAAATTTCACCTTAAAACGCTAAATTTTGCACAATTTGAAACCCTATGGTATTTTGGTGTAATCTGGGGTCTAACTAGGTTTACATGGTCTTAATAACACCTAATTATGCTTGGTTAACCAACACTAACAGCACTTAACCAAAAGTCTACACAAATCACCATTTCAAGCCCAAAATCTCACTTTTTACACAAACTGAAGCTAACTACACATATGTTAAGCAAACATGAAGTTGGGCTTAGATTATATACCTTACAAGACCCTAGGTGCAAGGAGAAAGGAGATGGAGAAGATAGGAAGTGCTGCTGCAGCTACTGGGGGCTGCTGTTGATGTTGCTGCTGCTGCCACTGGCTGTTGCTGCTGTTGTCACTGCTTGCTGCTGCTGTTGTTATTGCTGCTGCTGATGCTGATGGCTGATGCTGCTTCTCATGGTGTTGGGGCTACTGCTGCTGCTAGGTGAGTGTGTGTGTGTATGTGAGAGTTGTGAGAATGAGAATGAGGAGGGAAATGAGAGCACAAGTCAAAGACCCCCCCTCTCTCTCTTTCTTCATTTAATGAGCATGGCTCAACCATGAAGCCCATACTCCTTCTCTCTCACCAAGTCAACAAGGTCCACATCATTTCTCATAAAAGAAAAGAACAACACACATAAATAAAAACCCAAAGACACCTAATAAGAATCAATTAACTTAAAGAGAATGGGTTAATCCTTCATGCTAGCTAATCATGGTTTAACCCCAAATCTAAACCTTAGTTTACATGCACAAGTGTGTGTGTGCGCCTAGAAAAATCCTAATAAAATACTCATTAATTAAGATAAAATATTTGAAACATAATTTGGTAAACTTTTTACTAAAACTATATATTAAAATATAATTAACCCCTAAACACAACCTAAGGTGTTACAATCTTCCCCCCTTAAAGAAAATTCATCCCCGTATTTTAAAATACAAAGCTACGCATACCTTCAGAGAGATGAGGGAACTTCTTCCGCATCTTGCCCTCAGCCTCCCAAGTGATCTCTTCACCGTTTGGGATGCACCAAAATACCTTCACTGATGGCAAGACCTTCGATCGAAGTTTCTTCACCTGCCGGTCCAATATTACGACTGGCTGTTTGGTGAACGAAGGATCACGCTCGAACTAAATGGTCTGGCGCTGAATCCAATGAGAAAGGTCATGAAGGTAATTGCAAAGTATCGACATAGGGAAAACGGGGTGAATACTCAATAATCTGGGTGGAAGTGCCAAATTAAAGGCAACGAACTAACTCGTCTTAAGGATCCTAAAAAGACTTACTATCCTGGTAAGCTTTCCAAACTCAACATGTCATTTATCGGAAGTTTCCGTGGGAATACATGATCTGCCATTGCGAACCCGAATCTGCGACCATCTTGGTCAGCATCTGATCTCTGTCCGAAATGGACAATTCTCATCCTGACTTAAAACAACTGGGTCATTTCCGAAGTTTCTAAACTAGATGAGGTCCAATAATCCTATAACATGGAGTTAGGAAAACAGACTGGTGATCGACACGACCTAACCTCTAAGCCTAAAGGTTACCAATTGGAGTGTCTCCTGATAACTTCTATCAAAGGAGAACCCTATCGATGGCAAATGACGATCCCCAACTGTCGACAACAATATCTACATACACACAACTTACAAGAACAACTGAGCAAACTGAGTATCACCGGATGCCAAGCATCCGAATGGAGTCACATCTTAACTAAACCTGGGTGGACACCATAACAAATTTCGGGGAGATCTGCTCTCGTTCGCTCTTCGGAATGGTTAGAGGTTGCAACTCTCCAGCCGGTCTCAGTTGGTCAACTCAAGTACACAACAAGACAGACACTTGAACCACATCCCGAGACTTCTCTTTACATCCCTACCCACCCGTAACTATCTCACAAGTCACGTTAAATGTTGGTGGAACTTGAATGAGTATAGAGAATTGACCGATGTGCCTGCCCTAGGATTCCACATCTCCACCCCATAATATCAGGTACACAGCGTGTCCCTAACCTAGCACACCATTGTCACAAGTCAAGGGTTCCCAATCATTACCCAGCCGAGTAGGCTCCAGTATCTCTGACGAACGAGCGTCGGCGGGCAGTGTCTCGTGAAAGCGATTTAAGAAAAGCGGCCGGGCGCGGACATGAGCAAGCTGTCTCCTCAGTAGAGACGAACTTAAGCTGTACTCAACGATCGCACAAGAACTGTAAATCCGCGGAGGACTATCACAACAATCAAAATCCGCCGCAGGAAAATATACATTTAACTCTGGTGGTCCGTGAAAATCTGACACGACTCTCAAACAAGTAGTGTCTCTAAATCTCCAACGCAAAACCACCTCGGCCATCTCCAGATCATGAGTGGGATATCCTTCTCGTACTTCCTCCAAATGTAGGGAAGCAAAAGCGATAACTCCATTGTGTCACCTCAGTACATATTCGAGCCCTACTCACGAAACATCACAGTTAAACCACAAAGTCGCCCGAACCAAAAAGCAAGGAAAGAGCTGATGCAGTTGTTAACCGAGTCTTCAACTGCCGAAACTCCGTACACAAGCCTCAGTCTAAAGAAAAGAAACCTCCATTCCGGTCAATTAGTCAACGGTGCAGCATTACACTAGCAATCCTGCAAGAAAAGTTTCAAAAACCTGCTAAGCTCAAAAATCTGCGGACCTCCGTCCTGCTCATAAGTCTGGGCCTAAGCTGTACGGCCACGATCTTCCTTGAAACCATACCAATTCATCTCCGTAACTACAAGACCCAAGAGTCAACACAAACAAGCTTGAAGGGACACTCCGAGAATCTAGCAAACCGCTGGGGCTCTCCCAGTATCCGTAAAACAGATTCTCAAGTGCTACCCTATCCCTCAAGGCACACTAAAAAGACCAGGATGTCGTAAATAACACAACAATAACTGGTCGAGGAACGGCCTGAAGAAAACCAGTTCATCACACCTACGAATCCTGCTAGAGCATTGGTGAGTCCAGTGACACACTCAAAACACACAAAGCCCGTAGCACGCACAAGACAGTCTTCGGAATGTCATCACTCCGAACCCGCAACAATGATGACCTGATCCCTAACCAACTTAGACAAAGTCTCGCACTCTGGTGCTGATCGAAGAAATCGTCAATGCGAGGTACAGGATACTTATCCGCACTGTAAGCCGATTCAAGTGACGATCCATCAATACACAACCTCAATCTGTCATCTTTCTCCTTGACGAACAGAAATAGGAGCTCCCTAAATGCGAAACACTCAGACGCACAACTCCCTCAACAACCACTCTGTAGCAGATCCATAGCTCCTTAAGCTCCGCCGGCTCATCTGGAACGACGTCGGAAAAATTCTCGCACAAAAGAAAACCGGTCCAACAAACCAACTGTGGCTACAGTATCACGAATGAACGCCAAGAATCCACGACATCTCCTCAAAGGCCGACTAGCGAAAAGGCTAAATTCAAGCTGGGAGAGGCAGCACAACTATCCGCCAGCACCACAAGACTGACTCGCCCGGGAAAACAAAACCTAATTGTTTCCTTACGGTAGCCCACAACGTCTAGCACGTAGCTAACCAGTCCGTGTCCAGGAGATTGCCAAATCCAACATCTTTAGGAGGATCAAAATGACAGATGAATCTCTATCTCCTATCCGATAGGCACATGACCGAATTACGTGTCGCGCAACAAAAGGATCGCTGACAGAAGTTAACATAAAAAACGACTGATCTACCTAGCACGACTCTCATCCTAAACTCGGCACGAAGTGCGGAAACATACGAGTGTAACAAAAGGACATACTGAAAGAGTACCTGAAACCACAGCGTTGGACGCCTGAGCATCTCGATGAGTTGAAGCGAAAACTTGTGTCTGCCCTTCATCTGCGACTGACCGAACTCTTCCTCTACTAGCCTGACCCCTCTGCGTGAACCCTCAGCGTCCACGACGTCTCAGAATACGACCCTGACGTGGTGTGAAGGAACACTGCCTGATGAGGTGTTGAAGGCTTCCGCATCGTAAACATCTACGCGCTGACTGCTGTCCTCCCTGGGGATGAGAGCCAAACGACTGTCCTCGTCCTAAGCTTCTGCTCTGGGCCGGTACACCAGTATGATTCCTCAACTGTTCCGAAACTCTCACGGTCTCTGGAAGACGTGTCTCGTAAACTAGGGCTGCCTCCACCGATGCTATGTAGGGGACGGAATACTGCATGATGATCGCAAGGAATAACTGGGTAACAGGTGACAACCATCTGTCACTGCGCTCGAACAACCTCCACCAATGAGCTCATCGTCTGGCGCAAGCCCTGTATCTCTGCCACTAGTCTAGCGATCTGGTCTGCCGTAGGGGGAATAATCTGTCCGGGTACAACAGGGGTGCTACTCGGATCAGTTCTCGTCTCAGATGAACCAAATCGAACCTCGGCTCTCACGGCCGCACTCTGCACCCTCGTAGTCCTTGGCAGCATAATGGCTGAAAAGAAGGTAGGATTCGATGAGGATACGAAAATTGAATCACAAGGATGTATACAATCATGAAGGAAATTCAATCAATAAGTCCTAAGGTAGCTTAGGCGGAGTACCGTGTCGTGAGTATGCCGCGGAACATACGCACGCTACGCCACTCTGCTGCAGCTACCTACTCCATCATACCAGGGTCATCCTACACTCCGAAGGTAAAACCTACGCTCTGATACCAACTTTGTCACGACCCAAAGTTTGGCCCGTGATCGGCACTTAACCGCGTAACGTCTACAGGCGTAACGCGACTAAGTAAGTCGAAAACCCAGAAATCAAACCAGTAAAAGTATAGAGTGTTTTAAGCATTTAATAGAACCAATTACTAAGATGTTAAGAAACCTTAACTAGACAATCACTGAGATGACAATATACGACGCCGTAGAGAAGAAAATGAGCAACAAGTGGGAAACATCACAGATAGAATAAACTGCATAAGTAAAGTCGGCTCACAACGAGCTCGACACCAGAACACAAAATAATATACATCGTCCTCACAACCGGTCTCTAAGTCAATACATAAGGGGTAGATGGAGAGTACTGGATACAACAATGTACATAACTGAAAGATAAACAGATACCGCACAAAACCCACCTATCAGCAAAAGAGCTAGTACACCAACTGTAGGGGTATCTGTGTCAAAAGATGCAAGAACGCAGCCTGTCGCGACTACTCCGAAGGGCAACCTGCAAACACTGTGGCACAACAGGGGTGAGTTGCCAACTCGTGAATAGAAGATAACATATAAAGGTAATCGCGAGTATGCACGTGCAACGATACTCTAACCTATGCCAACAGATAACATCTATATGATGAACTGGAAGCTCAAATCATGCAACAAGTGCGATCTAATAACATCTCCATGTGATGAGCAAGATATGTGATGATCAGGTATAGCAATGCAATCTGACAACCCTATATAGAATGAACAGGGTATGCAATGATCGTGCAAGCATGTGTACTATATCAGGTACAATAGATACAGGATGAGATATCAATTACTACATACTGAGCATGGGAAATATAACATCTACACGGAATGTCATCGTGGAAAGTATAATCGGTACCCATCAATGCACCCAAATCCCAATACTACTCAGGCGTCGTCATCCTCCTCGGTCCTCAAATCCTGTAAATCTCATATAATCGTGAGTGCCCAACATCGGCACCCAAAATATCAAGAAATACCCGTGCCAAGCATCGACACGCAAATCCTCCTGTATAGGGCATCCGTCAGTCCGGATCAGCCCACGGGCTCTGTCTGCGGTATCGGCCCTCGGCCCCGGCAGTATGAGTCGTCCCATATCCATCCATCGACTCTGGTCGGTATCCTCCGGATAACCGCCAGGTCCAACCAATCACCGGAAGGTAGTAGTCCCTCTGCCAGGCTCACCGTCTACTACACAGCGAAACCGTTCTCGCCCCGGGGTACCATACTGGGTCCACCATGTATCCGTAATCGGCCTCATCCAACTCCTCGATTCGGGTTCACATATATCACTCTAGTACCGAGAAAACACATGGTGGATGCACCGAAATATCATATCAAGGAAAACCGAGTTTTTAAATAATTAACTATTCTCTTTTGAAATATCCACGGTTCCTCAAATCCAGAATTAACATGGAAACAACATATCTTAATGTGTAATCTAAGAAAGTATGAAGATATCAATATATGTGTGGACTGGTATGAGTATACAGTGTGCATGTGCGCAGGTATGAAGATATCAATATATGTGTGCACTGGTATGAGTATACAGTGTGCATGTGCGCAGGTATGAAGATATCAATATATGTGTGGACTGGTATGAGTATACAGTGTGCATGTGCGCAGGTATGAAGATATCAATATATGTGTGCACTGGTATGAGTATACAGTGTGCATGTGCGCAGGTATGAAGATATCAATATATGTGTGCACTGGTATGAGTATACAGTGTGCATGTGCGCGGGTATAAAGATATCAATATATGTATGCACTGGTATGAGTATACAGTGTGCATGTGCGCGGGTATGAAGATATCAATATATGTGTGCACTGGTATGAGTATACAGTGTGCATGTTGTAGGGTTCCTAGGCACTCTAATGGAGTCTCACAAGGAATCAACCATGCCAATTTCTAATTTTACGGTGCCGAGAAACCCTAGACTACGGATCGTTAACTAGAAAACAAGGCGATGCAAGCAAGTAAACGGAAATATAGCTAAAGGGAAGGGGCTACAACCTTTGTAGATCCGGTCCTCCACCTCCTAGGCACCGTGATGAAGTCCCCTCGCTGTCCAAATCGTATCTTGGGCTCTAGCATCGGCTTCATCGAAGAATGGACGGGCTTGATCGTCGGCTTCGATGCCGAAGATGATCTACGTCGAGGCATCACAAGATCAAACTCCGACTTCACCAAGTCATGAAACTTGTGAAGTAAACACCCTATACTACTTGGCAAGAGGTAGAGGATGAAGAAATAGGAAGTGGGTTCACTTTAGAATTGGACTTCTCACTCATTTGCTCAAGTTGCCATTGGAGTAGAAAGCATTTCTTTCTTGCTCATGAAGAAGAAGAAGAAAGAAATGAATATGATAAGTTATTTAAAAAAGGAAATAAAATGAATACTTATCATGTATTCAACCATGGTTTAGTGTAGAGATTTAACCAAGGTTAGATGAATGGTTAGGGTTAGACATGAGACAAGAATGGTGGACTTGTTCAAAACTTCAAGAAGCTTCAATAAAAAACAAACCAAGCCACCATTCCTTTTTTCTCTTTATCTTTTCCAAAACAATAATAAATAGATAAATAAATAAGAGAAAAGAAACCCTAACCATTCACTAAACATAGTTTAATCTTTACACAAACCCAAATGAGCAAGTATCATCAAACATGATACAAACAAGTGCACAAAAATATATCACATATACAATGTGCATTTCAAGTGAGAAAACAATTTTAAAGTGAACAAATACTAGTTAATGCAAAGTAATATATCATATATATAATTATACATTAAATCATTAAATCAACACTTGATTCAATGATCCGGTCATGTCGCATATAACCGGCTAGTATCCAATGTATCGGCTTATCGAATCAATCCTTGATTCGATAACTAGATTATATCGCATACAACCATTCGACACATTTTTCGCGAGAATGAAATACGGTATCACATACACGCATTATTCTCGGTCCCACACATATCTCATATGCGCTCCTATTTCGTTTCGCTTGAGCCAGGAAACCTCTGTGTAGGACTCTAAAGACTCGTCAATACGCCGGCAGCAGATGATGATCATATCAAACACCCACAAGCCGCAAGCGGTCTGCTAAACGTAACGGCCACCCGGGTATTGAGCGATCAGAAGATCGACGAGCAAGCCCGCTCACACTCCTGTGAATCCAACCAGTAACACTTACCGTACAGTCCGGTCTGTTCGTCTGATATGTCGCATATCTCGCCTAGGGGTGGTAAACGTCAGACCCCAGTAGCTCGATAAGTCATGCCGACGTGAAGTCCATGACATGTGTGAAACTACTGATAACACTTACCAGCAGGTCACTGCAACCCTGGCCAGGGATTTCCTGTTATGGCCAGTCGAGCATAGCGCAACATCAACCCCCAATACCGGGAGAGACGAATCCCCTCCTATCGCTCATTGCCTCCATGTGAATCGGGACTGTACCCAAAAACCACCTGTTTGCACGACTCAGTAGAGCCGTGGTAGGGTGGAAATCAAAGCACAGTGGGAGACACACAAGACTCTATGACGATCTCGGGTCAACAGACTAAGCTGTACCAGTGTCACCAGAGAACTGCCATCTGACGTGAGGTATAATACCATCTGGGAGTTCTCGGCGAGTCCGTTCAGTGTACCCAGTCTCCACTGAGCACCCGTATACCATCTCTGATGTCAAACACCAATGGATATGGGATCATCCATCGCCCATCACATGGGTCGAGAAGATATACGCTAGTCTACTCTGGAATATCGATGCCCCGTCTCGATATTCCCACGACTAGGAACAATGAAGGATGTACTCATTGACTACCCAGGCCCCACTAGTATGATCTGCATCATAGTCCTGGAAGTCGGGTACACATCCTAAGGGCTTTATCAACATGTAATCAGAGAGACAGAAAGTATACATGTTAAGATAAAGAGCAACCAGATAGCGTACTATCATGTCGAGCAAGAAAGTCCTACCTATATATGTCCCAGCATCCACTACAATATACTTCCAATGTACAGCAATGGCCTCTAGGGCATACATATAACTAACACATGTGCGCAGGTATGAAGATATCAATATATGTGTGCACTGGTATGAATATACAGTGTGCATCTGCGCAGGTATGAAGATATCAATATATGTGTGCACCGGTATGAGTATACAGTGTGCATGTGCGCAGGTATGAAGATATCAATATATGTGTGTGTCATGGCAATCACTAACGGTGTGAGTGTAGTATATAAATCGTGCTCGTGTGACTTGAACCGTTAGTGACAGTGCAGTGTCCTATGCTATCATTTCTACATGCAACTATAAGGTATGCTACTACAGTCCATATGAACATCTACAATCTAATATCCTAACGCGCCCCGACGCTTAACGCCATACGGGCGATTTCCCAGTAGATATTAAATCTACTCACCTGGTCTTGCGCTACTTGTAGCCGACCACCTGCTTTCCTATCTTAGCTTCATCCGTCGTACACGTCTGCGAACCTGGAATTACACAAGAATCCATATATAAGCAACCACCTCGCAAGACGCGATATCCAAGCCAAACGATACGCTCGCGTCGCGAACTAAACGCGCGTGTGTACGACACGCTAAAATGTGTATACGCGTCTAAAACTCATCCCGACACGCCGCGATACGCTGAATCACAGAACCCTCTCGCGTATCGCGCGAACCAAACGTACTAGAAATACGATATAACATCCCAGATTCTACCCAGGCTAACAACTTACAAAATTATACATACCAATGGCCCTAGAAATGTAGCAGACTCCTACCCACACAAACTACACCCAAAAATTCCCTCATCTGGCTACAAATTGCGGCCAGAATGAATAAACCGGCGGCCTCACATTGGGGTGGGGGCCTTGGGCTCTGGTGGTGTGGTCAGGGTATATCAAGTGTGCTCCAGTTAACTCAATTTTAACCTGAACTACTCGGGCCTATAGCAGATCACAGAGAGCTAAAATTTCACCTTAAAACGCTAAATTTTGCACAATTTGAAACCCTATGGTATTTTGGTGTAATCTAGGGTCTAACTAGGTTTACATGGTCTTAATAACACCTAATTATGCTAAGTTAACCAACACTAACAGCACTTAACCAAAAGTCTACACAAATCACCATTTCAAGCCCAAAATCTCACTTTTTACACAAACCGAAGCTAACTACACATATGTTAAGCAAACACGAGTTGGGCTTAGATTCTATACCTTACAAGACCCTCGGTGCAAGGAGAAAGGAGGTGGAGAAGATGGGAAGTGCTGCCGCAGCTGCTGGGGGCTGCTGTTGATGTTGCTGCTGTTGCCACTGTCTGCTGCTGCTGATGTCACTGCTTGCTGCTGCTGTTGTTATTGCTGCTGCTGATGCTGCTGTCTGCTGCTGCTTCTCATGGTGCTGGGGCTGCTGCTGCTGCTAAGTGAGTGTGTGTGTGTGTATGTGAGAGTTGTGAGAATGAGAATGAGGAGGGAAATGAGAGCACAAGTCAAAGACCCACTCTCTCTCTCTTTCTTCATTTAATGAGCATGGCTCAACCATGAAGCCCATACTCCTTCTCTCTCACCAAGTCAACAAGGTCCACATCATTTCTCATAAAAGAAAAGAACAACACACATAAATAAAAACCCAAAGACACCTAATAAGAATCAATTAACTTAAAGAGAATGGATTAATCCTTCATGCTAGCTAATCATGGTTTAACCCCAAATCTAAACCTTAGTTTACATGCACAAGTGTGTGTGTTCCTAGAAAAATCCTAATAAAATACTCATTAATTAAGATAAAATATTTGAAACTTAATTTGGTAAACTTTTTACTAAAACTATAAATTAAAATATAATTAACCCCTAAACGCAACCTAAGGTGTTACACTGTGAGTATGCGACATCGCAATAATTAGCCTTGAGTGCAAATGGGTGATTGTTGGATATAGTGCCCTCAGAGTCAATTATTGGATTACAGGCATGTGATTGCAATGATTGAGGGAGGACCTATGCCAGTAGAACAGTCTTACTCAAGATGATAGTATGCTATCTGATTTATCTTTATCATCGTGTACTGCTTTAGGTGACCTTACAGGTCACTATTGCGCGTTGATAGAGCCCTTAGGATTCTTGCTTGACGGCCAGCAGTATGATGGCGATCATATAGGTAGGAGCTGGGGTCTATAAGCACATCCTTAAAAGGTCCCTAGTCGTGGGAGTTTTCGAGACAAGGCATCGATACTTCAGAGTAGACTAGTGTATACAGTCGAGACCCCGACAAGGGGCGGTGTCCGGTCTCACAAGCCACTGGTATCAGTTGGTTCACCAAAGATGTATACAGGTGCTCATTGGGTTATGAGTACACCGGACAGGACTCACCGGGAACATGCTAGTTGGTTTTATACCTAACGTCAGATAGCAGTTCCCTGGTGACATGTGTACAGGTTAGTTCATCGACCTGAGATCGTCATTTGTCTCATGTGAGTTCCCACTGTACTTTGATTACTACCCTACCACGGCTCAAAGGAGTCATGCAAACAGGTTTTAGTTGGGTACAGTCCCGAGCCACATGGAAGCAGTGAGCGGATCTGCAGGGGTTCGTCTCTCCCGGTATTGAGGGTAAGGTCGCGCTGTGTCTAGGAGAGCCATTACACGAAGTCCTTGGCCAAGGCAGGAGATTTACTGGTAGGTATTCCAGTAGTATCTCAGGGTGTTCTGGGCTACACTCCGACACGACTTGTACCGCTTTTGGGGATCTGACTTTTACCAACCCCCTAGACCCGCCATGCGATGCTCATAGACGAACGGACCGGACTGTACGGATATTGTCACTTGTTGGAGATAGTGCACTCAGAGTCAATTATTAGGTCACAGGTACGTGATTGCAATGATTGATGGAGGACCTATCCCGGTAGGACAGTCTCACTCGAAATGATAGTATGCTATCTGGTTTACCTTTATCATCGTGTACTGCTTTAAGTGACCTGACAAGTCGCTATTACACGTTGGTAGAGCCCCTAGGATTCTTGCTTGACCACCAGCAGTATGAGGGCGATCATATAAGTGGGAGCTGGGGTCTATAAGCATATCCTTAAATGGTCCCTAGTCATGTGAGTTTCGAGACAGGGCATCGATACTCCAGAGTAGACTAGTGTATACAGTCGAGACCCCGACGAGGGGCGGTGGCCGGTCTCACAAGCCACTGGTGTCAATTGGATCACCTAAGATGTATACAGGTGCTCATTGGGTTATGAGTACACCGGACAGGACTCGCCGGGAACATGCTAGTTGGTCATATACCAGACGTCAGATGGCAGTTCCCTGGTGACATGTGTACAGGTTAGTTCATCGACCTGGGGATCGTCATTTGTCTTGTGTGAGTTCCCACTGTACTTTGATTACTACCCTACCACGGCTCAAAGGAGTCGTGCAAACAGGTTTTAGTTGGGTACAGTCCCGAGCCACATGGAGGCAGTGAGCGTATCTTCAGGGGTTCGTCTCTCCCGGTATTGGGGGTGAGGTCGTGCTGTGTCTAGGAGAGCCATTACACGAAGCCTTCGGCCGAGGCAAGGAGATTTACTGGTAGGTATTCCAGTAGTATCTCAGGGTGTTCTGGGCTACACTCCGACACGACTTGTACCGCTTTTGGGGGTCTGACTTTTACCAACCCCCTAGGCCCGCCATGCGATGCTCATAGACGAACGGACCGGACTGTACGGATATTGTCACTGACAGGCTCAGTAGGGAGTCAGGCTGAGTTCGCTCACAGACGTCCCTTTTGGTCAATACCTGGTAGCCCGTTATGTATTGGCTTATACCTCTAACGTGCTAGTGGTTAAATCCACAACCAAGGTGTTGACGAGTCTTTAGAGTCCCCCACATTCTGTTACTCAGCTTTCGGGCGAAAGGTTGTAGAGGCCGTATGGAGATATGGCAAGGTCCGATCAGATACGTGCGGTATTGCACGGATCAGGATCGGACAGTTTGTACTACAGGCCGTATGGATATATGGCAGGGTTCGATCAGATACGTGCGGTATTGCACGGATCAGGATCGAACGGATATTACTGGCCGGCTTTGGTTTAAGCCGGATCCTAGTATAGTACAGTGTAGATTTTGTCTCATTGCATTTGTATTTCGGTCGGAATACAAATGCGGGTGTGTATGCACAGTATCGGGGTTTTCCTGTAATTTATTACGGGACCAGTTTTCTGGAGTTGCCAGTTTGCTTTTCGTTTCGGCCGATTTCCTTTGTATCGTTCATTGGCCGAAGATTGGTGGAGGATGGTTTATTTGCATTGTTGCAAATAGGCATTAGTGGAGGGGGTTCTTTGCATCTTGTTGCATCATGATGGCTTTCATGATGTGCACCATCATTGACTTGTTTTGACTCCATCATGACTTGACTTTTAAAGTCATGATTGTTGATGATGATGAGGGGTGAGGTTGGTTGTGTGTGGATGTATTTGTTATCATGTTCTTTCATGATTCCCTTTTTGCATTATTGTTCCACTCACTCCCTCTTTGGATGGCTCTCTCTCTCATTTTCTATCATATGACACTTTCCTTCTCCTCACTCACTCACTCTTTTTTTCAAGGAGAAGAGGCCGGCCACTTGAGGTGGGGCTGTCCAAATTGGTGGGGGTCTTTTGGTTCATCATATATCATTTTTGCTTCACCAAAATTCCCTAGTTCAACTCCATAGTTCAATCCCTCCACAAAAGGCAATTTCTACAACCCCAAAATGAGACTTGTACACTACATTCTACAGCAAACCTTGGGCACGTCGACTAGCCAGCTTCGTGCCCGAGTTGCCTCGGTATTGAGGTGGGAGCCCGTAAAAGAAGTAGGCGATGTGGTGCACTTCCGGCGACGAGGAGGAGACGGGACATTCCGCAGGAGATCGGGACGACGACGAGAAGACCGGAGGACTCGGATCTGTCCGTATATCTCTCTTCCCTTTCTTGTAGTTTGCTAGGACTAGTTAGTGGTTCGATCCGGGTATTAGTGCGCGGCGGTTTGCCAGTTCAAGAAAATTTAAAGTTTATCACCGCTTCCGCATTTGGCCGTCGGATTGACGGCCGGGGCGCCGCCGTGCACTTACAGTGGTATCAGAGCCTCGCCATTAACTTAGTCTAGCTTGGTTTAATGTGTTTTGCATTTCCGATCGACCAAAATTCCAAAATCTACATTTTTGCTAGCGACAGTTTTCTGTTGAAATTTTTTGGTCTCCAAAAATTTTTCAGGTTGTATAAAATTAATGTACTGGAGACTACAAGGCTACTGTAGAAATTCGACAGGGTGATTCCACTGTGGAGGCGCGGAACAGCGGCCAAACCCCCCTTTGGGCCGCGGTTCCTCCGCGCACTGTGGAGATCCCTGCACCAAATTTCTACAGTGTCTTTCTGGGGTTAAAATTGGGGTTTTGGAATATTAAAATTGGGCCCAGAATTTCTGTGAGTGCTACAGTATTGCTTGGGGGCCCACTTGTTAATTTTTGATCGATCGGATATTTTAAACACATTATTTCACAGTATTTACATTATATCTGCGACCGTGAATGTCACTCGATCGGTAAATCCGGTCTAACTGCTATAGCCCGGTTAGACGGATTTGCGAACGTGACTTTCACGTTGATGTTCTGTTTTTGCTGTGATGTTGCGGATCGGTTGTGGGGGATAGCCTGGATGCAATGCTAGTACAGTTGTGGTTGTATTATGTACATTTAATATTGCGGGGCGAGCGTCCGACATGTGGACTGCCGTCACTGCCTGTTTGTATTATTATTTTGGGGCACGGCCAGGTTGCGGTCGATGTACCCGTTGTATGTATATTTTACTTTCTGTACTAGGATTGCCCCGCGGAGGGGTGCACGGATAGCCGGATTCTAGAAGGCAATAAGCCCGCATCTCATGGCATTGAGACGGAGGGGGCTTCACTCTAGGATTGGCGGGCTATTCGCCGCACTCGTAGGGGGTACAGGTTGACCCAGGAGGGGTGCCCAAGTTACCGGATTCCGTGAAGTGCTGGGTGGTCCATTCACGTTGCTGAAGGGGGCTGCCTCGCTTCAGGTTTTGGCGGGTAACTTGCCGCGCCCGTAGGGGTCTAGGATTTCATTGCACAGGCTATCCACACGACCAGGGGAACGTCGGGTTTCAGCGGCTCTGTGAAACCCGGGGATCCCAGATATCTGTATTGTTTCTGTGATGCTGTACATTTCTGTGATGTTGCATTTTATCACGCCTTGAGCGAATATAATATATTGGTATATATATTAGTAGATGTTGTATATGTTTTACATCCGCGCTAGTCCAGTCCCCGCTCTGTCGTTAGTTAGCTAACCTAACGGGTAATGACGGGACCCAGTGGCGAATGCGGATGGCATATACGTACATCAGTATATTTTCGTTCTTTTTGGTGTGATCAATTGATGGGACTGCGTTGATTCGGATCAATGCAAGTTTAAAAACAAACCTAATCTGATGTTGTTGGAACACTTTTCAAAAAGCTGTTATTGCAAGGACGTTCACTTTTGTTTTGCATCGCGGTATTCAGTTGGAATATCCTGCTCCTCAGTCGACGAGGCAAGGGCCGAGATCCCTTCACCGGGAGTGACCCCTTGGACAGAAGTTTGCGTCAGGGCATTAACTTCACTATAGCCGATTACTTTTGCTTTGCACCGTGGTATTCAGTTAGAATATCCTGCACCCCATTCTACGGGGAAAGAGCCGAGATCCCTTCACCGGGAGTGACCTCTTTAGCGAAGGTTTTCGTCACTATATTTTATAAAAAGCTATCCATTCCTTCAACGATATCAAGTTCATTACGTTAAAGGTTTTCGCCAGAAACCATTCGTAGCCCTCCGTCATTTCAGTTAAATATTCGGTAGTATTCAAGCTATGTATTTTGACCTCACGCCAAGGCATAGTGTTTGGTAGCTGCCGGGTATTTATCTGTTGCATAGATAGATGCGTTGGTTTGGGACAGTCGTACTACTATTTTGGCCTACGTCAAGGGTATGTACGGGTGGGTTCAAATTAACCTGGATAATGACGGGTAGAACTTGACATGTGACTTATGATATTTTGACCTCACGCCAAGGTCATAAGAGCATGGGGCAGAAATCACATCGGGAGTTTCAAAAGAACTGAAACTTGCCAGATATGCGCATACCTTCTGGAGTGTGGTAGCGTGAGCGGATTCCGTCACGTTATCATGCGATGATAGTTGGATCCCGATTCCCACTGATGAGTTAGTTTACTCCTCGGGTGACCCCGACTAATTCTTCTTTCAGGTTTGGAGGAGAATTTGAGATACAGTGGGAGGTTTCCAGATTAGATAAATTGGTAACCATTCTGATCTAGGTTAGAGTGCACGCTGAGTGTTTCTTTTCTCTCTCTCTGGCAGCGACCATTTGACCCGACCCTAAGACTATGACTCAGTGACCAAGTTGACCGAACCTTCTTAACACTGGCTTTTGGATTGTCAGAGTTGCAAACCTCATTGACACTCCTACTTTTACCCTTTTCTCCAGGACACCCCGTAATACTACGAACGTCCACTTCCATTGGACAAAACCATCGTATGGTTAGATACGAACTCGAAAGAATTTATTCGAGGATGGTTTCAGGTTCTGGAGGAAACGAATAGGACTATTCAGTTGTCTTTTCCTTTTACCTTCTCTCAGGTTGCGAGTACTCCTTGGTTTAGGAGATAGTACACCTATTACGCAAATTGGATAGTCTTCTTCCAAACCATAGACAGGTGCCGACCGGTAGGGAATGAAGAAAACCAATTAGCCTAACGATGGTGTACAGAAGGTATTAAGTTAAGACAAAGCAAGGGATTAGTAAGAGGGCAAAGTAAATTGCAACAGATATTCACGACCAAACCAAGTATTCCTTCGCCAATCCTAAAATCACCTTTGTATTTCTCCAGGACACTCCGTATCACTACGAAGATCCACAGTTTATTGGATACTCCATCGTATGGTTATATACGAACTCGAAAGGAACTTGTTCCAGTTCGGGGATGGATTCTGGTCCAGGAGAAATAGGAATAAGGTTTATTCGGTTGTCTTTTATCTTCACCCTCTCTCATTGCGAGTGTTCCTAGGATTGGGACAGTACACCCATTATGCTTATTGGATAGTCTTCTTCCAAACCATAGGCTGGTGCCGAACGGTAGGGAAGGAAGAAAACCATTTGGCCTAAAGGGGTGTGCAGAAGGTAAAGACTAAAGACATATGAAGGGATTTGGAGAGGTGGCAAAGAATTATACGGTTACAGTCGTGAATCTGGAAGAGGCATTACTATGAATACCAGGATACCCCATCGAAACATTTCAATGTTTCAGTTTCACTGTGTAATGTTAAAAGAAAACTGATTTCCCGGTTAGATACTTACTCCAGGGTATGTATTTACCAGGTTTGATTCTCATATCTGTATGGTTTTACAGATGATGAGTGGGAGTAAGTTATTGGGAATTGGGTGATCATCCTCATTATATCGGGATTCGTTGTAATTGGTGATATTTGAGGAAGTCACCCGGGTAGTTTGCCGGTCGGTAAATATTTGGTTTTGAATATCCGCTGTTATGCACCAATTTCAAATTGATATATCTGTACGTCTATTTTCATAGAGTGAGATATACCTTTCTGAAATTATGTCTACGACATTTACCTATATCAGCGGATGGTTAGGTAAGGAGCATTAAACAACGGTGTAATTCTTCTTAACCATAAGTACAGTTTTCAACCTACGACACACAGTGAATGAGTTTTCAGACTCAAGGGACTTATACAGAGTATTGTATGTTGTCCAGGGTCCATCAGGACAGAGGGGATGGTCCTCGTACTATATTCGGTTTACTTATGACTTCTCTAGTTTTTAGACAAGTGTTTCGTGGAAACACAGGGTCCGAATTTTGAGAAGTTATAGGTATTTGAATAGAGTAGAGAACCAGGTGTAGCAAGTATCGGGATTCTTCAAAGTGATCGAAGATGTAGATACTTGTCAATGGTATTCAGTTGATAGTAGTGATTAAGAGAACTTGCTTCTCTTTCAGGTTACTCATAATTGGAAGCGCTCCTAAGTTGTGTAACGCTGATCGGCCTCCTTCCATTTAGTTGACATGCACTGGAGACAGTTGCATGATTTGAATCTGGTTCAATTAAATCAGTGCCTCTGGTTCTATATTGGATATAGAACAGTTCATATCTTAACGATGTTAAGGTACGGGGAGTTGTCCGGTTTATGATTAAAACCAGACACTGGACAACTCAAGGCACGTTTCTGTAATGGCTGTTTGTGGGTTGACCCAGGCTTTGACGAGGGTTGATTTTCTACCATCTGGAAGATCAATAGTGATATTGTTCTGAACTCGCCACAGTTTTAAATAAAATGGATTTTTTCAAAAACAGAATAGTGGGAGTATGGTAGAAGTGGAAGTGATTCCAGAACCACAAACGATTACTGAAGATTTGATAAGGAACCTAAAGATTCAATCTGGATTGACATTCCATTGGCCACTCCGCAGATAAGGTGGGTAACTTCAGGCACCCGAGAGGTACTACGGTAGCCTCAAGGACGGTGACAGGGAAGTTCTTGTTTACCCACAATTACCATTGCTGTTGTTCCAGGCTGCGAGACCCGGCGGGAGGATGAGTATAGCGTCGTTCTAAACTAGTTTTAGAAGTGGACGTCTATATGACTCTGCCAGAGGGTTGTCGTAGTCAGTGGGAGCAGCGGAAGCATTGGTGGACAGGTAGCTTATGTCTATTTATAGACTAAAGCAGATGTAGCGGAGATAGATCATCTATTTCTGAAGTGACAGTCATAGGTTTGACTTCATCAGAATAGGGGATGGATCTGTTGAGAAGGTAGTAGGGTGTGATATCCTGGTATTTGGATGACATACACAGAGTAGGAAAAGAAACTCCTATACTACAGTCGGTTATACTTTGGTCGTCACACAGTGTTTTCTCCACATGGGACTTGGATTTTATATCTAACATACTGGTTACTAGATCTATGGTTTTAGATCTAGATTTGGGTAGTCTCCCAATCTGGGTACTTAGACAGCATTCTAAGGGTATTTAGAATGGACGACTCCATGCACGGTAGTGTACCTGCAGAAGATGGAGTCACCCTCTCTAAAAGTGTCTTACAGACTAAAAGGGAGAGGGATGTGCATGATTGGCAGATCACTTGCTCAGGCAATTGAGTCAATCATGAGATGTCAAGTACCACACCAGATGTTGTTCTTGCACTAGATGCAATAAGTTGACATTGATCCAATCCTGGAGAAACGGTCGGAAGCAGTTTTAGAACATAAGTGGATGTTCTAGGGATATGATAACGATAGCCTCATGCAGGAGACAGTTATCAATCCAGGCTTCCAAGGTGACATGGACGACAAGGAGGTTGTCAGAGTTATAGTTTTTCCTTCTGATGAGGGGCCGTATTTTGGACAGGTGGTCCAAGGCAATACTGAGGGTGGCATGGTGCAGGATACTGATTAAGTTCAGTTGACGATACAGTCTAAGAAGTTTGGATTTGGAGTTCATTTATGAGCTATGTCCCATCAGACATCTAGACACATTCTAAGACAGGTATTGCTCATTTCGGGAGATGGCTTTCTCCGCGAACTTGAGATATAGAGAGACATAGAAAGATACAACAAAGCGGATCCACTCACTGAGGCTATTCCTCGAACGCAATAGTTTCGCAAACGAGCTTTGTGAGACTGACTAGTAGAGGAGTTGGGTGTTCGGTATCACACGGGCTGTGAGTATGCGACATCGCAATAATTAGCCTTGAGTGCAAGTGGGAGATTGTTGGAGATAGTGCCCTCAGAGTCAATTATTAGGTCACAGGTACGTGATTGCAATGATTGATGGAGGACCTATCCCGGTAGGACAGTCTCACTCGAAATGATAGTATGCTATCTGGTTTACCTTTATCATCGTGTACTGCTTTAAGTGACCTGACAAGTCGCTATTACACGTTGGTAGAGCCCCTAGGATTCTTGCTTGACCACCAGCAGTATGAGGGCGATCATATAAGTGGGAGCTGGGGTCTATAAGCATATCCTTAAATGGTCCCTAGTCATGTGAGTTTCGAGACAGGGCATCGATACTCCAGAGTAGACTAGTGTATACAGTCGAGACCCCGACGAGGGGCGGTGGCCGGTCTCACAAGCCACTGGTGTCAATTGGATCACCTAAGATGTATACAGGTGCTCATTGGGTTATGAGTACACCGGACAGGACTCGTCGGGAACATGCTAGTTGGTCATATACCAGACGTCAGATGGCAGTTCCCTGGTGACATGTGTACAGGTTAGTTCATCGACCTGGGGATCGTCATTTGTCTTGTGTGAGTTCCCACTGTACTTTGATTACTACCCTACCACGGTTCAAAGGAGTCGTGCAAACAGGTTTTAGTTGGGTACAGTCCCGAGCCACATGGAGGCAGTGAGCGTATCTTCAGGGGTTCGTCTCTCCCGGTATTGGGGGTGAGGTCGTGCTGTGTCTAGGAGAGCCATTACACGAAGCCCTCGGCCGAGGCAAGGAGATTTACTGGTAGGTATTCCAGTAGTATCTCAGGGTGTTCTGGGCTACACTCCGACACGACTTGTACCGCTTTTGGGGGTCTGACTTTTACCAACCCCCTAGGCCCGCCATGCGATGCTCATAGACGAACGGACCGGACTGTACGGATATTGTCACTGACAGGCTCAGTAGGGAGTCAGGCTGAGTTCGCTCACAGACGTCCCTTTTGGTCAATACCTGGTAGCCCGTTATGTATTGGCTTATACCTCTAACGTGCTAGTGGTTAAATCCACAACCAAGGTGTTGACGAGTCTTTAGAGTCCCCCACATTCTGTTACTCAGCTTTCGGGCGAAAGGTTGTAGAGGCCGTATGGAGATATGGCAAGGTCCGATCAGATACGTGCGGTATTGCACGGATCAGGATCGGACAGTTTGTACTACAGGCCGTATGGATATATGGCAGGGTTCGATCAGATACGTGCGGTATTGCACGGATCAGGATCGAACGGATATTACTGGCCGGCTTTGGTTTAAGCCGGATCCTAGTATAGTACAGTGTAGATTTTGTCTCATTGCATTTGTATTTCGGTCGGAATACAAATGCGGGTGTGTATGCACAGTATCGGGGTTTTCCTGTAATTTATTACGGGACCAGTTTTCTGGAGTTGCCAGTTTGCTTTTCGTTTCGGCCGATTTCCTTTGTATCGTTCATTGGCCGAAGATTGGTGGAGGATGGTTTATTTGCATTGTTGCAAATAGGCATTAGTGGAGGGGGTTCTTTGCATCTTGTTGCATCATGATGGCTTTCATGATGTGCACCATCATTGACTTGTTTTGACTCCATCATGACTTGACTTTTAAAGTCATGATTGTTGATGATGATGAGGGGTGAGGTTGGTTGTGTGTGGATGTATTTGTTATCATGTTCTTTCATGATTCCCTTTTTGCATTATTGTTCCACTCACTCCCTCTTTGGATGGCTCTCTCTCTCATTTTCTATCATATGACACTTTCCTTCTCCTCACTCACTCACTCTTTTTTTCAAGGAGAAGAGGCCGGCCACTTGAGGTGGGGCTGTCCAAATTGGTAGGGGTCTTTTGGTTCATCATATATCATTTTTGCTTCACCAAAATTCCCTAGTTCAACTCCATAGTTCAATCCCTCCACAAAAGGCAATTCCTACAACCCCAAAATGAGACTTGTATACTACATTCTACAGCAAACCTTGGGCACGTCGACTAGCCAGCTTCGTGCCCGAGTTGCCTCGGTATTGAGGTGGGAGCCCGTAAAAGAAGTAGGCGATGTAGTGCACTTCCGGCGACGAGGAGGAGACGGGACATTCCGCAGGAGATCGGGACGACGACGAGAAGACCGGAGGACTCGGATCTGTCGGTATATCTCTCTTCCCTTTCTTGTAGTTTGCTAGGACTAGTTAGTGGTTCGATCCGGGTATTAGTGCGCGGCGGTTTGCCAGTTCAAGAAAATTTAAAGTTTATCACCGCTTCCGTATTTGGCCGTCGGATTGACGGCCGGGGCGCCGCCGTGCACTTACATCACTAACAGGCTCAGTAGGGTGTCAGGATGAGTTCACTCATCGACGTCCCTTTTGGTCAATACCTGGTAGCCCTTTACGTATGGCTAATACCTCTGACGTGCTAGTGGTTAAATCCACAACCAAAGTATTGACGAGTCTTTAGAGTCCCCCACAGACAGTTTCTCAAGTTTCGGGCGAAACACTGTAAAGGCCGTATGGATATATAGCAGGGTTCGATCATGTACGTGCGGTATTGCACGGATCATGATCGGACGGGTAATACTAGCGGGCTTTGGTTTAAGACGGATCCTAGTATTGTACAGTGTAGATTTTGTCTCTTTGCATTTGTATTCGGTCGGAATACAAATGCGGGTATGTAAATACAGTCGCGGGGTTTTCCTGTAATTTATTACCGGATCACTTTTTGAAGTTGCCAGTTTGTATTTCGTTTCGGCCATTTTCCTTTCTATCTTTCTTTGGCTGAAAATTGGTGTGGAGGGGGTTATTTGCAAATGTACAAATTAGCAAAGTGGAGGGTGGTTTTTGTAAGTTGTTGTTTCATGATAGTTCTACCATCCTTTGACTTCCTTTTTGTTCATCATTACTTGACTTTTTTGATGAGATGGTTGATGAGGAGGAGACTTTGTGGTGATCATTATTTTCTCATCATCACTCATCATTCTCTCTTGCATTATTTGACCTCCTCCCTCTCTCACTCATCCAAAAAGGGCCGGCCACTTCAAGGGGGGCTGTCCAAATTTTGTGGGTGGGGGAAAAATGTTGATCTCATTTTTTGCTTGCAACAAAAATTCTAGTTCATCTCCATAGTTCATTCCTCCATCCAAAAGGCAACTTCAATTAACCCCTTGAGACAAACCGTTCTACACTCAGTCTACAGCAATCTTGGATACGTCGGCTTGCCAACTTCATGTCCGAGTTGCCTCGGTCCAAAGGTGGGAGCCCGTAAAAAGACTTCTCGATGTGGTGCCTTTCCGACGAGGAGATCGAGACCGGAGATTCCGCGAGGAGATCGGGATGGTGGCCAAAGACCGAAGGGCACGGATCGCTCGGAATAGCTCTCTACCCTTTCTCTAGTTAACTAGTGGTAGGTTAATGGTCCGATCCGGGTTTATAGTCCGCGGTAGCGCCGGTTTCTAGTTTGAAAAAGTTTTTTTTTCTGCATTTTGGCCTCGGACAAACGGCCGGGGCGTTGCTGTGCACTTACACAGTAGGAATCACACATGACTCTATGACGATCTCGGGTTAACAGACTACTCTGTACCAATGTCACCGGAGAACTGCCATCTGACGTGAGGTATAATACCATCTGGGAGTTCTCGGCGAGTCCGTCCAGTGTACCCAGTCTCTACTGAGCACCCGTACACCATCCTTGATGTCAAACACCGATGGATATGGGATCATCCATCGCCCATCATATGGGTCAAGATGCGTATACGCTAGTCTACTCTGGTGTATCGATGCCCTGTCTCGATACACTCTCGACTAGGAACAGTTATAGGATGTACTCGTTGACTACCGTGGCCCCACTAGTATGATCTCATCATAGTCCCAGTAGTCGAGTACATATCCTAAGGGCTTTATCAACATGTAACATAGAGACATTCAGAGTACATGTTAAGATAAAGTACAACCAGATAGCATACTATCATGTCGAGCAAGAAAGTCCTCCCTATATATGTCCAAGCATCCACTACAATATACATCGTATGTACAGTAATGGCCTCTAGGGCATACATATAACTAACACAAAGAGGGACCCACAAAATTCAGATGAAAATGCATCAATTAATAAGACAGCCTCATCATTGGATGAGACTGTCAATTAATGAGGAAATCCCCAAAGAATATTCTCATTGAATGAGAAATCTCTCGAGACAAGGAGAAAATCTCCCTTTCAGAACAAAGCTCTATAACAGAGTGACACTTGTCAAACTCTGGTCACGAGGGAATAAAATTCCTTAAAGAGCCTAGCTCTGTAATGATGATGGAAAATCCATCAAAAGTTAATGAAAATTAATTCCTGAGAATTAAAATTCTGGGATCTTAAAGATCCATGAAAAAACTCTTAAGAGTTCTTCATCAAAAGATCAAAAGATCTATATGTTGTCAAAAGAGCAGAGCTCTGACCCATGGGCTAAGAAACCCTAAGGAAAGATCTATTTAGATCTATGGGTTCTTGAGAGCAAGGCTCTGTTTATAAAACCCTTAAGGGGTTTTCTTTAGATCAAAAGATCTATGAGAGCAAGGCTCTGTTAATGGGTAAGAATCCCAATTTATTAGAATTAATTTAATTTAATTTTTACCTAAATCTAGTAAAGTTCTAACCCGTGAAAGTTCTTGGAAAGAAGAGAAGAGCTCTGAAATAAAAATTCTTAAGGAGATGATGATAATCATCTAAGGACCAAGGGTCCTATTTATAGGCGCTGAAACGCCTCCTCAACTTCTGAGTTGATCCAAGGGCTCAGATGTTGCCACCGCTGCACTCACGTGCGCGCCACGTGAGCGCAACGGTGGGGGGGCATTTGTTTCCCCCAATCAGAGCAAAGCTCTGTTTTGAATTTCAAAATTCAAAAATTGAAGCAACGCTTCAGATCGCTTACGCTGTGCGCTGCACACCACGTGTCAAAAGCATACACGCCAGCGCCAGGAGCACTGCGCCCTAGGCAGCGTACCTCCAATCAGAGCAAAGCTCTGTCTCAAAATTCAAATTTTAAAAGTTGAAGCAACGCTTCAGATCCAGCGCTCTGCGCTGCGCTCTACGTGTCAAACATAGGTGCGCTAGCGCAGTTGCGCTGTGCTCTACGCTGCGCGCCACGTGTCAAACACAGGCGCGCTGCGCTCTGCGCTGCGCGCCACGTGTCAAACACAGGCGCGCTAGCGCAGTTGCGCTACGTTCTGCGCTGCGCGCCACTTGTCAAACGTATGTGCGCTAGCGCCAAGTGCTCCAGCGCTGGAATTAAAAGAATTCCCGACCGTTAGATCAAAAGATCTAATAATAATAATAAATTATTAATTAATCAGAATTAAAATTCTGTTCTGGAAAGATCTTTCCAATCTTGTTGAAAACAAGAAGATTGCCTTCTGTAAAACAGAAGCCCTAGGATCAAAGATCCAACGGTGGGGAAATGTCCTCAAATCAATCAGAGAAAGATCTCTCCAACTAATTTAACAAATCAATTGGCCCTATATAAAGGCCCTAAGACTTCAAGTCTGATAGAGAAAAAAACTCTCTAAAAACTCGGAAAAGAACTCAAAAAGAAAGAAAGGCAATCCTTTAAAGAAAGAAGATCATTTCTTCATTTTTAAAGGTAAAAACAATTAATTCTTGAATAATAGAGATGAAAACATCTCATAAATAGAAGAATCCCCTTCTAAAAAGATCTTAGATCTATAAAAAAAAAGACCAAGATCTTTGATTAAATATAAAGGATTAAAAAGATCCAATCCTTAAAATAAAGAAGTAATTTACTTCATTCATAGATCTTTTGATCTATAAAGGCAGAGCCTTTTGATAAGAACAAGAACTTTGGTTCTTGGATCTTGAGGCAAGGCCTCCTTTGAAGAACAAAGAACTTGTTCTTTGATCTTAAATTTGATCTGATGCGTTTTGCGCTACTGGAAAGTGCTTTGCACTCTTGAATTGCGCCTTTGCGCTTATTGGACTGGCGCACAGCGCCAAAACGCGCCACGTGTCAACCACAGAACAATTTGCGCTTTGCGCTTCTCAAAATAGCACACGGCGCTCTTGGACTGGCGCTCAGCGCCAAGTGCGCCACGTGTCACTCACTGGCGCACCCATAAACTGGCGCAGTGCACTCATAAAGCGCAGTGCGCTAACAAACCAGTGCTTAGCGCTAAGCGACACGTGTCACTCTTATGTGCGCTAGCGCAATGCGCTCTTTAATTGGCGCAAAGCGCCTGACGCGCCACATGGCGCACTGTCAGAACATACCTTGTTCTAATAAATGCTATGTATTATTAAAAGGGCAGAGCCCAAACAAAGGCCTAACAGACATAACAAAAATAAAATGTTAAACATTTTTAACTGGACTTAGCCCAATTCTGGCCGTAAGTCTTCAATTTAAATTGAACTGAGCTCATCTGCTCTTTCAATCAATTTACACCCGGTTCGAGGGTATATCTCTTTACTCCTCTGATATCTGTTGTTGTAATCCTTCAACGTCATCAGAGAGGTGACGGGTCACGACAACCATACATTGCTATGGACTGTGGGGTCCTTAAACTCACGGACTATGATGTCCTTAATCTCGACCGTGATGTCTTAAAACTAGCATCGGACTGTGGAGTCCTTAAATCTACGGACTATGATGTCCTTAACCTCGACCGTAATGTCTTAAAACTAACATTGGACTGTGAGGTCATTAAACTTATGGACTATGATGTCCTTGACCTTGACCGTGATGTCTTAAAACTATCAATGGACCATAATGTTCTTAAACTACTTATCGACCGCAATGTCATTAAACTAAACAATAGAGCCCAATTGCTCTCTTGTCGGATCTAAACGATCCCGTTAAGTTGATCTTAGTCACTAACGTGTCCTTAACAAACGTTTAAGTTGATTTTAGCCTCAAATAAGGCTAACGTATCCTTAAACACAACCCCCCCAAACCCAAATCTAAGAAAGATACGGATTTGGACTAATCCACGTCCTACGGGCGATAACATAACTTAGTCTCCGTATACAATCCACGGGCAACCGAACACAAAACAAATACCCACGACACGAAGTGACCATCTGGAGAAGGAGAAAGTTGTTACCGCGATACGGTAGCGTAATTAACTGCAGGGGCTTGCGCCTACAGGGAAGAGCGTCCCCACAATCAAAAACCCCTCAAACGAGGGGGAATCTGACGAAGTTTGCTACATCGGCCGCATCCGTTTAAACCTTCGATACACGGTGCCATAAATCAACTTGGCATCTTCGGAGAGATGGACGGATAGCACCAATTAGCATCTGCCCCCAGATTCAGGCAAGACGTCCAGTCTTCCCGTCTTCCGGCAGTAAACAGCACACACATGCTTACTTGGTTATACTTGTGCGTGCATGGGGATACGTATATATATAGACACACACAGGTATGGGACTAGGTATATATATATACGTATACTTATACTTGGATGATGAGGATAGTGGATGATATTTAGAGATGAGTCGATGAGATTGGGCATGGTGCTATGAGATCGGTGATATGATGTGGTTCGTATGATGAGATACGACATGAGATTTAGCGGGACTTTGGACGTTTGTTTTACACACGCATTTATATTTATATAGATGGCATCAGTTTGTACTAGACTTAGATCAGTACCCCAGTTCATGAGATATGATGATAAGGATACCAGATAATTGATGAGATAAATGTGAGATTCGACCCGTACCCAGATTTGGGATGCCGCACGACGGATTTACGTACGAGCTATATATTGATGATAGATCCGCACTCTTGACTCGAGGATGTCATATTGTATATTGTATCGTATGTGATACTATTGAGGCGGGATCACCGGCTATTATATGTATGTATGTATATGTGTGTGTGTGTCTATATATATATATATATATATATATATATATATATATATATATATATATATATATCGACTCAGATTTAGGTGGTTTCCGTACCCTTTCGATTAGCTTATTAGTTAGATCTGTAGTTTACTTAGTAGATGTTAGACTAGACCCGAGTCATACCTATTTCAGAACTAACGAATCGTGAGTATTTTAAAAGACAGGTCAAGAGATTCTACGGATATTTTCAAAAGACGCATCTTTTCCTAAAAACACCGTAGCCCTTATTTTTTCTAAACCCCACGATTCGTGTTATTTCAAATGGCAAAACTATATGATATATATATATATTGATGTAGATTCTTCACTGTTGTGTTTATCACTCTTTTTCCGCATATTCTTGTTGTTCGCATCGCATTGCATGTTTAAATATGTTTATTATTATATTAAAACCATACTGTTAGGACACCAGCACCATTATCGATGATGCGTATGTTCCACGTACACCTGCTTGCCGGCTCACACACTTCATCATCGATAATTTCCATGTCACTACATAGTAGGATTGTTGCATCAGGATATGACCCCTTGCATGACATACTTGTGTACATACATATTTACACATACATAGATGATTCTGGCTTGATTTTGGAGATTTGGGAACCGCAAGATATATTTTAAAACTGGATTCATTTTAAAAGAGCGGTTTCTCTCGATATGTGCATATTACTATTCCATGTTGCATGATATACTGATATGCTTACATTTCTTTTATTTGTCACATACATAATGCTTTATGATTATACGCATTGAGATATTTGTTTTCATGAGATTTCTGGATTTGGGAACCGTGGTTATTTCAAAAGTGAGTATGTATTGTTTTAAAACCCCGGTTTCCCTTGATATGATATTTTAGTACGTCCACCATGTGTTTTCTCGGTTCTGAGACGTATGACATGTGAAACCCGATTCGAGGAGTTGGATGAGGCCGATTGCGGGTACATGGTGGACCTGGTATGGTACCCCGGGGCGAGAACGGATTTCTATGCTGCAGACGGTGAGCCTGGCAGTGGGACTACTACCTACGGGTGATAGTATTTGGGCTCGGCGGATATCCGGAGGATACCGACCGGAGTCGAGAGATGATATGGGCCGATCCGGACTGACGGAGCCCGATATATGAGGATTTACGTGCCGATGCTGGGCACGGATTTCATGATGTTTTCGAGTGTCGATGTTGGACACTCAGGTTCCATGATTTTGATGTGTCGCGAGGGACACACGTTGATTTACATCCTCATACCTCCATGCATATGCTTTATGATATTTACATGCGTGATGTTTTGTGTTATTGGGTGACACGTGGACGAGATCCACACATATATAGACATTGATTACATTGATGATACCTCATATTTATGATATGTTGCTACCTGAGGCACTGACACGAGCACTTGGTACTACACTTATGTATAGATGTTTACCTTGCTACCTTATCATGCTTCAAACTTATTCATATTGAGGATATATTATTACTGATTGTTTGACCTAGGATAAGTCATACATACAATTTCTGCTCTGTAATGTTTTCTATTCACGAGTTGGCAACTCACCCCCGTTGTGCCACAGTTCTTGCAGGTGGGTTCACTCGCATCGTGACCACCCTTGTATTTATTTTAATCGGTTGTATCTAGTAATTCCGTCAACCAAACTTGAATATTTATTCAGACTTAGAAATCGGTTGTTTTTATTTTGACCTCAGAGTCGCGCGTTGTATTATTATGGATTTCTTGCTGTTTGAGTTTCCTTTTGAGTTTTGATCCTCGTCCTTCGGCGTTGTATATTATATTGCTTGCGTGGTTGTGACCGTCGATTGACGAAGAGCTAGCTCCCGCTTGGGGATGCCTTTTATCATTGTGCATATATTATTCATGTTGTATCCCGTTTGGGGCCAGTATTTACAAAGGAAACTCTGCAGAAATTTTCAGAAAAGACTCGAGGATTTAAAAATGCATATTCGGCTTACTTATTTAAAAACCTTGTTTTTAAAACATGTTTTCTTCACTTCATTAAAACTAGTTTTCCTTCATTTATTATTTAAAATGGTTTTAGATTTCTGGGCTTTTGGCTTACTTGAATTAGATGAGGTCCTATAGACTTCATATGATTCAAGGTCCAGTCACGTGTTATTTCGGATCGTGACAAAGTTGCAGAGCGCTAGGTTAACCTTGGTTCGAGTCTAAATTTAACTATGCGGAGCCTAGAACGTTTGTATATATACGGAACTTAGGCTTGACCTTACAGAGCTTAGACTTAGTCGAGGGGGTATTAGACCCGAACTTTCATCGCATAGGTTGACCTTGGTTGATGGAGTAGGTGACTTCAGTAGAGTGACGTACCGTGTGTATGTTCCGCGGCATACTTACGATACGCCACTCCGCTTAAGGAGCCTTAGGATGTATATTTCCTTGCACTGTATTATATTCATTCATATGATCTATCCTTATCGATATTGGTTATGATTTTGCTGCCACGATTACACAGGCAGAGAGAGCTACGGCTAGAGTTGCGTCAGCATGAGCTCGTCGCGGACGAGGACTGACCAGGGCGTGATTCCAGGGATATACGATTACATAGAGAGGCGTCGTTTTATTGTGTTTTCGCGCCATGAGCGTTTGATGGATCGCTTCCACGAGATTTCTCGGACGTGTAGATCAACACCAGAGGATTGAGCCACTGATAGAGGCCAGCCAGGATATGATGACCATTGATGTATCGCTTATTCATGATGATTGAGGCACTGTTCAGCGTGCAGACGAATGAGCCAGTTGTTGCTGCGAACGACGAGCTATTGCCCCGGATGTTGGAGCTATTGTTGTACGAGTTGTGCTTAGAGATATGATAGAAGGTCGCTAGTCACCCGAGGATGAATGACTAAGACATGTGGTTCGTTCGCTTACCCTGATGAGATGTCATCAGATAGATTGTTTCCAGCTAGAGACAACTTCACGCAGGTACATTGAGAGTCGATGGAGGCGATCGAATGTCAGAAACCCATATTCCAAGTTTAAAGTATTCGGAAAGACATGTAAGCGATTCTATGGACCCTCTAGAAGAATGAAACCCTAACTCGACATAATGACCGTATGAAAGCCTTTGAACCTTAGGGTTTGCGACAGTTCCACGGTGCCATTAGTGAGGCTTGGGTTTGCCCTTCTACGGCTGGTCCACCGATGCTGTGGTATGTACTCGGTACTATTAAACTGTACCCAGGATGTTGAGCTCTTGGGGGATCATGAGGTTTTGACGAATCGATCGAATGGTTCGACTTCATTCGGATGCTATGTGATAGGATGCATTACTTGGGAGACTCCAGATACGAGTATAGCCATTGGAGCACAGTCCATGCAGCCACGAGGAGACGAGTCCGAAGCAGTCGACAGCAGAGAAAAGTGGAGTAAAAGGTTCGTACGAGATCTTGATGAGATGACGTTCCACTCCACCGACATCAGAGATGCGATACGCATGCAGAGGCGTTGATTATGGATATACCTTCCAGAAGGAGTCGCGATGAGTATGTAGCCGTTCTGGAACAAGAAACAGATATAGTAAAGGGTGGTAACTTCCGAACAGTTCGGCAGAAACGAGATTTAAGAGAGACCTCGAAAGGACATTTCTGGAATACTATACGAGAAGACTTGGACCCAGGAGCGGTCATATTACGCACACCCAGCAGGCCAGGGTTCGGCATCGTCGACGAGATTGTTGGCCAGAGATCTATAGAGGATGTGCCAGAGCAGGACTGTTTCCGTCGTCATTACATATTGGGCCGTTGAGCCGAGGATCTATTTATCTAGCAACGCACAGTGAGAGACGAGAACATAAGGGCACCATACGACAGGCCACAAACAGTAAGCAAGTAGATATCTTGCTCTGCTAGTTTGGGATGCACCGGCACCTTCTCGACTTTGAAGGAGGAAATATCGACGACGGTATTTATGATTTGTGATTTGGTGATTCGATTATCACGTATCCGTCACCTTGGATTTCGGTATTTTGGGCGATCTATTCGCATGATTTAGTCTTGATGACTGAGTTTCATGATATTTATTTTTGTGCACCACGGTTGCACCTGACTTCGGTTTGATATCATTCGATATGTTGATTCTGATTTCATGCCTATGTTATGCATGTGATTTGACTTATGCTTTCGGCATAGTTTTCATGCACTTTTAGTGTTTTGATTTGATTTGTGCATGCTGATGCACATGGTTGTGAGATTATATACCGCGGTATACCTGATTTGGATTGAGCTTTATTGTATAACGTTGATTTCGATTATGATATTGATGTTGATTTCGTGCACTCTGTGCATTTGATTTGGATTTTTGCGCATATTTGGCGCGCTTGGGTTGGATTTGCGCATGTTCGGTGCTTGATATTGGATTTCGTGATTTTGTGCATGTTGGATGCACATGATTTAGATTTTATTCGTGCATGATGGATGCACCTGATTTTGGACTTTCGCGCATGTGGGCGCCTGTTATGAGATGCGATTTTGGTGCACACTAGATGCAATAAATCGAGATTCTTCGTGCATATCAGATGCACCTGAGTTTGCTGTTAGGCACACCCGTTGCCTTTGATAGATGTTTCGTGCACACCCGATGCACTCAGATGTTGTTTCTGTGCACATGTATGGCACATATATGGATTTTGATTTCCATGCGCACCAGACGCACGTAGCATTCATATGCACATTTTGAGATTGATTTCTTATGGAGCAGTACGTTTTTATGATATTTACTATTTATTTTTGTACTGAGCAGGACTAGTCAGAGGACAGTACCTGGATATATTTTGCATGCATTGATAGTTATCGAAGGGATTTCCAAAAAGGGAGCTATAGTCTCAGTATTTACCTACGTGTCTGATATGACACGAATTGTTTAAAACAAGGAGACCCTTCTAAATTGTTTTCAAAACGGCGGGACGTACATATTAAACAAGGGATAAGTATATATATAGTTATTTTCTTACAATAGACGTCCGCCACTGTGCAGTGTTATGCACATCGCACAGCAACATGAAAGATTTGGCATGCATTTCCTTCAGATATTTACATGTATAGATTTGATATTTACATGTATAGTTCTGATTTATATCATATTGGTATTCGTTTTGGATTTTACATTGGTGTCTTCACTATGACTCCGATGATTGCGGGATACTTGACGGAGTTTTGATTTTGAGTTATCTGCTCATTTTTCATGCGTATGCATTGTGCTATCATGCGTCTTATGTATTTATGATTTCGGGACCCCGACGGCTTAGCCTTTTACTGAAATGTTTTAGTATTTGAAGGGTTTAAATTTAAATTCGGCGACCGAATTTCTTTAAGGGGGGAAGATTGTAACATTTCAAAAAAAAATAAGATATTATTTTTGGGAATTTTTATAATTAAAGAATAAAATATTGAATATTTTAATAAGGCGGTATAATTAAATACCGATAAATAGGGGGGAAAATATGAAAAAAAAATTATGGAAATTATTAAAAAGAGAGTGCTTTATGTGATTTAAGCGAATTATGAAAGTTTATGATTTATTTGACACTATTTTAGTGCTAATCGCGATTAAAAATCGCTAATCGCGGATTAAGCGTGTTTTGTGCACATAGCATGCACAAAGTCTTTATTCACACTTGTGCATTTTCTACCATGGTTTCATTAGGGTTTCCTATTCAAATTTTGAATGAATGAGAAGAGAAAAGAAAAGAAAATAGAAAAGAAAAGAAAACATTAGAATAAGAGGTATGGGCAAGAGAGAGAAAGAGAAGGTGAGGGGTCAACCTTGGTCTTGAACCATTCCCTCTTCATTCATTCACTCATTTTCTCTTCCCTCCCGCTCTTTGCTACTGCTGCTGCCGCCCTAACTCCCTCCCACTCTTCACCTCCTCAAAACACTATGAGAAACTCCTCAAAACTCCATCTCCCTTTCATAAAAAAGATGCACAAGCCCTCTAGCTATACATTGGACCAAGAAAGTTTGCATTTTGGCGTTGTAGAGAATTCATGAGTGTCAAATGAGATAATCCCTTCACAATTAGTGTAGTATTTCCTTTGCTAAAGCCTCTTTTCAAGTTTAAAAGTGATTTGGCAAAGTTTAGCGAGGTTGAGATCTCAAGTTGGGAATTAGGGTTTGATTTGAATAGAGATGGTGTATTTGGGCTTTAGAGGTGACCTTAAACCCCCATAGATGATAGGAAAATCCAGACCAACCCAACTGAAACCCAAAATACGGAAAAACAGAACTTTCATGTCGGTTTTGTGAGTTTTAGGGTGTTCAGGGAGATCTGGAATGAACCGGGACTTTTACTAGAAAAGTAAACAATACCAGAGGACTAGAATTGACCCTAGGAACCCCCTGTATCAAGACGAACCCCATTGGAGCATGCAGGGCCGGCGAGATCAGAATTTAGGGGGAAGGGCTCGGCCACTTGGTGAAGGGGTGGGTCCAGGTTTTTTCTGTAGGTCACATGCTGTTGGATATATGTATGCCCTAGAGGCCATTATATGTATAGTGGATGCTTGGACATATACATATGTATATTTTGATATATGACTTTCTTGCTCGACATGATAGTATGCTATCTGGTTTTACTTTATCTGACATGTTTGCTTGATATTGTTCATTTAATACATGTTGATAAAGCCCTGAGGATATATGCTTAACTTCTATGGCTATGATGGAGATCATACTAGTGGGGCATGTGTAGTCTATAAGCATATCCTCAAATGTTCCTAGTCGTAGGTATATTGAGATATGGCATCGATATTCCAGAGTAGACTAGCGTATATGTTTCTTGACCCATATGATGGGCGATGGATGATCTCATATCCATTGGTGTTGTGACATCGAAGATTGTATACGGGTGCTCAGTGGAGACTGGGTACACTGAACGGACTCACAGAGAATTCCTATATGGTATTATATCTATCGTCGGATAGTAGTTCTCTGGTGACACCGGTACAGGTTAGTCTGTAGACCCGAGATCGTCATAGAGTCTTGTGTGTTCTCCAACTGTATTTTGATTTCCACCCTACCACGGCTCTACTGAGTCGTGCAAACAGGTGGCTTTTGGGTATAGTCTCGAGACACATGGAGACAATGAGCGATAGGAGGGGTTTCGTCTCTCCCGGTATTGGGAGTTGATGTTGTGCTATGTGCGATTGGCTCTGACTTAAAGTCCCTGGCCATGGCTGATGAGATTTACTGATAAGTGTTATCAGTAGTTTCTCGACCGGTCATAGACCATATTGACATGACTTATTGAGTTATTAGGGCTCGACGATTCCATCTCTAGACTTGATATGCAGCATATCAGACGAAGAGACCGGACTGTACGGTAAGTGTTGCCAATGGCTCGATGGGAGTTTTGATGGGTTCGCTTGTTTTTCTTCTGATCGTTCAATACCCGGATGGCCGTTACGTTTAGCTGACCGCTTGCGGCTTGTAGGTGTTTTGATATGATCATCACGTACTGCCGGCGTATTGACGAGTCTTAGAGTCCCACACAGGATTTTTCTAGTTCAGGGGAAATGTTGTGGTGTGCATATGAGATATGCGCAGGAGCTCGATTAAATATAGACATGTGATACCGTATTTTAATCGGACGTTCGATATTTGTCGGGTCGCATTTGATGTGACCGATTTATTAAATCAAGTGTTGATTTAATATTATCTTTAAGCTCACTTTTAATTAACCCTTTTTCTTTTGGATGTATGCATGTATGTTCACACATACACATGATGATGTGCATGCACACATATACACATACATATGTGTCATGGTTGATGATACAAAAGAAATGGCAATATAAGACTCACATGGTTATTAAATATCTAGATTTTTGTTAATGGATTAAAGGAAAAAGGAAATTAAAATAATGACTCATTTTCTACACACTTCTTATTTGACCATTGACTTTAACCATGATTTAATTTCCTTTTGTTCTTTAACCCATCCAAATAATATCTAGATATTTAACCAACCATGCTTATATGTGAGAGTGTCTTATATATAATATTTTCATTTTCATTTTTGAAAATAAGTTTTTCATTATTCACACAAAAGCTTTTGCCATCTTCACCTTCCTCCATTTCCAAGCTCTCTTGAGATTTGTTTTGAGTGAGGAAATTAAAAAGAAAGGGTTTTTGAGTGAGTTTACAAACTGTAGGATGTTTTTTGTCACCCCATTGAGGTAGGAATACGCGCCCGCTTGTCAGGTGCATTACAGATTCCCTCTGCCTAGGATAGGCCGGGGTTTAATGATTGTGGGGATCCAAATCTCCGGCAGCCGCGGACTAAGCTGCCGTTAATTACCCCTCGTCTTTGGAGCGAGGGAACCTCCGATTGACGGGTAAAACTGGTCATGCGAACTCAATGTGCAGTGTTGTGTTTTGAAGGGGTTTTGGATATATCGAGGACCCCGCAAAGTTTTTTTCTAACAGGGACAGTGTCGTGGAGTATGTGTGTGTGTACATATATATACATATGTATATATATATGTATATACATAAAAAGGGAGAAAGGCATCCAAAGGATGCGTGGGGCCAGCGCCAGCGCTTTGAGCGCAAGAGCGCTAGCGCACCACGTGTCATCACGTGGGCGCTCGGGCGCTAGCGCTTTGGGCACTAGCGCTCTGAGCGCAAGAGCGCTAGCGCGCCACGTGTCAGCACGTAGGCGCTCGGGCGCTAGAGCACTGAGCGCTAGCGCGCCACGTATCAGCACGTGGGAGCTCGGGCGCTAGCGCTTTAGGCGTTAGCGCTCTGAGCACAAGAACGCTAGCGCACTGAGCACTAGCGCGCCACGTGTCAGCACGCGGGCGCTCGGGCGCTAGCGCTTTGGACGCTAGCGCTCCGAGCGCAAGAGCGCTAGCGCGCCACGTGTCAACACGTGGGCGTTCGAGCGCTAGCACTTTGGGCGCTAGCACTCTGAGCGCAAGCGCGCCACATGTCAGCACATGGGCGCTCGAGCGCTAGCGCACCACGTGTCAGCACGTGGGTGCTCGAGCAGCAAAAGGGACTGGTCCTTACAATGGGAGTTGTACTCCCAGAAAGGAGCACTTATTATTCTCTCTCTGTGTGTGTGTATATATATATATATATATGAGGAGTTAAAATCCTAAGATGTTTTGAAGCTGATGAAGGGCTTCTCCCCTTGAGCCCTAATTCTTCCCCAAAGTGGGGTTTCTGGAGATGGGTCTCCTTCTTCTTCCTTTGTTGGCCGGATCTTGAAGATCAAGATATGTGAGATCTAAAAATCTCTCATTTCTGAGATCTGATGGCAGATTTGAGTTTCCCTTTGTGGGTTTTGTGGTGAAAAACTATTTAGTTTTGGAAGAGAAAGAGTAAAACTCTTAATTTAATTCAAAAGAAATGAGAAGGTTTAGAACCTTGGAGAAGGAGCAGGAGACACAAAGAACCCTATTTTTGGGGGAATGAAAATTGTATTAGATATTTTCATCATGTTACCTTTTATAGGCTTACATATTTTCATATAGCCCCTTGGGCATTACAAAATGGCATTTTTCCCATCACATGGCTCATGTACCATTTATTTTTGCACATAAGCCATGGGCTTACAAAAATTTGGCTTTATGCCCATAAAAAAAATACATCAAAATTATTTTTTACATGATTTGCATGGGGAGGCCGGCCGCTTCATGTTCCGGCTCGACTCGGGCATGGGCCCACTTGATCTGGGCTTGGGCCCACCTGGCTTGGGGTTGACCTTGACTTTGACTTGGTCAACCGGGATGCAATTTTCGACCCCAACAAAGTGCCCCCCATCAATAAATGCACACCACATATGTGGGTCGTGTGCATGAAATTGATGGATCTTCTTTCATGTAGAGGCGACTTGCTTTGGTTCCCACTTTTTAGGATGCACTGCCTTTTTTATGACATGGACGGTCGACGCTTGACGCGTCTCCGAGACGGAGTGTCCGTGGTAGACGTTTCCCTGGCCCGGAGTGATTTGGTTCCTGCTTTGTAGGAAGCCTGCACTGCCCTTTTTGCGACATGGACGGTCGACGCTTGACGCGTCTCCGAGACGGAGTGTCCGTGGTAGACGTTTCCCTGGCCCGGAGTGATCTGGTTCCTACTTTGTAGGAAGCCTGCACTGTCCTTTTTGCGACATGGACGGTCGAAGCTCTGATCCGGAGCGATTTGGTTCCTGATTTGTTGGAAGCCTGCACTGCCCTTTTTGCGACATGGACGGTCAATGCTCTGATCCGGAGCGATTTGGTTCCTGACTTGTGGGAAACATGCACTGCCCGTTTTGCGACATAGACGGTCAACGCTCTGATTCAAAGCGATTTGGTTCCCGATTTGTAGGAATCCCGTACTGCCCTTTTTGCGACATGGAGGGTCGACGCTTGATGCGTCTCCGAGACGGAGTGTCCGTGGTAGACGTTTCCCTGGCCCGGAGTGATCTGGTTCCTGCTTTGTAAGAAGCCTGCACTGCCCTTTTTGCGACATGGACGGTCGACGCTTGACGCGTCTCCGAGACGGAGTGTCCGTGGTAGACATTTCCCTGGCCCGGAGTGATCTGGTTCCTGCTTTGTAGGAAGCCTACACTGCCCTTTTTGCGACATGGACGGTCGACGCTTGACGCGTCTCCGAGACAGAGTGTCCATGGTAGACGTTTCCCTAACCCGGAGCGATCTGGTTCCTGCTTTGTAGGAAGCCTGCACTGCCCTTTTCACGACATGGACGGTCGACGCTCTGATCCGGAGCGATTTGGTTCCTGATTTGTGGGAAGCCTGCACTGCCCTTTTTGCGACATGGACGGTCGACGCTCTGATCCGGAGCGATTTGGTTCCCGATTTGTGGGAAGCCTGCACTGCCCGTTTTGCGACGTGGACGGTCGACGCTCTGATCCGGAACGATTTGGTTCCCGATTTGTGGGAAGCCTGCACTGCCCTTTTTACGACATGGACGGTCGACGCTTGACGCGTCTCCGAGACAGAGTGTCCGTGGTATACGTTTCCCTGGCCCGGAGTGATCTGGTTCCTGCTTTGTAGGAAGCCTTCACTGCCCTTTTTACGACATGGACGGTCGACGATCTGATCTGGAGCGATTTGGTTCCCAATTTGTGGGAAGCTTGCACTGCCCTTTTTACGACATGGACGGTCGACGCTCTGATCCGGAGCGATTTAGTTCCTAATTTGTGGGAAGCCTGCACTGCCCTTTTTACGACATGGACGGTCGACGCTTGACGCGTCTCCGAGACGGAGTGTCCGTGGTAGACGTTTCCCTAGCCCGGAGCGATCTGGTTCCTGCTTTGTAGGAAGCCTGCACTGCCCTTTTTACGACATGGACGGTCGACGCTCTATTTGACTTGCTCTGATTCCTGCACTGTTAGGGGTGAACTTGACTTGCTCCACTTCTTGCGGTGTCGAGATTGGATTCTGACTTGCTCCATTTTCTGCGGTGTCGGAATTGAAGTTGACTTGTTGATTATGATTTGGGTTGACATCAGCATCACTATACTGGAATATGGTACCAGGAGCGAATCATCATCTGTTTTTGAGAGGATTTAGAGATTTTTTTTGTCGGCATCTGCATTGCTGCACTGGAATAATGCCAGGAACAACTCATCATTTGCCCCGGGAGGATTTGGTAATTTTGGTCTTGTGGCATCTGCATTGCTGCACTGGAATAATGCCAGAAGCAACTCATCATTTTGCCCCGGGAGGATTTGGGAATTGGTTTTTTTTATTTGGCATCAGCATCGCTACACTGGAATATGGTACCAGGAGCGAACCGTCATTTGCGTTTGCTTATTAGGAAACGATGGCTTAGGAGACAGGTTTTAGGTCCCTATCACCTAAGACTTTTCAATTTTGTGAGCCGTAAGGGTCTCACAAAGCATTTTCTCCCTACGGGTCGTAAGGATCCCGTAAGTGTATTTTCTCCTTAGGAGTCGTGGGGACTCCCAAGTGTATTTCTCCTTTGTAAGTCATAAGGATCTCACGCGGGAATTTTTTCCTCACAAAGTCGAGAGGACTTTGCGAGTGCATTTCATCTCTTTTTCACGAGTTCACGCCCTTTCGGGTTTTCACAAACACGCCGGCAGTCCTGCTGTTTTTACTCACGGAGCCCTTTCGGGTTTTCATCCGTGCCCATTTTGCTTGTGGACATACCTTCTTTTTTTCTTCTCTCTTTTGAATTTTCACCGCCGGTGGGACTTTGAATGTGGTCTCGCCGGTAGGACTTGGGAGAGATTGGGATCGTTTTACTCCCGTGGATTGTATACGGTTTTGCAGGATGTATGATCCAGACCGTAGGGCCAGAAAAATTTCAAGATTTTGTTGGCATCTGCATCGCTGCACTGGAATATGGTTCCAGGAGCGACTCATCATTCGCCATTGGGGTATAGAAGTTGGAATTTGGTTGGCATCTGCATCGCTGCACTGGAATATGGTATCAGGAGCGACTCATCATTCGCCACTTGGGGACTGGGGAACAATGGCTTAGGAGACAGGTTTAGATCCCTATCGCCTAACGCTTTTCAATTTTATGGGCCGTGAGGGTCCCATAAAAGCATTTTCTCCCTACGAGTCGTAAGGATCCCGCAAATGTATTTTCTCCTTAGGAGTCGTGAGGACTCCTAAGTGTGTTTTTCCTTTATGAGTCGTAAGGATCCCACAAAAGTTTGTTCTCCCCATGTATCGTGAGGATACATGAGTGGGTCTTCTCAATGGAGCATAATTCCAAAGGTGGAGACCAACCGCGTAACTGGTAATTGCGGTGGGGCATGGGTATGATAAGAATTATTTGAGCCCGTGGATTGTATACGGTAGTTAATTTGGGGACTAACCGTAGGGCCAGGAGAATTTTGAGAAATTGGATTTTGGTTGGCGTCTACATCGCTGCACTGGAATATGGTACCAAGAGCGACTCCTCATTCGCCCTTTTTTTTTGTTTTTCTTTTTGTTTTTTATTGTTTTTTTTTACCGCGATTGCTCTATCATTTCAGCTTTTCTTATCGCGAAGATCGCGATTGCCTAATCATTTCGGCTTTTATTCACGGTTGCCCCATCATTTCGGCTTTTCTTTATTTTTCTTTTATTTACACATTTTTTGTTTATTTATATATATATATATATATATATATATATATATATATATATATTAACATTCCCAGTTTAACGACTTAGAGGTCGATTGTTCCCAGTTTAACGACGTGGTGGTCCTCTTTACTTATCCCAGCTCCTTGGATTTTGATCTTGGCGGAGCTGTATTGATGACCGTAGCTCTATGGCCTACCGATACATCCGAGGATTGTGAGGTTTTTCAAGGCTTGTATTGGTCCTCTACCCAGTCTTTGAAAACACAGCAATCTTCAATGGTATGACTCACCACCCTATGGTATGGGCAGTATACGGGATTGCCGGTCATATTCATTTCATGTGGCCTCTTCGGAATAGGCAATTGCAGGACATTGTTCAGGGCTTCCTCGAATATATTGCGGACATCATCCCTCCTGAAGGAGTACACCTTCTTCTTTCTCTCCATCAGAGTAGGTGCCCTCACTAATGCCGGTCCCTGAGGCCGATCAGTCTTTGGTTCGCCCTGCACATGTCTGGGAGGGTTAGGTTCCCGAAAGGCTTCGGTCTCCATTTGTGTGAAATCGGCGTTCGTAGCTTGACTATTTGCTAACACGCCTTTAGACAGTTCTATCTCTCCCATCTTGTATTGCCTTTCGACCCAATCTTTGAAGACGAAGCAGTCCTCAATAGCATGACCTATCACCCTGTGATAGGGGCAATATTTTGGGTCGTCGGTCATATTCGCTTCTTGCGGTCTCTTTGATTCTGGCAGTTGTAGACCGTTTCTTAAGGCGTCCCTGAATATCTTGTGGACTTTTTCCCTTTTGAAGGAATAGACTTTTTCCAGTTTCTCTTTCAGAGGCGATTCCCCCCCCCCTCGGCGTACGTATCGGAGGGACTGGAGGCTGATTGCGGCCGTTTTTCGCGAAGGCGCTCCGCTCTTAGGTTGAATGGGGTATCAGTTGGCTGCCTCAGGGTATCAATCCCTGGCTCATGGACCAAAATTTGATTCTGCTGTAATTGCAATCGGGCGACTTGGGTCGTGAGATCTGCCGCGACGTTTGCCAATTCGTCGACCTTGGACTGTACCTTGGCTAACTTCTCGTCCCTGTCCTGAAGCTGCATCTGAAACCATCGGAATAACGCTTGTTCTGTAGTTCCGGCTATGACAACCGGGTCATCTTTATTGCCTAAGCTCAGTTCCGCAGGAACCACGGGCTCTTTTGGCTTATCGCCTGAGCGAGCTCTTCGTCATATAGACCGAGTTGACGTTGGGTAGCGTCCACCGTATCATCCCCCTGGCTATGAAGCATAGGAGGGTTCGTTTCTTCATGTCCGACCATGTAGATAGTATGGACCACGTACCCAGCCATCTCTTTATCTTTGGTGGCTGATTTCGCGGAGCGGTCCGGGCCTTGGAAGTTCATAAGTTTTAACATGGCAAGTACCCTAGCCCTTTTGTTGGCTCTGTATCTGAGCCGCTTCTGCCTCATCTTCTCTGCCTTGAGCGCTTGGCAGGCTTCTGCTCTTCGGGAAGCCGCCATAGGCTGAGTGATGGGAAGGCTTGAGAAGACACCCAATCGAGAAGTTGTCAGAGGCGCCGCTGGAGCTTGCCCGAGATGCCTTGTTGCTTGGTTGGTGTTGATGGCCTTGTCCCCAGCTGGGGCCAAGGAAAGTCGTTCAAACACTGACTTGCGTTTGAGTTGGGGCATCTTCAAGACCACCACATTTGGCCTCTTGCCTTTCGAGACCGGTTTGTCTGTCACCGGGGCTTGAGGAGCTGGGATGGCGTTAGCTGACACGAACAGGATAGAGTCGAATGGTAGCGGCGGCTCTTCCCATTGTCGCCCAAGACTGGCCAGAAGGATCGTCCTGGCGTCCATCTTCATCGTGTAGGATATGGGAGCTGTGTCGAGAGCTGAGCTTGTCCTTGGAGACATTGTTGAGAAGTGATTGCTTGAAAACCTGCATGAAAGAGCATTATTTAGTATAAATATAGATATGTATATTGATTGAGTTCGCATGAACGTTTAACTCGAAATATGGGATGAGAGATGGTCCCACCGGGCGTGCCAGAATCTGTAGGGTGTTTTTCGTCATCCCATTGAGATGGAAATACGCACGCGCTTGTCAGGCGCATTACAGATTCCCCCTGCCTAGGGTAGGCCGGGGTTTAATGATTATGGGGATCCGAATCTCCGGCAGCCGCGGACTAAGCTGCCGTTAATTACCCCTCGCCTTTGGAGCGAGGGAACCTCCGATTGACGAGTTAAACTGGTCATGCGAACTCAATGTGCAGTGTTGTGTTTTGAAGGGGTTTTGGATATATCGGGGGCCCCGCAGAGTTTTTACGGGGGTCCCACTACCCGGATAGCAGGCTGGGGGTCAAGGGGGCTAGCAGTCCCCTTGCGGGGTGCGAGGCAGCACCCCGTTAGAAATTTTTTTCTAACAGGGACAGTGTCGTGGAGTATGTGTGTGTGTACATATGTATACATATGTCTATATATATATATGTATATACATAAAAAGGGGGAAAGGCATCCAAGGATGCGTGGGGCCAGCGCCAGCGCTTTGAGCGCAAGAGCGCTAGCGCTTTGAGCGCTAGCGCACCACGTATCAGCACGTGGGCGCTCGGGCGCTAGCGCTTTGGGCGCTAGCGCTCTGAGCGCAAGAGCGCTAGCGCGCCACGTGTCAGTACGTAGGCGCTAGCGCGCCACGTGTCAGCACATGGGAGCTCGGGCACTAGCGCTTTGGGCGTTAGCGCTCTGAGCGCAAGAACGTTAGCGCACTGAGCACTTGCGCGCCACGTGTCAGCACGTGGGCGCTAGCGCTAGCGCTTCGGGCGTGGGCGCTAGCGCTTCGGGCGCTAGCGCTCTGAACGCAAGAGCGCTAGTGCGCCACGTGTCAACACGTGGGCGCTCGAGCGCTAGCACTTTGGGCGCTAGCGCGTCACGTGTCAGCACGTAGGCGCTAGCGCACCAGGTGTCAGTACGTGGGTGCTCGAGCAGCAAAAGAGACTTGGTCCCTGTAATGGGAGTTGTACTCCCAGAAAGGATCACTTATTATTCTCTGTGTGTGTGTGTGTGTGTGTGTGTGTGTGTGTGTATAAGGAGTTAAACTCCTAAGATGTTTTGAAGCTGATGAAGGGCTTCTCCCCTTGAGCCCTAATTCTTCCCCAAAGTGGGGTTTCTGGAGATGGGTCTCCTTCTTCTTCCTTTGTTGGCCGGATCTTGAAGATCAAGATATGTGAGATCTAAAAATCTCTCCTTTCTGAGATCTGATGGCAGATATAAGTTCCCCTTTGTGGGTTTTGTGGTGAAAAACTATTTAGTTTTGGAAGAGAAAGAGTAAAACTCTTAATTTAATTCAAAAGAAATGAGAAGGTTTAGAACATTAGAGAAGGAGCAGGAGGCACAAAGAACCCTATTTTTCGGGGGAATGAAAATTGTATTAGATATTTTCATCATGTTACCTTTTATAGGCTTACATATTTGCATATAGCCCCTTAGGCATTACAAAATGGCATTTTGCCCATCACATGGCTCATGTACCATTTATTTTTGCACATAAGCCATGGGCTTACAAAAATTTGGCTTTATGCCCATAAAAAAAATACATCAAAATTATTTTTTACATGATTTGCATGGGGAGGCCGGCCGCTTCATGTTCCGGCTCGACTCGGGCATGTGCCCACTTGATCTGGGCTTGGGCCCACCTTGCTTGGGGTTGACCTTGACTTTGACTTGATCAACCGGGATGCAATTTTCGACCCCAACACAAACCACACAACCATTCTACACTAACATAACCCTTTAGTGTAGAGTGCTTGCTTCATTTTGTGAAGCTAAGAGCTTGTTCTAGGAATCTTCGGGTGGATCATCGTAGACGACGAAGGACCTTGAGCAGAGTCATTCCAAACCTTTTGCCAAGCCGCAGGAGTCCTAAAGACCGAAGGAGTTGGTTACAATGGCTGTGTAAGTCGATGTACAACACCCCACGAGTTGCGGGGAGGCGGAAATCTGAAAAACAATCTTGTTCTTTGAGTTAACATCGACTAACCGAAGAATCTTTGCTAAAGTATAACTAACATATACATAGGAGTTGTTAACTACTATGAGAAGTGATTATACCTAGTGAATCTAGTCCTTCTTCTTTTCGTTATCCACCTCCTCCTTGGCCTCCTCTACGTAATATACGATCCACCCGAGAGCTTCTATTCCTAGTTTCACCTCTAATCTTGAGGTAACTAGGTTTCTTTAATTGCTAATCAAAGGCACCTAGGTGATATAGAGTGTGGATATGGATTAATTAGTCTATCTAATTCTTGATCTCAATACATGAGGGGTAGGATTAGGGTTTGAAGAGAGAGTGAGCTTGAGGAGAGAGAAGGTGAGCAAAAGAATGATAATGAGATAATGATCTCTCTTGAATATATGAAGCATAATGATTTATCAAAATAAATAAAATAAAATGATTAATCATCATCCTTCATTTATTCATATGAGTGATTCATCTCATGAGTCATTAGTTCAATAAGTGAAGCATTAACTCCAAGGATGAATCACACAAATGAGTCATTAAAACAATAAATGCAAATTCCACCTAAACCCCCAAGTCACCATCCTTCTAGAAGCTTCCCGCAAAATTACGAGAACGCCCCTCCTATCCGTGAAAACACGGAAAAACTTTAGACTGTATAAATTCAATAATCCGATACTAGAATCTGGCTTAAACCAAAGCCGGCTAGTAAAAACTGTCCGAACGTCGTACGTGCGTAAACACACGTATGCGTCCGAACCCTTGTCGTAAAACCATACGACCTCTATATCGTTTCGCCTGGAGCAGGAAAACTCTCTGTGTGGGACTCTAAAAACTCGACTACTACGCTGGCAGTGGGTTTAACCACAGACCGCAAGCGGTACTAGCTGTACGTAACGGTCCCCAGGTAGATGTCGATAAGAAGGCCGATGAGGAAACCCATCCGAACTCCTACTGAGCCTGATGTGACAATCTCCGTACAGTCCGGTCTGTTCGTTTAAGACTATCGCATATCGGGCCTAGGGGGCGGCAAGCGTCAGTCCCCTAATAGCGGTATAAGTCGTGTCGGAGCGTAACCCATTACACCTTGAGAAACTACTGGAACCTACCAGTAAATCTCGCTTGCCCTGGCCAGGGACTTTGCGTAATGGCTCTCTGACACAGCACGATATCAACTCCCAATACCGGGAGAGACGAATCATGTCTAACCGCCACTGCCTCCAAGTGCTCGGGACTGCACCCATCTGCTACCTGTTTGCACGACTCCTATGAGCCGTGGTAGGGTAGCAATCTAAGAACAGTGGGACACACTCGAGGCGAAGTAGCAGTGTCAAGTCTGCGGACTATGCTGTACTCATGTCACCTGGGAACTGTTAACTGACGACGGGTATAATACCAACCAACAGTTCCCCGCAAGTCGTGTCCGGTGTACCCGTAACCTAACGAGCACCTGTATACTATCTCCAGTACAACGTACTGATGGCTGTGGGATAGACCATCTCCCCAACTGGGATGAGAAGCGTACACACTAGTCTACTCCGGAGTATCTGTAAGTCCACGGTAGCGCCCCGGCCGTCTAACAGACGCCAAATGCGGAACAAAAACTTTTACAACTGGCGCTATCGCGTATTATAACCCGGATCTACCATTAAAGCTAAACTAACAAACTACAAAGTGGGTAGAAATGTTATACCGAACGATCCGAGTCCTTCGGTCTTCAACCATCATCCCACGCTTTGTTGCGGCTGCTCCGATCTCCTGAATCTCCAGTCTTCTCGTCCAGGTGGCACCACGTCGACGGATCTTTAAACGGGCTCCCGCCTTTGAACCGAGGCAACTCGATCATCAAGTTTGCTAAAAGAGATGACCAAGATTGATGTAGAGAATGAGTAGAACACTTTGTCTCGTTACGTCCAATGCCAAGGACGAACGGTTAATGAAGTTGCCATTTGAAACTGTGATGGAATGAAAAGAGCTTTGAAATTTCCATACACATAAACTATAAACTTTTCTCAAATGAAATCAATCATGCTCCTTGTGAAGAGGGGCCGGCCAAATATAAGGAGCAAGGGAGGTGAGTGTAGGAGCTAGGAGGTGACCACAAGAATAAATGAGATGAATGATTCACCTTAACACCTTGCAACTTACATTAATTGCAAATGAAAAGTCATTAACCTAGTCATCTCAAACATTTAATGAACATTAAATGCAACCATGAGTCACTAATCCTAGTTATCATCTAGAAACTTCTAGAAGCACGACTCACCCTCATGACTCACCCAAGTGACGAAAAGATAAATCCGTATTTAACCGAATATTAAATACGGGAGATAGAAAACTGGAAACTGGCAACTTCCAAAAGTGATCCCGAAACGAATTTCAGGATTACCCCGTAACAGTATAAACATACCCGTATTTGTATTACGACCAAATACAAATGCAACTGAGACAAAGATATTATATCTACACAGTATAATACTGGGATCCGGCTTAAGCCAAAGCCTACCAGTATTATCTGCCCGGAAAATGACACGTGCGAAAACGCACGTGCATTTTCCGAACCCTGCCATAAAACCATACGGCCTCTACAACGTTTCGCCCGAACTTGGGAAACGGTCTGTGGGGGACTCTAATGACTCATCAACACACTGGCACTGGGTATAACCACTAGCACGTCAGAGGTACTAGCTGTACGTAACGGTTGCCTATGTATTGATTGGAAGGGAAGCTGACGAGCGAACTCATCCATAAACCCTACTGAGCCTAACAGTGACAATATCCGTACAATCCGATCCGTTCGTCTAAAGAGTATCGCATATCGAGTCTAGGGGGTGGATAAAGTCAAACCCCTAATAACGCGATAATTCGTGTCGGTATGAAGCCCATCACCACCTGAGAAACTACTGATCCAAATCAGTAATTCTCCACTACCTCAGCCGAGGATTTCTAGTGATGGCCACCCGTGCACTGTGGGACATCAACCCCCAATACCGGGAGAGACGAATCCCCGACAATCCGCTCATTGCCTCCATGTGGCTCGGGACTGTATCCAAAAAATACCTGTTTGCACGTCTCCTTTAAGCGTGGTAGGGTAGGAATCAAAGCACAGTGGGAACTCACACGAGACAAATGACGATCTCATGTCGACAAATTAACCTGTACACATGTCACCTGGGAACTGCTATCTGACGATATGTATAATACCAACTAGCATGTTCCCGGCGAGTCCTGTCCGGTGTACTCATAACCCAATAAGCACCTGTATACATCTTAGGTGAACCAACTGACACCAATGGCTTGTGAGACCAGCCACCACCCCTTGTCGGGGTCTCGACTGTATACACTAGTCTACTCTGGAGTATCAATGCCCTGTCTCGAAACTCCCATGACTAGGGACACTTTAAGGATGTGCTTATAGACTCCAGCTCCCACGTATATGATCGCCATCATACTGCTGGCAGTCAAGCAAGAATCCTATGGGCTCTATCATCATGCAATAGTGAACTAAAATATGTATACGATGATAAAGACAAATCAGATAGCATACTATCATCTCGAGCAAGACTGTCATATCGGTATAGGTCCTCC